>OX465281.1:48460788-49753418 GCA_949987705.1 Thereva unica | reverse complement strand
TTTCCCTTCCATTTAGATTTGGCCTGTAGACAACATCAGCCAGGACATCGTGCTGGATGTGGCAATGGTTAGGGCCAGATGTTGCCGGCAGGATCTCTAGCTCGGTCCAGTTTGGCCGCCGCCCCCAACATCTACGCCGCCCGGGGCCATGGCCCCCTCTGCACCCCCCACGCTACGCCACTGTTTGCAGATCATTAGAAAGTAGCAGTAAACACGGTAACGACAAAAGTAGCCTGTCAAGTTTGCTGCCAAAGATCTTTGAAACAGTAATTAATAGATCATTATTCTAATGGCTTGGCCCAGAGAAGATAATTCCCGACATCTAGTTTGGATTTCGGGCCGGACATGACATTATTCATGCGGCGAGCAAACTCAGATATTATACTGGAATTGTATGAAATGCTAGTGTGATCTAGTATGATGCAGTGTGGATCGAAGGTCTTCTATAAACACTTGAGTTCTTACCTTACGTTCAGCTACGTTATGTTGAGTTACGTCTTATTTTAGTTCAGGATTTAATCTACAGGGGTATGTATTCCTTTGCAGACTGATTTCCTCGCATATAAACTGTAAAGTTGAATCGACGGCGAGATAGCTTTGGATTATTCCAATAATAGCTACCTACATCTGCAAAAAGTTTCCAGAATTTATGAAATCATGAAATCTAGCGTAGCCTTTGTTTTGCGTTTTTATGGAAATTCTGGTTCTATAGAAACCTCCATTACCAAATTCCTTGCTTGTCAGACTATTACCCATACAACGAATAAATAAGCACCATCATCTTTATCTTCTTCTTAAATGACTATCCAATCCTTGTACAATTCGGATCGACATTTAAATCCGTACACAAAAGCGCGATATGCTCCCCAAAACCCAAGGCAGTGGGCACCGACATCGTCAGTTGCTTTCAGGCATCCTTGAAAAATACAAAAAATACTTTATACCGATAATTTTGAATTTATGCCGGACATGAAGCAAATGTTTTTTTCAACTAAAAATTATTTAAAAAATTCCACAGAAATTTAGGTAAAGTTTATTTAAAATATACTTAAATCTGTTTCTGTGCAGTATTTTTTATGCGTTTCTCATGGGGAAACAATAACAATATATTTTCCAACAAAGTTGATATGTATAAAAGGTAAGAAATGTAAAGATTGCTTTGATTGAACACTGATACGAAAAAGGCGGTGTTGGGTGAATGTCAGTGAAAAAAAGACGGGAAGTGCCATGGCTTCTCGATGGCACAGTAGACATGAATATGTCTTATCCCTGGGGTCTATTTGTTTCTTGTTCTTATTGGAAATCACCTTCTTGTTCTTATTGGAAAGAACCCCTGGAGGGGGTCGAAAGGAATGCACACAACAATATATATCTGGCTCGCTTCAATACATACCCTTCAACCACCTTATCCTTTTCCACAATGTAACAGAATACAAACACACGAAACGAAATCGTTCAAAATAAAAAAATTGTGCTTTTGCAAAAATTCTAAACGCGCCGCGGCCGCACCACACTCAATCCGCAAACTGCGTAGTAAGAAAATTCCCTGATATCGATCCTGATTCCGCCCCGCTTCGAAAACACAAAAATATCGCGCGACGGACGACTCAAGCACACATTTTCTAATGGGGCCCATCCACAGGCCAACTAGTTGTCCTAACTGAGTTGTGTTGTCACTGAATCGCATCGTGTGTGGGGCAGTTGGCAAACTGATTTGACAGTTGGGGTTTCAGTTGGGATAAATCAAAATCTTTTAATTTTATGAGGGCGGGGTTTAGAGTTTGGGCAACTAGTCGCACTGTGTGTATTGCAGTTTGGCAAACTACTTGGATGAATTAAGCCTGAATTCGAAGAATATATTTTTTGCAAGTTTATTTTGCATTATTTTTAATTTAAATTATGAAAGTTCACATATTATTAAATTATTTTCATAATTTATACTTTTAGAATTTAATTTATATTTTGAAAAATATAAATATTCATATTAATAATTAAAAACAATTATAATTAATCTAAAAAATCATCTTTCTCCAATTTTTATTATTATAAAACTTAGTCGCGGGTTTTCTACAATTTCATTTAACTTTCAAATTGCCTATAAAATATCGAATTGACAGTTGAAATATCAACTCAGTTGAAGCGTTTGTGGCAAAACAACAACTTTTTACACAACTCAGTTTGGACAACTAGTTGGATGGGCCCCATAAGCTGTTTAAAAAATCTCACACAAAGTAAAATATCCTGGACACTTTTTCTCACTCTTGGAACAAGAACTCGCAGCGATTGAACAAAAAAAAGCTGCTATGATATTGGACGCAAAAAAGCTGCTAGCATAGCTTCTTGTTAATGTATGTGCTCGAAACAGTCATTTTGGCAAAACGACAAATATTCATGTCAAAAGAAATGTCTCGAAAATTTTCTAACCTTAAGAAAGCTTTCGATAATATTTTCACCTAAAAATATGCAGAATTAAATATAAATTTAATTTGCTTCTAAAATTTATCCTAAAAGTATGCCAAACAGTAATGAGTCATGGTAACGATTTTCGTCTCCGCACATTCTTTCAAATAGACCCCAGGGATAAGACATATTCATGTCAATTCATCACGGAAACCACCGACACACATCGGTGCCGAACCATCACGAATATGTGTGAATCGACCTTAAATCTCTTCTTCCAGTAGTTTCTGCGTCTTGGTATTTTCTCTCCACTTTGTTATACGAAGTTTTCATGTATATCTTTTGGCGCCTCATCCACCCACCTATTTTTTGATCCCTGAGTTAAAGTAAAACTCGCCGTCTAATAGAATGGAGCAGGCCTGCACTAGCCTACACGGCACTTGCAACTTGGACGCATAAAGTCTAGACCTAATGTGACGTACCGTTGTTGTCGAACGTTGTCGTTGTGTTTGTAAACTAATCAATTTAAGGTCCTTGTGACCATTTGCCATTATCTGCCCAATACACAAGAAAGGGGACAGATTCAACTGTGAAAACTATAGAGGCATATCTCTTTTAAGCACAGTATATAAAATAATGACCAATATAATTAAGACCAGACTGGAACCTTATGCAGAAGCTGCAATAAGTGAATACCAAGCTGGATTCAGAAGAAATAGGTCAACAATGGATCAACTTTTTACAATAAGGCAAATCCTCCGAAAATGCTGGGAATACAACATTGACGTGTATCAACTTTTCATCGACTTTAAACAAGCATACGACTGCGTCGACAGGGAGCAAATGTATGCAACAATGCTGGACCTAAACATCCCCCTGAAGATAATAAAATTAACAAAAATGACAATGGAAAATACAAGATGTGCAGTCAGAATACAAGGAGAATTGACGGAATCCTTCCCAGTCAAGCAAGGCTTAAAGCAGGGCGATGGGCTGGGACCCATGCTACTTAATCTCTGCCTAGAAGGAGTAATTCGCAAGGTTAACATTGATGCGAACGCAACCCTGCTTAACAAATCCAAACAGTTGGCAGGATATGCCGACGATATAAACTGCCTTGCAAGATCACTGTCATATCTTAGAGAAATATTTACAGAATTAGAAGATGGAGCAAAACATATAGGGCTGCAAATAAACGCAGAGAAGAGTAAGATTCTAATTCAGTCAAGGGTGGAAAGAAGAAGAAGAAACCACAATACCACCTGGGGGGAATATAACTTTGAACGAGTAAACCAATTTAACTACATGGGGTCCACAGTCAGCGAAGACAACGATGAAACGTAATGAAATCCAGAGACATCCACAGAAAAACTAAAATAAGAATCTACAAAACCATCATACGTACAGTAGCTTTGTATGGATGTGAAGCTTGGAGTGAAGCTGGATATATTTGAGAGGAAGGTTCTCCGAAGGATATACGGCCCAATCAATGAAGACAGTGCATGGAGAATACGCTACAATCACGAATTGTACGACTTATACAAAGAATGTAAACTTTCGACCCATGCCAAGCTACTACGTTTATGTTGGGCCGGCCATGTCCAAAGAATGGATGACTCAAGGATACCAAAAAAATCCCTGTATCTACTACCAGATGGCAAAAGACCAGTTGGCAAACCACGGTCAAGGTGGGAAGATAATGTTAAGGCCGATGCAGCAAAACTGCTCAACACAAGAAACTGGAGACAAGCTGCGGAACAGAGAGATGTCTGGAGGAAGAAGCTGATGGAGGCCAAGGCTCGAATTGGGCTGTAGAGCCATCGAAGAAGAAGAAGACCCTTTGCCAAAGACTTTCCGTTTAAACCGAAAAAGGCTTCACCGAATGTTATGAAATTTCGTCGTTTAAACAAAAACACGGCTCGACCGAATTTTATAAAAATCTTTCCGTTAATACGCTTCGAGCGATTCATCAATGCATTCGATATCTTTTTTGGTTCGCCCGATATCGTGCAGGAAAAATGACCACATACGTAAGCACGCACACACACATACTTACTTTCCAATTTTTCCTTAAAATGTTATTGAGACCTTGAATAATGAAAATACTTTGAAAATTACGATTTCAGACTGATTACCATAACTTCCCTATAAACTGGGAAGTTAATAAACACTACCTTGCTTCCACACAATTTTACACCCCCGCAACACTAAATTCTCTGCTTACTGTCGACATTTTTCCGCACACTACGGGCGAGAAGATCTTTTAGAGCACCTCGACTGTAGAACAATCTTACACAGTGAATATTTCCGAATTTTTAGACCTGTGTTCTTCCAACAACCCTGCATTTAAAGGGCTCAATTGTCTCTCCTTCAACATCCGCTTGTTTACAATTCTTATAAGCTCAAATATTTTCTATTCTTCTAACTGAACTTACTTACTACTAACCATTACACCACGACATGACCAACAGCATGATGGACGCCCAAGAACTGAGAAGGGACACAATGGGCGCTGCAAGAATATGGCTTTTTAACCGTACTGGTGAAAAATCTTTACATAAGCATGCCAGATTGCTTGGAATGAATTTAGATCCAGCCTATCGTATTCAGGTAAGGGTTCATATCTCCAAAGGAAGGGTTGATATCTCCCATTCGAAATTTCTCTCAAATACTTTTAGAAAGGGTTTCCAAATCCATGGCGTCCAATCCAGCCCCAGCAGGGCAGCTGAAAAGTAAATGTATAGTTAGTTCTCTTTCTAGCTTTTTCCGCAGTTGTTCTTCTGTTGGGCATGGTGATATCTCTCTTCGTCCGCACAGCAGCTTTTGTACATTCTCCACTGGGGTGTCTTCAAAATTTACTCCTACTCTGGCCATTTCAATTCGTTGCTACTCTCAATCTTCCTATGACCCAGTACCCGTTGAATTAGTCAGGCCGCAGTATTTTTGAAGATTTGGAGCCATCTGTGCATAGAACAATGTAATAGCTCTTCTCAGGCTTTGCATATATCTCTGGTGGGAATCTGGACATCGCAATCTAATTTAAGATTCTGCTCATCTACCCTTCCCAGTGATAGACATATTGCTACCAGCATACATGTTATCTAAACAGTAGATTGCTTGCAGCCTCAGGGCCGGACAGTTTGTTTGATCAATAGATCGGCAGATTGTCGAGAGTTTCGTTCATTGATTCATTTGGGTTTGTACACAGAAAATCAGCAATTCCGAGACATTATACTTTTTGGCTTAGTGAGAGTTTGTTATATTCTTTTGCAAGAGTGAGCCATTACATGACAAAGCTGTATGTGCAGAGCCAGTGCACCAGATATGGCTTGAAGGCATATTTTTTCACTGGCCTTCTTTGTCCTCTCTTCGATAATTCAGCCTTGTATCCAGAATAGACCCATGTATTTATTTAGACTGAAATCATCCTTTACGAACGAAATCATCCTTTACGTACGAACTTCGGCTTTTTTGCGGAAAAGCTTTAGTTCTGGCTTTTCCAGATTAACGGATTGCCCACAACGCCTGCATCAGTCGATAAACCTTCCATCAATCTCCTTGATTGTGGAAAGAAACTTCCCGGATACTTTTATTATCATGTCATAGGCATAGGCGATTATCCTTTTCCTGTGGTTCTCTTATATTTCTAGAATCTTATTTTCATATCATTAGAATGTGCCACGGAATGTCGTCTTTACCACCCTGGGATTTTGAGTTAGAAGAATGAACAAACTTAAAATCTATTCCATTTTTTAAAGATTGGCAACAGCCAATGGGCAAGGATTTTTGTAGGATTCGTCTCATGCTGCTTGTATCTTGGTCCGCAATCATATGTCAGGGTGGGTTTGATAGACTCCTACTAAACCTGGCCGATTCGCCCAGATCCTGTATATAATCTACGCTCCATGTTTGTGTCTTTGCTTTCCTAATGGATTTCTTGCACAAGCTTAAGCAGCTATTGCAATCTTCCCTGGGTAACTCCTTAAGATTGGAGAACTATACCTGCCATTTACTGTGGATTGGTGTTTTTTACTATATTTGCTTGGACGTGTACCTACTGGTGACGCACTAGCAGTTCAAGCTGCTACATGAAAATCACTTAAGGCAAAAAAGTTAGGTTCGCTGAAAACGGTGATCGGTGATTTGCAATGAAAAGTCTCTTTCTTTTCATACTTTGAGATTGGAAACCTCGAGAAACAATTTTCTGAAATACCATTTTGCCTGTTTGAAATTTAGAATTGAATTTCAACAAAATTTTTAATCCAAAAACACAAATAGCTAAATCCGAACGGTTGTTGAGAACAATATTTCCCCTGAACCATATCTTTTCTTCGCACTGATATCAATCGAGATTTCCTTAGCTACAATAAACTATTCTTATGAATAAATCTTATCTCAAAATCAATAAGGAGTCTTTAATCAAAATTACGCGCAAGGAAAACAATAAATTGACATGAAGCATCTGAAGCTTGGGTACCCCTTTTATGCCCGAATACGTTACAAACGATTTTCATATCAATTCACGAAAATCATTTCCTCCCGGCTATCGAGGAGCGTCGCCCCCGAGAAAGGAATCTGCCGCCATAACGAAAATGGACATGGGCTGAATGAAGAAGGAAATTTTCCCTTTCAATAAATATTTGATTTATAGGATATCACTCACCAAACCCATTCGGACAACACACAGGATAACGGGGATAACGCACACGAACCTCTCCGATATCAGGCCGGGCTAGGCCAGGCAGTGAAATATGCGGGCATATCCTCGGGACGCATAACTTTTGGGCAAACTGATAGGCTTTTGAAGAATCCATAAAATCCTCAACGGTTATCCCCCAATAAAAGGGATGCCCAGTTAAGGGATGATTTCAGAATACGGCGACCCTATATAAATCTACGCGTATATATCCGCTTCGCAATCGTCCATCTTCCTCCCCATGCCAGACATGAATTTGCACACATGTCGGTTAACATAACAACACAATTCAGAAGGACACTCACGCAAACAGAGCCAGAAAACCTCCTCCAGATCTGAACTCCCTACCGGAGAGTTGAAGGGTCAAGCAATAGGGTTGGGGTGGACGTTCTTTTTTAGGGTTAAATGTTTTGTACAGTCGTTGCCTCTTTTTCTTACGGGTGGTGCCGTATGGTGGCAGTGAATGTGTGTAGATAAGAACAGGCCGTATATGGGCTCCAACAGCACAGCAGCTAGGGTGAACAAGGATATATCATGGCCCTTAGTAGAGATATCAGATAGGGTAAAAAAAAGGTGTAGGCGAGGGTGAGAATGGGGTGAATTTTAGAAAGACAAAACCCTAAAACAACAGAGTCGATGGGTCATCGTTTGATATGTGCACATGTGTGTCCCGTTGGCATTACATAAGAGGGGGTCGGGGCCGGATCCTACTAAAGTTCAAACATACCAGCTTAGAAAGTGATGGAGGACGGCTTTTGTGGTAAATGTACCAAAAATTTTGCTGCTCTCATTCCAAATTGCGAGGCGGCTCTTTTCCCTTTCTTCCCTTTAATTTCACCCGTCACAACTATTTGTTACAAGGAAGAAAGGATCTAAATTGAATTTAAAAAAAAATACGAAAAAAATAGGACAAAATAACGAAATACGGATAAGAATCCTTTTCTCTTCTTCTGTTTCCTTCAAAATATTCTAAAAAAAAACTCTCTCCCACACACACACATGCAAATAGAAAATCTCCTTCGCTTTTACGCTTAAGAAAATGTCGCATTATGAAAAATGTCACATGACTTAATCCTTGCATATGTTACCGAAAGATGCCTGCTCCTTTCATCTTTGCCATAAATTAAAAAGGATGCGATGTAGAAAGTAAAATAAGAAAGGACCATAAGGATCATGCGGAAAAGGTTTTCTTATTCTTTCTCCTTATGGCATTTTAAATTGTCACAAGAATAACGGAGTCCATTTGTGTTGCTTGTTTCTTGTGCTTTGCCAACGTTCAAGGATACTTTAATATTCAATCCTTCAAAATCCCCTTTTCTTGATGTCCTGTTCCTTGTGATGATTGTATGGATAATGCAAATTTTTCCTTATTCTCCTTTTCAAATCAAGTAATATGAATGGCAGGCAACAACAACTGAGAGAGGAAAAAATTATTCAATTTCAAGCCGTCTTTAACTCGGGGTTTTTAATTTTTGACCAATTTACTGAAACCAATTGGACATTGCTGAAGTGGACTTAGGGCATATGCAAACAGCTGTTGGCTGGTTAAGATATTATCTTCTGTGGTTTTAAGGTGCGTACAAAGGGAATTTGTTTTGTTGATTATAGCACACGAGGCCGAGTTTTTTAAATAAAGTAATTGAGGTGGTTTTAGGTCAAATAAGGTATCAAAATGTAAGACCACAGATGGTAGACCAACCATTTTTTTAAAGAGTGAGGGGCAACCCACTTGGTGAGCACTGCGACCAAGTAAGGCCTATTGTGCACGTACCCCACAAGCGGAACAGAGTATAAGCCTTCCGGATGAAGGCAAGAAAGTCTTTAATTGACGAAGATCGGACTTGAGCAGGGCTCATAAACTCTCTGATAAACGTTCTTCTTCTAAGCCAGATCTGAGGAGGACATTGAGAAAGAATTTGTGTGGAAGGCTCGTCCCCTTCCTTGCAGGATCGGTATTCCGTCTCTTGAGACAGTCCTAGGTTGTGGAGGTGATACGGCAGTCCTACATGGCCAGTCAGATAACCCACCAGCAGCATTAGGTCCGCTCTGCTTAAAGTGATAGTACCAACTTAGACCTGGGACCGATTACCAATAGGCTAGGTTTAGTCCATTCATTCATCCACTCTTCTATCAGGGACTTGGAGGTGGATCAAGAGATGCCACAGAAGGGTTCTGGGCCCTGGACCAACGTCTCAGACCCCTCCCTCGCGAGGCTGTCTGCAGCCTCATTCCCCTCTATTCCCCAGTGTCCGGGACCCAGTAGAGCGAGACCTCATTTCTTCTGGCCAGGCTCTGGAGTACGTCAAAACCCTCTGCTACTATTTTGGAAGAAATATTCCACGTTGGGAGTGCCTTGATGGCAGCTTGGCTGTCAAAAAATATTTTAATGTTGTCGCCTTTCAGACCTTTCTCAAGGTTGATCCTAGCGTTGGTAGCAATTGCATGTATTTGAGTCTGGAAAACAGAGGGCTACTTACCCATTGTAATCGAAAGCTTGGATTTGGGTCCAGCAACATCAGCCCTTGTGCCGTATTCCATCTTTGACCCGTCGGTAAACCAGTAGAGATGTTTTTGTTTTCCAGGAAGAATAAGTATATCTCCCACTCAGAACGATCGGGGATAATCGCCCTGAATTTCCTTTGGAACCGGAGTTCACAGACCATATGTCGGATACGGGGCAAATGGAAATGTTTGGGATATTTTTAAGGATATCCATATGTCCCTTCACTGTATAGGGCCAGTTAGATGAGATCTAAAGTCTCAAAGAACTTATGGCGACAGATTTCCATATGAAGATATGAAATGGGATCAATACAATGATTGCTTCCATCACAACTACTGTAGGGCAGATCCGCAGAGCTCCAGAAATGGGGAGGCAAGCAATCCGTTGAAGTTTCATGCACTTGACGATCGGCGTAGCTTGTTTAGTCTTGGGCCACCAAACTATAGCGCCATAAGTGACCACAGGTGTAACGATCATATTGAACTGTATATATTATTTGTGGTTTAAGACCCCAAAAGCCTTTTGCAAGCCCATGTGGCCTTTGTGGCTTTTCTGATGACGTCGGCCAGTTGAGCGTTAAAGTTTCTTGTCTAACTTTATTCCCAAATATTTGACTGAGCCTGAGTAGTCAACTGTGGTACCCTGGATTCAGATAGGGCCTAGGTCCACTTTGTAATGTTTGGTTAAGTTACCAGGACAGGTTTATTTGGGTTGATTGGCAGAACCCTCCGTACTGCACCAGCGGAATCAAAAACAAAGCAGTGCACCCGTTTGGCCGTTTACATCGTCGTGTTCACGCTTGTGAAATCCAGCCCCAGGGCGAAGAAGAAGGCTTGACCTGTGTCAAGGCTCAGAAAGACAGAGGAGGAGAGGATAGGAAAAAAGGGCACGGAAATTGGAGGATGCAGCTGCACAAACTGTGCCCACAGAGGATCTCAATAAGAAAAATGGCGCCAAGAGCCATAAATGCTTGTTTTGCCAGAAAGTAAGGACGTACCCACGGTCAAGCAGCAGTAAGTGTCTACTATTCAAGAAAGTAGTCAAACTCGGAAGGAGATAAGGCTCATACAACTGAACCTGAATCACTGCCACGTGGTGCAAAATATACTTGCAAAATATACTACACGGAAATCGAAATGGCAAATGTAAATGCGTATTACAAGATCCTTTACAGTGGAATGTGGCAGGCGGAGAAGAACGAAAAGCGTGGGCATGTAGGTTGTAGGGCATTACCGCTTCAGGTACCCATAATGCCCAGAATATCCGGACGATATTCGCTTGAAGTTTGCGGAGCATATAACTGTACTAGAATCAGCTACCGAGGTACAGTTAAGTCGGAGAACATCCTGGACCTGATGATGAAGTCGGAGGATGTATGAAGAATGATGGAAGTGGCGCTGAAGGCCATCCATAAGAGGTTTAAGCAGTATCAAGCCCAAAGAATCAGAGAAAGAATTGCAAGTAGAGATAGTTGATCTCGCTGCATGATGCTTAAGCCGGTGTAGAAATAAGGTTAAGAAGGAGGTGGTTCTTTTATGAGTTGTAAAGACCCGCAGAATCAAGAGACAAGAGCTTCTCGCTGGAGTGGTAGCCACCTGCCGTTGCAGGCCCATAGGTAGTGAGTAAAATGGGTATCGAGGCTCGTCGAAGTCACCTTTCCCACAAAGAAAGCATACACGGTAGGTCACTGATCCGCCAGCCGCATTGTGCTGGCTCTGGTAAGTAGTGATGAGCAAACGAAAGAACAAGACAAGACTGATATATTCTTGTTCTTGGTCTTGCGAGTATGGCTAAGTCTTGGTCTTGTTCTTGGTCTTACTAAATGTGGAAGACCAAGACAGCACTGCAAGACCAAGACCATTTTTGCTCATCACTACGGTCACGTTGATGATGCCAGGCCGAAGTAATGCCTTTACGGCTCGTACCGTTCTGGATTTAAACGTCATGTAAATAGGTTGTCGAGTTTAATCAGTCGGAATCTGACACTATTGTCTGGGTGTGGAGCCTCGTCGGTGTCTCCTACCCTAAGCATGGGCCTGGGAATTGTAAGTAGTTGTGAACTCAAAAAGGTAGTCAATGGTAAAGGTCATCGAAGACTCTCATGTTAAAAAATACTCCCACTAATTTTTTCACAATAGCAGTAAACCATAAAAAAATGGCTGAGTATTACGAGATAATCGCAAGTCTAATAAAGAATTAATCGCATTTATTTTTTCCGTCCAGCGTTGAATATGTAATTTCCACTCGGTTAGCGTACGATTACTTAATCGATATCACAATCAAAAGTGGATGGCGGTTTGTTAGCACAGCCGAAGTTAAGAGGCATTAACAAGGCAAATATCCGGCTTAATGCAAGGCGATTTAATTAAACAATCCACCAACATGAACATGGAACATCGGGCGCCCACCATTTATAAAGGGCCGAGGTGTAATATATCTTGTCGGACATCAGATCTAAGACTTGCATGTACGTACACGCTCGCCACTTGGTAATTGCCCACGATTTATCCAGCAGGATATGAGGGATTCCCACATTTGAATCCTGCGAACTGAAGCCTTCAACTGTATATGAGCACCCGCGAACAGGGGTTGCGTGCTTAATTGCAATGCCTGAAAAACCGTTATAGTCGATGTGTAAATACCGGACAAGCGAAGTCACCCCGGGGCGGAGATGTGTGATCGAAGTCCTTTTAATTTATGGACAATGATTGACCCACCCTCCCTGGATCTAATCATTTCCATGGGCAGCAGGGCTCATGCCCTCCTAGTCGGTGGCGGTCGCTGCTATGTGGCACACTCCTCTGGGCCTCCATTAGGCTAGACATCCAGACGTCTACAAGGCAGCCTCTCTTCGTTAAATTAGTTCCGCTTTTCAGGGTCGTGTTAAGTAGAATTTCATTAATCCCAGACTGGGCTTAATTAAAATGGGTTGGCCTGAACGTGATAGTGGCTAGCTCACCTCATCTGGTCGTGGCTGAAGTAGGCGACTATTAAAAAATTAACTGATGATTTGTGGAATCTCTAAACCACTTCTTTATGTAGATTTCTATCAAAAGTTGTCATATTCCATAATTCGCAGAAGACGTACTGCACTGCATCTATCCACTTTAGGCTGTGTGGCCAAGAGACGAGCTCTTATGTGATGCTCTGCTTCCATCTTTTCCTTTCCGCTTATTTAATCAAGCCGTTAAGTGGTCCATGTGGGAACATTGTGGCGGATGCTGGATAAACCGGCCGGTTAGTGGCTAGTGGCCAATCAATTATCAGCTGGCAAATGGACGACACATGTAATGGAGGCTGCCTAATGAGATTATTGTTAAATTTGTTGTAATGAACTCTTTTGTGGCCTAGTCGTAGCTGGAGGCTAGTGCCTCCCGGTATGGGGCGAATGTGTTTTTGATATGAGGCCATTCAACCCTAGAGAAGAGAGATCGGCTGCGCCGTTGAAGTTCATCGTGAACGGGTGAAGTTATTTTTTTAGTTACGCCATTAATATTAATATTAAAATTGTCCAACAACAAACAAACCCAGCTCCACATTTAACTTCCATTGAAGCTACCTCAAAAAAAAAAATCATGTTGATAAATGAATTCCGCCGTAATAAGCCTGAGAACGCGACCTTAAGAAGCCTCGAATAAATGCAACCAAAAAATTTTAAAGGTGACTACGTAAACACACACCTTTTTGCTCCTCTTTTGGGGGAATATAAAAAGTGAAATTACGTATGTAACCTGCTTACGTCACACCTGCGAAGAATTGATAACTCCTTTGCATGTAGGAAGATAAGATGAAGGAATGCGAGTGGGAAACTGATTCAAATCAGGCCGTAAATAATCAAAATACTCGCAAAGAATGGAAATTTTTTAATGATGTGGCTTTTCTACCTAGGTGCTCGACGACATCCACACCTATGTATATGATAAGGTCTGACGTACTTCAGAAAATATCAGAGAGAGATTGTAGGTGGTAAGGAAGTGGCCTTTTTGTGAGGGGGCTTAATGAATGCCTTGAAAAGATGAATGACAAGCCTCAGTTATCTGGAGAGAATTCCTTTTCTAAGAGGAGTCCTTGAATAAAATTATTCGAATTTTGTGTGACGTTTGTTTATTGAATCTTTTATTTGGCGTGTTTATTAAACTACCAAATATGTATGTTCGGAGGTTTTTGTTAGGACTGCCAACAGTGATGTTAAGTTTAAGATCGTTGACATTTAACGCAAACAGTTTAGAAACAATCTCAATATTCTTATCAGCGACAAATGGAAAAAAAATTGAAAGCAGTAGAAAATAGGCGCTCAGGACTGTAAATCCGCATTTGAAGTACGAAACCAGAACCACCTACATCGCAGAAGAACTGCAGACAAGCTTACAGATACAGGACGACTTCAATGAAGAGCGAATTATACACGCGTACAAAGCAGCACGCTAGATCAGCAATAGTTTTCATCCAAGAACGGACATTTTCAGAGAAATAGAGCGGAACCTGAGATAAAAGAAAGGTGGGGTGAATATTTTCAAATCTTATTCGATCCGATCCCTATAGTAAACGGACTAACAGTCCCCAGTAAACTGTAAATCCAAGTCTTAAGCAGGTGTTTAGATATAAAACACTCTAGTGTCTAGTGGGAAGTGAGGGACACCCATGCCGAACAGGCTAGTTGTGAAGAGGCCAGACTAAGGCTGGCCGCACACGTACGATTTCTGTGTTCGGTTTCCGTACTCGGACAACCGAATGCAGGCATTTCATACAAATAATTCTACTTACCGCGCACGTTCTTAAATATTCCGTTCGGAAACCATTCCTGATATTCGGTTCGGAAGCCAGGACTTGCGTTCGGAATATCCGAACGGAAAAAAAACCATTTTTGCTTAACCGGCGCACACGTCAGGAAATTTCCATTCGGAACCGCGCCAGTGCTGTGCCGAGTACATTTTATATTTTGTTGTATTTTGTGGCAGTATTTTTTGTCGATCCGTCGATTTTTGTCGATTCCTAATACAAAAAACCGAACGTCTGCGCTAAGCTCACGGAATCACGAGTCGGAATTCCGAATTCGGAAACCGAACACGGTAACCGTACGTGTGCGGCCAGCCTAAGGTAGGGACATCCACTTCCCTTTAACTTTTCTCTTTCCTTTTTGCTTTCCCATTTCTCCTCTTCTAAACTAAGGTGTTTACCGTGCTTGGCTGCTTGGCCAGCCAGTGGTTAAAGAGCGCTGGTCGTTGATGTGGCCTCATCAGCTAGGCTCAATCTGCGCGAATTCCATCAAAGTGACCCGGCAGTCTGGTTCTACCTGCCTGGGCCCAATTCGGGCTAAATGGGATAACATAAGAAAAGACCAAGCTATCTCATGTTGTGTCAGCACTGCCCACAGAGTCCGCCAGCTATGTTGGGGCCAAAAAGCGGTTGCTAGCCGAGCTCTATTGCTGGCGGCGCATGAGCCAGAGGACAGAAAGTAGTTTACAGGGTCCGGTCGGAGGCAGCCTAGGCGAGAGCGAGGGACTCATCAGGGGTCTTTGGGAGCAGCGCTTTTCCAAAAACATCCAGGTGGAGCGCGCTGCCTCCTTTCACCAATCTCTGGGACAATTATCCAGATTGGCCGATAAAGTGTGGGAGGTCTCACAAACTATACGAGTTCAGGTGTCTGAGGTGGAGGCAGATTTTTGATGCCTTGGTACGTACTGATAGTTTTTATAACAACAATTCGTGATTATACCGTATTCTCCACTCTATGTTTTCATTTGCTGAGCCCAATAACTTTCAGAGAAATTCCTCTCAAATATGTACTAGGTATAGCTACTCTTAGAAATCTTCGCACTACTAGTCCGCATTGCTGTTCAATTCATAGTACAATGTCGAGTAGTAAGCCTCGGTACGGGGGGCCGCGGTAGCCTGGGAGTAAGGCGTCTGGCTACCATCCCAGTGGTCCCGGGTTCGAATCCCTCCAAACCCCACGGTCCTTCGCATTTTACACTTTCCCACCTATATAACTTTCTGTTGTTTTCCAAACACTCATCGCACTCAACGTAAGCAGTCAGATAGCCAGCAAGCTCGCACACTGTACGACCGCAAGACAGATGTTGGACAAAATTGTCAACTTATATGGAACGAAGACTGAAGTAACCAGAGAGACACTGCGACAGAAATTTTTCTCATTTGTCTACGAGTAACCAGAGAGACACTGCGACAGAAATTTTTCTCATTTGTCTACGACGAGACAAAGTCAGCTGCTGAGAATTGTATGGACATCACCGCCATTGCCGAGGAACTGACCACCGATGTCGACCCAATCCATCCAAGTTGGGTGATATCGCGGATTCTAGGTGTGTTGCCACCCAAGATGGCACACTTCAGGACAGCTTGGGATAACGTTGCTGCAGGAGATCAGACGGTGGAGAGATTAATTGAACGACTCAGACTAGAAGATGAGAGGCGGAGAGAAAGTGGAAATGGACATGAAGCAAGTACCCAGAATGCACTTGTCACCAAGTACAACAAGAAAGGACAGCAGTCAACAAGCAAGAGTGAGGCCAAACCAAAAATCTGTTACAAGTGTGAAAAGAGAGGACATTTTGTGAAGGATTGCAAAGGCAAGGCAACCGCAAAGTATTTGGCGTACTGTAAACGAAACTATATGGGCACCAGGTAGGCTATTGTAGCAGCTACCTGATGTCCCATAGCAAGTAACAATTTAGTAGGCTGGAGATATTTCATCGGCTATTTTAAGTAGGCGATGGAATGTTTCCAGCCTATATAAGGCAACTTTGTATAGAATAGATTTAGTATAATTCCATACTCGACTGTAGATACACCATGTACATATTAAATAATAAAAACTTTGTAAATAGTGCGGAGGCAACACCCAGCAACATCGCAAGAAGACATCTCTTCATTCCACAAAGCGACGCCTAGCTGGAAGGGGGGTAATATGGGACCCAGGTGGGCTATCATAGAAACTACCTGGTGTCCCATAGTAAATAGTGTAATAGCAGGCTGGAAATATTTCCTTGTCTACTTTTTAGTAGGCGATGGAATATCTCCAGCCCTATATAAAGCGAACAATTAGGATTTAAGTTCAGTTGCAATTAGCAACTCATCCAATGTATATATTGTAAATAAATTAGATTTACTATGAATATACAATTTTTAATATTTAGTGGCCAACCACTAAATATGGGTAGGCCACTACATTGGTGACCCCGACGTGATGACGAGCAGAACAAGGGTGAAGTCCAGATACATTTATCCAGAGAGATGACGCTCAACATTTAGCAGTAGAACAGGATTTCTCTTTGGGCTCACAATGGATGTGAATCAACCTCTGCAGCAGCAATTAACTTCCACAGAAGACACTTTTCTTCCCAAAATATCCAAGGAAGCAATTGCAATCACCATGTTCCAACCTTGAAGCCAGGCGATGAAGCTGGAACTCCAGAAGTCACTTGCTTTGCATGTCAAATTCTTGCAATATAATATCTCCTCCAGCATTAGCGGGTGTCCTGCTCCATATCAGAGGCAGCGCCCGCCGGATGTCCTGCTCCATATCGGAAGCAGCGCCCACCGGATTTCATGCTCTATAGCGAAACTAGCTCGTGTCGGGTGTCCTGCTCCATATCGGAAGCAGCGTCCGCCGGGTGTCCTGCTTCATATCGGAAGCGCCACCCCAGCTGGAAGGGGGGTAATATGGGCACCAGGTAGGCTATTGTAGCAGCTACCTGGTGTCCCATAGCAAGTCACAATTTAGTAGGCTGGAGATATTTCATCGGCTATTTTAAGTAGGCGATGGAATGTTTCCAGCCTATATAAGACAAATTTTTATGTAATAAATTTAGTTCAAATCTAAACTCACTTGTAAATAGTGTAAATATAATAGCAATAAATGTAAATACCAAATTAATCTATTTTTGGCTAGTGGCCAACCAGGCCTCTACAACTACCCCTGCAATGAATGTGGAAAGAAGGGACATTTTGCAAAGGAGTGCAGATCACGTTCCAGTGAGCAAGGTAACCAAGCACCTTTGGCACTTCTGAACCAAGCACACGACTCAAACTCACTATTAAGTTGCAACTCAGTAAGCAAGGACGAAAGTTGGTTCCAGGACTGCGGAGCGAGCCAGCACATGTCATCGCACCGCGAGTGGTTCACCAACCTGGTCGAACTGGACAAGCCTGTACCCATCCTGATTGGAGATGGCACCCAGCTAGATGGCGCTGCTGTTGGGAAAGTGGAATTGGAAGCGTATGATGGCCAGAAATGGAAGAAAGTGGTTCTTCAAAATGTTTTGTACGTGCCAAGTCTCGGATTTAATCTCGTTTCAGTGGGACAAATCTTGGATAAAGGTTTTCAACAAAAAGCTGATCATAAAACGTCAAAATTTGTCAATCCCAAGACAAATGAAGTAGCTGTCATGGCAGAACGAGAGGGCAACTTGTTCAAGATGTTATTGAGAAGAAAGAAGAAAGTTGAATACACTTTTATCACGTCCATCAGGACATGGCACGAGGGACTTGCACACCAAAACATAAGGTACGTGAGGAACATTTTGAGGAGTCAAAATGTGAAGTATGTGGATGACTGGGATGGTACAAACTGCACAGGCTGTGCCTACGGGAAACAGCACCGAATCTCCCATTCAGCAAATCCTAAGACAGCAAAACAACCCTTGGACTTGGTACACGTGGACATGGGTGAAATGGACGTTCCATCTCTGGGAAATGCAAAGACGACTACACACATTATCGCTCGATCTACTTCATGAAGTCAAAAGATGAAGCATCAAGTAAACTTGAAAAGTACATCAATCTTGTAGAGAACCAGCTCGAAAGAAAAATAAAGAAATTCAGATCAGATAATGGAACCGAGATAACCCAAGTAACAAAATTCGTCTCATAAGACTCTACTAGTGTCTTATGAGAGGATATTCGACTTTTTTAAGAGAGTATCACTCTCATAACTTACTCTTATAGAACACTACAAGTGCTTTATGAGTGCGTTGTGAGAATTAAATGGCACAATTATGAGAGTTATTTTTGTCTTATAAAAATACCTTAGCTCTCTTTGCAAGGGTAACTATAAGGGCGCTGTAAGAGCTATACTCTCCTTAACAGAACTGTTAGAAAGGGAGCAATATATGGAAAGGCGATGTTGTTTAGAATAAAATAATTTTTATGAGAGTTATTTGCTCTAAATAACTGTCATAAAAATCTATTCGAAAAATATAACACTTAAGAATTTAATATTTATTATGTATGATAATAAACTTTAGAATTCGATTTTTAACGAAAATATTAGTCGCAATTTTATTGCGATTGAAACTTTACCGATAATAACAACCATTCTACCTCGATAAAAATCAAAGCGCCTTAAAAATAATCAAACTTTAACATATTTTTTGAAATTTTATTTCTTAAGAAAAAAATAAAAGCTTTAGTATCGCTCAATAATTTATTTTAAATTGATTTATCATCTGAAAGAAATAACTTTGTATACTTTGCGCATATTCAATTAGGTAAATTAGCTTGATTTGTGGAATTTCGTTTCAGTATAAAATTCTATATTAAACGAAAGTATGGCCGCTCGATGGTTTAAGTTTTTTTATAAGAACAAAATTCTGGTTATGAGATGGTAGTCTTTTTGCACTAATAAAAGTCTTCTTATAAATGTTTTAACATTTTTCGTCTCATAAGAGCATTTATATAAGAAGGGATATACTTGAAGTCTTGTAAGAACTTTCTTATAAGTGTCATAACACTCATAAGGACATTTTTTGACAGTTAAAGCCTTTGAGAGTAAAGCTTTAATAAAAAAGACACAATAAGAATAGAGGTTTTCTTGCACTCAATATAAGAGTATAAGGGCCTTTATCTACTAACAGGAAAATCATGGTCCAAGCATTTTTTTTTACTTTGACTATATAAATGAATAGTTTTATTCATTAAAACGCATAATATATAACCTGTTATTTAAGGAGACAAGCTTAATCAATATTTAGAATCAGAATCATTTCATAAATTCGGTTTAAAAGCCACTAAAAACAGTCCTCTGTTATGTCCTAATTCAGGATCGAGTATGATTCGGTTCGGTTTTTATTAGTTCTATTTAAAAATGTAAAATCTTATAACTCTATAAACATAAAGAATATTGAATGCATGTGAACAAAAAACAATTATAATTTTAGAGAATTTTTTAGTACTAAAAACTAGTGTTTGAATTTTGTCCATTACATTTTTGAACAGTCCTCTGTCACAATTTGAATATCGCGCCACAAAAATATTAGACACTATTGTGCTTACATTTCCCTTGAAACTGAACGTTAACAGTGTGAAGTTTGTTCGGTCGCCATGCTAAACAAGTCGCCGCCATTTTGCGCAGTGACAACTCCGCGTCTGTGTGGTAGCCACGTCTCTGTAGTGTTAAGTGAACAGTCCTCTGGTAAGTCTATTTTACGGTGTTTTATGTGTTATAATTATATTTATTTAACAAAAAAATTGCTCAGTGTGATAATTTATAGTTGTTTCTGTTTTATGAAGTAATATTTAAACTGATACGTGGTATGACATTTTTTATGTAAAAATAACAGTCCTCTGTGCAACAGTCCTCTGGAAATTTATAACACAGAGGACTGAAATTTATAATACAGAGGACAAAATTGCCTATAATTCGAGAAATAAGGGAAAATTACAATGGTTTCTTGTTTATATATATTTATATTATAACTATCTATCGACTTAACATACTACATTTTTAATTTTCTAGAAAAATAGGGTTGGGACAACTGTCAATAGACAAGTTTCCAGTTAGTAGAGAAAGGCCCATAAACATTATCTCATTATGAGAATGAAAGGCTTAGTAACTCTAGTAGACTTATTATCTCATAATAATACTACTATGAGTGTTAATTTAATTCTTATTACAAGAGCTATCTTCTTGAGGGTATCGAAGAGTGTTAAGAGAGTCTTATGAGATAATTTCACAATTTCCAAGAGTTTTTCTCTGGAGAGTTTGTTAGTTGGGAAGGAATACCCGCACAAGAAAGATGTTAGAAGAAAGAGGAATATTTCACACGGTCGCGAACACCCACACGCCAGAGCAGAATGGAAGGATCGAGAGGGAAATGCGAACTATCGTAGAGGCCACTCGGACAGCGATTCATTCCAACGGACTAGACAAGAGACTATGGGCGGAGGCAGCAAACTACGCTGTTTTCACCATAAACCAGACTGGCACAAGCTCTGTTGAAGGAAAGACACCCGCACAACTTTGGTTTGGACGACAGGTAGACATCAACAAGTTACGTGCATTCGGATGTGAGTGCTATGTACTGAAACCAAGCCACAAGAAAGGAAAGATGGACCGCAAGTCTGAAAAGGGAATCATGGTAGGATATGAGTGGGACTCACCATGTTACGGAATTTATATCCCAAGAACAGGAAATATTGTCAGCTCGGACAAAGTAATTTTTCACGAAGCCAAGCCTGAAGCAAAGCCGAGGACAGAACTGAGCTACTCAAACCCGCAAGAAACGACAGATGTAGTACAGGAAGAGGAAATTGAGCAAGAAGAAAACGAGCCAGACGAAGACGGACAGCAGGAAAATCCGAAAGAAAAAGGCAGCAAGACAGCACCAGCGAATCAGAAACCAGGACGAGAACTGAGAGACCGCAGCACCTTGCAACGGCCAAAACGATATGCCGACTATATCATCGACTTCTGGGGAGGACGTAACATTGCACAATGTGCACTGTTCGGTGAAGTTGAAGAAATCGCCGTTGAAGATGCATTGAAGGATCCAAATTGGAGAAAGGCGATGCAGGAGGAGTATGATTCATTGATGAGAATGAAAACCTGGAAGCTTGAAGAATGCCCGAAGGATGTCAAGCCACTAACTTGTAGATGGGTCCTGCGAGAGAAAGCGAACGGAAAATTGAAAGCCAGACTTGTCGCCAGGGGCTTTGAACAAAAAGAAGGAATAGACTATGGAGAGACATTCAGCCCAGTAGCCCGCCATGCTTCGATACGATTGATTTTGAGCGATGCTGCAACAGAAGGGATGAAGTTAGTCGCATTTGATGTCAAGACCGCTTTTCTGTATGGGAAGCTGACTGAAGTTCTGCACATGACTCAACCCCAAGGATTCGGAGATGGAAGTGAAAATGTATGCCGTCTCTTAAAAGCAATTTATGGTCTGAAACAAGCTCCAAGAGTGGGTGACTTCGTAAATGTAAAATTTAAGCAGTCGGTTTAAGTCAAGACTTCATAAATGTCACAGTTTTAAAGCACTGTGTTCATAATTGCATCGTAAACGTCAAATCTTTGCATTGAAATGGGAATTTCGGCATCATGAATAGCTATGATGCAAAGTGATTAGTTTTACAAATTTTACAAACATTTTGTGTGCTGTTCCTTGTGCCACATTAAAACGATCACATATTTTACGAAAATTATTTTGATAGGCTACTTTCAACTGAGGTTGAAGGGCGCCCGTTTTCACATTTTTTATATCTTTCTTCCATAAGTGTCTTTAACACCTACAAATACATAAAACACTTTTGTGGATTGGTTTCTTTTTGAATGAAGGACTTCAGTATGAACAAACTTATTATGTATAATATTTGCTTACAACAAATGCGTTAAGGAGGGGAATTTTATGGGGAAGTTGTGTATAAATATATTGAAAAGCTTGGGGCCTAGAATGGAGCCTTTGGGGGACTCCAGATTCAATTTTGAACGGTTGAGAGGTTAGCTCTGTGTAACAGTGTCAATTTAAAAGTTGTGATAGCAGTATATATTACTCCAAAGCAAAAATCAAATTTTTGAAATAGGTATTATGGCCATACACAAAAGACTGAGGAGAATCTTGGCAGAGGCGAAGATTCGGGTCCACCTATTAACTTTCTTCAAGATCATGAATAATGATCCATTGGTTTCAAAAACACGACACGGCACAACCATTGATGCTGTATTTGGCTGATAGGTATGAAACTCTATTGTAATCATTGTATAACTTCTAATGTGCGTACATAAGTATACAAACCCACTGCTTTTTTTCATTAAATTTAGCGGTTCTATATTTGGTATTAAATGTTTTAAAATTAACTTTACAATAACTTTTTTATCCATTTTGTAAAAAAGTAAAAACGGCACACTTCATAATTGTCAAATTTAAAACTGCACAACTTTGTCTAAGCTTTTACTGAACTTTGACTTGACTGCATAAATACTGTTTTCTGACACAGTTTATTGGCATTTACGAAGTCACCCAGTATGGAACAAGGAAGTCACAGGGAAGCTTGAAGACTTTGGACTGATGAGTACCGACGATGACCCCTGTGTTTATTATAATCAGGACAGAAGCATCTTGATGACACTAATTGTAGATGAGGGGCTTATTGCAGGAAAAGACGTGGCAGAAATCTACAAGTTGTTGAAGAAAATTAGTCAAGTATTCGAGATTACCTACAGTGAGACTGTGCAAGAAGAATTCTCATATCTGGGGATGGAACTGAAAGTGAAGACTGATGGGATATCTGTGAGCCAACCCAGGTACACGAAGAAGATGCTCGAGAAGATGAAACATGCGGACTGCAACCCCGTCTCAACTCCCATAGACGTTGGACTTGCAAAAGAAGTAATGGAGACACCGAATGATCAACCAACAGCTACCAATGTACCCTATCGAGAAGCAATTGGCAGTCTGTTGTACCTTGCAACAATCTCGAGGCCAGACATACGTTTCGCAGTAAATCTACTCAGCAGATTCTGTGGACAACCGACTGACACTCACTGGACTATGGTGAAGCGAGTATTCAAATATTTGAGAGGTACGATGAACCGTGGAATTTTCTTCAATGGAGATGACAAACTTAAAGCTTACTCTGATTCGGACTTTGGAGGAGTCAGGGAGACCATGCGATCCACGACTGGAGTACTACTCATGCGAGGTGGACCACTGGTGTCGTACTCGCAAAAGCAACGACTCGTTGCAACCTCCACAGCCGAAGCCGAGTACCGAGCAGCAGTAGCCGTTATTGATGATGTCTGTTGGATCAGAAGGATTGCTCGTGAGCTCAACATTTTGAAGACTGATCACCCCACTGATCTCTACGTGGACAGCAGATCTGCACTTCACATGCTCAAGAACGCTCACGAAGGCAAAACCAGCAAAGGCAAGAAACACATCGAAATTCCTCGTAAGTATATCCAACAGCACATCGACAAAACTGTAAGTCCAAAACCGATTCGAAGTGAACAACAATTAGCCGACATCTTCACCAAACCTTTGTGTAAGAAAATTTTTTATAAATCTGCGTAGTGAATTAATTCAGGAGGAGTGTCACTGAAAATGTAATTTTTTTTTGTAGTACAATTCGAACTCAGTAGTCGATTGTATCTTCAATAGTGCTAAACTGAATAGTGTGCTCCAAAATTATATCAATTGTCAATTAAGTTTTCGATTTTGGTTTTTGTTTTTTTCTGTTCCTCAACAATAAAAACTAACATTACAAAAGCGGTGTTGTTTTTTATTTTTATTAACTGGAGATCATCGAATTAACAACACTTTCCTTCTTTCTTCTTCCCTCCTTACATTCCTGATTCCTCCTGACAATCATAGCAAAGCGAAGCGCATGTCATCGGTTGGTGTATGAGATTCAATTCGTTTCAGGAGGCAAACGCTTCAGCGAGTTGTTTCTAGATGCCCCGATGTCAAAGTCGCGATAGTAATTGTTGGAAGTAGGTGGATTAAAAATATTGCGGGTACCTACCCGGCAGTTATGGCAGTTTCTTCCTCGCCGACTGGAGCTGCTGTTCGACCTTGCATTCAATACGAACAAAATAGATTGTCAACAGTATAAAGGGCGTTTCCTGAGACTCTAGTCTTTTACATAAAAAAAAAAAACAAAACCCTAGTTTGAAGAACAGAAGAAGATGGGATCGGTACGGAAAGGTCCAGTGGGTGCTCAACAAAGTAGCGATGATCCTTAAATTTGAAGCATGCCTTCATAATATAAGGGTTAAGGCGCCACCGGTGGAACTTGGAGTTGACTTTGGCATGTTCTTCACTCTTCTCTCTTCTATCTGCTCGAGTAGAGCTTACTTTTCAAAATTTCATTTTCGATAAAAGTGCAAAGAGGACACTAGGTACCCTAGGATGTTTTTTTTTATTTGATAGACTAGAGGCTTAGGGAAAGCCCCTTTGTACTGTTCGACAATCTATTTTTTTTTCGTATAGAATGTCGAACAGCAGCTCTAGCCGGAAGATAGAGAGTAGAAAGGAGAGAGAGAAGTAGGAAGGAGCTGCCACAACCTACCCGCGATATTTTATTCCACCTACTTCCAACCATTTCGCGACTCTTGCATCAGGGCATTTGAGAAACAACTGGCTGGAGTGTCATGCCTCCTGAAACGAGTTGAATCTCATCAGCCAACCGATGACATGCGCTTGGTGGAGCGGGGAAGGACTAGCGAAGGTTATGACAGGAGGAATCAGGAATGTAAACAGGGGAGAAGAAAGAAGAGAAGTTATGTGGGTGGGAAAGTGGAAAAGGCGAAGGACCGTGGGGCTGGCCGGGATTCGAACCCGGGACCTCTGGGATAGTAGTCAGGCGCCTTACCTCTAGACCACCGAGGCTTGTTATGCAAGTTCAAAAACACTGCGTGAAGGAGCACTGCAGGATGTAGGAGTTATCCAAGTATGATATTCTTGCCGTAAGCGGAAGAAGTAGCGATATTATTTTCTTAAGGCTTACTTCATACCAGAGCTGGCTTAACGAGACAATGGAGGCGGAAAAGGTGCCATTACCCATGAGTTTTATAGAGCGTTTTTCACCGTGCTTAGCCACATTAAAGTAGTATGCGAGGCGCTAGCCGAGAGAAACAAACTGTATTTTAGGCGGGGCCAACTTGAAGATCGTAGCCCGCGATGTTAATACGAAAGGTGGAACGTGCATATCAGGAAATGGGTTGTATCTTGATTTGAAATTTGTTATGATTTTGTTACCGTCTGTTCATGTTATGCTTAGCTGAGTATGCTATATTCCTCTTAACTCATATATAACTCACCGAAGACTACTAAGCTATGTTTTCTGCACGAACCAAATATATAGCAATGGGGGCATTAAAAGGTTTCTTCTTTGTAGCGAAGTGGCTAGCAAGAAATATATTTAATAGTTCAATATCCTGTATTCAAGTTTGCAATAACGAACTCCACCCTTTCTCTCTAATGAGTACTTATTAGTCCATTTCTTGAGACTTCCTGTAATAAAAGGAATATAGAGCCGGCAACCCGCAAACTGCCCCACGCTGGTTCAATTATGCCAAGGCAGCCCATCCTTGCTAAGTAAGTTATGATTCCTTCTTTCAAAATTCAATTTCAATTCTCAAAAGACCACATAAGGACTCGTGCCGTGACATCAGCCAATCCTTCCTCCAGCTAAGCCAGTCATTTACATTGTTGCGTATTTTATTTTCATTTTTTTTTTCACTTGAACATTTTTGCTCCTTTTTATAGCACATCTATCCAGCATCCATCCCTGCGATGTTCTTTACCATCGGACATAAAAATCTCAGAAAAGCAAAGCAAAAAAAATGTCCTCCCGAGGAAAAGAAGTCCTTAAGCAGTGGCGGAAGTCAAAAGTGCTGTCGAGTATTCCCTTCCTCCAATCCCTTGGCTGTCGCCTATCCTACAAGGATCATAAAACTGCAATCATCTGCAGGCATTGTCGGCGCTATAGGAAAGGAATTTTCATCCTCGTGAATGACTGATGACGACAACTTTTCTGGTTCCAGGGCCCCGGCCATCATCGCACTTTTTATTTGAGGCTTGCGTTTTAGAGATATTGGACAGACTTTTACGGACGGTCTCCTTTTTATTGCACAAGTAGCCATTACTCTTTCATATTGTACAAGGGTGCGGCCATGGTTTGGGGTAAGTGTGTACCCAGTACAATTCCCTTTCGCTCAAGCATCCTTGGGGTGTCAGCAGAATCATGAGAGCGGACACATTTGCGCGGATTTATTAGATCTAAAAGATCCTTATAAGACTGTCTTATTACCAAAATGTTTGAGTTTTATTAGGAAAACCTTTTTTTGAGATGTTGAAGGTGTAATAAAAAAAATCGCTAAAATAAAAAGAAAAATAATGCGGATTTAAATTTTATACAGACGCTGCCACTGGCCAAGTAGCTGCTGCCCTTGAGATTGGCATGCGTAGGCTAAAATTTAAACTGCAATTATTTGAGGTAGGTAATCAGTAGATTGGGAGTGGAGCAATGTGAAGCATATAATTATTTCGTCTGACGGAAGAATAATCAGGTTCTAGCGGTGATTACTGGTAACTATCTAATAAAGAGAATAGGCTTATATTGTGCCTTCCAAGTAATCTGAGCCGACGGTTAATACAACCTAATGCGTAATCCTGTCCAACTGTAATGTTGACATAACAGCCACCCAGGATGGACAAGAGATGAATTTCGCACTGATTTGAATAAGGCGTGCACTTCAGTTGTCTTACAGGACACCATGTTCTCGGGATAAGTCAGCAAAAGGATGTCCTCTACCCTTCTCAGCTCTAAAAAGGGGTGCGGGGAGTTCCATAGTCCAGTCCTGAGTGTGAAATCATCGTTGCGGGTAATTTCAATGTTCACAACCTAAACTGGCTGATTTACTCAAATGACACTAGTGTTTTTGGCAAGGTTGTCAAGCTCTTTGCAGACACCAATAATTTACATCAAATTGTGGATCATCCCACGAGAGTCCCGGATGTCGCTGGTAAAGGAACCTATCCTCTTGATTTTTTCTTACTTCCATCCAGCGTGTACTACGTCGAAGTTGATTCGTCTCTCGGCAATTTGGGCCACTGCTTAGTCGCCGTTAGGTTCCCATTCAAATTTCCCACCCCTGAGAAACCAGTTATGAGAACTGTATTATGGGAAGGAAAATTGGCTGGAGCTTATTAATTTTTTTCCAGTCCACTGACTGGGATTTGTGTTTCTGAAACAAAACCATCAATTATTCCGCTATCCGTATCACCAGAATCATACAGACAGGAATGCATTTGTTCATGCCCCATTCTACTAAATCGGTGAAGCCTAGGCCCAACAGATGCCTCAATTAGGAGTGTATGAACACAATCAAAACTGAAGAAGCTGCCTTCCGAGCGTTCAAGATTTTCCCGAGTGAATCGCTCCGTTTAGAGCACATGTAACTAAGAAATTCCTGTAAAGCCACCATCAGGAAAGTCAAAACCATATTTGACAACTATATTTGTAAACTCCTTAATACAACCCCTGGTAGCAAAAACTGCTGGTCTTTGGTAAGTTCCACCAAGAAGAATTTCACTACAACTTCAACCCCTTCCTTTCTCCACAATGAGAAGGTTATAACAGACAACAAATCCAAGGACAATATATTAGCATCTCTGTTCGCTTCAAATTCTTCTTTACCCGAAACTGATATGTTAGGTTAGGTTCAAATGGCTGCCCTCACTGGGGAGCCCACTTAGGCACGCCATCGGGCCCATTATGATGCCATTCTAGTGTTAGGACAGGGTTAAGGGTTGGGTTCAGGCCATTTCAAGCCATATTGAGCTTAGAGGTTAGGAACACCAATATTTCAGAGGTTAGGAACACCACTATTTTGCAGCTCGCAAAGGGTGAGCCAAGGAAGGTCCTTCTTTTCTTTACGAGGGCGGTACATGTACAGAGAAGATGGGAGACAGTTTCTTCCTATTCTTCATTACCACAACTTCTGCATAAGTCGTTGTGGGAAAGTCCTTATCTTTCGGCGTGCGGGCCAAAGGGACAGTGACCGGTCAGCACCTTTACTACATGTCTTATCTCCTTTTTGTTCAACTGAATAAAAGATTTTGAACACTTTGCGTCCGAAGTTGGCCACATTGCATGAAGAGTGCGGCACACCGTTGCTGTGGTCCATCTCAACCCAGCTCGAGCTAACTGATTTTCTTTACAGCTAGTTTGTAGGTGGCTGAGGGCATTCCCATCCGGGTTAAGTGGGATGGCCTTTCAACTTCGGTTCTCTGTCTAGCAAGCTCATCTGCCCTATAGTTTCCCCTAATCCCACTGGGTCCAGGAACCAAACACAGTGTTATATCAAACTAAGTGGCAGCCTCACACAGAGACCTGCGGCAGTTCAGAAGAGTCGTGGATGTTGTGACGACAGACTTAAGAGTCTTGAGGGCCGCTTAGCTATCCGATAGAATACATATGACGATATATTCCTATGAGATATACCTATTATTTATCTTTAGCCATTCGAGAGTCTCCTGCATCGCAGGGGCGTCCGCTTGGAAGACGCTGCAGTGGTCGGGTAGACGAAGAGATATTTAACCCCCTGTTTCCGGGCACACAGCCTTCTTCAGGGCTCGCGTGGTATACAGGTGCCTCAAGGAGCTCGATACCAACAAATCCACTGGACCCGAAAATATACCCCCTATCGTCTTAAAAGGTTTGGCCAAACCTCTGCGCAACCTATCATACTTGTCCGGAGTTTATCCAGACCCTTGGAAACAGGAACAACAAAACTTATGAGATATCTAGAATCCAATGTGCTCATAAACGACAGACAGAATGGCTTCTGACAAAAAATATTCACTGGCGATCATATTGAACTGAACTTCATATTTTGAACTGACGATCATATTTTGCATTGGTATTCCCAACCTTGGAGGAACTACGTTGGCCTAATTATTCGTGCCTCCCCACTCTAATTATATTTAGTTCTCGTTATTCATATATCAAACACACGCTTTCATAACATACAAGAAAATGTGTGATGCTTCAAGAAGACGGCAAATATAGCAAGATATGTTTTTCCTTATTCTTGCTGCAGGAGGATAAATCTTCATTTTCACCCTTATGTCTTCATCAAACTGTGTTAAATTGAAACTCAAAACCCGGGTATTAGCTGCACTTTGTGCATCACGAATGAAATTTAATCCTTACCTAACACTCAATCCCGTTTTTTTATTTGTTTTAAGTTTTCCTAATTTACGGCCAGAACCCTTCTTATCCATGTCATCCAGAACTACTCCTAAATCTTGAGTGACAAATTCCAAACCCGAAAATATGCTGCACCTGCTGTGCACCTTTCCCTCTACATAAAGGAGCAATCTTGAATTGCTGTAAGAAGTCGTAATCGGTTTGACGCGATCCGTTTAACATCTTGACATGATCCTGCTCAACCCTTAAGAAATCAACAAAGCAGGGGAGAAATTAACACGAGCGTTAAATAGCTCCGCGGCCTAATTCCCAA
This sequence comes from Thereva unica, assembly GCA_949987705.1. Lineage (NCBI taxonomy): Eukaryota > Metazoa > Arthropoda > Insecta > Diptera > Therevidae > Thereva > Thereva unica. The sequence goes on along the minus strand of OX465281.1, from coordinate 49,723,550 downwards.
TTCCTTCGGTTCCCAAGAAGCGCGTCGGCATCAAAAGATTTCTTCCGCCCGATCTTAAGGTGATCCTCGCTGGGTCCGCCGCATTAAGCAATAAACATAAATTACCCCTTTGAAAGGGCTCCTTAAATTTATGTTCCCACTAATGTTACACCTTAATGGCCTGCTCCGACCCTGATCGCTGTATCAGTTAATAAAATCCACGATCCTCAGCAAAAAATATATGTGTGGGGCGTCGTGAGGATCATGTGTGAACCCTTTTTTGTGGCTCGTCACCCCTTTTAGTGAGTCCTCTCGATCGTGAAGGGCGCGCTTCACGTCTCTCTGATCGTGTGTTGATAGATGTCTTCATCTTTGTTTATTGGCCCTAATTGCCCTGGGAACCCTTTCCGTATTTGGGGGCCGATCGAAGGAGTTCATAAACGACTGGAAGATGGATAAAAACAAACACACATGGCGCTCCGTCGGTTGATGGGCGGAATGAAACTTAGATTGGTTTTTAATAGATTCAGAGATGGGATGTTTTGGAGTTTTGGGGATTTTTCAGTTTTTTACGTTTTGGTAATAGAGAGGAGAGATTATAGTCCAAATATGAATTGATGGATAATTATAGGAGTCGGTTTTGTATCAAACTAGGAATATTTTGAGTTTTCGGCTTAAGTAAATATTCCACTTCAAGTAAATTATCACAAGAAGCAAAAACTTAGGCGTATTTTTTCAAGGTATTTTTTTAATTGTTATTGAGGGACGCGTTCATTTTTGCGTATAACTTTCTAACTTCGATATTATTCCCGAGTTTATTTATCTCTGCAGTTTGTTCCTTAGCCACGTATTTTTCGTTCTGTTGGTGTACGTTTTTCGATTCTTCGTTTATAGGTTGGTACGGAATTTCTAGTTCTGCATCTTTGCAGCATATGTATTAGCATATGCTTCATTCTTATCTTCCGTTACTCTAACGCACTCTTCATCGAACTAGTCTTGACGTCTTGCTCGTGTTTCATAATCTAGTTTGTTCGCTGTGGCTTCCTTTATTATGATCATTAGTTAAGCCCACTACTCATCAATATTGGCATTGATACTTGCAGCTTCGTTATCCGATGCACTGAAACTTTTATTTATTTCTGTTGCTCTTCCCTAATTTGTTCTTCTTTGAATACCGTGGTATTATATTTTCGCTCGCTTTCGTCTGTCCAAATATCGTGATATCCTGTCTCCCATCTTAGCACCCACCAGAACGTGGTCCTAGTCCACGTTTCCTCCTCCTCTACTATGCTGGAGCTGCACCTTGTACTAATCAGTATATGTTCTATAGTTATAGCAATGGTGGGCATCCTCCGGCACGCGGGCCATCTACGGCCCGCGAAAGGTTTCTATCCGGCCCGCGAGATCTTTAGAAGTAATTATAAATAATTTTTGAAATACTAAAAACCGATCAGTGAGTGGCACTTAAAATAGTAAAAAAACCGAGGCAGCTGTAGTCTTGTGGTGTTCTACGAGTTTTGTGCTTCTTCGATTTTTTTTTGTTTACTATCTAACATTAACCGCTTTGCAAGCGCGGACGGGACACCCTGTATAGCTGAGGGTAATCAAGTGTCGCATTGTAAATATGACTAAAATTTAAAAACGGGATTTACAATCATTCTCGTTTCCAGTTTTTTTTTCTTAGTTATTAGGAACCATATAAAAATCGGTAAAAAAGTTATGGAAGTGGTTTTCGGGAAATTTTACCATTGCAATACGATACAGGTCAAAATTTCAAGTGAGGATAATCAAGTGTCGTGCAGTGTACATTGGGCTAACTTACACTATGCATTACTTCTTTTATAATCTCCATACGCAAACCGGTTTTTATACTTTGCCTCAGAAAATTTGTCAGACTCACCCAACCATCACACTAACACAATTGTAACATCGTTTCGGGGGGTCTGGGAGAACTATCAGAAATTCCCCTTCCCCTTCGTGTCTGTCTCTATTATACAACTACATAGGCATCACAATCGTTATACGAAAAAGAGGCAGGAAAATAAATATGTAGTGTAATATCTACCGAGTGATCGGTAGTGTGAATTACCCCATTGAAGTATCTTAGCCTCTTCCACATAAATAAAACAAAATAATACTAAATATTTAGTGTTGGGTAGAACAAGATAAATAAATTTTACGAGTTTCATCCTAATATGTATTAAACTGCCTCAGAATTAGTAAGGAATCTATACCCCTACAATGTATGCTTTTATTTTATCACCTGGCCTCACCTAATTTCAAGTTGGAAGCAGTACTAAATGTCTCTCCAGTTCGTATTTACAATAACACCCCGCCTCAGTACAATCTACCATATTGTAAGACACAAATGTACTTCTTCGTGTAAGTGCGGCTTAGCTCTGTCAGTCAGAAAAAGGTGTCAATCGACTACTATGGCCCACGGAAAAAACGTAAAACTGGTTCTGGCCCATGTTATGAAAAGGTTGCACGGTTTTGTTCTATAGCTTTGACCGTCTCCTCATTAGGAGATCTGCAGGTTATTGTGTGTATTCTTTTATGTTGGAATTTCGTACTGGCCACTATCATGTTAGCTCCAGCAGCAAAGTCCACCAGTCTACGACTATTATCATTTCACTCAAGATGTGTACTGTGCTTTCCAATGGCTGGGTAATAGATTCGTTCCTGTACCAATTTTGCGTTAGTGTCTCCTATAATTACTTTAATATTGAGCTGGTTTTTTTTGAAAGTGGTATAAGTCCACTTTTTAAAAAAACTAAGTTAACGGTAATTTTAATGAGCTATAGACACCTTCTCTCCATAGTTACAATCACAATTACAATAGAGTTCTATCTTGACATAAAATAAACAAAAACAGTTTTGCTGTACAATTCTATCGCACAAATATTTCTTTTGAAAGTGGAATAAGTCCATTCCTAATAATTATAATTAAAACAACTTTCTTATTGCAATTATTATTGATTATTGCTACTTCAGTGCACGCTGCTCGTTAGTTGTGGAAAGAGCATTAAAGAAAAAGGACCAATTATACACTGCCCAAAACTATTATAATGCAATAAAGGCTTGCCGAAAAAAAACAGCTTCATTTTGTATGAAATGAAAAGAGAAGACTTTGTCTCAACCAATATCAAACAAGGAGGCAATATCAAACAAAAAAAAATACGGACGGAGAAATTGTAAACTGGCTTAAATTATGTTGGATGAGGTTCAAAAGGAATGAACCTCACAAAATTTTTTATAAAATTAGTATAGAAGAAAATGCTCCATTTAAAACAATTTCTTTATTTGGAAAAAAGGGAAAACCAAAAAACCTCAGCAAAATTAATATGTTACCACTTTATAAAACTTCAAGGAGCATAACAAGAGAGAAATATAGCGATACGATAAGTTTATTACCTTATACAGGGTGTCTCAGACCACCCGTACCACCCCATTATTTCGAAAAGTTTTGAAAAAAAAAAAAATGAAAACCAAAAAACACGTATCAAATATTTTTTCAAATTCTATCCAGTCATACCAAAAACGCCCCCTACCCCCTGTTAGCGCCATCTAAGGCGAATCACAAAAAATGATAAGAATAAAATCTTCATATTTTTTCATGAAGAATCTAAATCTGCAATAAAAAATAAGTGTTTTTATTGTGTTTTCAATTCTGCATCCCTTCCCCCCAAAAAATAGGGGGTAGAGAACCATTTTGATTATTAACTTGAAAAACCCCTAAATTTTATTGCAGATTTAGATTCTTCATGAAAAAATATGAAGATTTTATTCTTATAATTTTTTGTGATTCGCTTTAGATGGCGCTGTAATCGGCATAAAAAACGTTTTCCTCTGATTACAGCGCCATATATGGCGAATCGTAAAAAAATGCTTGGGGCAAAATCTTCATATTTTTTTGTGAAGATTCCGAATCTGCAATAAAAAATGGGGGTTTCCATTTAAGTTTTTGAATTTTCACCCCCTACCCCTAACAGGGGGTAGGGGGTAGGGTGCGTTTTTGGTATGGCTGGATAGAGTTTGAAAAAATATTTGATACGTGTTTTTTGGTTTTCATTTTTTTTTTCAAAACTCTTTGAAATAATGGGGTGGTACGGGTGGTCTGAGACACCCTGTATACCGCCTATTCACCATAAATACTTCAATATGCTAACTGTAAAAGAAAACTAAGGCTGTGTGTGAAACCGGCTAATTCCTTGCTAAACTTCCAGATTTTTTGGAAGCTTCCCAGTCTAATTCCAGTACTGTGCGAAACCACACCAGTAGCAACTCCTGCACAAATATTTCAAATATTAAGCAAGAGAAGAAGAAGAATTAGCAAGCTCGAAAATTTACTAAATGAAAACGTACTAGAATTAGCAAGGAATTACCCGGTTTCGCACACAGCCTAAGTTTAAAATATCTTTTTTTTATTTAAAGATCTTAACGAAGTAATTTTAATTTTTATATGTTTCATATAACTGAAATAAACTCTTAATAAATTTGGTTATTCATGTATTTAAATGTCTTCATTTTAACTATTACTTTTTACATAAAAATTCATTTCAGTAAAGCTTTTATGTCTATAAAAATATGGACTTAAATTTGCTCCTGTTTTTATTTCTTCTAATATGTTATTTTTGAAAGTGGTATAAGTCCATGTGGAGCTAAAAAAATCGTTTATTTTTTCAAATAATTGTAGTATATTATTATTTCATAATAAAATTTAAAAGGTGTATAGTGTAAAAAACATCACTCGAACTGAGTAAAGTTGGTCAATATTTTTAAATTGATTTAAACGCAAACCCTTAAATATCTCAATATATGAAAAAATGGACTCGTACCACTTTCAAAAAAACCAGCTCATATCATACCTGGGACATCGAATTAAATTTTACTCAAAATCTCGAGTATTCGGCGTAGAGTTAAAAATTATAGTAAAAAGGTGGACTTCCTAAGAATAAAATAACTCACAAGAAAAAAAATAGTGTACACCGCTAAATGCTAAAAGAACGAATAATATTTGGCTTTTTCTCATGCTTTGAACTTACATATCTACTTAATTGAATAACTCAAGTTTCTGTTTTTTCCTAAATAAGCTGTATCTTAGCGGATAATAGAGATAGCCCCTCTTTAGAACATTTTTTTCCCAAATATCTCCAGGTATCACCCCTCAAAATATTCGCCATATATTAGCAACATACAAAGGATTTGATTGAAAGTCTGATGTCGTATACAAGTCGTGATTTTTTTTAAATTCTTCAAAGGTGCCCGCCAGAGGTATGCACGCCTCTTTTAAAGATATGATATTCTTTAAAAAGCAGTCCCCAACTAAGTACTCGCCACGTCCAATGCTGCTTGACCGGCCTACGAAATATGCTTAATGACACCCTTTATTTTTTAAAGCCTCTATTTTCCTCCTTTTAGTATTAAAAACTGTGAGCGTACTGTGTTCGTTTGGATTTGAAATGTTCCGTTCATGCCTGTAGGGAAATAGAACTTTTACTCAGGCGTACTGTGCTTGTTGCGGGTGCCATGCAGGCGTTTCTCTACTGCCTATTGCAGGCTGAGAACGGTCGAGTCTTATTTTTATTCAGTATGGGATATAAATTCAAATTTATAAAAGTCCATTTACATCCCACACGCAAATTGGAGCTCTTTTATCGCAAAAAACCAAGGGATGTTTTAAGGGTCGTAAAGACTGAGGCAGAAAAATACTTATAATGTGTAAAGTCTTTATATGGAAAATATTCACGCCTGAGATAAACTTGCAGTTAGCTTGAATTCTTACTCATATGCAAATTGTGCTCGGTACTCGATTCTACCCCAGAAGTACTGATATGAGTAAAAGTACCTACTCGGTCAAAAGGACCGAGCACTGATATGAGTAGAATCGAGTACCGATTCCGTATCCCTATGTGAGAGCTCATTTAGGCAACCGGTTAAGCCATAATCGTCGGGGTTAGCGGGAGTCAGCCTCGTTGGAGTGTTATGCCTCCTGAAACAAGTGAATCCCGCTAACCAGCCAACAAAGGCTGTGGCGCAGGCAGTACCAGACTACCAGCTGGAGATGCACCTGAAGGCTGTAAGATTGTAGATGTGGATAGATTATGAAAAAGGTAGTCATTGAAAGTCATTGAAAAGGATGAAAATCTATTCTATATTTATGTATATCTAAAGATCCCCATACACGGTCAAATTGGATGTACATCGAAGTGCGAATTGGATGTACACCCAAAACTATCGGTCGGCCGATCCAAACTCGTTGCACTTATGGGTTTGATTAAAATCTGGATGTACTTCCAATTTGACCGTGTATGGGGACCTTTATTCAACATCGCTGCCATATTGTTCTCTTCTTGATTTTTACGACTCTTCATGGAGGAGAATATTGCTTTTAGGTAATAAAATGCTTTAAGGATGTTTTAATATTTGTTTTAAAGACACAATGTGCACGTACTTAAAGCAAGTAACTAAATGTCCTTTCAGATTTTATATTCCAACATAAAAAATCTTGCCACGCTATTCGAGCTCTTTCTAAAAATATCTCTGTGCCAGCCCTAAGTATGCCTTGTTTATGTCAACAAAAAATGCGCACCATAGCTTTGCTAATGGCATGTCAAACGTAATTTAACCCCATCAACCACCAACTGCTCACTTGGGGCAATCCAGCAGGGTTGAAAGCAGTGTGGCAAATGAAAAAAAAAGTGCACGCATTCTTACTAATTTTTCGCGCCCAGTTCATGACGGTCGCACGCATTTTCACGGCCTTATCAGCGTGGTAGAATCTGACGTGGGTCATTTGTCCAGTTGTTACCCGTTTGTCTCCGGTCACTCCTTATCACTGCTAGCAGTTGCTGCTGCCACTGTCCTGTTGTCATTGAATAATTGAAAGGCGTGTCTCTGTCCAATTAACCCCTTTTACTTACCACTCGTTTTTCTGATGTCCTCGTCCTCACATTTTTTTGCTTCCGTTTCTGACGGGGATGCAGGGATGGAGCGAGGGGGAACGACGGCAGGCATGTTTACCCCTAGGTCGACGTTTCATTATCGAGCTTCACTGTCCATTTTTCTTTCTGGACTTTCATGACAACCCATTTCGTTGCGTGCCACGATCCTGGCAACATGCGATACGAAAATCAATGAAACGAACAACACGCTACTGCGGCATTAAATGAAAGGGGTAGCAACCCTTTAAGCAGCAAATGTCCAATTACAGATGGGCTTTTGGGCGAACGTTTCCCCAATGGAAAGGGTTAGCTCCTGGCGTGCCAAAAATCGATAAACGGAAGGGTTGTCCTGCTTCCTTATATACTAGTCTGCATCCTCAGGGCTGCCAGTGATGTCATCGCTAACCAAGTTCTTGTAAGGATTATTGCCAAATTCAAGGGTTTCACAGGGTTGTATATATGTATATGTACACACACCACACTCAAAGTTTATACGCTATATACATATATTTATTTATTTTTTTTTTCGTTGCTGTTCGCTGGAGAGTTTTTCCTTTCAGGATTCACGTAAACCTTAACAACTGACGGCAAGGGTGGTTTGATGATGGGTGCGTATGCCAGGATACAGGACATAAAACCGACCCTTGCGGGTGAAAACGAAATCACCCTTTTCCCATTATTTTTAGGGTTCAACCCTTATATGACATGTGTGTCCAACTCAAGCATTTAACTATGTATTGGTAGTTGGCTTTCGTTCATATATACTTACATGGATTTTTACGTTTCTGGACAAAAGTAAAAGGAGTTTGCTGTATCATTGCTTATATAGAAGAACACGCCATTCAATGACCACGGAAGAGGGTGGCATAGCAATGAAATTCACCCTTAATCTGATGGTAGTTCTCGTTTTATTCTTCTGAACTTTTTTATTTCTTTCACTTTAATATTGAGTTAGGAATTTCTCGAAGAACTTTTCTTACATCAAAAATCAAAAAAATATATATTGAGATTTCAAAAAAGTTATAACAGATAGAAGAAGTTGCGGCAAATGGCAGAAGTTCAATATGTTCTGTTTATTTAGTGTTTAGTTTCCATAAATTATTATATGATTATGATTTTAGATGTGGTTAAGAGATTCGTTTTACTGGAGAAGATTATCATCAATACCATTTAAAGTTGGCATTGATTTGATATTTTGTATTTGTAATCTGCCCAAATCCTTGTTATTATTCATTTAATCATTTTTTTTGCACTTTCAAATTTCAAAGAGAGCCCTGTTTGTTACCTTTTTAAGAATCTTATTTCGATTTTATCTAATAGGCATACATATAGAAAGTTAAACTCGCAAAACCTTAGTTAAGCGATGGTAGGAAACAGATTTTCAAACATTAGGTCAAACAAAATCTAAACCAAAATTGAGTCCAGCGTAAGAACACGGGATGCACTGTTTTGCCTATTCAAAAAATAATAAAGAGAAATGGTAACCGTCTGTTCTGTTTTGGAGTAATGCCACAGCTTACACGAGTCACTATCTTCTTGGTAATAGAACTACAATGCAGAAAAGCTTAACATCATCAAATCAGGCTTCAATCAATACCGAAGCGTTTCACCAGAACAGAGCAATTACGGCCGTATATTTTACTTTCCCTCAGTGAGAGTCGTGGAAACAAGATTACAACTTCAACGAAAGAAAGACACGTTTCAAAACTCAATCGAACACCTTCTTATAGACTTTAAGACTGACTATGATAGTATAGTGAGAGTAGAAATCGAAACTGGCGCGACATGATTTTCCAAGTACCTACGTAAAGATGTTCGGAAAACCTAAACCTAAAGATATTCGAAGCAATCAACAGCGAAAAAGAGACAGTCTAACCGTCTGGCCTGCCTCCTCTTAACCTCGTGCAGGGAAAAATATTCGGATCTACTGGTGTGGCAGTAGGAATCACAATCCTCTACAGACAAGTCGACCCAAAATATTGACGTACAAATACGACATACATATTTTTCTTCTTTGACGGCTCTACAACCGGGATCCGGTCCTGGCCTCTCGCAGCTGTTCTCCACCGGTCCCGATTCTGAGCCGATGTCATCCAGTTTGGCATCACTAAGCTCCGAGTGTCCTGCTCTACGCCATCCTTCCAGAGAAGGTTGGGCCTCCCCCGCTGCCGCACCCGATAGGTCTTACCGCAGAGAACTTTCCGAGCAGGCTCATCTTCACTCCCTGCCCACCCGAGCTTTATTTTCTTCACAACATTTATGTCGCCATAGCACTTGTTGATCTCGTGATTGTAGAGTCTCCGGAATCGTACTTCCTCACATAAGCATCCTCCGAAGTATTTTCCTCTCGAACACGGCTAAGAGGTTTGAGTGCTTTTCGCTAAGCACCCACGTTTCAGATGCATATGTGAGAACCGGTAAGACCATCGTCTTATATAGTAAAAGTTTAGACGTTGTGGTTAGATGCTTGGATTTAAAGAGCCTTGACAGACTTTAGTAGGCTTTGTTGGCTTTTAACAGTCTTGCGCGCATTTCTGGATCCATGCTATTGTCGGCTGCTACTATTGACCCAAGTTAGGTAAATGATTTTACCACTTCAAACTCATGTTCCTCTACCTTGATTGTGGGACCAATGTTAGGTGTTATTGTAGACGAGGCCACAGTGTACTTTGTTTTGCTTTCGTTAATGTGCAGTCCAGATTTCCTGCCGCCTACTCAATCTGAGTGAAAGCTTCTTGTACAGCTGTTGTTGTTCTTCCAATGATGTCAATGTCATATGCATAAACAAGTAATTGGGTGAACTTGTGGAGGATTGTGCCCCTTGATGTCACGCCCGAATCTCGGATCACTTTCTCCAACTCCAGTCTCCAGGCTTTCTCCAGCATCATACCCATGCTGAAGAAGCTTTTGCGGCGCCAGAGATATTGGATCATCTTGAATGATCCTTCAATCTTATTGACCAAGATTCACCTTCGTCTTCAGGGAACCAGATTATGTTCCAAGAAATGCTTTATGACTTGAAAATGCCTAACAGGACTCCTTCCGAAACATCTCTTAGACTATAAGTGTACCACATTAGGAATTCTTTATTGACGTAATCTTGAAATTTGATCACTCAGAAACCACTTATTATTTATGAGGAGTTAAGCGAGTGCAGTGGCGCCTCTGGCTGAACTTGTTCTATCTCCTATTTCATCATCAAGGCCGATATTTTGCCACATCTTCGGATATTCAAGAGCGACCCAATTTCATAGTTTAAAGCGAACTCTTAAACATAAGGCTCTAAAGGAAACAAAGACGGGATTAGTCTGGTTAACTACTCTTAAAGGAAGTAGACTGATTTAAAGCTCTTAACTACCTCTATATTGTAGCTATCTATCGTGAAGTTGGTCCTTAGGCGTGCCCATTCTGATCTCGTTTGTTGTTTTAGTTTTGTCTTGATTAACTGTTAAGCCCATGTTTTTGCGGCGTTGGCTAAGTTCTATCCCATCACTTTGGATAGCAATAGGTTCTATCCTATCTTTTAAGATATTGGTGAATACTTTGTAGCCTCAGCTCAATAGCGATATACCCCTGCAGCAGAGTCGGTCGCCGCTCTTGTGCACTGGGAATATAATTGCTTTCTCCTTGTGGTAGCGATTTCTCATTCCATATCCTACATATTAGCCTATGTAGACATTCTACGTAGTTATGAGCAAACGCAAGAACAAGACAACACTAATCTAGTCTTGTTCTTGTTTTGTTATTGCTAAATGCGCAAGAACAAGACCATTTTTGCTCATCATTAATTCTACGACTTTGTTGTAGCAGTATTTCAGTAGTTCAGTAGCAATTTCGTCTCCTTCAGGGGCTTTATTGTTTTTGAGCTTATTTATGGCTTTTTTAACCTCGGGTCAGGGTTGGGCTCGTTATTATTATACGTTCCCCTGCTATGTCTCTTCTGTTAGTGTTGGAGCATTTTGGTTAAGCTTTTCTTCAAAGTAGTTTTTCCATTTATTTTGAATTTCCATTGGCAGGGGCGGCGGAGCATAATCCTTATGGGTGGGGAGCACGTGATCAGGTAACCGTTAACATGTAAAAAGTTAATCGGTCCATTGAATTACCAGCTATCTGTTGAGTTTTAAATTATTAGTTTCAAATTCTTTGGTTATGGGGCTATGCCCAACTAGCATTTTGGCAGGGAGGCAGATAAGGCCCCTATTACCCTATCCCGACCGCCCCATGTGGACTAGGTGTGGAGTGCCCAATACTCCCAACTGAGTACTAGCTTAACCTTTGCAATGGTACCAGAACCAGTATATTAAGTATGCTAAGTGATACCCTTCACGGACACCAACATGATTGCCTGAAATATGAAGCAATGCAACAACAAAAACTAAAGCTTTATATGAGTTCAATCCGCATAAGTGGCTTTACCGGCTAAATTCCAGTTCATGTTCAGTTCGTGCTTGAAATTGTTCTTGCTTTTTCGCCAGAAGCCAGAAATGCAAAAGCCGACTGGAATGGCATTCCACTATTACAGTTGATTACTCCCTTTTAAGCGAGCTTTTACATTAAACTTAGGCTCAAGACCAGTTGGACGAACCGAGGTTGGCTTATCCTCAGTTGAATATGTGGAAATTGTATGCGAACTGAGTTTATGTTAAAGTTCAAAAAACGTTCCGAACGTTTGGAATAAGGTTTCCTACTAAGATAAGCCATACATCGCTTCAACATCATGACCGTCGTTTGCTACATGGGGTTCTCATGGGAAACCTACGAAGAGTTCCCCTTTCGGCATGCACCTAAGGCAATCCACTTTTTAAATGCTAGTCTGATGGGGTTTAAAATGCTTAAGCTATTCAGTTATATGGACTTGATATCACATTAGTATATTTAGTTATCGTGTGAGAAGTTTTACTTGTTCACTGCCCTTCGACCAAATTCCTTCGTCGCCAGCGACTGAGATAGAACTCCAACGTTTTGGGTTATCAGGTAAACTTTAAATATTTAGGATAAGGATTTCCCCACCCAAAGCGAAAATGTGCGTGTGCACTTTTCCTTCCATCCCCAAGCGCTCCGCCGCCCATGTCCTTTGGGTTACTAATAATACCGCCATTAACCTCTCTGCACATACTAGTTCTGGGCTTAATTTCGTCAGTAATCGACCTTATATCCTTATATACTTGCCTAGTATTTTTGTTGCTAAATTTCAAGCTGGCGTCCAGGATTTTGTTGTTCCCTCTTCTTTTTCCTTAACATTCGATCTGCGTATCGTCGTTTTGTTTTAAAGGTTTCCATTCTAGTCGTGGTCGGTCAGGCGATATATTCTCAATGACTTATTTCTTTCTTCTAATGCTTCCAATTTTAAATTTTCCACATTGTTTTTTCCATGCTGGGGGTCCTTTGAATCCTTTGTGTCGCTATCCGCTCTCTATACCTGATTTTAAGCATGAAATGGTCGGAGCTTCAGCATGCTCCTCTCTAGGATCTGACATCTAATACATTGTTTGCGCCTTTCTTCTCTACTAGGACATGGTCAATCTGGTTCTTCGTAAGCCAGACGGGTGATATCCACGTCCTTTGTGGATTTTATGTGGAAAAAAGGGGGACATAATGACCATTCCGCGAGATATGGCAAATCAATTAGGCGGGTACCATTGTTGTTAGAGTGGTTGTGTGGACAATGTTTGCCCATGGCACCAGCGAATTCTTCTTCCTTTCCTATCTTCGTATTAGCGTCTCCCACGATCATCTTAATGTCGTTTGATGGAATTTGATTAAATTCTCTTAGCAGGGTGTCGTAGACTCATCCTTTCCTTCGTCCTGCTTCTCTTCTGTTGGGGCGTGTATGTTGAATTGGACAGACTGTTGAATCGCTTCCTGAGTCTCAGTAATCATATTCTATCACTGATATCTTTAAAATCGATGATGCTCGATTTTATTGAGTTGTCCACCAAAAATGCCACTCCAAATTCTTTGTCCGTTGATGCTATTCCACTGGAGAACATTGTATGTGGCCTGAGTTCTGTAATCTTATTATTATTATTTTGTTGCCTAAGTCGTTGCCGTATGATCCGTCCAGTGCATGGCCTATCTGAAGCTTAGGTAACATCGGTTTTTTCCGAGACTAGATTTTTAGCCCAGTGCCTAACCAGTAGGATCAGTTTTTCCGCGCTCTTTTTATATTCAGCACATTTCAAATTAGCCATATTTTTCACTTTCAATCAAAACGCTCCCATGAAAAAATCAGTAACATCAGAAATCTACAACAGTCACATTTAACTATAAAAATTTTAAAAATCTTATTTCAGGAAACATTTTACCCTAGCATTCACTAGATTGGTACAATAAACGCCATTAATGGTTCTTTGAACATTATAAGACGGTGGACAGGCCAATATGAACTCCAAGACTCCTTCTGAAAATCAGCCAATATGCGCGTTAAACTTTTGTTGTGGTAGCTACTTCGCTGATACTTTGAAACTTGCTTTAAGTGTTATTGATTCTTTGTCAACCATTTCGGCCATTATACCCCTAAATTCATACAAAGTTATTTCAAATTTAACATTTCTCTATTTCATTGAGCACAAATATCACGCTGTGCATTTTCAATTTACCTCTAATCTGCAAAAAAGTGAGCAAAAATGAAGAACTCTGTCACAGATTACCACATCACCGAGGCAGTTCATCATTGTCCATCATCACTAAAAATGATCGCAACAGTTGCAAACTCATTACAAATCCATTAAAAGGATCCCATACACAAAAGCCACATAACCGGCGGCCAAGCAAAACACCCGAGCCTAGGCCCAACGTGTACAACGGTATACACGTATAGCCCAACTCTTCGGGTCATCATCAGACTAGAAATAGAAGGGAAAATGGCTGGACATCGCCCCTTACGGGGCGCTCCCAAGACATTCGAAAGGGAGGAAAAGAAACGAGAAATCAAGCAATCCATCATGAGATTGCTTTATGTGTCAAACAATATCATCCACCTTTACTCTCCTCGCCATATCCAGCCCGAGGAGCAGAGCTCCTCCAAGGACCCGGGTCCCTTTGCTCCGAATCGAAGAATCGAATTGGCATGAATAGATGAATGACGAAGTTCTTGAGGCCTTCCGTTCCGCCCTTTCGTTCCCTCAGGTGCCCGCAACACAATCCGCTATTTGCCTCCTCGCATGGGCCACAAAAGGAATAAACAACAAGGAATAGAGGTTAAGGATTCACAAGAGCCAAAGAACCTCGAATGGCCGTAATCCTTCATCCCGGCTGGGACACTGCTTCCTTGCCACGGACCTGAATCAAACCAAGCAGTCACCCTTCAGGACGCGCTCCTTTTCTTAACTTTTCTGTTTATTATTTGCCTTAGGAAGATGAATTGACTGTGGTCCCGCTGCAGACTGCCAGAGCAGTCCATTTGGCCAATTCCTGGGTCCACCACATACGCGCTGGCCACTGGAGGAAAATTACGTCTGAATGGCGGTGGTGGAGCTTCCTTCCCCCAGGGCATCCTCCGCTTCCTCCAGACTTATCTGCGGAAGGTCTCTGGCTGGCTGCTCCCTGCTTGGCTGTGTTACCCGACCCTCTACCCTTCCTTGGATGTAATTAATCGATCTGGAAGTGCTGCGGTCAGTTTTTGGGGAGCATATGGCTAAGGGGGTGGCTCTGCTCAAAGGAACTCCTGGGCGCCCTGTAATCGCTCAAGAAGTGAATTTGTGGATTATGGCACCTTACATGATATTGTCATTAGCCGGGGGATATTTTTAGACAAATTGCTGCCCACCATCACCGAGCGAGCGGGGAAAAGGTGAGATCTTCAAAATGAGCACCTAATTCTTTCTTGAACTCTACTACAAACTTTTCAACAATAATCCTGCAGTGTCGGTGCGTTTCTTTCACCAACAAATATTTGCCTGAAAACTCAAAATCCACAGATAGGAATAGTTGGAAGACAATGCTCTTATCCTTTTTGGGATTACCTATCCGAAAAACATAAACGCTCATCCTCGTGTATCCTTTTTATAAATTTTTAACCAAAAAAAATTGTAAATTTGTTTTCAAACTCTTTAAGGGTTTTTATGTAAATAGAAATTGTTGTTTGGAGATTTTGTTCCGCAATCGTAAGTCAATATTGGCTCTAGATACTGCGATTGGCACACGTTTTACGTTCGTGTATTGACTTTGCCTATCATCGTTTATACTACCTTGAAGGATCTGCTTTTATGACACTGTTTGTAAGTGTAAAAACCTGTTTGATTTGTGTACAAATTTTAATCGCTTAAAAATATATTTTTGTGATTTATATTGTAAGGATATGTCGTTACATTGAATTAAAGACATACGTAAATTTTACAAGATTTTACTTTATTTTATTTATTTAAGCTTAGGACTCTGGCTTTGTGCTACCAATGCTTCATGTCATACAAGTAGTAGGTCAAGGTACTGTGCTGTTAGACTGTTAATAAAAATAATAGATTTGTTTAGATAATATTTAGATTGAAAGAACAATTAATTAAGACACGTTAAAATCTTTGGATCTGGTAAGATTCATTCGGAAATATACAGGGTGCGCCATCTAGACCTTCGGCATTCCAACATTGAATAAATCTAATAGTTTTTATCCGATTTCGACAAATGTACACGATTCTGAGACGTTATTCACTACCATTTTAGCTAAGAGTCAATACACACCGAAAGAACGCGCTGAACTTGTAGCTCTTTACATTGAAAACATTCGTTCAATTGTGAAAACTGTGCGTGCTTATCGTATGATTTTTGGGACAAAATGTTGATGACGGACGAAGCTCATTTAACACTCTCTGGCGGAGTCAAAAAACAAAACTGTCGAACAGAGACACGTCATTCACGAAACGTAGAGAAAGTCACAGTTTGGGCCCGTGTGTGGTCAAAAACCATCATCGGATCATTTTTGTTCAAACCGTCGATGGCGTACACTATTTTAGGATGTTGTCGTACTTAATTGGTCCGGAAATGCGTCTGACGAACTTCTATTTTCAACATGACGACTCACCTTGTCACACCGCAGCTGCCACGTGAAGTTCTTGCAGCGCAAGTTCCCGAGACACGTTGGGTCAACAAATGGTGATTAGAAATGGCCTCCTCTTTCTCCGGAGTTAACGGTGCCAGTCTTTTTTTCTATGGAGTTATTTAAAAAGTAAAGTTTATGCCAGCAAGTTCAAGACCATATTGACTCAAAGCTAACATACGAGCCGATATTGCTGCTATAACATTCGAAATGCTTTACTGTGTTACGCAGGATGCTCGAAAAAATCTGCTGCTTTTCGCATATTGAATGGAGGTAGTTATTTAATCGAATAAATGGTAGAGAATAACCTAAATAAATCTTGCTCATTTGTCAAAATCAGCTAAAAAATGTGAAAGTTATTCAATGTTGAAATACCGAAGGTCTAGATGGCGCACTCCATATAGCGAAGATGTCAACAAAGCATTGTCAGTGGCAATATAATATACGTGTCAAATGGAAACGAAAAAAAAAAAAAATAGTCAACGTGGAGACAAAAAAGAGCATCATTACCTGAAACGGCTATTGAGACCTTCGGTTATTGAAACAAACATCAGTATCCTACTATAGCAACAAGATTCAGATATTGCTTACACTTCACGTCAGATTAAAACTTGGCTAACGACCTCTATAGTTGTAGAAAGGCTTACGAATCTAGTCCTGTTAAATATTCACTGACAAAATTATTGAACGATTTGCTAAACAAAAAGCAAGAAGGCTATACTTTTTTATTTAAATAAATAAAAGTTTACTCAAAATAACATCTTTAAGTTTTTATTTATATTGGTCCAACCCCACACCAGAAACTTAAGGTGGCGTAACTGGAACACGAATATGTGGTTTATTGGAGGATTTGTCGACTTTCGTCGTCCCGCGTGTCGGTTCCATTTTATTTGGTTCCTAAACAGGACTCGCATGGTTAGAGGTCAGCGGCGACTACCGCAGCCCTAATGCAGTCACTGTAGTGGATAGATATCCTATTCCACACAATCAAAATAACAACAAAATTTTCTCCAAGGTCGATTTGATACACGTGTTCCATCCTGTAATCATCGCCTTAGAAGAGCAGCATAAGACAGCTTTACTTTACCTTCCAGAGGTTTATAAATGAGATCACGAGAGATCTGGATTTCGCATTAGTCTACTTAGATGATATTCTCATTGCAAGTAGATTTGAGGTGGAGAATCTGACTCATCTATACCGGCCAGCTGTTGGAGCGCCTTAACAACTTCGGCTTGATTAAGCAACAGTTAAGTTCGTCAAATACATTTTCAATGGGCCGAGATCAACTCCCTAGCCATAATATCTCAAAGGATGGGATACTTTTATCAGCAGATTGGGTTAAGGCCATTGTTGATGTCGCATCTCCAACTTCTGTAAAACAAATACAAAAGTTTTTTAGGGATTACCGATTGATCCCTATCTTGGTTTAAGTGTAGTACCGATCGATGATCACTGGAAATATCTTCTCAGCCTCTCCCGAGCAACGAAAGTTAAAAAACACGGTTATCGATGCCCCTCCCTCCACGGAACAAAAATAATCTGCATTAGATCACGAACTACTCACCATCTATGCAGCGATCACACATTTCGGACACCCATCGAAATCACCACTGGCAATGGTAAAGTGATTTCAAGTAAATGCAATGACCGAACGGTTCAATCGACAACTTAAAGCTACCTTAATGGCAAGGGAAAACACTATTGATTGGAGTGAAGACTAGTCTTTCGTCTTACTATCTACGGCAATTAAAATCAAGTTGCAATGCTCACCGGCAGAGCTAGTCTATGGCCAGAATTTGATAAAGCCCAATTCAATTTTCATCCTTCTCAAGCTCAAATAAAATATCGTAAACCTCTTCTTGTTGTAAAGAACCCAGAAGTATGAAAAAAATAATAATTTGCTGAAAATAAAAAGAAATCCAATTGTTTAATACCATCCATACGGACATCGTTACGACGAAAACCAACGACACAAATTTTACGTCGTTGGGCGACGAAAACTCAAATATATGTAGGCATCACCTGATTTTGATTTAAATTTTATTTGATAATTAATAAAAAAAAATATCTTGTTCCCATATTAGTCGGTTAAGAGAGAGTGGATAACAGCGTAACAAGGAAATAACGTTTTTAATATTCGTTCACTGACTCACTACACCACTTATTACAGCTGTAAAAACATAATGACGAATTTTACCGTATGCCACACCCTAAACTTGCATTCGTTGTAACAACGTTGTCGTTTTTTATTTTTATTATTGTTGCCATAACCGCACATATATATTATATGGCCTGCGCCAAAACTATGGGGAAATTCGTTTACGGGCATCGACACTCCCCCATTACATCTGACCACAGAGTCGCAGTGAGACTGATTGAGAATATAAATGAGCTTGTGATTTGGATTTTTAAACGAACAGAATGGAGCAATTTCTTTTTGAATCTACTTTCGTGGTGGGCACTTGAGACTCTCACTGCGCATGTAAAATGCGATCTTGAGATTCCCAATAGTTTTAGCGCAGGCCATAAAATCATTTACACTACATACATATCGTCGCTTATCCAGAATAGTGGTACAACTCAAAAATTTCCAATTTCGAGTTTATTTTAAGAATGTATAGCTAAATATGCATATTTTTATGTAGCAAAAATCCATATTAATACTTCTAAAAATGACCGCTGGAAACCCGCTGGAATCCAAGATCATAACATGGGCTTGTATGAAACTAAAAACTTTCAAATGGCTCCCCTGTAAAATTCATTGTTTTTGAGTTGTGACACTATTCTGGATAAGCGACGATATATAGAAAGTGTGTGCTTCTGAAACAAAAGCAAACGTCCTCGATTATTTGTTCCAATAGGGAAGCATAGACGATTATTCCTTCAACTATTTTCGAACTGATTTTACAAGATACTTACCCACATATACACGAGTATTCCTTCCTCAAGAGTAACTTTTGTGTCTTTACTAGGAGATATCAATTAGTGTAAGGGCGGGTGGAAAAGATACATTTAATTTTCGCGACAAACATTTTGGTTACAACACTTCCATCTTTCCTTTTCATTCCTTGAAAAGGAATTATCAGGTGACCATTCCCAGTAACTTTCAATTCGTACAGTAGTTGTCATAATGAATTTTATTTTCTATTGAATAATTGGTAAAAGGTTTTTGTGGCATTTTTATAGTAAAAAAATTTATGAAATTACCAAAATTGTTAGTTACTGCTTTGACAAATAGAACCTTTTTGTCATGAAAATTCTCAAAATTGGTGCTTTCTACTCTTATTACCCGCAGTTTGACTTATTTTAATATTAATACATTTCCTTAATGTTTTTTTCTTTTGAATCATTATGTGCCTCAAATTGTTCAGAAATGATAAAGACCCCCGCTTTTAAGGTATTTGTGGGGTGTCTCCCCAAATGTTACCGTAAATAATAGTTTAAACAAGGGCTTGAAAACAGAAGAATCGTACCTTTAAAAGAAAGACTTGTTGTTTAAACAATTTAGTTATCTCAAGATAAAAGGACCTTATCAGCAGATAAAATTAGCACCTATCCCAACAGCCACAAAGCACACATCCCTTTTCCTCTTTTCGAAAAAAAAAACTCTTCAAATAGAAAAACAAAATTTCAAATATTTGCGTCAGTTACATCCTTGCAAATCACCTAAGCTCTATTTGTTCTATTTGTATCTATCCCTACACGGATTGCACAAAAGGATCTCTCCTTTCTCGCAGGGTTACAGGAAGAAAGAACCCGTCGCCTATTTATACATAGATACTAAATCCACAGTCCTGGCACATGTCACAAAAAAACCCACGAAAAAAACTGATACTTAAAATTTAAAAGATGGTTTCCGATCGTTCTACCTGGTTGGTCGCGTGTGAAGGGCTGTTTATTGCGCGATATACAACGACAGCCAACGGAGAGAAAGGTCCAAAGGGTAGCAACTTGATTACGGAGGGGTAGCTCTCAATTAGACAAGCAACTCTTCAAGAAAACCCTTAAGGAACCCACAATTTCGTCGAGAAGCCATAAAAAAGGGATAAGGACGATCGCGAGGGTCTGAAAAAAGAAAGTTTATCGCCGCCACATGTTCGCATTCAGAACGTGCCCGCCGCGGTTTCTTATTACCGCCTCGCCGCTGGCATTCCTTGTTGTTTTGTGTTTGAGGAAATTAACGATCGAAAAAAGTGTGTTCGATTTTTTTCGGCGGTGAATTCGATATAATTTAAAATAATTAGCCAACAAGGAGTGCCTGTTTGTATCCTTGATGAACGCGATCCTTTTCCCCGAAATCGGAAATGACAGTGGGTAGGCGGAAGGAGAGGCTTAGCGCGGAGAGTCGAGATTAAAGAGAAGTCAAACGGATTGCAAAAGGGATGAGGCAAAGAAAACAATCTTTGAAATGGGTTTTGCAGGGCCCTCGTGAAAATTTAAGACGTCGTCGGCTTGATTGGTTGCACCTGTGTTTTTTTCCCGTTGGGTGCCGGCAAGTTTATGGGCTCGAACCTGTGCCTTGGTCAAAAACGTAGCAGAAAAGGTTACTCAATTTGGAACAGAAATTGGATTGATGGATTTTGATAAGATCTTTTTAAAGGGAGAAAATAGATTTTTTTATGAAGAAATAAAAAATGAGGATTTTTTGAAATGAAATAATATGAATAAAAAAATTAGAAATTTGTATTGTTGGTTTCTTTATGAAGCGAAATGTTTTCTTATGATGTTTCATCTTCTTTAATAAAACTGTCAGAAATCAACAAATAAAAATAATTTATAGCAAAATCTCACTAGAAGTTAATGTATGACATTTTTAATTAAGAATTTCTTTTGCCGATGAAACACGCTGATAATAATATCGTTATAAAATATAAATCCATTAGAAATTTACATTTATTAGTTTTAAAAATACTTAAAGCATTGTGTATAATTTTAACAAACTTCGTCTAACTACAAGAAACTTCGTCTAACTAGCTTCGAAGAGGGTTGAAAGGTAGATCGATGTTGAGTAGGAAAATTAAGGTGCTGCTCCTGGGGATAACGTATCTAACCTAACGTAACGTATTTTTCGTAACACAAATAAGAGGCGTATCTCGCCCATATTTTCTCCTAGCTATTACTACACGGTTTTTGAATGGAAACTGCCTCCCGAAAAGTGAAGGCTTGAGCGTAATTGATGGCTAAGGGATGGAAACAAGGGCGCAATCTTGTCATAATAAACCCAGAATTTTACAGAATTTCTAACACAGGCTTAGATCTAACCAAGCAAGTAAAATTTGTAGTTAATCTATTGGGTGTATTGCCGAAACTGTCAAAACGCCCGGCTGCGGATAGGTTTTGCATAGACGAACAAAAAATCGCTGGGTTGGGGAAGGTGAAATCGTATCGGTTTAGCCGCTAGGGCGTTTTGAAATTTTTTTGGTAGAGGTTTACATATCACCCTGTATACCATATGAGACATTTTCTTGAATAAGGCACCAATCTAAGCAGTATATCCCCACTTATCTAAAACTATAAATGTCAAGGCTTCAACCCACCAACTTCCAGAGTTATGAGTCAAAGTCAAGATTTTGTTTCCCCCCCTAAAATATTAACTTTAACCACCTTTTTAACCAAAAAATGGATAGTTAATAAATTTTTTTTTTTCAAAATTGGAAAGCTTGGACAATTTCCTAGGAATAATGTCCGACAAGTGTTACTGCTACGGCTTTTACTTTTGAAGTTATAAGCAATTTTGATGTTGAAATTGGCTTTATTTGGTGCTGATTTGGTACTTTTCAAAGTTAAAGCTCAGGTGGAAAAGTACTAAAATAGGATGAAATTCGATGTATGTTTTTTTATGTGAAAGACTAGAGGCTAAGGAAAAGCCTCACACTGACGACAATCTATTTTCATCGTATAGAGGGCAATGTTAAACAGCAGCTCTAGTCGGGGAAGAAGCAACAACCTAGCCGCGATTTTTTTTATTTTGCAAACTATTCCCAACCATTACTATCGCGACTCTGACATCGGGTATCGAGAAACAACTCGCTGGAGTGTTGTGCCTCCTGAAACGAGTTGAATCTCATCAACCATCCGATGACATGCGCTTTTTTTGATGGAGCGGAGAAAGGCTAAGAAAGGCTATGACAGGAGGAATCTGGAATGTAAAGAGGGAAAAAGAAAGAAGGAAAGTTATGTGTAGGTGGGAGAAGAAAGAAGGAAAGTTATGTAGGTGGGAAAATGGAAAAGGCGAAGGACCGTGGGGCTACCGGGATTCGAGCCCAGGACCTCTGTGATGGTAGTCAGACGCCTTACTCTCTAGTCTATCGAGACCTATGTATGTATGTATGTATGGCAGGCACTCGCAGTTTATCCAAATAAGAATTATTCTGACGAAATTTTCAATGAAGCTTTAATACTGATTGAGGACTTATGCATATCAATCAACAACAAAGTTCTTACTCAACTTGGTATGCCAGAATCGAAATGAGGCAGAAATGCTGTGCAAGACAGAGACTTGGCGCGAGAACAGCAGCTCAACGTAAATCAGCTAAAACATTTCGTGGACACTCAAGCAAGACTATTAGCTCCTGATCAAAAAATAGTACGACAAAATCATGCAACGTGTAGCCAAGCAAATAGCGGGATCGTTTTCCTAGATGCTCCAGGCGGTACAGGCAAAACATTTCCTCTCAATTTGATATTGGCGTCGATTCGAATGCAGAATGAGATTTCACTCGCAGAGGCATCATCGGGAACTTCATCAACTTGATGGTGGACGTACATCACACTCAGCACTCAAGCTGCCAGTGAATTTTAACACCTACATGTAACATCAGCAAACGCTCAGGTATGGTCTTATAAGTCTTTAAAACATGCAAAATCATAATTTGGGACGAATGCACCATAGCCCATAAAAAATCGCTCCAAGTGCTTGACAGTGCCTCGATCAACGCCTCCACTTTTATGCAGATTTATCTAAAGAATAAAGTTTACTCAACCAAAATTTACGTAAACCCGATAATTTAGGAGATATTCTCGAAACTTATTTCTGTGACCTTTGACCTCTAATTTTTGAAGACGCGGGTACGAGATTATATGGGACTTTTGACAAAGACAAAGGTTCATACCAATTTTCAGCTTATTACCTCGCATTCCGAGGTGAAACCCTAATTTGACTGGACTAACAATATTTTCAGCTTTTTGGTTTGGTGTATAAATATATAAATCTGTTGGTGTGCCAGCTCGCGAACAGGCAACATACAGCCGTGTGAAAAACGGGAATTTTCTAAATCCAATCCCATAGTCGACGATTGAACTTGTGCTTTGTTGATGGTGATCGCGAAAGCAAGGTGAAAAGAGAACTGAAGATGTTTAAAGTCGAAAGGTAAATTGTTGCAAATCATCGGCATATGTATGTGCAATTAGGACAACTTCCCTGCATGCATTAAAGTAATATTAAAAAAAAACAGATGTCATAGTTAGGGATATTAAATAGGTACTCGATTCTTTACTCATATGAGTATTTGACTTTCGATTCTATTAATATCATATTCATACCGAGTCAGAATTCAGGCGTAAATATTACCCATATAAAGGCTTTACATATTACGTATAAGTATGCCTTAATTAAGGGCCTTAGACATTGCTAAATTCTTCTTAATTGAGGCAGAAAATATGTCCCAAACGCAAAGTGCAGCTCTGCTATAGTACAGAAATTTAATGGTTTTCTATCTGTTGCACGAACGTGGGTTTAAGATAGAGAAACTGCTAACAAATTTCTGTGCGTTAACAGATGTTACATTGGAATAGGCCGGCCCATTCCCATCTAGTGATCAGTTTCAAGAGATATACGCTATATACAGCTTTTCAATCAATACTTTTAATTTCATCGAGAATTTCGACAGCAAAATCCCTTTCGTAAACATTTTTGGGAGAAAAGAATTTCACCATTGTTGTCGATGGCTCAAATTCCACGCTTTCCCCGTTAACAGAACCCTTATCGGAATGATTGCATCCTGAGTAATTGACAGCTTTTCCTTAAAAACGTTTACAAATTGAGAATGCCATCTCCAAAATGGCAACGACAACAAAGCGATTGCAAGTTTGCAAATGTGCTTTATATTTAACTTCACCTCAGCATCTAACTCTTCAAAAACGTTTGCCAAGAACTCGTCTGTAGATGGTACCTACATTTATTATTTCAAAGCGACGAAGAAAGGCTCATTCGTTGATAATTACATCAGCATCGATACAAACGTTTTTAAAATCCGAGACCAAACCTTTTGTACCAAATCAGATGTACCAGAGACCAAATCACATTATTCCAGTCCAGTAATCCAACGAGTCAGTCCAGTCCAATGCTAGACTGGATGACATAATCAGTTATCCAAATTTATTGGTCGGTAAGATGGTAAGAGGGGGCTTCGGTAGCTTAGGGAGCAAGACGTCTGGCTACCATCCCAGAGGTCCCGGGTTCGAATCCCGGCCAGCCCCACGATCGATCCTTCGCCTT
Source organism: Thereva unica (assembly GCA_949987705.1). NCBI lineage: Eukaryota > Metazoa > Arthropoda > Insecta > Diptera > Therevidae > Thereva > Thereva unica. Next base: position 49,699,098 of record OX465281.1, on the reverse strand, counting down.
TTCCATTTTCCGACCTACATAACTTTTCTTCTTTCTTCTTCCCTATTTACATTCCTGATTCCTTCTGTCATAGCCTTCCTTAGCCCTTCCCCGCTCCACCAAAGCGCATGTCATCGATTAAAGTCGATGTCAAAGTCGCGATAGTAATGATTGAGAGTAGTTGGAGTTAAAATATCGCGGGAAGGTTGTGTGGCAGTTCCTTCCTCCCCGACTAGAGCTGTTGTTCGACGAAGAAAATAGATTGTCAACAGTATAAAGGGCCTTTCCTGAGACTCCAGTCTTTCACATAAAAAAAAGAGTTTCAGTTAACTTTATCATTGCTAGGAGTTATGGAACTGAAAGAATACGTGTTTACAAAAAAACAACAACGGGTGCTCACTGTTCAACTTTTAATCCAGCACTGGATTGGTCGTCTACATTATTCGAATGGCGCTGGAATGGACGAGCTGGAATGAAAAAGTAGACTGTCAATCCAGTCTCTGGACTGGATTGCTCCAGTGTCGGTTGCCATTATTATTGTGGCATTTTTCTTTTTTTAGACTAGTTTATATATTAAAATTTATTTATTTTTCTCGATTAATAACAATTATTGTACTCTCAAAGATGTGAAAATGAAAGTTAAGCTCAACTATTGTGGGACAATTATTTCTTTCAAACTTGATTCGATTAAATGAAAAATATACGCAAAAATTGCATTCCCCTAGAAACGATATCCCTTAAAGTTCCCCTGACGAGCTCATATTCCCCTAAATGTAGCGCAATTTCCCCTGATCTGGTAACACTATGTAACCGTGTTGGCAGTCCTTTTATGCTTCTACTATGGTTCCAACATCACCCGCTTGTGAGGCAGCCACCAATGCCAAAATTTAGGGATAAATCAGCCAAAAAGTCGTCATTTAAAGTTAAAAATATAAAACGAACATGTCCCAATAAATTTTCCGATTCAAATTAAAAGAAAAACACACGTCCGAAAAAGAGGAGCGTTTCTACGCATCAAAAAATTCAGTTCATCTACCATTTACAGGCAAGATCAAAACAATTATCTGTGTCCTTTGATCCCAGATTCTTTTGTTTACTCACTTTGGCCATTCTGTCTCCTTTTACCTATATAGAACACAAAACGTTAAATCAAAAAAATTAAATTTCAATTAGCCGCCCCAACCGGAGTACACTCACTCATCATCATCTCTTTTTTTTTTTTTTTTTCATTTCTTAACAAGGGTAAAAGAAAAACCCCAGTCATTAATTTAATTCCGCATTCATCGTTAGATGGTGCAAAATACAACAATGAAGAGGAAGACATTATCCCTACCGCCAGGACATACTGGGGAGCAGCCCCATCCCCGAACCACCACAAGCTACCACCATCACCACCACACAACTACCATCTCAGCAACAACAAAACAAACATTGGGAATATCAGGACAACAGGAGGAAAGAAAGGCATGAGCCGAAAGGACCAACAAGAAAACAACAACAACAACACGACAAACACACAGCAATAGGACTTTTGTGAAAATTTCGTGGCACTGGCAAAGTGTACTGCAAGGACGCACATGGAGGGAATTTCCTTTAAAGGGCGGCCTGCCCTGTCCCTGTAAAGGAACCCCACAATTTTTTTAATTGGGCCTGTGCTGATAACACGAGCCACGGCTCTTTAGTCAAAGGATGGAAATATGAGGCACCGGGGGGGGGTTTCGGGGGTTACTGGGCCGACCCGTACACGGCCGCGCTAAAACTGCCAGGAAGGAAGTGACGACAAAATAAATTAGCGAAAGTCCTTTTATCAAAGCGCCCTTTTCTGTCTCACCCCATTTCCTGTCTTTTGTCATGGCGCGCAGTCCTTGGTCCTTTTTCTCTTCTATTACGAATTTTTTTTCACCAGCCAACTGAGCTAAACTGCAATTTTTTCCGTCATATTTTCCTCAGGACTAAAGCTTTTCAGTCAGAGTCCCGGGCCTCGAGAGGACACAAAAGGGATAATGGTTTAAGGAAATTGAAAACCCACCGAAACAATGGACGGGAAAATTCGCGGCCAATTTTAATTTTTTGAAATGCTAAAATGGACGACGCTGAGAGCTACGGGTGTGCCTGGTGCCAAGGACATAAATTGGGATGAAAGATAGCCAGAAGAGAAGGAGCTACCGATTGCTAGAGGAAAAGCTTTAAAAAAACTTCTTTTGTTTTGCGACATTTTTTAAGATAAATTTGTGTTCCTTTTTTTTTTGATGAAAAAAAAGAACGAAACGAAAAATCTTTTGTCCCTACGCCACAAGCAAGACAATAGGCCGCGCTATCAGCTTCTTCCAGTGAAGTGGTTCTGTTAGGCTACACCATTATTCATAGTTGCATTGTGCCAATTGCAGAATCAGAATATATAACAATGAGAAATTCTGAAAAATTGCCTCAAAGGATATTATACATCAGCGACAAGGGACGACAAAAAATGGCGGTCAATTAAGTAACATCAATTTAACATCCCCTCGCTCATTGGAGTCCTTGTGTTATCCTTTCCAATTTCATCCTCGTACTTCACTCTCTAATCTTATCGAAAACAAGGCAAACACTTGACCACCGAAGTGGCACACATCCATCGAGAATAAACTTCGTTCCGACAAAATAAAAATTAATGACTCTTCTCAAGGTAGCCAAGTGGAACCACCCCGGGATCCGAGGGTCTTACCTGAAACTCTTGAAATTATGCAAAACATGAAAACTTTTCTACTTTGGGTTTTGTCTTCTCTCGTTAGGATAGGGTAGTTATAAGGATAAGGGTGTTGCCTCGATACACCCGCGTTGCATTCTAATGAAGTGCCATGGACAGGTGAAACAAGTTAGTTACTGAAAACGCGCACATATTTAAAAACGATAATACTAACAAGGCTGAGAAAAAGGATATTCAGAATTTCATGATGATATGCGGTTTTTTTACTTTTTACTGTAATGCGGTAATGACTGAATGTTTTCATTAATAAGGGTGAGGCTCCAAGCGAGTTTACCACTTTTAAGAAAAGCAATCAATACGTCCCTAAATAGATGGACTCCCAAAACAGTCTGAATAGAAAATTACCAAATCTAATGATGTAATTTTTGACGCCAAGTAGAATTCTTTCATTTCATTAAAAAGAAGTCCTGCTTTACTTTATCCCGAAGCTGAAGCAGGAAAAGACATATATTTCAAAATCATGGACTCCAAAGGGCGTAAACATGAACGAAGTTAATCTTTAATTGTAATTTTATCGTGAGCATCAACCTAGTTTATCTCACATAAAATTCAAGATTAAGGGTAACTGATCCATTTACATCACATTCACCATATGTAAAATCTTGAAATCGAGATACTGCTATTGCTGCTACTTCTATAGCTCTGTGTTTAGAAACAAATAGAAGTTAAGCAAGAGACCCTTTTGCAAAAAAATAACACACAAGTTGCGACGATATAAAATCACAGAACAATCTTTTGCAGGTAGTATTTCCGAACTCCTACAATGCCCAGGAGTTGAAACCGAGGATTTATCTCTTTCCATATCCTCTAGACTGCTGATTAATTAAAAGTTTTAATTTTAAACCTGTCCCATTCCGCGCTAACGGGGCTTTCAGTGTGTCATATTAGAAAAAATATTGCCAAGAAATGAACGAGAGAGAAACACTATGCTAAAATGTTTCTACTCAATAAAATATATTATCAATATTATCACTAGCATAAAACCCGCGTACCTTGCAATGCCTTTAAATAAATACTGTTTATTATGTGCAATTTTTTCCTTCAAAAAAAAAAACAAACAAAAAAGTCAGCTGTTATTATCCCTAAAAAGGGTTTATTATAGTGCATTTTTTTAATAAATATGGTAAACAAATTGCGGCGTATATCATCGCTGCTCAACAAATCTGCAAGTTTTGAAGCAGAGATTGGCATGTATATGTCATCAAGAGAAGTGACATTTTAGGGTTTGACGAACGTTAGTTAAGTTTTTTCGCCTATTTACGTGGGTGCAAGAAATTATGAAGCAATCACAAATGAATATTAAATAAAGTGAATTTCGAGTCATTCATTTCTACGTGATTATAGGGATGCACTGTCAAAATTTCAGCCCTTCAGCTTCGGAGGTTTGGGTTAACCCCATTTCATTCCCTTAGGGGATGAATTTCGAGTAATCGCCTCTTAGTGGATGTCCACGCCATTATAGGGATGCACTGTCAAAATTTCAGCCCTTTACCTCTAGGGGTTTAGGTTGTGCGTTGTCTGTCAGTCAGTTACTTTTTATACAATAGAAAGAAAAGTAAAGAAAATAAATCCCATTACAACTTATTGAACCCCATTTCACCCCCTTCAACCCTTTTTTTCTCCATAAAAAGTTCCTATGTCCGTCTCCAAGGTCTAAACTATGTCTGTAGCAAATTTGATCAAAATCGGTCCAGTGGTTTAGGCGTGAAAGCGTAACAGACAGACAGACAGACAGAGTTACTTTCGCATTTATAATATTAGTAAGGATTATCTGTAGGACTTTCTTTAAAGCGACTTTTGCCATTATCACCACGATTTTCGCTTGACTGTATGACTGGAAACTATTATTCCAGATAAACCAAATATCCACCTCCCACGCCTTAATGAGGGTTTGTATCACATCTTATGATGATCTATAGACTGCTTTTATTGAATGATCCTTGAATTCCTTGGATGGAGGAAGGAAGGAAAGCTGAGAAAAAAATGCTCATGCTTTGCTGCCTGCCTTATTTATTTCCATCTTTAAAGCCGGGAATACACATGCCAGTAAAACGGGTAAGTAGCTTGCATGCGTGAAAATGGAATATGCCAGTAGATGGTACAACGGCGATAAATTTGCACTTGTTAAGTTACCTACAGACATACCACCATGCCTGTATGAAGCTAGTTTGGATCATCTATTGGCGTATTCAATTTTCACGCATGCAAGCTACTTACCCGTTTTACTGGCATGTGTATTCCCGGCTTAACGTTGCCAAAATTTTTGCCGTTTTGTCTGTAACAGGGAAGCACTTAGCACTATTTTTGTAAACCATACAGATCCAGTGGTTGCGTCTGCAGCACTGAAGACAGCGAAAGCCAGACCTTCAGTCCCTGTATATTGCCATTACTTACATAGCTCTTGTACGAGAACTACTTCGACAGCTTGGGTGGTTATATCCTCTATAGGACTGTTGATGCAGCCGTACATTGCTGAATGTTAACTACAGGAATCATTGTGACCTTCCTGCTGTTGTAAGATCCTTTTACGAGAAGATCTTGTTTTTTTTTTGTGGCAAGATGAAGCATAGGAGTCACCCTTTGTACTACTAGTCCGTCATGTCTTACAAGTCATGGTGCAATGTATAGTAGTAAGCTTGATCTGAAGGAAAGATGAGATAGGATAGGTTAGGGGTATGGAGGGTGCATGAGTAGATGTCGATGAACCTTGCGTTTGAACTCTGAGATGTTATATGAGCTCGGAAACACCGACTGCGGAAGAGAGTTCCACAATCGATTTGTTCTATTTATAAACGAACTGCTAAAACGTAATGTGCATGAAGAGTGAAGGGGTGAGCCGAGTTGGCTAGTCTTGTGTTGCGGGAGAAACATTGCCGTGTAGGCAGGCGGTTTTTGATTTCAGTGGCGCAGTCGCTATGAAAATAGCGGTAAAACTTGCTGAGCGCTGCTACATTCCTACGGTGGCTTAAAGGATCAATGCAAAGGGTGCTATCGCCAATGAGTTTGATGGCGCGGTTTTGCACCTTGTCTAGCCAAGCCAAGGTGATTTTAGGGGCGCCCGCCCAGATAGACGAGTTGTATTCAAGGCGTGGCCGATTGTAGGACTTGTAGATTGTAGCCAAGGCAGTTGGATGAAGGAGAAACTTGCATCTCTTAAGGAAGCCGAGGCATTGATACGCTTGTTTGGTGACTTGGAGTATGTGATTATTCCATCGCAAATCGTTGGATAGAGTCACGCCGAGGATGTTAAGATATGGATCAGCTGTTATATTACATATCCTCGCCCACTGAAATGGAAGGAAGGTTGGTGCAGGTTTTGGTGGAGAATAGACAGTACTTGGTTTTGGTTTCATTGAACTCGACACGATTCTTGCGGCCCCAATCATGAATGAGTTTAATGTCCGCGTTAAGAGACGCGGGCATGAGTTCACGTTCTAAGAGACAAGGTCTGGCACTTGCTTGTCCTGTGTTGTCGGAGGGGTATGAGTAACGCAAAGTACCGTCATCGGCAAAACTATGAAGTGGATTGGAGGGGATTGAGAGCAGATCATTAATGAATATAAGAAAGAGAGTAGGTGAGAGAATCGCAACTTGGGGAACGCCGGCCGAAATGGAATGAGGGTTGGATTCGACGCCATCCAATACTACCTTGATTGAACGGCCAGAAAGAAAGCTCTCAATCCAGCTCCTTAGAACTGAATCAATACCAATAGCTTGGCGTTTCGACAGCAGAGCGGGATGCCATACTCTGTCGAAGGCCTTGGAGATATCTAAAGCAACCAGACCAGACTCACCGAAGCCATGGATGCTTTGGTTGATGTGTTCAGTCAGGCACACAAGAAGGTCGCCAGTAGACCGTTTTGGTCTAAAGCCGTACTGCCTGTCGTGAATAATTTGGTTAGATTCTAGATATTTCATTAGCCTTCTATTGATTATTGTCTCCATAACTTTGGAGAGAACAGAAGTTAATGCTATTGGGCGGTAGTTTAAAGGGTCGCTGGCTTCACCTTTTTTGGGAATGGGCTGAACATGAGCTAGTTTCCAAGAGTTGGGATAAACTCCGGAGAAATATGACAAGGCAAAACGTTTGCGCAGAGGTTTAGCCAAGGGTGAGGCACAATTTTTGAGTACCATAGGGGGAATATTATCGGGGCCAGTGGATTTATTGACGTCAAGTTCTTTGAGACATTTATACACCTCTCGTGTCCTGAAGAAAATTCCGTCCATTGAATGGGCGTTGCGATCGAGGACCGGTGGTGACGTATCAGCTTGAGGTAACGAAGAATTTGAGGCGAACAGAGATGCCAGTAAATCGGCCTTGGATTTGCTTTCTGTTATCACTTCCTTTCCATTAATGAATGGAGGGGTTGAGGAAGAGGTAAAATTCTTCTTGATTGAAGTTACCAAGGACCAGAAGTTTTTGCTGCCTACGTGGGTGTTGAGGATCTTACTTCTCAATTTGTTGTCAAATGATACTTTGACCTTCCTGATGATGGAATTACAGGAGTTTCTCGACTTGATATACTCACGCCGAAGTGACTCGTTGGGGGAATGTTTGTACGCTCTATAAGCGGCTTCCTTAGCTTGAATTGCGTTCCTGCATTCCCCATTGAACCATCTATTTGGCCGAGGCTTTATAGATATGGTAGAATGAGGAATGAACAAACACATTCCTGCTCGTATTATTTTAGTAATACAGGAAGCGGCATAGTTCGCACTGGCACTGCGGAAAAACAAATTCCAGTCGGTGGCTTGAAAAGAGCGTATAAGTCCCAACCAGTTGGCTTTCCCATAGTGTCAGACATTTTTTTAGGAACTGCGTTGGTTGGAGTTGAAGATGGATATGGGAAATTAGCGCTTACTAGTCTGTGGTCCGAGTTACCAAGGGGTGAGCTAACTTCGACGGCGTATCGAGTTGGATGGAAAGTAAGAAATAGGGCAAGCAGATGGGCTCCATGACCTTCAACGTCCGGAACTCGCGTTGCACAGTTCACTATTTGGTGCAAATTATTTAGGTCTGCAAAGATCTCGGCGTCTTTGCCAGAAACACTGGTGCCATTAGAGTAATTTAGCCAATTGACATTATGAACGTTGAAATCACCCGCAACAATGATTTCACACTCCGGGTGGGAAGATAAAAATCCGGAGATTTGTTCTGAGATAGCATCGAAGGCTAATGTGGAGGCTTCATTACTGATATTAAGGCTTCTGTAAAGAAAACAGAAGAATATGACGTGGTTACGAAGAGTAATTTTAATCCATAAATGATTAAATTCAGAGGATGTACTATTGTACACCCTCTGAAACGCCACGTCATTCCTAATATACAAGGCGACTCCCCTATGGTCGGAGAAATTGTGCACTAAGGTATACCCAGCCACCTGAAATCGATCTGAATCGGTGTCAGTGACTTGAGTTTCACTTAGTGCGAATATGGCCGGGGCATGCGTATCGAGATAGCACATTACATGATAAAAATATTTGCTCTCATCTGACGAAGATTGTAGGTCAAGGATGTTCGAACTCTGGGAGGTCTTTTTCCTCAACTATTTTGAATTGGCCCAATCTACAGCAGCAGCAGAACCTGTGAAAATTTAAAACATACACAATGGGCTTCTGTTTATTCTCTTTCTCTGACTGTGGGAAGCAAAGTTATCGATACGACATACAAAGACAAAGTTACGATACAGACATCTCCGTGCAAGGACAAGAAAGTTACTCGCGATGAAAGAATACCTGTGTAGACCCAGGTTAACTTGTCAAACTTTTACTTAGGTACTTGTGTAGCTTGTTCTACGAAATACTAGTGCAGTAGTTCTACCAGTCTTGTCTTGTCTTAGTCTTGTCTTGTTCTTGCGTTTGGTCATCACTAGTCTAAAGGCTGTTTCAGATCCAACATTTTGAGCAGCGGCAGAAGCAGAGGCAAAAGCAGACAGCTGAGATCCAGAAAAAAGAGCAGCAGCGGCAGAAGGGAACTTTTTAATCAAGATATATGAGTAATAACAAAAAATAATATTTTTTGTAATTCAAGGCCCCTGTGCTGAAAGTAGAGTCATATGACAGTCTCATGTAGATGGCGATGTCATCTCGTTTTATAGTTGGTCTGGTGAGAGTCGGGTGGCGTGACTAGTTGTTTGAGTTGAAGAAATTGTGGTTTCAGTAAAATTACGGCAGTCAGCACAGGGGTCAGAGAGTATGTGCTATTTTTTTGTGTTTCGTGAGGAATAATCATTTTTAGTTTGAAGAATTAGTGCAAGATCCGGTATAAGAAATATATTCCCTCATCTGTTATTTGATGATGACAACTATTATATGATAGATAATATGAGCCGTTTATTTTGAAAGTGGCATAAGTCACTTTTTTTTTTAAATTTGTTTGTTTAAAAATGAAAAGATACCGTTCAATAGTATTTAGTTTTGCCATTAACTCGATTTTTTTGAAAAAGTGACTTATGCCACTTTCAAAATAAACGGCTCATATATACATTGATAAAACGCGCATGGGTTGCCTAGCTAAATCGCGTACCGAAGGTGTTAAATAAAAGATATTGTAATTAACTTTTTTTGGGCCAACTACCCTCATTTGTTAATCATAAAATTCGACCATTAACTGACAGAATATGACAGAATATGACCATTAACAGACAGAATATGAACAGGAAAAATAGGGGTTGCCTGATTTCTACCGGGCCCAATTGTGGGGTTGCCAGGTATAAACAGGTAAGCAAGCGTAGATAATATACCCTCATCTGTTATTTAATCAATTTTTTTATGAAATGGAAGGTTATTTCATTCCCTATCCAACAGTATTGGGTTGCCTCAGAACTCTAAAATCTAGGCAACCTTCTTTGTGCCACACTTTTGCTGAGGCAACCCAATACTGTTGGATAGGGAATGAAATATTTTCATTTCATAAAAAAATTGATTAAATAACAGATGAGGGTATATTATCTACGCTTGCTTACCTGTATATACCTGGCAACCCCACAATTGGGCCCGGTAGAAATCAGGCAACCCCTATTTTTCCTCTTCTTTGTGTCATATTCTGTCAGTTAATGGTCGAATTTTATGATTAACAAATGAGGGTAGTTGGCCCAAAAAAGTTAATTACAATATCTTTTATTTAACACCTTCGGTACGCGATTTAGCTAGGCACCCATGTGCGTTTTGTCAATGTATATATTATCTATCATATAATAGTTGTCATCATCAAATAACAGATGAGGGTATATATTTCTTATACCGGATCTTAGACTAAATAAACATTTTTGAGTTTGTGTTTTGCGAATTTATTAAATTATAAAATTATAAATAGTTTGAGATTAAAGGGTTTAAATTCTTGTTGTGGTTTAGTAGTTCGGAAGATAAAAATAGCAAACTCGAAAAAATAAAAATTTTATGTTATTTTTTCTTCCCAAACATTTCTGTAATTTGTCACCATGGAATTCTCAGCATGCCTCTGCGCTTCAGCCACATCTGGATGGTTTTCTTAAATTCGAAATTATGTTTCGAATTGTTTTCTATTTGTAATTTTTATTCTGAAATTATTAAAAACTTAAAATTAAACACTCCAAAATAAGAAATATATATTTTCTTTCAAATTGTCCATCTTTCTCACTAACGCAAACATCCCGAACAAAAGTGACAGCAAAGTTACAATAAAAAGACTGTCAGTACACCAAATAAGCTGTCGTTTTTGTCAATAGATTTTACACGACAAGAATCGACTATTAGCACACCGCTGTATTAGCTTCACTTCTTATGACAGCAAATACGACTTTCAGCACAGGAACTTATTATTCGACATAAAACTCGAACTTCCAATGACTATAACTTTTTAAGCTTATTTGCACGGCTTGAGGCCAAAAAGTGGTTATTATCACCAAGGCACGCTACAGCAAGACTTTTATGGTGCAAATGTCGAATAATAGGTGGTCTTAATATTTTAATCAGTACTGTAGATAAATAGATAAAAAAACAATCTAAATTTGCGAGTTGTCACTTCAAAACAACTTGCTAAGGGACAAATGTTTGAAATGTCAAAAGCAGCAAAATTAGGATTTGAGATGAAAAGTCAGCGGTAGAACTCTGCTGCTTTTCTTTTCTTGTTAGCGTAAGAAAATAGAAACAATTCTCTGCCGACGGCTCTGCTTCGGATCTGATACAGCCTTAAGAGTCAGAGAACAGCCTATATACTATCTATCGTTCACTGACTCTTAATATACATATATACATATGTATTTTAATAAACCTGTATTCAAAACAAACAACTATTACAACACAAAACAAAAACAAAATTACAATAGCAGAGCAGTGCAGAGAATAGAGTAAACGTTCGCCGAGACAAATATAAGCTTATGATACTGTTCATACTAACATATTCAAAATTCAGATTTGTTCAAATAGTTTTGAAATTTCAGAATAATGAAATTTCAAGTGTCTGCCAAGACGTCACAACCGCTATAATCATCTACTATTGTTATGGGGCGCAATATAACATAGTACACCGGGCGCAATATAACATAGTACACTGGGCGCAAAAAAAACCCAAGCGCCGCACAGGGGCGAGATATTTGATATTCCATCCAAATTACTCTAGAGGTAATTTAAGTTATTGACAAAAATTTTTTTTTTAAATGTTCGTCTTGAATTTACCTATCGAAATATAGCCGGATTTTGAAACTTCATTTTCGTTTTCAGTTTCTTTTTCAGTTCCTTACAACCAGAGGTTATGTCTAAAAGTACCAAATAAGGCCATTTTTAGCATTAAAATTGCTTATAGCTTCAAAACTATAAGTCGTAGCATAAAAGTTGTTGAACATTATTCATAGGAAATTGTCCAAGCTTTCCAATTTTGTAATAAAAAATATCAATTAGCTGCTTTTTTGGGAGAAAAAGATGGTTGAAGTTGAAATTTTAGTGAAGAGAAAAACAAAATTTTGACTTTGACGACACATAACTCTGGAAGTTGGTGGGTTGAAGCCTTAACTTTCACCGTTTCACATAGGAGGTAGGAGTATTCTGCGTAGATTGAGGCCTTATTCAAGAAAATCTCTCATAGGGTTACAAAAATACAGGGTGATATGTAAACCTCTGCCAAAAAATTTCAAACTGAATGATTTGATATTTGACAGTAATTTTAACAGTTTTCAAAAATTATATCAAAAATTCATCTAGACAGATTAATAGCTAACTAAAAGACGAACATTTTTAAAAAAACATGGGTACGGAAACTCAAATTTATCTCGCCACAGTGCGCCGGCCGTGATTACGTCTGTAGCATTGATGAGTTGAGTTGCCTTAGTTGAGTAGATAATTTGTAAATCGTTATTTAGTCTCTGCTAATAAAATAGTTAATCTCCAAAATAATTGTTACTTCTTAAATATTGCATTGTTAGTGGCTTCAATATTTATTTATGAGTAGTGTTTTTCTTATGTGAGTAAAGTTGTCGCAACTGTTGCTGATGACCTGCTATGGAAATGCTTTTTTAGCTGCACAATAATTAGCCAAGATCAATTAAGAAAGTTCGGAAATATGTACAATGAACAAAAAGAAGTCTATCGACGCATCTTCAACAGGATGCAATTTAAAGGCCCACCAGGCGTTTAAATTGCATCCTGTTGAAGATGCGTCGATAGACTTCTTTTTGTTCATTGTACATATTTCTCTGTTTAAATTATCAGCAGACCCATCGATTATTTGCGGATATGGAAAATCATAATGATCCATTTTATTTCCATTAAATGAAAGAACAATATCTCGCTGTGACAGCATTTCATTCGCGTTCCTTCGATTTATCGAGTCATGTTTTCGGTATGATCCGACAGTCGGATCAAAGTGAAAAAGTACCCGTGTCCAAGCTTTGAGGTTAACAATTGGGAATATAAAAAAGTTTCCACAAGAAAAAAATTAATCCGTGAAAGTTCCATCGCAATGAGATTAGCTGTTTCCGAGATTAGCGCGGCCAAACAGACAGCAGGTAAAAAATTCGAAAATACTTAATTTTTTAATATCATGTAAATAACCATATGAACTTAGAAAAATACAATTATTTCGAAATCACAGACAGACATTCCAATTATAGATGGTGCTGCAATTTTCTTGATAGGTTCTGAACCATCTGACATGCTCGGTTTGGTTGAGAAAAGTGGAGTTCGAACATACCGCTGCCATTCCTGCTCAGCTCCCCTTTCTTTGGCTATTCTTTTTTTGTCAGTGCTAGATAGCCTTTGCTTGATAATCTGTACAATCATGCGCGACAGCCTATTCAAGCTGCTCTTCAATATTTCATCAGTGGTCTGGAGATATATTACGGTTTGTGAGGTTACAATTACAATTACAATTATTATTTATTTATTTTTGGTAAGTGCACACCAGATACAAATCTTTTAGAGAGAGGTTGACACCTTTCAGCCTTTCAGATCCGAGCTAACATCGATAGCTTCACACCCACAGCTCGCCCGTCTTTAATATTTTTATTTATTGTCTTATTTTGTTACATTCAAAGTCCCACGAGAAAGGAAACCTCCATCGTTTCACACTCTCTTGTCAGGCAAATAAGGCATTTGTACAGGCCTCTGTGCTGAAAGTCGAGTCGTTGTGTGGCCTCAGAAAGTGAGGTTTCAGTCGAATTAAGATTTTCAGCACAGGAACCTAAAGTCAACTTAGCACTTCCACTCTAGGCCCTTGTTCTGACAGTCGTAAATTGACTGAAACGTCACTTTCTTCAACTCAAAAACGCGTCACTTCACACGACTCGACTTTCAAGACAGGGGCCATTGCGGGTCCTGAGAAGAAGAACGTTTGCAGAAAAACTCTACTCGTTGACTTGCAGTCGGCAATACCGTGCCATTTATATATTGGTTTGGTAGGCTTTAAAGAGTGTGTTCCCTATATTTCACTTATTGCATTCGTTCTTCTTCTTCTTGTTGTATATGTATGTAGAAAATAAGAAATAGAATGCAAGTAGACACTGATAGTAACACGATAGGCTTTAACCGTGCATGCTTGAGCTACAGCAAGGATTAGAAATAAACCAGTTGCAATTGTACACAGAACGAATAAAGACGTACAAAAACAAAAAGTGAGGTTTTCATTAACATAACACACTTTTTGCTAAGCTAAGTCCAATTAGAGTTAACCTCTTGAATTGTACAATAGTAGACTGGGAATGAGAGATAATATGCAGCAGATACGAGGATCCGTTATGAGGCTGCACAGCGTTCCACAATTTATAAGCAATATGGAATTATTAGTCATTTATTAAAGAAGGCTTCCCATGCAAAGGACGCAGATCAGAACTGTCGATGATCACATAGATTTTGTTGTCCATTAGCATCAAATGGATTTTGTTCTAGATAACTTTGTGGATTTGTGGAAAGCATTCACTGCTGAAACTTTCTTTTCCTGCATAAAGAAGAGAGGTTACTCTAAGTTATACTCTAAAGAAAGTTCCGGCCTGTGAATTTAGTGACTGTTGTTAATTATATCTTAAATTTCATTAGAGGGAACATTCGACTACTTACTTAATTCTACCATAAATCAATCTTTGATAAGATTTTGCCCGTCATATAACACAAGTACCTTTTGGATTTGCCCTGAACTTTAAATGAAGTTAAAGTATTCGCAATCTTAATATTAAGAAGGCCATAAAGCTGTGACTCCATATTTAAGCCCCAGACTTCAATTACTTCTTTGTACGCCCACAATAATATTTTCATAACATCAGAAATGTTTGTTGATACCGCAATAAAAAGCTTAAGGCTCCATTCGAAAACAGCGCCATAAACAACACCTACCCGGGGACTTATCATCTACCTCAATGCAATTTTGCCCCAACTTCAGTACTTCACTACAGACTATCACAGAACTTTGAAATTTCTCCGAAGCTCTAATCTTTATCGACAAACATACACCTACGTACCCTGTATAATCTCCCCAGGAAGAAAACTCCTATCTCTGGCATGAAACGTTGAAATGTCCTCAATTCCTTATTCTTACCTTCACCCTTAACTTGGAGCCGAAAGTACATTATGACGACTGCCTGCCAAATGAAGGGTTGTAGGACTTTCACTTTCCAACTAGCTTTGCTGTGCTTCTGGCTATGTGGTGGTGAAAGTCGTTCCCTTTCGCCTTATCTTTTGTTTCTTCCAATTTCCGATTAACTTCAGGATTTTGATATCTTTTATCTGGGACTAGAGAACGGTGAGTGTGTTTGTCCTTGCATATCCATGGACAAAATTCTCGCAATCCAAGTGTCCTGCGGCTGAATTTCAACCTCAGAACGAAACCCATCAAGGCTAACTGCTAACAGTTTGGATTTGACAGGGTGGTGATGGGGGATTTTATTTTCGATTCCTTTCGTAGTGTGTATCCCCCTCCTCGATATCCTTTTGCCCCACAAAACTGTGCCGGCTACTCTTTCTTTGATTTTCAGCTCTTGGATCTGGCAGAAGTGTGGTGCCCCTACTGCGGCAACTTTGTCTTAACGGAGAACTTCCGCTGAAATTTATAGCGATTGTGTGTGATAGCAATCGATTTTTACTTTCAACAAACTTCGCCTTCTCAAGTCCCTTACAAATGGCCCTACGGCAGTCCAACACATTCAGTTGCCCTCAAGGATTGTTCCAGGACTAAATAAAGAGGTCTCGGTGTAAATGTGTGACAGGAGAATGATTCAGTTTGATTAAATTGGCCTGATGGTGATTTTCCTTATTCTTTACTGGCGAATTTTCCTTCTTCCTTCGGTCTTTAGACTGATTGTTGTGACTGGATGGGGAGAGCCGTACTGTTGCTTCTTGCTAGTGGAGCCGCTCTGGGTTATGTTTGACCCCAAAACATCAAATAGTATTGTTATAGCAATTCAATTGTCTGGTTGTGTATTTCTTGGTTTATAATATTCCCTTCAAGTGACACGTTTCCATTTAAAGCATCGCAAGAGACTCGAGGAAACTATACCTTTGCTGATATGCACTGTAGTGATCAAGTGAAGTACCTCGTATTGATCAAGGTTTTCTTCATCATTGCCAGTCTGTAACGGTCAGTTTTGCCTAAATATCTACTTGACTAAAAATTACTGTGGGGAAGAAAATCGAGTAGTTGGTTGGGAACAAAAAGGTAGGCGGGGAGAAAAAAAAACAGAAAATGGAGTTCGAACTTTGACGTAGGAAAAAATGGACTGAAAAAGATTTTTGGTCCGGGAAAAAAGTTGGTGTTCGGGAAAATTAAAAAGAAAATAAAACCGGAAAAAATCCGTTAGGAACACCTAAGACTGGCGGAAGTAAAAACCGTCATTATTCAGTTCATTTGAACCAAAATACCAGTTCGTGTCGGATTATCAACAAGCCGGACTATTTTGGTGCTGTGAATTCTAGTCGAAAATACAAGAAGGATTTAGGCCCAACCAAAACATTTACAAATAGGAAAGGAGTTTGGAGAGGTACCGAAGGGGATACCAGCAATACAAAAATTGCTTTAGTTTATGGAGCCGGATATGCAGGTTTCGGTGTTTTAAGTAGCTGGAATTTTTAACAGGAAAAGTGCGGATTGGTGTTAATCTGTACCAACTGTTTTATTTATTTAAGGGGAAGGACCCTGCGTTTCTAATTCTTCGTTTATCTGTCACCCAAAATTTCAGAAAACACGGGAAAAACGGGTAGAGAAATGGTTTAAGATCAGAAGACCGAAGGGGATGGAGAACAGACCGAAGCTTATCCAAAGTCACTCGAAAATGTTTTAAATAGAACAATTAGCTGATGAAAATTAGATGATACTTATCACACTAGTATAAAGACGGAACGTCAGGTAATTAAGCAACACCTATAGTGCATCCACACCAGCTGGATCATAGATAATAAAACAAACAAAACATACATAAAATAAAATAATCAAAACTTTTCCTTTTGCTTTAATTAAAAAAACCAGAAAAAATATTCATTACTAAAATAATAATTTTAAATAGTAGTTAGTATTACATTTATAATATTTATAATATTCTTGATAATTATTTGTGAATTCGTGTTGCTCCTTGTCGGATCTATTTTCTTCTTTGTTGGTTCCGGGAACGTTGTTTTTACTCTAAGTGATTCTATTGATGGTAATCACATTTGTACAAAACGAGGAGTATTGGCCAGTACTGTGAGTTTTCTTTTTATCTTGAGCTCATACCTATGTAACTATAATAATGAAACCTTAATTTTGTTGACTTTGCTCATTTAATTTTAATAGTGGACAAGGAATTATAAATTATTGTCGTGGTTGATGGTTATTCTTTGTAATTGTTGTTCTGATGATTAAATGGTTATAATTAATAGAAGGACCATGCGTTAAATTTGTTTCTGGTGGAATGGTTGAGGGAGGGGGTCATTCCTTTTCAGGGTGATGCGGCTCAGGCGATGCCAGGAGGATGATGGACGGAAGTCAAAGTTGCACAGGCACAGGTAAGTGGTGAACCACCCGCGTTAAGGCCCGGCCACACACCCCACGACCCCTCCGGCGAGCTAGACAACTCCGTGTGGCCGGCGTAGGAGTTCCGGATTTTCTTTTCATTTCTTATGTATGGTGTTGGCTCCTTGGTCATGCTCTTCCGGGCTTGTGGCTAAGGGGGTAACACCTCGCATAAGTGGCGCCCACTATTCTATCGCGCCATTATGCTAGTTACAAGTCATTGAGATAGCTGGACACATGCTGTTCGTTGGTAAGGCTTGATCCATTGGAACAACCAACAAATAATAGCTGAAGCATATTCAAGACTTTGCAAATTTTCAAAAACTCGTATTTCACCTAATAGTAATCTTCATGACTGGCCCAAGTTGTCATGGACATTACGAGATGGCAGGGAACATACGGAAATTGCCCATGTTTTAGTTGATATAAGCCAAGCTAGTGGCGTAATGGTTATAAAGACTTATTAGGGAGAACCATGACAAGTTTCTAGGAAGTGGGAAGGTGAAAATACTAGCCACCCCACCAGTGGCGGTTCCTCTTTGGAAGCAACGGAAGCACTGCTTCCCTTGACCAAATAGGCAACTTCATAAAAATAAATTTATATAAATAATAATAAATTTAACTTTATATCAAGATTAATCACAAAAAACTTAACATATTTCCTCCTCTGGAAACACTAAAGCTGGAGGTATTACAGCTTCCCATTGCTGTATTAGACCTCGAACATGATATGAGCGGCGAGCGGCAGAGTGACAATACTAGCGTGCCTCTCTCCGCTTATTCAAATTTTCCTGGCGCCGCTCTCATCGTGGCCGAGACCATATACAGCATGGGGAAGCTGTAATATATCAAGCTTCTTTGCCACAGAAAATCAATGTGAAAACTCCAACACATCTAAATGAATTGAACTCACACTCACGCAAAGGTTTGCGTTAATATCACTGACATATAGTAATGGACTGCTGATTGACGATGCTGAATGGCACCATTTTTCTCCAGAAATAGAAAACCTTGTTTATGCAAACAAAAAAAATTTCTTCCAATTTAAGAGAAAATAAGTGATAGATGTTTGTTATAATTAACGGAAATAAATTTCCATCACTCATTTTTATTTATTAGCAGTTTTTTCATTAAATAAATGTATTTATTCCAAAACCGTGACGGTTATTTCCCCTGTTTAACGAACTTTTCAAAATAGCTCAAGAGTGAGACAGAAGAACGAAAACTATACCTGTCTATTTTTTTCTAATTATGTTTATATCGCTGACATGCGCTGACGATTACAGTTCATTGGGATTTAACGTGGGAGCGAGGCAGGAATAGTTTTTGGTGCCATTTTTTTGTATGGGATTTTGCTCATTTAGCAGTCCATTACTATATGTCAGTGCACAGTACCCTCAGAAGCTGAGCTAAACGCAGCTTCTTCGGAACCGAACAGCGAGAATTGAGAAGTCGAAGATAGAGAAATTTTCTGTATCCACCATATTCTCTTAAAATTTTGCTTCGTATTTTTGTTTTTGACTCTTCTTAAAATTTGAGTTTTCGTTTGTAGATTGAGTCAAGAAAAAAGAGATCGAGAATAGGTGAGGTTCTCTTCATCTATTATTTATTCTAGTGGGGTGGCAGGCGGTGTTTATTGAATATAAGCTGATAACTTGGTAGCTTCCATTATATTTATATGATTCTCTTTAATGATGATTTAAAGGATAGAGAATATTTTTATGAAATGCATTTTTGAATACGGGTTGCCTGAAGTGTTTTTTTTTGCAAGAAGAATGTAATGATGGTAGGCAAAGGTTACAATAGGGTTTTATTATTACTATCTTTTTTAGATTTTGGCTTATTATAGTTTAACAGCTTTTCTTTAGGCGCTTTAATTTTCAACAGAATTTGAAAAAAGAATTTGAACTATTTCGACAAAATTCAAATTCGATTTTTTCACTTTTTTTAAGTTTAAAAAATTTTCTTGTCCACCATCATAAAAGAAACTGCATATTAAAAAAAGGAAAAACCTCATGCGATGTACAAAAATTAAAGGGCAATTAATTTTCAAATTTCAAGTCAATTTTTGGGACTTGAATAAGATATTTTGACCTGAAATTGTAACCATAAGTTGATATAAAAAAGTTAAGATAAGTTGACTGAAGAAATCCGAAGAAGTTAAAATTTAGCAGATTTTTAAGTTTTTTTGACGTTAGGTGTACAGATAAAAATTTAATATTGTAACCGCTGCTGATAGCCAAAATCTTAACGAACAGCCTTTATTTTTTTGCATTTTGCGGACCTACACATTCCGAGATATCTATACATATTTAGAAAGAACGACCAAAATGATGAAATTTTCACAAAATGGCCGATAACTTACATAGCAGCGGTTACTAGAGGTAAAAAATGTCCATTTTGTATAGTATTCTATGTAACTAACATGTTCTAAACGCCACTGCACCCCACCGACCATAGAAATAATAACACCAATTAGATAAAGTAGCACGTGCAAAATCGGGGATAAAATCGAACCGTCACCTCCTCCTGGTGCCCCCTGGATAACTAACTAACGCGGTAGTAGGAAGCAAACCCTTCAAAAGCCTACCAAGGCAAGATGTAAAGTAATCGTGTCGAGGGCTACACATGACTTTATGCACTATCGTGTAACGATCTCCTCAAGGCACCGAGCGCACCTAGTTGAATAATTTTCTTCTTTAATGGCTATACTACCGGGATCCGGTCCCGACCTCTCGCAACTGTTCTCTCCACCGGTCCCGATTCAGAGCCGATGTCATCCAGTTTGGAATCCTTCCAGCGATCCTTCTAGTTGTATAATGCCTTATCCTAAATGGAAACCACACTCGTGGGAATTTTATTCACCAATGACAGTGCATTCATCCTTCCGGAACCGACCATTAGAGCACCCTTCAGTGAAGAGAGCCGGATCGGACCTGGACGGAACACGTCGAAAGCTGGATGTCCGGGCGTTGATTGACCAACTCCAAACGATTCTTCTCAGTGCCTTGTGCCTTAATGCGGCTAAGGAATTTTCGGACCACGAAGGAAAGTGTGTCAGGGCACTTGTTGGCTTGACACTGTGCTCTGAATTACCGTTTAGGAACGATAGGATTGGTGGTGGAGCCTACCGATGCCTTGTCGAGGATGAGTCTACTCTTCGCACAGTCAAGTCTAATCGACAAGCTTTTAGGCACACATATGAGGTATAGGGGTGTAGTACAATAGGACAAGTGTGCGGACGCGGAGCTTTTGGACACTTTACTTCACTAAAGAAGAAAAAAAAAGCGCATAGAAAAATTCAAAATCTAAAGAAACCAAGCAGGCCAAGGTGGTGCTACACAAGAGGCTAAGACGCACGGTGCCTACCCCTTTTGTGGGAGAGAATCGAAGAAGAAAGAGGCAAGTAGAACGCACCTAACGAAACTTTAAGGAAAGAATTTTCATCCAAAAAGTTGCAGGGTGAAAACTAACACATATACAGGTAACCCCCAAAGACACGATTAATTGGTTCCTTATTCTTTTTATT
This sequence comes from Thereva unica, assembly GCA_949987705.1. NCBI lineage: Eukaryota > Metazoa > Arthropoda > Insecta > Diptera > Therevidae > Thereva > Thereva unica. The sequence goes on along the minus strand of OX465281.1, from coordinate 49,678,398 downwards.
TGTTGTTCGAGAGAGGCTCCGTTTCTGTGCGAAAAGAGTTTCAAAGTGCACTTTCGCGTTGACTTTGGGATGTAAACGCGGCTTAATAATGGTAAATTCACAAATTTTTTCTAGAAAACAAGTCTGACGTACTTCGTTCGCTACACTATAGCGAGAGTTCGAATTCGTATTGAGCGTGTTGAAGCGCCGCTGATAAAATCACGAATGTCTTTTAAACAAAAGAACGGTTTGACCGAATATTATAAAAATCTTTTCAGATTATATTTTCGTTAATACGCTTCGAGCTACACCCCAAGTAAGTCGATGTCTTTCTTGTTTCACGCGATATCGTGCACGTACGTGTCGTTTAACCGTAAAACGGCTCGACCAAATTTCATAAAATTCTTCTCAGATCATATTTTCGTTAATACGCCTCGAACGACACCTCAACGAAGTCGTTATCTCTTTTGGTTCGCGCGATATCGTGCAGGAAAAAATGACCACAAACGTACGCGCGCTCACACACACACACATTGAAAATTTCGATTTCGATTTTCAGACCGATTACTTTATCTTCCTTACTGGGAAAAAACCAAATTTTTGAAACTGTTTTCGAAATTGTGAAGTTAGCACACACTTTACAGCAGCGGTACAGCAGTTTTTTTTATCGTGTTCTACACCAAAAAAGTACCTAAGACCCAATATTCAGCGAGATCACATTTTGTGGTGGCTTTTAGTCTAAACATGGCTCTGACAACTGGGCTAATTAAAATTCGCCAATTATGAATCGAATTTCTAAATAAAGCAAAGTTTTTGGAATTATTTGAAGTTGATTTTGAAAATTTTTCAAAATAATTAATTGATTCCGTTTGAAGCCGTTTTTTCTGTCATAAAAATAGGCGATGCACTCCATTCATTTATACATCTATGCAAACCCAAACTTTTCATGAATATTTTGCTACAAAACTGCAAATGTATTTACCCTAGTAAAATTTTTTTAATCTTCTGAAAAAATCAATTTAAGCGTAACTGTCCAATCGGACAAAGGACCCTTAATAAGCATAGGGGTGAAGATGGATTCCCATTGATGCCAACAATCGAGTATAACAAAAAATACACTTCTTCCGGAAAAACGTTGAAAATGCAAATAGTCTCTTCGCGCCCAGCCACAATGCATCCCGAAAACATCCGTCGGAATCCATCCCTTCGAGTTGATCGGGCGTCCGGTTCCTGCAAAGGGTCACTTTTTGCGTCACAGACAGTAAGTAGTAGACGGTTACATGTCAGCCCTTTGTCCCAGCACGGTCAAACAGATCCTGAGGCCATTGTTGCGCTTACAGGACTCGCTGTCAATCGTTCCCAAGTCCTGTCCAGCGTCGTCGCTTCATTAAATTGCACAAAGGATTGGTACAAAAAACAGGGATGCAAGCTGCATCCTTGGGATGATCGAAAGGAACGCCGTTTTTTGGGGTCCTTTGAATAAATTTAAAAATCTCCGTCGTGACCCAGGGGTCAATCCTGGCCATGCAAGAAGCTGAAATCTTGGGGTGATGTTTTTGTGTCGCCGTCTTATAACGGGCAGTTTTTTATTCCCCGAAGTTGTTAATTTTTTACGATTGGATTTGGAAGGAAAAAAGGATGTTTTTTGGCTCATATTATATAAAAAAAGAGCGTATGTTTGGCACGAGTTGGTTTTATGCACGAGTCTGGCGCAATTTCAGAGGACCTTTGAGTTTTCGGGATTTATAGGTATTTATCTACATTATCTGAGCGACCTTTGTGATAAAAAAAGGACGCTGTGATTGAGTTTGCAGGAGGCTCATCCTTAGTTGTGTTATTATATCGAATTTCACGAAAATCTTCAAGGATTAGTAATAAACTTTTACAATCCGGATTTTTATATTATTTCCTTAGATTTAACTCTAATTTTCAATGGATAATAGGTTTTATAATTGTCGAAAGGCAAAAATGACTTAAATTTTAGAACAAGGCTGGCTAGCAGCTCTTATGATCTCCTGAGCTCACGGTATATTCAGAGCCCCTTATACTCCTTGGGAGTTTTAGCGAGGGAGGTCTAGGCAAAAGCTTTGAGTTCGTGTGAGAGAAGTATAAACAAAAACATTTCTCTGAATAAGTCGACTATTGTTCAGCACTGTTTTTAGAGTGTTCAACAAAAACAGATAAAATGGATACGAATATTATAAAATAAATAGTAGGTCGAGGGATTTAGCTATTCTGACATTATGGTAGCAGTTAAAAATTAAATACTTTGCAAAAAAATTGGTTTGCTTTAAGATCGCTTGAAAATGTATAAAATTGTAGATATTCTTGTAGATAATCTACAAACTTTGTTACCACTATTTTATAATAAGACTTACCGCGTTTAAGAGGTATTTGCAAAAAACTGATATTTTGATCTTTTGGCCTTTTGAAGCCTACAAAAGATAAAGATTTGCCAGCACCACAAGATCTATTAAAAATGATATTTTGCAATTGTAAACAAGGATGCGGCTCATCTTGCAGCTGTAGGCGGCATGGATTCTTTTGTAATTGAATTTGCGGTGAATTTAGTAGCAATCATTGTATGAATACAGCGCCAATTATCGACCAAGACGTCTCTACACTAGCTGACCCGACAGACCTAGTCCTGTCCATATAGTCCAATCAATCTAAGGAAATTCTCCAGACAATTGAAGGCAGGACACAAAAAATATGAGCGTGTAGAACAATTAATTTGAAGAAAGATAGCTTGTTTTTCCGGAATTTCATTGGCGAACCTAACCTAAAAAATTCGCGAAAGGCAAAAAAACGTTTTTTCGTTAATAAAATAAAAAGTTGAGCTCGAATCCGAACAAGTGAGAAAGTTGTAGGTATAAAAATTATCTTTCGATTGATGTATTATGCAATATTACCTTATTTATGGAGAAAACGCAAAAAACCTTTAAAAATCGAGTGTTTTCAATTTATTTTTTACTTTTTAGTAAAAAAACCTAGAAACTTTTTAATTGGTAAAAATATTGCCTTTGTCCATATGAAAATTCACGTTTTTTTGGAGCGAAATTTTTAAAAATATTCGCGTTAAGTTCATTGACTGGCGTTTACCGTGGAATCAATGGCAATGTGTGGAGAAAATCACCTACCAACAGAAATAGACATTGTTGTTACTATAATTTCATTTTAATTTAGGCTGGAATGCGTTGTTCATATTTTTCTCCAGATCTTCCATATTTGGGCTCCCCGTATCTGGAATAAAACTATCCTATCTTTCAATCTGGAACCAACCACTTACATGACCAAATTTTCATATTAATCGGTTGCGCGGTTTCGAAGATTTTTGGATTTTCAAATTCTTAAACAACCAACATACAGCTCACCGGGAAATAACGCTTATTTGGAAAATTTGTTCAGCCATATTGTCCCCGCAATTTTGAACTTAGATATACATATGTTTTGATCATAAATTCATTATTCGTTATTTGCGACCTTAAAAACCCCTAGATACCCATTTCCATTGAAATCGGTAAAAGAATGGCAAATTCAAGATTATATTTCCGCGGGCATTTTTATTTCGGTCATATTTCAGTGGCCATTTAGAATTTTTCAAACCCACGGACCTTCCTGCAAAATTTCGAATTTCTGCTATGATTTTCATCGAAGCTCTCCAAGACAGCGCCATCTAGGAGTGGTTTTAGAAAATAATAAAATAGCGTATGTTCTCTGTTAATGTAAATAGCACATGGTTAAAATTTCATTAAAATCGGTTGCACGCTGTAGGATCCTGCTGCAAACATACGGACATACACACATTAGTCGTTAAGTCTTCTGATATTATCTTTCTCCGAATTTTTTTTAATTTTTTTCCGTAAGGACCTTCTACAAAGTATTAGAAAACTTAAAAAAAATGAATGAAATCGGTAAAGTGGTTCTGAATTTATGGCGTGACCAAGGGAAACAGGGATTCATTTTTATATACATTAGGGTGGTCCTTAAAAACTCTTTTCTTAATTTTCTTTGGGGCACCCTGTTACTTTGTTCTACTATATAAAAATGGATTACTGTAATTTTTTGGGATTTTTAGACTTAGATTTAGGGGTCGCTAGCGCCAAATATAAATTCAATATTTTAGGAGTAACTTCTTAATTTTAATATCATAGATAGGTGGAGGAACTCTGCGTTCATTGGTGCCTTACTCAGTAAAATAGGTTATAGGGTTACAAAAATACAGGGAGATATGTAAACTCTATCTTTGTTCAGTTCTGACCGTATTACTCAAAAGGGACAAAGATTTCGAACTAGGCTTTATAGTAATTTATATTCAGCTCAAAAATACCTATCCAATGACATATTACACATAGCTATTGGAAGAGGTTGCAAAATTTGCATTCTCCTTTGTGGGTCTCAAAAAAAGCTCGGCACAGAGTAGATTTTGAAAAAGGTGGTAAGTAGAGCCTAAATCAAAAATTTCATCAAAAGCCGAAAAAAAGTAGAGGTAATACCCCATTTTTACGGTTGGGGACTGGACTATGTTATAAAATCTATAATATTACAATAAATCTATAATATTACTATACTGTATGTATTTTAACTTAAAATATTTTTATTTTTTATACACGATTAAAATCCTTACATCAAATAAACCGTTTGAAACAACACAGTCTTTATTCAGCACGCCATATCCTTTTCCGTTGAACGCCATTAAACAGGGGAAAAAGTGATTTATAATGCATCCGAATCAGTTAAGCAAGGGATGCAGTTTGATCAACGTATGCAAATTGAATGCACCCTTATATCCGATTTTACCCCTTGAGAAGGGATTTGCCTTACACTTTAATGGCTGACATTGAAATCCGTTTGATGCACACAGTCATTTGTATGTATTATTCACGTGTTCTTATATGTATATAAAGGATATTTTATTAGGGTAAATGGAGTAGAATGGCTGCTGCTGGGTAAAAGGGGATTTTTTATACACACATACATTTCTGTTATTTGCATTATGAGAAATAAAATGGCTTAAATTTTTGCTGTTGCAAATACAAATTCCGAATATTCTCGTTACTGAGAATTCGTATTGTTATAACGTCAATTCGGACATATCTAAAAATGTCTAATGTGTCAATTCGGTTCATGAGGACTTTGATTTGGGCCAAGAAGTCCACAAACAAGATGACAACGCTGTCAATCTTTGATCAGAATTGACTACTGGTAAACTACTGAATGTAACCATAAAAACGAAGTGATTTCCATGTAACCGTACGGAAGTGAAAATACAGAAATCTAGGAAGGGCCATTAAGATAATAAAATGTTTTATTTTGCGGTAAAGATCGATGTTGACTCTGGATGCTGTGAGCCAGCGAATATATCGCAAGGATTACCAAACAGATTTGTTGGTTCCATTATCGCTTAGCGGAGAACTAGTAGTTACATATATACTCACTCCGCGAGACATCATAAAGCCATTAGCAAAGTTCGCACGAACCACTGGAATCACAGTCCAATAATAATGCATTGTAGGTGAACTAAAGAGCAGCAAGTCTGGAGTACGTTGGCAAAATGCATTTAAGTTTCATACGACGAGAAATGACCAAATGTGTGTGCCCCCAAAATCAGCGAAGTCGCCTTGATAAAGTGTTTTCTCAGGTTTTTTGTCACCAGTAAAGCAGCAACGAGTCTGATTTTAGAACTGATTTTAGAACTTGCTCTCATTGGAATTGGGCCTTTAAAAGCTCCAATTTTGCTTCTTTCCAGAAAAAGTTTGAGCGAACCAGGTGCGGATCATGGTACAATAATTACAAGGTCATAAGGGCCCCGTGACGTCATTCGTCGTCTTAGTTCACAAAGGAAAAAGTTTTCTCGTGACGTCACTGAGATCTTTTCTAATGTAAAAATGGCTTTGAATAGAGAAGATAAGGAACCGAAAATAGCGTACATGTACACGGATTTGAGGGAAGCACTTGGGTGGGATCAAGAAATTTTCTCTCTAATTCTCCCCCTCCACGGGTGTCAAGCAACGCTTGCCTTTGACTTTAACCACAACAACAAAATACATTGTCTAACCTGAACAGAGGCGTAGTGAAATTTGTTCAGGTTTTGCGAAGGGTCTGCTTCAAACATTTAGCCACGTGAAGCGTTCTCACCGAGATGGTTGCTGAGAAATGATATCCCTCCCGGTTTTTGAATAAATATAACACAGCCACTGTCCGGGTTAGACACAAATACGTAAAGAATGCTATGCATTAGTGTTGCCAAAATGCTTCCCCGTGTTTAATAAATTGCACTTCCTCGTCTTCTCTATTCAAAGAAAAATGGTAGAAGTTTTTCAAGATGGAAACAGAGCTCTTCCTTGCGAGCCTACCTTGTATTATTGTACCATGGTGCGGATAAAAAACCTTGGTACTTCTTGGGGGTGGGGGAGTGGGGAATCAAGTTTTACTCAAAATCTGAAAATGATATTATTTGAAATAGTATTCGGTGTACCTACAGTTAAAAATTCTAGTAACAATAATTACAGTAACTCTGTAAAGGCGCATGCAATGATGGACCTTTTTGGGTTGCGCAAGCGAAAAAGTTTGCCTTGTGCAAAATATGTGCTCATAGAAAATCGGCTTGGGGTTGGTGTTTTGGCATAAGCGTCTTGACGATGTTCAAGCCTCGGCTATAACCTTCAGCATGTCCTTGGATGACTGGTGACGTTGGACCACCTGCTTCTCCGATCGATATTATAATAATCGTGGCCCAATATTTTTGGAAAAGTATTCCGAAACAGTTATTGATCAAGTGTTACACCCTCGACACACCAGCACTCTTAATCTTGATTATGACGTCAAAATGACGTAGACCCATACAAAATATATGGAAATAAAATGCAGTCTACGTCATTCTGACGTCATAATCAAGATTAAGAGTGCTGGTGTGTCGGGGGTATTATATGGTCTGAGGGGAAAGCAAATGTTGTTATCCATTATTTGTTTAACAACTGGCTAATGTTAATGAACAATTAATGTTCCACTTTAAAAATCTCGGAATATATCTAACGAAATGGCCTCAAAAGCTACATTCGAGAGTTTTCGAGGACGCTAAACACGTACAGGTATATACGCTCATAGAAAGAGTAATAGGGCATTGTTGAAGTGGAACATTTCAAATAATTGAGGCCTTAGTACAATTTAAAGTCGAGTAAGGGACCAATGTACTGCCTCACATATGTAAGTCCTGCTCAAGTCTAACCGTAGGCAATGTGCTAATCAAATAGTTCACAGAGTTATTGAAGCTAGATGTAGGTTCTAAAATGAGTTTTTTTTTTATTAAGGTGGGCTCTTCAAAATTCAAAAATTTCAGATACAGACTTATTTTGATTAGATGAATTGAATATTTCAAACTAAGCACAGACCTACAAGTTAAAAATTTGGTGGTGGAATTTGGAGGAACCGACTTTAACGCGATAGCAGAAATGTCAGGACGAACAAAAATAGCAGAGTGAGAAATATAAAAATACATTTGGATTTCCAAGGATTTAGCTGCAGCAAACTTTGTGTCGACCAGTAGGGTACATGATGAAAGTCAAAAGCAAACATTTTCACGCACATATCTATTTCATCTCTTGGTGCAGGGAAATAAAGCTGCATATCCTCTGCATACATATGAATTTTAGAATATTGTATCGTATCGAATATCGTTGAATATCGCCACCTATTTTAACCTTTTGAGAACTGTTAGAATAAGAAACTGTGCAAAAGCAGAGAGAATAAAATGTGCTTGTGAGGCCAGTTTTTGCTGAAGCAGGATTGAAGGCTGTGATGTTTACGAAAGCTATATTGCCATATTTATATTTATAAGATTGAGACCCTCACTATACGCCTTTATTTGAGTAGCCATCAGCTTTTCAAGTAGCTTTGCCAGAAATGGATGAATACTGATTGGCCGAAAGTCGGACGGATTGGTAACAGAAGGGCACTTAGGAATGGGTATGATTAAAACCTTCATCCAAGTCGAGGGAAACTTTATTACACGGGAATCAGGAGATGAGAATAAGAGTTAAAATATTACATAGACAAAGTATGAGCATTATTAAGAGTCCAGGCGAAATGTAATATAAGTAATTGGTGGGTCATGTTTTGGTCCCAGAAGATGGCGCGGTATTCAATTTTCGTAAATTCCATTTTCGGTAAAATACGATTACACATTAATTAACTTACAAACTTACAATTTCAATGTTAAGGCAATTCTTTTGAATGTTTGCGAAACATGGAAAGTAGTCCAACTCATCACAAGGCGCCTTCAAGTTTTCATCTAAACTTCGCTGGCAAGGTGGAAATACAACTGAAGAAAGAACTATGGTGCCATGCCGTCCATGGAAGGCAAAGGAAATGGAATTGGAATGGAAAAACCTCACGAGATTTTAGTCAAACTGGACCTTGGAACGAGGAACTGGGATTTGCAAGCAATGCGTCAAGTTGGAAAACCTATAACAACGTGGAGGGGACCAAAGGAGGCCACAACAAGAAGAACGGTTTCCGCAATACGGATTAAAGGAGCAGAAGAATGCTTGTTTTCTCTGCTACCCCTTGGCACTCAATTTTGTTGCGGATGTGGTCTTTAGTTTGAGATGTTACAGAGAAACGCAATTGCTAGAATTTTTATTTATCAACTTGGTCCCTCGGTGCTAATTCTCTATGACAAGCTGTGAAGTTTAATCATTGCTCATACCTGGCTCTGTTTTTTTTTCTTTTTCACATATTGGAACCTTCTAGTACACAATATTTTGTTGAGTCTTTTTGAATCTCATGGGCCGCACAATTTCCCGCGAAGGCCTAGACTATTGTTGCTCTTAAGACAGCAGTTGCCAGAAACCAGAACCGAAAGTAAGCAACTTTGGTGTTATCACATAAAACGTTTACATAGACCACTCAAAGTCATATTGTTACATTGATTATTTTCATTTAATTTATCGTTTACCAAATATAAAATATAGTGGAAAATTTGCTTATCTTGTTCTTATCAAGAATTAATTTTAGCATTGCAAAAGGACTTTAACCTCAACTAACTCCTTTCTTTCTCCTAATTTATTGCTGGACTTATTATTTTCCTGATGAATCATTTACAAAACCCGGAAATAATTTGGAAACTACAAATGATGTTGGCATAATTCCTGAATTTGCCTCGTAAGCTATTAAAGCCATTAATCGTTGCTCCCCTTTTAGTGAAATTTTAGTGCTGGACAACGACGCTTAAAGAGAATGGTCCTAAATATAATTCTTAGCCTCTTTCGTGTTTTTCTATAGCAAAATCCCTTAAGTAAGAATATAAAATTATAAAAACAATAACTTGGAAATCACCTCTTCTTCCCTAGGAGCACACAACAGCAGCCATTGTTTACCACATAAATGCCATTTTAACCCTCTTGGCTTGCCCCATCTTATCCCATCGCCAATTCAGTTGTTGGGCCAAAGAAAGCACACATAAAAAAGGCATAAACGCCACACACGAAAACCCAATCATGAAAATTTCGAAACCTATTCTTCACTCCATATGCTTTCCCCTTCCTATGCCATTATATAGTAGTCAGCAGTCCACCCTTTTTTTGGGCGAAGGGTGAACTGCGTACAAGTGCCGGGTCTATATACTCGCTCCATCTTACATACACGCATAGCATTTTGCTTATATCAAACCAACACTCAAGACGTCCTGGAAAAGGGATAAATCCTCTACAACACATTGTCTGGTTCCCTTCAACGTCAGTTGGCACACGTTTTGTATTAAAAACTGCCACCCTCGTTTTTTGGCAACCCCTTTTTCGTCATTTTCGTTGAAATCCTCCCCTTTCTTTATATCCTTTTTGGTAGGATTAACTCGAGTTGTGTAACTTGAGTGTGACACACATGCAGCCACCCCTGCGGCTATATTTGCACCCCTTTTCTGCTGTGGCGCAAGTTCACAGTTGATTTTTCCCGTTTTTCACCCAAAAAATTCTGGTGGCATAAAAGGGGTCCTCGACGTTCGTTTTCTGTGAATCGTGGATTCTGGTGAATCCTTTACTAATATCAGGGTTGCAATGGCCTCAACCCTGTAATCAATCGATACAATTGCGTCGTTCGCATGCTGACTGGCACCCTGTAATCAACGTGCCAGTCGCCCAGTCCACTATGGAATTAATTTACAGTGTCCTAGCATCCGGGCAGGATTCGTGATGATGCGATAATTTGTGGACCATGAAATCCTTTTTTGACAAAAATTTCACGTTTTTTTCTTGCGGCAAAAAACTTTGTTAACGGGGTTTTTTGTGACGTATGAAAGGAACTCGTCGATATATTTGTCACGGTGAGTTTGTAATTTTGTGACGTTTCGCATTTCTGTGGGGTTGGGTTAGTTGCGCAATAAAGGATTTTGCACTGGTTGAAACATTAAGGACGGGTGTTTACCAGGAGGCGATTATTTTGTAAAATCCACGGCGAAACACGGTGAACTTTATTTGTGAAATTTTTGCATGAAGTCGCATTGTGGCAATTTTCTTCTCGGCTACCACAGAAAGATTACACCATCTAAAATTTTAAGCACATCAATTTTGTGATATTACCGGAGAAAACGTCTGCCGTGATAAATATAAGCTTAGGATATTAACATATCCAAAATTCAGATTTGTTAAAATAGTTTTGAAATTTCTAAATAATGAGTTCAAGTATCTACCGTGACCACTATAATCGTCTGCTATTGTTATTTTCTTGCGCTACAACCAAAAATTTACGAAGTAATTGTGGAACATATCTTCCCAAACCAATTATTTCAACTCACTAAAACCTCATTGAACAATACAGAACAATGTATCGGAACAGGCAAGGGGACTCCCTATCCTGCTTACTATTTAACATTTTATTTGAAAAAGCAGTCCGGGGAGCACGCATTGAAACTAGCGGCACAACTCTAAACAAGTCTATTCAGCAAATGGCATATGCAGATTATATAGTCATCATAGGCAGGTCAATGACTGCAGCAAAGGCAGACTATGTAGCGTAAGAAAAATCAGCATCAAAATCTGGACTTATTATCAATGAAAATAAAACGAAACATATGCGGATCCCTAATAGAAACAATAGAGGACGAACCGCAAAAAATATAGCAATTGACAGATATAACATAGAATCCGTAAACGAGTTTACATACTTAGGAACTCAAATTAACAAAGCCAGAAACATATACCTTAGTTCAGTCAATCTGTCAAAAGAATTGCACAAAAAAAACCAGTCGGATGAAATGTAGGTGAGTCGTTAGGAAATGATGTAAGAAAGCTTACTTGGGCGTGGCCACCTGCTACCTCTGTGGGTTTTTGAAAAAACTCAAAAAAAAACTCAAAAAAATTTTGAAATGCATTTTTCTCGAAAACTATGCATTCTACAGAAAAGTTTATTGGGAAAAAAATGTAGAGGGCATCGTTAATGTCATTGGTGCAATATTGTAAAACAAAAAATGTGCGCAGTAGGTGGCGCTAAAGTGCCAAAAAAAGTGTTTTTCAACTTTTTCGCCCTTAAATTTTCTTTTTTCAGCTACAATCTGAATGGAAAAATTGTTCCTTACAATTTTACAAATAACTTTTATACAAACATTTTTTTTATACAACTTACCGTTTCAGAGCTGCAGCTTGTGAAAGTATGAAAATTCCAATATTACGCTTTCACAAAGTATAAAGACAAGCAAGGGGCAAATAAAAAATGTATTTTTTTTTTCACTTGAAAAGTAATAATCTATATTGTTTATAACAAATAAATCTTGGAAATAAGTATCAATATTAGACCTTTATAATACGTTTTCTTTAAATTTTTATATAAAATATTTCATTCAGTTGAATCAGTTGTGAATTATTTTTGTTACAAAATAATGAATTAAAAATGTTAACAGTTACAACGATTTTATTGATTTTTTGAGAAATTTGGATTAGGTCAACGAAATAATTTTATTGATGTCGTAAATTTTATTGGTAAATACACTAATATTTCCTTTATAATGTACATAATTATATCATAAGTGCTATTGCAGGAACAAGTCTAAATTTATTTTTTGCGTGCACTGCGTAGTCTCTTCGCCGGTGGTTCTTGTTGTGTAGATTCACTTCTGTTGCTTTCCGTAGATGAACTTCCGCTGGATTGTCTATCACTTTGTTGATTGTTGTTTCCATTTGAAGATGGCCTTGAGTGAAAGTGTACTACCTGGGAGGGATAGTCTAACTCATCATCGTCAAGAAAATGATCATCCTCTACTTCAATGACTCGCACGTTACTGCAATCTTCTCCACTGCAATGTTTGCAAGCAACTGAGCAAGAGACACCTGCCTTCCTGCATCCACATTGCGAACCGCAATCGTTTACTAAGCACGAGCAACTGATAAGATTCATCAGCCTGGGTGATGCTGGGTCCAGTAATGTCGTGATTGGTTTTAGTCCCTGGAGCTGACTTCTCTTCCATCCCCAATCCTTAGGATCTAAGGGCTTATCTAACCATGCTTGCACTCAAGTGTCCACTAAGAAACCAACAAAGTATTCTCATTTACCTGGTGTTGCCGATGTTTCGCTTTAAACACATAGCAACTGAAAAATGTGCGTTTCTTGAAGAATAGGGCAGCTGACTAAAGGCCCCCATACACGGTCAAATTGGCTGTACAGCCAGATTTTCATCAAACCTATAAGCGCAATGTATTTTGATCGGCCGACCGGCCCACAATCGATAGTTTTGGTTGTACAACCGCACTTCGCTGTACAACCAATTGGACCGTGTATGGGGGCCTTAAATCGGCCCTTTTGTTAAAACTATGCCAACACTGCCGGAGAAAGTCCCAATAGGACCGAGAAAATTACCGTTAGCACCACTGCGCTGTTCACGCAGTGCTGTATTACACTATAACTTTGGAACGATAGGTTGTACGAAAAATTTTTTTGAATAAAATTTGTTTGTATAATTGTAAGGAACAATTTTTCCATTCAGATTGTAGCTGAAAAATGAAAATTTAAGGGCGAAAAAGTTGAAAAACACTTTTTTTGGCACTTTAGCGCCACCTACTGCGCACATTTTTTGTTTTACAATATTGCACCAATGACATTAATTGTAGATAACGATGCCCTCTACATTTTTTTCCCAATAAACTTTTCTGTAGAATGCATAGTTTTCGAGAAAAATGCATTTCAAAATTTTTTTGAGTTTTTTTTTTAGTTTTTTCAAAAACCCACAGAGGTAGCAGGTGGCCACGCCCAAGTAAGCTTTCTTACATCATTTCCTAACGACTCACCTACATTTCATCCGACTGGTTTTTTTTGTGCAATTCTTATTTTTTTCGACAGATTGACTGAACTAACCTACAGTATATTGAAATATTTTAAATGAAAAAGAGTAAGCAGGACCATCACATTTAAGTTATACAAAACAGTACTAAAACCATTATTGATGTACGGATCTGAAGCATGGGCGCTTGCTAGGCATGATGGGCAGGTCATCGGAAGCTGCGCAAGACCAATTCTCCGCTGGATCACAGGCGCAGGAAATGAAGAGGATGTCTTTAGAAGAAGATACAATCACGAGTTATTTCAAATATACAAAGAAACTGACATAGCCAAAAGCTTCAGGATCTCACGCCTACGCTGGATAGAAAACGTAATGAGAATGCCTGAAGAAGCGCCCCCAAAAATCCTGTTTCTCCAAACTCCAGAGGGAAGGTTACAAGGAAAACCTAGGAAGAGATATGTATAAAGAAGTTATCGAAATGGACTGCAAAAACTGTGAGAAATTCTCCTTCTCATTCGCTTTTATTATACCGCTACATAAGACATCACAATCGAAAAACGACAGAAAAAAAAAATTTAGTGTAATACCAACCGAGTGATCGAAGTGTGATTTACCCCATTAAAGCGTCTTTCACTTTACATGCAGACTAAAAATTTAGTGTTGGGTAGAACAAGATTATAAAATAAGCCTAAAATAAGCCAGGGGTGGTAGCACGTAAGTTTTTTCAATCGACCTCTTCATACAAAAATTCAAGTGTTACAAAGTTTGTATGAAGAGGTCGATTGAAACAAATTACGTGCTACGACCCCAGTGCAATGACGAATGCGGCGAGATGCCATTGTAATGACAAAAACAAGCAAATTAAAGAAGGAAGGAAAATAAATACCAACGAAGAGCTTTTTTAACGAGTTTTAGGAAACCTATGCTCGCACAATGTATATTTATATTTTACGATCCTACCTCACCTAATTTCAAATTGGAAACTTTGCTGTAAGAAATATCTCTCCAGATCGTGTTCACAACCACAACACGCATTAGTACACCAGTAGGCCATTATTTTGAAACTGAAACATTTCACAAAATTAAGACTAGTACAATTTTACCTATTATAAGTCACTGCCTTGCGTAAGTACAGCTCAACTCTAAAAAATTTGCAGGTTACAAAAAGGTGTCAATTGACCACTACTTACAGCCCGCGGAAAATTAATAAAATTTATTTAGGTTCATGTTGTAAAAAGGTATCTCACCCTTGCACTAGAGTGTGTGGTTGAATTCGTTCGGAGCGCCGCTGATAAACTTGGAAGCAATTGACTTCATTTGGAAATTCGAGTACCAAATATACCCAGGTATCACCCGTTAGTGGATTAGCATTTAAGTCAGACACATCCTGTATATTAAAGTTGATCACATTGTAAGAATAATCACTTAGAAAAATCATGGTCGCAATAAGTTTAGAAAATGTTGAATATAATGAAGCAGCTTAACCAAATAAAACAATGTGTACAGAGTCAATTGGGAATATTTAAATGCACACCATGTTATTACCAAATCACCATTTAGTTTGCTAATAGGGAAGGAAGTAAGGGGTCGTCCGTCCATAAACTTCGTGAGGCGATTTTTGCGATTTTTCGACCCCCCCTCCCCTCGACTCGCTCGACTCCCTAGCCCTCCCTCTAATCTCAGGTGACATTTTCCAGATTTTAAAAAATCTCTAGTATTTAACACTAAAAATACTACGTATTTACGGACGAATTCACAAGATTTAATTAACGATAACTGATAATTCGAACTTCTACTTACCCTGCTTGTATTGGACACATAACGTGAGCTTTCAGACTTAAGAAGAATTTCATTACGCTACAATTCGGCGAGGGTCCTTTCTGTAGTTCCATATTCTAATGACCTTTTCACGGGTGGTTTTACTTGGCTCTTACGCCACAGCATTCGTTTGGCTGACCGGTGGCGGCTAAACAATCAAGGGACTACTATGATACTTTCTGACGTCCCCATAAAAATATTTGTGTACGATTTAGCCGTATCTTAAGACCACTTTTCACACACAGGTCGACGGCAGGCCATGGCCTGAAAGTTCTCGCCTTGAAGCCGAGTATCGCCACACACCTCATCGGCCGCCAACTGGATGGGGTCTGCAGTCCAAGAAATCTGACAAAAATATTTATGTGTATGCCTATTTATCGTCAGTTTGTGCATGAAGATCTGAACTTCTATTCAGTCTCAAGCCGCGTATTTACGGCTCGAATTGACGCCGTATCCAGTCGGATATGTAGGCCATGAACATTTCTGCACTTGTATTATGCTATGGTAAACTGTCATCTTCGCTAGTGTGTCTGTAGGGAATCATGATATCACCTGCATACCACGGCCTGCCAGGCGGACACCTACCTGTCCTCATCGCACAGTGAGACTGAGTATTGTGTGGCCTTCATCGGGCCATGCCTGCCGACGTGGCCTACTGGCGGCCTGTAAGTAAATGGGGGTCTTTAGTGGAGAAACATGTTTTACTTAATTTCACCCAGTTTTCTACCAAATTTACACTGTTTCTTGAGGAAAACATACGTGATATTTGGCGAGACCTCCCTCTCCCCACGTGAGATTTGGTGAGATTCGAGTAGCTGAAGGAATTTTTAAATGAAATTTAATACTTAATTTTATGAGAGACAAATTATTTTCTGGAATATGACTCTTTTCAGTTATATTTTTTCTTAAATTACAATTTCATACAAATATACACGTACACAACAGCTATATATTAAAAAAATCCATAAAATCTCTTCCTTAATTAAAAATGACGAACTGCTTTACGAAAATGCAATCTGTTCCAAAAAGGCAACAACAATCACCACTGGTCAGTGTAAGTCTCTCTCCCCTATGGACATTGCGTGCTTATTTCACCCCCTTTACCGTATTTTATAATAAACCCGGTCTAGGACGAAATTTTCATGAAAATAGGATAATAGGAACCCCTTGCATCATTTCCCATTCAATTTCTGGATCCCGGAAGAGTTTCTGACGTCGGACTGACGAGCCCACATTTAATAGACGCATACGCAAACAATTCGGTGGATTTTACCTGATTGCGAGGCGACTATGCACACATGCATGGAATCAAGGTTTCAGGGGATGTTAAAAGGGCTGATTGAACAATATTTCGTTCTTTTTTGGGGTAAAAATGTACGAAATCGAATTCCGTTTTGCATCAGATGACGGTGCAGGAGAGAGAAAAGGACTCGGCGGCCAAAGGTTACGCGACAGCTGCTACTGGATGCTGCTGCTTGCAGTAAGGTTGTGGCGCACACGCTTTGTGGTATTGTTTTTTTTGTTCTGTTTGAGTTTTCTTTTATATTTAAGTGAACTTTAAAAAAAAAAATAATATCAACTCGTAGTATTTCATCAAGTCATTTAAAATTGATCATCAGCACTTTTCCAACGATTTGTCTTCTTTTGCTGTTTCACAGAAACATGACTTATCCAACAAAATCAATTTCTCTCCCAATTTCTACCAATTTAAATTTGATCCTCGGCTGCAATATCAAATTTCAATCGAAAGTGCATTCTATTTTGCCCCTTCAAGTAAACGCAAACAAATGAAATCCGTACTTTTTGTACAAGGATTCTATTTGGCAAACAAATCACTTGAGGGAAGTTAGAAGGGTTTTCAAAATCCATTCTATTTTCGATGCATTGGCGGAGGGAACAATGCCGTCACAATTATTTTTATGGCATTCAAGTGAAAATTTGTGAACTTATTAGTAACACACTGGAAACAACAGAAAACAGCGACTGTACCACACCTTAAAAAGTCTTTTTTTTCATAAGTTTACCTTCTTATTAATAATCCTTACTAATATTATAAATGCGAAAGTTACTTTGTCTCACTGTTACGCTTTCACGCCTAAGCCGCTGAACCGATTTTGGTGAAATTTGTTACAGAGATAGATTCAAGGGCGGATCCCTTCGATGATATTTTTTCAACTTAAAAAACAAGACAGATTAATTAAAAATTAATACTTTTTATTTTGCGATTATGATTTAAGTTGCTAAAATCTGTTTTCGTTTTGAGATCAACAAATCTTTGGAAAAGTTCGTTAAACAGAGGAAATAACCGTCACAGTTTTGGAATAAATAAATTTATTTAATAAAAAAAAACTGCTAATAAATAAAAATTAGTGATGGAAATTTAGTTCTATTAATTATAACAGACATCTTATCACTTATTTTCTCCTAAACTCGAAAAAATATTGCGTAAAAACGGTTTTCTTTTTCTGGAGAAAAATGGTGCCATTCAGCATTGTCTATCAGCAGTCCATTCCTATTTGTCAGTGCTAATACTGAACTAATGTCATTTATAGTGGCGCGTTTTTTGAAACATCATAATATTGATGCAAAAGTTATCATTCAGTGGAAACACTATATGCGTGTAAGAAATTAATGATAGAAGTCATTAAATAATTTAATAAAATTTATTACGGTAAAAAAGTGGGGAGGGGGGTAAAATGGCCCCCCCTGTAGAAAGTTTCTGGATCCGCCCTTGGACAGATTAGGCTTCTTTTTGTCACGAAAAAAGGCTTGAAGGTGTTGAAATGGGGGATGAAAGTTTTTATGAGAGTCCGTCATTATTGACGATAAAACCATGAAACGTTGAATTTAGGCACGTGATAAGAAATAAATAAATATTTGTTCAAGCGTTTTTGGAATTTCGACCCACATGGAGTCGTCCCCTATTAGTTTGTATGGAAGTCCAAAAACATTAAAAATAAATAAATTTTAAAACTTTTTTTTGCATTATACTAAGTTTTGTTGTTCACAAATATATCTATAACTTAGACGGCGCGGCCCTTAAGTTTTTCGGTAAAATACAGTAGTTTTGTTTAATACAATCTTCTCTATACATAAAACCGTTGCTGACTGACAGATAAAGTACAGCCTAAACCGCGGGAACTAAAGGGCTGGAATTTTAACAGTACATCACTACAATAAAGTGGCAACCACTAAAAAGCGATTTTTAGAAATTGGTCCTCTAAGGGGTGAAATGGAGTTGAATATAGGTTATATGAGAAATACTTTTTATTTACTTAAATTTTCTTCAAACTTAATATAAATACTCCACGACTGGTGGAAACAATTGTATGAGAAGTTATTTATTATAAGTTTTTATTTAACTTGCAAACGAATCTTGCAACTGAGATTTGATCCACTTTCATATAACCGAACAAATTAAAATTTTGCACATATGTGCTGTATGCGGGAATCATTTTATATGAAAATGAATATGGTGGCCGATTTTCGCAATTGTGTTTCCCGGCCACCCGACATGGGTGTCAAACGAAAAGGTATGACAGATAGAGTACAGTTAGCTATGTAACATCATTTTAACAGGTTGCCTGTCCAATGAATCATATGTGATTCATGGGACATGTTATGTACCAAATTTTATACGTTCATGAATCACATATGATCAAATTTAGAGTTAAAGGAGGTGGGTCACAGCCCATACAAAATTACCCCAGGCCCGCCGCAAAAGAAAAGTATCTCAGATTATCGGCTATAATAAGTATTGAATTTCTGTATAGTTGTTATATTCCGTAACTGTGGCTAAGGTGTTAATAATGCTATTTCTTTTTATTCGGGCGAAATGACTAATTAACCCTGTATTTTTGTAACGCCATCACATGAATAAGGTATCAGTGTACGCAGAATACTCCCACCTATCTAAAATTGTAAAAACGACGGTACCACAGTACCAACTTCCAGAGTTATGAGTCGTCAAGTGAAGTCAAGTCGTCAAGTCAAATTATGAGTCAAAATTTTTTTTAACAAAAATGTCACTTTCAACCACCTTTTTCTCCAAAATATTCATAGTCAACTAATGTTTTTTTTTCCAGAATAAGAAAGCTTGGAGTGTTTCCTATGAATAATGTCCAGACAATTTTTATGCTACGGCCTTTACTTTCGAAGTTATAAGCAATTTAAATGCGAAAGAGCGGGACGTATACCATTCCTAAAAGATTATTGTATGGGGACAGGCAACCTGTTAAATATAATATGGCGGCCACCACAAAATTCCGGAGGACTTAAAATAGACTAAAAGATAAAAAATAAAAATAAATAGTTTAAAAACTAAAAAATACGCTTCTAATGTACCTACATATAAAAATGTCTATGTATGTTCGCAAAAAGTTCCTTAGCTGTGCAATTTTTTTTCTTCTTTGCCGGAAACTGATACGCCACCCCCGGTCTCGAGCGCAACGCCCATTCCAAGGACGAAATTTTCTTCAGGACTCGCGAGGTGAATAAATGTCTCAAAGAGCTCCGGAGTTTATCCCAACTCTTGGAAACTAGCTCATGTTCCTCCCATTATCAAAAAGGGTAAAGCCAGCGATCATTTAAACAACCGCCCAATAGTAATTACTTCTGTTTTCTCCAAAATCATGGAGACAATAATCAATCAATCAATCAATCAAGTCTGAGGAAATATCTGGAATGCAACCAAATTATTCGCGACAGGCAATACGGCTTTAGACCATAAGGGTCTACTGGCGACCTTTTTATGTGTCTGACTGAACACATCAACCAAAGCATCCATGGCTTCTGAGTCTGGTCTGGTTGCTCTGAATATCTACAAGGCCTTCGATAGAGTATGACATCCCGCTCTGCGGTCTTAAGCTATTGGTATATTGACTCAGTTCTAAGGAACTGGAAAGAGAGCTTTCTTCCTGGCTGTTCAATCAAGGCAGTACTGGATGGCGTTGAATCCAACCTTTACTCCACCTCGGCCGGCGTTCCCAAGCTGCGATTCTCTCACCTATTCTCTTTCTTATATTCATTAATGATCTGCTATCAATCCCCTCCAATCCACTTCATAGTTTTGCCCATGACGGTACTCTGCGTTACTCCTACCCTTTCGATAACATAGGACAAGCAAGGCCAGACCTTGCCTCTTAGAACGTGAACTCATGTCCAAATCTCTTAACGTGAACGTTAAACTCAATCTTGATTGGGCCGCAAGAATCGTGTCGAATTCAAAGAAACCAAAACCAAGTACTGTCTATTCTCCACTAAAACCTGCACCAACTCTCCCTTCATTTCAGGGGGCGAGGAAAATATAACAGGCGATCCATCTCTTAACATGCTCGGAGTGACTTTATCCAACGATCTTCGATTACATACTCCAAGTCGCCAAACAAGCGTATCAATGTCTCAGCTTCCTTATGAGATTCAAGTTTCTCTTTCATCCAGCTGCCTTGGCTACAATCTACAAATCCTACATTCGGCCCCGCCTTGAATGCAACTCGTATATCTGTGCAGGCACCCCCAAAATCTCTTTGGCAAGACAAGGTGCAAAACCGCACCATCATACTTATTGGCGATAGCTCCCTTTGCTCCTCCATCGACCCCTTAAGCCACCGTAGGAATATAGCAGCACAAGACTAGCCAACTCGGCTCGCCCGTTCACCTTGAAGCCCTCCCCTTCACGCACATTACGATTTAGCAGTTCGTTTATAAACAGAACAACTCGACTGTGGAACTGTCTTCGGCAGTCGGTGTTTCCGAGCTCATATAACATCTCAGAATTCAAATGAAAGGTTCATCGACATCTACTCATGCACCCTCCATGCTCCTAACCTATTCTTTCTCAACTATCCTTCAAATCAAGCTTACTACTATACATACATTGCACCATAACTTTAACGACATGACGGACGGACGTACAAACCCAGTAGGAAATATTATCACCACTTCAAACTGAAGCGTTGTCCAAGCGCTTTTTTGGTGCACATTTGTAACCAAAAATAAAGCCCTTTTTATGTGCAGACTTTGGAAGATTACTCGCAGCACTGGTATTTTCTTCCTTAAGGCAATGTGTGTCAAGTTTTGCTTTTGTTTTTTTATTTTTTGTTCTTAAGATGGAACTATCGAGGCTTCTGTTGAAAGCTCCATATCAAACCGAAACTGTGAGCAGAACTGCTTACTTCTACCTTTGTTTAAAGCGCATTGTTGGCGCTTACAAATCAGCTTAATTAAAACGCTTCCTTCTGAGGACATGTAATGTTAAAATAAAAAGAATCTTCTCACCAAGAAGGGGAAGCGCTACTCGCTTTAAAAAAAAGCGCTTTGAAAGACCTTTTGGAGCGTTTTTTCCTACTGGGAAGGGTTGAGCTTCATCTTACCACAAAAAAAATATGGTTCTATCGCCTATAAAAAAAAAATTTAAAAACCGACTTCAGAAAAAAACCATTCCCGCGATGCACAAAAAAGGATGAAATAATTGTTTTTAATTCTTAACAACATCAATCCAATCAGAATGGATCTAGAACGAAGAATCACTTTTGAAGACGGTGCTAACACATGTGGGTAATATATTAAGGGCATAAGAATAACAAAGAAATGAAAACAATTCCCGAAGCAAGAGTTAGTGCAATCAAAGTCAACTACTACCTGGCACCGTCTTCAAAAGTGATTCTTCTTTCTAGATCTATTCTGATTGGATTGATGTTGTTAAGAATTAAAAACAATTATTTCATCCTTTTTTGTGCATCGCGGGAATGGTTTTTTTTTTCTGAAGTCGGTTTTTAAATTTTTTTTTTATTTCGTGCTTTTTAGTCCATTCATTTTTTAATATTGCCTGTCATTGCAGGGAGCTTACGTTTTTACGCTCCTCAAAAGCGTTGTAGGAGCATTATAAAAAACCTTTTAAAAAAAAAATTGTTTGCCTTTTTTAGCCAACGAGAGTTGGTTCCCCAAAGCAGTCCCCCAACTGAATTCTAACCACTTCCAAAAGCTGCTTGTCCTTCGCATCGAAAGAGAACTGGGCTATTGGTTATGCTAATGCCACATTTCATGGTCACGAGGATAATTTCCGGTTTTTTTGTTGTATAAAATTTATAAAAACTCCAGTAAAGGGAGAGTGCTCCAAATAAACTCTCCTGTGCATCGCTCCCAATTTTCCCCACTCGTTGGTTAAAGTACTTACCCTGTTTATTATTAATTCCGTGACAATAAAACAATTTGTTCGCTGCCAATGAAAGGTTCAAGGCTTGCAAATTTTAATACTATTTTATGCCTAACTTCTTTTCAGAAAGGCGGTAAAGTAGCTTTTTAATTCCAAGGATAATACTCGTACAGTTTCGTTTCGTACAGCATTTTGGGTTTTGAAAGACGCCACATAGCGAAGTGTATTCTACTTGTCACACCTTTTCATTTGATACCCATGTCTGGGGTCGGGGAGCGCAATTGCAAAATTTGATTGCAGATTGTATTGTCATGCAAACTATACGTATGTGCAAAATTTGCAGTTGATCGGTTATATGGAACTGGGTCAAAATCAAGTTGCAAGATTTGTTTACACTACACACACATACAGATCAAGATAATGAAAGGCATATAAAATGTTAAGTTGCCATTGATATTGGGGAAATTAAATGTAAACAATAAAATTCTTTGTTTCTTCATCCACGTCATGGTATATTTCTTTATTCGATATAAACAATAGTTTTTTGGGCTGCAAATTTCGCCATAATTTCGTTCTCGTCGGCTTTTGTTCTGGAAGCAAATTTACAGACGTATTCACGTCGAAAACTTGTTTAATATGGAACTCCCCGAAGGAAATTAAAAAATAATTATTTTGTCGATATATAGAAAAAAAAGCATCGCGAGCCCAAGGATCGAACTCGCACCCCACAGATCTCACAGACAAGAATACTTCTCTCTAACCCTTTGCGCTATGTCAAGTACTATCGTCCGCTGACCAATATGTTAATAAATCATTTCAGAAAGAAGAAAAAGAGAAAAAGAAAACAACCGGCCTGCCCCGACCAGGGATCGAACCTGCAAACACCACACTACGCTGAATCGAGTATCCGACGCTCTACCCACTCCCCCATCGGCCTGCTGCCAGATTTAGAACAAGAAAGTCATTTGTTCGGTGCCTATGAAATGTTTAGGTTGCACCAATTTTAACAGTTTGTTATGCCTAACTTCGAACTCCGTTATCAGAATTTAGAAAAAATTTAACGGGACCACCGTGGGAAGCTCCCCCTTCAGATGAACCAAAAAAAAAGCAAAATAGTTATTGGGTTACAAAGTTATGCGTGAACAGGACCACAAAATACCTACACGTCGAATTGAGTAACCTCCTCTTTTTTTGAAGTCGGTTAAAAAGCGTTCGAATTTGCAAATGTAGTTATTACCTTCCCAGTCTATCAACGGCTCGGCAGCACGCTCAAACGAATTCGAACTCGCGTTAGGCTGGTCGTCCACTGGAAGCGTATTCGAGCGGCTTCGCGCTACGGCCATACAAATGAGCCGCTTGTAGCCGCTCATATGTATGGCTGTAGCGCGAAGCCGCTCGAATACGCTTCCAGTGGACGACCAGCCTTATATGTAGTGTAGCGTACGCAGTACGAAAGACATGATCGCTTGCTCCATTCAGCAAAACAAATTTCCCTAGAAAAGCCTCGCTGATTTAAAACTGTTATCGTCGTTATTTGAGTTAGCTTCTCTCAGAATTACTTTGGCACTAATGCTATAACTATTTCTATGTGCTAAGTAGCCAGTTAATTCCATCGGGGCATTTCTGTCAATTCGCGTACGTATGTACAATATCTATCTATAATGTAGTCTAATAAAAGATAATTTACGTTAAATACAGTGCACCCGCGATATAACGAAGGCCCAGCACTAAATAAAAGACCAGTGCTGTTATCATATTGCTTTCATTTGCTTTAGTTTGTATAATTTAAAAGAAGCCTATTTTTGTTATATCAGGACTTCTTCAAAAGTGACATTATTCTGTTCTTAACAGTTTAGCAGTATTAAGTGCTTCCGGTCGTTGGGACTTCTAAAAAATACTTCATAAGTGCTGAAAATTATTAGTGAACTAAAAAACTGGTATTAAAAAAAATTAAAAATAATCTTTTCTGTCTCTATATTACACAATAATTACAAATGATTAGAATTTTTTCATATTCGACTACAAGAAAAACATGGTATACTATTGTGTGCAATTATATGTATATGTATTAACATTGAATCGATAATAATCCATATAACAAGAATAGAAAATGCGGGAAAATGCTGTACATAGAGCGATAGGCAAAATAATACCTGTATAATCGTGAATTAAATGACAATGCGACAAAGTTCAGCGAAGAAAAAGAAAATAAATTTATTTGTTTTCGTAAAAGTTTATATATTAAAATAACTAAATAAAAAAATAGTGATTCACTTTCGAAATTGAAATTTCCCTTCATTGAATTTAGAGCAGAAATACCAACATATGTATGCTGTTGTTGTGAAGGTTTGTTTTTTCAGCATTTTGTTGTAAAGTTAAATAAACAAAAAATCATTAATAAAGCTGGTACAGATTGGGAAAATTTATAAATTATCAACAAGTAACGGACTTAAACTCATGATTGTATCAAAAACTATTACACAGCTGACAGATCTTGAAGAAAGAGTGGTAGCACCAGGATTAAACTTCATGCAAATTCCGACGTCAAACCCAAATTAGGATTAAAAGGTAGTGTGGTCAACAGTTTAATTGCTAATATTACCACGACATTTTAATGATATGCAGACTATTCAAGTGATGTAAAAACGATATGCACTTCCAGCCCACAAGAAGAAATAGATTTTATAGTCGATGAGAAAGACTTGATTGATATTGAATCCATAGAACAAAAGAATAATGCTAAAAGAGTCCGTGAAACCTATACAGATCATAAAAAAGCAACAAATGCTAATCTTGTGCCTAATAATGAAAAAGACTAAAAACAAATCATACTGATACTGATAATGTAACTGATATTTACTGAGGAAATTTTATTATTAGATAATAATGCAGATATAACAGAATGGTATTCAACAATGCGCCGGAGCAAAATAAATGTCCAATACCATGGCTCGATGATTTAAATGATTATGCTTTCCGAAAACCAACCCTGCAAAGGTTGCAGGGCATCAAATTAAGGTTAAAGGTATATATGAGACGCATTCCTTCATGCGTTTTATTTAATGTTAAAAAAAATTTTTGGAAACTACATGTTTTTCATAAAATATGCTTAAGAAAAACGAAGAAAAATACTAATAAAAACTTCACAGAAAAGGATGTATTAAATACAGGTAAAATAAAGACATTAGTAAAGTTTGACGATGGATATCGGATGTACAAATTTATACGGTCTTCTACAGCATTTTGGAACACACGAAAAAAGAGCTATTAGATAATTGTGAAAACCAAATCAAATCCAAATAATTGGGAAAACCAATATTTTACTTAATATCCCCTGTTGAATTATATTGGCCTGAATTGCTTCAAACAATAATGAAATATAGTCCAGAAGGACGTATTATTAATATTAAAGATGCATATGAGTTAGACAAAAATATAAAAACCAATTTAATAATGTATACATTTATAATAAAATGTTTCTTGTGCCAGGAATTTTTATTACAAACTATACAAATTTATTTACATATGTGTATATTACAGCACGCGTCGATGGCTGAAGGAAGAAGTTCCAGAGCTAAGGTGCTCGTTTTGCGATTAGGAATATGTACGTGGGCAATCCATCGCAAGTCTTTGGTAGGTTCATGACACGACTAAGATGTTAAGGAATGTATCAACCATTAGCTTTACACCACTAAATTGCAGTCACTAAGAGACGGGGTCCCTATTGGGTCGGGCCCAGTCTGCCTTTCGCAAAGGCAACAGCTGTGAAACTGAACTTTTGAAGGTTACTACTGATCTCCGAATGGCTTTTGACTCTGCTAGCTCTACCGACCTGTAGTTACCCGCAGAATCGTATGTATCGCGGTTGCATAACTCGATTAGAACTGTATTGTAGATATAAATTCTGATCACAAACGTATCTATCAATGGTCTGTATCGAACCGACTACAACTTATTGCCTCTAAATCCTGTTGCATTCCAATCTAAAGGAGTAAATAAGGTATCGACCGTTTTCCACCTATCG
Organism: Thereva unica; assembly: GCA_949987705.1. Taxonomy (NCBI): domain Eukaryota; kingdom Metazoa; phylum Arthropoda; class Insecta; order Diptera; family Therevidae; genus Thereva; species Thereva unica. The sequence continues at coordinate 49,652,160 of OX465281.1, read as the reverse complement.
GTCTTATGAACACAGGCCTACCCTGTGTCATTAATCTAGGCGCTTATCTGAATGCTCAACTTACCTGCTGCGATCATATTTCTAATACGTTATCTATTTATGGTAATTTACGGCGTCTCCTCCATCCTACCCTTCTCTCGCTTTCAAAGATAATTAAATCTTTAGTGTTGCCATTCTTTAATTACGCTAGTTTGGTCTTTCCTTCTCTTGATGCTGCATGCCGTGGTACGCTTAACGTGGCCTTCAACAACTGCATAAGGTTTGTCTACAGTCTTCGCCGATCCGATCACATCAGTCCATATCGTTATTCGCTTCTGGAATGCACAATTGATGATTACCTAGTCCATAAGGCGTTGACATTTTTGTTTATAAACTTCTGCATTCCGACCGCCCATCTTATCTACTTGAATATCTCCGAATTGGGCGTACGTCCAGAAAAACATTATTTATACTGCCAAGAATCTCTTTCTTAGTTGGGCAGAGATTGTTTTTGTTCATTCGCTTCAAGTTTGGAGTAGTCTGCCTAACTACATACAAAATGCGGGGTCGTTAAATGTGTTCAGGAATCGCGTCTTCTTGAATTACCACCCAGCGGGAAATGAAGCGCTCTAACAGGGATGAGGACGCGCTCATTTATAAGCTCGATGTGCTTGCTGTTTGTATGATACTTCATTTCATTTTAACATTGCATGTCCGCAGATGTAAGCCCTTATAAGTTGCTGAAAGCGAGTGCGGTTTAAGGGCTTGAAAGTAAGGCAAGAAGAAGCACTTGGCGTTTTGTTCATGCGGCTCTAAAACTGTATTTCTTCTGCTGCAAAAGTTTTATGCGAACTAGAAAGTTATTATAAAATATCATATTTCCTTTTAAGGAAAACAACTTAATTTTTGTAATAAATTATAATTTTATTTGATATTCAAAATAAATATAATAATAAAAATTAACTCTACTGCAATGAACAAAAAAACAATTCATAATAAAATATATATTGAAATAAAAATAAACTCTATTTCAAGAAATAAAAAAATAAAAAACAATTCGTAGTATAAAATATAAAATGAAATTTTTAGTTTTAAAGAAATGTTCATTCTCGAACAACATTTTTATTGATGTTTTTTTTTATCGAACATTTTTCATGTTGGTGTTTTTTATTATCGAATTTTTTTTTACCGAAAACCACTCCTCATCGCGCTTTCAAAGTTTTGAAAACCAAAGTTTTCATTTTTTATTGCACCTGTGAAATAATACATTTTAAATTTAAAATAACTACATTTAAAATGTGTTCTTACTGTATAAAATGTCGTTGAATAGTTTAAAGTTTTTTATTGGAATTTTTTTTGATTTCCGTCCCAATTGATCTGAAGAAGGAATTCTTCACTAAACAAAAAATTGAAGCATTTCGTTATATGGGTCGTGCCGACTATTTCCTTTACGTAATAAATCTGTGAAAAATGTAAAATAATTCCATTACATTTTTGTCACAGATATAACTCTGTTATATATGGTTCTATATATTTCAATGACTTAAATAATATATTTGTCTTTAATTCTATTAGATGTTAAATCTTACCAAATGTTCCTTGGAATATTTTGTGATTTCTTGTTCAGCCAAATCTAATCCTTCTTTACTCTTCAATGGAAAAATATTAATATTTCGAGATTGAGGAAATGCCTTATCAATTAATTTTCCCAGATAAATAGTATGCTTCGATAATGTTTGATGATACGCGTCCAATCTTTTATTAATGTGTTCAAGTTCTTGTTTTATTGTGTTATTTTGTTTTTCTGAAATATATTTAAACTGATTAATTAAAATTTCAAAATATAATTATATTATTTCAGTATCAAGATTTTTACATATTTGTGTTAAGTCCATATTTTCCTTATTGCTTTCCACTCCTAGTAATTCCTCTCCAAATTTAGCATTGCAACGATACACCGCTACTGGCTCTAAACTCGCTTCTCCATATTTCTTCTTCATGGATTCCATTTTTTTTAATAATATTATTATATTAGTATATATATATATATATATATTAGTATATATATATATATATATATATATATATATATATATATATATATATATATATATTAGTATATATTAGTATATTATACTGTATATTATTTAATAAAAATAATATGTAAATGAAGGCGGATTGGTAATTTATATTTTAATTTAAGATTGGTAATTTATATTTTAATTTTTTTGTTTTCAATTAAGAGACGCAATGGTGAAGCATCGGAATGAATACAAAACCGCTTTCGATTGGTAGAGCAAAAACTTTACAAACAATTTCATCAATTTCAAACTCTTCTTCAGCTTCACTTAGATTTTTGATTTGTGCTATTCCTAATGCTTCAATTGAATGTAGCGGCTCGGTGAAGAACGGTTCAATTTCCAAAAAGCGCGATCCAACTATGAATTCATTTCCATTATTTCCCTTTACAAATCCCGAAAATTTAACAGGAATAAGTGGTTTTATGTAGCAAATATTATTAGGTGCGCATGAACTCAAAAGAAATGAAGTAAACAAATAATTTTTATATATGGGCAATTGTTTTGTCTTAGATTTTCTACTCTCCAAGTTTGTTAGCTTTCTTTTGTTTCAACGTATTTCTTTCCATTGTTCGATTGTATAGCTGCTCTAAGATTTTAGTAGGCTGTCGGATATCTTTCTTCAAATACTGCAAATAATTTTCAAATTTATAGGCAGAAAACCGGTCAACATTTCCGAATTTTGCTACGCATTCTGTCAAATGAAGTAAATTATGTACATTGTAGCTTATTCGATTTTGCCCATAAAGATATTGGAAATTCGTTACGAATGTTTTTAACATTTCGCTTGCACAATCCAAATTTTTTTGGCAGTTCTTCGGACAAGATAATAACCTATACGCCGCATGTAGTAATAAAAAGTGCAAGTACAAATCTTCGTTAATGGTATTTCGAAGTACTACTATCCCTGTATATAGAATAAACTGGCGAAACTCCACGGCTTTCCATCGACAAATTTCTTCTATACTTCGCGGCTTTCTGCTAAATTCTTTCGGGATTCTGCTTCGACAGGATAATAATTTACTATTCAAAAGTTCTTTTTTATTCTTAGTTATCCTTCCTGTTACGATAGTCTTCCCGTTACCGATTTGAGTTAGCATTTTTTTTACTACTCCCAAATCTATGAGGTGCATAACATCAAGGGGGAAGTCTGACACCATTCCTATATCAATTTCCTCTAAAGGATTTATATTTTCCCAGAATGCCTGAAGATGGTAATATTTATCAGCCCTGCTTTTAAAGCTCTCATCAGTTCTTAAAGGTGATATTGATGTAGAATATGTTAGTCTTTTATCAATTCGTTGCCCTTTTTGGGTGCATTTCGTGCACCCATTGCTTGATGTGTGACCTACAGTACCCGTAAGAAATGATCGTGCCGGAGTATCACAAATGAAAGCCCTAAGAAGTTCACTGCCTTTTCGTTTAAAAATAATCCTTTGCTTTTTAAAAGTTTCACTTCATTGACGAATTCGGAAATGAATTCAGCTACTTTTTCCGGTTTTTTCGGCCCAACATAAGCCCCTATTAAGAAAGGATCTATTTCTGTGCAATTTGAGATAGCACCTAAAATTGGCCAAAGCTGTTCTCCCGAACTTTTGAATAGAGGCAAGCCATCAATGCCTATATCAATTTGTAGGCCAGTCTCCAACTCTTTTTCGGATAAGGGCAGGTTTAACATTTGAAGACTTTTTTCCAATCCGAGATGGAAATATCTCCCTGGATTTATTGAAATAATCTTAATTTGTGTATACTTATAATTTAGCAAAGACTTTGAAGAAAGTGGGACATTCACTCCAGCTTTATGGAATATTTTCAAAATATCATTGCAAGCAGCTCGCGTTATTCTGTGGTTTATATACCATTCTTTTATTTCGTTAGTAATAACATTTCCCTCGTCATTTGTGAAATTTTTAGTAGTACCTACAGTCTGCCCTTATTTCTACATCACTGTTCATGCCGACAACAGACTCAATTGGAGAACTAGCCGTAGGTTCTATATTTTGAGTCTGTTGATTTTCACATAAAGCACTTTTCCTTTCTTTCCAGCCGCCGCATGTGCCTTTTACTGACACCAGCCACTTTATTTCTCATTTTATTCTATGTATATAATTTGAAATTTTTTTTACAAACATACATATCTAAATACAAAAATCTTATTGACTTACCTCACGAAAATTTTTAATTTAAATTTAATACTTCAAAACTTCACAAACGATTAAACAAAACGTCTTAAATCGCGCACTGCCAGAACAAAAGTGAGGAAAATCTTAGAAAGTTTAAGACAAAGGAATTCAAATCGCATCATGTTTTATCCTGAAAACGACCCCACCGTTCAGTCGTTTCACACTTTCCTGCTGCAAAGTGTAAAAACCATCCGGTGCTTCAACTACGCATACTAGTAAGGCTGGGGCAAGCGCTTATTTCTTGCTTTTATTGTAAGGGCTTGTTAATTTTCCCGCTTGGCAGTAGTATTCCCTTCACCAGCTCATTCATGGAGAAGGGCTTTTAAAAATTTTCAGTTTGACATACCTAGTCGATTTTTATTCTTTCCCAATATCTCGAGGGACTCCTCCTTGATAAAGAGAAAGAATGAACTGCTATTTTTCAGCGGTTCCTCTGTTTTGATTACCACACAGTCATCTATAGGGACCGTTGGATTTTGTGCTTGGAGACTCTGGATAAGCTTTCCTGGTTCCTTTACTGTTGGCAGCCAGATGCGAGCTCTAGACTTCCTCGGGATATTCGCAGCTGAGATTAGCTTGAGCCTCATGCCTTCTCATGGGTCACAGATCTCAGTGATGCCTTCGCCTAGGAAGCCCTTTAAGGCCTGGCCTTCGCGTCTGATTACCCTGAACCCTCTGACTACTTCCGAGGAGTGATAACAAGGCGTTCTTTCTCCCAGGTTTCGGCGCTGATACGTCCCCCCAAAGACCTCTCGCCCAACAGATGATCTCTGACCACCTCGCTCAGCAGCCTTTTTGGGCCCGGCTGTGGTCCACCTGCCGCTGCTGCACTCCTTGCAGCAGGCTTTTTCTTGGGTAGACGACCCTTTGGTCTTTCGGAATCTCACGGAGTCTTCTACTTAGGAGAGGATGGAGGTCTTTTCTTTCCCTTCCGCGACGGGGGATGGTTGGTTTGATTTAGTGCCAGCCGTTTATTGTTTGTAATTTACAACAATCGACTGGAACTTTATTTTGTCCGACTGGTCTCGCTTATGCAGAGTACCGGCCTTTTCTTTCTTAGCAATCTTGTCAGGAATGAAAAGAACTCTCCGATATTGGCCCTGCAGGCGCATACCATCAGATCTGCGTTTTGGATGTAGTTTGCCCGGCCTGGTCCAAAAAAGATTGCTTTGGCAGGCACTCACCGATTTGGTGGTCTTTGTAGTTACCGTTTCCAGGCTAGAGACGAGTAACTTTTCCTCTGGCGTGGTTAAAGGTAGTATTATGCAAGTGTACTATGGCTGGTAGCTGCACAACTGGCGATTGCCTCCACACTAGAGGCAAACAAATATTTTTTTGTCTTCTCCCGAGTAATACGGAAGTTAGTCCATCCTGCCAGAGCCGCTTATCACATTTATTCACACTGGTCACGCAGCCATCAGCACGGTAAATCACTTAGCTTAGAAGTGGAGAAATTGGAAAAAGGGAAAAGGGGGGAGGGGATATACCTAGCTTTGTCCGACCTCTTCGCAATTAGCGAAGCAGTGAACTTGGAGCCAAATCACTAATAAATATTGGTTAAAACCCACAAAGAAGTAATTTAGAACCTACAATAAAAAAAACCCTTTTAGCTTCTCAACCAGCAACAACTAAGGGGTGAGCCACTCGACACTATCAAAAGCGACCGATCTAAGCTATATATTCCTGTGCGCGGTTATGTCTCAATCCCGATGCACGATAAGGACACGACACAAGCCCGGTTTTATCCTTTCTCCTTTTATATTTTTATATCTAATTTTTTCCTATTGATAAAAAAAGGTTTTACCCCTATCCCTTGATGGAATGGGCATGGTATCCTTAATAGATAAATCGCTCTCGAGTCCCTCCAGTAAATCCTTATTTATGGCATTACGATGGAGTCCTTGAAGCTCCTGTGGATTTGTATTTGTTTGAAATTTATTAACCAGAAAATGTGGTGACAATTTGCCTTCGATTTAGATACCACGAGATTTTTGTGTTATCCATTTTTGTGCAAGTGTGTTGTTTTTTTTTGTGTATTTATTGAAAGTAGTGTAATAGAAAAAAGATTTCCGTTTATTATTATTTGGCGTATGACGGCCGGAGCTTGTTGAATTTGGCTCCGATAGTGTGTTTCGGTTGTATATGTACAGTTGTGGTGATGGTTTCACCTCAAAATGGGGTTGTTAATCGCAACAGGAGACTAATCTTTATTGTTATTAGGTGGGCTGAGCTCAAGAAGGCGGTTTTTATGTGTTTCCGTATTTTTATTGCGATTACTTTTTTCTTTTCCCTACAAAAACTGTTTCCTGTTGCGCCCTTTTAATTGATAATTGCTGCTGTTAAAAGCTTTTTGATTAGTTTCCTGTTAATGTACTCCATTTCTTGAGTAATAAAGATTAAATGAAAAATTCGTTTGGAAAATTAAATCGTTTCCTGCTGATCTTTCTCCACACACATTGACAAGGAAATCTTCCTATGTGACTAGAAACGCCTCTAAAACTTTGCTAAGCTCACCCCTTTCCATGTCTATCGTTAATTTGTTTTATCGCAGGGTTGTTTGTCCTCAGTTAATGAACTGTTAATAAAACATGCAATTTACCCAACAATGAAATCAATCAAATCCTTTTTATTTCCTGCTAACTGAAACCCTTGAGCAATGTTGACTCAAACAAATCGGCATGAATTGATTCTGAAAAAAAAAACCGAGAGCAGTGATGTAAGTAGATATTAACTTGTCATACGGCGGAAAATAACCCGAAATTACGTTCACAAACGCACACACACACTTACATAATTTGTGCAGATCCTTAAAGAAGTCGCCGACATTCTAGATCCTTAAAGCCTTTCATTAGTTTTAACTTCATCCTTTGTTAAAGAATTTTTTCCCCCGTTCATCGGTATCCTGCCGTCATCCTTCTGCCGAAATTGCGAAACACCCAGGCGCCAAACATCAAGGGCTGCAAAGGGATGATTTTTAGTAGCAGCAGCCAGTCGAAAGGAAACGTGAAAGTGGTGGTGTAAGGGCTAAGGCCTCTTAAAAACTAGAGAACAAAAGGTCAGAAAAACATATGACGCTGGCAGAAATCCTTTAATTTGATATTCTTTAGGACGTCATCAATTTTCCTTTTTCTATGGTTCAATTCCTTTTGTCCTGAATGTTCATGGTGCCAAACATTTCAAGGTAAAAGGGAGGCGGTCTCCTGCGAGATCCTAGACATACTCAACAATATACGCGCGAACTGGTTGGACCTTAATCAAAGGCCAATCCTGCGAAAACATTAGAAATCTGCCTTATCCTTAATTTTACGGGTTCATGCTGTTGTGTGTGTGTAGAAAGGGAAAAGAGTTTTTTCTTGTTTAAGTAAAAAATAAAATAAAATAAGAAGAAAAAAAAAACGAAAGTTGAAAAAGTCAAGAAAAAAGGTTTTACGGGCACACTTCAGATCCTTTGATGAAAGTTTTTAAATTTTGTTTACCGAGTTTTCTTCTTCTGCTTGTGACACGAATGGTGGAAAACTGAGATAACATGGGGTCAGTTTAGGTCATTTTTGTTGTTGAAAAGTTGAGAAACTCGTTCTTAATGTAAATTGATTAAATAAAAACATTTTGTTTGCTTAACGCAGAAAGAAAATTCCAAATCAATCGATACCGCTTTGATTGTGTTGTGTGCGCAAACTTGGAAATTTATTCACAAATATAATAGAAAATTTGTTTAGTTACGTTCGCTGCTGATGTGAGACTTTCTATGGCAAAATGACACCTCCACTTACGTTAACAGATTGAAAATTTGAAGTAAGTATGTGAAAAATAAATAGTTAAAAAAAAACTAAAAAAATACGCTTTAATTTTAAAATGAACCAAAAAGTAAAAGATAATGTTGATGTAAAGTTTTTATTCTTACAGTCATTTACTTAAATGTAAAAAGGCCAGTGGCGCTCTTTACCAATATTCTTATTTCATTAATGATGGAACTCTTCGTTAGCACAGTAACTGTAGCCTTACCAGACTATACATACAGTCTGCGTCAAAAGTGAAGCAACACCTTAAAGTTTTGACTTTCGCCTTGAATATCTTTGTGATGCAACAACGGCAAATAGCGATTTATATCTTAAAATAATGCTTATCAAAAAATGCTAATGCTTATTTATCAAAACAATATTTCATAAAAAATTTTATTACAACAATTTAAACAGGAAAACTGTACTTTATTTATAGTTCGGGGAAATTAGCATTTTAAGGAGACAAAATTCCAAAATGGCTGAAAATTCGTCCACAGCTTCCTTGTAACTTATTGAGAAAGCAATTTCTTAATCCAAAAAAAACATGGCTGCCGGAGATAACGCGGTTTTCCCGAGTTTTCCATGTATCTCGGTTTCTATGGGTCATACAACCCCAAAATGTTGACAATGAAATTCTCTACAGCTTTAGCTCCTACAAAAATGTTGACCCAATAAACCCTTTGAAAGTAATTCAGGTCAAAGTTTCCGAAAATCACTTTTTGGCCAAAATTTCACTCAAAAATGGAATTTTCGAATTTTATTGTTATTTTTGTCGTTATTGCCTACAAAAAGTCCTTATGTCATTTTTTCGAAAACTTAACCCTTTCGAAGTTGTTCAAGGACAAAATTTGTAAAAAATCCCTGAAAAACTCTTTTATTTTGCGAAAATTGTATTTTGTAGGCAATAATGTTTGGTATAAATAGATCAAAATCCATGAGGTAGGTAATTTTGGGCTTTAAACTCCAAGTTGTACTCATTCGCCTCTGACCCCCATATAATCCTACTAGCTGGAACCTGGTGCGCCTCACTGCACCCATAAGCAAATAGTATGGCGTGCGCCAAAACAATTGGGAATTTCAAAATCGCCTTTTCTATGGGCAGTGAGAATCTCAAATCGTACCATGAAAGTATTTATCTCACCCCAAATATATACAATCTCCATCTGCAAATATATACAATCTGCATCACTCCCAAAATGTGAAAAATGGATTTATCGCGTTTTGCATTCTTGCCCCTCAAATGTGATATTACAATTAGTGAAATATTGTTGAAAAGTGAAATATTGTGCACTGGAAAATGTGAAAGAAAAAGAAAAATGAGTACACTGGATAACTATAAATTAACTAAAATTGCCGGTAAAATTTGGAAAAATCGCACGACTCCCGCTTTTTTTTACTGACAATACAACTGTAAGTGAAATAACAGAAATGCTGTACCAACACGAAATTTTAACGCATACATTCTCAACATTTATACCGACTACACGTGCTCTGTCCCAATGTTACTTCCATTTGAATGTAAACATTCCAATAGGGGAAAAAAGGAACATTTTCCGTTTCTTTTATACTCCAGTGCTTTTTGCTTTTAGTGTATGACCATCACGCGTTTTTTTTTTTTTTTGAGAATTTTTACTTAATATTATGGTTTATCTCTTCTTTCATATGTTTAACTCTTTTACTTGGCCTTGAGCTCTACCTAATCGCTCTTGTTATTATTGCTCGCTGTTATTACTAGACTTTGGGCGCAACCATTTGCGCTAAAGACTTCCTATACTCATCGATTTATAAGACGTTGTCACGTCAAAAAATTAATATTGTAGTAATAGTAACAGGTTTTTTTTTATAAAAAAAAAACCAAAACAAAATGGATCTAAGTACGTCCCATACAAAAGTTTAGGATTTTGCTATATCAGTATACTACAGCTACCCGAAACACTCGCCGTACCCGAAAACCCCTATATACAAAATTTCTTGCCAGTCAGATGAGTGACTTCGACGTATGAGCTATATTATTGTAAAGTTTCATTAAAGCTTCATTGTAAAGTTTCATTCAGTAGTTTTTGCATGAAAGAGTAATAAACATCCATACAAACTTTCGCGTTTATAATATTAGTAAAATGTACGCTTTCTTGGCAACACCTTCAGTATGTTAATTCTAGTAAAGTAGAGTACATTTAAAGTGTCGCATCGGTACTTGACTTCTTTTGAAAAATCAATCTTGTCTTGATTTAGCTTTCTTCTTCTTCTTTGATCCGTTAGCTGGCGGTCCGAGCAGGACGTCCCCGCAACGGTTACGTTGCTTTGGTGCCGCTTTATATACAATATATAAATCCTACATTCGGCCGCGCCTCGAATACAACTCGTATATCTGGGCAGGCGCCCCAAAAACCATCTTGGCTTGTCTCGACAAGGTGCAAAATCGTGCCCTCAAACTCATTGGTGATGGCCCCTTTCGCGCCTCCAAAGACACCTTAAGCCACCGTAGGAATGTACCAGCCCTCTCCATACTTTATCGCTATTACGCGGCAATACTTTTCTCGCAACACAAGACTAGCCCGCTCGCCTCACCCTCATACCCTACAGCCCCCTTTCACACACGTTACGGTTTAGAAGTTCGTTTATGAATAGAACAACTCGACTGTGGAATAATCTCCCGCAATCAGTATTTCCGAACTCGTACAACACCTTAGAGTTCAAACGTAAGGTTCATCGTCATTTTCTTCTACACCCTCCAGACACCCTCTAACCTTTTCTATTCTCCTCTATTCTTCAAACCAAGCTTACTACTAGACATTGCACCATGAACTGAACGACATGACGGACTGGTAGTACAAAGGGTTACACCTAAGCTTGGTTTTTTCATAAAAAAAAAAGAATTTTATTATGCTAAAATTCGGCGTGTGACTTGAAGTTCTAAATTCTAAGATTTTCGCGGGTCAGTGTTACTTGACTCTTACTCTGCAGCATTCGACGAGTCCCCCGTTTGGCTAGCCGGTGGGGGCTAAACAATTGAATAAACATTTTTGTGTAGGATTTACCCATATCTTAAGGCCCCAATTTATACACAGGTCGCCGGCAGGCCGTGGGCTGAAAGTTTTCGCCTTGATAAAAGAAACAAAGCAAAACAAGTAAAAGTTAAGAAGAATGTAGTTGAAGGAATATTACTGGTTATTCAAAAAATTGAAGACGCGTTTCCTGAACACATTTAACGACCCCGCATTTTGTATGTAGTTAGGCAGACTACTCCAAACTTGAAGCGAATGAACAAAAAAAGATCTTTGCCCAACCAAGAAAGACACTCTTGGCAGTATAAATAACGTTCTTCTAGAAGTACGTCCAATTCGGAGATATTCATGTAGGTAAGATGGACGGTCGGAATGTAGAAGCTTATAAACAAATGTCAGTTTCTTGAGGAGTAGGTAATCATCAATTGTGCAGCCCAGAAGAGAATAACGATATGGGCTGATGTGCTCGGATCGGCGAAGACTGTAGACAAACCTTACGCAGTCGTTGAAAGCCACATTAAGCTTACCACGGCATGCAGCATCAAGAGAAGGAAAGACCAAACTGGCGTAGGTAAAGTATGGTAACACTAAAGATTTAATTATCTTTGAGCGCGAGCCTAAGGGTAATATAAGATGGAGGCATAAAGCCAGAGACGCCGTAAATTACCATAAATTTTAGATAACGTATGAGAAATATGATCGCAGCAGGTAAGTTGAGAATTCAGATAAACGCCTAAATTAATGACACGCGTTTGATAAGGTAGACGTGTAGTCATAAGAACGATAGGTGTAAAACTGTCGGTATCTAATTTACTCCTATACATTGGAATGCAACACGATTTAGAGGCATTAAGTGGTAGACGGTTGGACACAGACCATTGATAAATACGTTTTAGATCTGCATTTATGGCCGCAATACAGTTCTCAGCCAGTCTAGGACTACTGTTTAAGTAGATCTGAACATCATCTGCATACATGTGGAGTTTGCAGCTTGTTACGACACTGCTAAGATCATTTCTGCCGTGCAAAGGGCAAATGACCTATATGCAAAAAGCTCGATTCGAGAAAAACGCGATCAAAGTTTTCAAAATACAGTCGAACCTCGGTAACTCGAACCTGAAGGGAATCAAATTTTAATTCGAGATAGGGAGGTTTCGAATACACGAGGTTTTGCTGAACCTCGATAATTCGAAGTTTATTCGATATATTGAGGCTTGGAATAACTTTCTTGCTTGCTAAAACTTACTCCCTACGTACAGCAATAAAAAATTTGAAACCGCTAGCCACTGTGGAACTTAATTTGAGTAAATCACTAATAACTTTCTCAAACTGAGAAAAATGGTAAGAATTTGCCTCTTCTATCTCATTTTTTATTTCGAAAAAGCGAGGTTTTAAGAATTTTGTTCCAGCTAGGGAGGTTTTCTCATGAAATTTTATTCGAGGTGTAGAGGTTTCTTTCGAGCTATAGAGGTCCATTTACTTGTAAAATATTTGTAGGGAAAGGAAAAGATCTTATCACTCGAGCTGCAGAGGTTTTCGAATTATCGAGGTTCGACTTATAGAGGTTCGACATGAAACCCAAGCAAATAAACCCAATGTTCAAGGTGATAACTTTTAATTTAAAAGAACAAGCAGTCTTAAATTTATTTTTAGGATAAATATAAATATTTTACATTCAAAAATGCATACAAAGCCATTTTGACCTATAATGCATATAGGTAATTTGTCCTTTGCACGGCAGATTTATGTACATAGAAAATAGTAATGGACCTAGTATGGAGCCCTGCGGAACGCCGCATGTTATCGGTAAGGGATCCGAAATCGAATTATGCAACCAAACTTTTTGGGAACGATTCTGCAGGTAACTGCGGATTAAAGAGGTAGCAGAGGATGTAAACCTCATGTGGGTTGCCAATTTGGTAAATAGGCGCATGTGGTCAACACTATCAAAAGCCTTACTGAAATCAAGAAGCACGAGAAAAGCAACATTACCGGAGTCAAGAGCCACTCGTAGGTCAGTAGTAACCTTCGGAAGTGCAGTTTCACAGCTATTGCCTTTGCGAAAGCCAGACTGGACCCGACTCAATAGGGACCCCGTCTCACAGTGACTGTCAATTTGCCATGCCATTAGTTTTTCTAGTACCTTACCTAAATAACATAAGATACTTATAGGACGATAGTCTGCAAGACTACTTGGGGATTTACATTTAGGTAGTGCAATTACTTTCGCTTTTTTCCATTGAAGCGGAAAATGTGATTTCATAAGACAGCTATTAAAAATATGAGAGAGGGGAGAATTACAGGAAGAATTAGCTTGAGAAATATGGGTGGGAGGTTGTCCTGTCCAGTAGCGTCGGATTTAATAGCATAGAAGGCTTTACGGACTTCCACGTAGTCCACGTTTCGGAAACTAAAAATACCAGTATTATTACCAGTAGACGTAGAGCAATGAATATCACAAACTTTGCTTGTTGCAGCTGTGAAATGTTTATTGAACTCATTCGGGCTAAGATTAACCTGGGCTACAGAGTCATTTCCATGGACTCCAAGTTGCTTTATGTTCGCCCAAAATTTCTTTGCAGGCAAATTAGGACTAAGCTTTGACGAAAAGAATCGTAGTTTTTCTCTACGGATGGCAGAGGTAACTAAGTTCCGAACATATTTATACCTTTCTAAATTTACGACAGTTTTATTTTTCTTGTATTTTCTGAATAAAAATTCCCTTTCAGAAATCAGTCGGTTAATTTGAGAGGAAAACCAGGGGAAGATGGTAGAAAGCATTCGTTTTGTTTTGACCGGAACAAAGGATTCATGCAGAAGGTTACAGAGTGAATTGAAATATTCTAGTTATCGGAATGTCAATGATACTATATGTACCATTCTAGGGAGAGAGGCACATCCTTGTAATAGGGCTGGTATATCAATGGATTTATAATCACGATATGTGAAAATTTTTTGCCGAGCTTTTTCAACTTTGAAATTTAAGCAGAGATAGAGGATGTCATGATCGAGATAACTGGGTGGGCTAATTTGGTTGTGAAATAATACATTGTCCACATTCGGCACAAAAAATATATCCAGCAATGATGGATTATTAGTATCACAATACGTTGGAAGTCGATTTACAGGTTTAAGGTCGAAGGTATTGAAAAAATCAAGGAAGTTTTTAGAACGGGCATTATTAGATAAAATATTTACATTAAAATCTCCTCCAAGTAAAATATTATCGTAGTTGCGGGTAACATCAGAGAGCCACTCTTCCAACTCGCTAGCTTCAGAAGTAGTGAAAATTCTAGGGGGACCTTAAACAACTGAGACAAGGCATTTACTGTAGCCATTATTAATTTCTATGCTAAGGAATTCCAGGGCATTTGAAACGGATTCTTCAACTTTCAGGGATCGAAAACTGTCCTTAACATAAATAGCTACTCCACCACCAGAGCGATTTTTCCTATCATTTCGGAATAGGTTATAACCATTTATAGAAACGAGTTTCGACGGCACGTGATGGCGTAATGAAGTTTCGGATACCAGTATAACGTGAATATTTGATTCATGAAAAATTTCACGAAGTTCGTCCATTTTATTACATAAACTGCGCGCATTAATATGACAAACATTTAAACCTTGAGCTCTACTTTCGAAGATGTTAAGCAAAGTTCTGATTGTGTTCATATTAAAACCACTGCCCGAAGTCATCAACACGAGATAGTAAAATGAGTTCAGGATGCGACATAATTAAACATTTTAACACCCTAGAGTAATATTCCAACATTACAGAAACAAAGTGAAAGAAAAATTATTTTCAAAAATTAAACAGAAAAAAAAGAAAAACAAAATAAAATAAAACAGAAATAAATATAAACGAAAAATTAGATCGAAACATAAAAGAAATAATAAAAAAAAGCAAAATTTAAAATCAGACACATACAAAGCTCCTCGGCGTCGGCTGGTTGTTCCAAATTTCCTATTATGCTCCAGAAGTGGAGGCTGGGCTGACGGCGTCGTTCCGATCGAGTGCTGACTTAAATAATTTAGGCGGCTCATTTTTCCGCAACTGCACGTATACTTGGCCTCGACGAGTGAAGGCAGCGGAAACAAGATTCCTTCGTTGGAGCTTACGTGCAGTCAGTATGGGGCCTTTAGTTCAAGAAAACTGACAAAAATCGCATTTATCGTCAGTATGGGCCTGAAGATCTGAATTTCTATACACTCTCAAGCTGTGAATTGCAAGAATTCACATCGTATCCACTCGGAACGGAAAGCAAGTCACGAGCTAGGCGTGAAAACAATCCACACTTGCGTTCGCGCTTGTTTGGCTCTTCACGGTGTGAGGTTGGGCCCGCCTTGAAGCTTGAGGCCATGAACATTTGGCACTTGAATTAATATCCTGCTAAGCTAAGCAGTCATTTTCGCCTGTGTGTTTGTAGGGAATTATGACCTGCATACCACAGCCTGACAGGCAGATACCTCAAGTATCATCCCTCAGTTAGACTGAGTCAAGCTTAGTCGTGCCGGCCGATCTGATCTGACTACCGGCGGCCTGTAAGGGAATGGTGGTCTTTAGTGGAGAAATATGTTTTACTTAATTTAGCCCAATTTTTCGCAATTTTACACTGTTTCTTTGTAAAATAATAATTACGTGATATTTGCCGAGACCCCACGTGAGTTTGGGTGAGATTCGCCTCGACCCCCTCGTCTCCCTAAACGCCTCACGTAATTAATAGTACATGGAGATGTACTTTAACATTGCAAAAATGCAGGACAAGGTTTTATTTTTGGGATGTGTAGGGGGGGGTCAATGTGAGCTTAAGTTTGAGTTTTCGGGATTCTAACCCCCCCCCCCCATTTGGCCGCCATCTTGGAAAACGTGTGTGGTTTTTCCACTATATCTACGAAACGGTACATCCAAAAATTTGCAAGGACACTTTTTGTTTAGAATTAAATAATCTACAATTTATTAGTTAAAAATTTTGTCATAAAATGAATAATTAAGCAGTTATAAGCCTTAGAACACAAAAATTAGTCACAATATTTTCTTTTAAAGGCTATAACTTTTTTTCCTTCAACTTTAACAAAAAAAATAATAACAAGTTTTTTGTAGAGGGTTTCATTAGGGATAATTTGCATTCATTACTTTTTTTAATTTCATTCACTACGAAGGGTTTTACAACGCCCCGAAGGTATGAAGTGTACCTACTTGCAAATTTTCGGTAAGATGTACCGTTTCGGAGATATAGTGGAAAAACCATTTGCACACGTTTTCCAAGATGGCGGCCAAACGGGGGGGGGGTTAGAATCCCGAAAACTCAAACTTAAGCTCACATTGACCCCCCCCCCCCTACACATCCCAAAAATAAAACCTTGTCCTGCATTTTTGCAATGTTAAAGTACCATTTCCATGGACTATAATAGACGAACCCTTTTTCCTTTTGGTCTTCGTATCCATTTAACTTGGGTTAATGTTAAGTTTCCTATTTTGGTACTCAATGGCATTTACTTAAAGGTTATATTTCAAGCATGGTACTTTTCAAACAGTGTGGCTTCTGTACTCTATTGAGCTAGGAAACGAAATTAATCTGTCTTTTGAGGTCTTAGTTGACAAGATTTAAAATTAAAACTAATCAGAATAAAATGGAAAGTTGAATTTTAAAAATAAACTAATTTTATTGTTATGCAATTAGCCCAAAAAAATATCCAAACACCCCAAGAAACCATTAACACACCCCAGAAATCAAATTGCCCTTTTAATCTCTCTCAATAAAATAAAAATAATTCGAATTCTCGCAAATATGTGATACGAAACTATCAATACATCAAGGCAGGTGCAATGAACATGAAATCTGTCAGAACTGTAATGTTCGATTGATTTTCGTAATCGATATGTAACCAACTCATTCCTTATACGCTTATCAGCCCTTAGATGGGGACGTCGTTGGTTGTCCTGTAATGTTGTGTCACATTTCACTTGAGACATTCGAGACAGATATGGGCACTTACCTGAGAAAGTGAGGCACTTGTCGAACACCAGCTCCACATAATGACGGGAACAGGTAATATTCACTATTAACCACTTATTCTTTGCCCAAACTGACGTCCGGAATTTCCAGACGAAACTCTGATATGACGGACATTAGACTGATTGATTTGACAGGGAAAAGTATTTTTTTTTTTGGTCTTGTCATATCGATTGTGATTTGTTGGCATTTTTACCTTTTGAAATGATTTTTCTGGTTATTTACCTGGTTGTTATCCTGGAGTTTTTTTTTTGTAGTTAGTAATGTGGTTTTTAGTTATTTTCAGAGTTTTTTAAATAACACTTACAAATGCATTTTGTATTATCCCAATTAACCTAAGCAGAAGGAAGCTATTGCATTTTAAATACTTACATTACGTAAATGGTGAATCGGCTTCCTCTTTCTAAAAAAAAGTGGCTACGATAAGTCTAATTGGAAAAAGCTTATTAAATGAAAAACCATGCGATCATCACTTTCAAAATTTATATAATGCATCTTGTACTACAAATATAAAACTCCGCAAATCCATACAAATAATGATGATAGCCTTTCCTATTGCTTCCGGAATTTAAACTCTCGTTTCTTGAAGGATGTTTCAACGACATGATGCACGAAACCGGAATAGTTTCATGCTGTTTGCTATATTCTGGATTATGTTATTATTATTTTGTTTGCAAACGTATGAACAAAGAAAAGATCTTACTTAAGTACATTGATTAAAAAAAATTATACATAAAAGTACGGCGATAAAGTTAGAAAAAGGAGAAAGATATGAAATATAAGTAAGTAAAAAAAAGACAACTAACTTTATATATAAAATAAAGAAAGTGACATCTTAAAGATAATTAATTATAAAATAGGCTAAAAAAAGAAAAAAGAAAGAAACAATTTCTAATACAACAGTATAATGCACAAAAGTCATATATTCATGCTTTAATTCGTCGTATTAGTAACGAAGTCAAAAAGACGCCTCTTGAAAATGTTCGTTGAATCGATCGCTGTAAACCGACTGGGAAGGAGTTCCATAACAGAGCTGCGGTGTCGAAGACAGGTCGCTGTCCAATTAGTGTGTAGAAACGCAAAATAATCAAATTGTTTCTGAACAAATTGATTAAGGTATAGATGTTTTCAAACTCCGTGACACAAAAAATTGGAACAGTTCTGCGCATCTCGTTGCCAAATTTTATAAATTTTGTTCTATCGCTTCTTTTAAGTCAAAACGACAATAAACGCAGAAACAGATCAACAAAGAAAGGGAAGGGATGCGGGTATGTTGAATCAATAAAGTTAAGAGGTTATATCTATGTGAAAAAAATTTTTTCGATTTTTTTTTTATTGGCTAAAAGTATGCCAAAACATCCCTAGAATTGGAATAAAAAAAGTCCAAATACTCATATACTTCAGACAATTTTTGAGAATTAATTTTCTGAAGCAACTCCAACACTCGAAAAACGTAAAATTTGCTCTTCTCAGCGGTTCTTGATTTTTTGAATTCGGCGGTCGTAAATTAAATTATTACTTATCGATCATAGATAATGGACTTCTAAATGGACTTCAAAATGTACGGCCTTGGAAGGTCAACTGTATGGTGTTGGCATAGCAGAGTAAAGGTAAAAAAATTTGTACGTAGGAAATAATTGAAATTTCACAGATCTACAACGTTTTAAAACTTCAAACGCGTTTTTCTCGAAACCATGTTTGTGAAATCGGCCGGACACCAAACTCCGTCAGTTTTCATCCGATTTACTTGAAATTTTAACTGTAGCTTCTTAATATGATTATCTAGTGAAGTACACACGAATTTTGCGATTGGTTACAAGAAAAAAATTATAAACAATTTAAATCGATTTTTTTCGTCAAAAAAACGATTTTTTTAAACCGCCGCTATTTAGCGAAAAAAAAATTCTAAAAATATAATCGTGGGTACTTCACTAGCAAAACCCATGAAGATAATAAAAAAAATTTTTTTATTGGTCTAGATGCTGATGGGGCTGCGTAATGTGTCCGGCCGCGGAACACCTTTTGAAAATACTACATACGTTACCATGATCTACAGCCGCCATTTTGTTTTAAATTTCGTATAAAATTTTTTTTGTACTCTTGAAGAGTTGCCCTATCGATTGGTATATTATTTGTAACACCTTTCTCACAAAATCAATGCAAAAAAAAATCCTGAAAAAAGCCTTGTTTTTTGACCGTCACATAGATATAACCCCTTAATTTATCATATGTATTGAGCAGATCTTTATACATATGTATTGAGCAGATCTTATTTGTAAAAAATTTCAAAAGTAGATCGTTTAAGTCATTTTTTCTGAACTTTTTCAATATCTTCAAAATATACCTGAAAATATCTTGGAGGACTGCAGGACTTTTGCCATTCAAAAATCGGCATCACTCACCAAAAACGTAGCCAACATTTTGCTTCGGGGGGTTTTAACCCCCAAAACTCCTCCTTCCGCCCCTACACTTTTTTATACTTAGTCATCCATATATTTTTCCTTTCTTCGAGCATTTGCGGAAATGAAAATTACACATGCCGTAGCCTTCTTAAATGGCGCTGCGGTCCTTGCAGGACTCGGGCCTCTTGAAGTCTCCTCTTCCAGTCTTCTCTACGTCTTGCTAGCTCTCTCCAGTTTGACATACGAAGTTTTCGTATATCTTCTAGCACGTCATCCATCCACCTATTTCTTGGTCGTCCTACTCTTCTTCTTCCAGATGGTCTTCCATTAAAAATCCTGGCTAGCATTCTTTCTTCTGGAGCCCGTAGAACGTGTCCAAGCCATCGCAGTCTGTTCAATCTTATGTATGTAGATATGTTTATTTCGTCATACATTTGTTGAAGTTCCTCATTTGTCCTAATGCGCCATTCGTTTTGGTTAACCCTTACAGCACCAAATATTCTTCTTAAGATCTTCCTTTCGAAGATTTTAAGCTGGTTTTCTGTTTGTTGGGTCAATGTCCAAGCCTCAGACCCATAGCATAGAACTGGGCGGATTAACGTTTTGTATAGTCTGATTTTGCATTGTCTTGAAATTTCTTTGTTTTTAAAGACCGGGACTAGTGCGAAATAGGTTTTATTGGCGGCTACGATGCGTCTATGGATGTCGTCCTTTATATGGTTTTGTGCAGTAAGCATTGTCCCTAAGTAGATAAAGTTTTCTACAATTTCCACAATATGATCGCCAAGGCTGATACTTCGTCCTAGCCGATGTCCTTGTTTTGATACGATCATATATTTTGTTTTTGTGTCATTTACTCGTAGATTGAATTTTGCTGAGCTTTCTACAATCTTGAAAAAGGTTTCCTTTACCTCTTGTGCTTTGCGTCCAATTATGACTATATCATCTGCGAGGGCTAGTATCTGGATGTTCCTTGTGAAGATGCTATTTGCTCCATTAAGCTGTGTTTCTCTCATTATTGCTTCGAGAGCAATGTTAAAAAGTATTGGTGAGATTGCATCTCCTTGTCGCAGACCCGATTCTTGAGGAAAATTGGTTGAGTTACAGCCTCGTATTCTCACTTGTGTTTCACAATTTTTGGTCGTCATCCTGCAGAGATCTATTAATTTTCTGGGGAAACCCATTTCACTCATCCTATTCCACAACTCTCTTTTATTTAGCAGATCGTAAGCATTTCTATAGTCTATAAAAAGAAGATGTATATCAATGTTTTCTTCCCAGCATTTTTCAAGTATTTGTCTCATTATGAAAATCTGGTCTGTTGTCGATCTGTTCGTTCTAAATCCTGCTTGGTAATCACCTACTTTTCCTTCCAAATGTGGTTTCAGTCTATTAAATAAAATATGTGAAAACACTTTGTAAGCTGTGTTCAGAAGAGATATTGGCCTGTAGTTTTTGCAGCTCATCAATTCACCTTTTTTATGGACTGGGACTATTGTGCCTAAAAGCCATTCTTCTGGCATCCTGCTATTTCTCCATAGTTTTATGATTAGACTATGTCTACAGTACACAGCCAGAAGTGCTTAAGTGCAAAATATGCGTTTCGAGAAAATCGCCCTCAAAGATTTTTTTAGATACAGAATTGTGCACAAAACCACTTTTGCCGGTCGAATAACTCAGCAACCACAGCTCAGTTTAAGATAATAATTATAGCAATGATTAAGACTAAAATACTGAATACAAATATGCAATAAAGTCAAAATCTTCAAATTTGCACTTAGACACTTCTGGCTTTTTACTGTAGATGTAGGGCCTGGCATAACTGGCACATTTTTTAAGATTTCCGTGGGTATGCCATCTGGACCTGGAGCTTTGTGATTTTTCAGTTTCGCTATGGCATTTTCAACTTCCTCCATTGTAGGATCTGGCGTATCGTTTTCTAGGTCATCTGTATTACGGTTTTCCGCTGCTCCCTGTGTTAGCCTTATATTCTCTTTGAAGAAGTCTCTAAAGTATTTCTCCCACACCTCGAGTATGTCATCGATACTACTAGCTATAGTACCATCTTCTCTTCTTACCATGGTGCAGGTGGGTTTGTATCCTTTCTTAATCATGTTGACTTCTTTGTAGAAACTTCTAGTGTCTTTGTTACTGTAGCTTTGCTTGATCGCACTTATTCTAATTCTGAAGTAATCACGTTTTTTCTTCCTTAATAACTTATTCGTGTCTCTTCGTGCTGCTACATATTTCTCATAGTTTCCTCTAGTCATTCTTGTTAGGTATACCTGTCTTGCATGGTTTTTTATTATAATGCTGCTCTTGCATTGATTATCAAACCAATGTCTCCTTTTTTCGTGATTTTGTGTGCCTAATACACAGTTGTTTGTTTCTATAATTTTTTCTTTTATAGAGTTCCACATCAAGTTCAGATCAGTTTCCATTTCCAGACTCCTTGTTATTTGCTCAAGCTTTTCTGTTAACATAATTTCAAAACACATGCCGTAGCCATCTGCGGTTATTGCGGCCCCCATTTTCTTATTCTGCGATTCCTGCTTGTCTAGAGAGACCTCTGATGTTATGAGAGCTGGAAGTGGGAAGGTGAAGGTCCACCCTGGCAAATCCTCCAAATCAGGATAAGACATTATATAACTGGTTGCGAACGCTGCCCAGAGAAAATCGTTACTATGCAGCTCTCGACATGATACCTTCAGATCTTGGGTTGGTAGGCCCGAACATACTAACTTCTTCATTGCTTGGTGATGAGGAGGCAGATCCCCCAATTTTTTAGTTAGCTTGCTCTTTAGAAATCCGCAAAAGTGTTCTTCCAATCCCTCTAAAACTGCTTTTTGATGGAATCTTACTGCCAGTCGCAATCTTGCTGTCTTCATTGAACTAGTCGATCCGATCTTTACGACTTCTATCTTACATGGACTCGTAAGCAGGATCATAGGCACAGTGAGTAAAATGGGTTTCTTGAGAAGAAGCTGTAACCAAATATCTGAAATATACAAAGAACCTGACATTAATGTTTTACGCCTAAGAGCTGTATTAATTAAGCAGATTGTGATACATTTTCATATTTCCCAGTATACATTTTCATATTTCTCAAATCACATTTTTTTCACCTTAGGTAAATATTTTTAACGGGTCACACACGAGAGCTTTTTTTTTATAAATCATGCAGACTGAACGTTGCAATTTTTCCCCGATCAAGTAAAAACGTAAAAAGGTCACACGGGTGCATCAAATTCTTGAGGCCCGGTGCGTACAAATTGCTGACCCAAGGCAATTTACCTAAGGTGGGAATAATGATAATTATAGTTAGAGTAGAATAGATGTATATTATAATTTTATATAAATAGAGCATTTTAATTAAATAAAATTCAGTCGTTGTAAAACTGACGTTTGAGTGGGAAGTCAAAAACTTCCCTAAGCCCGGGAGTAAAGCTCTTCAATAGCTGCTCCACTTATAATCGGAGTTAACGCTTCTATAGCTGCTCCATAGGAGTTAATGCCTTCGGGCTGCTCCAGGTATATAAGAAATATCACATGGCGACCGTGACGAAAAAAGCTACAAAGAAAAATTTTCCGGAAAGAATTTTGGAAAAGCTGATGATCTACCCAGTAAATAAAGCGATTCAACCATACGTACCAAAGCCAGCCAAGGGGACATCTTTGGATATAGTACCGAAATATCTACCTAGACCGAGGAAAATAACTATTAAGGAATACCGAAACCGGCGATCAAAAGTGCCATCAAAGCCCCAGAAGGAAATAAAACCAACCCGAGGAGGCAAAAGAAAACAGCTTAATCTAGAAATAATAAAATATAAAGAATTAGTCAATATAAGTTTTACAGAAACAGAAAGAAATAAATATACAGACCTAATTAAAATCACCAAAAGAAAACTTAATTTAATAAAAAGAAAAAATAACAAAATGTTACGTAAATATTAAATATAAGGAATAATATAATAATGCACAATTAATAAATCTTTTTTTTTTTCAATAATTAAACAATAAAAATAAATTTTGTTTTTTCTTTTCAAAAAAAAAATCAATAATGGGAAAAACACAATCCAAAAACAATGATAATAACGGCGAAGTTATTAGTAATATTGTAATCGAAGATACAGTCGCTATCCAAAACCAAGAAATTACAATTCTTTTAGTAATACTGGTTGCAATCAAGATTATCGAATTGGCATACAATCTTTATAAGGATCATCGAAGAGGTTTAAGAAAGAAGTACCTTAGTACACCTGCACAATTAAATGTCTAACTAAATGGACACACTTACCGTGATTAAAGCAGAACTTGAAAGTATCCTTTCAAATTTCAATAAAAGTATAAACCGTCCATATACACAGAAAACCCTACAACAGAAGGAAGCTGCAGTTAATAACCTACATATTTAGCCAAGCTAAAGTACTTGCTGGAGAAAAACCAGACGTGGAAACTGCACTTAAAATAAAACCAATCTTTCAAGAAATTAAAAGGTTAGCAAGAGATATCCTAGAACACATAAGGACACAACAAACAGAAACAATGTCATTTGATATAAAAACGGCTACGTCCCTGGTGCAATCATACAATGGAAACCAAGAAGAAACTGAAGCTTTCATCGAATCAATAGAACTACTAAGGGCCGTTTCACAATCTCCGGTTAAACTTTAACTGCAACAATAACCAGCAGTTAGTTAAAAATTCCGTTTCACAATCTCTAGTTAGAGTCAATCTGTCAGTTAATTTACAGCTGCAGGTTAATTTAACCGGACGAATTTCTCCTGGTTAATTAATTTAACTGAAAGTTTCACATTGGCGTTGATATTTTTGCACTTTACAAGTGTATTTTAATGAAAAGGAACACTTTTGACATTTGATGTACTGTAAATATATGAAAACTAGTACATTTTTACTTTAATTTCAAGTTTGTTAACTCATAGTTGGTGAAAATGAAATTTTTTACTGGCACTTTACGGTCACAGTTAAATTAACTATCAGTTTAGAAACTGTAAGTTTACTGACAGTTTAACCGGAGATTGTGAAAACGGCCCTAAATGAGTTAACTTCAACGGATCATAAAAGTATTATGATAAAATTTATCAAAACCCGCATAACCGGGAAAGCTAAATACACCATAACGGATGAGACGAAAACGATAAGTCAAATAGCAACGAAACTTAGACAAAAATTTTCAGCAAAACTGTCATCAGATGCACTACTAGCGCAACTACGATCGTGTAAACAAGGTAGCCGAAAATTAACAGACTTCACAGCACAAATGGAAAAACTCTCAGGACAATTGACAAGAGCTTTCATAGCAGAAAACGTTGCAACGGTCGAAACAGCAGAAAAATTATCTGAGAAATTTTCAATACAATATTTCGCAGACAATCAGCAAACTCTGAAACATCGCTTATATTAAAAGCTAGTAATCTAACCACGCTCCCAGAAATAGCGGCAAAGGCAATAGCAGTGGACAAACCACAAACCAGCAATGTTCTAAAATTCAACAGTAAACCAGCAAGGCGATTCAAAGTAAACTTTAATCAGACATACGGTCAAAGATATAATCGCAACACCAATTATATCAGGAATACATAGAAACAATTGGACAAGGCAGCCAAGAAACCAAACAAATAATCATTATTATAGAAGACCAAATAATAACAGAGTCAACAGAGTAAACCACTACGAATCGGGGGAATACCAAGACCCCCAACCGGAGGCGACCATAAGTCGGTTGGGGGATGCGACACAAATATAATAAGAACGTATAAATTTAATCTTTCTCTAACAAACTTCGTGAAGGCGTATGTCGACATGTGCGGCGCAGTATGCACATTCATTGTAGACACTGGGGCAGATATATCAATATTCAAACGAGAAAAAATTAGAAACGATCAACCATACTACCCCAAAAATATTTGCGAAATACAGGGCATAACTACTACAAAAATAAAATCAATCGGGGCAACAAATACAAAGATTCGCTTCAACAACCATCATGTGGTCGAGCATTCATTCCAAATAGTAAATGACGATTTCTCCATCGGAGCTGATGCGATTTTAGGACTTGATTTCCTAAACAAATTCAAAGCAATTATTAACTACGACACTTGGACTTTGGCAATCAGGCCCGGCTTAAGGCACGGGCAAGCTGGGCAGCTGCCCAGGGCGCTGTCGAAAGGGGGCGGCACTGACGACCAACCGATTTTTTTTTATGTTCTAAATTTTTAATTTATTCCTAAGTAAAAGCAAGTAGTCATTCAGGAATGAAATTCGAATTCAATTGTTTACCTGCATTTGTAGTTATTCTTTTTTTTTGTTGACAAATTTTGGACACCCAGGTTTTTCCTATTGGGGTCCCTGAATCCATCTTATATCTGTGTAACCTTTCTAATCCAGCTTTTTCCACGTTTACACTTCGCCTCGAGTCCAGTTCGCTTTTAAGACAGGTGGAACAAACGGGACCAGAAACTAGGGTGGGCCAAAAAAAGCAATATTTTTTTAAGTGATACACGAAAAATTGTTAAAAGGGGAGTAACCGCTGTTAACTGTTAAACCTCTCTGTGACACAAGGTGGGAAAGTAGAATCGATGCTATTCGGCCATTCCGCTAGACATCGGGAGAAATTTATGATGCATTATTTGAAATGAGTGAAGACCAATCATTCGACGTTGAAGCTAGATGCATAGCGGAATCCCTGGCTAAAAAAATGAAAACGATGTCATTTTGTTGTCTAACTGTTTTTTGGTACAAAATTTTGTATCAAATCAATTTAGTTAGCAAATCATTGCAAGGAGCTGAATCCGCAGTATCGGAGGCTGTTCAAACCCTTGACAAAACGTTAGATTTTTTGAGGAAACTTAGATCAGATGAGAGTTTTGAAAATGTTTGTGTAGAAGCTAGTTTGCTGGCAAATGATCTTGATGCTGAAAAAACATTCACTCAATCAGAAGGTATACGGAAAAGAAAAAAAATATACCAATGGTACCATGTCTTTGGGGGGGGGGGGGCGCCAAACACTTTTTTGCCCAGGGCGCCAAATATCCTCGAGCCGGGCCTGTTGGCAATGAATATGTTCAACCAGCCAATAGAAATGCCAATATTAAGCGGCCCATCTAAAAACTCCATTGTAGTTCCACCTAGATGTGAAGTAATCAGACAAATTAACATATCATCATGCTGTAGTACCAATGATATAGTCATAACAGGGAAAGAAATACAACCTGGTATATTCATCGCAGGAGCAATAATTTCACAGGAAAATCCATTAGTAAAAATATTAAATACCACAAACAAAGCAACAATATGCCAAGTTCACGTGGAAACACAGCCATTAGAACATTTCGCGATAGCAAATAAAAATTCCCAAACAACAAATAAAGAAAATCGAATAATTTCTAAATTAAATCTTAATACCATCCCAAATTACGCTAAACAGCAGTTCGAAAATTTATGTAGAGAATACCAAGATATATTTGCATTGGAAGATGAACCCTTAACAACAAACAATTTTTATGAACAGCATATAGAACTTACGGACAACGCACCGGTATACACAAAAAACTATAGAATCCCCGAAATACAGAAATCAGAAATTAACAAACAAGTAAACAGGATGTTAAAAGACGGAATAATAGAAAATTCCATATCCCAATTTAATTCTCCAATACTATTAGTTCCCAAAAAATCAAATAACAACGACAAGAAATGGCGATTAGTAGTCGATTTCCGAAATTTAAACAAAAAGGTTCTCACAGACAAATTCCCGCTTCCACCTATAGAAGACATATTAGACCAAATGGGGAGGGCCAAATATTTCTCTACATTAGACTTAACGTCAGGATTCCATCAAATACCATTGGACCAATCTTCAAGAAAATATACAGCATTTTCAACTAACCAAGGCCACTATCAATACACCAGGCTTCCTTTTGGACTCAACATAAGCCCAAATAGCTTCCAGCGAATGATGACCATAGCAATGGCAGGCCTTACCCCAGAAATTGCATTTCTTTATATTGATGATATAATAGTAATAGGATGTTCACCAGCTCATCACTTAAAAAACCTGTCAGTAGTATTTAACAGGCTGCGAGAAAGGAATCTTAAACTAAACCCGGAAAAATGTAAATTTTTTCAAACGGAGGTTACTTATCTAGGGCATCAAATCTCAGAACAAGGCATTAAACCTGACGCATCAAAATATGAGGTTATTAAAAATTACCCACCACCCAAAAACGCCAAAGATGTCAGGCGATTTGTGGCCTTTTGTAATTATTACCGTAGTTTTGTACCAAACTTCGCAGAATTGGCATTACCTTTAAATAAACTGCTTCGCAAAAATGTAAAATTTGAATGGACAGAGACACAACAAAATTCATTCGAAGCTTTAAAAACTATTTTAATGTCACCTATAATACTACAACATCCAAACTTCAATAAACAATTCATCATCTCTACAGATGCATCAAACTCGGCATGTGGAGCGATATTATCGAAAAATATAAATGGAGAAGAACTCCCAGTCGCATACGCCAGTAAAACATTCACTCCAGGAGAAAAGAATAAATCAACAATAGAGAAAGAATTAACAGCCATACATTGGGCTATAACGTACTTTAGGCCATACGTATATGGTTGAAAATTTCTAGTACGAACAGACCATAGACCACTAGCATATTTATTTGGTATGAAAAACCCATCATCTAAATTAACCAGGATGAGATTAGACTTGGAAGAATTCGATTTTGAGGTCCACTACGTGAAAGGCAAAGAAAACACCGGACCAGACGCTCTATCAAGGATAGATATCGAGGACCTAAAGATGATAAACATTCTAAAAGTGCAAACCCGCGCGATGTCAAGACGCACGAAGCCAGCATCAACAGAAGATAACTTGGATAATACAAACGCAACCACGCAGCCTGATCAACAGCGCATATCAGAAGTATTATCTCCCTCAGAAGTAGCTCAAGTACCTGAACTGTTATTTAAAACTATTTCCAAAAATAAAAGGCAATCAAAAATTGAAATAAATATAGTGCACAAATATGAAATATTATATAAGCGGTATACAAATATAAATTATAACCAATCAGTAGAACCAGCACTAGAGCAGGAATTCGAAATATGGGAAAGATATAAAAATAAACAATTTCAGAATAAGATTCTGAAACTTTCTGCGGAAAGTGAAATATTTACAATGATTAATATAACCGCATTTAAAAGCCTTGGAAATAGAGTACTAAAAACCATAAATATAAAGATATGCAAACCGCAAAAATATATTAAAGACAAAGCAAAAATTGACAAAATACTACATAATTTTCACTCGGCGCCTACTAGAGGACACATGGGACAATCAAGAATGTATAAAAAGTTAAAAGAAATATACAGGGTGTCCCACATAAACTTACAAAGCGGCCGGCTGTGGATAGGTCTTGGATAGACGAACAAAAAATCGTATGGGTGGGAGGGGGGAGGGGAAATCGTAACGGTTTAGCCGCTAGGGCGTTTTGAAGTTTTTTTGCTAAAGTTTTACATATCACCCTGTATTTTTGTAACCGTATAACCTATTTTCATGGTTATGGTACCAGTGCACGCAGAATTCCTCCACCTATCTACAGCGGTAAAAACAATGATCCTATCTTACCAACTTTTGGAGTTATGAATCGAAAGTAAGTATAGGTTTTCCAATTTTTTTAAAAAAAAATATTGGTTTATCACGTATTTTTTGGAGAAAAAGGTGGTTTTAGTTGAAATTGTAGTGAAAAATTAACAAAATTTTGAAAAAAAATAATTAGAAAAAAAAAATAAAATTAATACTAGAAGGAGTTATTAATTCATAAGTAACGTAGGATAGCTAGAACATAAAAAAAAATCATTTTTTTTTTGAGGGGGAAGGTGTGATACACTCATTCCCAGTATACATTTTCATATTTCTCAAATCACATTTTTTTCACCTTAGGTAAATATTTTTAACGGATCACACACGAGAGCTTTTTTTTATAAATCATGCATACTGAACGTTGCAATTTTTCCCCGATCAAGTAAAAACGTAAATAGGTCACACGGGTGCATCAAATTCTTGAGGCCCGGTGCGTACAAATTGCTGACCCAAGGCAATTTACCTAAGGTGGGAATAATGATAATTATAGTTAGAGTAGAATAGATGTATATTATAATTTTATATAAATAGAGCATTTTAATTAAATAAAATTCAGTCGTTGTAAAACTGACGTTTGAGTGGGAAGTCAAAAACTTCCCTAAGCCCGGGAGTAAAGCTCTTCAATAGCTGCTCTACTTATAATCGGAGTTAACGCTTCTATAGCTGCTCCATAGGAGTTAATGCCTTCGGGCTGCTCTAGGTATATAAGGAATATCACAAGATATAGTTAGAATGAATGAACAGCGCTCCCAAAAATCCTGTTTTTCTAAGCATCAGAAGGAAGAGGACCGCAAGGAAAACCTGTGCAACACAAATGGGATCATCGCCAACTGATATTATATAATTATTGAGTTGGTCAAGCTCATAGAGATCTGCAGCGCCAGTAATGAAAATGATAATTATGCTGATATTTATAATGCCCTTTTTGACTGCTCATCATCAACACTATTAAACTCGTTTTTAATTAACTCTCAAAGAATTTCCTTTCAATAAAAAAATCCATCTAAACCAAACCTCCCAAACATACACCACCAGCCAGAAAATAATAAAGTGACAACTCACTGCCAGCGGCCACCCATTTTCTAAACGAAGACAATAAAATTCCCATCAACAAAATAAGCCCCGCTATAAAAATGATTTTAATCGACAGCGCACGCGTCATAAAAGGTGATGGCGGAGCGCATGCCCAAGGAGCCCTGGAGCCCTATCATCTGGATGTGGCCCTTTTTTATCGGCGGTTAATGTCGTCGTTCGTGTCTCAGCAGCACGCTTTACGCATCATCTCCTTCCAGCAGAAGACGCGCCTCGATCTTGTCTTTTTCCTTTTTATATCTCGTGGCATGATCCTCCAGCGAGGACCTCCGTCCTCCCCTCCAGTTACCATTGATATCGTTCTTCCTTTCCACGTCGTTTTTTTCCAGAGATAAATTCGGCGTTTTTTATCTCATTGAATTTTTTTACGGGACGCTCAGGTTTCTCGGCTTGAAGTCGCGTGCCGCCAGATCCAAAGGGAAGAAATCGAGGATCAGCGCCGCGCGCAATCCGTCTTGGGTTGAAGATGAGTTGAGGTTTGAAATTTTTCTCGAAAAGAGGGTCTTTGACCAAAAATAGTGCCTTTACGGTTGGATTTCACCCGATGCTGGAAACTGAGCGGCAGATATAGGGATAGGGTGGACGACTTCTTTAAGACGACAGCAATGCGCCCATCATTGGCGTCAAATATAAATAATCGCTGCTAGTCAGCCCGGGAGGGGGTTGGTCGGATTTATGTGGTTCTTTACGTAGGGGCCGGGTTGCGTTTTTCCACTTTTTCTGTTGTTTTTTAAAGTGACAAATCTATTTCTGAGACACTTAAATCGAGTGTTTAAACACGGGTAGAACATGACAAATGGCGTGGCGTTTGACAGCTTTTTACCGAGAGTTTTTGTTGGGGTTTTTAACTATTGCAGGGAGATTTTTGTGTTTGTTGAACTAATGGCAAGTCTAATTTGATTTTTCTTTATATTTTGTTAAAAAACACGTTGGATTGGCAAAACAATCCGAAATAAAAGACGACAATATTCGACAAACAAAACATAAATACTTCAAATGTTAGAACGTTCACAACTGTTGATAGACTTCATATTCCACATGGAACATTTATCTGATCTCGATCGTACTCTGAAATTTTTATCGAATTTTTTATCTAACAATAACTTTTTAATGTTTGGCGGATCTAACTCCACCCAATTTAGTAAATAAATTATGGACAAATTTTAAATAATAAGTTTTGTGTGATACAACATCCAAGATATCATACGCAAGGCCCACATATGATATCTTC
Source organism: Thereva unica (assembly GCA_949987705.1). Classification (NCBI taxonomy): domain Eukaryota; kingdom Metazoa; phylum Arthropoda; class Insecta; order Diptera; family Therevidae; genus Thereva; species Thereva unica. The sequence goes on along the minus strand of OX465281.1, from coordinate 49,620,715 downwards.
ATGCATCCTCCTATCCTTTTTCTATCTTCGAGCTAAACTTACTACCAGACGTTGCACCATGAAGTAAACGACATGACAGACTAGCAGTATAAAGGGTGAAAGCTAAGCTTAAGGCCGCCATACACGGTCAAATTGGATGTAGGTACATCCAGAATTTCATCAAACCCATAAGCGCAATGAGTTTTGATCGGCCGACAGGCCCACAATCGATAGTTTTGGTTGTACATCAGCCCTTCGATGTACATCCAATTTGACCGTGTATGGGGGCCTTTAGACTCTGTTTGCACTCAATCTGGCTACCCTAACACCAACAGGACCAACCATTATCATGGTAGTGATAACAGCTTCAACGAGTTAACCATCACTCGCGTATTGGCAGTCAACGGAATACAAGTCAACTATTTTGTAAGGTGGAATCTTTAAAGTATCATCGAATTGTTAATTGTTTGTACAGTGTAAGAAAAATTGTATTGAAGAATTTAATTATTTATAAAGTTTAAGAAAAAATGAAAGTGTTAAGTAAACTTAAATACTGAAATAAATTAAACACTAATAACCTAAACAACATGTAATAACTTAAAAAATCGATCTACAGTCCAGCGAGTTATTCAGACTCTATAAAAAATACCTAGAATCACAGCATTTTTTTATTTCGTGTCAAAGTATAGGAGAGTTCAGATATAGAATACTTTTGTACAGTCGACAATTAACATAAAGTCGATGGTCAAGCACTAAGGCCTATTTGGACGAGATTGAACAGTAGCGGATATAAGGGGGTGAGAAAAGCAAATGATGGACCCCAAGAGATCTATGATTTATGAATTACTTTAGTTCTAAGAAAACATCGAGTGAAAGAAATTTAACTGGAAAATTACCTCTATATATACAATCATAAAAATTACTGTCTTTATTTTTTACGAAAATAAAAATCTTAAAAAATGCCACCCGATTTTACAATAACACTGTGATTTATGCGAGGCAGTACATTTGTCTCTTTCGCGATAGTAAATTGTACTAAAGCGTAAATTGTTTTAAAGTTCCCACTTCAAAAATAATGTGTAATACTTACTCTTGGCATGAGCGTCATTATCACCTCCCCAAATCCAGCCCACTAATCTCAAGAGGCACAGCAAAACATATTTCAACCCTTTTAGTCCATTTGTTTCATTGATGCAGCAGTTTTCGTATAAATTGGTACAGATAGCGTTAAATAGATCACATCGAGTCACGGTCAGACCTAAAACGCAGGTGTACACAGGTTTCTTTTATACCCAGTCAAAATAGATATTTATTTGCATCATAAGCAGGGCCGGTGCTTGGGATTTTTGCGCCCGGTGCACTATTCCATATTGCGCCCCATGATTTTTTTCCAAAACACCTCTTTAGTCCGGGGAAATTAGCATTTAAAGGAGATAAAAATCCAAAATGACTGAAAATTGGTACACAGCTTCCTTAAGAATTTTTAAGAAAACAATTTCGGAATCCAGCTCGCATATACCTTTCTAGCGTATAGTTTGTTGGAATAGTTGGCTATTGTAAAAACCCATGATATTCTTCATCAAATTTCAAAAGGGATAATTTTTGTTGGTTGGCCCGTGTGAAACTTGCCAATATTAATTTGTTAGACAGTAATACCCCGGCTTTACCGGCCAAACTGCGCAAGTGTACTGTAATTGGTGTATACTGAACTTCACTTTTTGCTTGAGTTCCCATACTTTTTCACATATTGAACTCAAGAAAAATAGAGCCTGAGTTCGCTCAACAGAACATGAAATTGAGATTGAACGTAAAATCTCGCTTAAAAGAGAGTAGAATCAACTGGAATAATGGAATATCATTTCAGTGAGCTTTTCCACTTCAAACTTCTGGCGACAACCCAACAACAACAATTTCATGCATAAACTGAACATGCCAGCTAGTGAAGTCACTTATACGGATTGAATGAAACTTTATTGAACTGAGGCCGGTGAAGTCAAAGTTGAACAAACAAAAAAGAGCAATTAAAGAGGAGTTCTCGCCAGAAGGAGTTTTGTTTTCCTCATTTCGCTCATTTACCTCTTTTAACAATTCTTGAAAGAGAATTAAAAGTGCAGCAACCGGCACCCAAGTTTATATGAATTTCGGTAAACAGACCCAATACAGAGGCATCGGAACAATTTTTCTTTTGTGTGAGGGATATGGTGCTTTTTACAGAATTTTTCAAAAAGGGCTCCAATCAAATGGGAGATTTTTCTCTCACTTGGGTGATTTTTTCGTGAATTTCTTGAATCCCGAAGCAAATATTTCTGGAAACTTCCTCACGAGGAGTACAGCCACAGAAATTGGGTAATTTCTTTGCACCCGTGAGAATTCTTTTTCAAAGTTTGCATTTTTTGTAAATCTTAATTTCTGAAATGGCGCCCTCGACAAATTCGCCCAGTGCAAGTGCACCATTCGCAACTATGAAAGCGCCGCCCCTGATCATAAGCCGATAATAGCTGAAAATTGGAACACCTGTTTAGAAAATCATTAGGAATGAAATGTCAAATTTCTCCATTGATCGGTGAGGAACAAAAAAATATTATTCAAAAGGTCATCAGTGCTTTGCAAATATCTCGTAAACGCAGTGGTATTTTTTAACGAAACAAAACAGGCTTTATGCTACCAGTCTGGCATGTCGTTAAAGTCATGGTGCAATGTCTAGTAGTAAGTTTGGTTTGAAGAGGTTAAGCTAGAGGGGCTGGGGGTTCGCAAAGAAATGTCTAATGTGCCTTGCGTTTGAACTCTAAGGGTGAGTTGCACCAACTAACTTTAACCGTAACAAAAGCTAAATCGGTTGTCAAATCTCCGGTTAGACAAAACGGGAGTTGCACCGTTTAACAATTGTTAACATGACGTAACATTTTAACGTTAACTTTAACCAGGCAAATTTGCCCGGTTAATGTTATTGTTATTGTTAACTAATGACAGTTGTCATAGACCCAAACAGGGGTGCCATTTCCAATAAACTCACAAACTGTGAAACTTATAAATACACAAAAATATAAATTTAAATCAAAGTAGCAGTTAACGAAACTTTAACAAACGATTGGGTGGTGCAACTCATTTTTACAAACTGGAACTTTAACAACTTTGTTATTGTTAAAGTTAACTTTAACAATGACTTTAATCAATGATTTGGTGCAACTCACCCTAAGATGTTGTACGAGTTCGGAAATACTGACTGCGGAATATTATTCCACAGTCAAGTTGTTCTATTCATAAACGAACTTCTAGACACAATATTGTGCATAAAAGGGGAGCTGTAAGGTATGACGGTGAGCCGTGCTGGTTAGTCAGTAGATCCTGAATTTCAGTGGAACAGTCGCCAAAGTAATAGCGCTAAAGTATAGAGAGGGCTGCTATATTCCTATGGCTACTTAAAGGATCTATAGAGGTGCGAAAGGTGCCTTCCTCAATGAGTTTGATGGCACAATTTAGCACCTTTTCAAGGCAAGCCAAGATGGTTTATGGGGCGTCTGTCCAGATATACGAATTTTATTCAAGGCGGGGCCGAATGTAAGATTTGTAGATTTGGAGAAACTTGCATCTCCTGAGAAATCCAGGGTATTGGGAGGCTTGTGTGATGATTTGGAATATGTGATCAAACATATTTGCAAACATCGCACATCCTCTGTTAATGGTACCCCTAGGTTGTTAAGAGTTGAGTCAGCCGTTATATTATCTTCTCCGCGTAACAGTTCTTTGCGTTTTCCGTTATAACATCATCTCCCAAGAATTGATTCTAGATCCGCACCTGCATTAAATTAATGCAAACGTCACTACTGTGATACCTGACCTCCGTGATATGGCTTATTCGCTTATTATGCTTACGAGTATAGTGCAGCGCAATGACCCAATCCGGCAGTAGTGGAGCTGCAGAAACCCGGAGCACACCCCAGCCCCGTTTTGAGAAAGTCCTTCATAACAGACCGAGGGTAGAGCATCGGTCAAAAACCGGTAAGCCCCAGTTTGCCGTGGTCACCATGAGAATGGTACGCTGTGCAACCAAGAGGGTAGTAACGCATGGCGGAGTGGTGCGTGCAGGATAGTGATGTCCTCGATTTAGAGCAAGCGGTATCGAAAGACTATCTGCCCTGTAATGTTGCAAGGCATTGATAAAAATCCTTGTAGGTAGATCCCATCGAGCACTGCGAGTCAGACGAGGGAATACAGAACAACTTACGGAGTCCCACAGGCTCCTATTCTATGGAGCTTTAATTATGATCAATTACTGGTGTGCGTTGGTAAATTTAGCCACTAGGAATCTGATGCTACCATCTGGGTGTGGACCCAGCAGTCGCTTTGTCTTAGGCACGGGCTTAGACAGTCTACCATACACATTTCCTGATGCCAGATCGATGTAAGATTCTCATTATTTCTTTCCCAGCGCACTAACGCTTCACATTTTATCATGGGCTTTAGGATGGTAGTGTATTTGTACTGCATTGTTTTTAGTGGACGACACTCTGTAGATCCACAACCCCTACGACAGGTCCAACGAGAACTAAAGGACCTACTCATTTGGTAATCCCTGTATTTCTGGGATATCTAGAACCACCCCTAATTTGGCGAGGGCTTAGAAATAATACTAAATTAAACCATATCGGCTATTAATCGGGACATGTAAAAGGGGCAGTTGCTAGGGATCAGGACCAGATACCAGTCTCTGTAACTAATTATAGACGCAATCAAGTTCTTTGAAAAGCTAACAGACTACGTCTTCGCCCGAACAAAACGCCTAGGCTTTATATTCGGGAAAGTTTCTTTTTTCTTAGTTTTAAAACTTGGGGTTTCTTTTCGAATAGAACGCTTAATAAAATAGAACGCCTAGGAAGTTTATTTATTTGAATATGAAAATTTTTATTCTGTTATTCGTTTTAAGAAAAACTTAACCTTCACGTAAATAGCCCTAATAAGACATCCTGCCGGCTTAGCCAGTTAACAACAGGGTACTATCACCTCCGCCGGTAGTGTACGGAGAATACTCCTTATCTAAAATTGTAAAAGTTCGGTTCCCTACCAAATTTCAGAGTTATGAGTCGCCAAAGCCAAAATTTTGGTTTTTCTATCTAAAATTTCGACTTCAACTACCTTTTTCTCCATAAAATTGGCATGTGTTCTTTTTCCAAAATTAGAAAGCTTGGAATATTTCCTATGAATAATGTCCAAACAATTTTTATGTTACGGCCCACATAAGGGTATTTTGCCGATCTAGCCGGTCAAAATTATTTATTTAGATTATATTATTTCTTACAATTTCTTAATTGATTTTATGCTAATAAAGTTGTTTTTTAACGAATAATCACTTAAAATTTTGGTAAGAAAATGTAATAAAACTTGATTTGTGTAATTTATGATTTGATATATATTTTCTCTGAAAACACAATTATGTACTTTTTTGCACTAAGATGATGATGAGTGATATGTTTCTTTATCGTTCTGTTCGCTCTCTTATGTCTTCAAAGACCATTTCGAAATCTGATTTTGAATCATTTTCAAAGTCAAGTACAGCGGGAATCATCAAAGCAATTGCATCTTTCGTGAACGGCAATGTCTTTTTTTGGGAGCTGGTCTCATGCCAGTAATAGTCCCTGACAATGGTTCTTTAACATTGCCAAAATGCAGGACAAAATTTTAGTTCGATGTAGGGGGGTTCAATGTGAGTTTAAATTTGAGTTTTCGGGACCCCAGCCCCCCCATTTAGCCGCCATCTTCGTAAAGGTGGTGCAAATGGGATTTCCACTATATCTCCGTAACAGTACACCTTACATAAAATTTGTTGGGGATATCCTATCCCCTACACAACCCAAAAATAAAACCTTGTCCTGCATTTTTGCAATGTTAAAGTACCATTTCAATGGACTATAATCAGTGAATCAGAAATGAGTAAAAGCCTATTAATAATGTCCATCATTAATATTTCCAAATACAGTTTCGGTACATCCACTATTAGCCTTGTTTCACTTTTAAAGTTTTCTTGGATAGCTTTTTTTTCTCTCCTTTACAATATCTTTGCCAGCAGAAGATCTTAATTGCCACTTTTTCACTGTGAGTTTAGATGACAGGTGCAGTATGATCTCAAACAGAGGAATTCTGGCGTGCAAACTAGATAATCCAAAAGAAAGTGTAATTGTTATTGTAATTGAAGTGTGTTATTTTCCATCTTCTGTTTAAATTATGCCTGGTGTGATTCATCGAAGCCCCACTTGCTAATTAGTTCTAAGGGGTCGCATTAATCTGTTCTGGGGTCACATAAAACATCCTTTAAGTATGTACATAATATTGTTGCTGTAAGCAAATCTTGCAGATTAATTCAAACAATTTAAAACGGTTTTTTCAAAAAAAGCAATAAAGCAATGTCTTATCTTATCATTAAAAAACACAGCGAAAAGTTTCAAAAGTGTGTGTTCTTAACTGCTTTATCCAAATCCATTACAATATTCTTAAACAAGCCAGTGATCACAAAAATATGTACTTTTTAAGTGATGTTGTTGCACTTAGAAAGTCGAGAAAAATACGAACACTTCAAGCGATGACAAAGTTCCGACTAAAACCAGCGCACTGGTCCAACCGAAAAGACACCGGTAACGGCTGTTGTTCCCTATCCATTTAAAAAAAAACCAATTTATTTCTGCCCGCAAAAAATTTTAGAAATTGATTTTTTACCGGCTAGATTGGTAAAATACCCCTATGTGCGACCTTTACTTTTGAGATATTAGCAAATTTTGGTGTTAAAATTGTATTTATTTGATACTTTTTTAGGACTTTTTAACATGTCGAAAAATTATGGTTATATAAAACATGATTTTTTCTGTAAAAATTTTATCCAAAAAGCGAAAATGTTTCCGTGAATTCTGTTTCAATTTTTTGCAATACAGCGCCTAAGCGTTATGTTCGAATAAAACGCTCACTAGGCGTACTACTCGCACACAACGCCCAGGCGCTATGTTCGGGCGAAGACGTAGTACTAAATTTTTGAATTTCCTTCTGTAGGAATATTTCTTTATTGAGTTTATAATCCCCTGTTTCGGTGTTCTTCAGTTGGTTAGAACACGTACGTATCTTTAAAATTTACGTTGATACATCGAATATAGTTGTTGGTAATACTGTTGAAAAATCTTTTCATTGTTCTGGTGATAAAGCAGGATTAGTCATACATACACAATCAATATTTTTCATAACAAAAGATAACCAAAGTTAGCCCGCAAAAGTCACACCACCCTTTAAACTGAAGCCATATTGTTCAAAATCGATTCCAATCAATCCACATTCCATGAAGTTTTTCCATTTTAATTAACAATAAAACAATGCCGGATAAAAAGTTTTCTTGATTTCGTTAATGATTTAAACCACCCATCACCAAACTCTTGGGTAAGACTTCTTGTCATCTTTACTACCGTTGGGCAAGACAACTTATCATCCTCTAAGCTTCTGTCACTACATAAGTGTCCTTTGAATTCCCTTTTGATTTTGCTATCTATGTATCAAAACTAAAATAAAAAAAGGGGGGATACTCCGGAAGGACATGCCCAATACTAGGCATTTATGCAGCGAAAACATTAGGGAACTCTTCTTATAAGAAACCACTAAAAAAGTGAACAACAAGTTCAATGATTTATGGACGACATTCTGTGCTGGCAGGACCATAGTCCTGACTGAGTTTTTTTGCCGTGTCCTGTTTATGTATTTTCGGGGGTTCAAGATAGGGGATATCATTATTGGGGCAAAAGCTTTAGATATGTCAGGAATAGTGAGGAGTAGTGTTCAGAGATTTTGAAAGTAAATAATGGACTTTTTAGGGAAACGAAAAAAGATTGATAAAATTCGCATTATATTTTGGATAAATGCAGTCAACTTTTGAAGGGAAAACTTGGTTCGTTTAATTGCTTCCGGAGGTAGTTTCTGGTGTATTCGTTTCAAGTAGTTAGGGTGTGGCTGACAGGGGAAGGAAGAAGAAACTAAAGTCTAGATGCCTGCTAGTTATACCTTATATAAGATGGTAAGTATTATCGATTTCGAGTTTAATGATAGTTTCAGTGTTGAAAAACCGAAGGTCTAGATGGCGATGAGGTAGAAATTAAAAAATGAGTCAAAAACTCAAAAAGATAAAATTTAATGGAAGGCATGGCCTTTTTTCTACTTTTAAAATGAAGCGTTCTGCGTCAAACATTTTATACGCATTCTATACCAAAGAAACAACTTTAATTATTAAGTCTTTGAGCACCACTCTGCAGCTGCTGCACCAATGCAATGAAATTCAACACATCGTCCGGGAAAACCATAATCGTATGTCGCAACACATTTAGGCTCAGTGAGTTTCGGTTGCAAAACTGTACAACCAGCCGTTGCCAAACCGGATATGGTTACGGTTGCCTTTCGGTTCTGAAACAGTTTCGGTTTTAACCTTAACGTTTATCACAGCTAACCAGTTGCATTTGGCGCGAAAAACACCGGTCCAGGAAAAACCTAATCACATGCCTGTAGCTTGCACAATGGCATGCAAGGAGCTTGCACATAACACATACTAGCATGTGGGTTTACGAAAAAGCATGCTTTTAGGAGGCATGCAAGTAAATTGCACAACATTTGATTTTTTGGCATGCAATGTGTGGTGGTGCTGACTTAGAAGTTCAAGTGGCACATCTAATAGCACGTATGAACGCACCCGGTCATCTGGAATTGCCGTGGCGATGGAATCGTGATTTATATATGGTTAATATAGCACCATTGGAGAGATGAGAAAACTATTAAATTTATTAGTTTATAGTACCGATGCCTCGTGCGCAATGAGAAAGTGGATTTATTTTATGTTTCGTCCCGCTCATTCCACTGCCTAATTCTCTATTTCCATCTCAAGTAAAAATTTGAGAACATCAGTTAAAGTTGGCTCTACTTCAACTTCAACACTCAATTATATTTATTTCCGAAATTCCGAAAAAAATAGTGACATCTGTTTCTCACACTGATGAACAAGCAGAATTATTGCACCAAAGTAGGTTATTTATGTTAATTATTTTGTATTGAAAAACACAAAAAATATTAAAAATAAAACAATTATTGCAAAAAAAGGAGGACGTTTTGATCTGAAAATTTACAGAAAACTACCTTAAGGATTTGGCTACAATGTAGTTTAGCCAAAAAAGCGAATTTCAAAAATCTATAACACAACTTTTTGATTAGAAAAAAAATCTCACGAATCTGTTGGACATTTTTTAAACATTCGCCATTTTCTTTTTAAATGATGTAACCAGTTCGGTTAAAGTTTTATATTTAGGGAATTAGTCAAACTAGACTATGTTAAAATTTGAAATTGATATCTGCAATATCAACTGAGATATAGCGAGATAAAGTGAAAATTTCGTTCAAACCGCACTTACGAAAAAAAGGCATTTTCATGATTTTTTTATATGTTGGCCATGTCCAAACTTCGGCCAAAATCAACTGTAGATGCATTTTTCCATCCTCTATCGATTGCAATTAGTCTCAACCGACATCACGTCGAGCGAAAAAATGGGATGCGCTGCAGGCCTAACATTTTATCAACTTTACTTAAAAATTAAGTAAATTTGATTTTAAAATTAAGCAAAGTCCGGTCAAACCAAACTTTTAGTAAATATTGAGAATTCTGTGGGCAATTTCTTTAGTGAATATTTTTTTAATTAACAGCTGTTATTGACATTTTTTAAATTATGTCCGAAAATTCACTTCAACACTGTGCACAGTAGCAAATTTAGCAATTTAACATTGTGAACCCGGCATAAAGCTCAATGCTAAAGACGAGACTGCAAGACCTTCAGCAAGACTTTTTGCAAGACTTTTTGCTCATTACTGCAAGACTTTTGGTACTTAGTGATGAGCAAAAAGTCTTGCTATGTTGATCTTTCATTCTTGTCTTGTCCTATCTTGTAATTGTTTGCTTTGGTCTTGCTAAATTTGCAAGATCAAGAAAGACTGCAAGACCAGTCTTTGCTCATCACTAGTCACCACCAGTAACACCAGTCAGCTTGGAGGTTAGCTAACAAAAGCTAAGTACCCTATCAAAAGCTTTAAAGATATCTAGGCAACCAAACTAGTAAATCAATGAAAAATTTGGTTGAAGTATTCTGTAAGGCACAAAGATCGCCAGCTTATCGTTTTTGTCCAAAGCCTTATTGTTTGGTTTCAGTAAAAGCCGAATTAATGATCTGGACGCCCCTAGGCAGAACCTGCGAGGCGGGCCCCTCAAAAAAAATGCAAACCATTATTCTTAACAGTAGAAAGAGAATAATATCATAATTATAGCATCTACACGTTTAATTCTTCGTTCAACTTCAACACTTTTTGTCTTTCGGCCGCCTGCAACTTACTAAAGGGATAATCTTACCGAAATTGAACGAAAAGTTGAATGTTTAGAACCGGTAAATCGTTTCAAACTCAATTTCAATACATTCGCTAGTAAATGAAATTGGGTAATAATGGCAAAAGAAAATCGGATTGATCCGCAGGTAAATGAAAAGGGTGTCTGGACAAGAAGATACAATCACGAACTGTATCAAATATATTAGGAATCTGACATAGCCAAAAGCATCAAGATATCACACCTCCGCTGTATAGGACATATAATGAGAATACCTAAAGAAGCGCCCTGAAAAATCCTGTTCCTCCAAACGCCAGAGGGAAAAAGGCCACAAGGAGGACCTAGGAAGAGATATGCAGAGGGCATCGTATTGGACTTAGCACAATTGGGATCACCGACTGGAAGAGAGAGACGCCGGATCGCGAAAGTTGGAAGATTCTTGAGAAGGTCAAGGCTCACAGAGAGCTACAGCGCCAATTATGATGATGATGATGAAATTGGGAAATAAATTGTAGAAAACAGAGTTTTGAAATTAAAGATATGTTGGAATTTAACGAAATTAAATCTGCATAATCAACAGTGCAGCAGTCTAATGAATTACGATCCCCCCTTTACCTTGCTTTCATAGACTATGAGAAAGCGTTCCACTCGGTAATAGGAGCTTTATATATCAGGGAATACAGCAACGTGGACTAGGTGAAAAAATAATATAATTGATACAAGCCCTATACAACAATTCCAAATGCACAATGGAAAATAGTCCAACAAGTTTGAGGTGAGTTCAGAAGTACGACAAGGATTCCTACTTTCGTCATTACTCTTTCTTATAGTAATAAACGACATCCTTGTCAGCGCTCTAGATAATAGATAGAACAGACGGCATACAAGGGGGATTACTAAACCGTCTAAAGAATCTCGACTAAGCGGATGATATCTGACATCTACTTATACCAAACATTGTTTCCTACAAAATACAATTTTCAAAAAAAAAACCACTTTGAGTGAGTTTTTGGCCCAAAAAGTAATTTTTGCAAACTTCCACCTTGAATAACTTCGAAAGGGTTAAGTTTTCGAAAAATTACAAGAGGACTTTTTGTAGGCAATAATAAGGGTTGTACTAGCATAATGGCGCGATAAAATAGTGGGCGCCACTTATGCGAGGTATTACCCCCTTAGCCACAAGCCCGGAAGAGCATGACCAAGGAGCCAATACCATACATAAGAAATGAAAAGAAAATCCGGAACTCCTACGCCGGCCACACGGAGTTATCTAGCTCGCCGGAGGGGTCGTGGGGTGTGTGGCCGGGGCTTACCGCGGTTGGTTCACCACTTACCTGTGTCTGTGCAACTTTGACTTCCGTCCATCATCCTCCTGTCATCGCCTGAGCCGCATCACCCTGAAAAGGAATGACCCCCTCCCTCAACCATTCCACAAGAAAAATTTTAACGCATGGCCATTTTAATAAATACAATCCTTTAATATAACATCAATCCAAACATTACATGGGAGCATTAACAATGACAACCTGATGAGTTGCCCGTGTCAAATATTAGCCGTGAACGAATACAATTCAAAAAAAAACATACGAGTTACGTGATTTTAGGGAACATGAGTATGAATGATAACAATAAAGCGCGCAGTATTGGCCAATACTCCTCGCTTTGTACAAACGAGATTACAATCAACAGAAATCACTTAGAAGAAAACAACTTTCCCGGAACCAACCAAGAACAACATATATCCGACAAGGAGCAACACAAATTCACAAATAAGTATCAAGAATATTATAAAGGTAATACTAACTACTATTAAAATTATTATATTAGGAATAAATTTTTCTTTGTTTTTTTTTTCAAATTAAAGCAAAAAAGAAAATTTTTTGGGTTATTTTATTTTGTGTATTGTTTTTTTTTTTTTTCGTGTGTATTTTTTCTCTGATCCAGCTGGTGTGGATGCACTATGGGTATTGCTTAATTACCTGAAGTTCTTCATTTATACTAAAGTCTGCAGTTTGATAACTATCATCTAATTTTCCGGCAACTTTGCACTATTTAAACCATGTTCAAGTAATTTTGGATAAACTTCGGTCTGTTCTCCATTCCCCCTCGGTCTTCTGATTTTAAACCTGTCTCTTCATCCACCTACTCTCCGATGCCTTCCGCCATTTCTCTACACGGCTTTCCCTTTTTTTCTGAACTTTTGGTGACAGATAAACGAAGAGTATTAAAAACACAGGGTCTTGCCCCTTAAATAAATAAACAGTTTGTACAGATTAACACCAATCCGCACCTTTCCCTGCTAAAAATTTCATCAACGTAAAACACCAAAACCTGCATATCCTGTTCCATCAACTAAAGGGCCAAAAAAACAATTTTTTTGGTATTGCTGGTATCCCCTTCGGTAACTCTCCAAACTCCTTTCCTATTGGTAACTTTTTCTGGTGCCTAATCTTGCTTGTATTTTCGCCTAGACTTCACAGCACCGAACTAGTCCTGATTGTTGCTAATTCGAAGCGAAATTGTTATTTTTTCTCAAATGGACTGACTAGTGAATGTGTTTGTCTTCCAGCCAGTAGTATAGGTTCAAAAAAAAACTGATTTTTTTACTATTTTTATTTCCTCATAAATTACAAGCCTCCAGCCGTCTAAATTCGAACTCCCTTTTTCTTTTTTTTCCAAAAAAACTCCCTTCCATTATTATTTTTTTCCTCGCCTATTCTTTTTTTTAAAATTTTCCTGTTTCCGCAAAGTGATTTTTTCCAAAATTTCCCCTTACAAGGTGATTCCCAAAATAAATTTCCCAACCCAAATAAATGATAATTCCGACCGTTACATACCCTCGGGTCCACAAGGCCGACTCGCGAGGCAGTGAGGAGCCGAAAAAAACGGACGGTTTTTATACCATAAGACCTAATATTTTTGGCGCCAATGTGCGACTCGACTCACGACCTGAGAATAGGAGTCTCATGCTCTAGTGACTGAGCTAGCCGGGCATCACAGGTAAAAGTAGTAATACGGTACAAGGTTAGAGGAGTGATTACGCCAATTTTGAACAGGTGGAGCGGTCAGTAGATCACTCGGAAGAATATCTGGAAGTCCCAGGATCCGGCTGAAGGCAATTCCATATTGTCCCCCTCCGGTTCCTGTAAACTTACAGACATTCTCGCCAGAACCGGTTTCCTCTCGTACCGTGGAGTTAATCTCACGCAATACCACATTGCATGTGACTCACCCCAGTAGGACGACAGGCAACAAATTCGCCGAGGTACACCCACAGCCTGACCAAAACTAAAAAAAATGAAGAGGAAACCTTGAGGAAATCAACGACGTAGGTCTTTGGCGTGATATACACCGAGACTCTTACCGGCGTCGACTCCATACGGAGTGAAAAACGAAAAGTTGGACGTACAGTCACAAACGTATGGTCGTGATGATCAGCCTGGAAAACCTCCCGGAGGAATATCTGAAGGTACCAATATCAGGCGGAAGACAATACCACATTGTCCCCCTACTGATATCTATACGACTTCAAATATTCTTACGCAAACCCAGGGTGCTGTCGCTCCCTCGGCCCAACCTCCAGCAATACCATATTGCCGTCGACTCATCCCGGTGAAACGACAGACACCCAGTTCGCCGAGAGACCTTCTCCAGACTGACCGAAGAGTAAAAGAATACCATGGTGGTGTCTGGTCTGGCAGATCCGGATGATTACTTCATCAAAGCTTGGCCCCAGACGGCCAAGAGAAACAAGGAGGTGTACCATCCGCTAGGGAAGCTACCTAAGCGGACCACGCCGGGTACCCTATCATTAACCGGTGAAGCCGGCGAGATGCCTTCTTAGGGCTACTCAGAGGAGCGCTTGCTTCGATGACACTTCATGGCCGTAAGTCTTTAGCTTGATAAACACCTATTCTGTTACCGCCCAAATCCTCCAGCTCGTACAAGCTAGTTCCAACTTTCTTCCGTATCCGAGCTTTCAAGAACCGGGGTGCCAACTTGGCGCTGAAACGACCCGCTCGGTTACTCACCCAGAAAGTCCTCCGGTAAACCTCATCTCCCGGACGAAAACTGCCCACACGGCACCGTAAATTGTATCGAATTTTATGTCTGGAGTGTGCGGCGGCTAAATTCAGCGCGATCCGCTCTCGAAGCATCTGCATTTTGTCCGTCAATGGCAAGAAAGCTATGTCACCCTCCTGGAAAACGTTCAGTTTCTTCAGGACTGGATATGCTGATCCGTGCAGGATCATGTGGCTACCAAACAGGGCCTGATACGGGGACATGCCGATCGCCTCGTGGTGGGTACTACGAAGAGCACATTCTATGGACGACAGATGTCTATCCCACTCACGATGATCCTCCTTTAAATACGCCCTAATGGCGGCGAGGACGGATCTATTCACCCGCTCGGAAGCGTTGGGGTGCGGCGAATATACAGCGGTGCGCACATGTCGTACGCCATAATCCTGTAGTAATTTAGCAAACTCCTTGGAGGTGAATTGCCGACCATTGTCGGAGAAGACTGTTTCAGGGACTCCATAGGTATGGAAGATAGTTTGCTCAAGAAACTTGACGGACACCGCCGTGGTCTCAGCGGACACGGGGTGCAGGAAGACAAACTTGGTGAATGCATCCAATACAACAAATACTGCCGTGTGGCCTTTCTTCGACCTGGGATAAGGACCTAAGAAATCGACGTATAAAAATTGGAACGGCCTCGACACATCCATGGGGTTTCCCATAGGTGGTCGAAGTACTGAACTGGGGGCTTTGGTGGTCTTGCAGACCTCACACTTGGCGATGAATTCCCGAACTTGTTTTGCCATACCTGGCCAAAAGTACTTGCATCGCAATCGGGCTAGGGTTTTCCCTACTCCACCATGCGATGCTTGGGGAGGCGAATGAAAGGACTCGACGAGCGACGCGGTCAATTCCATCGGAATCCACAACTTCCAGGTCAGGTCGTCAGCAATCGGGTTTCCAGTACGTGGTGATGTACGCTTGAAAACGTACCCATCTTCAACTCGCAGGTCTGGTAGCTGCGGTGAGGCTTGCCTGAGGCTATCACCCAGACGAAGATATTCAGGGGACTTGAAAGACGGGGCATTTAAGTCCACGTCGAAACACAAGGACAATTCGTCAACGCAATCCATGCGGGTCATATATCCCGTTTCCCATCCATATATGTGACCGGAAAAAGTCACTCAGATTTTTGCCATGTGAATTAATAAAATTCACCGTTCCCATAAAATATGTAATATGAATCGCTTACACTTTATTTGTGCTTATCAGCACTTTTGCGCTTTTATGTTGGTTCGTTCTCGTTATAATTGTATCTCTAAGTTCAGTCTTAATTTTGATCTTGAATAAAAAGCTCGCTTTCCGCGTCATTAAATAATTTTTGTTTTATTTTATTTTGTAGTTTTGTTTTCTATACAAAAGTAGATATTTGTTTGGCGCAGTCGGTAGGATACCGACTAAGTGTTGTTCTTTTGTAGTAAAAATACTTATTTCTTTTAAGAATTAAGTCGGTATCCCGGGAATAATAAAAAAAAAAGAAAAACATATACATATAATAAAATAAAAAGTGTCAATACGTAGAAACCGATCAGATAAAGATCAAGGCTCAAAGAAATTTTTTTTTTATTTTAGAAAAATAAAGTGTCAATTAAAACGTGAAATTTATTTGTATTTATATGAAGCTAAAAGCTCAACAAATTTTTTTTATAAAATAAAAAGTGTCAATAAAAACGTGAAAATATACAAAAGAAGCTTAGGTACAGTTCAAAGTAAAAATATATGCATAAAAAATTCAGTTCGTGAATTATATTGCCTTCTATGAAACCATATCCTAAGTTCAATATCAATAGAACCCATAGAGAAAATCCCAACGAGTATTTGGACGAACTTGAGCGAATTCCTCATAACTTACAAACAATAATGGCCAACTCCATAACATTGAAGGACCTTATCACAGAAGCTCGATCAGTACCTATGTTCAAAGGAGATGGATCTTACGAACTTTCTACTTTTCTCGCAGAAGTGGAAACTATCGTTAGCTTGGCACCAGAGCAGAACGCGAAGAATTACTTATACCACATATTCACCGCTAAGTTGCAGGGAGCAGCCGCAACATCAATCAGAAGACTTTCTCAAAATCGAACTTGGGAACAAATAACAACACAGCTCATCAAATCGTTTGGAGTGCAAGAATCATACTTTAAACTTAAAGATATAGCCGATAGTATAAAATATACAAACGTAAGTCAATACTATAAGAATCTCAGTGATATTTTAGATAAATTGAATCTTAAATACAAATTAGACAGTGAGAAACCTTTAGAGTTTACCCCAGAAAACAATGAAAAAAGTATTTTAAATAAATTTCTCAGCAAAATAAATAGATCTGATAGTATGTACCTAAGAACAAAAGATGTTAAAACATTAGAAGAAGCGTATTATGATTTGGTTCAAACTGGCATTAACGATCACGTTAACTATAATAACAACAATAAAAATAACCATAACAATCAAAGACGAAATTACAGTGTTGGGAATAGTAACTTCTATAATAATAACTCAGCCAATTTTAGTAATCAAAATGGTGGTTTTTCTCCTCAATTTACAAATTCCCAAAATTTTAGAAATCCAAATGTGAATAGAAGTTTCCAAAGTAGATATCAAGGTAGGAATTTCAACAATAACAATAGGAACAACAGCTACAGAAGTAGATATCAAAATTCGAATTCCTTCAATCAAAATTCCAATAGTTTTAATAATAGATACCCAAACTCCCAAACGAAATTAATAGTGTAGAACCTATGGATGTTAATCATCATAGCTTGACAAATGTAGATAGGCTAGAAAATTTTCATTCAGTGCCTCGGAAAACACATTACCAATAATAGGATTAACGGTAGAGGGCCAAAAAGTCGATTGTCTACTAGATACAGGCTCTGCAACATCCATTATAAAAGATAATTTACTTCCTAATAAAATACATACGAAATTAGAGAGACCCATTAAAATGTGTACCCTTACTGGAGACGAAACAATTAGATATGAAATGATAACAGATCTTCCAGACGAGTTTAATGAAAATGCCACTATGAGTTGGAAAGTTTTAAATATTAAAAACCGTAACTTCGATGCTATAATAGGACGAAATTTATTAAAACCACTTAAAGCTATAATCAATTTCGAAAATGATTCGATTACTGTGAATGGGAGAGTTACGAAACTAACATTTTCATGTCCTTACGACAATATAATTCAACCCGAAATCGTAGCAATTAACCACACTGACCTCCTAACACAGCTTGAATCATCGCACTTAAATAACGAAGAGAGTCATAATCTTAGTAAAATCATCAAGCAATATAAAGACGTTTTCTTTCAAAAAG
Organism: Thereva unica; assembly: GCA_949987705.1. Classification (NCBI taxonomy): domain Eukaryota; kingdom Metazoa; phylum Arthropoda; class Insecta; order Diptera; family Therevidae; genus Thereva; species Thereva unica. Next base: position 49,602,952 of record OX465281.1, on the reverse strand, counting down.
GCCAGACCCTAACAAGTGTCAGGGTAGTTAAACATCATATAATAACTAAACATAGTCTACCAGTGTACTCAAAAATTTATAGATTCCCGAAAATACATGAACGCGAAGTCGAAAAACAAGTGGCAGAAATGCTTGAGCAAGGTATTATTCAACCGTCAAGTTCAGCATACAATTCTCCTATTTGGGTCGTACCCAAGAAGATTGACAATTCTGGCATTCAAAAATGGCGAATTGTTATCGATTATCGCAAACTCAACGATATTACGGTTGATGATAAATTTCCGATTCCAAATATCGATTCCTTGTTTGACAAATTGGGAAGAGCCCAATATTTCACGACCCTCGACCTGGCGAAGGGTTTTCATCAAATTCTGGTTGATGAGAAAGATCGAGAAAAAACTGCATTCTCTACACCCCAAGGACATTACAAGTTCATTCGAATGCCCTTCGGTCTAAAAAATGCTCCCGCCACCTTTCAAAGGGTAATGAATCATGTTTTAAAGGATTATATAAACAGGATATGCGTCGTATATCTAGATGATATCCTTATTTTTAGTACATCAATCCAAGAGCACATAGATTCTATCAATAAAATTTTTAATAAATTGCGCGAAGCTAATTTAAAGGTACAAATAGATAAATGTCGTTTTTTTTGCCAAAGAAACCGAGTATCTTGGCCATATTTTAACTAGTGAAGGAATTAAGCCCAATAATAAGAAGATTGATGTCATAAAAAATCTCGAAATCCCAAAAACAAAGAAAGCTATTAAAAGCTTTCTCGGTATGACAGGTTACTATCGCAAGTTCGTAAAAGATTACGCTAAGGTAGCCCAACCGTTAACAAAATGTTTAAAGAAAGACAATACAATCAACACAAATGATTGCGGATATAGAGAAGCATTTAATAAACTCAAATCCCTACTAACAGAGCATCCAATCCTGAGGTATCCAAACTTTAACAAAAAGTTTACGCTTACCACAGATGCCAGCCAATTCGCATTAGGGGCTGTCCTTACGCAAGGAGGGCACCCTATATGTTATGCTAGTCGAACTTTGAATGAACACGAAATACGATATAGCACAATTGAAAAAGAACTGTTAGCTATCATTTGGGCATGTAAATATTTCAGACCATACCTGTATGGAGTAAAGTTCACGATCCAAACAGATCATAGACCGCTAAAATGGTTAGATTCGCTTAAAGAACCCAATTCAAAGCTACAGCGGTGGCGTATAAAGCTAAATGAATATGAATATGAAATAGAGTATATAAAAGGAAGAGACAACAACGTAGCCGACTTCCTGAGCAGGTTAGAAGTTCATTACAATGAAACTGATACAGATTTAGCGACGATCCATAGTGGATTCGAAGATGTAGGCGATTATATACCTATCACTGACAAAATAGTAAACGTTTACAGGACACAAATACATCTGGTAAAAAATAAAGTTCAAGAAATTATAAAAATATATCCAAACGTCAGGCAAATATTTATTTCAAAAGAGGATGTATGTAACGACAGCTATTTAAGGGATGTTTTTAGAAGACTTATTAAAAAAGGAATAACGGCGATTTACTCGGAGCTAGATGACTCAGATTATAACAAACTGCAGAATAAATTAGTCGAATTATTTAGTAATGATAGAACAGTAAAATTTGTTAAATGTAATAAGAAGGCCATAGACTTAAAAACAGAAGACGAAGCACTAAGACTTATTGAAAAAATACATATAGAAGGCAATCACAGGGGAATTATAGAAAATTATCAGCAGTTGCGATCTGAATATTTCTATCCTAAAATTAAAGAATTAATACATAAATATATCAACAATTGTGAAATTTGTAATTTAGGAAAATACGACAGACATCCCATCAAACCTAAATTTGAAATATCAGAAACACCTCGGAAACCAAATGAAATTGTTCATGGCGACTTATTTATATCACACAAACAAACATACCTGACAACAATAGATAAATTTAGTAAACACCTGATGGTAGTTAAAATAAATGACAGAAACTATATGACACTAAACTCAGCATTTCAACAACGGTTTTCAATATTAGGTAAACCAGAAAAAGTTATTTTAGATAATGAGTTTAATTCCTTGAATGTAAGAGACTATTTTAGGAAAGAAGGTATAGTTGTACATTTCACGTCCCCTAGAGCTCACACTGGAAACTCTGACATAGAAAGAGTTCACGGAACTCTAAACGAACATATACGATTAATGAAATTGCAAGACAAGACTTTAAGCCCGGAGGAAATTATATTTAAATCAGTTGAGATATATAACTCTACATTACACTCAACAACTAAACTGAAACCGTTAGATTTCATTACTAATAATATAGACCCTAAACAATATGAACCAATTTTTGAAAGAATGAAGAGAATCAAAGAAAACATAATAAATAAACTAAACAATAATCGCGAAGAAATTAAATTACCCCAATCAAATGAAGTTTTAGTAAATAATCCAGATATCGCCAGGCACAAAGAACAGCCTAAGTACAAAAAAATTAAGACTAAGTTCGCCGGTGAGAGACTATTAGATTCTAAAAACAGAAATGTTCATCCCACCAGAATTAAGAGAAACTATAAATTTTTTTCAGGTTCTAATGACAACTATGGTTTTCCTAACAATAATCAACCTAACAGTCGGGGCAATACAGATTGAGAAGATCGAAACAAATGCAGGTTACTCACTACTTAAACGAGAAAATGCGGTTTTAATAGAAAATTACGAAAAAATAATACACTTCATTGATGTCGGAATAATTAAGGATACTTTATCTCGAATTAAAAAGAACGTAGAAGATAATTTCCAGAGCAAGAGTGATACTACATATTTTAATCAATTACAAGTATCACTTAATAGAATAAAAGGTGAAATCGAAACTATATTTCCTAATAGGCATAAAAGAGGCCTAATAAACTTTGGAGGCAAGGTAATGAATTGGTTATACGGAACTATGGATAACGATGACAGGGTCGAAATTGAAGAACATTTAAAGGTAATAGATGACAACAATCACAATGCCATCGCCAACCTCAACGCTCAGATCAAAATAAATTCCGATCTTCAGGAAAACCTTAAAACTCTTACTGAAAAAATAAACAGAGACCAAATATTAATGTCCAAACTTTATAATAGCATTAGCGAATTAGATTTATCAATATTAAAACAATTAAGATTTATTCAAACCCTAACTGACTTAAAAGTACTCGAGGATGAAGTTGAGAAAATCCAGGATAATATAATGTTTGCAAAACATGGAATTATGAGCAGATCCATACTTACAAATGAAGAAATAAATTTATATGAAATAGGATTCTGAAAACTCCAACATATTAAATGCCACTTAGGAAATGTTAACAACACTTTAATTTTTATTATTTTTATTCCCGTATTCAATAAAAATGAGTTTACACACTATACGTTAATACCAGTACCAAATGATAAATTCGAAGAAATTATATTAGAACAAACCGACATCATTGTATCAAATAATTCAGTTTTTCTGGAAAATGGTGAAAATTATATAAAAAAAATGAAACCACCTAATGCTTGCATAATTAGCCTTTTAAATAAAACTTATACAAATTGCAGAAGTAGAATCAGTAAAGAATTTGAATCTGTAGAGATAGGAATAGGAATAGTATTTTTGAAGAATGCAAATAACGTAACAATATCAAACACTTGTAATAATATGAACTACCAATTGTATGGAAACTTATTAATAACATTTAACAACTGCACTATCAATATCGGTAATATTAAATATGTCAACAATGAAAAATATTTTTATCAAAATATTCTTATACCAAACTATATTGAAATCCATAACGTAAAACAACAATTAAATCTGAGTGAAGTACACATTAAGCAAATAGAAAATACTAAACAAATCAAAGAAATAAAATTTATAAGCAAACGAAATGAAGTGACAATATTTTCATCAATTGGCATAATAATAATTTTAATCATTGTTATAATAATTATAATTTACGTAAAACGAAACCGAACCAACATTGAGATAACAAATAGAACTGTCCAACCTTGTGTCGTTCAGGAGAACGCCAATCTTAACGAAGGGGGGGTCATATATCCCGTTTCCCATCCATATATGTGACCGGAAAAAGTCACTCAGATTTTTGCCATGTGAATTAATAAAATTCACCGTTCCCATAAAATATGTAATATGAATCGCTTACACTTTATTTGTGCTTATCAGCACTTTTGCGCTTTTATGTTGGTTCGTTCTCGTTATAATTGTATCTCTAAGTTCAGTCTTAATTTTGATCTTGAATAAAAAGCTCGCTTTCCGCGTCATTAAATAATTTTTGTTTTATTTTATTTTGTAGTTTTGTTTTCTATACAAAAGTAGATATTTGTTTTGCGTGACAAGGCATCGGGAACCACATTGTGGGTGCCTTTACGGTGTTCGATTGTAAAGTCGAACCCCTGAAGCTTAAGACTCCACCGGGCTAAACGGCCGTTAAGCTCCTTCTGGCCCATGAGCCATTTTAGACTTGCATGGTCAGTAATGACCGTGAAAGTCTGTCCCTCAACATATGTACGCTCTAAACTTTTTTATACTCAGCACGGCTGCGTAGCATTCGAGCTCAGTAATGGTGTAGTTCCGTTGTGCTCCGTTCAATTTCTTGGACATATAAGCAATCGGATGTTCTCCTCCATCCATGTCCTTTTGAAAAAGCGCACTACCTACACCAGTCCTGCTGGCATCGCACTGAATATAGAAAGGCTTAGAAAAATCTGGAGTGACTAAAAGAGGAGCTTCCGTCATCAGCTTTTTCAAGGTCTCGAACGCCTGCTGGGCCTCATCAGTCCAACTAAAAGATTTAGACTTCAAACAATCCGTGATTGGAGAAGCCACGCTAGCATAATTGGGTATGAAACGCTGATACCATCCGGTCATTCCCAAAAACCTCCGGGTCTGCTTATGAGACTTCGGAGTCGGGAAGTCCATGATGGCCGTCACCTTGTTAGGATCGGTTTTCAGAGTCCCATCACCAATTATGAAGCCGAGATACTTGACTTCAGTCACGCAAAATTTGCTTTTAGATAAATTGATGGTTAACCCCGCACGACGGAGACAGCTGGCCACTTCGTCCAAAAGCTTTAGGTGGGAATCAAAGTCAGGTGAAACTATGAGCAGGTCGTCCAGATAGACAAAAACGTTTTCACGTAAATGGCCCGGGATGGCTTTATCCATCAAGCGACACATGCGCTGTGGGGCGTTGCACAAGCCGAAAGGCATAACTGTGAACTGGTACAGTGGACGACCAGGGACAGTAAAAGCTGTCCGCTCTCGCGACTTCTTCTCTAAAGGGATTTGCCAGAAGGCGTCCTTCAGGTCTAAGCTCGTGATGAACTTGGTGTCTTGAAGACGACCAAGAAGACCATCAATGTGTGGAAGAGGATAGGCGTCTTTGACAGTGACACCATTGACCTTGCGAGAGTCAAGGCACAGGCGGACCTTACCTGGTTTACGAACCAACACCACTGGAGAATTCCAGGGACTATTTGATGGCTCAATCACCCCCAGCGACAGCATCCTGTCTAACTCACCATACATCAGCTGTTGTACAGCGGGTGAGACGGGATAATGCCTCTGTTTGATAGGAACTGAGTCACCAGTGTCAATGATGTGTTCCTCCAGGTTAGTCTTTCCCAGTCCGAAGACATCAAAAGAGGGAAATCTGGCCTTGACGCGTTCCAACCGTTCGCATTGCGTGGACGTTAAGTCGTGCATTTTTGCAGACACGGATGGAGCGTTTATCTCGCCGACTATTTGGGGAGCGAGGCCGAAAAGATTCCAAAAATCCATCCCTAGGTACAGTCTCTGGCTGAGACTGGGCACCACATAGATGGTTATATCACGGGTCCTTCCTCCAAAGGATATCGGAACTCGAATATAACCGCAAAGTCTCTGCGGAGCCCCGTCAGCAGTATGCACTACAGAGTGCAAAGTGTAGACTGTCACTTCGGGATGATTGGCTAGAAACGCTTCGGCATCTCTTCCCAAACAGCTAACAGTGGCACCACTGTCCAACAAACCAACCACTTCTTCGTTAGCTAACAGGACCTTCGTAAACAGCCGAGGATCTGACGAATCAGAGATGAAGGCAGAAACAATTTTCTGCAAACATTGTCGCTTCTCCTTTGCTCGTACCCTAATTTGGGGAGGGGTGCGCTTGGAAGTGAGGGAGTCCACGAAAGGTGGCTCCGAAAAGATGCGGGCACGAGTGGAGATATATCTCTTCCAACGGGAAAGGAACGAAAGTTTAACCTCCTCTGAGGGAAAAACAGGAAGAGCATCAGTGGACGTAAAGTCGCTGATGGTAGTCATATCACTGGTATTTGGAATATGTGAAGGGATAACGGGCGAGCTTAGCTCGGGCGCGGACTCCCGTACGGTCTCGCACCCCCGCTCCGGTTTCCCTGGCAGGTGGGGCACACTGGTGTGACGACTCCTGGCTTGCCACACTTGTAGCAGAACAAGCCACGAGTCTCAGATGGGCAGTCCATAAATGGATGGCCCGGTTGCTGGCAATACCAACATCGGAGCGATCGTGGATTCGTCTGGGTCTGACTCGAAGAGGTTATTGCGTCTACTCCTGGTGAAGACAGGTTTGGGAGTATTTGCTCAGTGCTATACGACGGCGGGTATTCAATTTCGTGTAGCTGCCTATCGGGTCTACGCTCTAAGCGTTTCTGTTTCTGCCAGCGCTCCACACGAATGCAGGTCTCCCGCAATTGTTGCATGCTGGTGAAACTGTGCCCTATAACCGCTGACCCTAGCGTGTAATTCAAGTTTCGGACCACTATCCCTAATAATCCGTTTGCAGACATCGGATGAGTCATCCGGTTGTGCAGCGACAGCAGCTGGGCAGTGAAATCATCGAAGGAAAGATTTTGCTGCTTGGTGTCCATCATCTGCAAAATCAATTCTTCGTCTGATTCCCTACTCCGAAAATGTTGAATGAGTTGTGTCCGTACGGTTTCCCAATCAGGATCCAAATATTGACGCCTAAATTGTGACCAATACCAATCGGCGGCTCGGCCCGACAACAATGCCGAGAGATTACGGCACACCTCTGAGTGACTAACTCCATCGTCGCGAGCCTTCAGCTCCACCCGGAACAGAAACTCCTCCGCCGACAACATTTTGTCCTCGCCGGAGAACTTTAGGTTCCAGAAGGTAACTGGAGACTTGCGGTGTTGAATCGCCCCTGACGAAACTATTCCGCCGTCTGCCTGTGGATTCCCCACTGGTATAGAAAACTGGTCACTGGCGGCGCGAGGGGTCACTGGCATTTCAACCGGTCGCTGCTGAGCTATAAGCGTGGTTACTAGTTGACTCAACTGTAAAACTCGCTCCTCTAGCGAAGGAGTAGGGTCGGGGATAATGGGTGTATCACCTTGGCCGGCTTCGGTTCCATTACTACTACCAGCGACATTACGAAGATTACTTCCACCAGCAGTTGCACCCGCAGATTTCCCACTTCTAAGTTCCATGCCTCAATTCACTTCAATAATACTAAAGATCCAACCCTTAACTTTGAGGAGATAACAAGCAGTGTACCGACAAATATACAATTCAAAAAAAATCAAGGTAAAATTTGAAGCAAAATTATCCCCCCGATATACTCTACACAAAAACAAACGATAACCAGTAAGCAAAGAGTGGAATTAACCAAATCAAATAGATGTTAATAATATTGTATGTAACCCCCGAAAAAAAATCAACAGTGATTAGTGTGTAGTGATAAGTTTGTATTATTGAATATATATGTTAGGGTAGGTGAGTGATTTGCTTTAATTCAATATGTGTGAAGAATGGTTGAGGCAGACGACAATTCCCTCAGGGCTCCCGCTTGTCGATGGCCTCGATGGCAGTTGGTGAAAACTATGAAGCATAGTCATCACCAAGTGTCATCCAGGTCTCCGACCCAGCTTCAGGTAAACCCGAAAGAAGGACGGAAACAAAACTCAAAATCGCATCGCCACGAAAGGAAAGGAAACTTCTTCAAAAATAAAAAAATTTGGGGGATCCGCTGTTCAACCACAACTGAGCTACCTTTCGGAAAATCAATCAGTTGGGAGGAACAGACGAAAAAAAACTCAGGACATAAACAAAAAAATAGAATTTAAAAAAGCTGGATGGACCTTCCGAAGGAACAAGGGGCGCAGTGGCAGGCGTTAACACGCCTGTTACCAAAGACGGTTAAGCCCTTGAACCAATTTCAACTTCCACCAGGAAAATTAAAAGAAGATCCTGTTCACGGACCGACGCAGTGGCAGGCGGTATCACGCCTGATACCAGAGTCGCCGACCCTAGAAACAGGACAGGGATGAACCACTACTACACCTGCACGCATAGCCAAGCGAACACCGCTTGTTAGCAAGCCGTGCAGGTCAGCATGGTTCGAAGCTACTCCAAAACGAAGAAGTTACCGCGTAAGTGAACGGACAGGCCTAAAAGCGAAGACAAATAAAAATTCACATAGAATTTGGACAAGCGCTGAAAAAAAAATTCGGCAAAACAGACAAAGGCTAAGGCCTCGCGGTACTACCTTAGCCCACGGCGAGCGCTGGGTAAAAGTGGTGAACCATAAACAAAAAAAATCAAATGTTGTACGTGAAGGCACAGTGGTACTAAACCAAAAAAATTTAAACTTCAAGGTCCGTGTAGGACAGTCAACGGGCTTAAAAAGATTCGTTGGGCGCCATTTATGTACTAGCATAATGGCGCGATAAAATAGTGGGCGCCACTTATGCGAGGTATTACCCCCTTAGCCACAAGCCCGGAAGAGCATGACCAAGGAGCCAATACCATACATAAGAAATGAAAAGAAAATCCGGAACTCCTACGCCGGCCACACGGAGTTATCTAGCTCGCCGGAGGGGTCGTGGGGTGTGTGGCCGGGGCTTACCGCGGTTGGTTCACCACTTACCTGTGTCTGTGCAACTTTGACTTCCGTCCATCATCCTCCTGTCATCGCCTGAGCCGCATCACCCTGAAAAGGAATGACCCCCTCCCTCAACCATTCCACAAGAAAAATTTTAACGCATGGCCATTTTAATAAATACAATCCTTTAATATAACATCAATCCAAACATTACATGGGAGCATTAACAATGACAACCTGATGAGTTGCCCGTGTCAAATATTAGCCGTGAACGAATACAATTCAAAAAAAAAACATACGAGTTACGTGATTTTAGGGAACATGAGTATGAATGATAACAATAAAGCGCGCAGTATTGGCCAATACTCCTCGCTTTGTACAAACGAGATTACAATCAACAGAAATCACTTAGAAGAAAACAACTTTCCCGGAACCAACCAAGAACAACATATATCCGACAAGGAGCAACACAAATTCACAAATAAGTATCAAGAATATTATAAAGGTAATACTAACTACTATTAAAATTATTATATTAGGAATAAATTTTTCTTTGTTTTTTTTTTCAAATTAAAGCAAAAAAGAAAATTTTTTGGGTTATTTTATTTTGTGTATTGTTTTTTTTTTTTTCGTGTGTATTTTTTCTCTGATCCAGCTGGTGTGGATGCACTATGGGTATTGCTTAATTACCTGAAGTTCTTCATTTATACTAAAGTCTGCAGTTTGATAACTATCATCTAATTTTCCGGCAACTTTGCACTATTTAAACCATGTTCAAGTAATTTTGGATAAACTTCGGTCTGTTCTCCATTCCCCCTCGGTCTTCTGATTTTAAACCTGTCTCTTCATCCACCTACTCTCCAATGCCTTCCGCCATTTCTCTACACGGCTTTCCCTATTTTTCTGAACTTTTGGTGACAGATAAACGAAGAGTATTAAAAACACAGGGTCTTGCCCCTTAAATAAATAAACAGTTTGTACAGATTAACACCAATCCGCACCTTTCCCTGCTAAAAATTTCATCAACGTAAAACACCAAAACCTGCATATCCTGCTCCATCAACTAAAGGGCCAAAAAAACAATTTTTTTGGTATTGCTGGTATCCCCTTCGGTAACTCTCCAAACTCCTTTCCTATTGGTAACTTTTTCTGGTGCCTAATCTTGCTTGTATTTTCGCCTAGACTTCACAGCACCGAACTAGTCCTGATTGTTGCTAATTCGAAGCGAAATTGTTATTTTTTCTCAAATGGACTGACTAGTGAATGTGTTTGTCTTCCAGCCAGTAGTATAGGTTCAAAAAAAAACTGATTTTTTTACTATTTTTATTTCCTCATAAATTACAAGCCTCCAGCCGTCTAAATTCGAACTCCCTTTTTCTTTTTTTTCCAAAAAAACTCCCTTCCATTATTATTTTTTTCCTCGCCTATTCTTTTTTTTTAAATTTTCCTGTTTCCGCAAAGTGATTTTTTCCAAAATTTCCCCTTACAAGGTGATTCCCAAAATAAATTTCCCAACCCAAATAAATGATAATTCCGACCGTTACAAGGGTGACTTCGTAAATGCCAATAAACTGTGTCAGAAAACAGTATTAATGCAGTCAAGTCAAAGTTCAGTAAAAGCTTAGACAAAGTTGTGCAGTTTTAAATTTGACATTTATGAAGTGTGCCGTTTTTACTTTTTTACAAAATGGATAGAAAAGTTATTGTAAAGTTAATTTTAAAACATTTAATACCAAATATAGAACCGCTAAATGATAATTTAATTTAAAAAAAGCAGTGGGTGTGTATACTTATGTATGCACATTAGAAGTTATACGTCTTTGGCGTGATTACAATTGAGTTTCATACTAAGGACATAAACCTATCGGCCAAATACAGCATCAATAGTGATGCCATGTTTTTTAAACCAATGGATCATTATTCATGATTAGGTTTACAAGGTCTTGAAGAAAGTTAATAGGTGGACCCGAATATTCGCCTCTGCCAAGAAATTCTCCTCAGTCTTTTGTGTATGATCACAATACTTATTTCAAAAATTAGATTTTTGCTTTGGAGTAATATAATATTGATATCACAACTTGTAAAATGAGACTGTTACACAGAGCTAACCTCTCAACCGTTCCAAATTGAATCTGGAGTCCTCTAAGGCTCTATTCTAGGCCCCCAAGTTTTTCAATATATTTATACACGACTTCCCCACAAAATTCCCCTCCTTAACACATTTGTTGTAAGTAAATATTATACATAATAAGCTTGTTCATACTAAAGTCATTCATTCAAAAAGAAACCAATCCACAAAAGTATTTTATGTATTTGTAGGTGTTAAAGACACTTGCGGAAGAAAGATACAAAAATGTGAAAACGGGCGTCCTTCAATCTCAGTTGAAAGTAGCCTATACCTTACATTGTGGAAGTTGGCTAACCAAAATAGTTTTCGTGAAATATGCGATCGTTTTAATGTGGCACAAGGAACAGCACACAAAATGTTTGCAAAATTTGCAAAACTAATCACTTTGCATCATAGCTATTCATGATGCCGAAATTCCCATTTCAATGCAAAGATTTGACGTTTACGATGCAATTATGAACACAGTGCTTTAAAACTGTGACATTTATGAAGTCTTGACTTAAACCGACTGCTTAAATTTTACATTTACGAAGTCACCCTAACGTTTCGTATTAACTGATCACAAAAATCAGTTTTGATGTAAAATTTTTGGTCAAAAAGTGATTTTCGAAAGCATTGACCTTGAGAAACTTTCCAAGGGTTAATCGGGTCCACTTTTTTTGTAAAAACTAAAGTTGTAGAGCATTTCATTGTCAACAACAATTGCCCTCGCACTGGGTTGTATCACTTATAGAAACCGAGATACCTAGAAATCGCGATATCTCCGGCGGCCATGTTTTATTTTGGATTCCGAAATTGTTTTCTTAAAAAGTCTCACTTCGCGCGCGTTTGTGGTCAAAATATGCGTTTGTTAACTAACAATTGGACAAAATGCAATGAGTTAAATATCTCGAGTTAACGTTAAAAAATATGAACTTTATTTTGTTTTAAAATGAAGGTCTCGAAATTGTTTGGTTTGACCTCTTCGGCCCAGTATGATGAACGAAGACTAGTATCAGAACTGATGACAAAGCAATCCGGAGAGAAGCTAGTTGAAATAACTATAATAGTGGTAAATCAACAAGATTTTTCTAGAGAATTTGTTTTTCCTGAACATTAGCAAACAAACATTTCCTCCGTATTTCGTTCGCTCCACTAAAGCGGATGTTCAAATTCGAATTGAGCGGGCTGAAGCACCATCGACAAACTGAGAAGCGATTGACTTCATTTGGAAATTCCAAAGCTTTCCGGAGATATTAGCAAAACTGTAACTGTTAAGTACTTGTCAGACTTGACCAAAAAGAACCAATTTTGCGGTAACTACTAGAAATCCCGGGATGAACCGCAATTTTCTGAAACTGTATCACGCATTGAAAACAATTCCCCGTCAAAAACTGCTAATCCAAGGTTTGAAAAATTCGCGCTGTTTGTAAAGGGTAACGATATTTTTGCACGATTTTGAAAGGTTGTCGGATTTTGACAAGTGATGTTTTGTTCGAAGGCTATCGCTGTGCAAAACCCAAAAAAGATCACTTCGTTTAGAATGGGTCTCATTCCAACGAGCTTATTAGATATTAGCAAAAATTATCTATTTAAGGTCTTTCTGCCACTGAGCCGAAGTTTTTCTATTTAAATAAAAAAAGGCCCGACCGAATATTATGAAATTTTTTTCAGAGCATTTCTTCGTTAATATTCTTTTTTCGGCACCTCAATGAAGTCGATATAGTTTTTAGTTTGCAGGTACAAAAATTATAAAAGTCGATTAAACAAAAATAAAACGGTTCGACCGAATTTTATGAAAACCTTTTCAGATCATATTTTGTATAATACTCTTCGAACGGCATGTCAACTAAGTCGATATCTTTTATAGTTCGCGCGATATCGTGCAGGTACAAAAATCGCTTATGTCATTTAAACCAAAAAACGGCTCGACCGAATTTTATGAAAATCTTTTCAGATCATATTTCGGTTAATACGCTTCGAACGACACCTCAACGAAGTCGATATCTTTTTTGGTTCGCGCAATATCGTGCTGGAAAAAATGACCGCATACGTACGCACACACACACACATACTTCCTCCCAATTTTTTGCTTAAAATGCTCCTGGGGCCTTGAAAGATGAAAATACGTCGAAAATTTCGATTTCGATTTTCGGACCGATTACAATAACTTCCTATCCTGGGAAGTTAACAAATGTAAAAAAAGCTGGATTTAATGGCATAAAATAGCGGGCATTTCAAATTCTAAACAACAAATGCTATTCTGGCCGATGGGTTTAATATTTTGACACTAAATTTTCAGAGTCATTTTATAACATCAAAAAGTATATTTCCTGTAAGTTTGATGCTAATTGGTCTAGTTCATGGCTTTGGGCATTCAAATGAAAAAATTACTGATACCCAAACAGGATAAAATCATAATCTTGCAGTTATCAGACTGTGCAAATTAAAATCCTGTTAACTATATACATATGTATGTGGGAAACAAAATTGTGAGAGGCAGATCAGTCTCCGACTATACCGAGAACGCCGTGGACGTGGACGAAAATCGTAACCATATTTAACAGTATATCGCTATCTAATATTTAACGTGAATCAAAACCATATTTAACAGTATATTATTATATAAAACTTAACGTGAATTTGGAGTCATAATTAATAAAACATTTTTTTGTAGTAATAAATAATAACAATTTTTTTTAATTTTCCTTAATTTTGAACCTACATGTATATATTTTTTAATTTTTCTAATCTCTTACGATAAGTTTTGCAAGCGATCTCGCAAGAACAAGAACAAGACCAGGACACAGCTATGCTCGCAGGACCAAGACCAAGACTTAGCCAGGCTCGTAAGCCGAAGGCCAACTGTGCCAGACCAAGAACCAGACCAACAAATCAGTCTTGTCTTGTTCTTGTGTTTACTCATCACTAGCCATAGCTATGGTACCCAGGGGCGGTTCCAGGACTGATTTTCGGAGGGGGCCATCGTCCTTTTAATCACACTTTTGGTCTTAAAAATCACAAATGTTTTTTTATCTGGTAGACTAGTACCATGTTTCCATCGCACTCGAAATCTTCCGATTTCGGCAAAAATGAGGATTTCGGACGAAATCTCGTTTGAAATCTCATGTTTTAGCATATAAAATGAAATCGCCTTTCGGAGGAGATTTCAATGAAATCTCGATCGAAATCTTGGTAATGACTATTCAGTGGGAAATTTTGGGGAAATTTCTCAGCTGTAAAAAATTTTGACAGTACGAATTTGTCATTTTTAAATTTTCTATCTTTAACATTTAAAATGGAGCTTAAATAAATGTTTATATTTTTTCCTTATTTTACTTACAGCCTATTCTTTCCAAATTCCTCAGTTTTGTTGATATAATTAGGTTTTTAAAATTTGATGTGCAAGTTTGTTATGACAAGCGAAAACGCCTGGTGCGATGGAAACACATTTGGATTTCGCCAAATCGTTTTATCAAAACCTGCGGATTTCAAGTGCGATGGAAACATGGTATAGAGTTCAGAGATAAACCCTGGTGGTATTAATTACTGATTTAATCGATATTAAAGCTTGCTTTACAACATAGAGAAAATGATTTTATGCTATTTTCATAACATATCGTTTAAAAGTTATTTTTAAAAAATAAAACTAATAATGTATAATATTATAATTTATTTTAATATAAGGAGGTGCACCGACCGCTAGATGAAGACCCGAAATATGGTACCCTATTATTAACCGGTTAAGCCGGCAGGATGCCTTATTAGGGCTACCTGTATGACGGCTCACCTGTTTCTATCAGCAAAATATTTTTTTTATCGAGTTAAAAAGAATCCTCTACAAACGATCAGAAAGACTACGCCTTTATTATTACAATCAATAAATATTCTTTATAGCCTGAGCGACAAATCAAAAATTGGAGGTCATTTTTAAAAAGAATCAAAGTTTCAGGAGAGGTAGGATTTGCAAGGCCAATAATAAATATCTACGTCTGCCTTTCGAAAACTTATTCTACTATCAGATCACACTGAAAAACTAACAGAATAGTCGGAAAAAATATATCCTTGATAGAGTACAAACTTTTTTTATCTTTGCGATTGTAGAAAGAGCTCTATTTAAATATCCATTGTTTCCTAAGTGAACAAGGGCACCCAAATGCAGCACCGTTCAAAAGTAAAAATATCTTCGACTCTGCCTCTCTACATATCCTGCAGTCGGGGATATTGTTTCTGTCTCTGTATCCTATTTTATCAAATCCCAATCCAGAGCTCCAAAAAACTTTGCATAATTTTTTTTCTTGTTGTTGTTTTTGCCTACCCGTTTCCAATTTCTCAAAATTCTCAATCAATTTTTATAGAGGCTACAGGGTGTGTTTTCAGTAAGGATATAGTTTGCCGTTACAGTACGATCAAGATATTTTTAGGAAAACCTAGATATTTAGATAAAGCTCTGTGAGGTCTTACAATTGGAATGATAAACAAATGTTCATTTGCTTTGCCTCGGCTACCGGTTGAAGTTTGTGGTCTAATCCAGCACGCGATAGTCAGTACCGAAAATCGGATCTGATAGGCGTATCCGCCTGAAATATGGCTGCAAAAGTACTGAATCTTCCAGTCCCCACAGCAATTTTAAAAATTGTTTTTGTACAGACAGACATTCCAATTATATTTATATAGAAAGATCGATAACCATATGAATTTAGAAAAACACAATTATATTTTGAAATCACAGACAGATACGCCTTTTACATTTATATAGATACGTTGGAATGATGAGGTAATAGTATTCTAGTTCTCGTTCGTTATGGGTATCAAACGAGTGGGTTGTAAAGAAAATTTTGTGTTGATCGCCATTATGAATATGAATTTGGAATGACACCAAATAGGTAATTGTACTGTATTTATCATCCCCTTTCATTTGATACCCATGTCGGGCGTTGGGGGGTGCAATTGCGAAATTCGGCCGCCATCTTGGAACCGCCATCTTGATTTTTTTACAAGATGGTCAGGTCGCATTGTCCCGCGACATTCATGCATACATACAGACGAAGCTAATATAAAGGATATACAAATAGCCTAAAACATGTTCGCGAAATTTCTGAATCTTCCAGTGAACGTCCCATCCAAACCGAAATAGCCGTTTCCGCAATTAGCCCGAACAAACAGACAGACAGACAGACAAACATTTAAAAAATGCGTGATTTTAGTTTAATATGATGTAAATAACCATATGAGCTTAGAAAAACACAATTATTTTGAAATCACAGACAGACACTCCAATTATATTTATTATTTTCTATTCTCGGGGGGCCATGGCCCCCATGGCCCCCCACTTGAAACCGCCGTTGAGGTACCGAATGACGTTTCAGGATCTTGTAAATTTGTCGAAATAGGCAAAAATGTCAGAATTTCAATGCTGGTCTAGATGACCTTGAAATGTAATAAAAGGACACAATAGAATTTAATTAGAAATTAAAAAATGTTTCCAAAAAGTTAAAAATATGAAATCATCTGCGCCCCTTTGCCCTAGAAGCCCCCTTCCTTGGGGTCACGCCACCCGGTTTGGAAACCACTTTTCTAAGGAGACGGATGGGGAGGTATTGCAGGCCTTAATAAGGTCATGAATAAAGACTAGTAGTAAAGCGGGCGAAAGAATTGACCCCGGGTGACTTTATCAGAAAAGAAGTGATTTTTCTTTCAGAAGTCATCCAGTACTATCTTGATTTTTCGGTAAAAAGGGAACTTCAATCTAGTTCTGTATAACTGCGCCACCACCAATAGCTTGGAGTTTAGCCAACAAAACCTAAGTACTCTATCAAAAGCTTAAAAGGCACCTATTCAACCAAACCATTAAATCTTGTTATCAAGGATGATTTGGCTTTCCTGATCGTGGATTTACAGGAATTTATTAGATTGATACACCCTCGACGGAACAAAGAGTTGGCGTTTTTGTTATGAAAACACAGGTTCGACGGAGTATCAGTTAGAAGAAAAGCATGTAGGGAAGTTGGGGACTCTTGTAGGGTGGCCTACAATTTGATGTAGATTATTGGAGTCCGCGAAAATCTTGTTGTCCTTGCTAGAAGAAATGGTGCCATTGGAGTAACTCGGCTAACTTACATTGCGAATGTTGAAACCACCTGCAATATTACCTACACACTCCGAATTATAGGAGGAAAATCTGGAGTACTGTTCGGAAGATTATTTGGTTTATGCTGAAGAGAGACTTGTCAAAAGATTTATTTTTGAAATTGATCTGTAGAAGCTGGTTTGTTGAGATTTTTTAAAATAGCTTCAGATGTCTTCTCCTCCTCTATAACTGTTAATAACAGATTTGCAGTGCAGTCAAATTTTGATAGACTCCGTTTTTTGGCGGATGGCTTTTATTGACAAACAGTAAGTAAAGTACAAAGCGTTGATCATGCCGTCCCACATTATGTGACATTGGGCGAATTATTTCATTATTGTTATAGTATACAAAATCTAATTAAAGTAATTTAAAATGTTCAGGAAATCGTAGGGGATTTCTATGGCGATCAAGTTATGGATATTTTAAACGCTCTCAAGCGCCCATAATTCAGTCTTATCACCTTCAAATTTCTACGAAGGAATTTCATAACAATTCATAAAATTTGCGCCTAGTAAAATTTGTTTTATAAAAACCGTAATAAATAATTTCGCCCCCCAGTTCCGTTCTGCCGGAAACGGCGTCATCAACCCGTTTAACGCGCCTTCATAAATTGTCGATATTCACGACATCCATAAAATTGCTCCAAAAGGTTCGCGTGACATTGCCCTGTTACAATTGGCGATTGGGGCTGGGGTGCTGGGGCCAAATTTTTGCAGAATGATTTCAAGTTAACAAAAAGATAAAAATAAGCTAAAGACAACCGTTGAATAATTTTTCGATAACATTTGATTGGTGGACGCCTACATTCCCCACCTGGGGACTGAAGCCACCCCTTTTTAGGGATAGAAAAGGGCTTAGAAAATATGATCAATCGAGTGTTGGCGATGTCTTCGAGTGGCGTTACCAGGTACATGCATTTGGGGGTTAGGGCGGTATTTTATGCATATGGCCCCCTGTATATTTTTTAAGGTGTATTTTTGGATATATTTAATGGGACATGCGAAGGCTGCGAGAAAGGATAAAACTGTACGGGGAATGATATGAAATTGATAAATTATTCCCCGTTTAGGGTTAACGTGTTTCATTTCAAATGCCCTGAAATATGCGGCAGTAAATTTTTATTGCTTCTATTAGCGATACAAGATCTGAATGCGTGTTTGTCCTAATGGAAACAAAATGGTTTATACAATCTAAATATAACAGAAGTGGAGGAGATTTTTACTCAGGTGAAACTTTTCTTCCGCCTCTTTTCATAGTGGAAATTATGCATGTTTTCTTGCTAATTATGATTGGTTCGAGGGTGGTTAGAGTTTGCAGAAAGCAATCAAATTTATTAAAATAGGTTGTAATAGGTGATACAAGAATCGGCAGTTTTAGCTAATTATAGTAAAAAAAAAAATTATAGCAAAGTTACTAAAAAAAAAGTGAACTTTGATAGGAAGAATGTAGATAAACCAGACCAGCCGACCGCTTAAGCAACTCCAGATATTTTGTGTTGCGATTCTGTTTAAATGGCGATACACCCTAAATATCTTTATCATCTAGGGATGGAAATCTGCGGCAAAACTATTTTAGAGAAAACAAACATGTACATACTTAGTGGTTGTACGAAAAGATACCTAAATTTAAAGCTTTGAATCTAAATTATGTAACTAATTTTTGTTCTTGTATTTAAATTATGTACATAAATATAACAATTTTTATTCTTTAGTTAGAATTAGATCCTTTTTTTTTATATGAAAAAACCAAGCTTAGGTGTAACCCTTTGTACTACCAGTCCGTCATGTCGTTCAGTTCATGGTGCAATGTCTAGTAGTAAGCTTGGTTTGAAGAATAGAGGAGAATAGGAAAGGTTAGAGGGGGTCTGGAGGGTGTAGAAGAAAATGACGATGGACCTCACGTTTGAACTCTACCGACTGCGGCAGATTATTCCACAGTCGAGTTGTTCTATTCATAAACGAACTTCTAAACCGTATTGTGCGTGAACGAGGGGGCTGTAGGGTATGAGGGTGAGCCGAGCGGGCTAGTCTTGTGTTGCGGGAAAAGTATTGCCGTGCAGGCAGGAGGTCCTGAATTTCGGTGGAACAGTCGCTATGGTAATAGCGATAAAGTATGGAGAGGGCTGCTACATTCCTACGGTGGCTCAAGGTGTCTATGGAGGCGCGAAAGAAGAAATCCTTCAATATTATGCTCAATATTATCGCACAATATTATTGATAGTCGGTGGGTAAAATCGAACCGTCACCTCCACGTGGTGTCCACTGGATAACCAACCAACGACGGTAGTAGCGAGGGTGGGACGCTATAATCCCGCCTACCAGCGAAGGACTAGCAATCCTCCCTGGCAATATCAATTGCTATGAACCCGACAGCAGAGCCTCGGACCGGACGGATAACTCAACGACGAACTGGCGAACGGAAAAAGGACAATGATTTCGGAATATTTACATGGAACGTGCGAACTCTATACCAACCTGATAAGTTAAGAGTACTATTGGACCAGCTTGAAAAATACAAGGCCGATATAACGGCGATTCAAGAAGTTAGATGGTTGGGGAAAGGCATAATGGAGAAAAGGAATTACACAATATACTACAGCTGCAGAGATAAAGAGCACACTCTAGGTACGGCATTTATCGTTAGAAAAAGCTTAAAACACGCTGTAATAGGATTCGAAGCAATAAGCGAAAGAATGTGCAAAATTCGAATTAAAGACAAATTCCACAATTACTCCCTCATTAATATACATGCTCCAACCGAAGATAAGTCTGATGAAGAAAAGGAGGCCTTCTATGAAAACCTTGAGAGAAATCTCAGAAAATGTCCCAGGTATGATGTAAAAGTAATTATAGGAGACGCTAACGCAAAAGTAGGGCAGGAACGAATCTATTACCCAAACATTGGAAAGCACAGTATACATCCTGAGTGCAATGATAATGGTCGTAGACTGGTGGACTTCGCTGCTGGAGCTAACATGATAGTGGCTAGCACGAAATTCGAACACAGAAGAATACATAGAGTAACCTGGAAATCTCCTAATGAGGAGACGGTAAATGCTATAGACCATATACTTATTAGTACAAGGTACAGCTCCAGCATAATAGATGTTAGAACGTACCGTGGAGCAAACGCGGACTCAGACCATTTTCTGGTGGGTGCTAAGATAAGAGATAGGATTTCGTGCGTTAGGACAGGAGGAAGGGTACAACAAAGCGAGCTAAAATATAATACCGCGGCCCTCAACGAAGAACAAATTAGGGAAGAATATGTAGCAGAGCTAAATAGAAGGTTCGGTGCATCGAATAACGAAGCTACAAGTATCGATGCCAATATTGATGAGGAATGGGCAAAACTAAGTACCATAATAAAGGAAGCCACTGCAACCAAGCTAGGCTATGAAAGACGAGCAAGACGTCAAGACTGGTTCGACGAAGAGTGCGCTAGAGTAACGAAAGATAAGAATGAAGCATATACTAATATGCTGCAAAGATATAGAACTAGAAATTCCGTAGCGACCTATAAGGAAAAACGACGACTAGAAAAACGTACGCACAAAAGAAAAAAGAAGACGTGGCTGGAGGAACAATTTGTAGAGATAAACGAACTCGGGAATAATAACGAAGTGAGAAAGTTATATGAGAAAGTGAACAAGCAACGTAAAGAGTTTAAACCCAGAGCCCAGAGTATCGATGTGTAAGGACAAAAACGGTAATATCCTGAGCTAAAACCAAGAGGTTTTAGAAACATGGGGGAAGTATTTTAATGAGCTACTGAATAGAAGCGACGAAAATGAGAGTGAAAGTGATGTAAATCAAACAAATAGAAACGCACCAACCAATAATGATAGTGATACTGGTGCTGCTAATGAAAGTGATGTCCCTACAATGGACGACGTACAAGAAGCTATGACGAATCTCAAAAACAATAAAGCCCCAGGAAAAGATAGCATAGCAATTGAGATGTGGAAATATGGGGGCCAAGAATTAAATAATGGATTACATAAACTTATAGAATCGATCTGGCGCCAGAAAAAGATCTCACTTGAATGGACGGAAGGTGTGATATGCCCCCTGCATAAAAAAGGAGATCAACTCGTTTGTGAGAACTATAGGGGTATTACCCTCCTCAACTCAGCGTATAAAGTACTGTCCACTATTTTATACAAAAAACTTCTACCCATCGCAGAATGCATAATAGGTAGTTATCAATATGGCTTTCGACCAGGTAGGTCCACTACAAACCATAATTCCACTCTAAGAAGAATTTTGGAAAAATCATGGGAGTTCAACATCAATATTCACGTACTGTTTATAGACTTCAAGCAAGCATATGACAGCGTCAAGCGTGAGGAGTTATTTAAAGCTATGGAGTGCTTCCGATTTCCAAAACACATAATCGAAGTAACAAAAGCTACAATCGAGGTAGTACGACGCAGAGTACGAGTTGAACGAGACCTCTCAGATAGTTTAACATCACAGAGAGGCCTGAGACAAGGTGACGCGCTGTCATGCCTCCTATTTAACATAGTGTTGGAGAAGGTGGTGAGAGACGCTGGGGTAGAAACAACGGGATCCATCTTTAACAAGTCAACACAAACGATGGCTTATATGCTGATGATGTCGCTCTAATAGGTAGGTCGTTTGCGAGTGTGAAAGAAACCTTCATCAAACTGGAAGCAGCTGCGAAAAAGATGGGATTGCTCATCAACGAAGCAAAAACTAAGTATCTTTGTACTTCAAAAAAATACGCAACTCCAAGACAAAATATCACCATAGATGCATATAATATAGAAACCGTTAAAGAATTTACGTATCTTGGAACCGTATTGCAAGCTGACAGTGGTGAGACAACGGAGATCAGAAGGAGAATAAACGTTGCTAACAGATGCTATTTTGGACTTCGACAACATCTTACATCACGCATTTTGTCTAGAGGAATGAAGTGTAAACTATATACCACGCTAATCAAGCCCGTTCTGATGTTTGGATCAGAGGCATGGACTTTGAAAGTGGCTGATCTCTTCTAGGCACTTTTGAAAGAAAACTTCTACGTACAATATTTGGCGGTGTCTGCGAAAACGGTGAATGGAGAAGGAGATATAATCACGAATTATACCAACTGTACCGGGGACCCGACATTGTCAAAAGTATAAAATTAAGTAGATTGCGATGGGTGGCACACGTACAAAGGCTTGACGATAGCGACCCCGCAAAAATAGCGTTGAATCGAATTCCTGATGGAAAGCGAAATGCAGGTCGACCAAAAAAGCGATACATGGACTCCGTTGAGGAAGATTTAGTAAAGTTAGGCATACGCAACTGGAAAGCATTAGCCAGGAACCGAACGGCATGGAGAGAAATGTTGGAGGAAGCCAAGGCCAATAATAGGCTGTAGTGCTACAGATGATGATGATGATTATTGATAGTCTAGGGTCCACTTTACAGTAGGCTGTAACTTATTCAACGTACTGTGAATATGTATGGCTGAAGTGCACGATTTTACGCAGGAAATATGAACGTTCAAATTCAGATATTTCCGGAACTCCAGATGTTTTTTAGTCCTGTCGCAGAATACTAGCCTTTATAAGATATCCTACATTGCTCGATGTCACTTTGCGAATTTCGCCTGTATGTAGAGATTTATTACAAATCAGACAGAGCTCTCTTGATCGTCCATTTCTAAGATACTGATTTTTCGTCCCTAAAAACATTAAATACGATTAAAAGTTAATATTTCTGTACATTAATTATGCTTACATGTAAATTCAAGACGATCACACGTGACTAATATATCATTGCAAACAGAAGTTAAATATATCTGACCTTAGTTAACAATGTCGACCTTATATTTACAGTTGCATAAAAATAAAATAGTACTTACTGCAGTGAATGGCCCAATCTACACAAGTATTACTTCAGCAGCAGTAGAACCTTTTTTTTTAGGAGATAGCGAAAGGGCCAGAAGGTCACGAGAAAATTTCGGCTTGACAACTTCACACAATTCGCCTTCGCCTACTCTTCTTACTCGCAAGTGTCTTTCTCACCTTCTGACTTTCAGCCTAATAATAATTTTCGTCACACTATTCCTATAGCTGGTGACAGAATTTCGCTCAAACGCGGTGCGGACATTGGCTTCGCGGTGTGCGCGGATTTTTCACTGACACAAAGTCGCCGTGCTGGTGTCGCGTTCCGACTTTGACACAACCTAAAAATCAAAGTGACAAGTGGACGTGATACGAAATAAATTGAAAAAGCTGTATGATTTGCGTATCAACTTTCTATCCTACAGGACTTGTATTTGTTCTAGGAACTAATTTCATCACCACAATTTCGAAATAATTATGAAATTCAGCAAATTTCTTATACCCATCACCAGCACACAGTTCAAAACATAAACAAAATGCCCACCAACACCAAAACACGACTCAAAACACAACACACAAACAACTTTTTTACACTGGGCCGCGCGGCAACGCGCCAGAAGTAGAAAGTAAAGCAACTTACGCGGTGTGTGCGTAGTGCTCAAGCCACATTTCGTTAGTTCGCATTGCAATACACATACTTTATTCTATCTGTCAATGTCCGCACCGCGTTTGAGCGAAATTCTGTCACCAGCTTAACCGAGAGGTTCATTTTTTACCTCTCTCAATTAACATATATCGTGAAAAATATTGACGAATTCCCATTCGACTTCACTTCTGGCCCCGACGGTACTCCTCCTGCTGACCTCAAATCCTGTGCGGAGGCTGCTCCAGTATCCACTGAAACCCCTTTTTCAGAAATCTCTGAATAAAGGGTACTTCCCCACTCTTTGGAAGAATTTTTTCATAATTCCTATCCTATCAATTACCTAAACTGCAATTGTTCTTATCTGGAAGAGGCTGGTCTAAGCGAATCTACATGGTTTTGTTGGAGCTCGTTTCACTACCACCAATCTTCTTGAGTTCACTTCTCATGTTGGTTGTCAAACTCGGGCGTTTTTGCAATTGATTCGGTAGACCTGTGGCACGGTGCATTATTTTGGTGAAAACGCACTTTTCTCTTCTTCATTTGGGCTGTTACTTTCACGATTTCATCCTATGTAATATTCACAATGGATCCCGTTTCTTTTTTAAATTAGTCGAAACACTTCCCAAAATACAGATGGTTTATATAGGCTTCCCAGCCGAATTTTGCGTTTTTTGTCGATTTTGGACGTCTTTCCTGGCAGCTGTCCACTAGACTGACTGCCGATTTAACCCTGGATTGTAGTGATGGATACACATTTCATCCATTCTCACATAACACGGAAAAATCTAAAAGAGCCTAAACGGCTTCAAACTGGGCTCTAGATCATCAACACGTTATTGTTTTTGGTCAACAGTGAGCAAACGCGGTACTCACAGAGCTTTCTTATGACCAAATGCTTATGCAAAATAGTGAAGCACCGCCTTCTGATATCTTCATGGTGTCATATATCACGCAACTTCACTTTCCGCTCTTCCAAAACGATTTTTCACACCTTTTTTTGGAACTGTCGAATTTGGCCGACCAGACCGTTCATTATCCTCGTTGTTTCTGCGTCCGCGTTTAAAATGAACTTCTCTACCTTTTGCTTCGACGGAGCAGAGTAGGACTAACACCTTTCAACCCACTGCTTTGCTTGAGTGGCATTTTTTCCATTAAAATGAAATGCTGTATCAATACACCAGTTTCAGATTTTTCCATTGTAGCATCACTAAAACCACTGTGACTTGTAAAGAAATGATCGGAAGGACATTTTTGACTTAATCGGTTGAAGGTTGTACTATCTAAAAGTCATGTGGATTTGCCAGTAGTGGCGCGATCATAAGGTATCCGAAGAACTTATTAAGTGATGTAGTAGATTTTCTAACATCGCAGTCATCTTCTGTAGAATAATCTTTATTTAATTTTTTTAGTTAATAGAAAAAGTGCAACGTAAAACCCGTTTTTTACTGAAAAAACCCCGGTTTTCGAATTGCACTATTTTCTTGTAAAAACCGGTTTTGAAACCCAATTTTCAAAAACCGGCAAATCCTACCACGTACATGACTCACTACCAAGTACAAAAACATGGATACTATCAAATAACCAAAAATTGTCTTTGAATGCCGAAAGAAATTTTTGAGATCTATCTAGATCTTTAACAGTTCGTTGAATATGCGTTTTCGCCATTTTACAATTGCTACAGCAAAAGCAATTATATCTCAATTGAATTCACAACTACTACTACAAATCTATCTAAGATTACCGCCATGATAATCCCTGATCACACCACTCATTTCACAGCATTACCCTCATCTCATATAACCTAATTTGAATTTCAATAATTCCGCCTATCGAACTGCACAACTTAACCCCACATTTTTTCCAACCCTTTTTTTATACCAAATTTAATTACCTTCAAATTTTAGCTCTGACGAATTGAAATGAACACGTCTAGACCAACCCTTTTCTACCGTCACAGTTTTTTTTTCTCAATGTTTTGTCACTCAACCCTTCCCTTTATATCAAGGGACAATTTGTGCCCGGAAACCTGTCAATGGGAACCGTATAAACCTCACAAGAGATGAGTACTTAATTGATCGTGCAACCCTTTCCCTGTGGTAATCTGCTACTTCCGCGGCGGCCCTTGATTTCCGGTACCTGGCGGCTAGCAATTGATTTAAGTTGTTTGGATAGGGTTGAGTGAGTTGTCGTATCAGACCCGACGAAAAGGACTTAACAAGGGAGAAAATTGCTTTTCGATTAGCTCATAATGAAAGGGTTATTAACCACCCTTAAAGGGTTGTAATGATTTGTTGTGATGAAAGGGGTATCGCTTTTGAGGACAGCAATGATTGGTTTAAGTGCAAATCAGGATTAAGATGACTGGATTAAATTTATATTAAAAAAAGGTGAAAGATATCGGTTGATAACAAGATCCTTGATACACATAAGCAGGATTTGATCTTTTCAAGAAATATTCCAAACATGTCAAGTCTCCTCAATGTCCCGATCATTTTTGCACCTGCACACATCACGACTGTCGAACACCCCTGATGGTACCACCCTGAGATGCTATTTGGATCATTAATGACAAGGTATACGGACCAAAACGGTAAAACGTGCCCTTAACCAACCCTTAATAGTATAATTATATTTCGTTGTGTTTTTTACCCTAGCGATCATCTGCAAACCCCTAAAAAAAGGGATACATTTTCATGGAACTAGGATCACCTTCTTAGAGCCTGGCACTTTCTTATCTTAGCCGATGCCGATTGAGCCCGTAAACTATTGCAAGCCTGGTGCACATTGCGTAAGATGTCAGGTTTCTAGGGCATCCAATAAATTATTACGGTACAATGATCACAAGTCGGACCTATTTTCTTCGCTGCAGGCTAGCAGAATGTTAATTTGCTTGGCATGCCGCAGGGGTGAGTTAAGGACTTCGTGCTGTTTCTCTTTACCTTAATTGATTGCGTTTTGTACGATTTTATCTGATCGATTAAGAATTGATACGTAATTGGACGGAATTGTAAAGGTGTTAGCCATTTGTCTGGGTTTCAGTTTGAGAGAGATCGATTAGTTGTGAGCAGTTCTGAATTTTTGATACCGTAATCGAAAGTTTTGATTCAATTTGAAATATATGTATGCATATACATATATATATACATATATATCATCAACATAGAAAACGGGCTTAAGCAAATTGTTAGTGTCCAACATTCGAACGAAATCAGTGCAGGGTTTACGTATAAACTACACAAAACACAAACTATAACTTAGAGCCCTTGGAGGCCTCAAAAAAATTGTTCCGAGTGAGGAATTGTCCTACATATTTAGGGTGAATTTAAAAACTCAACACTGCCGCAACATTGCAGACTTCAGCAATTAGAAATCTGTAGCTGAATTCTACAGTGTTGAGCCAGTGTTGAACTTTTGAATTCATCTATACTTGTCCCAGCTTGCCAAAGCGGGTAATGCGGCCTCTGAAGCATAGCCGCACAGCCCTCAAGTTGTTGAAATCTCCGGGACTCCATCTGTAAGAATGTGCAGTTGTTTTCGAGAAAACAAACAGTGAAAGTAACGTGATTTCAAAACTTTGAAAGCTAGTTGCCAGATCGCCCTTGCACCTAGCGACTTCTAACTGGGCTTATTTTTAAAGAATTTCATAACAAACAGCAGGAACGGAGATATTGAAAGAAATATAGAAAAAGCGCCTATTTTATTCACAATTAGTTTATTAAAAAGTTGTGTGGTCAACCAATTAGTGGGCAAACTTAGGGTGTTCAATTACAAACTAAAGCGAAGCGATTTCAACAATCATCATGCCTATGGGCCAAAAATGCCATGAAAACGCCTCACCGACTCGCCTATACTGTCAATGTAAAAATTGTGACATTCAACGTATTTTTTAAGGACTTACAAGAGGTGCCATCGGGAAATCCTATTCCTCCTAATTTATTGTTAATGCAAATCTTTACTCTTTGGATTGGGGGGGGGAATGAGGGACATGAGGAAATGTTCCACTTCAAAAAGTCCTACTACTCTTGGTAAAAGCGTGTACACCTGCAGCCAAAGATCATAAATAGCTCCACTGCCTATTATTAGCCTTGACTTCGTACAACATCGTCCTCCACGATTGTCGGTCCCTATCTTGAAATCTCCAATTTCTTATACCTAGGGCTCATAGATCTTCTTCTATGCTATCTGTATCTCCCTACACCCAAACCCAACCCATGAATATCAAGAGACGCAGAAGTCAGAGCACATTCATTTTAAACCCTTTCAGTCTACAATATTTGTTGCATTGATATGCAAAGGTACACAGGTTTTTTTATATCCTTGACAGGAGGCATAGTCCAGTCAAAATAGACATTCAACAACGACATTCAAGGGACTAACTGAAAATTGGAACAGCCCTTGAAAACATCATTATAACTGAAATGTCGCATTGCTCCAATAATGGGGGGGAGCAAAAACGTTTATTCAAAAGATGAAAAAATCAGTTTTGAGTTGAGGTTGAGTTGAATTTTCAAGAGATGCTGCAATCAACTAAATAAACTACTCAACTACTGAATTCGCGGCTATATACATAACTGCAACTCAAGCCAGGTAGCGGAGTTGAGTCGAGTTCAGTCGGTCATATTTCAACTCGATTCGCGTCTACATGTAGTTGGACTTGGGTTTAACCTGATAACTACAAAAACTAACAACGACAATTCAATACGGTTGTAGCAATGTAAATTTGAAAATGAGCGCCCCACGCTTTTCTTTAACGAATGTTTGATATTTTCTTAATTTTGATTTTTAAACGCTTTTTTAAAGTCTTTTTAACAGATTTGTTTGGAAATTTTGACTAAAGTTTTTGAAACGTTTTTTTTTTTTGCTTTTTAGTTGATTTTTGAAGTAGTTTATTCGCAGTATAAGGTAAACCAAAGCGTTTCCTGAAGATTTTTATCATATTTTTATACAAACTCATTTTATAATCGTGTGACACTACACTTGAGTTCTGGTGTTGATTTATTTCTTAGTGGGAAATTTTGTTATTCGGTTTAAGAAAAAAAAAAACAAACGAAAAAAGCCTTTAATTGCAGTGCTTTGATAAAATTTTTGTAATATTCGAATTCAAAAAATATAAGGCCGTACAGTCCGACAAACATCTTTCTGATGACCAGCGCATGTCCTAGGACCATGTTTCAAACACGGCCTGTGTTCGCCCGTTGTAAGGCGGTCTGTTATTTTTACTCGGGGAATTATTTTATTCTTAGGGAAATATTTTATTCTTTGTTTACTATCATTTTTAGATGTACACCCAATATTATTTCAGATTTCAGTTTTATCAAAATCACGGGCTTACGAATTGTACAAAGAGTTCTAGTATTACCGCGAGGTCGTTGAAGGCATGCTTCGAAGACAAAGACGATCTTCAACCTTAAATACTCTCGACTCCCAACATACAGTCGTTCCAGTTGTAAAAAGCGCTGCTAAGCCCCAGTCTTGTTAAAGCCCTAACTATAGTCCTAGTATTGAAGTCTCCCTGAATAACAAGACGAAGGGTACCAACGATTATGACGGACGGTCACGATGGTTCGGGATTCTGTGGTCTAAGACGAGTGCAGAGTGCTGAAAATACCAGATCATTTGGCACATAGAACAAATACCTCTTATCGCCCTCTCGACAGCTCTTCCCATTGCCTAGAAGGCTTGAACGATTTAGCCAGGGTGTAATCAGAATGTCCCGAGTTCTTGGCTCACTCCTTAAGACTACGTCATGTTTAATACAATCTTCCAAAAGTGTCTCCATTACTTCGACCCAGCGTATCCACACAAACTAAAATTTAAAATGCTAAAAATGTTTTGTTCACACGAGCTCAATCTTAACCCACTCCTCCCCTTCGCTAACGAATTCTACACCAACCTGATTGGGGCGCTGTTTTACATACGGGCATGCAATGTGATCCCAGCGAGTTGGTTCGTTACCCAGGATATCTCGGAGTTTTCATGTTGTTTTCTGTTATTCACTTTTCCTATAAAAATTCCTTATATGTAACCCTCCCACCCCCTTCTATATTTTCTTTTCTCCTCCCTCCCGAAGTATGTGCGTCGTTTTTCTTGTTTTTTTATTCCTCGCTAGGGTATTTTTATTTATTTCCCTGGCATTTGATGGGTTTCCATTCCGTGAGCGACTGACTCACTGCCTTTACCCCATTTTTATGGGAGCCTTTTGAATGCCGCACATATTTCCATCGTACATATTCCGCCCCACCCCCTGGCAGCCCGCTTTGGAGAAGCCAGGAGGACGACGTGGGAGCTCATAAAAAATTATGCTAATGCAGTGGATACTGATTCCCTCCCGGATCCCGGGCCCGGGTCCCGGATCCGAGTCCCGTGTCCAGGAGCTGATGGTGTGCTGGCACTGGATTCCCTATATTTTTGCTTTCTGTTGTTTTTTATCTATCGAGAGGGCTAAGTTGACGGGTGTGGGTTAGTATTCACATGCGTCCATGGATTGGAGGAAGACATCACGTGTGGGTGGAGCCCTTTCCTTAAGTGACTTACTTGGAGAAGAGTCTTGGACCGGAATCGGAGACTGTGTTGTGGGAGCATCTTTTCTTTGACTCGTGATATCTAAATTTACATATCTTTCCGGATGAATGCTGGCGTATCATGTGCCGCTGCTGCTGTACCCTTGGATCCCTTTTTTACAGAAATCATCTCCAGTTTTTTTTCCTTCTTTCTTGGAACTCCTAAAATATTCCAAAGGGAGGGGGATTGGATCCGTTCGTTTTCTCGTTAGCTGTTGGGCCTCCGTGGGTTATTGTTTCAGGTTCGTTTGATATCTACATACGAGCGTTATACATACATATATCCAGCCATCTACCCTAAGCGCATATCTCTCGTTCCTGACCTTCTATCGCATGTGTGTGACATTATGATATTTTATTTTTGTTGGATTTCACTTTTTTTATGGTGAACGATGGCTTTGTGGTTTTCCACATACTCAAGATCTGTGCTGTGACTGCTGCGGCTTGTTTGGTTGCTCCGGCGTAGGTACGTTGTCCCCTGAGTATAGCTAAAGGCGAAACTGGGGAGCTTCGTATATATTTGCTTAAAGTGTCTTCCACTTGACTTAAGACTTTCCTTCAAGCATAGGATGAACTGGAAAATAGTAAAAAAAATAAGGTGAAACACAGGAAGATTTATTCGGTACTTGTGCCAAGAAAGAATTTGTGCACGAATTGGATTCATGGTTTTTTGGGGTTTTTTTTTTTTGGTTGAGAAATTGAACCAGCAAAAAATAAAGTTCAATTCTTATGTATCAAGAATATTTCAAAAACAATTTAATCATAATTATAATAAATAGGGTATCTGTGCAACTGATTTTTGTTATAGAGTAAACAAGTCTTTATTGGGAGTCTTTTCACACAAACTCATGTTTATTTATTTATTTATACAGACTTAGGACAATAACCATACTGAAAAGAATTCTATAGGAAATTAACAATAACAAAATTAAGAGAAAATTTATATAATAAAGCTTGAAATTTCGTAACAACTGAATCAGAAATTAACGATTTCTATATTAGTTAGCTTTAAACAATGGCTATTATGATTACAACTTAATTGAAGATATAGTTAAATTGAAATCAAGCTGACCTATCGCAAAGAACATTGCAGTTTCTTTAAAAATTTGTTTATCCATCTGTCTATCAAGATGACAATCTGAGTTGAAACAAGTTGCCGCACTCGAGACTAGCTCACACGTCTTTGCGTCACGTCGGTATAATCAGGTGCATAAATAGTGAACAAAGCTAGAAAAGAAAAAGACTGAACTTTGAAGCACAGTGTATCTTTCACAAACATAACAGATACCAAAATAGTGCAATCAATTTACGAAAATCCTTCTAATAATTGCCATCAGGAAACAAAAAATATGGTCATATAGGAAAAAAATTCTAAAAAAGATAGCGTTTTCTTTTTCGGAATTTGGAATGGCGAACCTAACCTAAAAATCCCGGAAAGTGTAAAAACGCTTTTTAGCGAATAAAAGAAAAACGTGACCGGATCGAAAAAAATCAAGCTATAAAGTTGTAGCTATTCAAATTATCTTACGATTGATGTATATTGAGTTATAGGTTATGGTAGAAAATATAGAGAAAAATGGAAAAAACTGTCGAAAATCACGTTTTTTTAATTTGTTAATAACTTTTGTTAAACGCCACTTACATATTTGTTATTTGGTACAAATATTGCTTCTAGCTAGCTGAAAAAAATGGTGTAATTTTTGTTGCGAAATATTAAACAGTTTCCCTGAAATTTCACTTTTTGTAAAAATAGGCTTTCTTGTAAAAACGTTCCTCTTGGTCCATGGATTTCTCTGGATCAACGTTGGAGAGCTTAAAATTTTCTTCCAAGATTATACTAGCGTCTACAAGTAAAAAAAGTCGATTTAAAATGCTTACATTGCTCAAAATGGCCCCTAAATCGACTTTTTTTACTTGTAGATGCTAGTACAATCTTTGAAGAAAATTTTAAGCACGTGCCATTCCAAATTCCGAAAAAGAAAACGCTATCTTTTTTAGAATTTTTTTCCTATATGACCATATTTTTTGTTTCCTGTTGGCAATTAACGCAAAAATTACATGGAGCTATTTTAGATTGATTGGACTAAAATACTTCTGTATTTAAGTGTTTGGAGTTCAAGAAGTTGACATCTATATGTTGGAATCTGCTATGTCCAATTTAACTTGCGTACAGTATATCTCGAGATATTTCTCTGAACATCCTCGATTTAATCCTCATGGACTTTTGTATATGGAGACCACACAACCGATACATATTTAATAAGCGATATAGGTGGATTCGCGGACGACCTTATTATATACAGGACAGGACCGAAGATTGACGTAATCCAGAAGCGACTTCAACAAGAGTTCGATAAAATAGAGCAATATGCTGATGATTGGAAATTGAAAATCAATCATGGAAAATGCGAAAAGATCCTCTTAACGACGAAACGTTCCTCCACGTGATGTTAGGAGGAACTGGCGAGCGGTTCATATTCGAAGCCATGCGGGACAAACGCTAGAGAGGAAAACCGAGGTTACGTACCTAGGGATTTGGCTGGATCAGAACATGTATTTTTTTTTTATGTGACAGACTAGAGGCTTAGGGAAAGTCCCTTTGTACTGTCGACAATCTATTTTTTCGTATAGAGTGAATGTCGGACAGCAGCTCTAGCCGGAAGATAGAGAGAAGAGAAGGAAGTAACTGTCACAACCTAGCCGCGACATTTTATTCCACCTAATCACAACCATGTCGCGACTCTGACATCGGGGCGTCGAGAACAACTCGCTGGAGTGTTATGCCTCCTGAAACGAGTTGAATCTCATCAACCAACCGATGGCATGCGCTTGGTGAAGCGAGGAAGGACTCGGGAAGGATATGACAGGGGAATCAGGAATGCAAAGAGGGAAGAAGAAAGAAGGAAAGTTAGGTGGGAAAGGCGAAGGACCGTGGCGCCGCCGGGGTTCGAACCCGGGACCTCTGGGGATAGAGTCAGGCGCCTTACCTCTAGACTACCGAGGCCCCTATTACGAGAGTCATATACGTACCGCTATATCCAAAACCCGTAAGGCTTTCCAAAGGGGGAAGATGCTCGCTTTTAGTAAACACTTTAACTCACGGGTTAAGACAAGAAACCTTCGGCTGCCCCGTATGGTGGAACACATTCCCATCATATAAGGAGAGGTTGAGGGTGTTCCAAAGACGATGCCTGAGTCAAACTTCAAATAATTCCATGCCAATAATATCCTATACGGAAAAGCAGCTACCATGAATATAGACTATAGACAATTTCATAATCAGATTGATCCGAAATTATATTGTGAGAGCGGCTTACTACCCCAGACCAAGCTACTATGACAGGGCAAGACGGACAGGATATGTACCCCCCGAAGCATTCCCATGGCTAGATGCATTAGGACTAATACAAGCCAGAGAGGGATTACCCTTAATATACCAGGTTTATCGTCGGGCCGATGGACTGAATGCAGAGCTCCTACGATTCAGCACACAAGTCGTCTATTCAGATTGGGAGGCAGCCTCCAAAGGCAGTACGAAGTACTGGTGGCTGGAGGAATAAAATGAACAAAGTGTTAATGTGCGAATGAGTGTAAGCGTGGTGTGAAAGCAGGCGTTAGCCTAAGTAGGGTTAGGATCCCAATAGGGGAAATAGGAATAGATATAGAACTATATTTGTAATAACTTTAGTTGTAAGATAGATAGCTAGTTTTATCGTAAGGCTTAGTTGACTAGGAGTAGTCAGTTCTATCGCCTGAGACTCTGATGGCTGTCGCCCGGCTAAACTACTTCGTAGGGAATAAATGCGTAGGTTAGATTAGGTAGTTTGTAAGTCTTATTATTTAGGTTAATTTTTATAAAATAGCTAAGTTTTTTTTTTTTATCACAATTTTTTTAGCGTTAATTTTAGAGACAAACTTTCTTATAATAAAATAAATAAGGAGGCCAAAAGGCAAAATTAATTAATTAATTAAGTTAAATTGAGTTTAGCTTAGAGGGTTCGTGGAGGACCAGTAAGTTTCTTAAGTTAGATAGAGAAAATAAGTTTAAGCATATTGCCTTTAATTGTTCTTATTGTAATAAACGACATCCTTGTCACCGGTCTAGATAGTGGGATTCCCGGCATACAATGGAGATTGCTAGACGGCCTTAAAGATCTCGACTACGCCGACGATATCTGTTTGCTGGTACATAGACACCAGGACTCAAAAAACGTGTTAAACAATTTGGCAACAAAAAGTAGTCCAACTTAAGGCTAAATTCGACTAAAACTAAAGAAATACGGATAAATGCAAACACCATTGAATGGACAGCGCTGAATAACCGTGACGTGGATCTGATAAATAAATTCTGCTACCTCGGTAGTATCACCGAAATTGGCGGGCATAAAAAGACGCCAGGGGGCAAAATCGTACCGTCACCTCCTCGCCGGTGCCTCCTGGATAACCAACTAACGACGGACGTACCCAGTGCCTGGGGGTATAGCTGGGCCACCCTATCCGTTGGGGTATAATTCACGGATCCGGCCCTCCAGGTCGGGGGTTGGGCGAAAGGTTGACAACCTCTCCTCAGAAAACAACTCTTGTTATGGAATCGAGAAATCAGCCTCGGAACAGTCAGGATTTACGGCAAAAACCTCAGCAACGTCCCAGGACTAATGATTTTAGGAAAAACGATATTAAGTTTGCAACATGGAATGTAAGAACATTATATAGACCCGGAGCAATGGCAGAAATGATAGATGAGCTAAGACGATATAGAATACTCATCGCAGGACTACAAGAACTAAGGTGGACTGGTAGAGGAGCCCTAGAACGTAATAATGACTCCAGAAGAAACTTTGGGGTAGGTTTCTGTGTACTTAAACCTCTAATCAACAACGTAATAGACTTCAACGCGCTTAACGATCGGATCGCAACCTTAAGAATCAAATCCAGATTTCATAATATAACATTCATCACCGTGCACGCGCCTACAGAAGAAAAACCAGAACAAAAAAAAGATGACTTCTATGAAACTCTTAGGGTGACCTATGACCAAATCCCTTCTTACGACATGAAAATCGTATTAGGGGACTTTAATGCTAAAATAGGTAAGGAACCATATTATTATCCTTACGCTGGTAAGTTCTCGTTGCACGAGGATTCAAACGATAACGGGAACAGAATGGCCGAATTTGCTATCGCAAGAAGTTTGTCAATAGCTAGCACCTGGTTTAACCATAAGAATATACACAAAAGGACATGGACATCACCAGATGGCAGGCACCATAACCAAATTGACCATGTTCTAGTTGACACTAGGCATGGAAGCAGCATACTGGATGTAAGAAGTTTTCGAGAAGCGAATGTAGACACCGATCACTACCTAGTTGTTGGGAAAATGAGGACGAAAAAACTAGCGACAATAAATAGAAGAAACAATGGTAGACAAATAAATTGGAATATAGAAAAATTAAGAAATATAGAATCAAAACAACAGTATGAAATTATGTTAACAAAAAAGCTTGAGCAAATAACAAGGAGTCTGGAAATGGAAACTGATCTGAACCTGATGTGGAACTCTATAAAAGAAAAAATTATAGAAACAAACAACTGTGTATTAGGCACACAAAACCACGAAAAAAGGAGACATTGGTTTGATAATCAATGCAAGAGCAGCATTGAAATAAAAAACCATGCAAGACAGGTGTACCTAACAAGAATGACTAGAGGAAACCATGAGAAATATGTAGCAGCACGAAGAGACACGAATAAGTTATTAAGGAAGAAAAAACGTGATTACTTCAGAACTAGAATAAGTGCGATCCAGCAAAGCTTCAGTAATAAAGACACTAGAAGTTTCTACAAAGAAGTCAACATGATTAAGAAAGGATACAAACCCACCTGCACCATGGTAAGAAGAGAAGATGGTACTATAGCTAGTAGTATCGATGACATACTCGAGGTGTGGGAGAAATACTTTAGAGACTTCTTCAAAGAGAATATAAGCCTAACACAGGGAGCAGCGCAAAACCGTAATACAGATGACCCAGAAAACGATACGCCAGATCCTACAATGGAGGAAGTTGAAAATGCCATAGCGAAACTGAAAAATCACAAAGCTCCAGGTCCAGATGGCATACCCACGGAAATCTTAAAAAATGGTGGGGAGAAGTTATGCCAGGCCTTACATAGTCTAATCATAAAACTATGGAGAAGCAGCAAGATGTCAGAAGAATGGCTTTTAGGCACAATAGTCCCAGTCCATAAAAAAGGTGAGTTGATGAGCTGCAAAAACTACAGGCCAATATCTCTTCTGAACACAGCTTACAAAGTGTTTTCACATATTTTATTTAATAGACTGAAACCACATTTGGAAGATAAAGTAGATGATTACCAAGCAGGATTTATAACGAACAGATCTACAACAGACCAGATTTTCATAATGAGACAAATACTTGAAAAATGCTGGGAAGAAAACATTGATATACATCTTCTTTTTATAGACTATAGAAATGCATACGATCTGCTAAATAAAAGAGAGTTGTGGAATAGGATGAGTGAAATGGGTTTCCCCAGAAAATTAATAGATCTCTGCAGGATGACGACCAAAAATTGTGAAACACAAGTGAGAATACGAGGCTGTAACTCAACCAGTTTTCCTCAAGAATCGGGTCTGCGACAAGGAGATGCAATCTCACCAATACTTTTTAACATTGCTCTCGAAGCAATAATGAGAGAAACACAGCTTAATGGAGCAAATAGCATATTCACAAGGAACATCCTGATACTAGCCTTCGCAGATGATATAGTCATAATTGGACGCAAAGCACAAGAGGTAAAGGAAACCTTTTTCAAGATTGTAGAAAGCTCAGCAAAGTTCAATCTACGTGTAAATGACACAAAAACAAAATATATGATCGTATCAAAACAAGGACATCGGCTAGGACGAAGTATCAGCCTAGGCGATCATATTGTGGAAATTGTAGAAAACTTTATCAACTTAGGGACAATGCTTACTGCACAAAACCATATAAAGGACGACATCCATAGACGCATCGTAGCCGCAAATAAAACCTATTTCGCACTAGTCCCGGTCTTTAAAAACAAACAAATTTCAAGACAATGCAAAATCAGACTATACGAAACGTTAATCCGCCCAGTTCTCTGCTATGGGTCTGAGGCTTGGACATTGACCCAACAAACAGAAAACCGGCTTAAAATCTTCGAAAGAAAGATCTTAAGAAGAATATTTGGTGCTGTAAGGGTTAACCAAAACGAATGGCGCATTAGGACAAATGAGGAACTTCAACAAATGTATGACGAAATAAACATATCTACATACATAAGAAGAACAGACTGCGATAGCTAGGACACGTTCTACGGGCTCCAGAAGAAAGAATGCTAGCCAGGATTTTTAATGGAAGACCATCTGGAAGAAGAAGTGTAGGACGACCAAGAAATAGGTGGATGGATGACGTTCTAGAAGCTATACGAAAACTTCGTATATCAAACTGGAGAAAGCTAGCAAGACGTAGAGAAGACTGGAAGAGGAGACTTCAAGAGGCCCGAGTCCTGCAAGGACTGTAGCGCCATTTAAGAAGAAGAAAAAGACGCCAGCTCCAGAATAAATAAAGCACGAAGCGCATATGCATGCCTGCTTGGCATATGGAGATCAACGGAAATCTCAACTAACACTAAATTGCGGCTATTCAACTCCAACGTTAAGGCAGTTCTTTTGTATGGTTGCGAAATATGGAAAGTCACCCAATTCATCGCAGGGCGCCTACAAGTTTTTATCAACAGATGCCTGCGTCGTATCCTAAAAATCCGCCCCGGAAATGTAATTGGCACACCTTGCGTTGCGAACACGAAAATCTAGCCAAACAGGCCCTTGAATGGAATCCGCAAGGATCCCGTCAATTCGGAAGACCTAGAACAACGTGGAGGAAGACCCTACTAGCAGAGGCCGCAACAACTGGGAGATCCTGGTCAGAGCTGAGAGCTGTCGCGCAAAACAGAGTCCCATGAGGATTAAAGGAGCATAAAGTAAAAGTAAAAAAAGTATATTTAATAGGAGTTTTGTTCGCCTTATTCCGCGTTTTTCTCTATTATGAGGAAAAACTATGCATTTTGTTGAAAACATCAAAAGAGCAAAGTTGAAAGCGTATTAGAGTTTATAGAGGTTTTATGCGAGGCAGTACATTTATCCGTTATACGATGGTAAACTATACTGAAGTTAAATGTCCCACTTCAAAAATAATGTCCTACTACCTCTTAGTATGAGCGTATAAGTCTGCATCATCATCTCCCCAAACCCTCAAGGGGCGCAGCAACACATTCATTTCAGCCTCCATTTGTTTTATTGATGCATCAATTTTCGTATAAATTGGAACCGATAGGGTTAAATGGATCACATCGAGCCACAGTCAGGCCTAAAACGCATATGTACACAGATTAATTTTATACCTAATCACAATAGACATTCAAACTTCTCCAAATACCGGTGGGGAGCAAAAAATTATTCAAAGGTAGTAACTCACTTCTCGATGTTCCCGTATAACCTACTTAATCCACATTTGGTATGAGTCTATAAGTCCATCGGCGATTGGTAGCCTCGTCACACCTTTTTTGCCTTGCTGCGAAGGACCGGCTGTATAATAAACGACGAATCCATCTCCTGTTCGATCACCGAAGTCAGCGTCACGATAGTATTGAATGGAGAGCTGGTGGAATAAAACCGAGTGTTGGCTTTGTCAGTTATTTCACAACACTTTCGACAATCTTTCTGGCTAATTCTTGCTGTCCGACATTCCACTCAATCTTAAGGCCAGCCTTTCATATAAAAAAATATAATACGTTACGGCCTAGGAGTTTCATAATTTAAAATCAGAATGGCTTGATTTGGGAGCAGCCTACCGCATTCAGTATTCCTGAACTGTTACAACGTCCAAGAGCTCAAACGCACGTTTCATCGCCTCCTCTGCCTTCACTTGCAGACTCCCTTTAACCTATAATATCCTTCAACTATCCTTCGAGATAATTACTAGACACTGCAACGAAAGGCGAAAGCCATGACGGATTGATAAAACAAAAGGTGAATCCTTTCACATTAATTCTTTTTAAATTGGATAGAAGTTCTCAACCAAAAAAAATCCAAACCTTACTTAAATTCGCTAATTTTTTTTGGTCGGTCATCCTTACCCACATTCAATTTATACTTAATACCAATAGAGCAAAATTAACCAAAACCCACTTTTCCAATAGTCACTCCTTAAATTAATGTGTTTTTCTTTCATAATCCTTTCGGGCTCAACAGAAAAATGAAATGCTTGATCGATAAGGATCACTAGACCAGCAAGAAAAAGCAATGAATCATTACCAACCCTCGTCAGGAGAATCATTAAGAAAAGGGTAGGGACCCAGCTCAAGTATCCATAAATTTCTTCGACGCCCTGATGAACACGAAAACCCTTTTTTCGTACCTATATCAGGACGAAAAATCGCCCTAGATGGTGATTTTGCAAAAAAAAAGGATAAACTTAAGCGTTTTACTTTTTTTAAGTAAAAAATAATGTGAAATATTTTTGATGGACTCGGACACTACTACAGCCAGACAATTGCAGCATGTTGCAACCCTTCTTTAAGAGGGTTTTGTGCAACGGCAGGAGTAAGGTTACAGTATTTTAATGAGATTTTCAGTTGCTTTGTGATGAAAAGGAAATCATAAAAGCATGAAATATAATCCATTTTCTTAAGGTGCAGTACAATAGGATTAAGAGGCGCTGGACCACACAGGCTCTGGCAGTTCGGATTACTTCGCAACATGGCGGCAGAATTTATAAGAGAAAAAGTGGAGAATAAATCACCGAATATTTCGCATTGCAATCAATCCAGTACAGAATTGCCACTCATTGACTTCTGAGTACACAGCACATTTGATAGTGCGGCTTATCTGTCAGGATAAACTATGGCGAAATTACACAGTCAAGAAGGGAAGGATCTAATCGACGCCATTAGACTTATATCTGGCTCCTGTACAGTCGAAACTGTACTAAATTGGATGATCATAAAGCAATTTGAAAAAGGACGAAACCCCAAATGCCACCACAGGATAAAAAAAGAGAAAATACCACACACACACAAAAAAATGTCGTGAGGTAATTTTTATCAAGTAGCTCCACTTTGACTGACACTTTGCTCTCTCGTTCATTTTTTTTCCTTCTTCTTCCTTTTTTCCTCGGCCTCGTCCTGTGCTGTGGCACTGATGATTTCCTTTTGTGATAGTGGCCAAACTCTGTATATTCTTACTATATTTTTGGCA
This sequence comes from Thereva unica, assembly GCA_949987705.1. Lineage (NCBI taxonomy): Eukaryota > Metazoa > Arthropoda > Insecta > Diptera > Therevidae > Thereva > Thereva unica. The sequence continues at coordinate 49,562,401 of OX465281.1, read as the reverse complement.
TAGGGCGAGCGTAGAACATCCAGGCATAAATTGACCATATGTCATACGTTATGTAAGGATAACGGCACAACAACAATTGACCAGTTCGGAGCTACTTACAAAACGACAGCGCGAACCTATTTTGGTTCTTTCCCTTTTGGTTCAAGAGTCCTTAAGATGGGCGCTCTCTAGTTTGATGGCACGTGCTGATGATTTTTATCAGTTTCAGGATGAAAAATTTGTTCAATCAACATTCGTCGTGTTAAGAAAATTGCTTCTGAGATGGCCACACACTTCTAGAAAATGGACGAGTTTAGTCGAGTGGTCATCGCCCTATTGGAAGGGATTTTCTTATGTTGTTGTTGGCTATACTTTTTATCATAGATTATTATTGACTATAAAGAAAGATATTTGTTGTGGTTTGAGTTGGATATGTGTAGATTTTGTAAAAGGAAAAATTAAATTTTTTAAATCAGAGTTATTGCTAGTTAAAGCGGGTTAAACTAACTTGGGATATCAAAACCCTTCTTCACTTACATTTATTATATTGGCTTTAAATTTTCTAGTTCTAGGAAGGAAAAGGTCTAATCAATCAGTTTCAATGATGTTTTCATATTTACAGATAAATGAAATGTACTACGACACCCTATTAGAGAAAAAAGAGGAAATCTTTTATATGGATATACCATACTACATATACCATACCATATGGATACTACCCATCAGCATTGTTTCTCAACCTGGGGTTCACGCCTCCCAATTGAGTCCCGAAATTTCCCACCATCCGTATGCTACTAAGAATTTTTCAAGTTTTTCGCCTTTCAAAAGCGCTTTGGCACTGGTCTAGGCAGGGCGTGCCCTGAGATGGTAAGAAATTGGCGAAGCGGCGTGTGGTGAGTAAGTGGCAAGTGAAATATTAGCATATGGAGTCGAAGGAAACAGCGCCCATCGAGATGGTATAGTGTTTTGCAGGTAGACTGGCACCATTTGGTTGCCACTAGTCTCCAACAAGTTTAATTTTGAAGTGATATATGCCACTTCACCGCCAACTTGGGTTTATATTTTGGAGGAAAACATTATAAATGGCGTACTTTGCCATCCGTTTTTTATGAAAAAACCAAGCTTAAGAGTACCCTTTTTACTACCAGTCCGTCATGTCTTTCAGGTCATGGTGCAATGTCTAGTAGTAAGCTTGGTTTGAAGAAGAGAGAAGAATGGGAAAGGTTGAAGGAGATCTGGAGGGTGTAGAAGAGAATGACGAAGAGCCTCACGTTTGAACTCTAAGGTGTTGTACGAGTTCGGATATACTGACTGCGGGAGATTATTCCACAGTCTAGACCGTATTGTGCGCAAACGGGGGGGGGGGCTGTAGGGTATGGGAGTGAGCCGAGCGGGCTAGTCTTGTATTGCGGGAAAAATATTGCAGTGCAGGTAGGAGGTCCTGTTTTTCAGTGGAACAGTCGCTGTGGTAATAGCGATAAAGTATAGAGAGGACTGCTACATTCCTACGGTTGCGTAAGGTGTTCATGGGAGGCGCGAAAGGTGCTATCACCAATAAGTTTAAGGGCACGATTTTACACCTTGTCGAGACAAGCCAAGGTGTTTTGGGGCGCCGGCCAAAAACACCAGTTGTATTCAAGGCGGGGCCGAATGTAGGATTCGTATATTGTAGCCAAGGCAGCTGACTTGAAGAGAAACTTGCATCTCTTGAGAAATCCAAGGCATTGGGAAGCTTGTTTGGCGATTTGGAATATGTGATCATTCTATCGCAGATCCCTGACCCCTAGGATGTTGAGACTTGAGTCAGCCGTTAGATTATCTTTATCCACTGAGATAGGAGGAAGGTCGGTACAATTTTTGTTGAAGATCAGACAGTACTTCATTTTGGTGGTATTAAATTCAACACAATTCATGTCGCCCCAATGAAGAATCGATTCTATATCCGGGTTGATCGAAGTGGACATCAGTTTACGGTGGTAAAGACAAGGTCTGGCACGTGAAGTGGCAGTGCCTGCCAATTCGGTGCGCATTAAACCACTTCGATGCCATCCCGCGATCATGCCACTGACACAACACTTGCAGTTTGGTCACCATGTCACCGGCGGGCGCCGTGGGTTAAGTCTAGTCAAGTGCCGCCGCACTGAATTTGTCTTCCCTCTAACATATTCTGGATCTTAGTGACGAACGCCTTCTCTCGCCAATATCTTTATGGATATAATTCCCGCAACCACGCGCGCCGCATCGTTGGATATGGTCCTCTATGCGCAGCACCGCGACGGTCGCTTAAGCTCGATACAGGTACATGCATCCGTTGGTGTGTGCGGTAATTGATATAATAGAAGCGAATGCATTCAAAAGCATATAGTTATGTAACGTAAACGAAGCGGTCTACTTCCAACTTTTCCGCATTGTCGCATTCGCTATAGTCTCAAATACCCAAATACAAGCACACACAACAGAGACATGCACTCGTCATTTAGATTTTTTGGTTATTTCTAAAAGACTAAAGGGAACCCAACAAGCATTTACCGTATACACCGCACGCACGCAAGTATCTTTTTCCATCGGTATGCAGCCTTTCATTTTCTGCTGTTTGCTTCCTTGCCACACTGGCACTTGGAAAAGTTAGACTGAACTAACCACCCTCCCCAATTAGGAGGCGACGAATCGGTTTGAGCCCCCACTTTGGATAGGATTCTTGCCAACAGCTATGCTAAGTGTTATAAAATTAAGCCTCTGATCGATCATCACTCGCGCATAATTCGATCTCATCAAGGCATAAATCATTCTACATTATGATCCACAGAGAGGTCCCAGGACACCACATTTTGTTCTGTACATCTTTGGCCCTAATCCGATTCACAATGAAGTGACCTACCTTCTTTCCTTTTTAGGAAAAGTTGTTACCAAATAACGGTGTCGGAGGAGGGGGGGACGTGTGTGTCTGGCGAGTCATCGGGGCCACACGATCCGCCGGCCCTGCATGTAGGACCATGGCTCTGTAGCAAAAGCTTTTGTTCTTAAATCTATGTATGCTACAAAAAGAGTGAAGTTCGCAAGTTCCACTATAGAGTTTTTTACGCCAAGCTTTTAATATTCAAGGTATAGACTTTTTCAAACATCGTGACATTCCGCGCATCTACCCCAGCAAAGCTCTTAAAAATATTTAAAAGCTCGGCAAAGCTTCTTTTAACTCCTCCTATCAAATCACTTGCTGCCATTTAAGGTAGGGACACACTGAGCCCACGTACGCAACGTATGCAACGCGTTATTAAATCTAAACGGTTGAATTTGTATGCCTAGAAACACAATTATCATACGCACTGTCACACGCGTCCCACGCAACGTTATATCTGTCGATCCAGATCGGCGTGGGGTACGTTGCGTACGTGGGCTCAGTGTGTCCCTACCTTTAATCAGTCACGACTGCGTATTGCTAGAGGGAATGGTGTTTTTCTGGGACTATGATGTTTTTCTGGGACTAGCATGATTATTTAAAAAATTTACAATTTATGAATGAAAATCGCCCCTTTTCATATATTTTTTTATTTTAAGGTTCTCGTATTTTACACACTTGCTACAGAAATAATTTATAGCAATTCCTACTAAAAAAAATACGAAATTTGTGTTTTTATCTCTTTGATTACTAGATTGTTGACGTTTTCCGCCAGTCGCATGCGCGCTTCTGCTTGGGGAGGTTGTGCTGCTCGCGACTGGGGAGAACTATCATTTTATAAATGAAAAAGCTCATGAATTCAAAAGAAATTTTTTCAGCATTTTTTTTTTAAATTATTTTAAATTTAACGATGAAGAATATTTCTCATAATTATAGTAAAATTATGCTTATTATGATGAATAAACTGGCTTGGTTGAGCAGAGGCTTTACATGTATTTAAAAGCTCTGCTCAACACATTAAAGATAAATTAACTTTATTCATTCGGTATGCGCGCATCCCTTCTCAAATTATTTTGTTGAGTTTTTTCTGCGTTTATTGCCGTTTTAACTAAAAAGAGGGGAAATGATAGAACAATATTTATAAAATTTGGCAAGGAGGTGCGCAGAATTGTTCAAATTTTTTGTGTCACGGAGTTTGAAAAAATCTATACAGGCTTACTATCTCAATTTCCATACTGTGCTTATAAAGAGTGATGTTTCGTCGTAATGTTTGTTCTCTTTTTGATAAAACCGCGTAGTTTGTATCTTTCGTACAGACTCCTTATTTCATTCCAAATCCGTTATAACCCTAATCAATAATTCTTAATAAACCAAACTAAAATTCCAATAACCCTTTAGAAATTTACAAACCTCCAAACTAAGCCAGACAAAATCACACTCTATTAGAACTAAATAATCCTTAATTAAACCGAGTAACACAATATCATTAAACTCTCATTTCCATTCCACTCCACTTTTGCCAAAAACAATAACAAAAATACGGAAACCTTCAACCCCTTCGAAAATTACAAATTTTCTGTCTGGGGCCAGTTGTTTGAAGGCTTTGAAGTCTGTGAAACTGTCTGTCATAATTTTGGAAAAGGGTCAGTTCTGGTCGTTATTGGTCACTTAACCAGTTGGTCCCATTTCCCACATATTAGTCATGATCATTTTTTTGTTGAAGGGTCCTAGCAGTGAAATATGACCTTCTGGACTAGGGTCACCATTTGTTTGACGCTATTCGGTTTTTCGACTAGGCAACTATTAAAATTAGTTTTTATGAACAAGTAATAATAGGAAAGGGTTCTCTGGATCATCGATCAGGATGAGGGAAAATAAACAGGAAAACGCAAATTACTTTTCGGTTAAGGGCTGTTGAATGCCTTCAAGTTTCACATATTGTTTCCCCTTTTTTTTACTTTTACACATATTTATTTGAAATACTGGAGATTATTGTGAGTTATGTGTGCTACTTTTGGTGTATTCTTCATTCGGTTGCTTTTGGTCTTTTATTTACTTACTAGGAATACATAGGTAAAAAAAACTAAAAAGAATTAAGTTGAAGGAATATTATCTACTAGACAAGTAACTGAAGATACGTATTTTGCACACACTTAATGACCCCGCATTTTGTACACCGGCAGGTAAAATCTAGGTGGAATTAATAGTATTCTTCTCCTCGTACGTCCGAGTCGAAGATACTCATGAAGATTTGATGTGAGGTCGAAGTGTAGGAGATGTAAACGAACGTAACCTTGCAACCTAGAATGGAAGAACGATACCGGCTGATGCGGTCAGATAGACAAAGATTATAAACAAACTTTATACAATCATTGAAGACTACATTGAGTTTATCACGACATGACCCCAGTAACATTGAAATTCGCATTCAATTGAATTCTAGCATGCAGCAGGTAGATATGCAGGGAGAGTGTATGCCTCTAGCGAACAAATTTTCAGATTTTCATGCCTGTGGCGGGAGCGTGCATACTTCTGTGGCATGCTTATTGGTTCGCTTTGCGGGCACTTGCGTGCTTGTAAATTAACCAACTAAATTATTTTTAATCGGGGATGCAACAAGGGATGGAAATACTAGGCTAGCGTAAGCAAGTTATGGTAGAATTAGAGTTTTAAATAGCTTTGAACGAACACCTATGGGCAGAATCGAAGCATACAGGCATAGCCGGCACAAATTACGAGGCGCTCAGCGCTAAATCGGCCTAAGCCTCAATTTCTGAAACAGGTAAAATTAGGCTTATAAGAAAGATGAAAGTCTAACAAACACAACATTTATTTTGGTACATTCATATACAAATTAAACTGGCCATTTTCTTTCAATGTTAATCTAAAGAATACTTTTGTATCATTGTATTGATTAATGTGGCTTAGGTCGTTCTTCCGTAGACTTTATGTGGCTTAGGCCAATCTAGCGCTGAGCGCCTCTATAAGGTATGGGAAACCTAATCACAGCAGGTTGACTGTGAGTTTACGTAGACACCCGATTAAAAATAATTTCATGGTTAATTTCCTTACTAGCACGCACGCGCCCGCAGCTAGCACGCATAGCGAACAAACAGGCACGCCACAAAAGTACGTACTCTCCCGCCACAGGCACGCACGCTCCCGCCACAGGGATACACGCTCCCGCCACTGGCACGAAAATCTAAAAATTTGTTCGCTTGAGGGATGCACTCTCCCGCCACAGGTATCCACTCTCCCGCCACACGCACGAAAATCTCAAAATGTGCCTGATGACGACTTTACATACATATATAATACTCTTCTCCATCTTTTTTAAGAGGCGTAGAATTTTTATTCTAGAAAAAAAAATTTTTTTCTTTCATTTTAAATTTGAGTTTCGTGCGTACCAGCTGCATGCTAGCTGCGGGCTAGTGTTATTTTCACTCAGGCGTGCATGCTAGCTGCGGGCGCCGTGCGGGCTAGTGCATGCCAGCTGCGTGCTAGCTGCGGGCGAATTTCATTTTTACTCGTGATTTATAATATTCGTGCGTACCAGCTGCATGCTAGCTGCGGGCTAGTCTTCAGGCGTGCATGCTAGCTGCGGGCGCCGTGCGGGCTAGTGCATGCTAGCTGCGGGCGAATTTCATTTTTAATCGGGCACCTAGATTTTTGCCTGGTATTTGGGAAGTTAAATTCTTTTTTATGAGAGTGATAGATAGAAAGAAAGAAGTATCTAATTGACTCCTTTACATTGGAATGCAACAGCTGGCAGATTTAGAGACAATTAGCAGTAGTATTTCAAGTATATTATGTCAATAAATTAGGGCGTCATCTGCATACATCTGTAGTTTACAACTGCTGAAGTCATTTATATACATGCTGAAAAGCAATGGTCCTACTATGGATCGTTGCGGAACACCACGTTTTATTGGTAAAGAATCCAAAATTGTATTTTGTAGCCATTCTTTTTAAGATCAATTATGAACATAAGTACTCTCGAATCAAGGAGGCAAATTGTAGTATATTAGCTTAGTTTCTAGCAGCTTATGACTGTACTAAAGAAATACTAGAAAAACGATGTCATTAAAATGAAGAGTCGTCTAGAGATCGACGGTCTCCTTCAACATTGCATTTTAACAACTACTCCTTTTGCGGAGACCAGACTGTTGCATGCTTGAACTGTTTTTGCGTGTGACTTCTCTTTTTACGGATAATCACTATTTGTGTTGGTAAGTATGATTTGATCTTGATGAAATAAAAGAAGATATTAAATGGAATGGTTGTTATTTATTAACAAAACACTAATACTCGAACAATGAAGTTATAAATATGGAAACGCGTAATCTTGATGTTAATTCTTGGTTAATTCTTGTTTCTAAACCTCTGTTACGATTTGGTAAATCCCAAACCGTATCTACCCCTAACTGTGTTAGATTCCTTACTCGGTGTGGTAAATCCCACTTGTAGGTAAAGAATGATTTGTATGTCCTGGAATTCGCCTTTTATACTGTTTCCTTGATTCAAGCTCGCTGTAATATTCTAGTAGGCGAGCTTTTGATAACTTCCACTATAATTTTTATAGTATTAGAACTGCCATATGTAGGATGCTTTGCTTTCCTGTCATCTCAAAATTAATTAATTTATCAGTCAATATTTATTTTGATTTGTCACGTCAACATGAACAGGGACCATGTTTCACAATACACTTCGTTTTTCCATGACATTCGTTTTTCCAGTACTTTAACTAAGATACATAATATGCTTATAGCACGATAATCAACAGGACTATTGCATTTATTTGGTGCGATAACTTTTGCATTTTTAAATGCAAAAAAATAACTTTAGGTAGATGGGTTGGGGATTTTTCTAACCCGGCTGATCCAGTAGGCCACATTACGGAAACTAAACGGGGCCACTATTACAATTAGTTGCGCTTGAGCAACGAGGATGTATTATTTATTTACTTCATCAGCGCTAAGGCTAATCTCGGATCCATCTTTGTTGCAGTGGATGCCAAGTTATTTTATGTTAAGGCTCAAACAGAACCAATCCGTTCCGTCCGCTCCGCACGTTTTTTCTTTGTTTCTTTTGACGTTCTGTTCGCTTGATTATGGTTACCGCTCCGTTCGTTTCATGGAGAGTTTATGAAAATGTCAAATTTTCAACTTTTAAAAACGGACGGAGCGGATTGGTTCTGTTTGAGCCTTTACTCTATCTAAATCAGTGGTGTCAAAACTTTTCTGTCCGCGTACCCTTATAACCAAAATCATCGTAAATTATGTACAGTGACAGTGAATATTTTTTGGGATTTTTATTTAATTGATGTCTTAGAAGATTTTTAGCAAAAAAAATTTTTTAAAGGGTGGGCCATTTTCACTGTGAGTCACTGTATATACCAGGGTTTTAAAACAAAATAAATATAAGCAAAGCACATAGTTTTAGCTATTTGTTTCAAATTACTCAAAAGCTTTCAGGAGCATACTGGTCTGGCAGCAAATGCTTCGGCTGCAAAATACTTTGCTGTGAAATGTTTTCTGTTTGCTTACAGTTTTTCAAAGCTTTCCTCTCAAAAGGCTATGAAATACTTTGCTTCGTCCAGCTTTTTTTTCATGGTCCAACTTTATATAGTAAAATGGTATAGTTGTTTTCAAACCTCGTGACATCCCGCGCATGTTCCCCAGCTAAGCTCTTAAAAATGTTTAAAAGTTCAGGCAAAAGCTTCAGTTAACTCCTCCTATCAAATCACTTGTTGCCATGTAATCAGTCGCGACTGCGTATTGCTACCGGGAGGTGTATCTTTCTGGGACTTCAATAATTATTTAAAAAATTTACAAATTATGACTGAAAAACAGCCGTTTTTATATATATATTTTTTTATTTTAAGGTTATTATATTTTACACATATGCTACAGAAATAATTTGTAGTAATTTCTACTAAAAAATACGAAATTTTTGTTTTTATCACTTTGATTACTAGATTGTTGACATTTCCTGCCAGTCGCATACGCGCTTCTGTCCGGGGAGGTTGTTTTGCTTGCGACTGCGGGGAACTGTCGGTTTATGAATGAAAACGCTCATTTATCCAAAGGAATTTTTTTCAGCATTTTTTTTAAATTATTTTAAATTTAGAAATGAGAAATATTTCGCATAGTTAAAGTAAAATTATGCTTATTATGTTGAACAAACTGCCTTTGTTGAGCAGGGGCTTTACATGTATTTAAAAACTCTGCTCAACACATAGAAAGATAAATTAACTTTATTCATTCGGCATGCGCGCATCCCTTCCCAAATTATTTTGTTGAGTTTTTTCAGTGTTTGTTGCCGTTTTAACCAGCGAGCACTAATAACTATTGCTCACTAATTATTATTGCTCGCTGGTTTTAACTAAAAAGAGGGGAAATGATAGAACATTATTTATAAAATTTGGCAACGAGGTGCGCAGAACTGCTCAAATTTTTTGTGTCACGGAGCAGAGCTGCACAATACTTGAAGTAAAGTACTTGAAAAAGTACTTGAATTACTTTATATAACTTGAAGTATTTTACTTCAATTACTTTTCTAAACCAAAAGGTGCTGTCAGACGTTGCAAGGAAAGTGCTTGCAGCGAGCTATTTGCTCTCTTACTTGCAGAGAGGGATTTTCGGACGCTCGCAGTTGCAGTCACACTTTGCAAATAATTTGCTGCGAGCGAGCGAAAATTCTCTCTCATGAAAGTACTTTCACTGTACTTGTAACAAAGCACTCGCATGGGGTGTCAGACATAGCAAGTAAAAATTATATGAAATCTCAGAAAGCCAGAGAGCCACTTTCAGTCAGTTTTGTGATTTATTTGTAAATCGCTGTCAATGTCTAATCAAGTGCAAATGAAATTGGCGTTGTTGCGACGCCACCGTGCGTTATTGTATGCAGCAGCGGATTTACTTGAAGAGGAAGAGGAAGAAATGCGACCAAAAACAGAGCGAAAAGTTTGGGTGCGAAAGTTTTATGAGCGTGGAAGAATTAACGAGCATTATACATCGCTCATGAAAGATTTGAGTTTCGAAGGCAAAGCTTTTTACAAAACTTTTGCTCATGTATCTATGGACTAATTTAATTATATTTGCAATAAAGTGAGACCGATAGTGAGCAAAAAAGACACTCACATGCGTGTTGCAATCAAATCAAAATCAAAAACTTACTTGCAGCTTACTGCTGAAAGTGAAAATACTTGCTAGTCCAGCAAATGCAAATGAAAGTGCTCGCATGCAAGCATTTCGCTCTGAGAGAGTTCGCTAAAATTCACTAAGCCTACTAGTCACACAAACCGAGCACTTCAAGTAATAGTGCTCGCATGAAAGTTTAAAAATGCTTTCATAAAGTACTTGCAAGCTAGTCAGACGTAGCGAGCATAAGTTTTAGCAAGTAAAATGCTCGCTGCAAGCGCTTTACTTGCAACGTCTGACAGCACCTTAATTGATGTTGCAAGTACTTTACTCAAATACTTGTACTTGGTAATTGGTTTTGATATTTTTAGTTACTTCAAGTACTAATAAAAACTTGAAGTACTAATAAATACTTGAAGTACTAATAAATAGTTCAAGTACTTATAATAATTGCTGTCTTTTATTCTCTCTGTCCGTTTTTCGGGTTACGAATCGCTTGCACCACCTTTTGCTTAAACAGCTTTCACTTGACTTTCATTTAGGCTTCTTTGCACACGTTATGTTTCCCGGATTCCAAAGACAGTCTTGTCAGAAAGTTTTACCTTAACTTTACTTTTAGAACCTCGAAAATTATGATTCTTAGCTGCTATTTCCCGTTGTTATAATTTTCCAAAGTAGTTAAATAACCTAAAATATAGATAATTCAGGGCGTTACATAAAATTCTAATTCATCCGACACGCGAAACTTGCTGGAAGCGAATTATTCCTCGAGAAGTGTCACAACCTTCGCGGTTGACTTTTCACCGCGGACATGAAACGATATAGAGTTTCGGCCAATAGCCCATTTGAAAGATATTTTAATACCCGTATTTCTGCTTCTTACTACATTATCATATGAGCAACCGTTAAGGAGATATTCAAAAAAAAATGGCGTTATCAGTTATTTCAGGCACGTGCAGTTCGAACTTTGGCGTTGGATTACTCGCAAACTGTACAAGCGAGAACGACGACTAAGGGCTTATTCTAAAGGTAATTACTAGTACTTTAAGTTTGGTAATCGGCATTAACCCACACAAATTAATATCTTACGAGTTAATCGCAAAAAACTGCATTCAACCCCAACCACATGATCAAGGTTGAACTTTGAGTGGCCATAACTTTGAGCCAAATCAACTTACAGACCTCGTTGAGAGCTGATTTTGTAGATAATTTTATTCTCCAATACCTTGCCAGTGATCATTTTCAGCTATCACTGCATGGAAACTGGTTATTTGGTATAAATGACCTCTACCTCTTTTTCAAGATGACGGCTTTTCCCAACACACTGCGACCCTACAAACTTGGTTTTAACATTGTCAGATGTACACGAACAAATTCCAAAAAAAAAATTTCGTACATCATGAAATGCAAATTCATGCCCTTTTTTCGACTAATTGCACTGGACTATTCGTATTTTTCTTGAAATATTTGTATTGAAATATTTGAAATATTTACTTCAACTACATAGGAAAACTTCAAGTAATTGAAAGTAATTGAAGTACTTAGATATTTCAAATACTTAAAATATCAATGTACTTCAATTACTTGCAATTACTTGAAGTTTTTCTATGTACTTGAAGTAAATATTTCAAGTACATTTTGGAAGTAATTGATAATTCAAGTACTTTAAATATTAATGACTCATAGTACTTGGTACTTCAAATACATTTACCAATTACTTAGTACTTACTACTTCAAGTAATTTTGGTCAGTACTTTGTGCAGCTCTGTCACGGAGTTTGAAAATTCTATACTTTGTTTAGTGGGGTGGCAACTTTTTTGTATATGTCTGTGAAACATTAGCAGTCGCAACAGCATTCGCAGCAATATGAAACAAAAAAAGCTTTCAAAGACTCCAGCAAAAAGTTAGAAAATATGATTGCTGTAAAGCAAAGAAATGTAAATCAATTTAAACCCTGGTATATACGTGGCAGATTCGCGATTTAAAATTCGGATATATGCAAAACCGATAGATAGATGACGGGAAAGGATATTAGTTCAATTATGCGGATTGTTTAATCAATGCTAGAGTCAACGATTTCCATTTAAATAAGTTTGTCATCAAGCCCTACACGGCCAAAAATTGACCGTTTGTGTAACCCTACCGAATTATCAGATTTTTTTTACTTGACAATTTTGGTGGTGAAAATGTCTCTGTTGATGATGATTCTTATCGTCGCATGCTCAGTGGACCATTGCGACTAAACAATCCGCAGGTGTGCGAATTACGTTTATTTTTATTTTTGTTAAACGAATTTGTCCTAACAAAAGAAATAAAACGAATAATTATATTAATTTTAATTAATATACTTTTATTTAAACTATGAAAACGATCTTAAGATCGCGACGGTTACTTTTACAATGAAACAATGAATGCTTACAGTAAGCTTTTTAATTTCGAACTTAAAATAAATGCACTTCAAGCATCTTCATAATTCACAGCGAAGTTCTGTAGCAGCGTCATGTTACATTTTGCTTCTGAGAATTATTAAATGTTGTAACTAAAGAGCTGTGTAGACGCTGATGCTACGGAACGTCGCTGGCAGAGCTGCACAATACTTGAAGTAAAGTACTTGAAAAAGTACTTGAATTACTTTATATAACTTGAAGTATTTTACTTCAATTACTTTTCTAAACCAACGAAAGTAATTGATGTTGCAAGTACTTTACTCAAATACTTGTACTTGGTAATTGGTTTTGATATTTTTAGTTACTTCAAGTACTTATAAAAACTTGAAGTACTAATAGAAACTTGAAGTACTAATAAAAACTTGAAGTACTAATAAATACTTGAAGTACTAATAAATAGTTCAAGTACTTATAATAATTGCTGTCTTTTATTCTCTCTATCCGTTTTTTTCTAATCGCTTGCACCACCTTTGCTTAAACAGCTTTCACCTGACTTTCATTTAGGCTTCTTTGCACACGTTATGTTTCCCGGATTCCAAATACAGTCTTGTCAGAAAGTTTTACCTTAACTTTACTTTTAGAACCTCGAAAATTATGATTCTTAGCTGCTATTTCCCATTATTATAATTTTCCAAAGTAGTTAAATAACCCAAAATATAGATAATTCAGGGCGTTACATAAAATTCTAATTCATCCGACACGCGAAACTGGCTGGAAGCGAGTTATTCCTCGAGGAGTGTCACAACCTTCGCGGTTGACTTTTCACCCGTTATATCGCGGACATGAAACGACATAGAGTTTCGGCCAATAGCCCATTTGAAAGATATTTTAATACCCGTATTTCTGCTTCTTACTACATACATTATCATATGAGCAACCGTTAAGGAGATATTCAAAAAAATGGCGTTATCAGTTATTTCAGGCACGTGCCGTACGAACTTTGGCGTTGGATTACTCGCAAACTGTACAAGCGAGAACGACAACTAAGGACTTATTCTAAAGGTAGCACTTTCATTTTGGTAGTCGGCATTAACCCAATAATATCTTACGAGTTAATCGCAAAAAACCGCATTCAACCCCAACCACATGATCAAGGTTGAACTTTGAGCGGCCATAACTTTGAGCCAAATCAACTTACAGACCTCGTTGAGAGCTGATTTTGTAGATAATTTTATTCTCCAATACCTGGCCAGTGATCATTTTCAGCTATCACTGCATGGAAACTGGTTATTTGGTATAAATGACCTCTACCTCTTTTTCAAGATGGCGGCTTTTCCCAACACACTGCGACCCCACAAACTTGGTTTTAACATTGTCAGATGTACCCAAACAAATTCAAAAAAAAAAAAAATTCGTACATCATGAAATGCAATTTCATGCCCTTTTTTCGACTAATTGCACTGGACTATTCGTATTTTTCTTGAAATATTTATATTGAAATATTTGAAATATTTACTTCAACTACATAGGAAAACTTCAAGTAATTGAAAGTAATTGAAGTACTTAGATATTTCAAATACTTAAAATATCAATGTACTTTAATTACTTGCAATTACTTGAAGTTTTTCTATGTACTTGAAGTAAATATTTCAAGTACATTTTGGAAGTAATTGATAATTCAAGTACTTTAAATATTAATGACTCATAGTACTTGGTACTTCAAATACATTTACCAATTACTTAGTACTTACTACTTCAAGTAATTTTGGTCAGTACTTTGTGCAGCTCTGGCCGCTGGGAATCATTTTCATGTTGGAATGTTGACGTAACTTGCGCGCACTACATATCCCTCTTCCGCTCATCCGCATAACGGTTTTTCAATCTGCCAGGAGACCCTGTTTATATAGCAAAGATAAAAACAAGTAAATATTTTGCGTTTTTTGTTCCTCTTAATGTTTATATCTGTAGCGATATTTGAATACCCTATACATATAAATTATGATTAATATAAATAATTTGTTTGACACGCTGAGTGATAGATAGGGCTCAAATTCGCATGGTAGCTCGGTAGCTTTATATTTTAGTTGCTATGAATGTAATCGTAATAATCTAGGAATACAATTAAGTTAGTAGTGCTGGAAAAATAGAATTTTTGAAATACATCACGCCGAAACCAAAAATTATAGGTCTCACTGCTCTAGCGCCTGGACTACTTGTATATACCCGCGAATTCGTTCCCGTGAGATTTGGGAAATAAAAATTGATTGATATTTTTTAATAGTTTTGTATAAAGTCACTGGACAATAGTACAGTTAGTCCTCTCAAACAAATTAATTAAAAGTGTTTTCTAGTTCCAGCAACTGAATTAAGAAAATATAACTGGCCAGTATAAGAAGTAACACCCACCCACCCACACCCACACGATTCTTTGTTCGTTTATCCAAAACTTTTCCACAGCCAGCCGCTTTGTTACTTTCAGCAATACACCCTGTATATTTCTGAAAACACAAATTCCGCAGTTATTTCGTAGTTTTAATTCATTGTATGAAGACAACAGATTACTGGGTGTGAGAAAAAAATCTTGGTCTAATTGATTGAAAATTTTCCCTTCATGATATAATTCATATGTCAAACCAAACTACTACGCTTAAGTAGCAAAATGTGATTAGTCGTAATCAGATTTTCCACTGTCTCTCGTTTAATAAATTATAAACTCATCTTTTGTCAATCAGCAGTCATATAGTCGTTTTCAGTTTTCATAGGTGCCGTGATCGTCGTCTTTAATTTGCTCTTTGCTCGTGACTTCTGGATTCGTGGAATGTAGAATTTTTTCTCATTAAAAAACCGACGGATTGTATTGTCTAGGCCCAATTATAATGAACGGATCTGAGCGGATTGGAATGTCAAAAAAACGCATTTGATCGGATACAAAACTGGCTGGTTATACATAATAACGCATCTGCTCGGATTCAAACGTCAAAGTGAAAAAATTCTTCATTTTGTTGTTTTTATAGCCAATTTTGGCTTTTTTATAAATAATTTCATAATTTTTAACTTCGTTGACGAGTTGGTCGCCGGTAAACAATTTTGTATTTCAACTGTTAACGTTATGTTTATCAAATTTTTGACAGTTCAATGCGGCAATTTCTAATCTTTTAGAAACGAATGCGCTCAAATCCGACCAAATCCGCTTGAATGCGTTCATTATAATCGGTCAGGTCTAAAATGTATGGCGGGAAAACCAATTTGACAGATCAATCCGTTTTGTTGCGCTCAAATCCATTCATTATAATTGGGCCTTAAAACAGCTTTCTTTAAAAATAGCTGATTTTGTCATTTATTATTTATCCCAAAATTTCGACAGTTTTGAAAAATTAATACCTGAAGTGGAAGAAAATGAAATTCTATATAATTAATTCTATATAATACACAGATATAAAAATTTTAAGCATAAGTCCAAAATAAGGAAGTACAAATGACATTTGCATACGTTCGATTCCGTTATACCATGTTTCCATCGCACTCGAAATCTTCCGATTTCGGCAAATATGAGGATTTCGGACGAAATCTCGTTTGAAATCTCATGTTTTAGCATATAAAATGAAATCGCCTTTCGGAGGAGATTTCAATGAAATCTCGATCGAAATCTTGGCAATGATTATTCAGCCTATTCAGCAAGTGGGAAATTTTGGGGAAATTTCTCAGCTGTAAAAAATTTTGACAGTACGAATTTGTCATTTTTAAATTTTCTATCTTTAACGTTTAAAATGGAGCTTAAATGAATGTTTATATTTTTTCCTTATTTTACAGCCTATTCTTTCCAAATTCCTCAGTTTTGTTGATAGAATTAGGTTTTTAAAATTTGATGTGCAAGTTTGTTATGACAGAAAACTGCCTGGTGCGATGGAAACACATTTGGATTTCGCCAAATCGTTTTATCAAAACCTGCGGATTTCAAGTGCGATGGAAACATGGTATTAGTATAACCAGAAAATTCCATTCCGTTGCGTCTAGTATAGTTTTTAGGCAACCACCTGACCGACCAGGGACTTCAGGTGACCTTATGATACCCCACAGGGAAGCTGCTAGTTTAGCGTAGGAGATTGTTAATTCAAGTGAAAAAAATTTTATGGTCTCAACGAAAACTGAAGACTGAATAGAAGTTCAGGGTGGTTATCCTGGAATGCGATGCGAAAGTGAGCAGCAAACGATGCGATTAAATTGAATTCGCTGAATGTGATAGCATCGTATTGAAATTATTGCCCTTAATTTGATATTTTGATTGCCCTGATTGCCCTTTGATTTCAGTGTCTTACCACCAATAAATAAATTAGGTCCATTCGTCAACTGCTTTACTCCCGGACTGAAACTCGATGACAAGCGAACAAATTTAGTTCGAATTCGTAATGGGGATACAATTTTCTTATTTCCGAATCTCATGACTTTCGATTCGCATTCCAGGATAATCATCCACCAGATCTTCAGGCACGCGCTGGCGACAAATAACCACACACATTAAGCTTTTAGTTAGTTTTCTTGGACTGCAGGTCACATCCAGTTGACGGCCGGTGTGTTTATACTTGGCCCCAAGGTGAGAAAGCTTCAGGCCATGGCCTGCGTGCGGCCTGTTCATGAATGGAGCCTTTAGAAATTGTCTCGTGGACGAAAAGGTAGCAAAATTGCTTTTTCTGAAATATAATATTTTTCTCTTGAACTTTGACTATTAAATACCAGAAGAAAGAATAACATAACTCTATATAACACTTTGCTATTGTTCTTATAGTTTTTCATATCCTATTGTAAATAAAAAAATGAATTCTTAAACTAATTAATTTTTTTAATACTATTTTAAAGGGCCCCGGAGAGGATCAATAATATTGTCAAAACTACTCTCAATAATATTGGCGAGGCGCATTAAAATGGCATATTGACCGTTTACCAGGGGTTCAAACGTATTGTCAATTAATAGAAGCATATTGATAGAAATTTTGATTGAAGCGCATTGACGCGAGTCATATTGATGCACTCACAGACGTTTACAAGGTTTATTGGTCAATATTTCGTTAGTATTTCAACTAATTCCAAAAATAAACACATCGCCACCTCGTCACAACTGATTTTCAAAACAACACTGCGAAGTCGCCGTATTGATAGTTAGATTGACAGGAGCTTCAATATTATTGTCAATACGTATTGACAATATTATTGATCGTCTCCAGGGCCCTTTAAACATTCGCATTAAGTGAAAAATATGACATTCGTAGCATCCCTAGCTCAAACCATTAACCATTGAAATTGGCATTGACAACTAAATTGAAATTGAACATAAGCAGTTATAGAACCCACCATAACTCACCCGCTAGTACAAAAAAGTAATAGCAGTCCAAATATCTACCTTTTTTGGCAAGTTTTAAAATATTGAATTTCCCAAAGGTAGAAAAATTTCGCTATGAGGAGTATAGGAATATACTCTGGAAAGGAGCGCAAATACTCCGATCGGATTAACTTCGCCAGGTCTGGTGTCTATAGAGCCACGATACGTCTAAATGGGACAAACCTGCCGGTTGTAACATCAGAAACTTGCAGGTAGAAGGGAAAAATTTGCACTTACTAGCAAAAATTATTATATTCGCAAACAATTTAAGTATAATTCTGCTTCTGCCGCTGCTCAAAAAGCTAAATTTGAAGCGGCGTACACTCTTAACAAATGTTCGTGCAAGAAGAACCCTGGAAAATGAAACTGTACACCGAATACTATTTCAGATAACAGAATCTTCAGATTTTGAGTAAAATTTAATTCAATAACATAACATCGTATAGTGACACAAAGGCTCGGTAAAGCTTAATCTTAAATAATAGAAATATATCTGGCTTTTAACCGTCAGTTTTAATTTTTTTAATTAAACCCACTTTCTAATACTTCGGGGGCTATTCTTTTGGAAAACAATAATCTAGCATTTTTTCGGCACACTTCGCACAGAATTGCTCCTTAATCTATTTCATTGCTCTTTCTTAAGCCCAACAATTTGAATAGAGGATCACGTCTGGCACGTTTCTTAAAGGGACAAAAAAATATTAAGGATATTTTCCAAGAACCATATTGTGGCCTCATAAGTTATCCTTTTTAAAAAAAAGGGTTATGCGCATTCATCACGTGAAAAAGGCCAAAAACGAAACAAAACAAACTCATCACATCCGTGTGGCCAAACCATAAATTTTCATCACCGCCCTTACTAACCCTTTTTGTGTAGCAATACGGAATAAAAACGGGATTTTAGTCCCTTTTTTTGCTATGGCGCAAAAAGGGTTGAAGTCTGTATAGCACCGGCCATTAGGACTTGTGGAACCAATGAGGCAATTTGAAGGGCTCTCTTGTATGGCAGTGCCTGAACCTGATTCTTGAAAAGGGCCATTCGGCAACTATATGGATGGCTATTAACGCACACAGCTACATGGCTTACTGGCCCATTCAAGGGTAATAACTTGAGCAACCCTTTTTTATTTCCATGGCAACGGATCGTAATGTTTTCTCCGCTGGGTTCCATCTAAAGTGTGTTTTATCCAAAAAACGTGATAGGAGGGGATATCGGGACTCCAGCCTGTATAGTGGGGTTGTTAAACAGTTTCACGGTCGAATGAAAGTGAGAGCCCGATAGGAGAGTGGATAAAAGGGTTGCGAACGTGCGATAGCACTTTTTCTTGGAACTATGTATATAGTTGAAGCATCAAAGGGTGTGTCTGTTAGTAACTTATTTCCGCAGGGGGTTAATTGGTTGGGCTGTCGTCTTTTATCACTCTGACACTTAACGGGTCCGTTGATTAATTCAAGTTCATTGAAAATTGATTAAGATATTAGCTACCCGATGGGGGTACCCTAGGGCGCCGTATGAGATCTTGATAAGCCCTTGAAAGGGTGAAAAGAAGTATTTTTCATGTTTTTTAAATATTTATGAGACAAAAGGGGAAAGTTAATTTATTATAACCCTTGAATTATTTTATCTTATTGCTTCAATCTGCGGGAACGGCTTGATTGTTTGATGCAAGCTGTTCTACTTTGCTATTATGTATAGTATAGCTTTGAAAAGCCCAGTAAGTGCAAGAAACGCTATGGAAACAAGATTTCTTTTCAACTACACCTTAAAATGTACACGCACCTTCTCCACACTTAACCAATGTAGAACCTACACAAAGAGATTGTTTTCTCGTTTCTTTGCCTCCAATAGGTTTTTTTAGAGTGTAAGTCTAAGTTCAGATGTCACCCTTTGTACCAGCCCTTCATGTCGTTCACGTCATGGTCAGATGTCTGGTAGCAAGCTTAGCTCGAAGGATAGATAAACGATAAGACAAGATAAGGGAAGTCTGGGGGTTCATGAGGAGATAGCGATAAACCTTGCGTTTCAACTCTTGGATGTAGTATAAATTCGGGAATATTGACTGTGGGAGGCTGCTCCACCGTCGAGTTGTTCTCAGAAAGAACGAGCTCTAGACCTAAAAGGCTAGTCTTGTGTTGTGGGAAAAACATTGCCGTGAAGGCAGGAGGTTATATATTTCGGTGGAAGAGTCGTTGTGATAGATGCGGTACAATTTCACCAGCTACATTCCTGCGGTGGCTTAATGGACCAATTGTGGAGCTAATGGCGTCGTCACCAATAAGTTGAAGGGCTCTGTTTTGCTATACGACTAAAGGCCGGGACACACATATCCGCCGCACCGTGTCCGCACCGCATCCGCACCGTGTCCGGGCAAAAACAAAACTCACGTAATTTGACTCGGTGCGGACACGGAAATGTGGGGACTGACTGGTAAAATTTTACTTGTTTACTTTCTCTCCGTGTGTCGTCCGACCCACGGTGCGGACGCGGTGCGGATATGTGTGTCCCGGCCTTAACGCAGAGTACTGTTGTCAGCAAAACTGTGAAGTGAGTTGGTTGGGATTGAGAGCAGGTAATTTATGTGTATTCTTCTTTCTTTTTTGATCCGTTAGCTGGAGGTCCGAGCGGGACGATTCTGGTTAACTCGGCAGGTCGACCACCCTCCTCCTTTCACACCCTGGACTTAAGACCAGACAAAGGCGGAGTTCATATATACCTACTATATAAAAACTAAGAAGAAAGCTGGTTGTAGAATTGAGCCCTGAGGTACATCTGCAGAGATGGTGTGGGGATTAGATTCGATGCCATCCAATACTACTGCTGATGGGTCGATGAGCGTTGTATGTTCATATTGTAAGGCATTAAAATACAGAAATGAAACCTGGCCATTGCGAGCTCATTGGTTTCTGGAACAGGAACAGATTCCATACATTTTTCTGACACAAATCTTCTGACAGAAATACAACAGTTGCTTCCAAATGAGCTCATTTCGCCCAACAAATGTGAATCGGGACAATTTGGTAAGGTAATTGCAACGCAAAAACCTTTCGCACCATTCGACACTTCCACAGAAGTTGATCAGCGTTGTGCACATCACAGTTCGGTGAAAAAATCAATTATGGCATTACTGCAAAACGGTTTTTTCATCAATACAATCGAAATTTGAATGCCGATAAGACCCCTCCCTGCAGGAGCAACAAGTTTCAATACGCCAAAAATTGATGATGTCGCCGTTGGTAAAAATTTGGAATTAAGTGATATCGTTCTACATCGGCAGAACAATCAACCTGCGTATGACACGTATCAATCATATGATGCATTGCAATATCCCATTATTTTTTACAAGGTGCACACGATTTTAATTCGACCAAGAAGAATCCGTTCCGAAGAATATACGTATTCACCTTCGAGATGCCATCAATGCTGACGGAAACGCGCAAAGTTCCGATCGAATGTCTATTCTGGCAGCAACGTACGTGGGAAGCGCACGACTTATGCATACATATGACATGTCGTATATTCCCCAGATTTGTTCATAACCTTCACGTAAAATCTTCATTGGATAGAAATCTGACAAGAGTCGATCAATCGCCGTGACATCACCGCGAGAGTCTTCAATCAAAAATTGGAACATTGAGAGAAGCGAGACGCACTGCTAGATATATTCAGTGGAGTGGCAGAAACACGGATTGCCACACGCACATATTCTCATTTTGGTTGAAGAAAATAAGACCGAATGAAATCGATGATATGATATCAGCAGAAATTCCCGGTGAAGAAGAAGATCCAGCCTTGCTTTGCAACGAGCTGATCGACAACCATCTACAACATTGACCCGCCCGAACGCTGGTATCCCTATTCCGAAATGCCAAGATATTATAGTTGGAGTCATTCGTCAAAGAAATTTCAACGACGGAAACAAGGAAAGAGTTCCAGCTTACCCACATGTATGTTCCACCGATGCATTAGGTCACATTAACCCAGTCAATCCAAATGCAAAAATGACTTATCTGATGATGCTTTGCATCAGATGCTTACTATAATGATCAAATCCAGATTTTCAAATAACTGGAGAAATTAAAAATGAAACGGTTGAGTTTACCTGCACATTCTTCGGTGCCCTGTCGATAGAATTTATCTCGCATAAAAAAATTCTCATTAGTTCTACTATTCTACAAATTAAATATCCATGGCCATAATCGTTAATATAACCAACGGTGGACAACCTCCGGCCCGCGAGCCATCTACGCCCCGCAAAAAGGTTTTATCTGACCCGCGAGATTTTTAGAAGAAGTTATAAAAAGATATTTTTCAAAGTTATTCCTCTAGTTTAAATTGAAGATTAACTTAGTACTAACATTAAAACTTGCATCCATTGGTGCAAATTACACTATCCCTCACTCGCTACTGCAATGGATGGGTGAGTCTTGCAAATTTTCTGAAGTAAAAGTAAGGAGACATATGACGCATGACATAGACTTCCTTGCAACCAATTGCCTAAAAAACCGGTTTGTGTATGGGGTAAATGCCGAAATGGCGGCTAGTCTAACTGTCATCATGGGGGTAAGTGGCACCATGCATCATTTCTTTTTATTATCCGGATACACAAACCGGTTCTCTAGACAAGAGCTCGCAGGGAAGTTTGTTTTTTCCTTACTTGCGTAAGAAACTTTGTCAGACTTACCCATCTATACACGAACATAATTATAACATCGTTCTCGGGGGCCTGAGAAAACTATGCGAGTTTCCTTTTCTCATTGTATCATTTATTGTATAACTACATAGGTACCACAATAGTCACACGAAAAAGAAACAGAAAAATGGATATTTAGGTTTAAATATTTTTATTTCAAAAAAAAAAATTATAGGTACGCAATGGCGAATTTTTAATTTTACACAATACAACTCAATAATACTATACACAAAAAAGTATAAAAAAAATGCACGCACAAAGTGACCGAGTTTTTTTAAGTCAGTTATGCCGCCAAAAATCTACACAAACGCTTGTTTTTCTCTGTTTCTCATTCGCTTCACTGAAACGGCATTTGTGTCAATCGTAGGCTACTCAGCTCTACGTTGATGCTCACAAAAAATTCAAATTTTCCAACGGCTTTTTAAAATTCGAAAAATTAAAATCGTTATAACTTTTTTAATTGTGAATCGATTTCGTTGAAATTCCTTATTACAAAACTATGACATAAAAAGAACATTCTCTGAAAATTTAAACGAAATCGGTCCACGAACAAAAAAGCCTTAGCGTGTACAAACTTTTTGTTTGCCTATTAATATATAAGATTATACAAAAACCTGTTTGATTTGAGAACCGAGAAATGGATAGTGTGATGAACTTTAAATGCAGACTAAAAATTTAGTATTGAGTAGGTCACGATTATAAAATGAGTTGTAAGAGGTATTTCTTTTCAGCCAGTACAATGCCATACTTTAAATTAGGCGAAGTTGCATTTCAATGCCAAAATGACAAAAACAAGCAAATTAAATAAAGAAGGAAAATAAATACCAATGAAGAGTTTTTTACGAGTTTGATTCTAACTGGCTCTACAATATATGTTTATATCTTACAATCTCACCCCACCTCATTTCAAGTTGGATCTTTTGCAGCCTCAAAAGAAGTAAGAAATGTCTCTCTACTACAACAATCCACAACTATCACAGTAGGACATTATTTTTGAACTGGAAAACTTCAATACATTGAGGCCTCGGTACAATCCCAGCAGGGAATTTAGGAATTGATGAAATTGGAATGCATTCTTTCATCAGTGAAATGGGAGCAATGGGGATCTATTACTATGGTAAGGAATGGTAATGCAAAATGTCATGTATAATGGACGCACGGCGTACGCTATATCGGGAACGCGATGGTCGGCTTTCTTAAAATTCACCCTCGTAGCCGTTACCACTTCTTATGGGAAGGAATGGTAATCCAAAAGGTAGCCGTTACCACTTCTTATGGGAAGAAATGGTAATCCAAAAGGTAGCCGTTATCACTTCTTATGGGAAGGAATGGTAATCCAAAAGGTAGCCACTATCACTTCTTATGGGAAGGAATGGTAATCCAAAAGGTAGCCGTTATGACTTCCCGGCTAGGACATCGCAATGGAAAAAGAATGCGTTCTGTAATCCAAAAAGTAGCCAGTATGCCTGGCAAGTATACTATACGGAATCGAATCCGGAAGCATTCCATTCCCTACTGGGATTTACCACCGTGTAAGGGACAAATGTACTGCCTCGTGTACCTAAGTCCAGCTCAACTCTATAGAAATTACAGGTCACAAGAAAATGTCAATTGACTACTACGGCCCACGGAAAAAAACCTAAGATTTATTCTGGCCCATGTTGTAAAAAGGTTGCCCAATGATCAATCAGAAATTCGTTTTTTTCTCATTTTCACTTTGTTTACACATTTCCAATAGCTTTTCACAAATTCACAAAACGATCTCAAACTAATTTATTGAAAATTGGACAATACATGGTCTGTCGGGTCAGCTAATTAATTATAAAATCGAATAGTGAACGCATGTACTGCATTGGCCGCACCTTACGAACAGGTTGGCTCGATTAGATTTTTGAAAAGAAATTTTTTTTGCCGATTTACATTGTCATCAATGAAAATACAGAAAGCGAGCTCGCCCTCTTTTTTGTTAATGTGGTTATCAACATCGCTCTTATTAGTACTACTACTACTACACATTTTCTCCATTTTAAATTAGAAACAACAAACCACTTCAATTCTCGTCCCGCTGTCTAGTATTAATGCTCTTAACCCTATTCTCTAGGATCACAAGGAGATTCCGCATTAAAATTTCTACGTAAATCCTGTCTACCATAAGATAAAACCTTCGGCACTCAGGTGATCTGCTCTGATATCTATTTGTTTGCAAACAGCGTCTCATATCCTTCTACAAACAAAGGATGAGCCTCTCCATGCTATTAAGGCTGGAAATCCTTTCCTTGTGAGCAGCTATCCTGGGATTATCTGCTACTAAAGAATTCCACAGGATATTTTTTCCTTCTTCTCGCACAAAACTAAGTAAAATGCCCCAAAATGAAAACGAAAAGAAAAATGAAAAATTATCATCAGTTCAGCCTTCATTAGTGACTGAGCAGAGGTGACACTGTGTTGATGGAAATTTTTCAAGGGAAAGGAGAAATTTTTTCACATAGTCCTTGCTCTCTCTCTGTGCCGAGTCCTTGTTGTGATAAATTGGCAGGACTTATCCGGTGATTAACAGTAATTAACATGAGAAGGGCAGGATATAATCGGTTCATGGGAAAAACTATGGCATTTCGCCCAGAGTATTTACATGAACAGGTGATTTTATCTTAAACCGTGAGATTTATTCACTTCTAGCTTTTTTCGTGTGCCAAACGAATGACTACCGAATTTCTTGTTTTTTATATAATTTTCAAACGTTCTCCAATTAATCAAAACATTTTTTGTACCATAAACATACAACCCAAATATCCTTATACAATATGTGAAATCAGCAGAAAAACATCATCGAAGGTGACATGCTGCTCAAAACCCTTCTTTTGATATAAACAGCCTCAGACTCGATTCATTGTGAGCCAGGAGCAATAAATCAAAACACGTGAACGCCTTCTTATAGGGAATTGGGTCCTTAGTCACCATTTTCGTCACTTTATAACTCGGTTCTTATAAAAAGGATAAAAAGGACCTTTCAAAGGGGTCGTCACGTCTGACTTCCTTTGGTATTTTTTTGATAGTGCCTTGATCAAAGATTTTCTTGAGCGTAATGAAAAGAGTGAAAAAAGAGAGGATCACTGCCCTCGAGAGCAAGGACGCATCAAAGGCTGGATCCTTTTTTTCTTTTCTTTTTTTGTACAAAATTTTCTGAAAGGATTTCGTATTTCTAGTAAATCAATGAAAACATCTTCGGTTTTATACATCGGCACAATGAAGAAAGGACACTGTAAATTGTCTGTTATTAACCCCTTAAATGGGTTGAACTGGTTTCTTTTAAGATGTAACCGACCAGAAATTTTTTTTATTTGCTTTTTTATTCATTTTAGATAATCACGGTAGTTTTCAATTGAGAAGAAGGAATTTTGGGTAAAAGCGAAGATTTGCTGTTTTTCTTTATCGGTATTTCAGGTCGAATTTTTGGATATCGATAGTCCTTGTTTTTGAAAAGAACTCCCAAAATTATTATAGCCAGTTTTGTTTTTTGTAATATATGTACGTGCAAAATTAAGGATTATGAAATTATATCTTCAATATATATGTATAAGTCAATTTTGCCACTACACCGTAAACTAGAGATGCGCCGAATATAGGTTCGAACGAATACGAATATTCGGCCAAATATTCGGTCAAAAATGTACCGAACCGACCATTTGTATTTCTTGTACAGTTCATATAGGTCGTCGAAGCGATCTGTGAGGAGCAACGTTCGCCCACCCCTCGAGCACTTCGCGCTAGCTCGGCTCGCACACTCAATGCGCCGTTCTTTCTTTTATTGCAATTTCTCGAGTGAAAGAATTATCGCCAAAAAAATAAGGGTCTAAAGGAAGAATTCCATAAGCATTGAGGCCCTACACACATGGGTCGACGGATTTGCAATCCCAGTTTCAAACTGGTTTCACCATTATCACGCTCACAACCAGTTTGCAACCAAAATGAAACCTTTGTCCACCCACAAGCGCAACTGATTTTTCATCAATTGGTGCACGAAGATTTTATTGAACAAACTTTGACACATACAAATGTAACCACGCAACTGAAACTGGTGACAGTTTCAAGCGTACATGCATTGCATTCGGTGACAGACAATATAGAAGTGTATTATATTCAAATGCGACTTTACGGAATATTCCATGAATCGATTGCATGCAACTTCAATGTCGTCAATCATACACTCGTTACTTGGAACAGAACAGACAAGAATAGTTGCTCCCAAGCAGTTGCAAACGAGTTTCAAATCGGTCTCGTTTCTGTCGACTCGTGTGTGGATACTAATTTTTTTTTAATTTCTTATTTTGTGAATAAATATGGTAAAGAAGTGTTTGTTTCATTTACAAATACTACCTACATATGTACCGTTCCAGAATAAAGCCTCTTTATCATATGTAACTCTTAAGATAAAAAACAGTGGGTGTGTGTACTTATGTACACGCATTAGAAGTTATACTTCTCAATTTTTAATTTCTACACAAATATTTTATTGGATTCTATCTATTTTCGTGCGTTGGAAGGTGCAAGCATTATGATGCCGACACGCTCAAAGCTGTCGGTTATACCGTATTCTAATCCTAACTAAAATCACCAACTAGTTGGGTCATTAGGCCTAATTACAATTATCTTAAGATGGGCTTAAGATGCCTCATGAAATTCTCTTAAGACTGGCTGATTTTCTACCAAACGTAATGAATGTTAAGCTTAATATGCGTCGCAAAGCTGGATCAGCATTTATTTACCTGATAATACTACTGGTACTTCTAAGCCCAACTCACTTCTTTTTTGTTCATTACCGTCTTAGCTTCTGATTAAGGAATTTAGCTTCTCCTCCACTTTAGTCAGTAGATCAGTAGGTCTAAGACGTTCGTTGCCCTTAGCCGTGCCTTTAGCTGTAGGTTACAGTGCAGCAGTTTGCTCGGCTAATCTCCGGCAATCCAAAAGGACATCGTCTGTGTCCTCTGTCACAATGAGGAATTCCAGGCGTTGCGTAGACTCATTTTGCCGGTATGCTCTCATAACTCACCTGTGGGTTCATCGACCTTCATTCATTCTATTTCCTTTGCCACTACTGAAATAAACGTCACTTCCAAATTCTGTTCACTTCCCTAGCTTCTTCTTGTAGTTGTTACTCAATTAAATTGAGTGGGTTAGGGTAATTGAAATATGATACGAAGAGTTTCATACTAAGGACATTAATGTATCGACAAATACAGCATCAACGCTTCCAAAGTTTGAGCGACAACACTCCGAATCTGTCCAAACACCATCGTTGGACGCTTGACATTGGGCATTCGTAGTTCGAGTAGCGGCCACACAATGCGTTCTACCATCAAACGTCCAACGTTGGAAAGTGCTCATAGCATCGTTTAGAGCCGGCTTTAGCTGAAAACTAGGATATGTAATTTATTTCCCTCCATAGCCTCTGGGTAAAAACCTCCTCACCCATGGACATCGTGAACGGACTTTGGCTACGAATTTTCATATGACCATATAATAATAAACTTAATAGCTAAAGGATTGGAGTTGCAATGCTTGCCCTTTATAGCCTCTACCTCTTCGTCTATATCGTTCGCAGGCCGTATCAGAACATCAAAATTGACAGCGTGCAGTAAATTACGGCATGAGATAAAAATGCAGCACGCTGCAATCAAAAGTATTTCAATTGGCTCAGGCTGGTAAAATGACAAGCAAAGCAGCGTGCTGCATGTTCATATCATGTCTTAAATTTGCAGTACGCTGCATATTTGAGGTTCTTATAGGGCCTCCAGCAAACCCATCGTAGCTACAGGCCTGGAAGCAGCCGGTGCCGATTCTACATTTGCTTGAATGGAGGACATTTCTCTTGTAATAACATAGTGGAGCCAAGTTTTTAAGTTTATTTTTGCAATAAAAAGTTGTAAAATATTGTATTTTATCACTTTTTTCTGCACCTGGATTACCAGTGATTAGTGTTTCAGTGATTGAATCAAAACAATTTCAAAAAATTTAGTGAACCAATATGTTTTAATGGTTTAATTGTGAAGGTGACCAATTTTGTTTACATTCGCTGTGGTTTTGTCGAGTTATTTTAGGGCAAAAATGTTGAATTTGTGTGGTTATTGAGTTAAAAGTGAATTTAAAATGATTAAAGCTTGTTAAAGAATAATTTTTAAAAATATTAAAGCAGAAAAATGTGTAGGAAAAAGTTCAAAATTTTTGTTATTCATGTTGTGTGGTGGTACTTGCACTTATGTTTTAAAAACTATTCCGTAATAATTTTTAACCATTTTAAATTCACTTTTAATTTCATTACCACATAAATCCAACATTTTTTCCCTAAATTAACCCGAAAAAAACACCATGAATGTAAACAAAACTCCTCACCTTATGGGTTGCCCCCTCATTCCTTAATAATAAACAAAACTGGTCACCTTATCAATTTTATTCAATTTATTCACTCGGATCACTAACCAACTTAACACCGGTAATGCACGTGCAGTAAAAAATTTTAAAATACAATATTTTGCCACTTTTTACAAGTTAAGAACTTGGCGAGTCTATGATATTACACTACGAGTTAGAGAAATTGCCTTCCATCTAGTAAAACCCCTCACTCACAAACAGCACACAATAAACACTACGAATCTTCCTATGCCCTATGCCATACGCTTAGCTGATGACTCGAACATGAAATTTATTTGCCTCCAGAGCCTCAGCATAAAAACCCCCTCACCTATCGACGTCGTGAACCGGCATCGGCTGCGAGTTTTCATATGCCCATATGGGGGCCTCGGTAGCCTAGGGGGTAAGGCGACTGGCTACTATCCGAGAGGTCCCGGGTTCGATTCCCGGCCAGCCCCACGGTCCTTCGCCTTTTCCACTTTTCCACCTACATAACTTTCCTTCTTTCTTCTTCCCTCTTTACATTCCTGATTCCTTCTGTCATAGCCTTCTTTAGCCCTTCCCCGCTCCACCAAAGCGTATGTCATCGGTTGGTTGATGAGATTCAACTCGTTTCAGGAGGCATAACACTCCAGCGAGTTGTTTCTCGATGCCCCGATGTCAAAGTCGCAATTGTAATGGTTGGAAGTAGGTAGACTAAAAAATATCGCGGGTAGGTTGTGGTAGTAGTGATGAGCAAAAGTGGTCTTGTTCTTGCAGTCTTGTCTTGTTCTTGCACATTTTGCAAGAACAAGAACAAGACTTAGTTATGCTTGCAAGAACAAGAACAAGACTAACTGTGCAAGAACAAGACCCAGAGCAAGATTTCTTGCAAGATTCTTGCAAAAATTCCACCTAAATTCATTCTATCAAAAACATTTTCTAGGTGAGAAACCGCAAATATTTTGAAGCAAAATCAAACCTTAGATGTCAGTATTCAGTAGTTCAAGTAGTTTATTAGAAAAGAAAAAATGCTCTAAAAAAATTCTTTTTTGAGTAACCTCTTTTGCTTTTTGGATGGCAAGGAAACTCGGACTTTTCTCAATGTATGTAATATTTTCAAGGCCTCCACATTGGTTACATCGCATCGTAAGAACGACAGGAGCGTGGGCCAGTTTTTGTATTGCTGCAAAGGGATTTAATAATTTTTTGTGCCCATACACGACATTTCTTCTTTAATGAATCATACTTGAACAACCTAATTTTTTATAATAAGTAATGGGTATAATACTGGTTTACTTTTGCTTCAAAATATTTCCGTTGTAATTTGTTGCTTACACACTTGACAGAAAAATGTCTACGCCTAACTTGTTCCCATATGAATTTTATGTAATTTTTCAGGGGCGCAAACATAATAACGTCACCAAGAGCAGTCGTGAAACTGATTTGTTTAATAAAAAAGCCATGTGGAATTCTCACCTCAAAGGTAGTAAATTTTCGGTGTATACAAACTTTTGACGCCGACTGACTGACGCTAAAATTATAATAGTTTTAAAATCAATTTTTTGCATTTTGTTGTTTGGATATAATTTTTTTATTAAAGTCTAGGTTTTTTTCAATAACCATTTTATAAAATCAACATACAATACCTACTACATGCGAGAAAATACCTTGGCCTTGCAGTTTTGTCTTGCCTTGTCTTGGTCTTGCACATTTAGTAAGAACAAGAACAAGCCTTAGGTATATTTGCAAGAACAAGAACAAGACTTATGTATGTTTGCAAGAACAAGAACAAGAACAAGACTTAGCTATGCTTGCAAGAACAAGAACAAGACAGACTGAACAAGAACAAGACAAGAACAAGACAGATTAGTCTTGTCTTGTTCTTGCGTTTGCTCATCACTATGTGGCAGTTCCTTTCTTCCCCGACTAAAGCTGCTGTTCGACATTGCAATCTATACGAATAAAATAGATTGTCGACAGTATAAAGGGCCTTTCCTGTGACTCTAGTCTTTCACATAACAAAAAAAAAAAATAACGGTATTCAGAAACAAGGTGAAGTAAAAGACTGTATACCGTTTACGGTATTTTAGTGCTGATGTCACGTGGGGGACACTTCCCATATAAAATCGAAGCTGTTGTTGTTGTTTCAGCATTACGGCTGACGTCACCAGGCGCCCATTTTTTACGGTATTCGAAGCTGCCGTCGCTTTTACAATGAACGTCAAGCTAGCGGCGGTTGCACTGAAAAGCGGCGAAGTTAAAACTCAACTCTATTTAAAAATAAAAAGCTAATGTCCCTCATTTAAATTATTTGTTTTATGTATCTATATGTGTGAGGAAGATTGTGTAAAAATTTCAGGATAGTTCCATGGTTCTGAAGGAAATAGGATTAAAATTTTCCAGCCAGCGTTTTTGAGCTTAATTACAAAGTCACGGCCCTTTTCAGTGCAACCGCCGCTCGCTTCGCCGCTAGCTTGACGTTCATGCTTTTACATTACTTTCGTTTTCTGTATACCGTGCATAATAATGATAATCCCAGTGCGCATGAAGAATGGAAGTTGAAATGCTTGCCCTCCATTGCCTCCACCCCTTCGCCCATATCCTCGCGTTGCGTTGCGAATTCGTCAAAATTCACTCTCATAATATTTTTCAAAACGCGCCTAAAGAAGTATAACTTCAAAAATTAAAAAACCCTTTTCGATGGGAAACTTTATTTTCTACAAAAAGTATTTATGTAAAAATTTTTAATTTTTTTCCTTTCTTGTTATAGTGAAAAAACTGAAGAGGAACTACTTAGGGTTGGCTCTCAAAAAGGGTCACAAGCTACTGAATAAACCATAAAAGCCCTTGAAGCAACTAATTTTTCCTTTCTACTATTAATTTTGGACATTAACACTTACTACTAGACATCGGTAGTAAAAGAGTAATTTTAAATTTTTGAAGCAGATTTCCCCACAGTAAATCATTAAAAAAGAATTTTCCACTATTTTTAAGTTTTTTAATTATTTTACTCACGCCAAAACATCCATTTCTTACTTGTGCAAGCGCGCTTTCCCTGATCGCAAGTCAATACCAGAAGCACAAAAATCTCCACCGCAGTGCGAGGCTCTCCTGCATCTCACGTCTTGGTCTTCCTTGCCCAAAAAATTTTTGGTGCATGGCTCCACGTGTATGAATGGCCTAAAATGCAGGACAAGGTTTTATTTTTGGGTTGTGTAGAGGGAATCGGTGATAATTTAATTCTAAACAAAAAATCTCCTTACAAGTTTTCTGTAAGATGTACTGCTATGGAGATGTTGCGGAAACCCCATTTGCACACTTTTCCAAGATGACGTCACCGACCCCCTACACAACCCAATAATAAAACCTTGTCCTGCATTTTTGCAAGGTTAAAGTACCATTTCAAAATTCAGTACAAAATTTAATATCATTACAAAATTTGGTTGGTTTCTGGGTTTTAGTAATCTATTCAGCGGTGGGCAACCTCCGGCCCGCGGGCCATCTACGGCCCTCGAAAGCTTTTCTATCCGGCCCGGCCCTCAGGATCTTTAGAAGAATTCATAAATAAATATTTTTCGATCTAATTAGTTTAGTTTAAATTGAATATTAAACACACCTAGCAATATGGTCTAATGTTAAAACTTACATCCATTGGGGTAACTTACACTATGCATTATTTCTGTTATTAACCTCATACATAAATCGGTTTTATACTTTTGCCTCAGAAAATTTGTCGGACTCACCCATCCATCAAACTAACGCAATTGCAACATCGTTCTGGAGGTATGCGAAGACTATGATAAATACTCCTTCTCATTCGCATTTATTGTACAACTACATAGATATCACAATCGTTACACGAAAAAGAGAGAGACAGATAAATTTTTAGTGTAATACCTACCGAGTAATGGATAGAGTGATTTACACTTAGAACACTTTATCATCGTGTTTGTAAGAGGTGCCTCTATTTTTTTTGAGCCAGTACAATGTCATACTTCAAATGAGGCGAGGTTCCATTGTAATAACAAAAGCAAGTTAATTAAATAAATTCCAATGAAGGGCTTATTTACGAGTTGCATTCTGCCTCAAAGAAAGTAAGAAACCTGTGCCTCATAATGAATCTCTAATTCGTAATTACAATCACATCTCACCTCATTTTTCTCGATATCCTAGTAGGACATTATTTTTTAACCGGGACATTTCACAAAATTCCTCAGTACAATTTACCATATTGTAAGGACAAAAGTACTGCCTCGTGTAAGTCCGGCTCAACTCTTTAGAAATTACTGATAACAAAAAGGTGTCAATTGAATACTACGATCCGCGGAAAAATTGTAAAATTAAATTTCGCCCTTGTTCTGAAAAGGTTGCCCCCTTGATCTATAGAATACCCCTGAAGTAGCTGTACAATTTTATAGCAAAATCGGTCTTTTTTTCGCTGTAATGACTGAGCTGTAAGCAAACTTTAATTTTTCAAAATATTTCCAGTTCTTCTTAAAAAACAACTGATCCTTTACTAATCGTGATACCAATGCCTCATTTTATTTAGATTTATTTTCATATTTTTTCAATCTAAAATTTCTCTCGTACATGTCAACCAAGGGTTTTCCTTCAAGTACCTCTTATCCAAGGCTTGAGCACAAAAATTAAAATATTTTCAGGGTTTTTTTTGCTCAAAATAAAAAACGTCAAAATATTTCTTGGTGCCTAATCAATTGGTCGCTTAATACTCACTCAGTAAATCACACAGGAACAGGAAGTCTGAGGAAACGTGTTATCACAAGGAATTTAAAAAATGTCACCCATTAGTGGCACAGCCAAAAGGAACCAGCAAAAAGTGCAATCAGAAGCTCCAGACTAGACACATGTAGTCAATTTTTACCGACTTCCTTCAAGCGGTTATCCTGGCAGGATAAGATCAGGTCCAAATAACCAGGGTAGCATATGTAATTCATCTCTCGGATTTGACACATTAATATCCTTCGTCCGAGCTCAAGCGTATCGATTTCTCACTGAAAATATTACTGGTAAGGTGGCTGACACCAGCTCCTTGGCTCCTTGGCCAGCATTATCCCCAGAGGACATTATCATTTCAGGGCTCATGTGATTTTAATGAATTTCGTATATTTGGGCATCTTCAGACCCATACGGAACTGGTTTTAGAGAGTTCAATCCACCATTCCTGAATCCTCTACACATTTGCGTATATCCTTGTAATCCTTGTCCTAAAAATGAGTTTCCTGTTTTTCCCCCGGCTGCTGGCTTCAGAAGGAGTTCCCTTTATGATAAATTGCGGTGGAACCAAATCCGTCATATGTGATTTATGACGTCCAGTAGACAACGGAGTTCACTTACATACTTAATTCAAGGCGGCTCAAGTGTGGGAAGACGATCCGGTAGGTGGATGGGATGTAGATTATCCTTTTTGCTTCCTAATTGCTGCCTTGGTGGGATGCTTTTCAAAGAAGGAATCTTGCTATTGTGCTGGGGATATTTTGAGATTACGACACAAATTTGCTGTCGCAAAAGAATACTGGTCTGTTGGCTGGGCTGGTCGGCTGTTTTGTCTGCACAAAGTCCCATGAGCAGAAGGCGTTAAAATCTTGACGTCCGTAACAGTGGTGCTGTGACAGACCATTTACCTCCTTCAGAAAACACACTCTGCCCCAAGTGATTCCGAGGCAAAGGATAACTCAATTCGATTACCTTGAGGTCGTTTCAAAGGAGCGAAAGTGTCCATCAAAGGCGATCTCTAACGAGGGTGCCGTAGTGCTTCGTTAGAACAAAAAGAGCTAAAATAATCGAATTGCGAGCTTTTTGTTGTTGAAATCAAAACGCCACAGCGCCCGTTACATCCCTTTACAGAGGGGAAGGTGGAGAGAGATCGAGAGAAATTCAAAGGGATCAGAGTCCTGTGTGTATGTCGTGTCCTGGCAGTGTGGGCTTATTATATTTAGGGATTTCGTTCCTGTTTCTTGCTCGACTGATGTTTGTTTTTATTTCGTTTCGTTACGTCATTATTCCTTTTCGTAAGTACAATAACGGCCATTCGCACAACGACAAAGATCTACAAGTAGGAATCCCGGCTGGGGCTCAGTGTCTTTTCTATCATCAAATTTCATCGTTGCCAGGACTCTCTGCTTAGAGAGGGGCATCTCCCGTTGGGGATATAAAGGAGGCTGCTTGACATCGGGGGTGGCACATAAATACGCATCCGTTAACACAATTTCGTGAAGTATCCTAGCAACCCCTTTCGAAGCTTATCAGGTATCCTGGTCAAGCTTCTTTTCATTTTATTTTATTTTATTTCATTTTATTTTTTCAGTGTTGTTTTTCTTCTTGAAGGTTTTTTTAAAGTTATTTCAAGAGTCTAATCCGGCTTCGAAGATCTTTTCAGTCTACACGTGCGATATTTAAAACTCGTTCAAATTCTAAGGTGAAAGGACAACATCAAGTTTATTTGAGATAGTTTAAAGTAATTTCTATCATTTATAACTTTTGGCCCTTTAAATGTTTAAATATGTAAGGAAGCAGTTTTAAAGCAGGATATGGCAGAGTGGTGTGGACAGAACCTTCATCTTCCTGGAGCATTGTTCTATAGCGATTCCCTACGATTGTAAGTACAGTTTCCCAAAGTCTGCGGTTTAGTTTTTTCACAAACACGGACAGATGAAAATGCGCTTCATCGGGTATCATTAAATAATCCAAAAGAGATCTCGATTCTCGGTATTATTTAGAACAGGCAGTACTCCAAACGCAATGCCGGGTCACCTGAATTGAACTATTCAATCAACTGGATTTTGTAGCGGTATAGGAAGAGTACAGATCTTTCTTCAAAATCCGACGTATCGTTCCACGCGTTATACCAAGTGTGTTGAACGTAATCGTGTCGATGTTTGAACTAGCTGCAATACTTTAACCAATGAGATGTATGTTTACAGCCAATCATCCGAGACCGAGATCTGCCCGCACGTTTCACATCTCCTACATTACCATATCGTCCAAAATTGGTTACCATAGCACCGATAGCAGGAGGTGTTAGAGCATTGCGAGCTCCATAAAATTGTCACTATGCACGTTGTATAAATTATTGACCAATGTGCAATGGGGTTGTATTCCATATTGAAAAATCCCAAGTTCAATTTAAAAAAAAATAATATACATACATATAAAAAAATATTCAAAAAAAGCTATTTCTTTTATAAATTGGAAAGAGTCGTTTGGAAGTTAGGCCATTCATACACGAAAGACCATTTTTCGATAGCCAAAAGCTTTGCTGTAAGTTTCCAGAAAGTATACACGTAGTAGCAGCGATGGAAGCAGCTTTTGTGTTGAAACCGCGATGAATTTTTTATTAAAAAGCTTTTTCTACTGCTTCTATATCGCTCTTAAAGGAGCTGCACGGTTTAATGCAAGGCATATATTTTTAAACTTGCTTTGCTGAAAATCTTGAAAGCTTTTTGTTTCAAATTGCTGCAAAAGCTATTGCTTTCAAATTTCTTTAAAACTTTTAAGGGCATACTGCGTGGCGGCTGCAAATGCTTCGGTAGTAAAATACTGTGCTGTGAATGTGGAACAAACGGAACGAGAACTACATGCGAAAAAGAAGACAAAAGTCTATATGCAAAATCCCAGTGATTTTCGAAAATATTAGAAAAGATTTGGCAGACCTAAATGTGCCCATAATTATGAAAGTGGTCTAAGTCAAAATTTAAAAAAAATGAGTTTATCAGTTATTTCATACCACATTAGTTTAAACTAAATGTATTCAATGTAATTTTTACGAAATTGTCAAAAATGAACCATTAGATAGTGGTTGTAATTTCAACATTATATGGAATTCATTCAGTGTGTCAAATGCAATTCATTAAATATCTTCAAACAAGAAATATAT
Source organism: Thereva unica (assembly GCA_949987705.1). Taxonomy (NCBI): domain Eukaryota; kingdom Metazoa; phylum Arthropoda; class Insecta; order Diptera; family Therevidae; genus Thereva; species Thereva unica. The sequence continues at coordinate 49,525,651 of OX465281.1, read as the reverse complement.
GACTTTAGGCCGTTTGCCAAAATACCATTTCGAATTTTTCTCATTTCCCAGGGCTCTTCGATATTCTAAATTGTGCCAATATACCAATTCACACATTTCAATGACAGCTAGCATTTTTTATTCAAAAATAGATGAAAAAAGAGTTGTGCAAGATTTTATATTTTTTTAAATGTTATTGTTATTATTTAGTGAAAGGCATTGTTTATTCTTTGTTTTTTTATAAATAAATGATTGATTTTTGTCCTTGATATCATTATTTTGTTAATTTCTTCCTGCGAAACTGAAAAAAAAAATTACGGAAATGATGACTGATTGAGATTGTTTAAGGGCAAAGAATTTTAATAACTACGTTATCTTCCTATATTTTTAATTGTTTTCGTGTATTTATTTCATTTTTTCATAATTTGTTGGTGTTTACTTGAATTATCGTTTTGTTTTAAACTGTGGACTTTGAGAAAATCCGTCAACCCGTAACAGAGCCCGACTTGCGAATGTGTGTATTTCTACTGTTAAGCAGACTTGCGCTACGCTATTCTTTTGGCATGCATTTACCCTAGATTCAAAACATAAGGCTTGAGTCCTTTGTCTAGAGACCAATAGCGTATTACACTAATTGCGCGTTATATTTGTAAGCTACCTCCCTGTAAACCCTGAGTCTCGTTTCATGCACTTAAACGTAAAATCTAGCTACGCATTCCAAGTTATTTGTGACATCTACAGGGGTCAATTACTATAGTATTTACTTTCTACCTATACTACCCTTGGGTCATAAAACCAACTAACTACGCCAAATTATCCCTTGCAACCTAAAGGCCCCCATACACAGTCAAATTGGATGTAACATCGAAGTGCAGATGTACAACCAAAAGTTGTGAGCTGGTCGGCCGATCAAGATTCGTTGCATGATGTACATTCAATTTTACCATTGCCTTAATAACCCATGCATTTCATGCCCTTGAACATAACATCTACTTACTACGCATTATTTAAAGTTATTTATATGACTTTTACAAACTGCGTCACCTACAATACACTTGAATTACTAGCAGGCACGGTAAGACCTAAGCTTTCGTCTTGGGGTTTTCGATTCTACTTGTTACACTTGTTTGTTTTTTCAAATTAACTTAACAGCAACTCTTGATTGAAGCAAAAACTGAAATGAGTTAAAATAGTTTACTCATTTCCTTAGACGCAAACCGTCGAAAATCAAATTAGCAGTTTGAAATGGGTTTTCCATACAAATTGACGTTTGAATTGCTATTTTGGCACAGACCCTTAGACCACTTTCATAATTATGGGCACAAATAATCATTTTAAAAACTAATCCTTTATTCGAAGATTTGGAAACCTCCCTTAATGTTTACAGGCCTATGTATGCATGTTTACAGGTATAAACCAAATATTTTGTTAAAAACGAATTAAAATTTCCGAGTGTTTTCAAATGCGACTTTTTGTTAACCAACCGACGACGGACGTACCCAGTACCTTGGGGTATAGCTGGTCCACCATATCCGATGGGGTATAATTCACGGATCCGGTCCTCCTGGTAGTGGGGTTGGGCGTTGAGCTAACTACCGGGCTCTGTAAAAACACATCAGTTAAGAAACCCGAAGCAAAGCCTCGGAACGGAAGAGAAAAACGGCAACGACTACAGCAACAGCACCAGGATATGATTTTCGGAACATGGAACACGCGAAGAACACGCGAAGTATGTACAGAACTGCAGCAGTTAAGTCACTATTAGACGAAGTGACCAGATATAAAATAAAATTACTCGCGTTACAAGACATCAGATGGATAGGATACGGGTCAATGGACCTTGGCAACTACAGGATATTTTACAGTTGTGGAAGGGAACATCACTTAGGAGCAGGCTTCGTAATACATAAATCAATTATTGATAATGTGATAGATTTCAATCAGTGAACGACTATGCTCAATACGACTCCGAACGAAATCTTCACCCTCTCAATCATAAACGTACATGCAGAGACGGAGGAGAAAGCGGGATACAAGATTGTGATAGGAGACCTCAACGCCAAAATTGGAAGAGAAAACTGGCACAGGTCGATCACTGGAAAAGAAAGTCTCTACGAAACTTCAAAAGACAACGGACAATGACAATGATTTTGCAATGAGCAAAAATATGATCGTCAGTTCGACATATTTCCCGAGAAAGGACATTCACAAATACACAAATACAGACCATATACTAATAGACAGAAGGGCAGCCTCCAGTATCCTCCAAGTAAGCCCGTACTGGAGAGATATCAGGCAACTCTAGCAGAAAGGATAGGTCCAAGTCTAAACATACATAAATATTGCGGATACTGTTGAGGGAAAATGGACTAGACCTAAGACAATACAGACGGATCCTACGAAGGAAGGCTACAAACGCACAGCCAGATCCAGTGAATGGTACGACGAGAAATATAAAACAGCTATAGAAGCCAGAAATAGAAACAGGAAAATATACATAGAGAGGCCGACGAGGAGGAAGAAATTTAAATACGAAAAAACGAGAAGAACCGCAAAACACTTCTGCAGGAAGAAGAAAAGGCAGTTCCTCAATAATTTTAGCCTGAGGGCAGAGGAAAATTTTTGCCCAAAACAAAACACGGGAAGCATACAGGGAAGTAAACTTCTTCAAGAAAGGCTTCAAACCCTCTTCCGGTGTATGTAGAACAAAAGAAGGCACTATAGTCACAGGCAGCGAGGATGTAAAGAAAAGATGGAAGGAATTTTTTAGCGAGACGAGAACCCCGTCTGATGACATCAGAGAAACAAATGCATCCCTGGAAGAAGTAGAAGGTGCCATACGATCCTTAAAAAACAACAAATCTCCAGGAATCGATAACATCCCAGCAGAGTTGATCAAACAAGGAGGCGAATCGCTTTCAGCAGTTATACATGAATTACTATGCTGCATATGGAGGAACGAAAAAATGCATGAAGATTGGGGCAAAGCATTATCTGCCCGATACACAAGAAAGGACATAAATTTAATGGTGTAACAGAGGCATATCGCTTTTAAGTACAGTATATAAAATACTAACCAATATAATTAAGGCCAGACTGGAACCTTATGCAGAAGCCGCAATAAATGAATACCAAGCTGGATTCAGAAGGAATACGTCAATAATGGATCAACAACTCAATAAGACAAATCCTCCGAAAATGCTGGAAATACAACATCGACGTGTATCAACTCTTCATCGACTTTAAACAAGCATACGACAGCATCGACAGGGAGCAAATGTATTGGACAATGTTGGACCTAAACATCCCCCTAAAGATAGTTAAATTAACAAATCTGACAATGTAAAACACAAGGAGAATTGACGGAGTCCTTCCCAGTCAAGCAAGGCTTAAAGCAGGGCGATAAGCTCGCACCCATGCTGTTTAATCTCTGCCTAATTTAATTTTGTTACCAGTGAAGTGTTTCATTATTGCATTCCGGACAATTTTTCCAGAAATTTCTGTGTTTCTGTTTGATGGTTGTTCTATTAGGTTGACTGCGACTTGCAGTCCTTCCAATTCCGGCAGCCAATTGATTTGGTCATTTTTCTCATTGCATATGTTGTCCCAAATAACGCATGCTTTTATAATAGTGGGAGCATTGTCGATATCAACTTCCAACCCTTTGCCGAGTCTACGAAAACGACCTTTTAAGTGACCAAACGCATTTTCTACAAAGCTCCGGCATTTTGAAAGCTGTCAATTCTAGGTTATCTCTTCCGCTGACTGCGCCATATGAAATGGAAATGGCTTCATTACTCTGTCTGTTAGCTTGGTAGAATCTCCAATAAGTACCACTGGAACGCAAACACCTTCGATGATCTTGCTGTATTCTTCGAATAGTGGATTTGTGGAATGCTACTGTTTTAGCTTCAATGCCTCGAATATAGTTGAATCGTTACTACGTCCGGGTACTCCGACGTTAACATAAGTAAAACGGTAGCGATAATCTACCGCAGCAAAGAGCAATATTGAGTACCACACGTTGAAATTAAAATAATCTACAGCTTCTTGTTTGGGAGGACTTCGATGTGGCAGCCGTCAATCGCACCAAAACACTGAGGACATCGGAGTGCCTCGAATCGAGCAACAATTTCCAATATTTTACTTCCTGTTGGTGGATACGAATTTAGCACTTCGTGTTGAAATACCCTCCCCAGCTCTTTAGAAAATTCTAAAACAATTTGTCCCACTATTGTTCTTCCTATTTCAAATAGATTTTCATAAATGTCCTTAGTTTACTTACTTTTGACCAGCTCTTTCTCCATTTAGAATGATATTGATGAGTCAGGAACCACCTTTTCCTATACATTTCACACCTCCGCTGGGCTCTAATCGCCTGCATTCTAAAATGACTGCTTCTTCTCAGCATATTAATGTTCTGATTATTTTGACTAATCAACTTTAACGAAATTGCAATATCCATTTTGCCGCTAGCAATTCCAAATGTCAAATGGAAAAAAAAATGTATAAATTTTTTCCCTTCATGAAATAGACGATTTTGACTCATCGGACGGCGAAATCGGCAAACAAATTTTGGCGGACACATATACCATGATATTCTACATATTTTTCTTAACCAATCATGAAAAATCAGATGGTTATTAATAAATTTTTGGAAGCCCATAACTTAGCAGGTTTGGGGTGGTAGACATCCCTAACGTTCCAACATTTTTATCGGACGAGTATTGTTTCGCGCGTATCATCGCCATCTCATGCGACTATGATTGTTAAAAAAAATTATCTATAAATGTTTCGGGCACCATAAAAAGGTTGACTTTCGAGCAACCTGGAGGAAAAAAGCCGCGGTTTCATGAATTTTCGCAGAGCAAAAGATGGTAGACTAGGTGTCTTTAAACCATACAAAAAGTTTTAAGAGAGTATGTATAAATATTTTTTCTGTTCGCGGGCACTTAGTCTATATTATATCGATACCACATCTGCCGTGCAAAGGGCAAAAGACCTACAGTGAGCATCAATATAAAGTTAACACAAAAGGCTCAACAACAAAAATACACTAAAAAATCCACGTTTTTACCTCCTCAAAAAAAATCGGAGGAGGCTACACGACCCCTTAAAATCTTCGTAACAGTCTCTACTACAATTAAAAAATAATTTAAAAATTCGCATTTGCCTCTAAGGGGGTCCTGGAGGCTCCCTAAAAGGCTCAAAATAAAAAAGGGGAATTTGTGTTAACTTTATATTGATGCTCACTGTATATGCAAAAAGCTCGATTCGAGTAAAACGCGTTCAAAGTTGTTTATGCTTCTTTCCGTAAAATAAGAAAATGTAAATGAATTTTTTACAAATTATCTAAATAAATATGACTTAAAACGTTTTTCTAGCTATAATATCATATTTTATCCTCCAACACTTTTAAATAAAAAGTTATGAAAGGAGAAATACTTTTGCATTGCAATTCCTGTACCAGAGTCTTGTTGCAACCAAAGGAGAAAACAATTATATTCTCATAAATCGTTTCTCCCATGCTCCCTGGTTCCATTTGTTCCAAATAAAAAACATAAATATGCTCTTGAATCATTTGACCACTACGCAGAGCGTGCATTCTTATCTCAAGAAAAGGCTCTATAGCCTTAGTGTTTGCCACTTGTAAATTGAAAATATATTTGATGGATAGAAAACGATAAGAGATTTCCAGGTTTTTGGCCGTTGTCTTGGGAAGACGAAAGAAGAGCGAAAAAAGCTTATACATCTTGTGCATAATTTGTTAGTTAGCAAAAAAAAGATTTTGTAGCAGAAGGAACATTTATTGGTAAATTATTATTGTGTTATATTTACATGCATACAGAGACAGCAAAAAAGTGTAAAAAGTTATTTAGTTAACAGTTAGTTCTAATAAATCTTCCGATTCGGAATTAGACGGAATATTTTTCCAAAACATTTGTCTACTCGCCGGCATTTTTGGCACTAAGTCTTTCAAAATTCTTTCTTTTTTTGTTTGTGAAACCCCTCTTGGTTTCGCGAAAAAGTTATCTTTTAATTCAAGGAATGCATATTTTTTCTTTAGAGTTTTATTGGATTTATGGTACTCTGATTGTTGAAAACTATTCTTATAAAAGAAGTCAGTGGATCCCTTCACAAATTTTACTTCAACAATATCTAAAAATAAGGGAATTGAGTTATCCTTCGACTTCGGAACTGTTCTAATCAAATTTTTTAACTTAAAAAATGGTGAGGTTCAAGGGCAATACAGACCATTCTGGTAGAGCTTGATTTGACTGCGTTGCAAAAATCGTCGAAATCATAAATATTATGTTTTGCTCTCATTCTTTGCTCAATCTGGCCGTGGAGCCCATCGGCAGCCATAAAAGTATGACCCTTGACCAAATATTTAAGAGTTATGCTCTCAGTTGCAGAATGATCTGAATTTAAATATGTAATCAACGACGAATATAACACATTGTTTTTATTTTGTGCAGTGCAATTGTCCATCCAAATAATTATGTTTTTCACATCCCTCAAGGACTTCATAAAGTGTATGAATGCGGTGCTTACACTGTCCGCTTTTCGATCGGAGATACCCTCATGCCAGAGAACACAAAAATGATTTTACGACTTTTGCATGGCAGCGAATGTTTGGTTATAAGTTGATTCTTTTACCTTCGGCATTCTTGGTAAAAGGATAATTTTCTCCATGTCCACTGCATACACCTTTGTTACCCCATCACTGGCTATTTGTGCATCAATGTTGTACCGATCTCTTGCTATCTTTGCAATTCCTCCCGATTCCTCCTGTCATAGCCTTCACTAGTCCTTCCCCGCTCCACCAAGCGCATGTCATCGGTTGGCTGATGAGATTCAACTCGTTTCAGGAAGCATAACACTCCAGCGAGTTGTTTCTCAAATGCCCCGATGCCAGAGTCGCGAAATGGTTGGAAGTAGGTGGAATAAAATATCGCGACTAGGTTGTGGCAGCTCCTTCCTACTTCTATCTCTTTCTACTTTCTATCTTCCGGCTAGAGCTGCTGTTCGACATTCTATATGAAAAATATAGATTGTCGAACAGTACAAAGGGGCTTTCCCTAAGCTATCACATAAAAAAAAAAGTTCCAAATGTTCGCGTTTTTTTTTTTGTAATTTCTCATTGTTTGAATCCATGCCCATTTCTATACAAAAACCGCAAATTTCCGAGGATCCCTCCTTAAATCCAATATCCAGACGCGAAACATTTTGTCGGTACAACTCGTATGAGATTTTCGGATGATCATCAATAGAACAAAAATCAGCATACATCAGTTTTATTGAAAGATCTGATGGTAAATACATTTTATTTGGGCATGGTATCTTCTATAATGAGATGGATGGGGGTTGAGGGACATGATGGTCTTTAATCACACTACCATCAACTTTGTTGTTTGCAAAATTTGGCGGTGGCACCGAGAATTCATTTTGTTTATGCCTTATAATGGTTTTGATAAAGCTTGAATTGTTATACCCAAGTGTGGCTTTGAAAAACTCTAAACATACTTGGACAGTTTCGCCATGTAATGGCAAATAGTACTCTCGCGTAATATTACGTTTGAAGGAAGACACCAGCTTCCTTTTGGCTGGTTTTTCGACAATCTTACCGCCTAACCATATTTTTCTGTCACGACCGTTAAAATTCCAGTATGAAGAACAAATTTTTCGTCTATATTCTTCATCAAATTTAAGGTGACACTTAAACCTTTTACATGAGCAGGGAGGTAAAATTTTGTGTTTTTCTATGCTATTTTCCTTCTGCTCATGTTGCCTACGAAATCTTCTACGTTTAGCACATTGATGTTCGCTTAAAATATCTAAGTGTGACCCTACGTTGGTCACGTCATCCGGGTTTGCATTCTCCTTGTTTCCAGGGTCTACGTCCATGTTACTGCTTCTGTTGTTGGTATTGCTTGGCACATCCGGGTCTGCACTGCTGCAGTTTGATAATGAATGTAGTGATCCTGTGTGAAACATCGTTAGAGCGAAGCACTTGAGAAAATGCTTGGTGCAACTTACCATTAGAACTATCGAGCAAAGGAAATAATTTTTCTTTTTTACCTCGCAAATTTTGTTTAGACTATTGCGCAACTCATGATCATTTTCTTGGTCGGAATTAGTGAGGTCTATAGTCGGAATTTCAGGAGGATCAACAACTTCGCAATATTCAGGACTGAATAACCCGGGAAATAAAGAAGCAAATTCTTCGCTTTCCATTTTATCAATTAATGTTTGTAAATTAAAACTCGTAAGTATCTTAATATTACTTTTACTTAAAGTATCTTAAAATTAATTTTACCTAAATTATCTTAATATTTTCACTCGCGAAACACAAAATTTTTCACTCTAATTTCTTTTTAGCTTTTTCAAAAAAAAAAAAGCTTATACAGAGGCTCTGTCCGTCTGTCCGTCTGAAGCCTACTTTCATCTCTGAAAGTACTGCAGCTACAGACTTGGCAAATATCTCAAAATGTAGCTCTTGGTCAAAAGACCAAAAACTGAGAAAATGGTCTGGAAATTTCAACCAGAAGTATATTTAAACAACAAAAAAGAGCCTTTAAAGAAAATATTGTGACTAATTTTTGTGTTCTAAGGCTTATAACTTCTTAATTATTCATTTTACCTTCTAAGTAATAAATTGTAGATTATTTAATTCTAAACAAAAAGTGTCCTTGCAAATTTCCGGTAAGATGTGCCGTTTCGGAGATATAGTGGAAAAACCATTTGCATACGTTTTCCAAGATGGCGGCCAAATGGGGGGGGGGGGTAGAATCCCGAAAACTCAAACTTAAGCTCACCCTGACCCCCCCCCCCCCCTACACATCCCAAAAATAAAACCTTGTCCTGCATTTTTGCAATGTTAAAGTACCATTTCCATGGACTATAAAGGGCTAGGGAAAGTCCCTCGTCTGTGGGGCTGCGAGTTCGATCCTTCGGCTCGCGGTGCTTTTTTTCGTCATAATAATTTTTTTTAATTTCCTTCGGGGATTTTGTTTCATATGAAACAAGTTTTTGACATGAATACGTCTCTAAATTTGCTTCCAGAACAAAAACCGATGATAACGAAATTATGGCATATAGTTTTTATTTGCTGCTCAAAAACTATTGTTTATATTGAATAAAGAAATATACCATGACGTGGGTGAAGAATCAAAGAATTTTAGTGTTTACATTTGATTTCCTTTTTTTTAAGCTATGATGATTATATTGTAGTGTTTGTTAAATACTTTGTTAAGTTTTAGATTCAGTCTCACAACTTATAACCTACATAAGCCTTTAACAAAAACTTTTCAAGATTAATTATATATAGCGTTGGTCAGTGTGATACTTATGAATCTCCATGGCCAAACTAGGGTGCGGTAAGCCGAATTTTTAACAATAAGACATGTATGTTTAAGTAAAATAATACACCTAATTCTGTTGTGCAAAGTGCATCACATTAGATTTTCCTCCAATCCAAAGAAAAATGTTTAGATTCGTTTTCTATAGTGTTTACATGTGTGATGTTCTCTTTTTTTTCCAATTTGACACATTCGAATTATTGGCCTCGATTCCCAGATCCGGCGGGTTGCAAGTGAGTGCGGATCAATCTCCACTTAATATATTGTCATCCAATCTGAAGTGTTATTCAACAGAAAGAATACCATGAAAAAGCGTAATTAGTGGCTAGTCTCTAGGCACAACATCCCACTAGTTTTTTACTATTGACGCCAATGTCTATCACAAACTACAAACTGAAAGAACTATTTTAAATTCTAATAACCCATAACAAATTATTTACCGCTATTACTCTTATATATCAATAACTAGCAAAAACCCGCGTGCGTTGCAACGCCTTTCAATAAAATAAGATTATGTTGACACAGTCTGCGATAGGAAAAAGCCATAGTGAAAAAAGAACAAATCTGGGAAAATTGATTTTGGGAGATGACCGCCATGGACCAAATGATATATTGAGTATACTATATTGCCTATGGTGTTCTACTTATCATACTCTTTCATTTGATACCCATGTCGAAGGGGTTGTGAAGAAAATATTAATCCGCCCTCTTGAGATGGCCGCTATGGACCAAACGATATATTGAGTATACTATATTGCATATGGTGTTCTACTTATCATACTCTCTCAGTTGATACCCATCTCGAAGGGGTTGTGAAGAAAATGGTAATCCGCGCTCTTGAGATGACCGCCATGTACCAAACGATATATTGATTATACTATATTGCTTATGGTGTTCTACTTATCATACTCTTTCATTTGATACCCATATCGTAGGGGTTGTGAAGAAACTGGTAATCCGCCTTCCGAGATGGCCGCTATGGACCAAACGATATATTGAGTATACTATTTTGCTTATATTATTCTACTTATCATACTCTTTCATTTGATACCCATCTAGAAGGGGTTGTAAAGAAAATGGTAAATCGCCCTTTTGAGATGGCCGCCATGGACCAAATTATAAATTGAGTATACTATATTGCTTATGGTGTTCTACTTTTCATAGCCTTTCATTTGATACCCATGTCTCTGGTGTTGTGAAGAAAATGGTAATCCGCCCTCTTAAGATGGCCGCCATGAATCTAAAGACATAGTCTATGGCATTCTTCTTATAATGCCCTTTCATTTGATACCAATGTCGAGGGGGTAGTGAAGAAAATGATCATCCTCCCTATTGAGATGACCGCCATGGACCAAACGATATGTTGAGTATACTATATTGCTTATGCTGTTCTACTTATCATACCCTTTCATTTGAAATCCATATCGAGGGGTGTGAAGATAATGGTAATCTAACCTCTGGAGATGGCCGCTATGGACCAAACGATATATTGAGTATACTATATTGCTTATGTGTTCTATTTATCATACTCTCTCATTTGGTACCCATCTCGAAGGGGTTGTGAAGAAAATGGTAATCCGCCCGCTTGAGATGATCGCCATGGACCCAACGATATATTGAGTATACTATATTGCCTATGGTGTTCTACTTATCATACTCTTTCATTTCATATCCATATCGAAGGTGTTGTGAAGAAAATGGTAATCCGCATTCTTGACGTGGCCGCTATGGACCAAGCGACATATTGAGTATACTATATTGCTTATATTGTTCTACTTATCATACTCTTTCATTGGATACCCATTTCAAACGGGTTGTGAAGAAAATGGTCATCTGCTCTCTTGAGATGACTGCCATGGACCAAACGATATATTGTGTATACTATATTGCCTTTGGTGTTCTACTTACCATACCCTTTCGTTTGATATCCATGTCGAGGGGTTGTAAAGAAAATGGTAATCCGCCCTCTTGAGATGGCTGCTATGGATCAAACGCCTGCTTTTCTGTTGAAATTTTTTTGCTATAAACCTCACGGAGCCCGAGACCTTTCCAACGAATGCAAAACCGTGGAAATCGGATCGTGCGTTCTGGAATTATAGCGTCAGGAAGGAAAAACCGACTTATTTTTATATTATAGACTAGCTGGGACCCGGTGCGCCTACGCTGCACCCATAAGTCAATAGTAAACAATAAAAACCAACCATTGACTTAATATTTTTCGAGATATGAATTTTACACAGATGAAATGCCTCAAAGAACATGAGTCTTACGTCGGCCGCCATGAATCGGTATATTGAGTCTACTACATTGCTTATTGTATTCTACTTATCATACCCTTTCATTTGATACCCATGTCGAGGTGGTTGTGAAGAAAGTGGTAATTCGGCCTCTTGAGACGGCCGCCATGGATCGAAAGATATATTTTGTATACTACATTGCTTATTATATTCTACTTAACATAACCTTTCATTTGATACCCATGTCGAGGTGGTTGTGAAGAAAGTGGTACCCCGCCCTCTTGAGACGGCCGCCATGGATCTAAAGATATATTTTGTATACTACATTGCTTATTGTATTCTCCTTAACATACCCTTTCATTTGATACCCATGTTGAGGTGGTTGTGAAGAAAGTGGTAATCCGGCCTCTTGAGACGGCCGCCATGGATCTAAAGATATACTTTGTATACTACATTGCTTATTGTATTCTACTTATCATACCCTTTCATTTGATACCCATGTCGAGGTGGTTGTGAAGAAAGTGGTAATCCGGCCTCTTTAGACGGCCGCCATGGATCTATAGATATATTTTGTATACTACATTGCTTATTGTATTCTCCTTAACATACCCTTTCATTTGATACCCATGTTGAGGTGGTTGTGAAGAAAGTGGTACCCCGCCCTCTTGAGACGGCCGCCATGGATCTAAAGATATATTTTGTATACTACATTGCTTATTGTATTCTACTTATCATACCCTTTCATTTGATACCCATATCGAGGTGGTTGTGAAGAAAGTGGTACCCCGCCCTCTTGAGACGGCCGCCATGGATCGAAAGATATATTTTGTATACTACATTGCTTATTATATTCTACTTAACATACCCTTTCATTTGATACCCATGTGGAGGTGGTTGTGAAGAAAGTGGTACCCCGTCCTCTTGAGACGGGCGCCATGGATCTAAAGATATATTTTGTATACTACATTGCTTATTGTATTCTACTTATCATACCCTTTCATTTGATACCCATATCGAGGTGGTTGTGAAGAAAGTGGTACCCCGCCCTCTTGAGACGGCCGCCATGGATCGAAAGATATATTTTGTATACTACATTGCTTATTATATTCTACTTAACATACCCTTTCATTTGATACCCATGTGGAGGTGGTTGTGAAGAAAGTGGTACCCCGTCCTCTTGAGACGGGCGCCATGGATCTAAAGATATATTTTGTATACTACATTGCTTATTGTATTCTACTTAACATACCCTTTCATTTGATACCCATGTCGAGGTGGTTGTGAAGAAAGTGGTACCCCGTCCTCTTGAGACGGGCGCCATGGATCTAAAGATATATTTTGTATACTACATTGCTTATTGTATTCTACTTATCATACCCTCTCATTTGATACCCATGTCGAGGTGGTTGTGAAGAAAGTGGTACCCCGCCCTCTTGAGACGGCCGCCATGGATCGAAAGATATATTTTGTATACTACATTGCTTATTATATTCTACTTAACATACCCTTTCATTTGATACCCATGTCGAGGTGGTTGTGAAGAAAGTGGTACCCCGTCCTCTTGAGACGGGCGCCATGGATCTAAAGATATATTTTGTATACTACATTGCTTATTGTATTCTACTTATCATACCCTCTCATTTGATACCCATGTCGAGGTGGTTGTGAAGAAAGTGGTACCCCGCCCTCTTGAGACGGCCGCCATGGATCGAAAGATATATTTTGTATACTACATTGCTTATTATATTCTACTTAACATACCCTTTCATTTGATACCCATGTGGAGGTGGTTGTGAAGAAAGTGGTACCCCGTCCTCTTGAGACGGGCGCCATGGATCTAAAGATATATTTTGTATACTACATTGCTTATTGTATTCTACTTATCATAGCCTCTCATTTGATACCCATATCGAGGTGGTTGTGAAGAAAGTGGTACCCCGCCCTCTTGAGACGGCCGCCATGGATCGAAAGATATATTTTGTATACTACATTGCTTATTATATTCTACTTAACATACCCTTTCATTTGATACCCATGTCGAGGTGGTTGTGAAGAAAGTGGTACCCCGTCCTCTTGAGACGGGCGCCATGGATCTAAAGATATATTTTGTATACTACATTGCTTATTGTATTCTACTTATCATACCCTCTCATTTGATACCCATGTCGAGGTGGTTGTGAAGAAAGTGGTACACCGCCCTCTTGAGACGGCCGCTGTGGATCATTTTAGTTTCAATAGCGTCATGGCCTACCTATTGTTTGACAGCTGCGTAAATTTGAAATTTTCATTAAATGTAATGATTCAATTTAATGACAATTTTACATTTGTCAAACAATAGGTAGGCCATGAAGCTATTGAAACTAAAATGAAGTGAAAATTCCTAAAAGTACCATTTTTTTGTTTTTTCAGGCAATTTTTTAAATTTTTCTCTCCGTAAGAACCATCCTCGTACTTCAACGAATATTCGAAAAAAAAAATTAGTCCAATAGGTCCAGCCGTTCTCGAGTTATGCGCTTACCAACACATTTTGCGATTCATTTTTATATTATAGACTAGCTGGGACCCGGTGCGCCTACGCTGCACCCATAAGTCAATAGTAAACAATAAAAACCATCCATTGACTTAATATTTTTCGAGATATGAATTTTACACAGATGAAATGCCTCAAAGAACATGGGTCTTGCGTCGGCCGCCATGAATCGGTATATTGAGTCTACTACATTGCTTATTGTATTCTACTTATCATACCCTTTCATTTGATACCCATGTCGAGGTGGTTGTGAAGAAAGTGGTAATTCGGCCTCTTGAGACGGCCGCCATGGATCTAAAGATATATTTTGTATACTACATTGCTTATTGTATTCTACTTATCATACCCTTTCATTTGATACCCATGTCGAGGTGGTTGTGAAGAAAGTGGTACCCCGCCCTCTTGAGACGGCCGCCATGGATCTAAAGATATATTTTGTATACTACATTGCTTATTGTATTCTCCTTAACATACCCTTTCATTTGATACCCATGTTGAGGTGGTTGTGAAGAAAGTGGTAATCCGGCCTCTTGAGACGGCCGCCATGGATCTAAAGATATATTTTGTATACTACATTGCTTATTGTATTCTACTTATCATACCCTTTCATTTGATACCCATGTCGAGGTGGTTGTGAAGAAAGTGGTACCCCGCCCTCTTGAGACGGCCGCCATGGATCGAAAGATATATTTTGTATACTACATTGCTTATTATATTCTACTTAACATACCCTTTCATTTGATACCCATGTTGAGGTGGTTGTGAAGAAAGTGGTAATCCGACCTCTTGAGACGGCCGCCATGGATCTAAAGATATATTTTGTATACTACATTGCTTATTGTATTCTACTTATCATACCCTTTCATTTGATACCCATGTCGAGGTGGTTGTGAAGAAAGTGGTACCCCGCCCTCTTGAGACGGGCGCCATGGATCTAAAGATATATTTTGTATACTACATTGCTTATTGTATTCTACTTATCATACCCTTTCATTTGATACCCATGTCGAGGTGGTTGTGAAGAAAGTGGTACACCGCCCTCTTGAGACGGCCGCTATGGATCATTTTAGTTTCAATAGCGTCATGGCCTACCTATTGTTTGACAGCTGCGTAAATTTGAAATTTTCATTAAATGTAATGATTAAATTTAATGACAATTTTACATTTGTCAAACAATAGGTAGGCCATGAAGCTATTGAAACTAAAATAAAGTGAAAATTCCTAAAATTACCATTTTTGTTTGGATTTTGCAGCTGTTTTTTTGGTTAAAGGTATAAAAAATAGCCTACGACCTATTCTCAGACCTACCAAATTTACACAAAAAATTTCATGCAAATTGGTCAACCCGTTTCGGAGGAGTACGGTAACAAACACTGTGACACGAGATTTTTATAGATATAGATACTACATTGCTTATTGTATTCTACTTATCATACCCTTTCATTTGATACCCATGTCGAGGTGGTTGTGAAGAAAGTGGTACCCCGCCCTCTTGAGACGGGCGCCATGGATCTAAAGATATATTTTGTATACTACATTGCTTATTGTATTCTACTTATCATACCCTTTCATTTGATACCCATGTCGAGGTGGTTGTGAAGAAAGTGGTACACCGCCCTCTTGAGACGGCCGCTATGGATCATTTTAGTTTCAATAGCGTCATGGCCTACCTATTGTTTGACAGCTGCGTAAATTTGAAATTTTCATTAAATGTAATGATTAAATTTAATGACAATTTTACATTTGTCAAACAATAGGTAGGCCATGAAGCTATTGAAACTAAAATAAAGTGAAAATTCCTAAAATTACCATTTTTGTTTGGATTTTGCAGCTGTTTTTTTGGTTAAAGGTATAAAAAATAGCCTACGACCTATTCTCAGACCTACCAAATTTACACAAAAAATTTCATGCAAATTGGTCAACCCGTTTCGGAGGAGTACGGTAACAAACACTGTGACACGAGATTTTTATAGATATAGATTATTTACAAATAAAAGTTCATTTTCTCCTACATTTTTTTTTTCTCTTTTTGAAAATTGTGCACTTTGCAGAGGGAAAACTATACACTAGATCATAAGCTTTTTCCGCTCTTCTTTCCTCTTCGCAAGACAACGGCCAAAAACCTGGAAATCTCTTGTCGTTTTCTATCCATCAAATATATTTTCAATTTACAAGTGGCAAACACTCTATAAGACTATAGAGCTTTTTCTTGAAATAAGAGTCCACAATTTGTGCAATGGTCAAAAGATTTAAGAGGTCATGGCTGCTTTGTGCGTTTTTTCGGTTTGAAAATAATTCAAACCGACGCATATAAAGTAAATGTCCGAAAAGAAAACTTTTTATTAAAAACTGCTATTAGTCTGAAATTTTTTTTAGGGATAAATATGAATATTTTAAATCAAAAACTCCATACAAAGCCATTTTGACCTATATTATAGTGGTTGTGGCGGCGGCCACCTGCGAGAAATTAAATGTATGGGAAACTCTCTCGCAGGCAGCCGCCGCAACGACCTTCGCGCCAATCTGTTTGCGCCTTAATTTAGACACTGTTCGGTTCTCTAAATTTTTATCTTCAGGAAACAAGAAAATAAAGCTTCTTTCTCTTACATTTTTTCAGTTTCAACATATTCGCTTGGCGAAATATCAAGTTTAATTCTTAATAAATTGCCTTTGATGCCTTTATTTACCGCCAATGCCAAAATGTGTGTTAACCGACAAGAGTATTAGCGGCCAACCAATCCGTCTAATAACATCTAATCCAAACAATGTCTCTCAAAGCCTTTTGAAAACCTTTCGTATACACATTCCCAGTCCTATTGTTCGAGCAGGTATGTCACCAAACAAAGCACCAGTTAAGCCTTCACCTACTCCTTTCTTGAAGTTTTTCACATCGGTTCCATGCAATTGCGTCGATATCCCAAAGATTGATAATAGACCACAAAAAGAAGTGGAGTAAACCCCTAAAATCGGCTAATCCGCCTGTTTGTACCAGGCAGAAGCCGACTTTGCACGATATTAAGCTACAAAAAAGGATTCAAAATGTTTGGCACTATGTTTGTCGTCCTATTTGCAGATCATTAAATCTGGTGCACAATATCCTGCAGATTTGTGAAGAGAGACAAATTACACCATGGTTGAACACCGAAGGATAAAGTCGGCTCATCAGAGCGTGCGGCATAAACTGGAAGGATTTTCGGCATTTTCTTATGGCCACAGCATGTCTTGTCATACAGCACCTCATTAAAGGATTCCAAGGATTAGTCCAGCTTGTTATTCTCTGAAAGCATGAATTAGTTATATCCCAAAAGAAATTTCATTTTGAACAATGAGAAATCTTTCCAGATCAATCTCTTTCTTTTTTTACCTTTAAGGATATCAAAGAGCCCACCAATGTGGATCAAATCTCCATTTTTAGCATTTCTACATGTACTCAATCTTCATCACCTTCCAGAACACTTTCAAATTATCCTTCGTCGGTGTTAGATTTATCAGAGCCACAAGGCTTGCCCACTGATCCTTCCAAATCACATGTGTTGTTGTTTATCCCCATGCTCGGAACAGCGACATCTTCTTCTACTTTCATTTCATTTTGTCCTTTTTATCGGGGAGGCTTATCCCAAGTGGGGTTAGGATGTTGGTTGTGTTACGGCTGCTATTATCCTGCTTATTTGTTTTTCTGTTTACCCTGACAGGACACTGAAAAGACGGTAAACTTTGCTCTTTTTTTAAAGGACTCGACTGGATTATATCCCCGAGGCCATCGATTACTTACATTTTGACATTAGTTGGATTTTAAAAAGCGGCAAAACTTTGACTCTGAAGGACATGTGATACTGACTCTAAGGAATATTATCTAATAAAGAACAAAAAGGAAAGTTCCTTCCATATCAAGTGGAGGCGTTTTGTTGGGATAATTTCTTAGGCTTTTATTTCGGGGGATCCTTAAAAAGTTCTTAAGATGAAGTTTGTGTAACTGTCCGATGTGCTTATTTGTTAGGACATTTTCCCCAAGCTACTTTTTTTGGGTAGAAGCGTTAAACCATAACGGACCGAAAATTTTAAAATCATTTGTGACAAGGTCATGCCATTGCATTAACAAGTGTGTTATTTGAAAATATAAAATTCGATTTGAAAGTGCTTGTCAAAGTAGAGTCCAATTTACCCACACCGAAGAAATGTAATCGTCACTTCCTTAGAAAAAATGTTTTTTTTTAAATTAGGCTGCATTACAATAAAACATCAGACTTCTGATATTCAATGGACAAAGCTTAATAAGTACACAATTTGGCTTAAATTAAAGAACACCTTTCTTGATTGGTCTACCAAAAATCAACGACACTTTCGCAAAAGAGGTGTATAAACCATCCATCCATCCAGAGCATTGTCTCTGCGTCGGCCGCTGTAGAATCTATCCATCTCCTCCTGGGTCTACCTACTGGCCTACTTCCCAAAATTATTGATGCCAAAAGCCGTTTTGGGATACGATGGTCCTCCATCCTGATTACTTGGCCGGCTAGTCTCAGTCTGTTAATTTTTATTAAAGTTGAGAGTTGTGGGTCGTCAAAAATTTCATGCAACTCGTTCTAGTATCTCCTACGCCATTTTCTATCCTCTCGCGGGGGCCTATTATGCATCTGAGAATTTTTCTCTCAAACCTGTTGCCTCGTTCCTCTATGTCCTGGGTCATAGTCCAAGTCTCGCTACCATAACACAGTGCTGGTCGTATTACTGTTTTGTAGAGTGAGAGTTTCATTTTCCTGTGCACATATCTTGAGTGCAGGGTTTGTTTTGGGGCATAAAAGGCTCCATTAGCCAGTAGTATTCTTCTGGTTATTTCTTCTTTTTCTTCGTTCCTTTTTGTGATTGTAGACCTAGATTGTAGTAGACTGTTTTATCGACTACTTCTAGGTTCCCTCGTTTATCTTCCAGGCCTATGTCCTTTGCCGCCTCTTTTAATTCGACATGAGATTCTTTTGCTGCCAAAAAGGACCTTCCTACGATATTCACGTCATCTGCATAACCAAGTAATTGTACCGACTGTGACTATTGATGAACTTCTCTGGACTGACGTTTTCCACTTCTCTGAACTTCTCTGGACTGACGTTTTTCACCCAGGGCCAGGTTGAACAGCATGAGAAGTAATTCATCTCCTTGTCTAAGTCCTTGTCGTACTTCGAACTCCTCTGTTATAACATTTTGGATCCTTACTTTGAGGCCAGTGAGTTATTTGTTGCGCATTTGATCAGTTGTACCAGCTTTGAGGGGCTCCTAATTCCGATAAGATTTCGTAAAGCCTCTCTCTGTTTATTGAGTCATATGCCTGTTGAAAGTCAAGAAATATCTGGTATACATCTATATTCCTTTCCCAGGTTTTCTTTAGAATTTGCCTTATGGTCAGCAGTTGGTTCGATGTTGACCTGTTTGCCCTAACACCAGCTTAATATTTTCCTATAAGGCCTTCCGCTATAGGTTCTAGTGTTTGTATCACCAGGATTGTGAAGGTTTTGTAGCTGGTGCTGAGGAGTGGGATGCCTCTGTAGTTTTGCAGTTTAATTTGTCTCCCTTCTTGTATATTGGACATATATGTAATCGCTTTCTTCCATTCGTTTGGTATAACTTCTTCCTCCCAGGTGTTGCATATGAGTTCGTAATAGTTGCAGCCCTTCTTCCTTCCATCGGCACCTGGCGATTTGTTGCTGTTGCCTGTTGCCTTTTTACAGCTTCCCGGACCTTGGTTGTGAGTGTTGGTGGTTCTATTGAGATATTATCTTGAAAAATTACAAATGCTTCTGTCTGTAGATCCTCGTTTGGTATGGAGTAGGATTCAATAGGTTCTGAAAATACTCTCCACCTTCCTTTTGTCCTATCAGGGTCTGCCAATAGGTTTCCATCTATTTGCAGATATCCATTTTTGGCTCAAACTTATTGGTGATCTGGCGAGTTGCTTTGTACGTTTGTCTAATTATCCCTTCATTGAAGTCTTCCTGTATCTGTAAGACTGTAAGTGTGTGAAGACTTCCATCCTTGCACTTGTTGGGATAGCGATGCACTCTCGGTGATTCTGGTTTCTTTCTTCAATTGTGGCTCTACAGTCCTGATCAAACCAATCAATTCTAGTCAGTCTCGGGTCAGCCTAGTGCCTCTTATGCTGCCCCCTTTATGCTACTTTTGATTTGCTCCCATCGTCGTTGATGTTGGGCTGTTCATCTACCTCTCGCAAGTTTTATACGACAGCATGCTGGTAGGCATCTATTATTTCTTCCAGTTTTAGCTTATCTATATCGCATTATGGTTGAGTTGGCGCTCTATGCGTTTTGGTTGCTCTCCGGGTTCTCAATTTCACCTTGACTGTGTGTTCTTTCAATTAGGACGTGGTCAATTTGATTATTAGTTCCTTTCTTTCTTTACGCTCCTTTAATCCCTCTGGAGCTTAGTTCGAAGAATAGAAAAAGGATAGAATAGGTTAATAGCAGGAACACAATGCTCGCCATAAGCCATGGGCTATGAAAGTTCTATCGCACTCAAATTATGCCGTCGCTGTCAATCGTAAAACTAAAATAATAGAGCAAAGCGATACCGTAGGCGCTGAAAAAAAAATTTCCTGTCAAATGAGTTTCAAATTTAAATTGAAACTAATTTAAACTAATATGACAAAAAAAAGAATGCAACACGTGTATTTTTTTATTTTTAAAATAAAGCACCCTCAGACACAACAAAATTTGTCAAAAAGGTACTTTTTTGTCAAAATAATAACGTTTTATTTGTTGACAGGGGTGTTTTTTGTATGTGTGATTTGGTAGAATTGTAAGCGTCAACCAAAAAATAGAAATAGGTTCTAATTTTTATGGTCATAGTTATGGTCACTTCGCCGATAGTTTCATTTTGTTTGTTCCTAGGTAGATACATGGTATCTATTATTTGTCAACGAAAAGCTTTTATAGCCCACGGCTTATGGTGAGCATTGTGTTCCAGCTATAAAGAATGTCTAGGGATGCATGAGGAGGTGGCGGTAAACCTCGAGTTTGAATACTTGACAAGGGCTGTGTCGCCGGCAGTCCCTGACTACCAGGCAGAACAAGGAGGTGTGTTGTCCGCTAGACAAAGACCCAACCTTAGTGGAACTTTAACCAGATAAGCCGACAAGATGCGTCATTAGAGTCATGTATACCCTTAGAGGCTATTGCCTCCGGCTTCACCTACCCAATTCAATGATGTTTCCACCTAAGTGGCTCCGCCGCATAAAGTCCAGTTCATGTTCAGTTCGTGCTTGAAATGGTTGCTGCTTTTTCCCCAGAAGTTAAAAATGAAAAAAACTCACTGGAATGGCATTCCATTCTTCCACTTGATTACTCTCTTTTGAGTGAGCTTTTATGTTGAACTTCAGTTCGAGCCCACTTGGGCGAACTAAGGTCTGTTTTATCCTCATTTGAATATGTGGAAATTGTTATCGAACTGAGGTTATTTTAAAGTTCAATTCACCAATCTGCTCGGAATTGTTCATTTCGGCCAGGGTATAATGATAATTGGTTAAAGCAATAATGCTGATTCTATTATTAAAATATTGATATTTATAGCATTTAATGGAGCCATTATTTTTTTTTTTTGAATTTCCACTTAAACAGGTAGTCCATTCAAAACGGGGGGGGGGTGTTCCAAAATAACTCCGTTAAGAAAATCGAACCCTACAGGTTTTTAGGGTCGCTGATCACGAAAATCGAGGTCCCGCGGTCCTAAAATTAGGGCGTCACCCCTAAAAATGAAAAAAACACCCCTTTTTAGGGGGTTTTCGCGATTATTTCAGTAATAATGAATGAAATGCACTTTTTTTAATGAAATGCACTTTTTTTAATATTTATTTGCGAAGGTGGTTGATTTATACTAAATTAAGGCGAACTTAATGGTAAGGGGTACTCCTAAAGGGTTGAAACTACCCCTAAATTGGCGAAAAATGGCAAAAATTGTAAAAAAAAATATTCCCAAGTTTATGCTTCAAATTCGATTGTGGGCGTACTCAGCGCCGTAGCGAGGGTCTCGGGGGCCCTTGTGCAAGATTTCGTAAGGGGCCCTTGAAAATGAATTTCTAAAAAAAAAAGTGATTTCGACGCCTTTTCGAAGTCCATTAAAAAAAGGGTTCAAAGGTCGTGAGAAATTGAAAACAGCATTATACTTTGGTTTAAACAATTTCTTTATTTCTCATATGTGTGCACATCCTATTACACTATATTCTGTATTAGCCCAGCGGGAAATTAGGTAATGCTTCCGGTAGAAAGGTATAGGGTAAGCCTTCCTTGAAAGTAATCTGTAATGCAAAAGTAAGCAGTAGGCAAGAAAACTTGAGGTCTGCTTCTTGAGGAAGGCAAGGGTAATCTGAAAGTAAGCAATTGCCCTCTGCCTTACCTTACCAGTAATGTAGAGGTAAGCAAAGCTAGTGCATATTTTTGCCTTACCAGTAATGCAGTGGTAAGATAAAGCTGGCTTATACCTTACCTCCCTAGGACATCAAAAAAGAAATGAAGTGGGTTTCCTAAAGCAATGCTTCCACGGATTACCAGGAGTACTTACAGAACGCAAGTTGAAGCCTTATTTTTCCCGCTGGGAGGTAGATATTTTTACATCCAAATATTCTAGACTGCACGTAATTATTTGTAACTTACAAATAACGAAATCACAGAAACATCACTCATGAAAATATACTGTTCTTGCACATTAGGTGTCTCCTCAGTCTCTTGCGTTTACTTATTTCTCTAAAATGACTTTTTTCTCGCCCAATCCATAGTAGATCCAATTTTATACAATGTTATAAAAACGTTATCGAAGATCTTTTCTAGCTCATACTTTAAAACGAATTTAAAAAAAAAAAATCTTCGGGGGCCCCTCAGGGCCGGGGGCCCTGGTGCGCCGCACCGCCTGCACATGCCTAGTTACGGCGCTGGGCGTACTGTCAGGCAAAAATAAATTATTTTCAACCCTTAAGGGGTTAAAACTACCCCTACAATATAGTTAATTGAAAACAAGGGGGGGGGGGTGTTCCAAAATAACACCGTTAAGAAAATCGAACCCTAAAGGTTTTTGGGGTCGTTTGTAAGTAAGTTTGAAGAATTTTAGATTTAGTGGAATATCTAGTTACTTTTGGCGAAGAGGGAAATATTTTAGTGGTTATCTGGTGGTTTTAGAAGTCGCATCTAGTGGTCTATCGACGAAAGAGTTGGCAACGCTGCAAACGAATAAACTTCTTCAATTTCGAATAAACTTAATATTATCACTGCTTCGCAAAAATTAGTACTTTCTTACCGCCACGCCAATTTTTAAACTACACTACAGCCCAAGTCTAGGAATTCATTCAGAACTACTATACTATTGGATAATCTTCCGCTGTCAGTATTTACGAATTTGTACAACACCGAAGTGTTCAAACAGAAGGCTCATCGCCTTACTTCACCAATCCCAGACTACTATTTACCTGCCCTATAAGACAGGTTTCGCAACCGTCCAACATCAAATTAAGTACCAACAACAAAATATTAAAGAAAGCGAAGTTTGCTCCATCTAAAATAGATAAAAAAATTCCTCATTTTATCACTTTATTATTTGGAATGCTGTATTAAATTACCTCATCATATCTCTGTTCATTTTAGCTGGTCTACTCACCTTCAACGATCACTGTCAAATAACGTAATGACAAGGTTGCTAAAAACTGATGGATTTATCTCTAGATATTCCTGGATTACGTCACCAGCCACTTCAGAACTTAAAAATAGAAGCAAACTCTTTATTCAAAAATCCACGCATGAAACAACGAAATCACACAAACTCGAAAAAAGACATCGTCCAGTTCCGTCCAGGATCATCCTTTTTTCCACTCATTATGACATCTTTTAGCAATTCGACATGGAAATGATTGCAGAGTAAAGCCATGTTAGACCCTTTTTCATTATCCTGTTAGAATTTTTTTCCTTCCCGCTCTCTTGTATCAAACGTAAGTTATGAGCCATAAATTGTCCTTTTTTTGTGCCGAAAAATGGGACAGCGGTCATTATGAGAATACCATATTGAAAAGGATTGAGTCAATCTGTATCACTTGCCAAGGAAGGAAAGGATACGCCTGAACATTGGGAAGTCTTTGTGCTCAATTTTTATGGTCCTTTTTGGGCAGCTGGTGGTCAGGCATCACTGATAAATGAAATCTTGCAGAATGTCGTCCTAACGAGGTTTCGTATCCCTTTTTTTATACTTTTAACTGATTTCTGCCCAAAAAAGGGGTTTGCGCTCTATTTTAAATTCCTTAGAGTTTTCTTAGGATTTCAATGAATCCTTTTACAATGTTGAAAATGTTTAACGATGCTAAAAGTTAGTAGGATGAAAAATTATGTTCGATATATTTTTTTTCTTGTTTCACTTCACAAAAGAACACCCAGAAGCAAATCAAATAAAGTACATGACTCAGCAGCAGCACATTCAATCGAAGGAGTAAAGGATATTTGAAGAATTCATCATTTGTCCTGTTGCACTTTGTTGCATTTTATTCTGAAAAAAAAATTGTACAACCTGGAGTTAGTTAAGAAGGAACTGTCAAAGGGAGATAATTTATGATGTAAACTGGCTTGGAGCGAAAAAATGTTCCCACACTGATCGAGAGCTGCAAGGACAATCGACATCTCTCGAAAGAAGGACGAAATACGCATAATAGTTTAGATTTCTCGAAGGGGTTCTCTTGGGTTTTTGGGTGTTTTTTTATTTTTTGAACATATTTATTGTGGAACACTTATCAATCCAAAAAATTGAATTTCCTGAATTGTTCTTAACCAAGAAACGGTCTAATCCTTACTAATATTATAAATGCGAAAGTAACTCTGTCTGTCTGTCTGTCTGTCTGTTACGCTTTCACGCCTCAACCACTAAACCGATTTTGATGAAATTTGCTACAGACATAGTTTAGACCTTGGAGACGGACATAGGCTACTTTTTATGGAGAAAAAAAGGGTTTAAGGGGGTGAAATGGGGTTCAATAAGTTGTAAGGGGATTTTTTATCTTTACTTTTTTTTTCTATTGTATAAAAAGTAACTGACTGACAGACAACGCACAACCTAAACCGCTGGAGCTAAAGGGCTGAAATTTTGACAGTGCATCCCTATAATGGCGTGGACATCCACTAAAAAGCGATTTTTCGAAATTCATCCCCTAAGGGGGTGAAATGGGGTTTATCCAAACCGCTGGAGCTATAGGGCTGAAATTTGGACAGTGCATCCCTATAATGGCGTGAACATCCACTAAGAAGCGATTTTTCAAAATTCATCCCCTAAGGGGTGAAACGGGGTTTATCCAAACCGCTAAAGTTATAGGGCTGAAATTTTAACAGTGCATTCCTATAATGGCGTGGACATCCACTATACGGCGATTTTTCGAAATTTATCCCCTAAGGGGGTGAAATGGGGTTCATCCAAACCGTTGGAGCTATAGGGCTGAAATTTTGGCAGTGCATCCCTATAATGGCGTGGACATCCGCTAAGAAGCGATTTTTCGAAATTCATCCCTTAAGGGGGTGAAATGGGGTTTATCCAAACCGCTGGAGCTATAGGGTTGAAATTTTAACAGTGCATCCCTATAATGACGTGGACATCCGCTAAAGAGCGATTTTTCGAAATTCATCCCCTAAGGGTGTGAAATGGGGTTTTTACAAAACGCTAAAGCTATAGGGCTGAAATTTTGACAGTGCATCCCTATAACGGCGTGCACATCCACTAAGAAGCGATTTTTCGAAATTCATCCCCTAAGGGGGTGAAATGGGGTCTACCCACACCGCTGGAGCTATAGGGCTGAAATTTGGACAGTGCATCCCTATAATGGCGTGAACATCCACTAAGAAGCGATTTTTCAAAATTCATCCCCTAAGGGGTGAAACGGGGTTTATCCAAACCGCTAAAGTTATAGGGCTGAAATTTTAACAGTGCATTCCTATAATGGCGTGGACATCCACTATACGGCGATTTTTCGAAATTTATCCCCTAAGGGGGTGAAATGGGGTTTACCCAAACCGCTGGAGCTATAGGGCTGAAATTTTGACAGTGCATCCCTATAATGGCGTGAACATCCACTAAAACGCGATTTTTTCAAAATTCATCCCCTAAGGGGGTGAAATGGGGTTTATCCAAACCGCTAAAGTTATAGGGCTGGAATTTTAACAGTGCATCCCTATAATGGAGTGGACATCCACTATAAGGCAATTTTTCGAAATTTATCCCCTAAGAGGGTAAAATGGGATTTACCCAAACCGCTGGAGCTATAGGGCTGAAATTTTGAACAGTGGACATCCATTAAGAAACGATTTTTCGAAATTCATCCCCTGAGGGGGTTAAATGGGGTTAAGCCAAACCGCTGGAGCTAAACGGCTGAAATTTTGACAGTGCATATTTATAATGAAGTGGACATTTACTAAGAAGCGATTTTTCGAAATTCATCCCCTAAAGGGGTGAAATGGGGTTACCAAACTACTGGAGCTACAGGGTTGAAATTTGGACAGTGCATCCCTATAATGACGTGGACATCCACTAAGAGGCGATTATTCGAAATGCACCCCCAAAGGGGATGAAATGGGGTTAACCCAAACCTCTGAAGCTGAAGGGCTGAAATTTTGACAGTGCATCCCTATAATCACGTAGAAATGAATGACTCGAAATTCACTTTATTTAATATTCATTTGTGATTGCTTCATAATTTCTTACATCCACGTAAATAGGCGAACAAACTTAACGAACGTTCGTCAAACCCTAAAATTTCACTTTTCTTGATGACATATACATGAATCTCTGCTTCAAAACTTGCAGATTTGTTGAGCAGAGGTGATATTCGCAGCAATTTGTTTACCATATTTATTAAAAAAATGCACTATAATAAACCCTTTTTAGGGATAATAACAGCTGACTTTTTTGTTGGTTTTTTTTAAGGAAAACATTGCACATAATAAACAGTTTTTAAAGGCGTTGCAAGGCACGCGGGTGTTATGCTAGTTTACTATATCGATAAGAAAGGCACCCTTGGTAGTCAAAGGCTACGCTATAAAATTAACCCTTAAAAGTAGTAATAATTTGGCGGGTTTCGTGAAATATAACCCTTAAGACCAAATCATCATGATTTATTGTAGTTTTCACTGTCTTTGCTTTTCCTACAGCTCTTCTTACCTCACCACAGTGGCGTAGCGTGGATTTGTGCCACCCGGGGCGAACCATAAATTTGCTGCCCCCTACTTTCGAATTGATTCTTTGAATCAAAACCCAACTTGAATTTCAAGTAATTTTCAATCCAAGAATTCAAGGCATCATGTAAACGCCATGAATCATATGTAACTAATGAATGTTCGGTATAGTGCGCGGCAAAATAAATGGGAATTTTACGCGCAGGCGAGGAAATGACAACTCCCACATACATTAACATTCCGTGTATGGATAAAACTCAAGCGCATATGCATTTTAATTTCCCTTTTGAAACTCGTTTACCGGGAACAACACTCCACCATAGCATCTGACCAGGACAAGAGTCGTAGTGAGACGGATTGAATTTTTAATTGAAAATATAGAGCGGGTGATTTGGGGTTTTAAACGAACGGAATGACAAGGTGCACTTTTCTTTTCGAAGCTACTTTCGTGGTGAAGATTTGAGACTTTCACTGCGCATCAAAAAAATCGATTTTGAGATTTCCAATTGTTTTGGCGCAGGCTATATTCGTGCTTCAAGGTTGGGCTGAATTATATACTTTAACAAACCCAGAGAGCTTGAATCAGTAATTTCTCTCTGTAATTTATTTCAGTCTGCCTTTAGATAGAAAGCTTCGTAGACGCCCGAGCTTAAGCTTAAACACTTCTCTGTCCAATATCTGGAGGTTTTATTTCCCATCATCGTAGCCCAATACTATTAAAGGGGATTTTAAGGACAAATGCGGCAGCTGTTGGAGCCCTTCTCAAACTTCAGCATTTACCGCCTGCGTCATAAAAGAAGGGAATCTTAAAATCGCTGTTTCCATGCGCATTGAGAGTCTCATACAATATGCTCATTTATATTTTCAGTTAGCTGACTCGACAGTCATTGTCCTGTCCAAATTTCAATAGATTTGTTTGTCTGCATTCTGTATTTCCAATTAATAAGACGATTCATTCTCAACTCTAATATGGACAACTAGAGAAATTATGCCCTGCAAATAATCGAAAGAATTACGCCAAATAATTTACAAATAAAAAAGGGGCTGTCTTCCATCACAGGCGTACGCTTTTTTGATAATCCCTCAAATAGGAGAGTTTGGTTGGATAATTTTGATGCATCAACTTTATAGTCCAGAAATAAGACCAAACCTAAATGAAAAGTAACGCAGAAGTTAAGTAGACGTAACATCCACTTACTACCATATTGGTCACTCTCATAATAAGCCGGCGTTTGGCTTTTTTGCGCCCGGTGCATATACATATTGCGCCCATATACATATTGCGCCCCCTTCATTTTTGTTCATTTTTTGATGGCAGTAAAGGAAAATGAAAGAAGACACAAACACTCATTTTAAATGAAGGCACGGAATTATTCTTTCACTTTTTTGAAATTGCGCCTTGTCCAATTGCGCCCAGTGCAAATACACCAGTTGCACCTATGAAAGCGCGCCCTTGCCTTTGTCCAATCAGGATTTGCTTCGCGATCTTGCTTTTGTGCTGAGTTTACTTACGCTTTAAATTCACAAAACTCTCCCGCTAATACTGATTAATGCTCTCCGATGATTTTCATTGTAAGTTGCACTTCCTTAACTATTTCCAGCACTAATAATGCTACAAACTGGAATCTCCATAACGAAGTCGTTCTCCAATCCTTTATATTTCGAAGGATAATAGGTGGTCACTGCACTGCATATATTGGTTTCTACGGTAGAGTCTTGCATAACAAAGCAGTCCACTTAACAGCCTTACTGGACGTAGAAGCCGCTTTCAAAAACTTCAGAACAGAGGCGATCCAGGTGTTTCTCGCCGAAGTAGTGATCTATAATAGTACGACTTATTTGAATTACAAATCATGACCTATGGCACCGTGCCAGCGAAGAAAGGAAAGACGATAAAATCAGGCGAACTAAATGAAATTGCATTGGCCACACCTTGCAGAAGGCAATGGTAAAACGCACAGAAGGTGCATTTCGTGTAATATATGACAATGGGATCACTTTTTCAATTTTTTTTAAATCTTAATTTCTGAAATTGCGCCCGGTGCAAGTGCACCATTTTCACTTATGAAAGCGCCGTCAGTTATATGGAATGGTACCTAACTTCACATCACTTCACTTCCCTTCCCATTTAGGTTTGGCCTATAGACACCATCAGCCAGGACATCGTGCTGGATGTGGCAATGGTTAGGGCCTGATGTTACCAGCAGCATCTCTAGCTCGATCCAGTTTGGCCGCCGCCCCCAACATCTACGCCGCCCGGCCCAATGGCCCCCTCGGCACCCCCCACGCTACGCCACTGCCTCACCATATGATGAAGAATTGGAATAGAACATCTTCCACGACCTCCACTACATTCAGGCATCAGTACGGTAGCGTTCGAAATAATAGAAATATACTACATATTCGTTGAAAAGCTGTATGACGGAGTGTTGTTCCTACTGAAACAAGTGGATCCCATTAACCAGCCCACAAAGGCTATCATACTACCAGGTAAAAAGAAGGAGATGTACTAAACGGAGCATTGGTATCCTATTTTTAACCCCAGAGCTACTCGTTTTTCTCTAAGCATGCATATTGCAAGGGAAATTCGACTTGAATAATATTGCCTGAAATAGTGCGTACCATCCTAATGAATACATCCTAAAATATAAACAGTTTCCCTGCTCTTTTCCTTAATATCATCACTGGGATCATCCAGGTGGACCTGGCGGAATTTGGGATCCGTAATGATTTTAGTCAGTTCATCCTCTACATTCTGAAAACTAGAACCCTAAATATCACAGTAGAGTGGTAAAAATTACGTGACTTGACCCATCCCAGGAACCTTACGCCGCCACTGTAGCTTATGCGGCTCTGGATAAGATTCTAAAAGCATTGGAGACTGACAGAATAAAGGCATTTACCTGTGCGGAAATGCTGATTCTAGTATGCCAAAAGTTTTTGTGAACAATGACTGAAATGAAAGGTTATCGAGTGGTCCAACCATTGTGGGCTAACTGTGGAACAAACAGTACTGAAGTATAGAAAAGCTACCGATTTCTTATACTGGACTCACAGTTGAATTAGAAGATCTAAATCACATCAAGTGCAAAGAAGGTTGGTAGAGTAAGTAGACCTTCGCTAAGAGATGACACACCTGGTGTAGATTACTTACTTATTCATTCCCCTTTAATACCTCATGGGACATAGAGCACCAACAGTTGCCGTCCAGTGAACTCTGTTTTGTGCGACAGCTCTCAGCATCGACCAGGATCTCCCAGTTGATCCGGCCTCTGCTAATAGGGTTTTCAACCATGTTGTTCTAGGTCTTCCGTCTCGACGGGATCCTTACGGTTTCCAATCAAGGGCCTGTTTGGCTAGATTCTTGTTTTCGCGTTGCAAGGTGTGGCCAATCCAATTCCATTTCCTTCGCCTGATTTGGTCGTTAGCCATAGCTCTTCCTTCATTACGAATTCTATCTTTCCGGTGGATTTTTAGAATACTGTTGATGACAACTTGAAGGCGCCGTGTGATGAATTGGGTGACTTTCCATGTTTCGCAACCGTTTAATAGAACCGCCTTAAGGTTGGAGTTGAACAATTTATCCTTAAGCCTGCTGGAAAATTGTTGTTAGCCTTAAGCCTGTCGCCAAATTGTTTAACATGTTTTCGAAGACCTTATGTTTGTGGGCCAGCAAATAAATATCATCTGCGTAGTCGATATCCTTAAGGTGGTCTAGCAAACCTCATTTTATGCCGCCTGTTCTACTATCTAGAGTGCCGACTAGGATGTCATTAATTATTATAAGAAATAGTAATGGCGAAAGTACGCATCCTTGCCGTATTCCTGAACTCACCTCAAAGCTGTTGATAATTTTCTATTATGGAGAACTCTGCATTTGGTATTTTTGGGCTTTTATCAGTTCTATTATTTTATCAGGCAGTCAACGTCACCGTAGTGCCTGCCACATAAAGCTTATATTGACCCAGTCGAACGCTTTCTCATAGACCCTGTTTAGATGTTGCGCTTTGTCGCGCGCTTTGAGTCGCCTCAAAGCGCACATTTGTTTAGACGATTCGCTTTGAGCCCAGTCGCTTCCTTTACAGCTGGAACAAATGGAATAAAAACAATTTGCATAATTTGCTATCTACGAAGTATTGGCGTGTTTTTATAATGTGTGATAACAATTTTTGCGATATCCAGAGTATTTCCGTTTTTTAAAATAAGAAAAGTGATATGGTGTTTTTGTAAATTGCCAAAATAACGTTTCTTAAAAGTTTTCTCGCACGTGTTTTCACTTAGAAGGCTGAAACGAAAGTGAAATGGAACACGAAGATGGAACAAAATGAAATTAAAACGCCAAAAAAGCGCAAGTGAATCCCTTTCTGATCAAGACTCACTTCCCACCGCCCCGAAACCTCCCCGCGCCCACAAAATTCGTGAGGCACTTGCGCTGAAGCGCACCGTCTAAACAGGGTCATAGTCTACGAAAGCAAAAGGGGGATCAGAATTCATTGGACTGCTCCACTATGATTCTCATGGTACTAATATGGTCTATACATGAGCGGCCCTTCCTGAATCCCGCCTGCTGCCTTCTAAGCGTTTGGTCTACTGCCCCTCTTATCCTAGATAGTAATATAAGGGACACAATTTTGCCCACAGTAGATAATAAACAGATGCCTCTCCAGATGTAGCATATTATTAGGTCCCCCTTTTTGGGTATTTTGACTATGATACCTTTCGTCCAATCCTCCGGAAAGGTACAGGATTTCCATGTTATTTCCAGGATTGGCTGAAGCGCATCTGCGGGATGTCAATTTTTCCAGCTGCTTTACCATTGACCATATAGTATGAATTGCGGTTACTATTTCCGTCTTGGATGGGGCCCGGGTGGCAATTCTTATCGGCTGTGCATTGTTGCTGTTTTCCTGAGGTTTGTGTGCAAGTGAACCATTCACGGCGGCGAAGAAGAAATAATCTCTCTATCTTTGGAGTTGCTACTCGTCGTTGCAAAGCATCCTTCCATCCGTACTCTTAACGCCATGCGATTTGGTAGAGTGCTCTCCCGAGAGCTGTTTAGTAATTTGGTACAGCACTTTACTGTTGCTCGGTGTAATTGGGAGCATTCCCGTTCAAGTTGGTGACGTCTTTCCGGGTCGCTTGTAGAGTTCACGTTATTTTTGCAGGCCCTCCAGCGTTCTATTTTTTGCCAGGCTGTGGCCAAGATCCAGTATTGCATGTTACTTTGGACATAGCCGATGCACGTTTTCGCAGCCGGGAATATAGCGCCCGTTGTCGTACTTCACAGCTCTTCAATATTTGTGTCGTCAGAAACGGTTTGCTGGTTCAGTATTTGTTGCAGGTTTCCAGCGAATTTTCGCTTTTTAACGCCCTCCCGTAGAAGGTCTACGCACCGCGTTAAACGTTTCTGATTGCGGCGATTTTAAGGCGAATAGCTGCTACATACTACCAAATTCAGGTCGCTTCCAGTGTCTGCTCCCCTGAAACTCCTGGCATCCTCCAGAATAGTTCTACATCTGCGGATATATCTGCTTTCTCGTTCTAGGTTCTACCAATGGTCGATACCCAGGTCTCTTTGTGTATCTTCTTGTGGCAAAAGTAAGTTAAACCTACCATGAGTTGGTGGAAACTACAAAAGTCAACGAAAAGCTCCCCATTGTTATTGGTAACTTGGCTTAGGCCTTGATTTCCACTTTTTTGTTCAAGGCCGGGGATGTCACGGCCGATCTGTACGTTTAAATCAAGTTTCGTTTCTCCCAGAATATAAGAAGGACTCACCGTTTGGGCAGATATATTCCGCCGCATCGGGCCATCTGGTCTCGCTAATTCCCATGATCTTGTTTTTATATCGATTCATCTCGTTGAGGACTTCATCCAGCCGTTCCTCAGCAAGCAGTGTCCCCACACTCCATTTCATTTCATTTCATTTATTTATTAAAGTTTCAGTACATCAAGTTTTACAATATCTTATTCCGCTAAAAGCGTATGTACTTTAGAATTACATAATGGCAAATTGAACAAAAACAATTATGAAATCTATAAATTTTGAAATAAAAAAAATTATATATGAAAAACCAATAACAAGAAGAGGGAATGAAAAACACTGAAAAACTGAAAAACTAAAATAACTGTAGGAATATTATTGACTAGTAAAATAGTTAAAGACACGTTTCCTGAAAACACCCAATGACCCCGCACTCTGTATATCAGCGGGTAAACTACCATAATTGTGTAGAATGAACAAAAAAAATCTCTTTTTTGTGGAAGATGAAGCTTAGGAATCACCCTTTGTACTACTAGTCCACCATGTCTTACAAGTCATGGTGCAGCGTATTAGGTCAGTCATTAGAGCGAAAAAACGGCAGATTTTGTTATAAAATTGTACAGCAAACTGCTTGCACTACTACTTCAGGGGTATCTCATAGATTACTAAAACCAAAAAACCAGCCAAAATTTACTCATGTGGAATTGTTTAAACAATAATTAGCAACAAAAATGGGTACTTTTTCCGTTTTTGGCGTATACAATAAAAAGTACTGGATGAATCACGTTACTCTCAACAGGATATTTGTAGAGAATTGAAAACCCTACAAAATGGGGTTTTCTAGAACTCGATCGGATAATTTTTCGCCGAGAAAAGCTAGAAAACCCCTTAGAAAGGCAATTTTTTTTTTCAAAAACTCATACCTCTGTTACTTTGCAATATTAGGGTATGAAGCGAATCGTGAATAGAGTTCGGGACCCAGCGGCACCGACAGCAGCGTATCCGTTGCGGGGACGTCCCGCTCGGACCGCCAGCTAACGGATCAAAGAAGAAGAAAGAAGGGTATGATTTTTTGGGACATAATACCCTGGTACATATACTTTCAGGGTTTCGAACCCTATAAATTTTTGGTGCGGGTTCGGGTTCGGGTTCATTACTTTGAAATTTAGTGGGTTCAGGTGCGGGTTCGGTTCAGGTTCAGGTTCAAGCTTTTTTCCAGAAAAAAAAAATTCATATGCTGTTCATTTTAAAACGTTATTTTTATTTATTTTAGAAACAAAATTACACAAATTCTGCACAAATTCAATAATGATACATCAGAGAGATGCACTCTTTGTGGAGCTAAATCAAGCCTTAAGGCAGAAAAAGGCCTTTCAACAATGACTTGAGTTGGGGGAACAGCTAATATGACCTTCAAACGCTAGAGGTGCATCATTTTTTTGTTCCCAATACTGGAACTACATATGAAATTTTAATTTCTAAACGCTGCACACTTAGATAAAAATTGCCATTAAAAATTGAACCTGAACCAAATTTTTGATTGGGTTCAGGTTCGGGTTCGGGTTCACATTATTTAAAAAAAATCTTGAACCGGAGTGGGTTCAGGGTTCGGGTTCGGTTCGGGTTCGAAACCCTGCTTTAAACTGCCAAAAGATGAAATTTGGCGCATGTATAATTTCTGCATAATTGCAGTATAAACAAAATAGACCCTAATCTTGCACATTGCGCCAATATTAGCAAAGTGGCCCGATTGAAACTTCCAAAACGGTTTCTGAAAGTATAGGCTAGGGGCTACCAAAAAAGTGTCAATAAAAGTGTGATTTATATTGCGTTCTAGATAGATGCATGTGACTATTTAACAAAAAGGTTTTTTTTATTATCTTTTTGTTTGAAAACGATTACAATGCCAAAATTTTTTGATCGTTGTTGTAATCCAATGAATTTTGAAAGACACAAAGTGAAATCATCTTCACGAAACCTGCCGAAGTATTTAGCAATTCACTACAATTTTTCAACATATGATCGAGTGTGTAGTGCTTGTTATAAAAAATTACTTAATTAGTATGCTGACGGCTTTTCTGTAGCAAATGATGGTGAAGCCAATAACAGTTTTGAAAATGATCAAAATGTTAACGTGGGATCGTCGTTGTGTTGTAATGTTGACTCAGGATACTAATGTGACAGGTACTTCTTCAATATAATTTTAAGAGTTTCAGTTTACCAAATATAAATATACGTTTCTCAAAAATTGAAAAATATAGTGAAATGAAAAAAAAATTGGAAGATCGCTTTACAAATGCAAAACCGATACCAGCGACACAGAAAATCCATAAGATTACGCCTTTATTAAATTTTATTGTGGAAGTAAAGACATTTTCCCATTCAGACAAGTTTACATATCACAGTACAATTAAACAATCGTTAAGTAAAAAATAATAATATTAATAACATTATAATAAATCTAATAAATATAATATGATTAAATAAAATATTTTAAGTTTATTAAATTATATTTTTTTGGATGATATTTAGTCAAAAATTTGAAATTTTAGATAATTTTTCATAAATTTTTTTTTCAAAATTCGAAAAAAAAATAGAAAAAAATGTGATCACATCTTGAACTGGGGTTTAAAAGTTGCGTAATATAAAATAGAATTTTGGTAAATTTAAAAAAAAAATCGAAGGAGTCGAACTTTTTGTAAATATCGATTTTAATCTTTAAATGTTAATAACTAATCGATAATTAATTCGACAAATTTCCTTTTATTTTTTTTCTGAAACTGCATTCAAAGACGAAAAAAATTATATCCTACTTTTTATTGATATCGATATTTATTACCAGACTATCATTAATTGAAAATTTTTTGCTTAAAAATTTAAAAAATCTATTACTCAATAACAGTTTGGAATAGAAGGTTAAAATTTGGTGTACAAGATGATTTAAATACGTATAAAAACATATAAAAAATCAGCGAAAT
This sequence comes from Thereva unica, assembly GCA_949987705.1. NCBI lineage: Eukaryota > Metazoa > Arthropoda > Insecta > Diptera > Therevidae > Thereva > Thereva unica. Next base: position 49,489,611 of record OX465281.1, on the reverse strand, counting down.
CGAAGAGGGTCGGGTAAAAAACTCGATGATTTGGCATGGAATGCCCCATATGTACCAGGGTATTATGTCCCAAAAAATCATACCCTAATATTGGCAAAGTAACAGAGGTATGAGTTTTTGAAAAAAAATTGCCTTTCTAAGGGGTTTTCTAGCTTTTCTCGGCGAAAAATTATCCGATCGAGTTCTAGAAAACCCCATTTTGTAGGGTTTTCAATTCTCTACAAATATCCTGTTGAGAGTAACGTGATTCATCCAGTACTTTTTATTGTATACGCCAAAAACGGAAAAAGTACCCATTTTTGTTGCTAATTATTATTTAAACAATTCCACATGAGTAAATTTTGGCTGGTTTTTTGGTTTTAGTAATCTATGAGATACCCCTGAAGTAGTAGTGCAAGCAGGTTGCTGTACAATTTTATAACACGAAAAAATCTCTAATGACTGGTCTATATAGTAGTAAGCTTGATCTGAAGGAAAGATGAAATAGGATAGGTTAGTATTCTTCTAGTCGTACGACCAAATCGAAGATACTCATGGAGGTATGATGGACGATCAGAGTGTAGGTGTTTATAAATGAATGTCATTGCCTTGAGCGATAAGTACACATCAAATGTGCACCCCAGAACAAAAGAACGATATCGAATTACATGTTCAGATCGGCGAAGATTATAAACAAACCTTGTACAATCGTTGAAGGCTACATTTAGTGTATCACGACATGACGCATCAAGGGACGGGAAGACCAAGCTAGCATAGGTGAAGTACGGTACAATTAACATTTTGATTAGCTTTGAACGAGTACCTAAGGGGAGAATGGTAGCGTACAGCCATAGACGACGCAAATTTCCATATATTTCAGATAGAGTATGAGAGATCTGGTCTGGCAAGTTAATTGTGAGTTCAGATAGACGCCTAGATTTTTAACGCGCGATTGATAAGGTAAGCGCGTCTTCATGAGAATGATAGGTGGAAGGAAGGAGGTGTCTACATGACTCCTATACAATGGAATGCAGCAGAATTTAGATGCATTTAGCAGTAAGTGGTAGCAAAGAGACCATTGAGAAATACGCTCGAGATCAAAAATAAACTTTAGGAATATGGATGGGAGGTTGTCTGGACCAACAGATTCGGATTTAATTGAATAAAAAGCTTTATGGACTTCCGCATGATCCACATTGCGTAAACAAAAAACACCAGTATTACTATTAGCTGCCCTTAAGTAATTAGGATCTGCGCGTATATTTGATGCAGAGGTAAAGTAATTATTTAGCTCATTAGCGCTATGATCCGATTCGTGTCCTGATTCGAAAAGCAGGCATTGCCCAACCGGCCTAAAACTCTGTTTGTATTTTGAAGATTTGGTTTTAGCGTTGGGTTCAGTGAGGTGCACCGGTTCCCAGCTAGTATGTATATTTTTTTAACTTCTCTAAACTGTAACGATAAGTCTTGCACCGATCTGAGTTAGATGGGCTTGGGCAATCGGATCACGTTTGGGTACTAGTAATGAGCAAAAATGGTATTGGTTTGGCAGTCTTGTCTTGGTCTTGCACATTCAGCAAGAACAAGTACAAGACCAAGACTTAGCAATGCTCGTAAAACCAAGACCAAAACTACAGTCAGTGACTGAATTGAGAGGGCACTTGTACAAAACTTGAGTCAACAAAGTACGTCTTCTTGCTCCTAAAATAAATGTAACTTTATTTCTGGATTTGCATACAGTGGTGACATGTTAATGGTTTACTGTACTGTAACGAGTTTCTTTTATTTTAAGAACAAGAAAACATACTTTTGTTGATTCAAATTGTTTACATTATGTCCTCTCAATTTACGCAGTGACTGTATATCAGTCTTGTGTTGTTCTTGCCTTTGCTCATCACTACTTTCAGTGGGTACCAGGTCACAGAAACATCGAAAAGGCAGACTAGAAGCAAATCTTACCGCTATGTATGACGACTAGAGATAAAACTTTGCACTTTCTTATAATTGCAAACTCCAGGTGAAGTGCCCAATAGGCCAAAACTATAAAAGTTTGGTTTGTTTATAGCAAAGCTAGATCACGTGATCTCCTGGTGTTGTTACAGAAGGACATTGCCTGAATCATCATCTTAAGACACTGGCGCCAATTGTGTCGCCATTGATAATCTATTCAACTAGTCATCTTCTTTACTAATATAAGATCTCGTTTTCGTTGTCTTAAATATCAAAGTAGCGTCTTAGCAGCAAACCTTTTCCCGCCATAATACTCCTCATTTTCCCAAGACTTCATTTCAAGCACACAAAAAATCGTGCACAAAGAAGCGATATTTTTATAAGACATAAAAAAATCTAAACATTTCTCATATTTCAATGCTAATCATGAAATGACCAACTCGAACACAAAAAAATAACTCAAAAAATGTTAAACCTGAGCCTTTTTCCCTAAAATCTCCGAAAAAAATTGTGCAATTTCCCATAATTCATTTGCCTGAATGGCTTCAACCCTTAAAATGGTACAAAAAGGGATGGAAATGTGCAACTTGCATTGCATAAAACCCTAACGCTGATCCTTTCCTTTTCCCTTTTCTGGGCAGGCAGTATAATGGCCAAAGGGACGAGATATATCTCCCAGCAGGATGCCGACACAACTGGACATTGGCTAGTGGTGATTTTCCCATTCTAGTGCCCTTCAAAGGGTGGACAACAGCAACAACAAAGACCAGCTAAACTGCCTGCCATTACTCTTGCCCATGCAGAATACAATGGCGTATGGATACGAAGGGTGAGGACAACGGAATGGTGTCCATTTTCAGGGACGACGGATTGTGTTCTGCTTAGAGGGCCGAGAGCACCTTGTGAAGGATTGCGCAATAAATTTACGGCTAAGATTATGGTGCCTTGAAAAAGGATGCAAAATGTCAGGAAGTCTTGCCTGTTCCCCTCAATCAGACGTTGCGTGCCTGTAATTACAGGAGAAAGATGTTTGATTTCTGAATTGAAGCCATCCTTTCCGAAAAGGATAGGATTTTACCGATCACCGTTATTACCTCATCGGATATCCTTAATCATCGGAACAACTAACAAGGTGCGCCGCCAGGATAAAGGGCGCCCAATTTAACGTCATATGATAACTTTCCTAATTATAGATAACATCGGCGGTTGAAGGTGGCCGCTTTCAAATGGAATGCAATATTTCAAGGATACGTGAGGATGAGGAAAAATTCCTTTTTACGTTAAAAGTCTTATCAATCTCTTTTCTCAAGTCATTCTCGTCTCACACTGATAGATTTGATGACACTAGGCGTCAAATATGAAAATCCTCATCATGTGAACCCAGGATCCTTCACTTACTTTCCAGTATTCAAATATCGGTCCTCCGACAATTTCTATGCTGACAGCATGTGTTCATTGCAAGGTTGAAGGATTCTTAAGGACTAATTAGTTTTTTTTCTGCATCAGACATATATTTTTTTTTTAGCTTAGTCCCGTGCAATGTGCCTCTGTCTGCCCAGATTTTACTCATGGCACAGATGACAGGAAGTATGAAAATATTTTTAATCAGTCTCAAAGGAAAAAGGATACCGAAGCGTACATATATGGGGATTCTTGTGGACCTGTTTGCATCTTGGCGACTATAGATGGGAATTGGTCGATACTTAAGCAAATGTGACGAAAATTTTCCATTTACAGCGCGTTTCCTTGTTTAACATGAAGTTGTCCGTTGAAGATGTCCTTCCTGGTGCGGCTGGTGGCTGTGTTTGTTTTTTCTCATGCGGAAGGATTTTTCCGTTAAACGTATTCAGAAATTTACTACGTGGACCAGCTGCTCTAAAGAAATAAAAAATAAATCCTTTGGGACAGTGAGACGGTATTGGGTTAGTTTCCTCTTCCGCAATTTGTAGTAATTTTTTGTTTTGTTTCTGGTTTTTTACAATTTTATGTTGTTTTACTAAATTTTGACAAAATTTATTCAAGTGGATTTTAAGTGCCCTGGAATTGTCCTAGAAGCCTACACATATTTGCATTAGTATTATAAAGGAATATCTTTAGTTTGTGAGCCACATCCTTGTAGGTATAGGTAGGCAGATAGAACCACAGATCCATCAGACCAAGGCCAAGGACAGTTACACAATTGACGCTTAAAAGCACCGTTTTATAACTTCAGTCGTGAACAACCTTTACGCACACTTGGAGTGTCATTTAGATTCAGCCTATTATTTTCAGATACCAGATCAATCTTCTTCGAAAAGTTTATCAAGTCCTGTCAGTAAAGATTACCAAATTTACGGTATCCCATCCTAGCCAGCCGGCTAATTACAATTGCAATGTTCGTTTTTTTTATATGATAGTCTAAGCTTAGGTGTCATCCTTTGTACTACTAGTCCGTCACTCCGTCCGGAGTCGGGTGGGTGTTGGAGGAGATGGTGGTGAACCTTGCGCTTGAACTCCTGGGTGTTGTATGAGTTCGGGAATATTGACTGAGGTAAGTTGTTCCACAGTCGCGTTGTTCTTGTTATAAACGAATTTCTATGTCGGAGTGTGCGCGAAGATAAGGGCTGTAGACTATAAAGCTGGTGACAGAATTTCGCGCAAACGCGGTGCGGGCATTGACAGATAGAATAGAGTATGTGTATTGCAATGCGAACTAACGAAATGTGGCTTGAGCGCTACGCACACACCGCGTAAGTCGCTTTACTTTCTAATTTTTGCGCCTTGCCGCGCGGTCCAGTGTAAAAAAGTTGTTTGTGTGTTGTGTTTTGAGTCGTGTTTTGGTGTTGGTGGGCATTTTGTTTATGTTTTGAATCGTGTGCTGGTGATGGGGATAAGAAATTTGTTGAATTTCATAATTATTTTGAAATTGTGGTGATGAAATTAGTAGGTACCTAGAACAAATACAAGTCCTGTAGGATAGAAAATTAATACGCAAATCATACAGCTTGTTCAGTTTATTTCGTATTACGCCCACTTGTTACTTGGATTTTTAGGTTGTGTCAAAGTCGGAACGGGACACCAGCACCGCGACTTTGTGTCAGTGAAAAATCCGCACACACCGCGAAGCCAATGTCCGCACCGCCATTGCGCGTAATTCTGTCACTAGCTTAAGGGTGAGCCGAGCGGGCAAGTCTAGTGTTGCGGGAGAAAAGTTGCCGTGGAGGCATGAGGTTACTTATTTCAGTAGAGCAATCGTTGTGTTAAAATCGGTAAAATTTTGCAAGGGCTGCTACATTCCTAAGGTGGCTTAATGAGTCAATTGAGGAGCAAATGGCGCTATCGCCAATAAGTTTGAGAGCGCGACTTTGCACCTTGTCCAGCCAGGCTAAGGTGGTTCTCGGGGCCCCAGCCCAAATATACGAGTTGTATTCGAGGCGGGGACGAATGTAGGACTTGTAGATTGTAGCCCTAGTCGACGGCTGAAGGAGGGATTTGCATCTTTTAAGGAATCCCAGGCATTGTGATACTAGTTTAGCGATTTGGAATATGTGGTTATTCCACCGCAGATCTTCGGATAGTGTTATGCCTAGGATGTTTAAAGACGGTTCTGCCGTTAGGTTTTTATTGTCCACTGAAATAGAAGGAGGGTCGGTGCAGGTTTTATTGGAGATGAGACAGTATTTCGTTTTTGATGCATTGAATTCGACACGGTTCTTGCGGCCCCATTCAAGAATTCGTTCGATGTCCCTGTTGATTGAAATGGACATGAGATTGCGATAATGCAGACAAGGTCTGGCGCGTGGTTGTCCTACAGTATCGAAGCCATAGCAGTATGGTAGTGTACTGTCGTCGGCAAAGCAGTGGAGTGGGATTGAGAGCAGGTCATTTATAAAAATTAGGAAGAGAGTTGGTGATAGAATTGAGCCCTGGGGAACACCTGCGGAGATGGTCTGATTCGACGCCATCCTATACTACCTTGATTGCACGGCCAGAGAGGAAGCTCTTAATCCAGTTCCTTAGAACGTAGTCAATACCAATAGCCTGGAGTTTAGTTAGGTGCCACACTCTGTCAAAAGCCTTGGAGATATCTAGAGCAACCAGGCCAGATTCGCCAAATCGGTGTATACTGGTTGAGGTGTTCAGTTAGGCAAACAAGGAGGTCGCCAGTAGATCTTTTTGGTCTGAAGCCGTACTGTTTGTCATTTAATATTTTGTGGTGTTCAAGATATCTTAAAAGCCTCTTGTTTATTTGTCTCCATCACTTTGGAGAGAATAGAAGTAATTGCTATTGGGCGGTAGTTAGCGGGGTCACTAGCGTCACCTTTTTTGGGTATGGGCTGAACATGGGCCAGTTTCCAGGAGTCGGGATAGACTCCGGAGAAGTAGGATAGGGCGAAAAGTTTGCGCAGGTTTAGCCAAAGGTGAGGCACATTTTTTAAGAACCATAGGGAGAATATTGTCGGGGCCAGTGGATTTATTGGAGTCAAGCTCTTTGAGACAGCTATACACTTCACGTGTTCTGAAGAAAACTCCGTCCATTGAGTGGGTGGAATAGTCGATGGCTGGTGGTTGCATGTCAGCATCGGGTGAGGAAGAGTGTGCGGCGAACAGAGATGCAAGTATGTCGGCCTTGGGTTTGCTTTCTCTTATCACCTGCCTATTGTAGATGAATGGAGGCCTTGTGTGTGAGGTCAAATTCTTCCTGATGGAGGTTACCAAGGACCAAAAATTATTACTGCTAGCAGTGGAGTTAATGAGTTTATTTTATTTCAGCCTGTCATCGTATAATTCCTTGACTTTCCTGATGGTGGATTTACAGGAATTTCTCAACCTGATGTACTCACGTCTAGATAGTTCGCTGGGAGAATGTCTGTACTCTCTGTAGGCGGCTTCTTTAGTTTTCCCGATTAAACCATCCATGCTGCCTAGGCTTTATGGATTTGGAGGAATGAGGAATGAATAGGTGCATACCAGCCAATATTATGTTGGTAATACAGAGGGCGGCAAAGTTGACATCGCGGTTCTGGAAACATAGGTCCCAGTCAGTAGATTGAAAAAAGTGAATCAGCCCGCACCAGTTGGCCTTCCCATAATACCAAACGGTTCTCCTAGGAGCTAGCGTAGGTGGGGTAGGAGATCGATATGGGAAGTGGGCGCTGATTAGACAGTGAGCTGAGTTGCCCAGAGGGGAGTCGATTTCGACGGAGTATTTTGTTGGGTACGAGGTAAGAAAAAGATCAAGGAGGTGCCGTCCTTGACCTGATAGCGTCAAATGCTAAAGAGGAGGCTTCATTACTGATATTAGGACTCCTGTATAGAAAACAGAAGAAAATGACGTGCTTTGGAAGTAAAATGACAATGCATCCTCGATGTGATCTAAAACCCGATTGTTCCCGATTTCTTCCGGCTGTTCGATAATCGAGCGGTTCGGGGCTGCAGCTTGTGGCGGATCGTGGTTGTACAGCGAGAGGGAGAGGTCACGAAAGTGCCATCCGATTTTTTGATGTTGTCGTTTGTTAATATTATTTTTGCCGTCTAATCTCCGTATTGCCTGATACAGCACCCGGTACTCACTCGTGCCTCGACGCTACATCTTCCATGTCGGCCGCTACGTTATTCCAGTATGCTTCTCGTTCTGTTTTCATTTTCTGTCGAACTTCTTTGTTCAATCGTCGCTATAGCTCCCAACATTGCCTTACTTCATCGATAACGTCCAGTATTGCGAGCACTGCGAATTTGTTTCATAAACCATTTCAAACTTTCGCACAATCGCCGAGTCCCGTAGGCCCACCCAATTCTTCTTGGTCGGTGATTGCCTTACACGTACGCCTTTAAGCGTCGATCGGAATCCTGCGTTGACGGATATGATGTGGGTCTTGATCGTTCCACCGATGGTTATAACCGCCAAACGCTCGGATATCGGTTGGAATGCGATAACACTGCTGGCAGCCCGTCAATCCACCCTTAGCCCTACGCCAGCCTCTCGTTTTTCACAATCGCAATAGTTTACTAGCGTCATCGTTCCGTCGATTGTTGGCGGGACGATAAACTGATATTTTGCATTTCGATAATTCCACTTCTATGATTTCCTTTTGACCGACGTAATGTCGCACATTCCACGAAGAGAATTGAGTTTCTATTTTCGGTGGGAGTAATTTGGGTGTTCCACCAGTATCCTACCTCTCACCAGCATCCCTATTCCCAGCGCTGGCGCATCGACTACCCCGGGTGCAGTAACAATATTTCGTGAATAATTAGTTCGTCTATCCATGCGGTTTCTTACCTAGTTTCTTGGTTTCCCGATACTGGTCAATTCGCCAGGTCGACCCGCTCCTCCTTCCGAACTTCCTCCAGTTCATTCGAGCTCCCACACACTCTATGAGTTTTTGGCGTATCCCGGTGCCATTTAGATTGAGAGGATAGCTTATTTTTGGGGACTTTATTAACGTCATCTACCAGAGAATATGTTAAACTGGCTATCATAAATATTTGCATAGTTTAAGGGATTTGTTTTTAGATAATTTTAAAAATGATATTGGAATTTATAACTTAAATATTAGATATGTGTATACTATTCTATTAAAACCCAAAGAAGCTGCAGATTGAAAGTATATTTTAAAAACTTTAGGTATATTCAAAATTATAATACTGTGGGGCTAGTCGCTCACAGGAATAACGCCGGGATATATTTATAATCGCTTTTTATTACCAATATAAATATTTATAAAGTAGTTGTTAACAGTAAGGCTACTAACTTAGAACTAACTTAAAATTATGACAATTCCTTAAAGTTAAAATAATAAATTAACCTACGCCTACTGACTAAAACCTTTGGGATTCGCCGCATATAAGTTCAGTGTTTTCGCCGTGGTTTGTGTACAGCGGTTTGTGTCTATATGTTTGACATGTGGATGTCGCGGTGAACGCATCGTAGTCGCCACACTACTCCCCTTCCAGCGACATCGTCACTAATCGTTGGGTGTTGCGAAACTTACTTTCTTTTTCCTAACGGCTGGCCCTTCGTATGTTCTTGGCCTAGGTGTTGATGTCGTATTATCTTCATTTGTTATATCTTGTAATATTGCTGGTTTTAGTCGGTCTATTGAAACATTGATATGTTTGCCATTCATGTCTATTGTATAGTAAGCGTCGCTATCTCGCTTGATCACTTGATGAGGTCCGGTGTAAGGCTGGTCGAGTGGCTTCTTTGTACCATCAACTCTCATAAACACATGTGTGCAAGTGGCGAGGTTCTTGTGTATGAATATCCTTGGCTTGTTGTGGTGTGCCGTTTCACGTGGACGCAGTTCCCTCATACGTTCTCTTAACGCTTCTTTGAAAATTGTTTGGTCCGCTTGGAAATTGTCTTGCATGAAGAACTCCCCAGGTATCCGCAATGTCGTACCGAAAACTAGTTCAGCGCTGGATGAGCCAATGTCGTCCTTCAAACAGTTCCCTAATCCCAGCATTACGACAGGTAGCACTTGTACCCAGTCTTCGTTTTCGTGGCATTTGATGGCTGCCTTGAGTGATCGATGCCATCGTTCTATCATACCGTTCGCTTGGGGATGATATGCTGTAGTGCGTTTCCTATGACTGCCAATCATTCTGGCAAATGCCTCGAAAATTTGAGAGTCGAACTGTGTGCCTCTGTCAGTTGTTATTACTGCTGGTGTACCATATCTCGCTATCCAAGTTTCAAAGATTGCATCAACAACCGTTTGTGCTGTGATGTCTTTTATTGGAATTGCTTCCGGCCACCGTGTAAAGCGGTCAATCATGGTTAAACAGTACCTGTATCCGCGTACTTCCCTCATTGGACCTACAATGTCGATGTGTATATGCTGAAAACGTTCATCCGGCATATCGATGTGTTCTGGTCGACGCTTCGTGTGTCTACTAATCTTTGAGCGTTGGCACGGTAAGCAAGTTCGTGCCCATTCCGTAATGTCTTTATTCATTCGTGGCCAAATAAACTTCTTCGCTATAGCTTTTCGTGTTGCTTTCCCGCTACCGTGGGCGGTATTATGCACATTATCGAAAATCCTCTTTCTCAATGTTATTGGAATATAAGGTCTTATCGCATCAGTTGATACATCGCAATATACGACCGTATCAGTACCTGTTAAACGTAACCTCTTGAATTTTATCGTTCCCGGCTGTTCGATTAATTGCTTCATTTCTTGGTCTTTCTCTTGTTCAATTGCAATCTCCTCAGTTGTGACGCAGACTGGTAGTTCAATATCATTTATTCGTGATAACGTGTCTGCAACGTCGTTCTCGTTACCGGCGATGTGTCGAATGTCCGTTGTGTATTGACTAATCAAATCAAGTTGCCTTTGTTGTCTTGGGGATGCCTTTGAAGCTTTTTGGTTAAAAGCATAGGCCAACGGTTTATGGTCTGTAAAGATCGTGGTACCTCGTCCTTCGATCATGTGCTTGAAAAATTTTATCGCTAAAAAAATCGCGAGTAGTTCCTTGTCGTAAGCGCTGTACTTTGATTGAGTTTCTGTAATTTTCTTTGAAAAAAATCCCAGTGGCTGTTTTTCACCACCTATTTCTTGTTCCAGAACTGCTCCTATAGCGGTGTCAGATGCGTCAGTGGTCAAGTACAGTTGGGTTCCCTCCGCAGGATGAGCTATAAGAGTGGCTCTCGCTAGGGTATCCTTGCACGTACTGAATGCTTCGTCTGCTTCCGTATTCCATTCGACAGGTCTTTTGTCCCTCTTTTTCGCTCCAGTAGTTAAGGCATGCAGCGGTGCCTGTATTCTTGCAGCGTCCTTAATGCACCTTCTATAAAAATTTATCATTCCCAAAAACCTCCGTAATTCCATTATGTTGTTAGGTTTTGGGAATTCGAGAATAGCGCGTACTCGGTGTTCGAGTGGTCTGATGCCTTCGCCGGTCACTTCGTATCCTAGGTATTCAACCTTGTCTTGACCCCAGTGGCATTTGCTAAGTTTGATCGTAAGTCCAAACTCCTTCAACCTCTCGATGACTTGTCCCACGTGCTCTAAGTGTTCTTTCCGCGAACGTGATGCAATAATGATATCATCTACGTAACAAAAACAAAAGTCCAGGCCCCTTAGTGCGTTGTCGATAAACCTCTGGAACGATTGCGCAGCATTCGTTAGTCCGAAAGGCATCACGTTGAACTCGTATAGTCCAAATGGTGTGATTAATGCCGTCTTTTCGCGGTCCTCCGGTGCCATGGGAATTTGGAAGTAAGCCCTTTCCAAATCCATTGTCGTGAAGAATTTACAACCATGTAGTCGATGAGAAAAATCCTGTATATTCGGAACCGGGTACTTGTCCGGAAGTGTGATTTTGTTTAGTCGCCTATAATCGCCACAAAGCCTCCATGTGCCATCCTTCTTTTTCCTCATTAGCATCGGGTTAGCGTACGGGCTACATGACGGTCTGATTATGCCTTCCTTAATCCATTCGTTTATTTCGCTTCGTGCCGCTCTTAATCTGCCAGGTGATAAGCGTCGTGCTCGTTCGGCGCATGGTGGTCCTCTTGTTATGATATGGTGCTTGACGTTATGTTTCGGCTCACTGTATTTACCCCTTCGGGTGATGCTTATGTTATCCTTAACCATCTTTGTGTATTCGTTGTCATCTACCACCATCTTTATTGTTGGCACGTTGTTTTGTGTGAGAATCCCGTAAGTAGCAAGTCCCGTAATACCATCAATTAGCCTCCTGTTCCGGAGGTCAGGAAGGAGATGGTATTCATGTAGAAAATCGTTTCCTAGGATGGGTTGTGACACTTCAGCTATTAAGAATTTCCATGTCAATGGTCGCCTTATTCCAAGGTCCAGTGTGAGATTGGCCTCTCCATATGTAGCGATCTTGGTGTTATTTGCTGCATAAAGTGGAAAATCGGTATTTGCTTGGCCTTTTTTCTTAAATGCTTTGGGTAATACAGAAACGTCTGCTCCTGTGTCCACTAGAAATTGCGTACCGGTTTTCCGTTCCCGTATTAAGAGGCGTTTTGAGACGTGTGGACTGCCGACGGACGCCTCGATGCACATCGGCTCTTTTAGTTTTCCGAGTTTTTATTCCAAGAGCAAGGGGTGCGACACTTGCGCGCCTTCTTTCCAAACCTCTCGTGGTAGTAACATATGTCCTCCTTGCTTCGAGTGCCACTCCAAGGTGACTTCGATCTATCCCGGCCTTGCCTTGAACGTTGTCGACTTCTAGATCTTGTTTGCAGATTCTTCACGTCCCTTGATAAAGCCTCGATGACTGCTCTCAATTCGTTTACCTCCGAATTGGTTGAAAGTCCTCTAGCTTCGGGCGTTCCTTGCTCCATGTTTTGTCTTCGTGATGTCCGTTCGTATCCACTAACTCTGTCTTGGTGCTGCGTTGGCCTCATGTTGATGGCCTCGATCCGTGGTTGAGTTACCTCAGCAATCCGATCTGCTTGTAATGCTAGTGCGCCAAGGTCTTCGGTGTCGTTCATAACCAGGATCCCTTTCATTTGCTCTGGTAATTGCTCCATGAACAAAGTTCGCATAACTGTGCTGTTGCATTGTCCTCCTGCCAAGTTTCTCATCCTTTGCAAATAAAGCGATGGTTTCTCGCTTCCCATCGGTTGCCCTCGCAATAATCGTCGAAGACGTGTTTCAGACGACTCACCGAATGCCGTTATCACTCGATTCTTCAAAGTGGCATATTTTTCTGTTTCGGGTGGTGAGTCAATAAGATCTCCAATCACGCTTAAAATCTCATTGTCTAGATTTACTAGAATGTGTCTGAATTTAGTTAAGTCGGATGTAATTCGGTGGAGTCCGAATGCGGCTTCTGCCACTGCGAACCATCTGGCTGGTGAATCCCTCCAGAATGGCCGTGGTAGGTTAACACTAGACACAGCGTTGAGCCTAGCAGTTTCGCTCCCTTGTGAACCTTCTGTTGACGTAACATTTTGTTGGTGTTGCGTTGGTAGGAGATCGCGGTCAGACATGTGGTTTTCCTGGGTATTCCCTGATGAAGTTTCCATCGTTATATCAACGCGAGCCAAATAGTTCCGACTTTCCTAATTTTCGGCTTGTCTTATTTGTTCCTGTTATCGTCAGGAATCAATGTAACCGTAACGTAACGTATAAAACTTGTAACTTTGAACGTAATGAAAAGTTAAACAGAAAGTGGATATTGAGTGGAGTGAGTTGAATCGCACCGAATCCCAAGTTTCATCATTAACTTAGAATCTATACAACTTGGTGGTTAAGCCAACTCTAAACAATTTCTTTCGCATAATATTTAAATTTGAAACTAATTTATTGGACCATTGTGGTAAAGGTGTGCGAGCGTTTATTCTATATTAACGTGTCTTACTTATTGCTAATTTGTGACGTACCTTGTTTTCACTTGCATATGCGTCACAAGTCCGCTCGACCTTCTTATTTCTTCCTTTTTCTTTTTTCACTCTTCTTGCTTCTTCCTCCAAAGGGATGGATAATGGTCCTCCTTCCTTAGGTTGTTGGCCTCTGTTAACCTGGATGCGAGTGCTGGGTCCTCCTTCTTGATCGTCGGGAACCTCCTTCTCGGATTTTGTCGGGGTCCTCCTTCTCGAACACGTCGGGTAGTTCTCCTTCTCAAATCAAAACGGGGTCCTCCTTCTCAGAAAACGTCGGGGTCCTCCTTCTCAGATATCGTCGGGGTCCACCTTCTCAAGTATCGTCGGGTCCTCCTTCTCGGATATCGTCGGGGTCCTCCTTCTCAAGTATCGTCGGGGTCCTCCTTCTCAAGTATCGTCGGGGTCCTCCTTCTCAAGTATCGTCGGGGTCCTCCTTCTCGAGTATCGTCGGGGTCCTCCTTCTCGGATATCGTCGGGGTCCTCCTTCTCGAATCAGTACGGGGTCCTCCTTCTCGAATCAGTACGGGGTCCTCCTTCTCGGATCACGCCGGGTCCTTCTTCTCAAATATCGTCGGGTCCTCCTTCTCGGATGACGTCGGGGTCCTCCTTCTCAGATCAGAACGGGGCCCTCCTTCTCGGAAAACGTCGGGCTCCTCCTTCTCAGATATCGTCGGGGTCCTCCTTCTCAAGTATCGCCGGGGTCCTCCTTCTCAAGTATCGTCGGGGTCCTCCTTCTCGTCCTTCTCGGATCACGTCGGGTCCTCCTTCTGAGATATCGTCGTGTCCTCCTTCTCGTCCTTCTAGGATCACGTCGGGGTCACCAATTTCCTGTGGGGCTAGTCGCTCACAGGAATAACGCCGGGATATATTTATAATCGCTTTTTATTACCAATATAAATATTTATAAAGTAGTTGTTAACAGTAAGGCTACTAACTTAGAACTAACTTAAAATTATGACAATTCCTTAAAGTTAAAATAATAAATTAACCTACGCCTACTGACTAAAACCTTTGGGATTCGCCGCATATAAGTTCAGTGTTTTCGCCGTGGTTTGTGTACAGCGGTTTGTGTCTATATGTTTGACATGTGGATGTCGCGGTGAACGCATCGTAGTCGCCACAATACAAAAATATAAGGTGACATCTGTATCTCAAAGAAAAAAAAGTCTGCAATCAATGAAATTGTACCACAAAATATAAAATTTTCCACATTATTGGAGATCCCAACTATTTTAGGATTGTTATATTTATAATTAATAATATAATTACTATCAATACATCTTAATTTATTGGTAATAATAATTCTTTAAAAACTTAGCCAGTTAATCTACTGCCCGCCTGATGGTAGCACGCCACAATCCCATACAAAAACCTTAAATTTTGTTGTAACTATTTGGAGTAAACACTTCGCGGCGCCATCATCGCTTAGTACTTAAAATTCAAGCTAACCTTAAACTTTGACATATGGCATAAAGTTTTGAATATTTCCACAGCCGAGGCGAAGTGTTAACATTAATCTCAGGGAGACTGATTAATCTCGTTAAAATGTCTAATTTTAAGAAAAAAACCCAACAGAAGGCAATTCCCGGGACAAAAACAAGTCTTCATAATGGCCAATTAATCACATCCAGTGGAAACCCTTCGCTAGATCACATAATTGGTAAGTTGGTCTCACTTTGTTTACATTAACGTCTGGGATTAATTTCCTTTATTTTTCGTTAATTCCAGGCGGAGGCTTGACTCTAGGTTCTATAATTATGATTGGTTAGTTAAAAACTGATTAAAGCATATAGAAAAATCTTATTAAACAAGTTTTAATCCGCAGAAGAAGATAAATTTGTAACGTACTCCAAGGTGTTGGCCAAATATTTTCTAGCTGAAGGTGTGCTCTCGGGACATTCGATATTTGTTGGTAGTTTAGATGAAAATACTGAGGATTTGGTAAGCTACTCATGAATAAATTAAAGAGTTTGTTAACAAATGAATATTTTAGATAAGAAAGCTGCCAAAACCGGTTGATAACCCAAACACACTAGACGACAGGCAATCCTCAAGTAGCAAGGGCGTTATTAGTGAGGATAAGGATGATATGCGGATAGCTTGGCGATACAATGAGCTACCTAAGGTGAACTCGGAGCAAATAACAACAAATATCGGTCACCACTTCAATCTGACAGAATTTATGGCGGAAGAGTTGTTGAAAAGTGCCGATATTACGCACTTTTCTTATCCAGAAATGGACAAGACTGGAAGTAGTAATATATTCACGAACAATATATACGTAGAACTACTTGAAGCACTCTCAAAGCTTACGAACTGTGATAAATTTACAAAAGATTCTGATCAGCTACTTAGGGTATGTTTGACCTCCTTTGGTTCTCCACTGTGGTACAACGATAACTTGGACACGGATTTTATAAAGTTTCTAACAATCTTGAAGTCTCTTGTTAGGAATATTCAGTGTGTATGTCTTCTAACAGTGCCTCTACACTTGATTCGGATTCTGGTAACATTTCATACAATTAAAGTAGGATATGCTAGGATTTAACCTTTTTTCTCCTTAAAGGACGTACGTTTGATAGCGCGTATTCGAAATCTTGTTGATTGCTCTATAGAGCTGGAATCGTTCGCTGGCTCTGATAAGGAAACAAATCCAGTGTTCAAAGACTACCACGGACTTTTTAACATAAGAAAATTAACCGCCTTGAATTCATTAGCACCATTTACTCCGGAAACGACGGATTTAGCTTTTAAGTTAAGACGAAAGAAATTTGTTATTGAGAAGCTGCATTTGCCTCCAGGTACTCTTAATTTTTTTTTATATAATTGAGAAATATGTGCTGAAAATCTTGTTTTGCCTTACAGAACTTCAAGAGGACGATCAAGCCAATAAAGAACCTTCCCTTGGTTGTGGTAGCAGCCAAAAGCATCTCTTAGAGTTCTAACAGTGGTTCAACCTAATTCTTAAGCTCATGCTGCATTAAAAGTTGCGATTTTGTACATAAAACAAAACAGAAGAAAAAAAAATGATTTCAAATTTCCATAACAAAGATTTTTCCATACTCATTGACCGCGACGCTTCTATAACAGGTCGTTGCTGTTACCCTGATTACCGCCGCGGTACCAACTGCCCTTCGCTATATATCGACCAAACAGAATGAACTCGTCATAGCTGGGTCTCCTCTTGGTCCGCTACGGACACCCCCGAAACACGCATCTTTAATACTTTTCAATAATTTCGTTACGCTCTGGTGACGGCACTTCCCTCTTCCTAACTTCACAGCGCAGCATATTTATTTATATCTGCTTTTATTTCGTCGCTTCACCTGCCGCTTTTTTCCATCCACCGATGTAGACCCCTTTGAAAGTGCGCGCGGCGGTCAGGTGCTGGCTGGCACTCTCTGTCGTACATTGCCTGTGAAAGCATTACGAGAGAACACCCGCGTAATTATATTATTTCGTTTTTTCTTCCTCGTAATTAATTCAGAATATTTCTCGCCCGTGTTAAGCGTACGCTGGTTCATTTCGCGGTCTCTAAACAAAACGTATTCTCAGATTATATTGAGCCATTGTCCAAAAAGTAGCGGCCACGACCACTACCTAGACGGCTAGATTCGATTGTTCTAGTTCAGTTCCGCGGGTTTCGGTTGATAGTGCGTTTTCTGGATGTTTACTGGATAGTAAATAACTATTGAGGCTAGGAACTGCACTGATACGGCTAAATATGTAAATTTATACAAAACGGATTTTGTATTGCTTCAAAGTCGCGATAAACCTTTGCTTTCACGTCTTCACGAACGCTTTGTAGTGAACGCAAACTAATTAATATGAGACTTAAGAAGATCTTCAATCACAAATTCCTCTTGAACTGCTGCAATCTAGTGTTTATGGTAAGTTACGTCTCTTTTCAAGCCTAGACCGACATTGAAAAGGAAAGTTTCAGTAGTGCACCTGAGCTGCACGAACATCCGCACCAAGAATAGTTATTGTGAAAGTGATAAAACCATAAGGAAAGCGCGTTTACCATGCAAGGCGGTCGCTAATCTCTTAATTACGATGATAAGATCAAGCGGGATTTGTGTGCTATTGCATAATATCTAAGGCGCAAACGGTTCAGCAATGAAAAACGATTTGCTCTATTGAATAATTTTTTTATACCTTCACCTGGCCATTAAGCCGGTAATTAGTGCACAAAACCTTTGATTTTTCGGTATTCACTGTTGGCGATCAATTGCACCATTTCAGATAAAATGATATCGCTTGCATAAAAGGAGTGTTCTAGGTATTATACAAAAGAGCAATTCGCGACCTTCCGTTGGTGCACATATTGTACATTCGCAGATATTCTTTTGAACCGTGAACATGTTTTTATTCTTTCCACATTATTTTTTGCTCCCGCTGTTTACATACCTTTTTATCGTGTCTGAACAGATTCTTTGTAGTGAAATCAGTTGAACATAATTTTTTATGTAAACAAGTGAGATTTTTCTGCTGAATAGCCTGATCGGTTATCGACCTTGGATATATTACTACAAAAATAAACATTTAAAAATTTTCTTTTGTTTCAATGACGGTCCACAGCTGCAGCATGATTCAGCTAGAATTTATTTAGAGATAGGAAGTTTCATAAGTCAGCTAGAATGGCTTTTCTCTGCGCAACGTTCCTAGAGTCGACTTATGTATTCCTGAGAGAAAGCTTCTTATGGTACATAGAAAAGTTGGTGTCTGATTGACTAAAATGAAATATATACTTCTGCCTTAATTCAAGCTCAAGAACTGTAATTCTACGATTTATTTCTAAAAGAGGGGTAATCTCTCCACATTCTTCAGGAATAATATCCATAAATGTGTAAAATTCGTTGCTGATTTTTGTAAATTAAAACCATCTTTGGATAGTAATGTAGAAGCAGATGGCTTAGCAATGGCACCTTTTTCGAAGTACTGCATTAAATTTTTTTCATTTGGTTCTACTATCAATCCCTACTTGCTCTACAACCGGGGTGCGATGCTGGCCTCTCGCAACTGCGTCTCGCACCGGTCTACCTAGCTGTCGAATCAAATAAATCCTGTCGCAAAAGTCTAAAATCAAATAAATCCTTTCGAAAGGTTTTCTCGTTTATACGAGGTTGTAGTCGTTCCATCTGAGCCGCCAAAGTTTTATTTTCTTCACAGCTTCATAATAATTGTAGTTTCCGGAATGGCACTTTTTCACAGGGATCTCTTGAACACGCCTATTAGCTAATAGTTGAGAGCAGGAATTTAAATGTTATGGTTAGATGGCATGCACCATAAAGGGCTTTGTAAACTTTTTGCAATTGTGGGCGTATATATGGACTCATGCTGTTACTCCTATTATTGGCCTAAAGTAGGTAATGGATTTTTCTACTTCGTCTGCGAAAGTCAGTGTTTGCATGAACTTGCGGAGAGCTGTGCCTCTTGATCGCACAGTCAGACCTATCATCGCTTTGTCAAATACCAGATTGAAGAGGAAAAGCAGGCCTGACCGTCTATTTATCCATTAAATATAGATGTTGATTTCATATTGTTTGATGGCAAGTGAGAAATAGACGTATTTACTTTCGCTCCGTCTTTGTTTTAAATTATAAACTAATCAAGTCGCTACTTGCTGTCCAATCTTTGACTAAATCCAAACTGCAAGTGCCACTTTGCAAATTAACAAGTTTCGGCTGTGTAATTATAATTACTATTGACTATAAACATCTAACTTTATTCATGCCTACATTATATTAGGTAGGTAGCCCTAATAAGGCATCCTGCCGGCTTAACCGGTTAATAATACGGTACCTTTCCGCCTAGGTGGAGTCTTCACCTCCTTGTTCACCTGGGAGTCTGGTACTGTTGGCGTCACAGCCTTTGTCGGCTGGTTAATGGGATTCACTTGTTTCAGGATGCATAACACTCCAACAAGACTGTCTCTCGCTAGCCCTGACGGTTGTGATTCACCCAGCTGTTAAAAAATGGATGCACTCATATAACACCCAGTAGTGCAAACGCGAGGCTCACTGCCTTCTCCTTATGCATCCACCAGACTACCCTTAACCTTTCCTATTCTGTTGACCTATGAAGTTGTCATACGTGGCGTCCTTTTACTGCCTGATGAAACCCCAGTTCAAATTGTAATCAACTGCCTGACCTGCTCAGGTCTGAGGACTGAGTGAAAATAGTTCAAAACTGCACAGTTCGCCCAATTTATCGCTCAGACATTACGTCCCGCGCGACAAACTGTGCAGTTTAACTGAAAGTGTATAGGTCGGTTTACACGCAACGATTCGCTTGTGTAAGTCAATTGCACAAATGAATTGGTGCTTGTTAATGCAACTTTTTCTCTTACGCAAGCCAAAATTTTTTCCTTCTACAAATATGTGTTCATAGAAAATCGGCTTGAGGTTGATGTTTTAGCATGGGCGTCTAAACGATGTTCAAGCCTCAACTACAACCCTCAGCATGCCCCTGGGTGAAGGTGACGTTCGACCACCTGTTACTCCGACCTCATTTGTACCAATTGACTTGTCCCAGCAAGCTTGCACAAACAAATCGTTGCACGTAAACCCACCCATCCTTTCTAATTGTGCCCACCGGAGATTTTTTCTCTCAAACCTGTTGGCTCGCTCCTCTATATCACGGGTCATTGTCCAAGTATTGTTACTATAGCACAGTACTGGTCGTAATAGTGTTTTGTTTTATAGAGTGAGAATTTCGCTTTTCTGTACACAAAGTTGGCTCACTTCTACAGGAGTTTTCTTTATGGCGTCAAATTCGAACCCCATCTTGGCGTCAATTTTATTACCTGCTCTATTTGTTATCTTTTTAAATGACCTACTTCAATGCCCTTCACCCAACTTCTCAGCTTCGCTGAAGACAGTACCTTTTTTATGTCTAAGTCTAAATTCAGGTGCCACCCTTTGTACTACCAGTCCGTCGTACACGACAAGGTCAGATGTCTGGTAGCAAGCTTAGCTCGAAGGATAGAGAAGGGATAAGACAAATTAAAACAAGTCTGGGGAGTGCCTGAGGAGATGGAGATGACCTTTGCGATTGAACTCTTGGATGTCGTATGAGTTCGGGAATACTGTTTGTGGGAGGTTGTTCCACAGTCAAGTTGTTCTCGAAAAGAACGAATTTCTTAACTGATGTGTGCGTGAAAATAAGGGCTTTATATAGTGAGGATGAGCCGAACCGGCTAATCTTGTGCTGCGAGAAAAACATTGCCGTGGAGGTTATATATTTCGGTGAACCGGCGTAATGATGGTAGATGCGGTAGAATTTCACCAGGCAGGAGAGCAGGGACCGTATTTGGTTTCTCGAGTCGGCATTGTCGTCTGTCGATAAATAAAAATTGGCATTTGGCGACACGATATCGTCTCTTTACGTGTCGATAAAGACGTTTGACGATTATTAAAAAGCTAAATTTATGCATGCAATAAACTTTTAACAATTTCTATTTTAATTAAATATACGTGATTTGCTGCTTTGGAGTAATACCACCCAATTTGATGGTTTTGTATGGCTGCGCTTAGCTGTCGATTTGGTCGTGAAACCAAATATGAAACTTGATTTTCTTTAAGCTTTTTTTGTCGAGTCGATCCATCGACTCGAGAAACCAAATACGGTCCCTGCTCTCCTGCCTGGTGAAATTCTACCGCATCTAACAAGGAAGAGAATTGGTGATAGAATTGAGTCCTGGGGACTGCGCCTGAAGAGATGGTGCGGGGATTAGATCTGACGCCGTCTATTACTACCTTGATTGAAAGGAAAGTCTCAATCTAATTCTTTAGAAGAAAGTCAACGCCAATACCTTGAAGTTTAGTCAATAGAGCGGGATACTGTACTCTATCAAAGGCCTTGGAGATATCGAAAGCAACCGGATTCACCAAAACTGTGAATGTTTTGGTAGAGGTTCTCCTTTAGGCATACAAGGAGGTAGCCAGTAGATCTTTTAGATCTAAAGCCGTACTGCTAGTTGTCCAATATTTGGTTGTATTGAAGATATTCCGTAATCTTTCTGTTTATTATTGTGATTGCCATTGGGCGGTAGGTAGAGGGGTCGATAGAGTCACCTTTTTTCGGTATAGGCTGAACATGGGCCAGTTTCCAAGAGTCAGGGAAAACTCCGGAGAAGTATGAGGGTAGAGTAGAAGTTTAGCCAAAGGTGAGGCACATTTTTTAAGAACCATAGGGGGAATATTATCGGAGCCAGTCGATTTTTTGGAATTGAGATCCTTGGAGGGACTTATACAATTCACGAGTCCTGAAGAAAACAGTGCCCTTTCAGTGAGAGGAACGCTCGACAATGGGGGCTTGCGTTACTCTTACGGCTCTTGTAAGACAAAAACCGGCCAGATACTGTCTTGATGAAAGCGAACTAATGTCCAACTCAATAAATAAAGACATTGAGCTCATTCTAGGTTGGGCTAGCAAAAATCGTGTCAAATTCAATACGTCCAAAACCAAGTATGCGCAAAACAGAGTCCGCTGGAGGGTAACTGTTTCCGCCCTATGTCCCACGAGGCATTAAAGGAGCGTAAAGAAGAAGAAACAAAAACAAGGGTATACCGCTAGTGGGTCGTGTTGAACTAATGGCGGGCCCATCCCTTAACATCTTGGAAATGTCATTAGCCGTATTCGCATCCCAGTGCTTGGGATTTCTTAAAAGGTGCAAACGGCTCCTCCAGCCATCGCCCGTGCTGTAATATACAAATCCTACATTTGGCCTCTTCTCGAATACAACTCAATCATTTGGGTCGGCGCTCCGAAAACCATCTTGGCGTGGCTAGATAAAGTATCTAAAAAGAAGGGCGCTCAAACTTATCGGTGATGATGCCGTTTGCTCCACCATCAACTCCTTGAGTCACGCAGACGTTAATCAACCATATGTCAACTGCTGCATTAACATATTGGAGTATCTTGCCTGCACACCATATGCTCCGAAAAAGAATGATTGTGTTGCAAATTTGTAAACAATCTAGAATCATTAAAATACACCCAAACGAAACTCTACTACTTCTAATCGTGTGTGATTTAATTGTTTGTATTTAGATTAACTTATTTTCCAATTTCAGGCATGTGGCTCTGTGCTCCTATTTGGCGGCTTCTACTTATTCTCCGATACACAACGAATTTTACTATCACGACTACTAGCCTCCACCAGCGAACAACTGAATGATCTTCCGCAGCCTCTTTTCTACTACATCGCCTTAGGCTTGGGTACTGCTGGAACAATTGCCATCTTAGCAGCTATCATCGGATTCTGGGCCTCTTGTCTCAACACGTACTGTTTCCTAAGTCTCTACTTTTTAACAGTTGTCATCCTACTCCTCGCAGAATCTGCAGTTTGCTTGGCCATAACCATCTGGCCTCAATGCCTTGGCTTGAATCTAGATGAAACGAAAATGGTGAAAACCCTTCAAGGATTCTACGGAATACCAGGAAGAGAGCAGTACACTGTCGCAATGGATCTGGCTCAAGTGAAATTTAAATGTTGTGGAATGAACAGCGACATCAACTACGACACATCACTATGGCGACTGCAAAGCTACGGACAAAGAGACTGGACAGTTCCACTAACATGTTGCAAGCTGGAGAACAAGCTAGATCCTTTCGCTTACTTAGATCCAAAACCTGCAAATGGATCTCAATGTCAAGCCTTGCAAAAATTCGACTTTGAAAAGGCACGCCACACAGATTCCTGCCTGGAGAAGTTGGATTTGTGGTACAGGGAGCAGTATGTGCTGTTTCTAGGAGCTAGTCTAGTAATTGCCCTGGTGGAGTTCTGTGTTTTGCTCAGTATTATTGTAAACTGCACAAAGATTTCTAGAAAGCCAAAGCTCTTCGATGAAATAAATGAAATGCGATGCCGAAGAAATTCTACTCCGGCCTTGATTGAGAATATTTACGAGGCGGATGTTGCCGGATTCTCATCTATACCAAATATAGTACCAACGGAAATCAAAGAGGTTTATGTTCAGCCACCCGATTTGTACAAGAGCCGACATAATACAACTTTCAAGCCATCGAAGAATCATTATCATATTTCAAGAAGTTATTTAGTTTAAGTTTTTTTTTAAATAAACGAAAATGTGTGTTTTGTGTAAATCAGGATAGTTTTTGTTATAGATCTTAATTGTTTTACTCCTACCTATACTTTCTATTTACGAGTATTTTAAGGAATTGTAAACTTTAACTTTTGTGCACATTTGTATTATTTACTTTATAAGTTTTATTATAATACAAGTCAAGTGACTGTCCAGGAAATGTAAACGAAACAATTAAAAATAACACTATTCAAATATTACGAGTACAACTAAATTTTGAAATTTAGATTCGTGGCTTAAACTGAAACTACTTAATCTATCGCGTAGTATACAAACCCACCTGCGCATGATAAGATGAGAGGTTAGTACTGTAGCTCGTAGTATCGAAGATATACTTTAGGTGTGGTGTGACAGAAGAACTTGAGAGGCTTTTTCAAAGACTACCGAAATACCGATGACCCAGAAAACGATGCGCCAGAACTTACAATAGAAGATGCTACAAGTGCCATAGCGAAACTCAAAAATCATAAGGCTCCAAGTCCAGATAGTACGGTTGCAAAAATGGTGGGAAGAAGTAACGGCATGCCTTACATAGGTCTTATTTGCAAACTCTGGAGGAGCAAAAGGTGCTTGGAGAATAGCCATAAAAAAGGCGAATTGACGAACTGGAAAACAACTGTAATGTTTATGATTTGCTTTATAAAAGAGAACTCTGGAGTAACATGTGTCTCCCGGATAAGTTAATAGAACTGTGCACAAACGCGAAAAATGAGAATACGAAGTTGCAATTCAATAAACTTCCCATATGAATCAGGTCTGCGACATTGATCTGGATGCAATATTGAAGGAAGCAGAACTAAATGGAGCAAATAACATCTTTGTATTTTTGTATTTGAATTTATTCATTGGACAGAGTACACAAGATTACAATCTTTTAGAGTAAATTACAAATGGTGAATAATACTAAATTCTTACAGCTAGCTTAAGATAAGGGTGTGAAGAATTGCAGAGAACTTCCTCAAAAAAGTATTATTCATAACAGCAGTACCGGATACAACATCACTAGGAGGAAACGAATTGTACGACTGAAGATCATCAGCATACATGTGAAAAGAACAGGCGCCATTGATGTACAGGGAAAAAAGAAGAGCACCTAAAATCGAGCTTTGAGGAACACCCACACGCGCGGGCAGAAAAGAGGATGCCATGCCATTGTGACGAACACATTGAAATCTATCACAAAGAAGAGAGAAAGAAACGTCGCGTAGCAGAGGAAGAGAAATAGTAAAGTTGATTAAGCTTGGTCAACAGGAACGGATACACCACGGGCACGGAGTTAAAAGCCTTAGAGAAGTCGAGTAGAACCGATAATGTAAAATTACCTGATCAATTGGTTTTAGCAGTTTTACAACTGTGCGATTTACGAAAGCCAGATTGATAGATAGAGAGAAAACTATTACGCGCAAGGTAGCTCATCACTAGACATCGGATTATATGCATTTTTTTCTAATATATAAATAAATGCTCCAAAATTTGGGTATATGTTTAGTTTTGATTCTTTATTATACTGCAGCTAGCATATCCAAATATGCAAAAAATAATCATAAAATATGCAAACTGCATATGCAATAAATATGCATAAATATGCAAAAAATATGCCAAACGTAACTTAATATATTATTTTATAATAAAAACATACCTATAAAAATTTATGATTTACCCATTATTATAGAGTAAGAAAAAGAACTTGAAATTGTATTAATGTTTAAAGTGTTATTATATTTTAATTGTAATTATTTTTACAATAAATAACAATAATTTTTTCCATATTACTTGAAGTCAGCTTATATCTCTTATCGTTGAGAATAATTTTATATGCTGAAAATGATCGCTCAACGTCACATGAAGTGATCGGAGCAAATTTGAATTTACTTATGATTGTTGGTTCTATATTATTAAGAGCAACGTTTTCACCATTTATGATACGAGATATTTCGCTAATAAGTTTGTATCCTGGGTTTCGCTGTAAAATTTTGTCATATTTCTCACGTAATATTTCTGCAAGATCTCCATGAAGCCTACCAAGGATTTCGTTGGTGTCAGCAATGCATTTCATGGAAACACTCAATAAAGCCCCCTTAGACTCTAACTGTGTGATCAAACTAGGTAATAGTGAAAAATGGCTTTTAATATAAGCAAGTTGTTCATTTAGTTCTGGATTTTCTAGTACATCTTTGCTCTTTTGTATTGCTACTGCATCATTGGCGTCTAACGATGAAACAACCTAGAGAAAAAATTATTTTTAAAGATATCTACTAATGTAAGTTGCAATGAATTATACTGAAATTGGCATTCATTTTTATTATATACCTCTTTTATTTGTGAATAATGATCAGCATAAAATATGGCAGCTTGTAACCAGGTTGCCCATCTTGTTATCACTGGTTCCGGAGGAAGCGGAACATCGGGCATGAGTTGTTTATAAAGTTGAACTCTCAATGGCGCCTTTAGAAATACTTTTTTTACTGATGAAATTAATGAGTCAACTAAAGGAAAATTTGTGCGAATAGTTTCAGCCAGTCTATGTAAAGCATGAGCAGTGCATGTGAAATGTATCATATTAGGATAAAATGGTTTTAAGACTTGTCCAGCTTTTATCATATATGCTGCTGCATCTGTCACGAAAAGAAGGACTTTGCAGTGGATTCCTTCTGGCCAATGTTTCGTCAAAACTCTGTTTACAAATCTAGCTATTGTTTCGTTATTTGTACTCTCGAGTTCTTCACACGCAATCAGATGTGGTACACTTGGCTCATTCTCGCACATTTTTCCGATAATTAGATTAGCAATATAGCGACCAACACCGTCTGTTGTTTCATCAACAGAGATCCACACGTGGTTGTCGCCGATATCTTTTTTAATTTCCTCGATGCAATGATCGTAGCATTTCTGCAAACAATTCCATGGTATATTAGCTGCAACCATGGCCATGCACATGTCCAATTTGAAATCTGGCAAATCGCCGTTATGTGTCACATTACCTAAGGTTCCTACTCTTCTGTCATTTCGTATAGCATCTTGATGCATCGCAGTTTTGACGTGCTGGGTGAGTTGTGACTTTCGATCAGCAGTAATCTTAAGAAAATTAAATATAATCAATTCATTTAAAATACTTAAAAAATTCAAATGATAATGGATAATTGTTAAAAAATAAAATTCATTAAATGATTATTTTACTTACTTTCTTTTCACATTTTATACATTTTACACAGTCACCATCCAGCAAAAATGTTTTCCCGAAATGGTCAAACCATTTAAGAATTTTATTTTTCTTATTTCGCGATAATTTTCTTATATTGTTAACCATTTCGTTCAAATAGTACAGTCTATAAACACGTTAAATTCTTTTCAAAAACACCCGAAGACTAAATAATTATAGTTAAACATATTTTCCGATTTAAAATGCGTTGCATTTCATCTAAACCGTCAATTTAAAAAACAATATGGTCGGCAGTATACCAAAGCTGCATATATTTCATATGCAGCTTTTGCTCAATTTTTGTATGGAGATTTATATATCAAAGAGGCATGTGGCGATTTATTCCATGTAAAAATGAAGAAAACCGGCATTATGTGGCTGGCCAAGTGTCCTGAGATGATAATCAAAAATGTAAAACTTCCTCCCGGAACGTAATGTAACCTACAGCTTAACCAAACAAAATATTTTGCTCAAATACTACGGTAGTGTACACACATGTGAAGAAAAAGATTTGAAATATGAATACGATCGAAAATTTAAAATGATCTATAAAATTTGGATGCAATTTTGGGCTTAATAAGAAAGCTAGTATAAACGATTATATGCAAAAAATATGCAAATATGCAAAGAATATGCAAATATGCAAAAAGCATATAATATGCAAAATATGCAAAAAATATTGTGTAATAAATTAACGCAAATTATCCAAAACAAGTTTTGATAAAAGTGCCATTCATTTATTTCTATTAACAAAAAATATGCATTTGCATATAATCCGATGTCTACTCATCACTTAGGAAAAGATATTTTTTCAAAAGCTTTGGCGGGAAAGGGAAGGATGTTATTAGTACGAAAGTCCGATATGTCTGATGGAGTCCGTCTTTTTAGTAATGGAATCACAATGGCTTTTTTCCAGAGCAAAGAGAATTTAGAAGCGGTGAGACAGTTAAAAGCATGATTGATAGGCTCAGCATTTAAGGGAGACAGACTTTTGAGAAAACAGAGAAATTCCATCAAAGCGGATACTGTTTGAGGAGATAGAGAATAGAGATTTAAGGTACGATGAACACCAAGTAAGCTAAGGTTAGACCAAAGTCGTTTCGAATTTAAGTCATAATTAAGCTTGGGAGCATAGAACTTACGTTCAGCAGGTTTGACTTTGAGGTTCACAAACAAAACACAGATGCTTCTGTCAACTAAATTCAACTACATACTTAACTTACTTCTATTACTGAGTTTCCATGAGAGTTCAACCAGAGTTGAACCCGAGTTGAACTCCATGGAAACAGTCGCAGTCAAGAGTTTTCGTTAAAGATTTTCAACTCTGCTCAACTCAACGAAAATAGGTAGATTGAGCAGAGTTCACGCACACAACTACAAACGGGATTGTCAAATGTTAAAAAAGTCAAAATGTCGCGCCTGTTTATAACATTTCTGTTATACAACGAACACAATAAATTAATTTTATGGTCCATGATCGCTATTTTATAATAACAAAAATATTACGTCAAATTTAAAAACAGCTGCTTGCTTAATACAAGTACACATTCAGCTGTTTGTACACAGGCAGAAAAGTCAGCCATGGAAACGCATAGAGTTGAGTCGTTGAGTTGAAGTGTCATTTCAACTCAACCTCAACTCAACTCGACTCCCATGGAAACTCGGTAAATATGCATAATTTCAACTCAACCCAGGTAGCAGAGCTGAGCCGAGTTCAGTTCAACCGGGTTCAATCTGAGTTCAACTCATCATTTATACATACAATAGTTATAATTGAACGCTAAAAGCAACACGTAAAAGAATCCTTTTTAAGAATTGAAAAGAGAACAGCGATGAGGACGATATATTAGCCTTTTTTTGTGACAGACTAGAGGCTTAGGGAAAGTCCCTTTGTACTGTCGACAATCTATACATTGTCGAACAGCAGCTCTAGCCGGAAGATATAGAGAGAAGAGGCGGAAGGAACTGTCATAACCTAGTCGCGATATATTTTTAATCCACCTACTCGCAACCACTTCGCGACTCTGACATCGGGGCATCGAGAACAACTCACTGGAGTGTTATGCCTCCTGAAACGAGTTGAATCTCATCAACCAACCGATGTCATGCGCTTGATGGAGCGGGGAAGGGCTAAGGAAGGCTATGACAGAAGGAATCAGGAATGTAAAGAGGGAAGAAGAAAGAAGGAAAGTTATGTAGGTGGGAAAGTGGAAAAGGCGAAGGACCGTGGGGCTGGCCGGGATTCGAACCCGGGACCTCTGGGATAGCAGTCAGGCGCCTTACCCCTAGACTACCAAGGCCCCCATTGTCATTTCTGACAAACAAGTTCCTCAATACACAGCTGCAACTCAATGCTGCATACGTTTTGACCTTCCTCAAACAGTTTGGAGCCCAAATACACTACAGGATGGTCAAAGTACTACCCTGCATTTCATGTACAGTGGAGAGCCATGACAAAATTATTGGCAGCATCTTTTTCTCGGCCGTTCCATATTTAAACTTTGCTGGAAATTATAAGGATTTAGGATGGATAAGGCCGTCCCTTTCAAAAACAATTTGAACAGATGGTATGTCTGTTTGATACATTTGCGTTCGACGAGACTGACGCCATACAACCTCTGTGATGTAGCTGAGAGCGCCGTGACATAACTTTGGCTCCTGCGAATAATTCAAGTTCTTGTGGTAAACCATCTGTCTTATTAATATCTGCTGGAATGATATTAGTTATATTAACGTTGTCCATATTTCCTGAGGAATATACCAGCTGGTTCTGGGCTTTGATTTTGTATATACAGACCCCTTTTTCGGATCGAATTAAGAGCCGCATTGATGTGATTGTTAACCTGTCGGTTGTTTGGTTGGATATACTCTTAACGCCTTATCTATAGCAAACTCACAAACTGTTAGCACATCAATGAAGGCATTGTCTCCTTGTTGACGTATGGTCGCTTGGGCTGTTTAAATATAGGTGTCCAAGAGCGTTTAATTCAAAACATGAAAAATTATTCCAATGAAATAACGTGATCATTATTGCATTTCTTTTACTTTTTACAAAATTCTGGTGAACTGATTAGTTATGCATACCATATTGTTAGCGCCATTTTAAATTTTCTAATTTTGACAAGTCATTAATTCCCATTTTGTTTTTTTTTAAATTTTTACTACAGATTCGTCATTTTTGACCTTAAAAATTCCCCGATGCCGCCATTTTAAATTTTCAAATTTTACTACAAAATCCTCATTTGTAGCCCTAAAAACCCCCCAATACCGATTTTCAATGGATTCAGAACACATTTACAAAATTCATCCGCCATATTGGCGCCGCCATTTTTAATTTTCAAATTTTGACCATAGAATCGTCATTTGTGGCCCTAAGAACCCCCGATTCCGGTTTTCAATGGAATCGGAACCCAATTGCAAAATTCGTCCGCCATCTTGCAAGCGCCACCTTGATTTTTTTACAATATTGTCTGATTGTATTGCCCCGGGAACTCAATGTGTCCGCAATATTTCATATGACCCGGTTAAGTAGTAGTTGAAAACGCTGCGCATGATTTGAACCAAAGAAACAGACAAACAAACAAACAAATATACGAGGTCATGCTAAACGTAATCATTAGAAAAGTTCGTTAACAGCGGGAAATAGCCCTCATATTTTTAAAATAAATACCTTTATTAAATGAAAAACTGCTAGTAAATAAAAAACAAAGATACAAATTTATTTCTGTCAATTATAACAGACATCTTATTAGTTAATTTCTCCAAAATATTTTTGTTTACATTAACCCTTAGCTGGACCTGGGGGTGCAGGGACACCCCAGATCTAAAAAAACCGTTTTTCATGATATAAATCTTGAAAATAATATATGCGGGACCACAGAAGTACACTATCTTGAAGGTTGTGTGTTAGATGGAGCTATTTACATTGCTTTTACGCGGGTGCAGGAGTCCACACAATCAAAAAATATAGAGAGTTTTGATTTTTTGAAGCAAAATGTCGTGTTATCATGTTTTTTCGCACCTTTAATTTTTTTCTGTCGTGGTAATAAAAAAATCTCTCAACTATTAGTACATAAAAAAGGGTTGTCAAAGACCCCCCCTTGATTTTTTTAACGGTCAATATTGCATAATTTCCATGGAAATGATTTTTTCGCGTGGGGTGCGTGGACATCCCATAGGCCAGTTATGTTACAAAATCGAGGTGGGCCAGCTAAGGGTTAAATAAGTTTTCTAATTCTGGAGTAAAATGATTTAAGGCCGTTTGCCAAAATACCATTTCGAATTTTTCTCATTCCCCAAGGCCCTTCGATATTCTAAAGTGTGCCAAAATCCCAATTCACACATTTTATGACAGTTAACAAATTCAGTAAAAATGGACGACAAAACAAACATTTGTTGAAAATTTTTAATATTTTATTATTTTAGATTAGATTGTTAGATTGTTTATTCTTCTTCTTGTAAATGAATTATTGAGCGTTATCCCTAATTGCAATATTTTTTTAGTTTCTTCCTGCAAAACTAAAAGTATTGTACTAAAATGATGTCTTCTTGCGAGTGTTTAAAACCATAAATAATTAATAACTGGTTTCCAGTTATGTTTTGTTTTTATATTTTTACTTTAATTTCGTGTTTTCCAGTTGATATTAAGATATCAGACAAGCATATTTGGGTGGAAAAAAAATCAGAGTAAGATTTTGTTTGCATAATATTTTTCTCTAAACATTTTTCATCTCCGTTTAGCTAAGCAACAAATTTATTATTTTAAGTAAAATCTTCTTTGCATTTCCTTTTTTCCTTAATTTATTGTTATTACTTGTTTACTTTTTTAAATTTATTTAACGGCTGACTTGATTAAAGTAAAAACTGAAATGTTTATAATAATTTAAGCATTTCCATAGACGCAAACCGTCGAAAATCAAATTTACCAATTGAAATGGGTTTTCCATACAAATTGACATTTGAATTGCTATTTTGGCACAGACCCTTAGTCCATTTCTATACGTCAGTGCCGAGAACAGAAAAATAGCAAACTAAACGAAAAATAACGGACGAATACTGCCATGCAACGAACGAAACATAAACTTAACGAAAAACAACGGACGAACTCAGACTGAACGAAAACAAAGAACGAAGCTGACATGACAAAAAGAAACACAGCGAAGTGTAGTTGATACTGGTGATCAGAAAAGAAGGGAATTAAACCGACGCGCGTGAAGAAAAAACAATAAAAGGAAATGGAAAAAAAGGAATCCTTTTTTTTAGCCAAACACGTAAGTAAAATATTGAAAATTGTTATAGTTCAATTTGATTTTGTATTTTTGAAAGGATTTATATTCAGCGTGTAGACTTTTTTGAATTTGACGCTCAGCACCCAGCCAAAGTCAAATATTGAATTTTGTTAAAATGGATGGCAATGGTCGTCTGCCGCGTCATTTAAATTATTTTTATAGAAATTCAAGGTGCTTTTATTCGATCTGTCGACGGCGTCGCCCCGTGCCGCTATACTAATTTATTTGAACAGTAAAATTTAAATTGTATTCCATAAAAAATTTAGCAAGCTAAATTTTAGCAGTATCTTTAGCACATGCTGTACTAAGCTCGCCGTTAACCCTAGTATCCTGTTGGTGTGGAATTCAGAATCTCCTTTAAAATACATGTAAAAGAATGTGCGGAATTCAGGATAGAGGCCGGTCTGAATTCCCTCCATAAAGCCTATTGTCCTGTTCGTGCGGAATTCGGACGCGCAAATGTACTTTGTAATCTAGAAAAAAGATGGCGTTTTTTTCCTGAGTGGAGACTTCTTGTTTCATTTTCCGCAGGACACTTAGCTCAAGAAATGTATTTTATAATTTCGTGAGCGGAAATTTTGACGTTCACTTTTTATTTTTCGAAGGTATACGAGCTTGAAAAGTTTCACATTAGCAATTGTAGGTGTTAAATGAAAATTATTTAGTTATAATTTGTGTAGCGTTAACAAAAAAAAACGTTAACGAAAACAAGAACCTTTAGCTTGCTTTTGACCCCCACTTCCATACAAACTATCAATTTCAAAATTTGCACATAGCTTGTTTCAAAATGCAATCTAGCCCTTTTGTTAAAAAATAAAGATGGCGGTTCAAAGATGGCCGCTGATTTTTTTATTTGTGTTGCCAGACCTGCGACATGGGTGTCAAATGAGAGGGTATGACAGGTAAAATTGAAGTAGCGTCTCCGAATTCAAAATGGCGGAAGACTAAAAAGTCGAAAATATAACTGATCAACTTCAAATTTTGCGCATGTGCGTAGTTTGCTTGGCAAAGCAATGTGGCCATTTTGTAATATAGATGGCGGTTCCAAGATGGCGACCGATGTTTGCACTTGTGTTTCCTGAACACCGACGTGGGTGTCAAATGAGAGGGCATGACGGGTAAAATACGATTAGTGGTGTAGTGTCTTTCCAAATTCAAAATGTTTTAACACCCCATAAGCGTGATAAAGTACATTGCAATAAGTTTTACTTTTGCACGCATTTTAAAACTATCCAGCTGTCCAAACAGTCACTATTATATCAGTCGGGCCTGCATAACTCCCAGCTAAACGGAATTCAAACCGGTTATATGGATTCTCTACAGAGCGGAACTCCGCTGGAACAGGATACTAGGCTTTAAAATGCTTGCTAGTCGACGTTTCTAGTTCTGTAAAACAGATGGCAGCAGGGTAAGTCTCCATGAGTGATATAAAACCTTAGAATAAAGAACTATAGGAGAGGCCCTCGGGTGTATAATCCCTGTATGTGAGCGTAGTGAAATCTGGGGGTCTTCCAACTGTCAAATTGGGTTAGTTAGCTGCTTGTGTTCCCGCGTTCGGTGGAATACCTTTTTAAGACCGAGTTTTTTTTATCAAGTTATCCGAAATCATATCAAAACTAACTTAAAAAAAGAAAGAAAGTATAAAGAATAGTTTAAAGTGTAATTAAAGTTCTAGCGAGTGAGTTTTCTGTGAAAAAAAAGAACAATGAAGTGTGCAGTTTGTGAATGTAGGAATAAATCGAAATTTGTGCGAGAAAAATAGTTCTTTAGGTGAATGGGCTAAATAAAATAGTTCCTAAACACATATATTAGATATTTACATTAATAAATATGTGAATCACTGTGACAAATAGTCCAAAAAATGTAAATTTTATTTGCTTGATTTTCTTTGTTTACATTAAGAGAGCCAACGCAAAATTCAGGGGGATCAGCTGATTAGATTTCGGAGTGACGCGGTGTAAAAAGTTCATTTCTGGGGCAAGATTTTATTTTAGATAACCCATAATATTAACTCCCTCTTGCCCCTCCTCTATTCCACTCGCTTTTTATGCTTGTAGTGTACAAACAACTACGAAAGCGTGGGCACTTAAACAAAACGAATTTCACTACGCTTTAATTCGGCGAGGGCCCTTCCTGTAGTTTTGTATTCTAAGAAAATAAGCTAATTTGCGGTTGTATAGTTTTCAAGTGCGGAAATAAAAATAAAATAAAAGTTTGAGCACGAAAAAATTGATGTTGGTACTGCGAAAACAAGTAATGTTGAATATTTTGAAGCACGTTTATTTTGATGAAGTCGAAATTTTTTGAAGGAATAAAAAAAGAACCAAAACATAAAATTGTCTTCTGAGGGGAAACAATTTCTCATTAGAGACTACTGCAACAGATTTTGGCGCGCTTTGAAAGTTTTTCGTGTTAAGCCTAGTATTAAGTTCGAGTGAAAAGGTCGTGAACTGTCAAATTCCATACATTTTGGCCTCAGGTTTTCATGCCCATGAATATTTCTCTAGCGAAATTTCACGATCCCAGTACTAAGTTCGGTTGTGAATGGAGAGATAATAAAATATGTTTCCTAGTCCTTAAGAGATGGCGCTAACTTACTCTCCACTGTTTTCACTTGCATTTTATTGACCGTGGCCATTTAATTGCCGATGAAAGTTGACATATGCAAGTCTGTTGTGTTAAGAAACTTAAAAGCAAGTGTTTTAAAATGGAAACTAAATTAAAAAACTCCAAAAAAAGGAAGCGTCAAACATGAAGTCTACAAAATCTCCACGGCTACTTGTTCACGACCTTTTATTCAACCACTTTTCAGGCCTGTGAAAAGTTTTCATTTCACTCGAACTCAGTACTAGGCTTTAGGCTAATATATTTGCAAAATTCGCTGGGGCATTTATAATGGGTTGTCGATGCCGTTCATAATTTTTAAATATTTCTTAGTAAGAACTTTTTTTACAATTCTACATTGTAAAATTTTATCTTATTAAAGAAGGATACAAAATTGGAGAGGCTCTAAAATTTAGTTCAGCGCCGAACTTAGTACTAGGCTAATATCAACATCATAACGTTTTTTTCTATAAAAACCAAAGGGCACTTGTAACGATTTAACATAAAACTGGGAAGCTCATAGTTTCAATATGGCAATACGCAAACAAAGCTTCGTCTAGTTCCCACATTTGGATGGGCTTCGCTGCGATCGCACAACATATCCTACAGCACAAATCCTATCAGCAACAGTTTTCTTTTGTGTGGTAACACGGCAAGGGAAAGAAAACAAGAAAAATACACACTCACACAATCAGCGCACCCCGTACACACCCTCCCCAGTCCTGTGTAGACGAAGTAAACGCGGGAAGAAAACAGAAAATAGAAAAGTTAATAAAAGAAGCCCGCGTGCACACACACCAGCGCACCTCTAATGTTGCCCACAAAGTCTCAAACTAGTTTAGCCTTTAGTGTCCAGCGATGTTTTCGAACGGGAGTACGTGTGTCGGCTGCTAGCTCGGTTCTGTTTCGAGTATTTTGTGTGAATTCGATGATTAATTAAAATAAGGGAAAATTGTGCAGTGAATTTGTGATCGGTGCAAGCGAAAAAATCGCCGTTAGTGCAGTGAGCGAAGGAAACTGGCAGAAATCCGTGCAGTCGGGGGCCAGCCTGTGTTGACAGTTGCTCCCAGATAAGTCAGGTTTCATTCAACTCTTCCGTTGCATCTTCGGCCAGACCACCACCAAAGCGCAGCCGACGTGTATTTACGCAACTTCCTTCTGCAGTATGTGCGCGCGAACGAGTGCTCCGCCAGTGTGTGGTTTCGAGTTTTTTTTGTGCCGTGCTTAAACAGCTCAAAGCGTTTTTTGTTATATTAATTGAATTTGTGTACTTATGTGTGCGTGCGTTTGTAAATTTGATAATTCTCAAAAAGATTAAAAGAGAAAGCAAAAAAATCGTCACAAGTCAGGCTTAAATAAAAGTCTTGGCTCAAGTTTTGTTGAAATTAATTCCGGTTCAAGGATCCAAATCGCCAGGCCAGCAAGGAGGTGAGCGCTTGTTGTTGTTGGCCTTTTTGCCTTTTTATATAATCTGATAACCCTTTTTCGAAAATGTCAAAAAATTTGGCAATAGGGTCTCGCGAGTTCGAATGAAAAAGACGAGGTTATTCACTTCCTGTTGATTGTTTTCTGCATTGGTGCGAGGGAGATAGTGAATTTCGAAAATTTCATCAACAAGGAATTCTGTCGAATTTCGAAATGTCATAAGTGCTGTGTGTTGCTCGGCGATCTGCAATAAAAATGCCGTGTTCGAAATTGCAGTTTATGAGAGGAGGAAAAGAAATGGGGAAAAAAATAATCGACGAGTTTTTT
Source organism: Thereva unica (assembly GCA_949987705.1). Taxonomy (NCBI): domain Eukaryota; kingdom Metazoa; phylum Arthropoda; class Insecta; order Diptera; family Therevidae; genus Thereva; species Thereva unica. The sequence goes on along the minus strand of OX465281.1, from coordinate 49,453,386 downwards.
TTATTAAATGAAAGGTGACCCGATAGTTTGGTTCTTGGCTGCATTTGATTTGTTAGTGCGGTAGTGCACGTTCTACTTGAGGCACAGCATATAGAAGCGGCGTTTATTGTTGTTAAGGCCCCCATACACGGTCAAATTGGCTGTACAACCAGATTTTCATCAAACCTATAAGCGCAATGTATTTTGATCGGCCGACCGGCCCACAATCGATAGTTTTGGTTGTACAACCGCACTTCGCTGTACAACCAATTGGACCGTGTATGGGGGCCTTTAGTCAATACACTGCGAATGTGGCCATACTGTATACAGCGGTGGAGGTAGGACGGAGATCACCTTCCAGGTGTTTGAGATTCTGTCGTGCTGTGTTGTCGTTGCTGTTGTTGTGTGAAGTTACGATGGGCAATAACTTTGACTACCTGCTGACCAGTTGTGTTGACCAACATATTGCATTTATGGACTGGAGCCGTGTATTTTTGTATCTGTTTATTATAATTTATGTTAACATTGATAATTTCCGGCTATCTGATTGGAATAAAATGTTAATATTTATATTGAGTACTTTTTCCGCAATATTAGGCTTACCTGAGGCTCATTTTTTGCACTAATGTGACCTGACCATACATTTTGGGTTCTTAATTCGGATGTGGTTAGTAGTTAATGTTTTAAGAGAGAACAAACCCATACTTTGGACTTAAGGTATTAAAGACATTTGTAGGATTATCCACATCTTTAAAACTATGACAGTTTCAGAAAAGCGTCGTTAGTTCTTCATGGATCATAAACATCACCTATATCAGTCTCGTTTGCCTGCGTAGATCTTGGGAACCTGTGAACTGATTATTATGGAAAATTTTCAGTGTGATTCAACGATTTTTCGAGGTCTTTTAAATTTGGTTTACTCCGGATCGCTGCGAAACAAACTAAAAATATCATGAATCATAACTAATTTTTTCTTTGCTCCATTTGTTTAAATCTTAAGTTTTTAAAATTATGATTACTTAAAAAAAGTCAATTTTATATATTTCTTATAAGAAGAATCACTTTTTGGTACTAGTGTTCTGTCATATAGGTAGTCATGCTGTAGTGTATTTTTTTATATGGAAAAACCAAACTTATGTATCACTTTCCGGACCCTACTACCGGACCTTCATGTCATCCAGCTCATGGTTCAATGTTCAGCAGTAAGCTAAGTTTGGAGGATAGGTTTAGAGCGGTTGTCGTTTGATGGCGTGAACCCAAGTAAGAAGGTATTGCTTGTGGATTGCATTCTCGGCTACGGAAGGAATTTGCATCTTTTACATAAGTAAGAGTCGAGAAGCCCCAAGTATTGATATGCTTTGTGGTTCAATTCAACAAAATTTTTGCAGTCAAAAAAAGTTCTATGTCTTTGTTGGTAGAGTAGTACATGTTCTCACGTCCACGTGCTTCATCTTTTCGAAGGCGTGACGCATAGTAAAGCCATCAGCGAAGTCATTACCCATAAAACTAGTAACAACAAGGGAAACTGCAAGAAAAGTCGAAAACATATAAAATAAGAAGTCCCAGGCTTCGACCTTATAACCGGGGAAGTTTTAAAAAACTTGCCGAGAAAATCCCTAGTCTTCTTGACAATACCATTCTAAGGTCCCATTATTATCCCAAAATATGAAAAACGTCATGATAGCAAGACCAGGGAAATTACCCACTGATGTAGGCTCATTTAGACCAATCAGTCTTCTTCTAAATATCTTAAAAGTTTTTGAAAAATATTCCTTTACAGATTGAAGCCAATACAAGAAACAACATAATCCCACATCAATTCGGGTCTGAAAGCAACATTCTACTATAGCTCAGCAGTATTCTAAGATATACAACAAGCATTTAATAAAGTGTGGCCCAAGGGACTCCAATATAAGCAAAACTTTGCTTCCAAACTCCTACTACATGAGAATAAACTCATATCTGTAAAAAAGAAGCTTCCAAGTCATGTTTGGAGAAGAATATTCAAACTTATAGGAAATTAGAGCATCAGTACCACAGGGATCTGTAATAGGGACAGTCCTTTACTCGATCTACACGTCAGATTGGCCTATGACTAAAAGTGTTTAGACGGCAACATATGTTGATTATACGGCTTGTTTGGTCAGTAGCAAAGATCCCACTGGAACATCACAGATATTGAAGACATAAGTATATAAATAAAATTGACCTGAAGACCTGAGGAAACGCAACACCATGCTCAGTCATTTGCCAAAAAAAAATGGACCACCAGTAAACCTAGACATAAAAATAGCGAAGCAACTAATATTTGGAAAAGTGGATTACCGACTGACGTACGAGAACGAATGGCTACCGTAATCTTTGAAAACATGCATCATATCCAAGCTTCACTGCCCCAAACCATAACGAACATACTTCACTTAGACATAAAAAATACAAAAAAAGCATCGACTGGGGTTGAGAAAACTTCCAACAGACCTTATTTTATGTGAAAGACTGAACGGACAGGGAAAACCAAAGCCCTTACTTTATATCCCTAACTAAGTACAAAACCGGACAAGTCTAACGCCGCCTTAGTTATCTAAGCAATGTCGACTAAACACAAAAATGACAAAATGCAACACTTACAGTACTACCTTTGTAAGACAGCAGCTCAACAGACTTATAGAAGAACAAGGAGTACTGCAACACTACTATACAGATACACCTAAAATGACAGATCAGGTTTCCTACGCGGTAGTAAATAAAGAAGGAAACGTTTTGAGTTTAAGAAGAATGCCACGTTGGATTCAATTTATACCGCGGAAATAACGGCCATACAGAAAGCCTGCCTATTTGCAGAAAGTTCAGAGCTTGCTTTAATCATAACTGACTCACTTCGCCGTTTTGTCATAACTCACTCACTTTACCGCACTTCACTCAATCAGGAACTTGAAAAACATACATCTAACAGTAGAACAAATAAGACAGATAGTAACAAGAACATACGACTCACGTGATGCCCCGCGCATGTTGGCATAAATGGGAATGAACACGCAGCCAGGGAAGCAAAAACACAGAGACAACCCCTCAGAGAGGTACGAACTTCTGACTTTACATCAGTACCGAAGAAAACGATGGACCAAAAAAACAACTTAACTGAAACAGAAGCAGAACCTTCCGAGGCTCGCACTGGAGACAAATGACAACACCCCACCCAAGGGTATTAAGAATGCTGTCTACAAGACTAAGGCTCGGACATCTCGCCATCTTCAAGGTACATCTTCGAGAGAGCTTCCACACGTTCTCGTCCCCACTGCTCTTTGCAAATTCTAACAGCACGGCACCTCTTCATTGACTGTCCTACCACTGCTTACAAATTACGATTATAGTATATGATAACAATACACCTATATTGAATGCGAACCAGGAACAGACGAAAACACATTACAATTTTAAACAGCCTCATACAAGGACCATTCCCTAAAATTAAAGATTACATATAGAATAACTACATAGTACAAGATTGTGTACAGCTCCCTAGGATTAAGCTCCAGGGGCTAAGACCCACTTTGTTTGGTAAGATTTATTAAACTAATAAAGTTTTATAAAAAAAATAACCTATTCATGAAAAGGAGCAGGATAAAGTGCACCACTAACAAATCAAACCATATCACATTTACCTTCAGGAAAGGCAACTGTACATTAGTCTTTATGGAAGATAAAACACTACCAAAAAAAGCATGCGTTAAATATTTTGGATTACATCTCGACAGACGGCATACATGGTCATATCACATAAAACCGAAAAGAACCGAATTAAATATACAATATAAAATTAATTAAAAAAGCAATTCCCGTTGTCTCATCATCATCGAATTGTCGCTCAACAATAAAATTTTAATATACAGATCTATTACAAACCAAAATGGACCCACAACATAGAACTGTGGGGTCTGTATCCAACTCGAACTTAGAAATATTGCAAAGGTTCCAAAATCAAATACTAAGGCCATTTGCCCGTGCTCCTTGGTTTGCCAAAAATGTCGAGATACACAACTATCTCCAAATGCCAACAGTAGAAGAAGAAGCAAAAGATCGCTGTATCAAGTACAAAAACAGATTGAACGACCATTCCAAATAAAAATCAGCGAAGTTGTTTGGAGGAGATTGAGAGTAGTTAACTTGCCAAAAAAAGTAGATCTAAAAGAATACTGAAGTGTGAAAGGTACTACCATACAAAACATGGTACGTAAAATTTTGGCATCCACAATTCGTTGTAGAATTGGAGATAATACAGATTGTCAGCTAAGAGAAGAACAAGTAGGATTAAGCAAATGCCGCAGATATATAAACAACTCAAACAGCCTAAGATTAATAGTTGAACAATCTATGGTGTGGAAGTTAAATGCTATAAAAGCTCTAAAGTTTATAAAACGACTGCACTATAAGTAATAATTTAGTTTATTCAATTCATCTATAGTACAGGCAAATTAAACTGAAAAAAGCGAAATAGCGGAAATTTTTGGGTACAGGTTTAAAATTGGCACAAAGCTTCCTTTTAGGGTTCTTAATAAGGGGTTATAAAGTCTACCGACTTTCTACCCCGGGAAGCTCACTTTTTGGGGTTTTAGGGTCAAAATACCAATTTTTGCAAATACATCTTAAACCGTAAGTCTTCATAAGATAACTTTGACAACGTTTGTAGATCATGCGATTCTCTACAAAAAAAAAGTTATAAATTTTTCACTTCGGCCATTTTCACGCCCTTTCTGACACGCAAAGTGCACCAACATCCAATGATAGTATGTTACGTGAAGGGTTTCGTGAACTTCGAAAACAAATGGCTCGATTATGATTTTTGAGCACACTCCTGCTCAAAAAGCGACTTTCTCCTCGCGCGGTGGTGTTTCGTGAATCACGTTTGGGTTCTCTGTTCCCCATATACGACAGTTTTGTTTATTGATTCCGTTACAGAGCGTAAAATGAGCTTCACGCGTCATCAAAATTTCGGCTCGGCACGATCGTTTTCAATATGAAGTGCTACAACTTCAGCGCGTTGTTTTGATGTGAATAGATTCATAGCTAAAATTGTATTGAATGACGTTTAAAAATTGTGAATATTTGTCGAAATAGGCTAAATAATGTCAGAGTTATTCAATGTTGAAATACCGAAGGTCTAGATGGCGATGAGATATATAATAAAAAATACCCAATACAATTTAGGTAGATATTAAAAAAAGAATCAAAAAGTCAGGAAGTAAACAAAGCTTGTGTTTAAAAAAACGTAAAAGACCTGATAAGATCGCTTTATTATACGTTCTTCTGCAACTGTTGTGCTCAGTTGCAGAAGAACGTATAATAAAGCGATCGACTGTCGACTGTGACAAACGGTAAAAAACAATATTCATGTCCCCGAGAAATTTGCAACAAATTCATTGAAGTTTTTTGCCTAAAGTCTAATGCAGTGCACACTGACCCAACAAGTACGCATACTGACACTACTGACTGGTGTATCTCTATTGACGATATAATGAACAATAGTAATGAAAAGAAACCAAAACAAACAGATGCACAGACGACCTGACACAGATCCCGGGAAGTTAGCTCAGCGCCTTCAAATAATGACCAAAAAGAAAAAGCTCTCAAGACTAACCATAGTCGAGGAAGCTTCTACTTCAGGAGCCAAACAATCAGACTCAACGGGTAACAGGCGAATGAGCGAAGTAGTGAAGGACCACCTTCTAGTGGCACTAACCTAAGCCAAGTACCGGCACACTCCCGGACCTTCTCTGGGCCGATATCGAGGCGAAAATATCAGAGATAGTCGTGGATTTCGTGATGAGGCAAGAGCCGTCAGAAGCCCTCGTTTGATTCCTCGCACGGTTCCAAGTAATCAAGTGTGAGGATTAGTTCTCGAAGGAGTTCCTGCCTGGAAAGGGGAGAGGTATTACTAGAAGAACAAGGGCGAGGATCTGGCTTTTAAAAATGGAAGCAGAGCCAGCCAAATTGCTCGAGTAGCTTCGGCTCCAAAACAGGGATATCCCTATGGACAACTGAAAGACACTCAATGCCGGGGACGAAATCGTAGAACACTTGTACTGCTAATCAACGACGAGTGCCTAGAGTGGCTCGAAAGAGTTCAATATAAACTCTATTTTGGACTAAGATAGGCATATACAGTTCTGACGGTATTACGCAAAACGGACAAAGATTTCGAACTAGGCGCCATAGTAACTTATATTTACCTCAAAAATACCTATCCAACGACATATTACACATAGATAGTGGAGGTGGGTACCAAAATTTGTATTCTCCTTTGCCGTCAGTTCTCGGCCCTTTAAACCTTTTGGTCAAGTTTGGTCGTCACAAACCCGTATGTGCTCCCAAGCGGCTAGTGTTGCTGGGCCATCTTTTATTTTTACTCGGGCTGTTGTATAATTTGTGCATTATAATATGGTAATCGACCGAAAAGAAATGTCTAAAAAGTGAAGGACACATAAAAATATCTCGCCCGGGGCGCCAAAACACCTAAAGCCGGCCCTGATTAGATGTAGTGCTGCCCATGATGATGGTACTATATTCCACAGCAATCCTAACAGGAGCGACAACTATTTTGAGTAATTTTTTCGTTTACTGTAACAGGATTATCATGCATTTATCTCGCGGCTCTTTTTCGATTTAATTTACAAAACCACACAATTCCTGGTAAATGCAAAAGTCAATTGGGTCCATTAAAAATATATTCGAGTAAAAACCACCACAGAAAATGCTTTAATACTGTTAAAAGCTTTACATACGTCATCTACATTGATTACCATACCATGTAGGCTATTCCAACATGTAGTACAAAACAAGTGGCAAAATTTCCCAATGCTACCATGAAAAACCAAGGCCTTCTCAACGATGCTTCATGAAATTTGGAAGTACATACTCTAGTCTAGATGACGGCGATTTCGTAAGCCAGTCGACAGACCGATGAAAATTTATTTGCTGTTAACGCAAAAAATTAAACCCAGATGTAAAAAGTAGTAAGACTCACTAGCGATGGTATTAACTTGGAACACGGCTTGCCAAGATATTTGAATTTGTTCAATCAAATCAATCAACACTTGTCTAAAATAAAACCTCGACAAGAGAAGACTGTTTTCACTCGAGCTGCAATTCACCAAAGTTGCCAAACAACAATCAATTTGCAATATTCTTTCCTTGGCATTTCTTAAAGATTGATTCCTCTTGAAACAAAAAAAAATATTTTGCAACATCTTCTCCACTATTTGGGTTTTGTCTTCTTTTTTTGGTGAATCGATATGGGAAAACATCAAAACAAGAGAGTCTCTAAAATTGCCCTTGGAATGGAGCTTTCCAAAAGGTCGTTCAATGACCAAAAGAAGGCATTTCCGTCATTTGCTCTTGATGAAGGTCTTTTGGCATTTATAACCCACCAATTTAATTTGTTAGGAGATTTTAAAAGACTCGTGGCTCAGGTGAGTTGCAAATTGGAATATATGGCAACGGACAAAAAAACAAGTCGACACACACGAATTTTTTCACCTCTGCGATGTTTTTCTATGTATTAAAAATGTGTGTTTTGACTGATCTCCGAACAGTAAACTTTCGAGCAACGATTGTCTGCTTTAATGGCCCATAAAAATAGAATACGTAATTGTTTCTGATGTGGGAAACTAGTTCTTTTCATTAATTTTTGTTTTTTTTAAAAAAGATTTTTACCTTTCACATATAAAACAAAATGTAAGTAGTCTCAAAGTCGTAAAGTTTTAAAGAGTTTAGGGTTTTGTCGTTGGGAAATTTTTGGGTTTACTACTAGAGTGTGGATGGAGAGTCTTTTTGGACAGTTAATAATTTTATCTTTTTTGATAATAAACAAGATTTCCATAAGAGCGCGAACTAACCATTCGACTTTGGGCTCTGCATTGAAGAAAGTCAATAAACTTCTTTCTTAACCATTTTTGAAAGAGTTAGAAAGCTTACGTAATGGTTACAAATATGCCTAGGAGAGTGTGAACCGTAATGAGTTATTTGACGCTATGGACAGCTCGGAATACCGAAACACCTAGTAGGACTGACGAATATTTCGATGAAAGATGCAAAGTGAAGAATAGATAGTAAGAATTATCTCCACCCTATAGAACAAATAGAGGATTGAAGCAAGATGACGCACTCGGTGAAGGACTAAACATGGAAAGTCACCCAATTAATTAACAGACGTCTGCGTCGTATTCTAAAAATCCGCTGGCAAGATAGAATTTCAAACGAAGAACTATGGCGCCGTGCCGGTCAAGAAAGGATAGACGACCAAATCAGGCGAAGGAAATGGAATTGGGTTGGCCACACCTTGCGACGCGAAAACGAAAATCTAGCCAAACAGGCCATTGACTGGAATCCGCGAGGATTTCGATAAGTCGGAAGACCTAGAACAGAACAACGTGGAGGAGAACCCTACTAGCAGAGGCCGCAACAACTGGGAGATCCTGGTCGGAGCTGAGAACTGTCACTTTTTTAGTACTCTTTTTCCTAAGCTTATGTCGAAAAAAACCAAGTGACAATTTTAAAGTCAAAATTGCTTGCAATTTCCCCAAATAAGGCCAGTTTTAGCATTTAAATTGCTTATAACTTTGAAAGTAAAGGCCGTAGCATAAAAATTCTCTGGACATTATTCATAGGAAACACTCCAAACTTTCTTATTCTGGGAAAAAAAACATTAGTTGACTATGAATATTTTGGAGAAAAAGGTGGTTGAAGGTGACATTTTTGTTAAAAAAAAAACAAAATTTTGACTTTGACGACTCATAACTCTGGAAGTTGGTACTGTGGTACCGTCGCTTTTACAATTTTAGATAGGTGGGATTATTCTGCGTACACTGATACCTTATTCATGAAAATAAGTGATGGCGTTACAAAAATACAGGGTTAATTAGTCATTTCGCCCGAATAAAAAGAAATAGCATTATTAACACCTTAGCCACAGTTACGGGATATAACAACTATACAGAAATTCAATACTCATTATAGCCGATAATCTGAGATACTTTTCTTTTGCGCCGGGCCTGGGGCAATTTTGACCCACCTCCTTTGCTAAACAAAATAGACCATTGGGTTTTCTTATATAAATGTTTTGTTGTATAAATTTAACAACACCGTGGTCACATGACATTCCGACTTCCATTTTAATGATAATAACCTCACTTTCGCATTAGGTGTTACATGGCATTCTTTCTGAAAACCATTCTCAACCAAAGAAAATTTTGCTTCCGAAATCAGAATACTTTCGGAATGCTTTTAAGCCCAGTCAACGGTTACATGGACCACGTCATTCCAAAAAGCATTCTCAGAGCATAACTACAGTAATAACCTGATAAATAAAATTATATTCTAATTATAGAAAAAATAGACAAAAATTGTTATCTATTCTGCAAAAAGTTGGGTCGGTTTTGTTCGTTTGGTTATTTTTGTTTTTCTTTTTTTAGTGGGCCCAATTTCGTTTTTTATAGAGCGAGCTTTTGTGGGGGGGGGGGGTCATGACCCCCGTGACCCCCTCCTTGAATCCGCGCCTGACGGTTTCTTACCTGATAATTTGTGACAATTAAGCTCCTAAATATACAGCCCTTCCAAATCCCTTACGGGACTCAATTCTACATACTAGCTTCCTCAAACAGTACCCTACAGCGTGGTCAACAGTAGTACCCTGCATTTTATGGACAGAGGAGGCCCATGACAAAATTATTGGATTTGATCAGTCGTTTGTGATGCAACGCACCTAAGGGAACGGCTCCCGTTGCTTTGTCAACCTTGCCTTTATTTGATCAGGCGTTTGTAATGCCATGTAGCTATGAAAACGCTCCCGTTGCTTCGACAACCTTTGCTATATACTCTCTCCTCGCCTTTTCTAGCCTCCTTTTTCGCTGTGTTTTAGTTTCAAGTTTTTTTTATTAATTTTTCTTTCATATTGTTTCCACGAGTATTGGACAAATAACAGTCGACCCCCCTAGAGATACATCTAGAGGGGCAAGGCTCTTATACAACAAGATGTGCCCAGCCTTGGGGATGAAACGCAAACTACATCATTTTTACTCTAACGCCACACTGCTCTACACAGAAACCTTAACTCTTGTGCATTCAAAACATCAAAAGTTATTCCAATGAAATAACCTGATCATTATTATATTCCTTTTAGTGTTAACTCAGTCATTTTTGGATTTTACTTTTTACAAAATGAACTGATTAGTTATGCTTACCATATTGCGAACACCATTTTAAATTTTCTAATTTTGACAACAAAGTCGTTAATTCCCATTTTGGTTTTTTTTCCACAGATTCTTCATTAAAAACTCCCCGATACCGATTTTCAATGGATTCAGAACACATTTGCAATATTCTTCCGCCATATTGGCGCCGCCGTTTTGAATTTTCAAGTTTTGACCACAGAATCGTCATTTGTGGGCCTAACAACCCCCAATGTCACTTTTCAATGGAATCAGAACCCAATTGCAAAATTCGTCCTTCATCTTGATTTTTTTACAAATATCCTGTTTATGACTAGGTTTAACCCAGGTTCAATCTAGATTCAACCCAGTCATAAACGGGTGTCGAATTAAAACTGGGTCCATTCACCCCAACTCAGCTCTCCTATCTGGGTCGAGATGTAATTTCGCCTCATATGCGCAGGTTGAGTTGTAATTGGTTGAAAAGATATTTATTTGGTTTGTTTACAATCCATGATGTCCGCCTTAAGGAATATAAAATTATTTCGTTCTGAGTTTTTACGTATCTATAAATGAGAATTTATCATAATTTGAGGTTATGTTTTGATTTCAGTTGAACTCTATTTCAGCCCAAAGTGAACTCAACTCGGCATCATATACGGTGGTCGAAATTACAACTCAACCTCGGCTCAACTTTTCAACCTAGTCATAAACGGTGTGAAAATTGTTAGATTGGATTGTCACGGGAACTCAATGTGTGTGCAAAGTTTCATAAGAATCGGTTAAGTAGAAGTTGTTGAAAAAGCTGTCGCAAGATTTGAACCAAAAAAAGGAGGTCAAGCTTAAAAAAATAAAACTATCGCCCGGGCTTATGATTTTTTAATGGCTCGCACTGAGCAATGAGCTCTTTTGTGATTTCCGCACCCTAGTATACCCTCTGATTACGTAACTGCGAATAGAAGTATACAAAATGGTAAAATTGTAATACGTAAACTAATATCTTATACGATGCATTGTATATGTATTTCCTATCACGCTTTTCCGCAGAAGAACACCCTGAAAGTACGTGATCTTTCCACTTAATTGAGAGTTGAACTAATTTTTATTAAAATAATTAAAAATTATCAGACGTAACAATTTTGTTGCTGAATCTATGTCACAAGAGTCAAGGACAAATTTTGAGGTGATTAAGAATTAGTCAACGAATCTTTCGCGAGATAATCGCAATCTTCTTTTGCACTAACTGTCTGTAATAACAACAAACAACAACAATAAATTACTAGAAGATAAACCACTCATTTTGAGTCCGACGAGAACTCCTCAAAATGCTTACTTTATTTTATAATGGCACTGAGAAATTTGAGATTTCATTTGAATTTTTTAAATTAAACTGAAATTGCCTGACTACAAGAAATCTTATCACAACAACGGGCAACGGCAACAAGAAAACAACTTGGGCTACTTTGTTGCCGCTGTTGTTTTTATTTATTTTCTTTTCTTTATTAATTTTTTTCCTCTGTTTATGTTTTCCCGTAAACGCAAGTTGGAAGAAATAAGCCTTTACTCCCACCACATTCCTTCTCCCGATTAAACTGTGTTTTCACTGCTGCTGGAGCTTGTGTCTCGCCGTTGTGCGGCGCTCGTAGTGTGGCTGATAACAGCGCATTGAAAAATCTTATCACGATACTGGAAATGAGAAAATTACTCGGGAAATGCTGATAAAAGTTCTAATAATATCAAATTGTTGTATACTGAATGTGGCTAGGAATTGGCTGTTATTTGGGGGGCGAAACGTTTTTATGAACGATAAATGAGAAATTTGGAGGGAAGTTGCCACCTCGGGATAAGTATTTATTTAGTGCTGCCATATGTACAAATGTTGTTTGTTAAGCATGAAATTATAACTAACACAATCTTTTTCGTTTGATTTTTATCTCGTACAATAAAAAACTGAATGTGCTAAGACCCCACTTTATTATTATTATACGAGCTGGCGGCCAAGTTAGGGCTATTGTGCGCCACTAATGGAGAAGACCGTTGGTTCTCCGGATGATGGCCAGAAAGTCTAGTTGAAGAAGGCTCTACTAAAGCTGTGCTCAATAAGTTTAGTGGAGATTTTGCAGAACCCCATGAACAATGAGTTCCCCCCACTCAAAGCGATACTAAATAATTTCATGAAGCCTAAAGGTGTATTACTATTTGGATATGGGAGTGTCCGCATAGCTCCAGTAATGCAGAGGCAAGCCATTATAGTGGCTGCACTCCAGGATGTTAGTCTTGGGCTACCAGACGATAAATGGAGGCATACTTAAGTAAAAACAGGGGCCTTATCATGAAATGCGATACGAAAGTAAATACGAAACGCAATTAATTTGCGGTACGAATGAATCTACCGATCATAGGATCCGTCTATTGCGAATTCGCATTGCAAAGGGAGTACTGCCCTACGCAACTTAAAAATTCTTTCCAATACTGGGAAAGCAGGCAACTTCATACCAATATTTGACATTTTATAAGTGCGGTAATAAAGTTTGTGAGTCTTCTTTACAAAAATTAAATAATTTAATCGAAGTAAAATAAATTATATAGAAATGATTAGTGTCGAAGCCATTTTCTCATCATCTGACAGTGAAGAAGAAAATCTTCGAAATATGCGATTGGTTCGAAGAAAACTTCGTGATAATTCCTATGGGGCAATATGAGTACACAAACTTTATTAGTTTCTTCATTACAATTATTTTCTGTTACAGCTTTATACAACTCTTTCGAGTATCAAAGCCGGTATTTTCGTATCTTTTAGCAGAGATTAACAATGAGTATAAACCAGCGGCTAATTCGGTTTCCATTCCAAGCTATGTAAAGCTTGCTTCTGTTTTACGTTTTTTCGCGGAAGGAGGATACCAAAGAAGCACGGGGCAGGATAGTTTTGTGATGATGGCGCAATCAACCATTTCATCCAAGTTACTAAAATTTCGTATTGTAGCTTTTCCCCTGAAAAATTGTTTATTTATATAATCAATTAAATATGTAGTTATAAGAAAATATGAAAGATAAATTTACATTTTTTATTTCTAAAGTGTGCACCAATCACTCACGAATTCGAAACGTTAAATGCGACAGCTTCACAGCCATCGGAAAAAATTCCGTTTGTAATCGCATCAAACCGACTCGAATTCGCATGGCATGATCGCTTTTTTCGATATTCGGATAATTTCATTTTCGTATCGCATTTCATGATAACGCCCCAGGTTATGGTGAAAGACCCACGTTTTACGCGGCTTTTGCAGGTCCATATAGCTTAGGTTAGGTTTAAATGGCTGCTCCCCACTAGGAAACCCACTTAGGTACACCATTGTGAGGCCATCTTAGTGTTGGGACAAAATTCAGGCCATTTCCAGCCATTTGGCACTTTTAATAAAGCGACAGAGGTCAGGAACACTAGTGTTTTGCAGCTCACTCAATCCAGGAAAGATGACCCAAGGAAGGTCCGTCTTTTCCTAGCGAGGGCCGGACGTGTACAGAGAAGATAGGAGACCGGCGTGTGGAACATAGTGGCAATGACCGGTCAGCACCTTCACTACATAGCTTATCTCTGTTTTGTTCAGTTAACAAGATATTTTGAGCGCTTTGCGTCTAAAGTCGGCCATATTATGTGAAGAGTGCGGCACACTGTTGCTGTGGTTCACCTCAGCCTGGCTCGAGCTGTCTTTCAGCCAGTTTATAGGTGCCTAAGGGTAGTGCCGCCGCCAGAAGATTGGAGGCCCTGTGTAATTATGAAGCGAGAGGCCCCAGAGAGTCCAAACAAATTTTTCGCTCGTGGAGTTTCCTTCCTTCTGTCCCCGCGCAGAATTGTGGAAAATGGGCCCTATGTAATGTTTAGTCATCGATTCACATGCGCTATTGACACGGCGACTTTTCTTGCGCTCATGGAAACGAAACGACTGACTATGCCCTTCTATGTCACGTTGACCAGCCAATCGTCTTCGATTGAAATGATAGCCAAATTGGAAAGTCGGTGGTCGGACATGTTGTTCCGCAAATATGATTTTATCCAGTTCAGTTTGGAGAAGCTTCTCTGTGCGGTAGCGACTCTAACTGGAATTGTGCTCAAGACGCGTAAAACGACCATAAGGTTGGGAAACAATGTAAAGCCCCCCATATACGATCAAATTGGATGTACATCCAGATTTTCATCAAACCCATGGGCGCAATGAGTTTTGACCGGCCGAGCGGCTCACAATAGATAGTTTTGGTTGTACATCCTCACTGCGATGTACATCCAATTTGACCGAATATGGGGGCCTTAAAACCACGCGTATACCAAATCGGTAATCGGACATTTGCTTTTGTTTTTTTGTACGCCGAATGTGTTGTGCGATTTCGTGTTGTGCTAATTTGTGTGGCCCATACTGATTTGTGTGGCCATGGCCACCTAGTATTAACACTAAAAATACGTATTTACGGGCGTAACCACAGTAAGTCGGCCCTTAGAATATAGAACGGCAGGTAAGGCCCCCGCGTATAAAATCCGTGTACGTAACTGTAGTGAAATCTGGGTCAATCGACTGTCAAATTGGGTTAGCCGACTGCCAAATTATATCTGCTTTGTTTACGTTAAGATGAAATGTCATCCGCTGATTCGAATTCGGAATGACGGCGTGTAAGATTTTATTTTAGATAACTGATTTCGATTCTTTGCCCCTCCTCTATTCCACTTGCTTTTTCCGCTTGTAGTGGACACACAAGTACCAAAATGTGAGCACTCACTCAACTTAAATTCGGCGTGTGCCTTTCTGTAGTTCTATATTCTAAGGGCCTTCTCGCGGGTCAGTGTTGCCTCGTACGCTGCAGCATTCGCCGCGTCGCGCATTTGGCTGGCCGATGACGGCTAAACAATCGAGGGGCTACTATGCGTAAAAATTTATGCACAGGTCGCCGGCAAGTATTACCGGCAGGCAACTGGATGTGGCCTGCAGCCCAAGAAAACTGACAAAATCTCTACTTGTTTGTGCATTTATCGTCAGCTCGTGCCTGAAGATCTGAATTTTTATTCATTCGCAAGCAGCAATTTACGGCAAAATTTCACGCCATATCCACTGGGAACGGAAAACAAGGCGATAAAACCATCCACACTCGCGTTCGCGCTTGTTCGCGGGTGTTCACGACGTGAGTCTAGCGCCGCCTTGAAATTTTCATTGAGGCCATGAGCATTTTTACACTTGAATTAGCAAGCTGTCGTTTTCGCTTGTGTGTCTGTAGGGAATTATGGCTTCACCTGCATTCCACGGCCTGTCAGGCGGATACCTGAAGTATCATCCCTCAGCCGGACTAAGTAACCTGTGTCCTTCGTCGAGCCGGGCCGGCCGACCTGGTCTGAAAGGCCACTGCATACCGGGTTGTAAGTGAATGGGGGTCTTTAGTGGAGAAACATATTTTTATTAATTTAAGCTAGTTTTCTCACAATTTTACACTGTTTCTTGAAAAACGAAAAGTTACTTGATATTTGCCGAGACCCCCTGCCTCTCTCCCACGTGAGATTGGGTGAGATTCGGCTAGCCCCCTAATCGCCTCACGTAATTAATGGACGACCCCCTTTCAGGGCGGTGTATATCTTCCTCATATGGTAGATAGACCCAATCCATATAGCTCGTTCACTGATTCCATAGTTCAGTTGAGCTTTCTAGTTCAGTTTTTGTTAAGCATTACTCCCAGATTACGAAGTTTGAAATAGGAGGTATCATCCGGTATCCGGATGTGGCAAGCGGGAAAACAAATCACTTTCAGCACACTGCCATATTGGTATAGGTTATTCCCGAGTCCTGTAAGAATATTGTGCCATTTTAATTTGGTCCGCTCTCCACGGCGCTTGGGTGGACAATCTATCGCGATGTAAATCTATAAAGAAAGATAACCAATACAATAGGGCTATTTTTGTTACAGACGTCTGGCAAAGACTTGTGTATATTAAAGTCAATTTAATAACATTATCCACGGAGTTTTCAACTTTTTTTATATGGAAGACTAGAGGCTCAGGAAAAGCCCTTTATACTGTCGACAATCTATTTTAACTTCCCAGTATAGGAAGTTATTGCAATCGGCCCGAAAATTGAAATCGAAATTTTCGACTTTTTTCATCTTTCAAGGTCCCAGGGGCATTTTAAGCAAAAATTGGGAGGAAGTATGTGTGTGTGTGTGCGTACGTATGTGGTCATTTTTTCCTGCACGATATCGCGCGAATCAAAAAAGATATCGACTTCGTTGAAGTGTCGTTCGAAGCGTATTAACCGAAATATGATCTGAAAATATTTTCATAAAATTCGGTCCAGCCGTTTTTTTGTTTAAGCAGCGTAAGTGATTTGTGTACCTGCACGATATCGCCCGAACTATAAAAGATATCGACTTAGTTGAAGTGCCGTTCGAAGAGTGTATTAACCAAAATATGATCTGAAAAGATTTTCATAAAATTCGGTCGAACCGTTTTTTTTTGTTTAAACGACGTTTATGATTTTTGTACCTGCACGATACTGCGCGAAGTAAACACTATATCTTCTTCTTTGAGGTGCCGAAAAAAGAATATTAACGAAGAAATGCTCTGAAAAAAATTTCATAATATTCGGTCGGGCCTTTTTTGTTTAAATAGAAAAACTTCGGCTAATTGTCAGAAAGACCTTAAATTGACAAGTTTTGCTAATATCTAATAAACTCGATGGAATGAGACCCGTTCTAAACGAAGTGATCTTTGTGGGTTATGCACAGCGATATCCTTCCAACAAAACATCACTTGTCAAAATCCGACAACCTTTAAAAATCGTGCAAAAATTTCGTTACCCTTTACAAACAGCACGAATTTTTCAAACCTTGGATTCTTTTTGGTCAAGTCTGACAAGTACTTTACAGTTACAGTTTTGCTAATATCTCCGGAAAGCTTTGGGATTTCCAAATGAAGTCGTTCGCTTCCCAGTTTGTCAACGGTGCCTCAGCATGCTCAATACGAATTTGAACACCCGCTTTAGTGCAGCGAACGAAATACGGAGGAAATGTTTGTTTGTTTGCTAACGTTTAGGAAAAACAAATTCTCTAGAAAAATCTTGTGGATTTACCTCTATTATAGTTATTTGAACTAGGTTCTCTCGGGATTGCTTTGTCATCAGTTCTGGTACTAGTCAACTTCCCACTAGTGCTAAACTTATAACTGTTTTGTAAGAAGTCAGTTTATTCCATCTTCGTTCAAAATACTGGGAAGTTAATCGTGTGGACCGAAGGGGTCAAACCCACATCCCAACTAGTTCTTCATATAGAGTGCAATGTCGAACAGCAGCTGTAGTCGGGAAGGAAGGAACTGCCTCTGGAACTCTGACATCGTGACATCGAGAAACAATTCGCTGGAGTGTAGTGTTACCGCTTCCTGAAACGAGTTGAATTTCATCATGACAGGAGGAATCAGGAATGTAAAGAGTGAAGAAGAAAGAAGGAAATTTATGTAGGTATGAAGTGGTGGACCGTGGCGCTGCCGGGGTTCGAACCCGGGACCTCTGGGATAGCAGCCAGACGCCCCACTTCCTAGGCTACCGAGGCCCTGGCAACTCATTCTTCTGTTTAATGTACGACCTAGAACAGAATGGAAATATATGCCTGCACAATCTATCAGGATCCTATTACCAAACCAAATAACAGCTTCATTTTAATATTAATTTCCACTTTTACTGTCGTGACATGTCTATTATGCCTACTTTTCGCTTTCTTTCTGCTCCCTGAAGCTCTTACTGATTCCCACATTCAATACTGCCCAAAAAAGCGCATCGTCATAGCAGAACCCCTTACTTTCATATACACACGTATGCATAAAAACCTTATTACGGCTGCCGCTCTAATATTTTAATATTCAAAATCACCACAAGAAAAAAGGCGTAAAAATTTTTAATAAAGAAAAAAATGGTGTTAACATAAATTTCTACTTCTCAACAGATGATCACGAAATTAGTCGGAATAAAACTCTTAGCCACACCTTCTTGACTTTACGATTATCTAATTTGTTAAAGCATAATCATAATAAAACCGGATTAACTAATTCAGTCCCCAATTTGTAGAATGCTCTTTTGTTTTAGGTGTATTTTTAGCTAGCCACGCATACAGCCGTGCAGTTTCATCGATCCGCTTTATGCGCGGCGTTACATAAAGCGGCGATTGACTGCTAGAAGTGAAAGAGAAAAGGGAAATTCACAGCACCGCTGCAAATCGAATTCAATCAGAAATCGTGTGATTGGAAGCCGTGTTGCAGAAGGCCTCGGCGGACGTCGTCTTAGTGTCTAGAATTGGCCGCTGTTTGGCAATTGGCTTCGCCCCGGAATCTGGTAATAATTATAGATAATCCAACAAAACAAAGCATTTCGCGCCCATTAGCATCGATTTCGATTAAATTCGCTATAAAACGAGATCCGACATCGAGCCGCGTCGAGTTATGTAAATGCACAACAATAAAATCCGGCACATCTGTTAACACTCGGCGCAGTGCGCGCCAGGACAGATTGCGGCCGGGACCGGACGGACCCACGACGACGGCGTCCACGAGAGCTCACCAAATTGCCGAGAAATAGCCCCAACAAAATCGAGATCCGTTCGAACAAGCCACCTTCGACCGAGGAACAAATTCGCTGGAACTCCCCGACTACCTGTTGTCGCTGCAGGTTATCACGTTCGCACCTCCGCTGGCGCGTATATCAGCTGTCCGCTCACTCCTTCCTGCCGAGAGCGGTACATGTATGTATGTGCTATGTGCGCGCGGAGAGACTCCTTCGATTCGGGTACCATGCACGTCGTTCTTCTTCTTATCGCTCTGCGGTTGGGGCTCCGCAGTCATTGTACTTCAGACAAGAAACCAAGATTAAGCTTAGATGGAGGAGGCTCCCCGTTTGTTTTGTTCTGGTCAACGTTGTCTTTCTTGGCTGCTGCTGTTCTTTTTGGGTGATTGTGCCACGATTTCTGGTTAGAAAGAAAGCTCGTGTCCAGAACCCACTAGACCCCCAAGTAGTCGTACATCTCAGGGAAGTCGTTCATATTTTTTTTTGTCGTCTTTCAGATTTTTTCCACATATGTGGCCACTGGACACAGGCCGCGGGCTCAACGGCTCCGATTCACATTTTTGGCGATTTCTGACGAAATCCTCTCTTTGGGTGGAAGACGAAAAATTCTCCGACCACGGGCCAGCCTGGACGCATTCTTGGCAGGTTAAGAACTTGCGTCTTACTTGCTGCGTCTTTCATGATCACATGTATATTTTTTACCTGTCTACTATGAATTGCGCAGGCACTTAATAAATGCATTTTAAAAGGGAGGGGGTGACCTTGTCTGTTATTAGTAGAGACTCGCGCGTGTGTTGCTCTTTCGTTAGCAGAGATTAAAGTTTATCTTGATCTTCCTTAGGAAATGTATGACGATTGGAAAAGAGAATTTGTATTTGGTTTGATTTTGAGTTGAAATTATTTAAATATTGGCGTTCTTTTATTGGTTATTCATTAAAAAAATATGATTTTATTTTAAATATTATTTTTCCTTAAATTTAGATCCTCATTGACAATACGACGGAATCAATTCGTACTGTATTCTAAAGTTAATTCCTTTAATGCACAAACCAAATCAATGCAGTTATGACTTTTTTGCGAATTGTGCTCTTGCTCTTTACACTGTAAAAAAATAAATATGCGTTCGATGACGGCTTAAAAGGTTCAGAGCAGAGCAGAGCACCTCAACTGGAAGCAGCTGTCAAATTGTTGTCAAAGCAGAAAAAATCAGAAAATAGCAACAATCTCAAAAAACACTTTTTTGTCAACTTTGCTCTAAATTCCGTTTTTAGAGGTTAGATACGAATTTCAATTTTAGAAGAAGAAATATATACCAATAAAATCTATTGAATAGCATCGAATTGTTATTTTTATAAAAATTAATGTTTATTTTTTAATATTTCCAAGTAATCATTCATAAATCAATTTTCCTGCCTTCGATTTGACAATTGAGGAGCCCGATGCAAGAACAACACTTTGACGCTCGGCCGGCCGGAACTTTCTCCTCCCCGGCGGACGCTTGCGAGTCGGTCTACCTGTCGCTCGACATTTTCAATATAAAATAATGATTTAAATTGTTTTCTATTGTTTATTCGTGAGCAACGAGCTAGCCGTCCGCCGGGGAGGAGAAAGTTCCGGCCGGCCGAGCGTCAAAGTGTTGTTCTTGCATCGGGCTCCTCAATTGTAAAAGGAAAAAGAAGAAGAAGAATTTTGCTGCTCCTACAAATTTGGTGGAGCAGAAAAAGTGAGAATTCTCAACCCAGAGCAGGCTCAAAAAACACAGAGCAAGGCTAATGGCAGCAGAAAAGATCTGTCAAAAAGTCTCAAAGAACGCGAAAAACCGATTTTTTCTGCTCCAGCTTGAGCTGTCATCGAACACACCTCACATAGCGCAATCTATTACTGTGGTTATATGACATTCTCAGAACGTTCTGGGAATGCTTTTCGGAATAGCATGGTTCATGTAACCGATGACCTGACTAAAAAGCATTCCGAAAGTATTCCGCTTTCGGAAGCCAAATTTTGTTTGATTGAGAATGGTTTTCGGAAAGCGTGCCATGAACACCTAACTGGAAAGTGAGGTTACTATCATTAAAATTGAAGTACATTGGTAATAACCACACTTTCCAGTTTTATGTTTTCATGTTAAAAGTGAGCACGAAAATGTCTCGGAAAAGAAATTTGTGGACCGACACGACGAAACAAATTGTTTGTTAGATATTATTAATGAAGACCATGTAACAACATTGTTAGATGGAAAGTCGAACGTCAGCCTCAACATGCGAAATTTTCCAAGAACTCATTGTCATAAAAAGAATTTTGCACTATTCGAGTCCACCAATCGCTGCTTCTTTCTTTTTTCCACAATGATCTTACCCTCGGGTAAGGTAAACTTTTAAAATAACAATTTATTAGTAGTTGTTTTTCTTTATTAAACTCCTCATGCATTCTTCTTCGAAGATTGCATTTTCTTTTATTGGAATTTGAACGATATAATTCTAATAGAGCTAGCAAAATTTTTTGTTCATTAATTATTTGATTAACTTCAATAGCAAAATTATCCATTTTCACTTTATATTCTTTTTTAGAAGTAAACATACTGAAGTGACAGGAAAACTTCATTCTGAGAACCACCATATAACTTCGATCGAAAAAGCATTCTCAGAATGATCTCAGTCGGAATGCTTTTGGGAATGGCATGTAACCACGGTATATGTTAATATAATTGAAGTGTCTATCTGTGATTTCAAAATATTTGTCATTTTCTAATATACCGGGAGCTGGAGGTAGTTGAGTAGCGAAATGTGAGAACCGAATTCTGTCAACAGATTTCAGTTGAGAAACGCTTAAAGAGGAATAATAGGGATGTTGCCGGACAATTTGTTTACCCCCTCTTTTTTTATTGGCACCTCTACTGTTTCCGTGGCCCGCTTTTTGACGGATTTTGATTGATTTCGAAGAACCACCACAAAATAAGACGAAAATGTGAAATGAAATTTTTCGATATCCCGCTTAGTTTTCGAGATATTGACACTTTAAGTTGACGTTTTGAGGTATTTCCCAAAAGTTTAGTTGAATCAAGGCGCGTCCATACCAAGGAAACATTGTGAAAGAAACAAATGTAAAGCAGAATTTTTTTACAAAAGAAATGTTTTCCAAAGTTTCTAAAATGTTTTGAATATGTTTGAAAAACGTTTTTGAAACATTTGAAGAACTATTGTACAAGAAATGAGGAAACAAATTTGTCCAATCCTCCGGAAAGTTACAGGTGTTCCATGCTATTCCCAGGATTGGATGTATCACATCTACTATTACGCTTAAGTCGGTTTCCAGCAATTCTGGCCAGATGCCATCTTTTCCAGCACCTACATATATCATTGGCCATTGCATGAAATGCGGTTGCTGTTTTTGTGCACAAGTGGTGATTCTTATTTGCTTGCATTGTTAAGTTTTCATATAAAAATGAAGCATGCGCACTCTTTAGGACACACTTTTTAGTAGAATACTTTCTTCTTTTTACAATTGAAAAAAGCTCCAAGTTATAATTACAATCAATAAATAAAGCCAAGTTCAATGTGATTTTTCTAAAATGAAAGACATTTCTCTCACTTATACCCTAAGCTTTGGCTTAAGTTGTCAAATTTCGTCCCTCAGTTCAAGTCAATTTTGAACCAAGTTCAACCCTTTAACCACTACTGTGAAACAGTAATATAAGTTGAGCGAAACTTAAGTGAACACTGTGAAACCGGACATAAATGACCTTAAGGTCGATGCTCTTAGCGGCTTTAAAAATTATACGCGAATTTCTTCTAGTGATGTTGAGTATTTTGGGAATTTAATAGGACCAAAACACAATAGAAACATTCATTGTTTCCCATTTCAAATGGAAAACACTGGGTAAACATTTCTGTTTCCAGAAACTTAAAAAATCATGTACACACCAAAGAAACAGTGGCGGGTATTTCTTAAATGTTTCTGAATTGTTTTTTAACATTCTAAAAATATTTAAAAAATGTGTCGGATACAAGTTTGCTTCAAAATTGTTTGTTTCATAAATGTTTCTTTGGTGTGGGCGCGCCTTCAGAGCTACGATTTACGTGGCGCCGATGTTTTAATAATGTATTTCGATAAAAGAACCTAAAATAAGACGAAAATGTAAAATATATTTTTTCAATATATTTTTTTATATATGAGATATCGATACTTGAAATTTTAGGTATTTTCAAGCGTTAAAGCCAAGAGGGGGTCGCCCTCCCACCTGTCTAACACTCTCGTAGGTGTTAAACCTTCGACGTATTTCACTTAAAAGAGATTGCTTTGAATGAATTGATGGCAAAGTATATTTGATGAAAACAATAACAAAAAATAATAAATAGTTTAAAAATACTAAAAAATACGTTTTTATTTTAAAGTGAACCAAAAAGTAAAAAATAATTTTGAATGTAAAGTTTTTATTGTTGCAGCAACTTACTTAAAAGTAAAAAAGCGTGTATCACTCTTTACCTATGTTCTTATTTTATTAATACTGGAGCTTTTCGTCAGCGCCCACGCTTTTTACATTTAAGTAAGTGGATGCAGCAATAAAAACTTTACATTCGGAATTATTTTTTACTTTTTGGTTCACTTTAAAATAAAAGCGTATTTTTCAGTATTTTTATACTATTTATTTTTAATTTCTACTTTTTAATGTATTATGTCTTCCGCCATTTGGTGGTGGCTGCCGTATTAGATTTAAAATTACATCATACAGCTTACTGTATTCTACCTGTCATAGTCTTTCATTTGATAACCATGTCGTGGGCTTGGTGGAACACAATTGCAAAAATCGGCTGCCATCTTGGGACCGCCTTTTTGATTTTTTTTACAAAATGGTCAGATTGCATTTAGTACTTATACATGATGAGTTAAACTCAGGTTGAATCCTGATCCAACTACATGTAGGCGGGAGTCGAGTTGAGTTAATGTCGACTGAGCTCTACCCATCTCTACTACTTGGGTTGAGTTGAAATTATGCACACAGACGTGAATTCAATAGTTCTTCTTTTTTGATCCGTTAGCTGGCGGTCCAAGCGTGGGTCAGCTGGGTCTCGAACTCTATTCAAGATTCGTTTCCATTCTTGCCGGTTTTGGCGACGTCTCGTGCCTCGGTAAATGATAATTGTTGATTTTTTAGGTCACCCTCGATATTCTTTCTCTTTGCCCATCGCTGAATTCTCCGGTCTGCGGGACGGTCTCGCCAGAGAAGTTTACGTGGCAAGCGGTTAACATCCATTCGGCAAACATGTCCAAACCACCGACGTTTTTGTATTTCTTCTTCGATCAGTGTTTGCTGATCGCATCTTTGTTTAACTGTCTCGTTTCTAAGGCGGAGTGAGACACCGAGAATCTACCTCAAGCATTGCATTTGGAAGATCTCGAGCTTCTTGACGTCCGGTTTGTGGAGTGTTCACGTTTCCGATCCATAAAGAAGAAACGGAAGGATCAACGTTCGGTAAAGGCATAATTTCGTTGTGATGGTAATATTTGTTCATTTCCATAAGCAGCACTTGAGCGAGGCGCATATTGCTGTTGCCTTGCCGACACGGCTGTGAATTTCGGACGTCGATGCCACTTTCATTTCCTCAATCCATATTCCAAATATTTGATCATCGGAACCTTTTCGATTTGGATCCTATCGAGGTGAACACTGGCCCTCGATCCGTCGGTTGTAATAATCACGTCGATCACAACGTTGAAGAGGCACCCGTTTGAATCGGGAACTCCTCGGATACGGAAACTACGAATGTGTGCAAAATTTGAATTTAATTGGTTATATTTTTAACCTATTTTAACCCTGTTATAAGTCTTCGCAATTTTGTGTTGTCCGCCATTATGAATTTGGAATGACGCCTCACAGCTAATTGTATTCTCCCTGTCATATCCTTTCATCTGATACTCATGTCAGCGAGCCGCGGACCACATTGCAAAAATAGGACGCCATTTTGAAGGCACCCAGACGGTAGTGTCAGCTTCCTACTGACTAATCTTTCCCATCCCTTTTTGTATGACGTTCAAGTCCAGACTGGTACTAGCCGTAAAGGCAATACTTCAGCCTGGCGTCATCAGCATGACCCTTAAAAAAGGGGTTCCTCAAAAGTGTTCACCAGAGCCGGGTCCTGGAACATTCTAGCCATCTAGCTACCTTGCCTAGAGAAAAATTGGTTAGGTCAATTTCCCATGGGCCAATAGCGAACCAACAAAAACCTGCTGTCGTCGTTTCATTTTGAAGTGCGATGAAAAGTCGCATGGGCTTTCGCACGAGCCAAATTTTCTAACCGTCAGAATACTTAGCTTATTGTTATTGTTTTTAATCTTAATTCTCCTTTCTGCTATTTCTCGCTCTTTTCTCCCAGACAGAGAGAAAAGCAACAACAACCACACAGCTGTCAAAAAGTTGAATCGAAAATCCAGTGAAAGAGTTGGCTCAAAAATCTGCCCACCCTTTCATCATCTCTCACCCTCTTTTCTACAAACGACGTTTTCAGTCGATTTTTGCTGGTTGGGTGTAGGCTCGTGTGAAACTGGCGTTAGTAAATAAGCAGCATAATATTACATGAATTAATATTTTCTATCGCCTCAGATGCTTCAGACAGTGATTCAAGGAGCTCGAAATTATCGTCAATGTTGAAGCATGATCCTTACAGTTTCGTGCATAACAGTCCTGCTTGCCTACACCCACAACGACCTCGGCCATCTGTCTTGCATTTGCCAAGTATAATCTAAAGAAGCCTTTCGGGAGCCGGTGGTTTCAGTGTGATAATGGGAACTAGCCCGTTTTTTGTCAACTTCCCCAACAACCCCAAACGGAGTTGTTCTGGAACCAACCAAGTGAGTTGAATTTATTGGTGTGGAAAGTTCAGTTACACCATTAAAGTCAATGAATGAAAAAGAGGTGGGTCTCTATAT
This sequence comes from Thereva unica, assembly GCA_949987705.1. NCBI lineage: Eukaryota > Metazoa > Arthropoda > Insecta > Diptera > Therevidae > Thereva > Thereva unica. The sequence continues at coordinate 49,427,702 of OX465281.1, read as the reverse complement.
TAAATTCTTTCGTCCTTAATTACCTGTCGTAATGCGAATATGTGATCGGTTGTGCACTTTTGTTTTCTGAATCCGCACTAATGATTTCCAATTACTCTTTCATACTGGTGCAATAAGCGAGTATACAGGATATACGAGAATACGTCATATATGCTTCATTCAGTAAGGTAATTCTTCTGTGTTCCAACTACAGACTGGTTCCCTTTCTTGTGTAGTGGGTAGATTATTCCTATGTTCCATTCGTCAGGTAGTTCTGTATGCCTCCAGATGTATGTTAACGAAAACAGGCTCTGAAAAAAATTTCATAACATTCGGTTGAACCCTTTTTTGTTTAAATGAAAAGCAATCGAATAACGTTTACAAATATCTGAGATATCTGAATATCTGATTTTCTGAGAACTAACAAACTCGTTGGAATGAAAGCCGTTATAAATGAAGTAATCTAGATATCTGATATCTAGAGCACTACTTGTGTTGACACTAAGGACGATCTCTTGACCTCCTTTATTCAATCTATGATCAGTGTGTCCCTATAGTCACAAGAAGATGCAGACCTTCTGCACCTTGTCCTTGGTTTTCTCGTGAAATCCGCGACCTGATAAGACAGCGTGAGTTCATGTACAGACGCTATCGTAGGACTAGCATCTCCTGGTACCTTAATGAATTCAAGAAGATTCGCAACCTCATCAACAATAAGGTTAAATCCGCTAAACGTGACTACTATTCCCGCAAACTTGATCCCACTCTAAACTCCAAACAACTCTGGTCTCTTCTTCTTTCGCTAGATATTCATGCTTCTGTGCCTACCTCTTTTAACTGTGATGTAATCCTTCTCAACGTGTTTTTAATGCAACATCCTCCTGATCCTACCTACTCCACTCTTTCCAACTTTTTCTCGTTAGATACTCTTAGGTCTGATGATTTTAGTTTCCGTTGCGTTGACTCGGTTGAAGTCCTAAAAATATTGCTGTCCTTTCCTCTAACAGTGTTGGCTATGATGGAATCTGTCCCCGTTTTCTCAAGCTTCTCTCTCCCCTAATCGTGGTAACTATCACGCATATTTTCAATTACTGCCTGACAACTTCCCAAGTTCTCTTGCTCTGGAAAAAAGCCATAGTCATTCTCTTGCCGAAAAAATCCTCTCCCGTTGACACATCTGATTTTCGTCCTATCCGTATTCGTCCTTTCCTTGCCACAGCCTTTGAAAAACTCTTTCTATCCAAGTTCTGCGATATCTCGAATCCAATAACTTCCTTTCTAAATTCCCATCTGGCTTCCGTAAATCCTGTACTGAAGGTAACGACTGACCTGCGTGCTGCGCTTGACCATGGTGACACTGGGATTTTAGTTCTTCTTGATTTCTCTAAGGCATTCGATTCTGTGGTTCACTCGCTTCTGCTATCTAAACTTAGTCAACTCTACCACTTTTCGTCTTCTGCTACTCGGCTCTTCTCTTCTTTCTGATAGGATCCAATGTGTTCGTCACAATAGCGTTGTATCATCCTTCCTACCTGTGCCGTTGGGAGTGCCACAAGGTTCAATTCTTGGTCCTCTTAGAACTGACTTAGATCTAAGTAACAGCAAAGCGTTCATGAACATCGCAGTCTCGTTGTCGAAGTCTACTAAGTCAGCATTAAATTTAAAACTGCAAAAACTTATACTGCGCAGTCAGAACTGCAAACATGAACCCGGCCGACTTATTGACCATCTGATGACCTATACAAGTTGCGAATTAGGGAATATGAGTATTTTAAATCTTTAAAACGCCGATATCTCATGAACGGCGATTCGTACGGGAAAATCTATGATATCATTTTTTGTAGATAATTGCATGATCTACAAATTTTGTAAACAATATTTTATGATAGGAAATTTCTGTTTTTAGAGGTAGCGTAAACCAATTTTCCGAAACTTTTTTTAACATATTCTACTCACTAAAAACTTTTTTTTTAAAAAAAAGTTTCGTGAGTTAACATTTAGTTAGAGGTCAAAACCCTTAACAAATGGACTATTTATGCCGGAATATCCAGTAGTTACCGCAAAATTTGGCTTTTCTCTGTCAAGGCTGTCAAGTCCTTTGCATTGATTAGTTTTGCTAATAATCCTGAAATCTTACGAACTTCCAAATGAAGTATGTATTTCTTTCCGTTTGTCAGCGGCGCTTCACCACTTTTATGACGAATTCAACCTTTTGTTATTTTGGCATCACAATAGCACCTTGCCTCATTTGAAGTATTACATTGTACTGGCTCAAAAGAAAAAAGAGGCACCTCTTACAAACTCATTTTATAATAGTGTCCTCTACCCAACACTACTTACCACACATTTGTAATTACGATGTGTCTGGTTCTTCAATATCGTAGTAATTTTTAAACAAAGTTGCATAAGCGATTGTTTCATCAGTTCAGAAGCGTTTTTCTTCTCCAAATAAATTACGAATCAATTAAGTGTAAACCATCCAGTAAGGAGCTACATACTTGAATGCACCAAATAAAATAGGCTTGGTTCGTCCCTTATTATCGTAATGATAGGTATAGATTAAGGGATAAACACATGTACAATGACTGGGGATTGCCCCCGCTATAGAACAGATGCACACTTACAGCACTACTTGCTGCAGTGTCTGCAGACTTTGCTACAAATATACTAAATTCGTCCTGAACTAGAATATACATAAAAAGTCCTTGTTCGAATCTATGTTTAATTAAAATCAATTTTAACCAAATAAATAACAGCAAGGATTTTACCCAACACGAATTCATCCCTCCGCACACAATAAGCGAACATTTTCGATTATTCCTCATCTCTCCTTCTACGAAAAAGGAACGAATCCAACATCCAAAAGGAATACTCCCTTCATAGGCGCGCTTGTGTGTATGTGTATGCAGGTGCAGCCCTTGCGCACTTTGGCCATCATGCAAAGGGACCCTTTTGTAGCGAGACGACAACACAAGGCAGACACCGCACAAGGAACTGCCAAGATGGTTACACAGAGGGCCAGAAGGATATTTACCGAAAATACTCATCAGGTCGTCCTGAAGGGTGTTTAGCCCTTCGATTGTTTATTTGGTGTCTTATCGAATGCAATTCTTTGCTTTCGTTCGCCGCAGAGGAGGGTGTGTATGTGCGAGATGGAACCGACACGGGCCGGGGCTGTGGGGGGACGCGGCGGCAAGCATTACCGGTTATTTTTGAGAGCCCGGCCCGGCACGGCACGGTTAAGTGAAAAGCGCACGTGAGACATGGACGCATTAAGTGTGCGTTCTGAAGGGACATTAACGACCGGTTGCTGACTTTTAATTTTCTATTTGTGCCGCTTTTCTTATGTCAGGGTTAAAAGGTGATAAGGGAAGTTGTGAAATTTATAGCAGGAAAAGAGCGTTTTTTTCGTTTTGTTGTTGTGTTTTTTAAATGGAAATTTTTCAATAACGCTTTGCTTAAGGTCAATTTATATTAAATCGATGCATGCCGGGCGAAATTTCAATATTGCGACAAATAAGTGTCTACTATTAAAGCACGGAAGGTGTGGTGAAAGTTCAATTTTTATATCGCCAAGGATTCTTATTTTTTTCCGTTGAGCTTCGCGTCACTTAGTTTCTCGAAAGCATTACCTTATTCATGTGAAAATCTCCAGAATATTTTTGGGAAGTAGGTTTTTATGTGCAATGGTGATGGCATTTCACAACGATCATTGGAAACTGGAAAAATAAATGAGATCAAAGTAGTAGTCGTAGTTTTCCAACAGCATTTTTTTGGATGCTTTGATTTATCAATAGAATCTTTAAAAAGGCGCAAACGTCTTTTAGCGACGAGACTATGCATAATTCGAAAAAGCAGTGTAGACAACTTTGCTCTAGTAGAAAAACCACGACGACCACGGCAACGAAAAAGGCAAAACGATTTACGAATTTTCTCATGGAATGTTCGAATTCTTTACAGAACTCAAGCTACATCTAGCCTATACCCTGTCAAAGTAAAAACCGCCATTTAGGAGATGAGATGGACAGGGAATGGTGTTTTGCAAAAACCTGAGTATGACGCTGTCATACAAAAAACCATGTGCTACGATTAGTTTTTTTGGTCAGCAAAAGACTGAAGCCTACTATTATCGGCTTTAAAGCAGTAAACGAAAGGGATATGCACCCTTTGTGTGCGAGGTAAATTTAAGAACATCAGCCTCATAAACGTTCACACACTTTCAGAAGAGTCCCCGGATGATGATAAAGAAGAATTATTCGAATTAGTTGAACGGGATCTTAATGCCTGCCCCAGGTATGATGTAAAAATCATACTGGGAGATCTGGACGCCAAAGTAGGCCGGGGGCCCGTATATAGGCAATATGTCGGCATCTACAGCTTGCATGAAAGCACTAATGACAATGCACAGCGAATTATAGAGATGGCAGCAAGTAAGAACTTGGTCGTTGCATATCCCTAAAGCCATCCAGGGTATAGGCCAAACCTAAATGAAAAGTAACGCAGAAGCGAAGTAGAAGTAAGTAGTCGTAACTTCCACTGAAGTAGATGTAACTTCTACTTCACTTCCATTTTGGTCACTCTCATACATTCATATGCAATGGTACCTAACTTCACTTCACTTCCCATTTAGGTTTGACCTTATCTCCTGATGGAGCCACTCGCAACCAAGTATACCATGTGTTGATAGACCGCCGCCACCTTTCGGGTCTGATGACGGCACGAACGTACCGAGAGGCCAACTTCGACTCGGTGCTCCGACGCTGAAAAGCTTTGTATTCGCTGATCAGGCTCGAATCAACACAGATGCACTACGCAATGAAATGGCCAGAAACAGCTACGGTCATACATTAGAACCAGCGCAGCCACCCTACTACAATTGTAGTATTTCAGCTACGATTCTTATGCTACAGTTTTTTATTCCGTACTATTTGATTTTAGTACAGTTTATTCGATTTAATTCGGCGAATTAATCAACCCATCCCTTATTTTCTGACGGTGATATAAATTATATACTATGCGTATAAACAGAACCAAAGTGTAATAGTCCACGGTTTAGGATACATCGCATTAGTTGATTAATACATACTTAGAAATTTGTGTATAGCTTCATTTTTAAGAGTCCGACAAACTTTTTATCTATGATTTTTTTCAAAACCGCTGCTTTTTCGAGCTAGACCCTTTCAAACACGCCGAGTATACGGGTAATGGTTTTGTAATAAATACATATTTTATATTTAATGGTTCGAAAGCTGTTGTGATGAGAAAACTGAAAATAAAAATGTCCGACAAAAATACTGCTGCATTCAGCCAATCCGACGCCTCGAATATGCCGGTTATATGAGGTTATGTTTATTAATAAATATATACATCATTTTTGTAGAATTAGTTCCCAATTATTAATGTTATCAAATGGTCATAATGTCCGACAAATTCGCTGCGGCATTTTTGAAGTCCGACAACCTAAATATGTCGTTTATACGAGGTTATGTTTTGCGATCAATACATATTTGATTTCAATATTTTTTACTTTATAATTGATAATAAAAGATAGTTTTAATCCTGACCGACAAATTCGCGGCTGCATAAATTTGTAAAATGAAAAAAAAAAAAATGTTAAAAAAATTAAAAATTTCCGCTGATTGAATTTTTCCAATATGAACGATTATTCTGCTATACTTTAATAAAAATTGTGTTAAGCCATTACCAAAGAAAACAACTTCTTTCTACAGATTTCTAATTTAAATAAATAAATAAAATCGGCGTGTTTGAAAGGGTCTAGCTCGAAAAAGCAGCGGTTTTGAAAAAAATCATAGATAAAAAGTTTGTCGGACTCTTAAAAATGAAGCTATACACAAATTTCTAAGTATGTATTAATCAACTAATGCGATGTATCCTAAACCGTGGACTATAACTTAATAAGCATTTATATTGTGGTATTTTTTAGTTTGAGGTTTATGGCAAGTCTATCAGACAGCTCAATTTAATCCGAATTTCAGATCAATTTCAACTCAATTTAATTCGAGGATCATCATAGTTTTGTATATACGAATATTGATATTGAGTAAGTGTAGAAATTCATGAGTTTAGCAGGGGAGAACTGCCGTACCTAAATTTTTCCCTTATTTCTGCAAATTACACATATTTTAAGTCTCTTTTGTATAAAGTATCATATCACTGGATACATACATATGTACATATACTTTTAGGATCTACTACTATTTTAATTGATTTAGTACATATTTTTCGTTGGTTTAATACATTTTAAACTTGTTTGGGTGGCAGCACTGATTAGAACTTGCCCTAAGACCTGGATATGAGATGCCGGGCGTCGACGAGAGCTGGACTCGTCTTAAAAATACTGTCATTGATACTGCTGATTCCTTCTTAGGCAGAATTCGTAGAGATTGGAACGACTGGTTCGATAATGAAAGCAAGCTGGCAACTGAATGTAAGGATGTTGCATATCGAAAATCATGTTCAGACGACCCAAATTCTTCACATGGAACCAGTCTCATAGCTGTGGGGAAATTTTCCAAAAAAATAGCAATCCTGGATGTCGGACACAACCTGGCAAAAAATAGAAGGCAAAAATAACATGAACCCGAACGGCACCCGAAAAAACGTCAGCTTGATCGGGAATGGTCCCAATTACACCGGGAGGTAAAGAGAAGTGTCCGGCTCGCAGAAAAAGCGGAAAACGCGGCAAACATAGGTAACAGTAAAGTGTTGTACCAAATTACTAAACAGCTCTCGGGAAAGCACTTTACAGATGAAAGGTAGTATACCAAACCTACATTCGGTCTCTTCTAGAATAAAACTTGTATATTTGGGACGGGTAAACCAGCTTCTTCTGTCTCTTATTCGTCTTTAATACCTCATGGGACATAGGGCGAAAACAGTTGCCTTTCAGCGGACTCTCTTTTGTGCGACAGATTTCAGCTCCGACCAGGATCTTCCAGTTGGTGCGGCCTCTGCTAGTAGGGTTCTCGTCCATTTTGTTCCAGGTCTTCCGACTCGACGAGATCCTTGCGGATTCCAGTCAAGGGCCTGTGGCTCGTTTTCGCGTTGCAATGTATGGCCAATCCAATTCCATTTCCTTCGCCTGATTTGGTCGTCTATCTATCTATCTTTCTTGGCGGGCACGGCGCCATAGTTCTTCGTTTGAAATTCTATCTTGCCAGAGGATTTTTAGGATACGACGCAGACATCTGTTGATGAAGACTTGTAGGCGCCCTGTGATGAGTTAGTAGACCGCTCCACTATGATTCGCAAGGTGTTAAAACGGTCTATGCAGGAGCGGACCTTTATCAATCCAGCGTGCTGTCTTCTAAGCGTTCGGTCTACTGCCTCACTTATCCTTAATAATATAATGTGGGACAAGATTTTACCCACAGTAGATAATAGACAGATGCCTCTCCAATTGTCACATGTTGTTAAGTCCTCCTTTTTTGGTATTTTAACTATGATACCTTCCGTCCAATCCTCCGGAAAGGTAAAGGTGCTCATGCTATTTCCAGGATTGGCTGTAGTGCATCTGCTATGATGCTTGAGTTGGCTTTCAACAATTCTGGCGGGATGTCTTCTTTTCCAGCTGCTTTACCATTGGCCATTGCATGAATTGCTGTTACTATTTCTGTCATGGTGGTGGTTCTTATTGGTTGTGCATTATTACTGCTTCTTTGAGGTTTCTGTGCAAATGAATCATTCAGGACGGCGAAAAAGTAATCTCTGCATCTTTGGAGTTGTTCCTCGTCGCTGCACAGCAGCCTTCCATCCGCACTCTTAACGGCATGCTTTTTAGTAGAGTGCTTTCCCGAGAGCTGTTTAGTAATTTGGTACAGCATCTTACTGTTGTCTATGTTTGCCGCGTTTTACGCTTTTTTCTGCGAGCCCTTCTGTCGCCTTCTATCACGCTGGACGCTTCTTTTTACCTCCCGGTGCAATTGGGAACATTGCCGTTCAAGTTGGTGACCTTTGTCTGGGTTGCTTGTAGAGTTCACGTTATTTTTGAGGGCCTATCTGCGTTCTATTTTTTGCCACGTTGTTTCCGAGATCTAGCGTTGCTGGTTTCTTTGGACATAACCGATGCTTGCTTCCGTTGCTGATATAATAGCCCCCTTTGTAGTACTTCACAGCTCTTCAATGTAATTTTCGTTAGAAACTCTTTGCTGGATTTTGAGGCGAATAGTTGCTATAACCAAATGGTGGTCACTTCCTGTGTCTTCTTCCCTAAAGCTCCGGACAACCTCTAGAATAGTTCTCAATCTGCGACTGATGGCCACGTGGTCTATCTGTTTTCTCGTTCTACCATCGTGCGATACCCAGGTCTCTTTGGGTATCTTCTTGTGACAAAAATAAGTTCCATCTACCATGAGATGGTGGGAGCTACAAAAGTCAACGAAAAGCTCACCGTTGCTGTTAGTGACCTGTCTATGCCTTGATTTCCAATTGTGTGTTCAAGGCCGTTGTTGTTGGTGCCGATCTATGCGTTTAGGTCACCCATTACCCCGTGTCTCCACGAGACAGATGTCAGCCAGACATTTCTGTCTTTCCAGATGGAATCGAACAAACATTTATTTTTGACTGGGCACTTCTGGCAGGACTGAAGTTTTAACATTTCATTATTTGACAACTGTCATACTGTGAAAGTCATTGATATGTCAGTGGTGAAAGTATTTATAATGAGTACAAACAAAGCAAATTTATTAAAAAAATTCCATTATTATTTTATTTCATTATTTTCACTAATTTTATAATATATTTAATACTGCTAACAATTGCTTGTGTATCAAACTTCAATTCCCGCCATTTTAATTTTCGAAAAATTTGAAAGATGTCAAGACGGCAATGCCAAAACATGTTTCAAGACGTAGCCGTCTTGCCTTATGTTTCTGTCCTGCCATAGTAGTCTCCACGAAACATTTTCAGGCAATCTGGAAATGCCAGGACAGATATCTGAAAGATTTCTGTCTCGTGGAGACACCGGGTAAAAACAATGATGTCTCCCCGTGGAATAGAGCGAAAAACCTCATTCAGTCGCATATAGATTTCTTCCTTGATGTCGTCGTCTGCGTGGAGCGTAGCATTGGACTAGCGTAGTACTCCTTAGTCTGGTACGTAGGCGCACGGTAATAATCCTCTCGGAAACTGTTGACCAGCTAATGAGGCTGGTCCTGGCTTCTTTGGTGAGTATTAAGCCAACGCCACTCCTACGGCTTTCAGTTTCGTTTCTCCCAGAATATAACAAGGACTCACCGTTTGGACAGATATGTTCCCCGCATAGGGCAATCTGGTCTCGCTAAGTCCCATGATCTTGATTTTATATCGATTCATCTCGTTGAGGACTACATCTAGCCGTCCCTCAGCAGGCAGTGTTCTCAAATTCCATGATCCGATTCGTGTCCTGGTTCGAAAAGCAAAGGTTGTCGTCGTGTTGCCCATCCGATTCCGAGGCATTTTTTGCCAATTCTTAGCAATGGTGCTTTTTATTGGAGAGGGTTGCTAACCCTCAGCCCAACCGACTTAAAACTCTGTTCAATGTTACCGTAATATGAATTTTGAGAATAGTAAAATCTACTACTTTTTTGAAAAAAGAAGTAGCAAATTCAAGGATTGGCCTTGTGACATGGTGAATGCAGGACGAATCGGAAATTGAATTGCGAAAATTCGACGGAAACGATTAAGTTAATTAAGTTTCAGAAGATTAACCGTTCGATTCGTCGACAGGAACACGGCCATTACCGATAGTCAGCAATTGCTTAAAGAAATCTTTGGCAAGTGAATTGTTTTAGCAAGGCAGCTGACGTGTTTGTCGTCAGCTGTCGTTTCTTCATAAAGCGTCACAGAGTCGACGATTTGAGCCAAGCGGTTATTTGATCGACATCGGTGAATCTTGGAATGACTGATAGTGTTTGGCGGAAATCGCTCCTCCAAAACATCTTGAGTCAATGCGCAGATCTTTCATAGTTCGCTTGAGTGCCTCCAATGCGCGTTTGTGCGCTATTGTGCATTCATCCCAGACGATGATTTTATTTGCTACCAAAACTTTTGTCCTGAGTGTTTCGCAATGTTACATGTTATTTTTTCAGTCGTTTGAAGGTTCAACGGCGATTTCAACATAGGCATCCTTCTAGCAACGTGGCCGCTATTCTAGAAGAACCAACTGCTATAAAGGATGTCTTCCCAATTCCACCTGGCACACCGATGAAAAAAGGCCACCTTTTCCATAATGATAATCCATTGCCTTCATTAACGTATCGAACACTTCCGTTCTGTTGGGTGTTCAACAGTCGTACATTCGCTCGAACCGATTGGTTCAATACATCTTGATTGTGTTCACGTTCACGGTCCAATTTTCGATTGAAAGCGTCGCTCATTCGATGGAAAGCATGTCAAAATAATGATAGCAAATAATGTGCGATCTGACATGGAGATGCAGAAAAATGTCTTCAGCGAGTCAGAGTATCGTTTTCAATCAAATTGAGCTGTTGCAGCACGAAATGTTGGGAACATCTCACCATTGACAGTTTGAAGTGATTCAAATGATGTTGACCCACGAACATTCACCAGTAACAACCGCAAGTGAAGCATTAGTCATTCTTCGGATGAACTCTGCAAATGCGACCAAGAGTAGAACTCACATCCGGATGATCTCGAACCGCATCGCCTTGTTTCGGGCGTTTTTAGTTCTTCGATGAAGCGTTCCAAGTGTAATAACGTGGCATCGTAGAGCAATGTTCGTACAAACGGATCGCTTTAACAAATCGAAAAGAAACTGGTCAAAGGTGTCGTTGGAGGTGTTTCAGCACGTTGTGCAACCATTCGATGGGTTGAAATAAACTCGTTGAACATTCTCAAGATGTACCGCCAAATGTACAACAGTGGGATGACGCTCATGAATGGAAATCACCAATCACCAGCAATATGCCGAATCGCTTCATTGCAACTCCCATATCGTGATATCATCAAAGAAGCCGTTTTCTTTCGTGAAATATTTCTGATGTTTTAATAGTTATTCTGTTATTCGGTGCGTAGGCAAATCCGAAAAATCAAAAATCATAGAAATCGGTTCAGCCTTCAGGTTCTTAAGCTATAAATGGTGCAACTAACCCGACTTTGTTCGATTAAAAGTATTCATTTTATTGCCGTAATTACATTGAAGTGCCATAATCAGCGTAAAGTTATTCTAAGGGCCTGTGTGAATTTGGACTAAATTGATGACTAAACTAAATTTTGCAGTTTTTGTCGTTAATGTAGGGAATTGCTGTGTGAATTCTTTTGATGACTAAATTCAATTGACAATAATTTTTAATTTTTAAAATTTATAGTATATGCTTTTTTTTTATACAGTAAGTAACTAAATATATGGATGAAGAAGATATCATTATTGACAACAGACTACTAGTTCTTCACTTTATTTTCCATTGTATTCAATTATTTTGAAACAAATTCAACATCAATTTAGTCAACTGTCAAAAAATTTAGTCTCCTCGCCAAAAGACTAAATACTGCATTATCGACACTAAATTTTAGTCATCGAATTCACACAGGCCCTAAGGCTGCGATCGATTTATCCATAAATAAAAAAAAATTAGAATTATCGAAAAAGGTAGTAAAATAATAACTTGATGTAGTAGTGTAGTAGATTGCCTTTTTTTCCTAAAAAGGTAGTAAAATCACTACATATGTAGTAGAACGGTAACGCTGACTCTGTTTTGTGGCGCAGAGAGTTCGCCATTTGCCCGTCTCCCGTTAGCTCCTTCCGAAGAAGTACACCAGGGAGCACCGCGGTGGAGGTGGGAGTAGGACTAGCTAACAGAGCTGCTACGTGTTCGTCTGCAGTGAGTCTTCTCGGATTTTGAGAGAAGTGACAGATCGGGTGCCACCAGGTTTCGAGGTTTTTGTTAGTCATTCGCCGAAAATATATGGCAGCGGCCAAAAGAGTCTACCAGCGCTGATAAATGTCAAATTGAATTAGAATACACAAAACCTGATAATGCTGAACAGTCTGAACGCTTTACTGTCCATCCTAATTCATTTTGAACTTTATTAGCGCTGATGGACTCTTATTACCGCTGCAATTTTCTTCTAGCTATATTCTTTGGACCCAATGCACAAAATCACTTTAGACTATGATCGTTGGAATTATTGTTAATCGATGCTGGAAAGAAAGGAATCATAATTGTGGAATTTAGCTGTGTTAAACCCTATTTGTGAAAATATATTGTAGTTTTATTTCTACTTGTTCGAACTGTTAAAAATTGTTATACGAAGCTTTCAGTTAATAGCAAAATACAAAAAGAGTTCTTCGTTTGAGCACAATGTACATTTCTACAATTTTCGATTATGTTATCGCAGCTGGACATCGCACGTGCTGGAAAGTAATAGGTGTGACTTTGCTCCATTTTTATTTTTATTGGCCTTATCGATGCAGTCTCGGCTTTCCTCCCACTGCATTTCTTTCGCTACAACGATTGTGCCGAATTCTTAAGTGTTGCTATCAAAAACGAACTTTGTGAATATCACACTTAATTTAAAAATGCATTTTGTGCGTTGCGTCGTAGAAGTGCATTGGTGGTGTTACGCCTTTATCAGTTTACACTAAGTAAAGCGAATTGTCTGCGTATTTCCTTTTTCGATTATAAGTCACCCCTCCCCATTTTGTTTACTGGCGAGAGAAAATGATGTGGGATGCATTTTAATGCAGCTGCACTTGGATGTCTTGCTCCCTCCGCATCGAGTGCATGCATCGAATGCAATGGGGCACAGCCGAACTTCAGTGCCGCCATACGAACTTTATGTCGGGTAGAGATGGCGCTGCCTGCACACCCTCGCTGGCAAATTAATGTTTGTGGGGCACCCGCCGTTCAACTGTTGTGTGGATATCCGTTGGCGAGCTCCTCTATATCTGCAAGAGAGCCGTCGTGGCCACATAAAAGGGGGGCCCAAGGAGCCGTAGGTTGCTGGTGCTGCTGTTGCTGTTACTGTTGTTGTTATTTGCTTTTCTGTATTCCATGGCAGCCACCCTTAGCCCACCTTTTCACCACCCACCGCCAACGGCCCAAGCTCCACTGCTGCGCTCTTATTGTGCTCGAAACTCGAACTCAAGTCGCTATCGGCAGAATTTGCGGTGTTCCTCTGCCGTTGTTCTTCCTCGAGAGTCCAGACATTCGATCCGAACGCTTTTGTGGGGCTCACTCACATTATGGATGTTGGGGTCCCCTTGGCCCTCTGTAGGGGGGATGGTTGAATAATTTGCGGGGGTGGGAGAACGGGGCGACGAAGAAGCTTGTTCGCTCGCGAATTGGGAGAGTGTGGAAATGGAGTAGATTTCTGGCTGCATGTCACTCAGTTCACCACTGGCATTTCCGTGTGCTGCTCGCTCGTGGGTAGTCAGTCATCGACGCTAGGCCGAGGCGCTCTGAGTTCGTCGCGTCATACACGAGTGGTGACGCTAGTACGCTTCGAGCTTTCTGTCACACGACAGTAGAGGAAGACACCATCGAAATCCAAACAGTCGCTAGCTTTTTTTGTTTTTGTTTTGTTCCTATGCGTCGCCGTCATATCATATCCGTCGTGTGTATTCTTTCCAATTATCACGATTGTCTGTCTGTCTGCCTGTTTGTGTTTTGGCGCCTATTTTTGAATTATTTTTTCTCCTTTCGATAAAAAAAACTACTAAAAAGCTTAGTTGTGAGTGAACATTTTTTTGTACTATTTTTGATGGCGGGCAGAGGAACGGATTTTGTTTTGTTTACATTCTAAAAAGGATTTTACACCCTTGTTCATAAAATATTGGTGAGGTTAAATTTTTACTTCGTTTCATATTCACATTCGTAAAAAACTATATTTTTTTTTATTAATAAAGTGTTAAACAATATTTGTTTTCAAAAATTAAAATGGTTTTTAAATTTTCCTTTTTTGCCTCTTAATGTAATCGAAAAAAAAAAACACATTTAACCTGATTGAAATGCATGCAGAGATAAGGTAGTATAACGTGCACAGCTTTACCATTTTTTTTAAAGCATAAGTAATGTGGAGAATTTTTAAGAAAACAATCGATACAATTTCCTTAACGAATATTAATTTGTCACAAAAATAATAACTTGCTGCTTTTATATACTGCGACATACAATACCTGTGCATGTTAATTATAACGTAAATTTATGTATTTTTTTATTTAGAAAATTGTGTATGATTCGCTTTAAATTGCGTTTGTTTTAGGAAAAATAATTTTTATTTGTATTTTGGTGGGGAATGCTCTTTATTTAAAATTTCTTTACATTGTCGTTAATTATATTCAACTCGATATTAACACTTTTTTATTAATGGTAATTTCTTCAACAAGCATTTATTATCGTCTGAATTTGAACGTTGTGAATAAGCTTCAGTTGAAATCACTTCAAATTATTCCGCGAAATCTCGATTTTGTCATAAACACCAACCTAGATTATACCGCCTAAAATCTCTTCTTATGCGAAATCCTTTAATCCCTCATGGGACATAGGGCGCAAACAGTTGCCCTCCAGCGGACTCTGCTTTGTGCGATCGCCTAAAATACAAAGACAAAAAACATAATGATTATATACCTTATTTCCCACTATAAAGACCCCAAGGCCGAGGCTGGTTGTAGGGAATTCAATCCCGCATCAAAATTTCAATCCCGCGGGATCGAGGTAAATGCGGGATTTGCGCTACTTCAAAAAATTCATAGATTTTGTTCTAAATACATAGTTATGTTCATGAATTTATTAAGTACTAGCTGGGACCCGGTGCGCCTACGCTGCACCCATAAGTCAATAGTAAACAATAAAAACCATCCATTGACTTAATATTTTTCGAGATATGAATTTTACACAGATGAAATGCCTCAAAGAACATGGGTCTTGCGTCGGCCGCCATGAATCGGTATATTGAGTCTACTACATTACTTATTGTATTCTACTTATCATACCCTTTCATTTGATACCCATGTTGAGGGGATTGTGAAGAAAGTGGTAATCCGGCCTCTTTAGACGGCCGCCATTGATCTAAAGATATATTTTGTATACTACATTGCTTATTGTATTCTACTTATCATACCCTTTCATTTGATACCCATGTCGAGGTGGTTGTGAAGAAAGTGGTAATTCGGCCTCTTGAGACGGCCGCCATGGATCTTAAGATATATTTTGTATACTACATTGCTTATTGTATTCTACTTATCATACCCTTTCATTTGACACCCATGTCGAGGTGGTTGTGAAGAAAGTGGTACCCCGCCCTCTTGAGACGGCCGCCATGGATCTAAAGATATATTTTGTGTACTACATTGCTGATTGTATTCTCCTTAACATACCCTTTCATTTGATACCCATGTTGAGGTGGTTGTGAAGAAAGTGGTAATCCGGCCTCTTGAGACGGCCGCCATGGATCTAAAGATATATTTTGTATACTACATTGCTTATTGTATTCTACTTATCATACCCTTTCATTTGATACCCATGTCGTGATGGTTGTGAAGAAAGTGATACCCCGCCCTCTTGAGATGGCCGCCATGGATCGAAAGATATATTTTGTATACTACATTGCTTATTATATTCTACTTAACATACCCTTTCATTTGATACCCATGTTGAGGTGGTTGTGAAGAAAGTGGTAATCCGGCCTCTTGAGACGGCCGCCATGGATCTAAAGATATATTTTGTATACTACATTGCTTATTGTATTCTACTTATCATACCCTTTCATTTGATACCCATGTCGAGGTGGTTGTGAAGAAAGTGGTACCCCGCCCTCTTGAGACGGGCGCCATGGATCTAAAGATAGATTTTGTATACTACATTGCTTATTGTATTCTACTTATCATACCCTTTCATTTGATACCCATGTCGAGGTGGTTGTGAAGAAAGTGGTACACCGCCCTCTTGAGACGGCCGCTGTGGATCATTTTAGTTTCAATAGCGTCATGGCCTACCTATTGTTTGACAGCTGCGTAAATTTGAAATTTTTATTAAATGTAATGATTCAATTTAATGACAATTTTACATTTGTCAAACAATAGGTAGGCCATGAAGCTATTGAAACTAAAATGAAGTGAAAATTCCTAAAATTACCATTTTTTTGTTTTTTCAGGCAATTTTTTAAATTTTTCTCTCCGTAAGAACCATCCTCGTACTTCAACGAATATTCGAAAAAAAAATTAGTCCAATAGGTCCAGCCGTTCTCGAGTTTTGCGCTTAGCAACACATTTAGCGATTCATTTTTATATTATAGATTATATGAAATAAAAGCATAACAAACTACAGTCAAACAAGGTATTCAGGCCAATTCTGAACTAAGCTGGGAATCAATTCCTGGAATTTTCTTAAATTTTAATTTCGAAATTACTCTCAATTACAGCTTAGTTTATGCTACCGATGTTAGAAAATTTCAGTGGAAATTCCCAGAGTTCAGTAGTTCGTTTGAAATACAGCACAATTAGCCGCGAGGATAATCCCCTTACGCTCATATGTACAGAGCTTCCACGCAAAGTTTACCCTAGGTTTTCTCAGAGCAGGTGCCCATGGAAACGGAGGTCGAGAAAAGTTTCGTTAAATCTAAGTAAATTCAACGAAATCAGTCCGGTTAAGCCGAGTTTTGAATATGTGTGTGATTAAGTATCCTTTACTGCTCATTTATCAACGGCGACGCAATGTAAAATTATTTATCTGTAACTTTCACCCAGAGCCGTCATGGAAATAGCATCGAGTTAACTTGAGGGAGAAAACTTTCTGTTTACTCAACGAAAACTCTACCTTTGTTCATGGAAACTCAGTAATGTACGTGAGTAATCCCCTGTCGTAGGCGTAGGGTAACTTGACATTTACACTTACACTTAAACAAACACATATGCAAAACCCGACTTAATCCGACGTGTTTCGTGGAGTTTTCTTGGATTTAACGAAACTTGACTCAACCCACATTTCCATGGGCGCTTACTCTGAGTTAACCCAGGGTAAACTATGCATGGAAACTCAGTAATTGATCACTTTCGGATATACGCACATAAATATACTTAAGACGATTGTAAAGGGCCTCGGAGACGATCAATAATATTGTCAATACGGCTCTCAATAATATTGACGAGGCGCATTGAAATGGCATATTGACCGTTTACCAGGGGTTCAAACGTATTGTCAATTTATTGAAGCATATTGATAGAAATTTTGATTGAAGCGCATTGACGCGAGGCATATTGATGCACGCATTGACGTTTACAAGGTTTATTGATCAATATTTCGTTAGTATTTCAACTAATTCCAAAAATAAACACGTGAAAATCGTCACCTCGTCACAACCGATTTTCAAAACAACACTGCGAAGTCGCCGTATTGATAGTTAGATTGACGATTTTTGAAGCGTATTGACAGGAGCTTCAATATTATTGTCAATACGTATTGACAATATTATTGATCGTCTCCGGGGCCCTTAAGGCCTTCCGCACACAGTCGACTGATTTGCAAGTCCAATTTCAAACTGGTTTCACAATAATCACGGGCCTAGAACGCTTTTGAGGTGCATAAAAACGTATGCTCCCCTGCAATGACATGCAATGTTAAAAAGTATATGGAACGATGGCTATTGGAGCACTTCATTTCCCGCAGGGTACCTAGTTATATATGTTGGTATCGGTAAGCAGCTACCTACTTATTACTTGTCTCTACATGTGTGTTCTTGTTAGTTACTATTACGGTCCAGGCGGATATGGGTATAAAGGGGTGTTCGGTATGTGGTTGGTGGTTGGTCGGATAATACCGTGACATTAGTTTAGAAAATGCTGCCAGGAACACTGTCGGATCGTACACCTCGACAATGCCTGGACGACATTCCGCAGGTATTCGGTAGTAGTCGGCTTGTGGTTGGTATATGGTTTGTATGTGGTCTTAAACGGTACAGGAAGTGCTACCAGAAACATTGTCGGATCATACACCTCGGCAAGGCCTCGACAACGTCCTAGAGTTATTCGGTATGTGGTGTGTGTGTTCTTACCGTCCGGATCATACACTTCGATACGGTATAGGAAACGCTTCCAGGAATTTTGTCGGAACATACGCCTCGATAAGTCCTCGGCAACATTCCACAGGTATGCGGTATGTGTGTGTTCCTACCGTGCAAGATCGTACATTTCGACACGGCATTGGACCGGAGAAGATGACCTCTCCAGAATGAGTCTGGTGAAAGGCTGAATTTGGCCTGAAGCGGTTTCTTTTATAGTTGGAAAGCTCGTCGGAGTAGGAAATTTCAAAGCTTCGAAGTGAAGCTTTCAGAAGGAGAATCACCTGGCCTGCTGGGTGAATATTTATTTTTCTAAAGTTTTGTCGGGAGAAGGGTTATTAGTAATGCATCGCAGCTCGTTGTAATTTTCATCCGCGGATAGGCCATTAAATACGAGAAAATACTTCTTGCCCACACCAACGTTAAGGTAATACAATTATTGGATACTACCGATGAAATAAAACGGATTAAAACCACAGGAACTGACTGTATAACAATTCAATGACAATTCTATCTACAGGGAACTGGACACTGGTGCAGAAAACCCATACAGGTGTTAGTCATATCAATGAAAGTGTTTAAAAAAATCATCCCAAAACTATTGCTAAGTCCGTCGCCACTACACATTTGCTTTGGTCTGCCCGCTGTAGGATAAATTTCCACCCAGAGACCCAGTTTTTCTAAATATTGCTTTACTTAAAAATAAAAAATTAATAACATTTTCATTTTTTTTTATTTTTAGCTCACAAAACTACTACAAAATGCATTTCGATCGTGGAAAATGTATTCCATAAGGCAAGAGGCTGCCAACGTCACATGCAATATTTTTACTGCTTCTTCGTACACAAGTAAACGGCGTGGAATCGTGATAAGCAGAAAAAAACCCAAATATAATAAAAGTTAGCAAAAATCTTATACTTGGCCTGGATTGCTTCAAGAGCATCCAAAACAAGTATCTCAGACACAAAGTATTTATGGATGCGGGTGGTCTTCCAGTATTTCAGAGCGCCAATCAGGCAGCCCATCAGCAGCTCACTAATCACTTACAATTACAACATCAGCAACATCAACAACAGCATCAGCAGCAGCAACATCACCAACAGCAACAACAACTGCAGCAACAGCTGCAACAGCAACAGAATTTGGTGCAACAGGGGCTGCACCTGCAGCAGCAGCAGCAACAGTTACAGACACAACAGCAGCAACAGCAACATCAGCAGCTTCAGCAGCAGCAACAACAGAACTACTCGAGTACTGGGGAAATTTTGCCGCCAAAACGGCAGGCGGTTGTAGACCGTTTGCGGCGGCGCATTGAGAATTATAGACGAAGACAGAGCGATTGTGTGCCGCGATTTGAGCAAACATTTAGTAGTGTATGTGAACAGCAAAATCATGAAACCAGTGTCCTACAGAAAAGATACTTGGAAAGTAAAGCAAAACGGGCAGCGAAGAAAACGGAGAAAAAGCAACCAGAAATGCTATCGAGCAACTTACAGAGCAGTGTTCATGTGGTAAGTCTGATTGTTTCATTGTATTATATTATAACGGACGTCCGCGTGCTCGTATAAGTAGAAACACATTGTTGCAAAATTTTGTCCTACGTCTTCAAGATAATAATTTTTAGGGCCTCCCTGTTCGTTCAACATTCCTGGTTTTTCACTTTAGCTGACTGACTGACTTTAACTAGCTACCATTGACTACCAGTCACTCCCCAATCGATACTCGACACTTTCAAACTTTGACCCTGTACCTTATTTTTGCGAATTTATTTGGGATAACTGATAATTTGGACTTCTTGCCCCTTCTCTATTCCACTCGCTTTTCCGCTTGTAGCGGACACATAACTACCAAAACGTGAGCACTGACTCAACAATAATTTCATTTGGCTAAAATGCGGTCTGTGTTTTCCTGTAGTTCTATATTCTAAGGGTCTTTTCGCGGGCTGGTGTTACTTGGCTCACACGCTCTGTCGGGTCGCTGACAGGCCGGTGGCGGCTAAAGAATCGATGGGCTACTATGCTACTTTCTGGAGTTCTTAAGGCCCTCATTTATACACAGGTCACCGACAGGCCTTGGCCTGAAAGTTTTCGCCCTGAGGACAAGTATCATTCTACACTCACCGGCCGCCAACTGTAGAGGGCTAGCAGTCCAAGAACATTGACAAAAATCTTTATGCGTTTGGGCATTTATCGTCAGTTCGTGCCTGAAGATCTGTGCTATTCACCCTATTCTATCCACTAGGAACGGAAAACAAGGCGCAAACCATCCATACTCGCGTTCGCGCTTGCTGCGGGTGTTTATGGCGTGAGTCTAGAGCCGCTCTGAAGTTTTCGTTGAGGCCATGGGGCCTGTCAGGCGGATACCTCAGTCCTGGTCTGAAAGACCACTTCCTACCGGCGGCCTGTAAGTGAGATGGAGGTCTTTAGTAGAGAAACATGTTTACATAATTTAACCCAGTTTTCTCGCATGTTTACACTGTTTCTTGAAAAAAAAAAAATACTTGATATTTGCCGAGACCCCCTCTCCCCCACGTGAGATTGGGTGAGATTCGGTTCGAGCCCCCCTCCCCTAAACGCCTCACGTAATTAATGGAAGACCCCTTATTTATGGTCATAGCATATCAAATCTTAAATTGCAGAATCTTGCGCTAAAAGTTGTAGTGTGGGGATGTCAGGGTAATTCCGAGGATTACGACGTGTTCTCGCTGATTGAAGCCTATGAGGTAATCTTGGCTTCGATTAAGTGCTCGTGCGAAGTTTCCACCTGATGCTTCATGCCAATGCACAGCAGGCTTTATATTATAGTACAGTCAATCTGTCACGAAAAAATAGGGAGTCTCCGAAAAATGACATACCGAAATTTGACTTGATGAATCGTTAGGGGGCATGTAATGAAGTTAATGTCAAATTTCCGAAGTCCCCCCTCCCCCTGTTTTTGAGAAAATCCAAAAAGTGGGTCCAAATTTTGAAATGCGTTTTTCTCAGAATCTATGGGTTTTGGTGAAAAGTTTATTTAACAAAAAATGTAGAGGACATTATTTCATTTTATGTCATTGAAGTGACGTCATTTTCTAAAGTCTCCTATTCTTCGTGAGTTGATGTTATGCTCTAGTTCTTTCTCAATCCTCTTTTTGTATTCAACCTTTAAATAGTCGCTATTTTTTCACCTTCCTGTTACTTCTTTAATAGTTTCAGATACTCCAAGGATAACGATTTATCGGACCAATTGATTACATCCTAATATAATCTCACATACATTTCCGGTGTTAAAATTTTCCACTCATCTAAAGCGTGAACTCAGAAATTTTCAAATGGTATTTAAACGTGCTCTAATTTTTCAAAGCTTCTTATTTCCATAATTGATAACTCATATACGATGTAGGTATGCGTGGTCAAAAGTCTCTGAGCAACTTAGACCCAACAAATTTCTGCAAAATTTTAAAGAAAGTTCCGAAAGAGCTTTTAAATATTGCGTAGGAGCTTTTGATCGTACTCTACTGCGCCAGTGTTGGGCAAAATTTAATCTGATTGATGATTAATGATTGCGACTAAAAGCTGTAGTCTGTAATCATGATTAGAGATTGATATATTTAATCAGAGAAGTAATCATTTTAGGTGATTGATGATTGATCAATTTCAACCGCAATCATGATTAAATGATTAAAATTTTAGATTAAAAATGAATTTTTTTTGGAGATGTTAAGTTTTAACGTTGGATTTCTATTCTTTAAGGTTTTATTTGAATATTTTATTTTGTGAATCCGTCAGTTAAGAGTTTTGTGGTGAAAATTTGTGAATTAAAAAGTGGGAATAATTTTGGCAATTGTGCTCCGATTGCACTGAAAATCGGCCCAGAATTTTTACATTTAAGTACTGTAATTTTAAAATTATCTTTTATATTTTATTAGTTCATTTTTAAAAGCATGTTTGTAGTTTTTGATGTGAAAACTTTTTAGGCACGTTGGGCAATTTTCAGTCACGGTCATTTTTTATGCGTACCGTGGGAAAAATTTTCCTTTGGGGATTTCAGTTTTTATTGTATCAGTTAGTACTATGTACTACGTAATATATACTATGTACTAGTGTGTACTATGTATTAGGTATTACTAGGTAGTACTCGGACTATGAACTGTGCGCTATGATTATAAAGTATGTATTGGCGGACGAATTTTGGGAAATGTGTTCCGATAGTACTGAAAATCAGTATGGGGGGGGGGGGGTTTTAGGGGTTCCAAATGACGGATTTGTGGTCGAAATTTTAAAATTCAAAATGGCGGACAAGTTTTGGCAATTTTGTTCCGATTGTACTAAAATTCAGTATGGGGGGTTTTAAGGGTTTCAAATGACGGATTTGTGGTCAAAATTTTAAAATTCAAAATGGCGGACAAGTTTTGGCAATTTTGTTCCGATTGTACTAAAATTCAGTATGGGGGGTTTGAAGGGTTTCAAATGACGGATTTGTGGTCAAAATTTTAAAATTCAAAATGGCGGACAAGTTTTGGCAATTTTGTTCCGATTGTACTGAAATTCAGTATGGGGGGGTTTTAGGGGTTAAAATTCAAAATGGCGGACAAGTTTTGGCAATTTTGTTCCGATTGTACTGAAATTCAGGGGTTAAAATTCAAAATGGCGGACAAGTTTTGGCAATTTTGTTCCGATTGTACTGAAATTCAGTATGGGGGGGTTTTAGGGGTTCTAAATAACGGATTTGTGGTCGAAATTGTAAAATTCAAAATGGCGGACAAGTTTTGGCAAATGTGTTCCGATTGTACTGAAATTCAGTATGGGGGGGTTTTAAGGGTTTTAAATAACGGATTTGTGGTCGAAATTTTAAAATTCAAAATGGCGGAGAAGTTTTGGCAATTTTGTTCCGATTGTACTAAAATTCAGTATGGGGGGTTTTAAGGGTTCCAAATGACGGATTTGTGGTCGAAATTTTAAAATTCAAAATGGCGGACAAGTTTTGGCAATTTTGTTCCGATTGTACTAAAATTCAGTATGGGGGGTTTTAAGGGTTTCAAAGACGGATTTGTGGTCAAAATTGTAAAATTCAAAATGGCGGACAAGTTTTGGCAATTTTGTTCCGATTGTACTGAAATTCAGTATGGGGGGTTGTAGGTGTTCCAAATGACGGATTTGTGGTCGAAATTGTAAAATTCAAAATGGCGGACAAGTTTTGGCAAATGTGTTCCGATTGTACTGGAATTCAGTATGGGGGGGTTTAGGGGTTCCAAATGACGGATTTGTGGTCAAAATTTTAAAATTCAAAATGGAGGACGAGTTTTGGCAAATGTGTTCCGATTGTACTGAAATTCAGTATGGGGGGTTTTAGGGGTTCCAAATGACGGATGTGTGGCCAAAATATTAAAATTCAAAATGGCGCATGATTGCTAAAAGCCAACAAAGCCTACTATAGTCTGTCAAGGCTCTTTAAATCCAAGCATCTAACTATAACGTCTAAACTTTTACTATATAAGACGATGGTTTTAGCTGTACTCACATATGCATCTGAAACGAGGGTGCTTAGCAAAAAGCACTCAAACCTTTTAGCCGTGTTCTGGAGGAAAACACTTCGGAGGATTGTTTTTTTTTTATGTGACAGACTAGAGGCTTAGGGAAAGTCCCTTTGTACTGCCGACAATCTATTTTTCGTATAGAGTGAATGTCGAACAGCAGCTCTAGCCGGAAGATAGAGAGAAGAGAAGGAAGTAACTGTCACAACCTAGCCGCGATATTTTATTCCACCTACTCACAACCATTTCGCGACTCTGACATCGGGGCGTCGAGAACAACTCGCTGGAGTGTTACGCCTCCTGAAACGAGTTGAATCTCATCAACCAACCGATGGCATGCGCTTGGTGGAGCGGTGGAGGACTAGCGAAGGCTATGAAAGGGGAGTCAGGAATGTAAAGAGGGAAGAAGAAAGAAGGAAAGTTAGGTGGGAAAGGCGAAGGACCGTGGCGCCGCCGGGATTCGAACCCGGGACCTCTGGGGATAGCAGTCAGGGGCCTTACCTCTAGACTACCGAGGCCCACAAACAAGCAATTCAAGCCTCGTATGGGAGGAAGGACGATTCCAGAGACTCTAAAATGACGAGATTTACGAGCGTTTTCGTGATATGAATGTTGTAAAGAAAATAAAGCTCGGTGGGCTGCGGTGGGCAGGTTATCTAGCTCGTATGAGTGAAAATGAGCCTGCTCGTAAAGTTCTTTGCGGTAGGACCTATGGGGTGCGATAGCGAAGGAGACCCGGCCTTCGTTGGAAGGGTGGTGTAGACCAGGACGCTCAGAGTTTAGGGATGCCAAACTGGATGACACCGGATCAGAATCGGGACCGGTGGAGAGGACAGTTGCGAGAGGCCAGGACCGGATCCCGGTTGTAGAGCCGACAAAGAAGAATTTAAACACAAGTGGGTCTCTGAATCTTGGAGATGAAATATCTCGATTAAAATGAGAATCTTTCCTAAATTTAACTAAAATATAATTTGTAACGAATCCACCCATACCATTCATACTTCCCCCTTAAAATCTTAGGACTTATTTTCATGAATAAGTTAGCAATGATACTTCCACCTATTTCATGCTGCCAAAGTCAAGGTTCTCCACCCTACCAACTTCCAGAGGTATTAGTCGTACAAGTCATAAGTTTGGACTTTTCCACTAAAATTTCCACTTCAACCACTTTTTTCTCCAAAAAAATGCTTAGTTAATATTTTTGTTTTGGAAAGCTTGGACAGTTCTCTGTGAATAAAGTCCGAACAATATTTATGCTACGAGTTATAAGTTAATTTTGACGTTAAAATTGGCCTTATTTGATACTTTTCGACATAAACTCAGATGGAAAGGTACTAAAAAATAGCATTATATTTACTTATAACTTCAAAATTAAAGGCTGTAGCGTAAAAATTGTGTACATTGCTACCATTTTCATAAAAATAGGCCATAATGTTACAAAAATACAAGGTGATACATAAACCTCTGCATTTCATTACAAAACGCTGTAGCGGCTAAATCGTTACGATTCCACACCACCCTCATACCTGAGGATTTTTTATTCATCTATCCACAGCCGGTCACTTGGTAAACATAACGGATACACCCTGTATAGAGAAAATTCTGAATCATTATGTCGATGAGAAAAAAGTAAAACAAGAAAAGAGTTCTAAGCACTAAATGAGCGATGTAATGTGTTAGTGAGTAAGATTGTAAACACGTGGAAGATTTAACTAAATAATTGCGACATATGTATGTTAATATAATTCCTCAAAAATAGGGTCACTTGGCACGAAAAACAATACCATCACGACAGACCCCTTTCAGGCTATAAGAATTTTTCTACCTATAAGAATTTTCAGTCCTTAACTAAATACTTTTCGAGTAAACAAATAGTGTAGGTCACGTGAATTGAAAATCTTGGAACCTGTTTGCAAGAACACACTTGCACCACGGACTTCTAACAGGCCTTATTTTTTAGATAATTTCATAGCGAAGAGCTTCACCAATGCATTTGTTATACTAAAAGTTATCAGGAACGGAGATATTAAAAGAAATGTAAAAAAATCCTATTTTATTCACAATAGGTTAATTAAAAAGTTATGCGGTCAACCAAATTGTGGGCAAACTTAAGGTATTAAACTACACCCTAAAACGAATCGATTCCAATAATAATCTCGTCTATGGGCCAAAATGGCCATAAAAAAGCCTTGCCGACTAGCCTATAGTGATTTAACTGAAATAATGTCATTTCTTCAAGTAATATAAACAGAAATCGGTCTCTGAACCTTTAAGACGAAATACCTCGATTAAAATGAGGCTTCCAAATTTATGTTGGATTGAATTTCAATACAATCGGAGCACGATTGCCAAAACTAGTCCGCCATTTTGAATTTTAATATTTTGACCTTATATTCGTTATTTGGAACCCTTCACACCCCCACATAATGAATTTCAGTACAATCGGAACACATTTGCCAAAACTTGTCCGCCATTTTGAATTTTACAATTTCGAACACAAATCCGTCATTTGGAACCCCTAAAACCCCCCATACTGAATTTCAGTACAATCGGAACACATTTACCAAAACCCCCTCCACAATTTTCAATTGTAAAATTTTGACCACAAATCCATTATTAAGAACCCTTAAAACCCCCCATACTGAATTTCAGTACAATCGGAACAAAATTGCCAAAACTCGTCCGCCATTTTGAATTTTACAATTTCGACCACAAATCCGTCATTTAGAACCCTTAAAACCCCCCCATACTGAATTTCAGTACAATCGGAACACATTTGCCAAAACTTGTCCGCCATTTTGAATTTTACAATTTCGAACACAAATCCGTCATTTGGAACCCTTAAAACCCCCCATACTGAATTTCAGTACAATCGGAACACATTTACCAAAACCCCCTCCACCATTTTCAATTTTAAAATTTCGACCACAAATCCGTTATTTAGAACCCTTAAAACCCCCCATACTGAATTTCAGTACAATCGGAACACATTTGCCAAAACTTGTCCGCCATTTTGAATTTTACAATTTCGAACACAAATCCGTCATTTGGAACCCCTAAAACCCCCCATACTGAATTTCAGTACAATCGGAACACATTTACCAAAACCCCCTCCACAATTTTCAATTGTAAAATTTTGACCACAAATCCATTATTAAGAACCCTTAAAACCCCCCATACTGAATTTCAGTACAATCGGAACAAAATTGCCAAAACTCGTCCGCCATTTTGAATTTTACAATTTCGACCACAAATCCGTCATTTAGAACCCTTAAAACCCCCCATACTGAATTTTAGTACAATCGGAACACATTTACCAAAACCCCCTCCACCATTTTCAATTTTAAAATTTCGACCACAAATCCGTTATTTAGAACCCTTAAAACCCCCCATACTGAATTTCAGTACAATCGGAACACATTTGCCAAAACTTGTCCGCCATTTTGAATTTTACAATTTCGAACACAAATCCGTCATTTGGAACCCTTAAAACCCCCCCATACTGAATTTCAGTGCAATCGGAACACATTTACCAAAACCCCCTCCACCATTTTCAATTTTAAAATTTTGACCACAAATCCATTATTAAGAACCTTTAAAACCCCCCATACTGAATTTCAGTACAATCGGAACAAAATTGCCAAAACTCGTCCGCCATTTCGAATTTTACAATTTCGACCACAAATCCGTCATTTGGAACCCTTAAAACCCCCCCCATACTGAATTTCAGTACAATCGGAACAAAATTGCCAAAATTACTCCGCAATTTACTAAAAAAAACTAGAAAAAATTTCAGGGAGACAATGCTCATATTAATCACTAAAGAGTTAATCATTCAATCATGATTAAGATTAGATTTCATAATCAATAATCATTCTGATGATTAGATTTTCCCCAAGATTACTCGATGTAATCTTGATTAGTGATTGATTTAATCTTGATTGATTCAATCATGATTGGTTTTAGCCATGATTATTAGTCTGACTGAAAAATTAGTCGAATGTGCCCAACACTGTACTGCGCTCCTTATCTTGCCACAACAAAAGGGCCAAAAACCCTAAACCAACACACTCTCCAATTACTGGTCAAATTGAAAACATTTCCAACTTTTCTTCTGTTACTACCCAGCGGGAAATGTGGTCAGGTATTCTCAAGTGACACATCACAGATGCATCTTATGGGGCCCATCCACAGGCCAACTGGTTGCCCAAACTGAGTTGTGCAAAGAGTTGGTGTTTTGCCACCAACGCTTCAACTGAGTTGATACTTCAACCAAAAATTACTCAGAAAGATACGACACTGTAATCCTTTCTGTGCGAAGAAAAAGGAAAGTAAAAATCTATTCATTCTAATCTATTCATATACGCACTCCGGAATGGCGAGAGGGCAGAGCAACGGCAAACTACACAAACACATGCAGAGCAGGAAGTACACGAAAATGATACATCAATTCACACAAGCAAAATAAAAGTCCAGACGGCACAAAAAATTGCGGAGAAGAGAAATCAGTGCGTCTCTTTTGCACTTCGTGAAATAACATTTCTTTATTTACCCTCTCTTTCTTCGATTTTTGTTTTGTTTTTAAATTGAATTTTGTCTCGCTTGCACCTTGTCGATTGATATATTCACTCGCAAGGGAGCTTATGGGAAATTTTGAGAGTGTCGTATCTTTGTGGGTAATTTTTGCTTTAACTGTCAATTCAGTATTTTATAGGCAATTTGAACGTTAAATAAAATTGTAGAAAACCTGCGATTAAGTTTTATGATTATAAAAAATGGGTAGTAATGATTTTTTATATTAATTATAAATTTTTTAATTATTAATATAAATATTTGTATGTTTTTAAAATATAAATTAAATCCTAAACATATAAATTATGAAAATAATTTAATATTATGTGAACTTTCATAATTTAAATTAAAAATTATGCAGTACAATGAAAATATAAACTTGCAAAAAAATATAATTTTCGAATTCAGGCTTTATTAATGCAAGTAGTTTGCCAAACTACAGCGCGACTAGTTGCCCAAACTCTAGGCCCCGCCCCCATAAAATTAAAAGATTTTGATTTATCCCAACTGCAACCCCAACTGTCAAATCAGTTTGCCAACTGCCCCATACACGCTGCGATTCAGTGCCAACACAACTCAGTTTGGGCAACCAGTTGGCCTGTGGATGGGCCCCATTAGGGCCTAAAAGTTTCATATCTCGATAATAATGCATCCCGGTATTATGACAGGGAATCTAGGCGGAAGGGGTACAGAATTTTTTCTGCACTTTCAGCTAACATGAATCGGCCTGTTCGCGCTTGCGTTCTCGAAGTAATTTTAAATGAATACGGAAATATAGACGAACAACAAACATCCCCAAAATATCACCGAATGGCGCTCACTGCACAAAATGACGACGCTTGTCCCTCTCGAAGACGCCCGGTGGAAGCAGCAAGGCATTCCGAACAATGTAATAATAATGCATCCAAGAATAATAACAGGGATTGTACTCGGAAGGGATATGCTTAATCACAGGGAATCTATGCAGAAGGGGTGTGTTTACGTAGGTATTCTACGAGGGTGTGCGGACAACCCCCTTCTGATGGTAGGTAGACGACTTTAAAAAGAAAAAAAAAATGGTGTACGAGGAGCAGTGGGTGCATCCTTATCTCCCAGAGGTGGCTTCTGCGGGGGATGTTTGTGCGGTTCTGCTTCTGCCGTCATATTATGGGGACGTTAGCGTATTCTGAGTTGTCAGTACAGTATTATCCGTGCGATGGTTTTGAGATGATGATGGAATAGAAGAGAATTTAAAAATATGTAATTTGTAAAAACATATTTACTGCAATGCTAATACTAAGGTGGTTAATTTAGGAAGTGGATAGATGGAAAGATTAGCATAGAAAGCGGCAGGAGCGAGGAGTCCCGCGAACACTACAACGTAAAAGGTTTATTGTGTGACCCTGTCTAGTGTTATTCCCAGGTCTCATTAAGGCTATAATGAGTCTGGGGTCGAGGTTCGATATACATTTCGTTGTTAGGAAGGGTTGGCCGAGGTGTTTAAGTCGCACGGCCCCGTATCATAACTGCACTTTACCTTTTAAGCAAAAGCGGCACTTTGACCACATGAATACGATTCTAAGCAGTTTTGGACTTGACTCTAAAGTTTCTTAGAGCGGCCTGACTAAATAAACAATAATTTTAGTCCAATTTATGCCTCTGGGTATGGAGGCCCCTATTCCCATAGTCACCCATTGCAAAATGTGACAAACCAATTTTCGTATTCTCGTAGTCACCTATTGTAGAAAAAGTGACGGCATTTGTTTATACCTTTTAGCACTCAGCGGCCGTCATGGTTAGTGGACTTAATTGTTCATAATTAACGAATATTTTTCCATTTATTTTTACATTCCACCTTGCTTTGACTAACTTTTACCCCTTCCCTATTTCCTTGTTGTTTACGATAAATTGACTCCTTTTCATTATTTTAATTCTAGCATATAGGGTAAATCATCAGAAATATTAAAAAAAACATATTACTTACCCTTTGTCACTATCTATTTAAAAAAAATCGTTGCGTCACCTACTATTTCCAAGTGATAAAAAAATGACAATTTTCAGTGACATTTGCTACAAAAAATGACTTCGAGAATACCACACTTAGTTCATTTTTTCCTTGTCACTCGACTATGAGAATACCACTTTAAAAGTGACGTGACAAAAAATGTGAGGTGAGAAAAAAAGTGAGGTGGCTATGGGAATAGGGGCCGGAGACTTCGACGTACATTATGCTATAAACAACATTTTAGCTTGAAAAACTGTGAATAAATGACTCCCAATGCTTTCGCAATACGTCATCTATGACTGTGAAGTCATCATTGTCCAACTCCAAATCAGGGTTTGAGCTGTCGTATACCTGGCCATAGATTCCTAGGAGGTGAAAGCAAGGAAGTATTTTGAAAAATAGATGCAAAGGGCTGTATTTCTCTGATGATTAGGCCGCCTTAAAATATCATTATAATTAACGCTTCCAGAAATCATCCAGAAAGAGAGGCACGGAGTTTTTTCGTGATCGACCTCGTGAGTGGACTATATAGGATTCGAACCCATCAGCCGGTTGTAACTGAGGTCATTAACCTTAAGCAAGTGAAGCCTCCGACTGAATAAATTCCTACTTTCGATTCCAGACCAGACCGGTACGAGCCGTAAAGGCTTTATTTGAGTTTGGCGTCATCAGCATGACCGTTAGAAAGGTAATCCCTCAGAGGTGGAACAGTCTAGCCATCTAGCTACTATCCCTCCTTGCATTTCTTTGCCTTTCTCTTTGGGCTTCGTAATGCTTACGCTTCTGGTTGATGGCCTTTAACGGTACAGAACGGTGAATCGTCCAACCTGAAGCGGTAAAGGTATGCCCTATAATCGCCGTGCCCACTCAGGAACTGTGTGAGGTAATAATTCACTGTCCCATGTTCTCTTATAAACCACTTCCCAAAATTGGTATGATTCTATGGTTCCATCGGTTCTTAGTACACTCGTCCCACCTCCCCTACTATATAGCGATGGACTGGCTGCGCGTCAGAGTTTGCCACACTTTTCCTCTTGCATATTGCGGGTCGTACAACCTCGAGTGCTGCTAATTGTACCGCGATGTTGAGCCTTCGGTCAACCATCACCTGTATTAAGTGTATTAAGTTTTATCGACGCCTCGTCGAGCTTGCTCCGCCTCGCGATGTTGAAAGCATAAACCGCACTCGCTGCTAACTTGACCGCTCTGTTCGGTATACCGTCCAGCCCAGAGGCTTTTCCAACGGCAATTCTCTTCGCTGCTTCCACAATTTCTTCCTTACCTCTGGGATGTTTGTTTCATCTATGTACGTTTACTGCAGGCAGGCTATTCATGTTGCCGTTCTGTGAGAACAGGGTCCACAATTTGTCTTGCACCATTACAGGGCAGGTAATCATTGGGGAACGCTTGCCTTTAATTGACGACATCACTACCCTATAAGCACCCCCTCGCCCCAAGGGTTACTATCCGCTTGGATGACAATAAGCACTGTCCAAGCTGTATGCTTTCGCTCAGATTCTGGTCACCCTCTTCTATCGCTTGCAGCCTTCCCGAATTTTTTTAGGAAAAACTTGAGATTACCAATCTTCTATGTTCACAGAAAGGGGGTTGAACTTAAAGATCTTCTCCAGCAGGAACTAGTACTCCTGTTCTTCCATAATAGAGACGAATGTCCTCGACGAAAACCATTGCCCAGAAAACCGTGGCCATTCATTTTCTACTTTAATGAAGCTGTACCAAGTTGTGGAGAGTATCCACAACTGAGCGTTCTGCTCATCAAACTATGAGACTAGATTATAATGTGCTGATTCCAATGGAGTGTGGCAGTTAATGTCAACCCTAAGTATTTGGCTTGTGAGGTGCTTATAATTTTGCCTACACAGTCTAGTTGTGTCAATCTCGACAGCCTTCGTATCTTGGTTAATGGTACCAGAATCATTTTTTCGGTATTGATACTAAGTTCTAAAATTTAGCACACGAGTCGTAGCCCAAGTCAAGTGCGTGCTGCGTGCGCCCTGTGGTGACAGACATTATTTCGCCGGCTTGCACAGTTACAATATGTAACTTGGTGCAAAAAAGTTTTGCAGCGGAAATATAACTCCTTCCTTCGGACATCCTTTGCTATAGGGTAGGGCCTCGGTAGTCTAGAGGTAAGGCGCCTGACTGCTATCCCCAGAGGTCCCGGGTTCGAATCCCGGCGGCGCCACGGTCCTTCGCCTTTCCCACCTAACTTTCCTTCTTTCTTCTTCCCTCTTTACATTCCTGATTCCCCTGTCATAGCCTTCCCTAGTCCTTCCCCGCTCCACCAAGCGCATGCCATCGGTTGGTTGATGAGATTCAACTCGTTTCAGGAGGCATAACACTCCAGCGAGTTGTTCTCGACGCCCCGATGTCCGAGTCGCGAAATGGTTGTGAGTAGGTGGAATAAAAAATATCGCGGCTAGGTTGTGACAGTTACTTCCTTTTCTTCTCTCTATCTTCCGGCTAGAGCTGCTGTTCGACATTCACTCTATACGAAAAAATAGATTGTCGACAGTACAAAGGGACTTTCCCAAGCCTCTAGTCTGTCACATAAAAAAAAAAAAAAATAGTGCCCTCCAGAGACCCCTCGTGCATAAGTAAGTTTGTGTTAAATTGCAAGTTCTCAACAAAAGTATCATCCAGTCGCAACAAATTATGTCCAAATCGGTTTTCTCTAGGCTCTGCTGTTGCTTTAATATCACAGGAACTATTTTCATTACTCTACTTAACCAGCCTCCACCAGCCTCCGAGTCTACCTATCCGAGCTTGGAAAGAGGAATCGAATTCGGCATTAACGATCTCACTGTGTAACCATGTTTCACTGAAAACGATTATTTTGAAATCACCGGCCGAAGTTGATAGCAACACATCATGGGTTTAGAATCTGATACCCCTCACGTTATGGTAATAGAGGGAAAGCGTCTTGTGCGGGGAGCAAAACACTTGGAGAAGGCACCCGGAGGCCGTCAGAACAAAAGCTGCGACCGGTTTGGAAGCGTTGCTGATCTTCCGACAGGAGACTGTTGGGGGATTAATTGATTTTCCCCATAAGTATTCACAATTTGCATTGTTTGAAAAAGTGTGACTCCTAGATTGATTGTGATTAAGAAATACTATTTGCGCGACATGTGAATATCCTTCGGAAAGGCCACCTTGTTCTTCACCGATGGATCTATAGCCTAACTCGAACCTTGACCTCGATCAGCTTCTTCCTTCAGACGTCTCTGTGACTTTCCTTTCCAATGGTTGGACTATGCAACCTCTCTCTTGGTCGTTCAGTTTTCCTATCACCATCTTGATTTGATTGAAAGAAGCGAGCTCAAAGTTATACTAGAAAGTGTGCTTGGTCGGGGTGAAGAATTTCGTTCGGAGAGGTATTGAACATATCGTTCACTTATTGGCTAGATTTCTATAACATTTTTTTTGTTTTCCATGCTGCGAATAGTATATTCTGTAACAAGTTTGGAATGATGAATATTTCGCAGAAGTGGACACACGAGCTGAAGGCGAGGGCGACGGTCCACGAGTGCGCGATATGCCATTAAAAACGTGTTGCTGACTAAAATTTTTTTACGCCTCTAAAATAGTTTTTAATGATATTATTTTAATGAAAAACGTACCTACCTAATGTAAAGCGACTGTCAAAAATATAATGTATAAAGCACAGCAAGATATTTTAACACTAAATAACATATTAGTAGAGAGTCCAACCTAATCCTAATTAAACTAGTTGGGATGTGGGCTCGACCCTTTCGGTCCACACGATCAACTTCCCAGGATGATGGATGTTGAATATTATGATTGGATATTTTAATAATAAATGAACAATAGGCAATATAGAATATATGTATAATACCGAGAATTTGTCACAATTGTTTATCGATATTTTCGCTAAAATGTCAAACTAAATGTGGGCACTTACAAGATTAGGATGACGAGGAAAATGTATATAAAATTGATGTATTAATGTTTTGCGGCACCTCAATGAAGTCAATATAGTTTTTAGTTCGCGCGGTATCGTGCAGGTACAAAAATCACTTAAGTCATTTAAACCAAAAAACCGCTGGACCGAATATTATAAAAATCTTTTCAGATTATATTGTCGCTAATACGCTTCGAACGGCACCTCAAGTAAGTCAATATCTTTCGTGGTTCGGGCGATATCGTGCAAGTACAAAAGTCACTTACGCCGCTTAAACAAAAAAACGGCTCGACCGAATTTTATGAAAATCTTTTCAGATCATATTTTGGTTAATACTCTTCGAACGGCACGTCAACTAAGTCGATATCTTTTTTGGTTCGCGCGATATCTTGCAGGAAAAAATGACCACATCCGTACGCACACACACACACACACATAATTCCTCCCAACTTTTTTCTTAAAATGCTCCTGGGACATTGAAAGATGAAAATACGTTGAAATTTTCGATTTTCGGACCGATTACAATAACTCCTATACTGGGAAGTTAACAATTTGATAATAGATGGCACCGCGGAATTGTTTTTTAAATTTAGTATTTTTTGTAATTTAATAATTGAATAGTTTAGTTAAAGCAAAAATAGTCGAGCGGAACATCATTTATGGCTTATTATTGAAATAACCCCTTTTTTTCTTTAATTTATAATTCCTGAATAAAACCATCATATTCTTGAATTACGAGAAACAGATGTCGCTACTAGTAATCATTCCATAACAAGTGATGGAATGAATATTCCGAACGTTCTTCTTAATTCCCCTTGTGTAAGTGTTAAAGCGTCTAACTAGCATCCTAGATGTTAGGGTTCGATTTATCGTAGTAGCACTGTCCTTAGTCTTCTTCCATAACACTCCTTTTGACTTGTCTCCTCTTTTAAGGACAATTTCCTATCCACTTTTTTACCATCATCTCTTTTGGCATAATAAAGGAGACCATTCCTTTTCGATAGTATTGGGTGGAAGACAGTAAAACTACGTATTGGCGTGGGCTTTTCAGACTTAGGCATGCCGCTCCACATCAGATCCTTTGACGACGGTACAAATGGAGCTCTATCTATCTGAGCTGTAGTCTTTCACATCAAAAACATGACTCCACTATTATATTTGAAGACCCTCGGGGAAAAACCAACTTAGTCCACTTTTTCAAAAATCAGAGAATTCAGCTCCATATATTAGCTGCTAAGGTGTACTACAATTCAAGGTATTAACTATGGGTAAAAACCAACGTAGACCTGACAAAATGAACGGGCAATAATAAAAGGTTGGGGGAAGAACCAACTGAGTTCATGGGAATGAGGGAAAAAACACACATGCCCACCAATTTTATTTTTTGGACTAAGTTGGTTTTTCCCCGAGGGTCTTCATTTGATAAATCCTTCTCTTCTGCCTACACTAGGCCGTTGTCATTATAAAAAGTTTCACAGTACAAATCTGCCAATTATTTCATAAATTCCAGAACGTTCCGCACAATTTCGCACGTGTGCCAAAAAAGCGGACCGCTACCACATTTTATAACGCGACCTTTCAGGCAGTTCGACGTCGCAACGCAATACGAAGAAGGCAAAAAGTGAGCGTTGCTTATTGATTATTCCAATTAGATAAGATAACGTTGTCAAAGGCCGTGTTCTTCCTTGTTCCTGGAGTTGTGTTCCACACCACCCCGTTCCCACACCAGCGGTTATCTAACGGTAGTCACATAAGTCGCAGGAAGTGTGTTTTAAGTTAAACGTGGGCAACACGTAATAACGGGAAATTTTTAAGAGCACGTCAATTGCCCCCACCCCCCGCCTTGGCATATACACCTTCTGGCCAATTCCGAAGGGAGGTATTCGCTGGAAGGGGCTGCAGGCGGCGGCTTTAACCCTGGCATTTCTAAAAGCAATTCGTCCTTAAACCAGGTGCTGGAATTCTTGTTTTATCTTTGGGCGAATTTGCCTAATTCGATGCATTCAGAAGTTCCCGTTTTGGCAGCACTGAAGTGTGGCAAGTACCCTGCCTTCGCTGCTACGTCCGTGACCCTGCTCCTCCATGCGGATCCTATATTTAGCGCAAGCTTTGCCTGCTGTACTTTGCCAGCACAGGAGGAGACAGTGGAGGATGAGGATTGACGTAGATGGGCAGTCGCCGGTTGGCTGCCTCAAAAAAAAAATACCCTTGAGCAGCGCTCACAAACGACGAGGATAAGGGTTGAACGATTCTTCATGAGCAGTCAAGTTTGGGGCAGATTAACCGGTATCCAGCAGTATTGACGTCCGAGCTGGCCGCTTGGAGGCGCAACAAGTCCCTATAATATAATACTGCATACAGGGTGACATGGGCACTAAGTTTACATGCTCCTCTGGACGGCACTCGCCGCCGGGGGCTCCTCCTTCGCCCCACGCTCCTAATCCGTGTTGCTGCAGATCGAAAATAGTCGGCGGCAAACGGCGACGACAGAAGTAGTTTGATGAAAAGCCAAAATAAATCGTTCGACAAATTTCAAGAACTTTTCACGTGCGCACAATGAAAATTGCTTTTATTGATAGGAAAATTATTCGTGAACGAATTAGCGATGTAGCGACATGCGACATGCAATACAATCATTGACGTAGGGGCTTTAATATTCATGATGACAGGTGCTGATTGCAGGGTGACAATCACCGTATGATAAGGGCTTAATCGTGTCAGTTTGATTAAAAACGAGAAAGCATTATTAAGCGAATGGAAAATTTGTTTTGTTTTTCTTTTTTCATATATGGCAGAATTTTTCAAGGTTGGAACTTTTTCTTGTTGGTGGTTGTGAGTTCTCAACAAAAAGCACTTTGGGAAATTGTTTTTGTTTTTTCTCAAAAGGTTCTGGGTGATTCATAACGTAGGTAGTGGATATTTTTTATTTTTTTGTAATCAGACTTAATTTAGAATGTGAGTTTTTGCCTGCAGAAAATGATTTATGGGTTTTTAAGTATGTTTCGTAATTCCTGTCTAGACTTTTGGGATTTAAGAATCAAATTTAATTCGAGAAACATGAGCAAAAGAATAATTCTTAAAGTATCCCAGTTCAGATATAAAGTTGAAAGATTTAACTATCTAAAATGAAAAAAAAAAAAACGATTTTGCTCAGCAACCATTTGGTTATTTTGATGAACAGTTTCATACTTACTAGGTTTTTAACGAAAGTTGTAATGGGGTAAATCGGCGTAGACTTGCGGTCTTACAGTTTTTTCTATTAGTATCAATTCGATTATCAACCTTATTTTGGCTGTCACCACACTAAAGTGAGAAACATTACTCTCATTGTCACTTCCACATTGCGGACGGCGTACAGTGGTTCAGAATCCCGGAAATCTGGTCAAAAGTCTTTTTAGCATGTAAAAGTACTTACAGTTTTATTAAAATGAAATTTCGTACTTGGGGGTTTTACTGGGCGCTGATTAAGAATCCGCTATCAATTTTCTGAAAAACAAAATGGCGGACGATTTTGCTTAATAATCAGCCAAATATGAAATTTATTATATGGGGTTTTTTCGAGGGCTCTGATTGATACTCCCCTATCAATTTTCCAATAAACAAAATGGCGGATCCGAAATGGTGGACAATTAGTATAATCAACGAAAATTTACCCAATTTTGTTTATGAATTTTTCGGATACTTACTAAGAATATATGACTATAAAAATAAAATATCACTATACAAAAACGAAATGGCGCCCTTTTTTCATATTCTTATTAAGTAAACGAAATTACACCAAATTCCATGCATGGGGTTTATTGAATTCGCTAAGTAAAAAATAAGGTTCATTAAGCCGCGAACGGTGTTCGGCAGACATTTGTGATATCCGCCCAACATTATTCGGTGTTGTAGCGAACATTGATTTGTGAAGCTATTGAAAATGTTCGTCGAACATTTTTGGGAACCAAATGTGGAATGTTTGTCCGTTTTTATGTTCGCGAACACTGTTCGGCAAACATGTTCGGTTGGTGGAGACGCGGCTTTACATTTTATAATATTTTATTACACCCATATCTTGCTATTCCCCTTAACTCCCTCATGGCACTATTCTTGCCCGGCACGGCGCTATAGCTCTTTATTAGGAATTCTATCTTGCCAGCGGATTTTTAAGAAACGGCGCAGGCATCTATTGATGAAAACTTAAAGGCGCCCTTTCCATGTTTCGCAACCATACAAAAGAACTGCCTTAACGTTGGAATTGATCAGCCGGAATTTGGTGTTAGTTGAGATCTGGGTTGATCTCCATATGCGGAACAGACATGCATATGCGTTTCGTGCTTTATTTATTCTGGAACTGACGTCTTCTTCTTCTTCTGCGTAGTCGAGATCCTTAAGGCGGTCTAGCAATCCCCATTGTATGCCGCCTGTTCCATTATCTAGAGCGCTGACAAGGATGTCGTTTATTACTTTAGGAAATAGTAATGACGAAAGTAGACATCCTTGATGTACTCCTGAACTCACCTCAAAACTGTCGGATAGTTTTCCATTATGGGAGAACTCTACATTTAGAATTATTGTATAGTGCTTTTATCAATCATATTACTTTATTAGGCAGTCCACGTTGCCGTAGTGCCTGCCATATAAAGCTCCTATTGACCAAGTCGAACATTTTCTCATAGTCTATAAAAGCAAGGTACAGGGGGAGATCGTAATCCAGTAGACTGCTCTTCACTACCTCTATATTGTAACTATCTATCGTTTAGTTGATCCTTAGGCGTGTCCTTTCTGATCTAGTCTGCAGCATTGCTTTAGTTTTGTCTTGATTAACTGTTAAGCCCATGTTTCTAGTGGCGTTATCTAGACATATATAGCATTCCTTTGCTTGTAATAGTGATCTACTTCAGTACAGATCATCAGCGTAACTCAATATTTGGACCGACTTGTTAATTACTGTTCCATTCCTCTCTAATGCTGTTCTTCTGATGACAGCTTCTAGGGCTAGGTTGAATAACATCGGTGCTAGACCATCTCCCTATTTGAGTGCTTGTTTGACGTGGAAGTCTTCAGTTAACGAGTTTTGAACCCTTACCTGAGTTATTTTTACTAGCCTCACTAATTTTGCAGGTATTCTAAGGTCTATAAGGTTGTCGAGGATGTATGTTTATGTTTCATTTGCCTTTTCTAGGGCCTGCCTAAGTGTGAAAATATGGTCTATGGTAGATCTTCCGGGGCACAAACCGCTTTGATAGTTTCCCAGAGCTGCTTCTGCATAAGGCTGCAGTTAAATTTTTGATAATCTAAATATATACATAAATATCTCTTGTCATAGTGTTTGTTATCGAAGTCCTTCGAAACAGGTTGACCGATTTTTATGAAAATATTTGTGTGTATTTGGTAGGTCTGAGAATAGGTCGTAGGCTATTTTTTATACCCCTAGGTGATAGCGGAAAAAACTAAAAAATTGGTAATTTTGGGATTTTTCACTTCAGCTTAGTTTCAATAGCTTCATGGCCCACCTATTGCTTGACAACTTCGTAAATGTAAAATTGTCATTGGGGTAAACTACACTATCCATTACTTTTGCATCAAATCGGCCTTGAAACTGTTTTTTTAGGCAAGGGGTCGCGGGGAAGTGTGTTTTTTCCTCACTTGTGAATCTCAAAATTTTTCAGTCTCACCCTCCATGACACTAATACAAGTATAACTTCGTTTTTGTGAGTTTTCGAAACACATTGCGTTTGAATGACTTGCTTCGTACACAACTGCATAAACATTGCAATCGTTATACAAAGTGAGGGTAGGAAAGTGAGTCCATTGTGTAATACCGACCTCATATTCAAAACGGTGTGATGTGATGGACGTGTGATGGATAGTGTAGTTTACCTCATTAAATTGAATCATTCCATTTAATGACAATTTCAAATTTACCCAGCTGTCAAACAAAAGGTAGGCCTTGACGCTATTGAAACTAAACTGCAATACAATAAGCAATATAGTACCTATACTCAATATACCGTTAGATCCATTTTGGCCGTCTCAAGACCCATGTACCCGTTCTTTGAGGCACTTCCTCTGTGTAATATTCATATGTCGAAAAATACCAGGTCAGGTTTTTATTGGCTACTATTGGCTTATGGGTGCAGCGAGGCGTACCGGGTCCCAGCTAGTTCTTCATATGCTATATTCAATAGAGTTATACCTCTATAATTATGGCAGTTAAGCTGATCTCTTTTTTTATGTATAAGGCAAACAATGCGCTCTCTCCTTTCTGCTGGCATATCTTTCTAAGTCCGTATCAGCGTTACGATATCATACAGGCTTAATATTACATTTTCACCTCCTTGTTTTTATAGCTCTAAAATGTTATCTTTGCCCGGGGATTCGTAATTTTTTAGTTTTTTCACTGCGACCTGTACGTCTTCTGATGTAGACAGTTTAATATCTCCCACTATTTCCATGCTTTCTGCTATGAGTTGCTCCTTATCCGGGGTTGGCAGTTCTCTGAAATGCTCACACCATCTAGTTAGAACTAGTTCTTTGGTGCATTGCTATTCTGGGCTTGAAACTGACTCATTGCTCGTTTACTTTTTTGATTATTGGCTTCTTCTATTTTCAACATTTCGGTTTCCCAGTACTCTGCTTTGCGCACTCTTTTCTCTTGCCTTTTTTCTTCTCTGTATGTCTCCATCGCATTTCTAGTTCTGTGTTTCTGTATCACAGCTTGATATGCTACAGTCTTTTCTTGCGTTACTCGTGCACAATCATTATCAAACCATTAATTTCTTCGTTCGCGGGGCTCGCATCCTAAAGCGTATCAAGTAAGGAAGGATTTTCGCAGTTCAGAAAGATAGGGAGTTGATTCAGAGTATGCAGGTCCAGGGCTTCAAGGAAATATCTAAGTGTGTTCATTCGCATAATCCTTCAGCAGATCAACGTAAAAATCACCTGCAACAATTATATTCTTGTAATGATGAGATAGGCTTGAAACAAGGTGGCAGAGTTCAGCAGCTAGGTCAGGATTAAAAACATTAGGGGGACAGTGTCCATTGATAACAACACATTTTTCATAAGGAGATTTCATTTCTTCTATTCAAAAGCGAGCCACTGGACATACCAATAACTCTAGAGTAAAGTGAAGAAGTAACACAAATGGCAACACCGCCACCTGTGCGACCAATACGATGTAATGAAAAGTCCGGAAGGGAAACAAAAGACTAGGGGATTTCGGGTTTCAACCAAGTTTTACTTACGAGAAAAACATGTATTTTAGTATGTTCAAACATAGCCTCAGTTCATCCATTTTGTTGTTTAAATTTCGAGTTTTCAAAATGCATATGTTCAGTTCCGTGGAGGAGGAGCAAAGGATATTAAGTAGCGTTCCCTCGTTGTGAACTCTACCAAGAAAATCATTGAAAATTACAATAGCCGAGCACAACTGTGATCTCAGAGGGAACTAAATAGGAAATACTATTTGGCTGCCATAAAATGTTCGCACTAGAATATCTGTTGAAAACTCATTAATTTTGTGCCAAAGTCCTCGTGCAATAATATTGGCCAAAAACTCGAAGATCATCAAAACCCTCCTGATATTGGCACGTGTGTCTTTTTCTTATTCCTGAAGTTAAATTACGACTTCAAGCAAGATGTTCCGAGTCAATTGAGACCATACAAGAAAATTCGCTAAAGGACCTGAGAGCCATGCCCCTAAGCCTACCAGAAATCACGATTGGATCACGCGTTGGCGTTAGTTGCATTTCACTATACTTTGAAGACGATACCTATGATGCATTAATTAATTTGTTTGTGTTTTATTTAACAATTCCAGGTTCTTTTTACACAAATATATCAATGATTTAAACTTGTTACTCGCTTGCTATATGTCAATAGGTTGCTAGCAACAAACTACCGTTTTATAACTATTTTTACGTTTCAATCAAGTTGCAAAACTGCCTTTACGTCATTTAGAAGACATAAGACATACAGCAGTGCCTTTCAATTTCCCTTACATCATCACGACACCCCCTTATGCAATATTTCTGTCTCGATAAAACTTTTCATCTAACAAAAACTTAACTTTTCTGATACTAATGAAAACACAAAAACCAACAACAACAGCAATTGCACAAGTGCAATCTACCTATCATGAATAATTTTCCGATTGCACTTACAGCGACGTCTTATAAGAAAATGAAAATTTTTCCTTACGTGGCGCAGCGAATTGCGACAAATTTCAGTCTTCACAAATCTAATTAGTAGCCGCCAACTGTCAGCGAAGTTTCGCTAGAAAAAAATGCATTTCAAAGAAATATTGTGGTGTAAGAATTGCAGCAGCAGCAACAACAACAACAACAATGAGATTTTTTGAAATGGCGAGCGCAGACTAAAATTAAAGAAAAAAAAGAATCTGCAGCTGAGAAGCAACCGAGATTCCGACTGTGCTGCTGCAACTTTTTGCAGCGCTGCAATTCCCAACTCAATTTCAATCCGCGTGCACCCGAAGACTGGAGCTTTTCATTAAACCCTTTGCAACAATTGCAGTTCGGAAGGAACTTTTGCAATACTGGAACTTTCGCCTCATTGGAGGAAAGAGCTTTAATGATTTTTGTAAAATTAAACTTATTGGCTGGAGTTTGTGGTCCCACTGATGAGCTTTAAGTGCAAGTTGTGTGTGACTTTCTGAAGGCAGCAATATACTTTCTGCAGGATTTTGTTATGACAGTAATTGCAATAAAAGCTAATTTTTTACAAACAGACCTAATAGATTTAAGGTTCTTTCCCCGGTATACAGAAACAAGGTAATGTTAAAGAGAATGACAATTTCGAATGCCGTGGGTCGCCTAGTGACGTCAGCATTATGCTTGTTGAAACAACAACACCAGCTTAGATTTTTTTATTGAAAGCAGTCACCAAGTGGTTTTAGCACTAAAATACCTTCTAAAATGTCTTACGGTATTCAGTCTTTGATATGTCCTTTTTTCTGTATACCGTGTTTCTTTTTTTAAGAGGTTTCTAGTACAAGAAATACCAACCACCGGTGCCACTCCATTCACGATTCGTTTCCATTCTTGCCGATTTTTGGCGACGTCTCGAGGTTGGATAACTGATAAATCGTTGATTCTGTAAGTCGCCCTTGACAATCTTTAGCCAGGCTTTCTTCAGTGCTGATGGCTGACTTCTCCAGTCTACCAGACGAGAAATTTACGTGGCAAGCGGTTATCATCCATAAGGCAAACATGCCCAAGCCACCGTAGTCGACGTATTTGTATTTCTTCTTCAATCAGTGTCTGTTGATCGCATCTTTTCCTAACTGTTTTGAAGGCGACCGTCATCGAGACATCGAGAATCTGCCTCAAGCATCGCATTTGGAAGACTTCGAGCTTGTTGACGCCTGGCTTGAACAGTGTCCACGTTTCCGATCCATGAGAAAGGTCAACGTCCGCTAAAGGCGTACTTTCGTTTTGATGCTAATATTTCTTCGTTCATATGCACCACTTGAGCGAGGCGAATGTTGGCGATGCGGCTATAAATGTTGGACGTCGATGCCACTTGCTT
Source organism: Thereva unica (assembly GCA_949987705.1). Classification (NCBI taxonomy): domain Eukaryota; kingdom Metazoa; phylum Arthropoda; class Insecta; order Diptera; family Therevidae; genus Thereva; species Thereva unica. The sequence continues at coordinate 49,384,163 of OX465281.1, read as the reverse complement.
TTCCTCAACCAATGATTCCAAATATTTCATTACCGGAACCTATTCGTTTTAGGTTCAATCGAGGTGAACACTGGCTTTCGATCCGTCCGTTGTGAGATTTTTGGTCTTTTCCGCATTAATTTTATGATAAATAAATCATAATATAATATTAAATGTCATATAAAATGTCTGTTACTTCGGCATCTGTGTCGGCGAAGACGTCGCTATCGTCCGCGAACATCAAGTTACGAAGTTGTTGTCGTCGTATCGAACTCCGCGTCCACAATGGAATGCTTCACGTATAATCGCGTCGATCACAACGTTCAAGAGAAGTGGCGAAGCGACGTCTTCTTGTCGGGCGCCTGTTTGAATCGGGAATTCCTCAGATAAGTCGCTTCGAATACGAACGCTGCTGGTTGACGCATCGTACGACACTTGGAGAAGGTGATTGATTTTCAATGGCAACGTCTTCGGTTTCCAAGGTTCTCCACAAGCTGTTCCAATCGATGCAAACGAAAGCAGATTACAAATCGATAAAAACGGCGCTGTTTGTTTGCCGCAACTTCCTTGCTGCTGACGAGGAGCGAATATTTGGTCATTGCATTCTCGATGTGGTCTAAATCCCGCTTGTTCTTTCCGGCTCGTTTGCTCTCAATGTTTGTGTAGCCTCGATTGTATGATTTTTGTAAATACTTTGCAGAGATCGAAAGGAGGCTAATACCGCGATAATTCTTGCATTCCCGACTGTTGCCTTTATTTGAAATTGTCACAACGATCGCTTTCTTCCACGCTCGATCTCAGAGACGATCCGAATGCTATATGTGTGTTATGAGGACGTGGAGTTGTTGTGATAAGACATCACCTCCGACTTTGATAATTTCGGCGGTTAGTTGATCTATTCCCGGGGCTTTTCCATTTTTATTGCCGTTTTCATCTCGATAATTGTCGGTGCGGTATCGAGAAACTTATTCATCGGCTGTTCTATAATCGGCGATTCGGGTGCGGGACCTTGTGGCGGATCGTGATTGTACAGCTGGTGGAAGAATTCTCTCCACTCTGCACCGCTGCATGCGCCCATGGGGAGAGGTCACGAAAGTTCCATCCGATTTTTTGATGTTGTTGTCGTTTGCTGAAGTACGGTAATCGTACTTCGACGCCGCTTCTTTCTGTCGGCCACAACGTTATTCCAGTACCTTATTCTAGTACGTGGCAAAGTACCTCAGAAATATTAATAAATAGGAGTAGTCGGCTGTGAAACAATATCCCATTTTCAGAATATCCGAATTCGTTCAACATTCAAGAACTCAAACGCACGACGTATAATATCATTCTCTTCTTCATCATTCAGGCTCCACCAGCTTCGAACCACCCTTACTAGTGGATATTGGATCATGACAAGTACAACATGACGTACCGGTAGTACAAAAAGTAATTCTTCCAAAAAGGGGGGCAAGCATTGATCAAAAAAACGACAACGCTTGTAGAGCCGAGCCCGCAACATGGGCCGGTTAGTTGCGTTTTTAAACAAGCTGAGTGACTTTGCTTCATTGCGACCGCCCGAGGCGCCGCCGCCGAGATCCAGGAATGCGTTCATTCATTTAGCTATTAAATGATAACACCTCCACAATATAAGACACCACAGCAAGTAAACAAAGCTTGTGTTTAAAAAAAAACGTAAAAGACAGCTGGCAAGGGCGCTTTCTTTTGCGACTATTGTGTTCAGTTTTTACCGATAAACCAGTGCTGGGCAATAGCAGCTCTAGAAAGCAACACGCAAGAAGTACACATACTGACACCAAAGCTTTAATAACTGGTGTATCCCTATTTGTTGACGATATAATGAACGTAATAGTGAAGAGAAACCAAAACAAAAGGATGCATAGACGGCCCGACACAGATCCCGAGAAGATAGCTCAGCGCCTTCAAAAGGAAAAGCTCTCAAGACCAACCATAGTCGGGGAAGGTTCTACTTCAGGAGCCCAAAAATAAAGCTTAACGGGGAGCGAAATAGTGTAAGACCACCTTCTTGTGGCACTAACCTATGCCAATTCTAGTACCGGCACACTTCCGTACCTTCTCTGGGCCGAAATCGAGGCGAAAATATCAGAGATAGTCATGGAGCTCGGGATGAGGCAAGAACCGTCATAAGGGCTGCTGCCCCTTTTGAATCCTCGCAGGCTTCCGAGTAATCAGGTGTGGGGACTATTTCTGGAAGGAGTTCCTGGTAAAATGCGTTGCTCGTCTAACAGATGCCTGGAAAGGGGGAGAGATATTACCAAAAGATCAAGGGCGAGGATCTGGCTCCCAAAAAAGGAAGCATAGGTAGACAAATTGCTCGAGTAGCTTCGGCGCCACTGCAGGGACATCCCTATGAACAACTGTAAGACTCAATGCCGGCGAACTCCAACAAAATAGTAGAATACTGGTACTGCTAATCAACGACGAGTGCCTAGAGTGGCTCGAAAGAGTTGACTATAAGCTCCATTTTGGACTAAAATAGGCATGGTTAAAGGTTTTCAAAACTGCTTCATGTAACGAAGAGGCGACGAAGAGCTCTGGAAGCGCTTAGATGAACTAACAGTAATCGTGGTTGAAAGATCGTTAGCGTCTATAAGTTCAGATGCAGCGGTTGGCCATGTAGTATATACATGGCAGTAGGCGGCCTGTACCACCCTCCGGCAGCGTGACGCGAGTTGCTGGGACGAGAAGACCTATGGGCAACAATAATATACAACGCTCTCTACCACAGGAAATGGTCGGTCAATTGGTCGGAAAATTAAATTTTGGCAGTGATCGGGATCGGGGCATAGGGTCACTCCACAACGGGTACCGAGTCACAGGAAGATGGAGGGCAACGACTTCTCGCAGAATAATTGGCCAATCTGAGGTCAACTCTCGCAAGCACACCGGTGGAGAATGTATAAAAGCAACAGGAGCCTATCATCATGCTACAAGTCTAGGAAGACTTGGCCTTGTCATAACAAAAAAGATCGCGACATCTTTTGGTGATGCAACGCAAGGATATTGCCAGAATCGTGTCAATAATAACGGGTTACTAGCACTACGATAATATTGCTTCCAGAGCCAAAAGCTTCTTGGCTTTATTGAGAGAAGAGCGCAAGAATTCGATAACGTTCGGGCCCAAAATACTCTTTTCTGCTCGCTCGTCTGCCCAACCCTAAAATATGCATGGCCGATTTGGGATCCTATATTTCAGGTAAGTAGCAGTAGGTTGAAACCAGTATAGAAGAAATTTCTCCTCTTCGCTCTGAGAAACCTACACAATCCGCGCGATTTTCGCACCTTTCCACACTCCACGGACAGGTAGTTGGAACTCATGCCGCTGTCATATAAGAGACAACTGCTTATATCTTGCTTTACGATACCGTCCAATAGAATCAAGTTTGACACCATAGGCATACAAAAATGTTTAAGGAATACCCTCATTGGACAGAAGATGCAAAGAACGAGTCCGTCAACAAATGTTGTATATATACTTCTCATATATACATATATGCTTCTCACCCAAAAAAAAAAATTCTTTAAACAAAAAACTTTATACCCCTCTTGACATCACAATTACCATGAATTAACCATAGACTTAAGTTGACAAAGTATAAATTTTGTACCTTAGTAAAGTTTTTTTTCGGCAAGAGGTTAATTAACCAAAAATTTCCAACATTTTTCACAGACAACATTCACCACACACTTCCCATAAGATCAAGTTCACATAAAGCGCATTCAACAAAACATCAGTTGCAGATTCTTTTTTTTGGTTCAAATTTGCCCTCGTATGCCCGGGGGAATATCTCAGTTCTCGGTCATTTAATCCTTTTGGTCAAGCTTGGCCGCCGCAAGCCCGTATGTGCTCCCAAGCGGCCAGTGTTCGTCCGTTGTAAGGCCGTCTTTTATTTTTACTCGGGTTATTGTAGAATTTGTGCATAATAATATAGGAAATCTACCGAAAAGAAATGTCTCAAAAGTTAAGGGCGCATAAGTCTTGCACGGGGCGCCAAAATACCTAAAGCCGGCCCTGCTTGTGGAGACTTGAGACTCTTACAGCGCATGGAAATAGCGATTTGGAGATTCTCTTCTTTTATGGCGCGGGCACTATGCTTTAAGGACTTTAAGTCCGCATTGTAGTAATACATTGGGTTCTTCCATTTAAAACTCAGTTATACTGTAAGGGTAAAAAAACCGATGGCTGCTGAACGTTGAAATTAAAAACGCAATTTGGTATTAAATTTCGTAAGTTGGTTTCTGTGGATGTGTGTGTATTCCTGACGTTCAACCATTGGCATCTTGAGCATTTTTAATTCCTTTTCCTGCTGAACCAAAAAATCATTAACTTTACTCTTACTTTCGCCAATTATTTTTTGTAATATACTTTCTCCTTGGCGAATTGCCTGCCTGCGTTCCACGTCTTCCCTACAAACTGTTTCCGATTCATTTTTTTCTTGTTAACCTTATGCCAATTATTTGCATACAATTAAAATTTCTAATCAGAAACTCTCCCTCTCTCTCTCTCTGTCCCTCTCTCTTGAAATCAGTAGAAAATTATTACAAAATTAATTAAGGATAGAAATGCTCGAAACTCGAAGCATTCGCCAACCACAAAGGATCACGGTCCTCCGCCCGCCGCCGTTCACTTTGTGTTGTCATTTTGAGCACATGTTAAAATTTCGTTCCACCACAGCCAGGAGAGAGTTCGGAGTCCTTTAATTTCACGAAATCCTGTCGTATGGGCATCGTCCCGGCTCGAATGTAGAGCCAGAAGGGGTTTTTTTGGTTATACTTTGCTGAAAACAGCACCTCGTAAGTGACTCGAGCAAAAAGGGGGTAAAATTTTAATGCGAACCCCGGAGTGGAACACGGAATCCAAACACCCAGTCAATGACATCTGTCTCAGTAGCTCGGGCCTCGATTCCCGTTTTTTCCCTTATATTGTGTGTGTATAAATTTTTTTTATTATTTTTCGAAATGAATTTGAAATTTTCACCCTTCGCAAATCCGTTGCCGAAGCGCCCCTGTCTACTGCGGAAGATAAAAGGACTCCTCGGCGCTCACCGCAGTCGTAATCGCGTTCTCCCGTTTTCCTTTCATGAAATTTACCTCTGACGAAAGCACACGCCTACAATTCGAAGAACTCCGAGTCTGAGCTTCGATGATGCTAGAAAGGACCTCGTCCTCGCTCGCAGGACGCTGGAGTGAAAACTGAAAAACCTCCGAGAAGGATTCCCGTCCTGCCAGCCGACGTCAGATCCCCCCGTTCAGTGTCGGTGTGGGTGCTGGTGCCAAGGGGGTGTGGGTCGACGAATAAATCGATTCCAAGATGGGAGTCCGGGGTTGACTCTCTGGATATTGCCTTGCCACACGACCGTGTGTTGTTGTTGTCACTGCTGGCAGTGTGCTGCTATTTTAGCTTCGGTATAAGGTCCCCGGTGGGTGGGGGTGGCCGGGTGACAGGGTGCGCTCCTATAAAATATAACTCTAATGGGGAGTTGCAATTTGATATGTGTTTCATACTCGCACATATTTCTGCTAGACTCGGTCGTGTACGTTGGGAAGAAGTTTTAATCGAAAGAGAGGAATTTCTCATCGGCATTGAGAACTACTTTTTGCCAATTATTGTAATTGGTATAAAAAGCCAAAGGATGTTGTTTTATACCCAGACGTAAAACATTGCTGCGGCCACAAATGTATCGAGTTTGCAAATTTTAATTAAAAAAAAATCGCATTTGTTTGATTTAGTAATCGATTTTAGTCTTAGAATTAGTGTTCTTTAGTTGGAATTTTTATGGCATTGTCAATGGACAGAATTTTATGATGATTGGGTGGATTTATGTCGGGGAAGTTGTGTCTCTGCACTACTTTTATATACCATACATAAATTGATTAATATTGCTGACATATAAATCTAAATGTCCTTTTTCCTGTCTGTAAGCAAGTTCCACCAGATGTGTTTTGGGAATGGGATATTACGAAAGTCATTTTGTGTATGGTTCGTACAACACTGTTGTCTAGACACTTGATACTTAAGGTATGCAGTAGTATTGGACTGAGAAAAATATATCATGTAAGGTCCTTAAATTTGACTAAACGATTGCTTGTAGTTGGGGGAAGTGTGTATACAGTGCTATACGATGTTTAAAAAGACGAGTACCCACGAATTGATAACATCTCAATAGAGTGGATCAAGCAAGATAGTGAGCCGCTGTCAACAGCTCTGCGTGTACTATGCTGTATAACCGTAAAATACAAATTCAACTCCGCAAACTATCCCTTTTAACCACAGTATATAAACTAAAGGTCGGTTTACATGCAACGATTTGCTTGTGCCAACTGGCTTGCGCGCAAGTCAATTTGCTCAGGTGAATCGTTGCGTGTGAAAGCAGTTCTTTGTTTTGCGCAAGCCAAAAAGCTTGCCTTGTGCAAAGTATGTGTAACCTCAAGCTGGTGTTTTGGCATGAGCATCGAAACGATGTTCAAGCCTAGACTGCAACTCTCAGCATGCCCTTGGGTTAATGGTGGCGTTCGTTCATAGTTTTTATACCTAAGGCAGGTAAAGCCTCCCATTCAACACCCATAGACTTCAGGCCAATCAGTCTATCATCCTTTCAATTAAAGACTTTAGAAAGGCTAATCGAAATATATCTGAGGCAGACCATATTAACCTCAGAACTCTTTGCCGCACAAAAATCTACTGATACTGCTCTTCGCTCATTGCTTTCAACCATTAAAAACTCCCTCAAGGTCAAGGAGTATACATTAGTAACATTTCTTGACATAGAGGGAGCGTTTAACAATGTATTGCCGAACGCCATTACTTACTCTGGCCTTGACAGAACATGGAATCGAGGCATTGCTGGTGTCTCTTATCCACCAAATGCTTACTGGCAAAATGGTGAGCTCGATCTTGGGCGACAGCTCGGTCCGAAAGGCCTTAAATAGAGGAACTCAATTTTCAAAATGTGGAAATTTTTCAAAAAAAAATTGTATCATCGTAGTTGTAATAATGTATCAGATCAGTGTAAAAATATTAAGTCGCTGACTGCTATTAGTAATCGAGCGCATGAGCATAAAGTTCATAATTTAGGCAAAATAATACTTCTGCGAAAAAGGAATGCCAGTTTATGCGCGATATAAAAACATTAATTTCCAACGTTTAACGATAAAATCTATGGAAGTGTATTATGTCTGTGATCAAGCAAGGTATGTTTATTCTTATTTAATTTTGTATTATATTATAAGTTCATTGGTTTCTGATGCAGGGCTTAAAATTTGTGGCAGTGTGTATTTTTTGTAGGGGGTTTTTTAAATGACATTTTCTCTAAAATGCGCAAAGTTCTATTTTTGAATCTTTTTTTTATTATAAACGGAAGGCTTTGCATATTAGTTAATCGAAAAAATTAGCAATAGAACTTTGCGCGTATTCGAGAAAATGTCATTTAAAAAACCCCCTACAAAAAATACACACTGCCACAAATTTTAAGCCCTGCATCAGAAACCAATGAACTTATAACAGTGTGCGACGTTACAAACCCTCTCAAGTTGGATTCGCACATATGAAAACCATTGTTGAGCACTGCTAGACGCATACGGCGTGAGCTAGGCGAGACACAGCCAGATTATTTCTTCGATAGAGTATACAGAGAAGAAAAGAAAGGAAAATTGAATCAGCTGTTTTAGCTTTTTCAAAAAAAAAAAGATTATACAGAGGCTCTGTCCGTCTGAAGCCTACTTTCATCTCGCTACAGACTTGGGCCATATCTCAAAATGTAGCTCTTGGTCAAAAGACCAAAAACTGAGAAAATGGTCTGGAAATTTAAATTTAAACAACAAAAAAGAGATTTCTAATAAAGTCCATATATCGGTAGCCTAGAGGTAAGGCGCTGGAATCCTATCCCAGGGGAACCAAGTTCAATCCCCGGCCGCAAAATGGTGAAATACATTTTTTTTTTACTTCGGTGTAACATGTTTTGATTATATTTCTCACTAAATTATATTATTTAATAATGATACTCAGGAGAGAACATAAACATTTATTTAATTAAAAGTGCAAAAAAAAAATATTTTCTTGAGTTTTTATGGCTCTTCGGCGGCTTTATAAATCATTAAGAAATTTCGCGGAAATAATATAAAGTATTTATTTGTTTATATGCATATTTTATATGCTGTTCATTTTATTATAGTTTATAGTCATGTAGGTGGTGCTGTAGACCAAAACAAAAATTCAATTTTATCGAACTTCGCTGTGGATTTGTCACAAAAAATATGTATGATTTAAACGAAACATTTGGTAGGTTTAAAACGAAAAGTAGATATCTAATTTTTACCAGGGCATATAAACGCTTACTGAAATGAATGAAAATTTATAAATTTAATTGCACGAACAATGTATTTAAGACCGTCCTTATATAGTCCAGGAAGAATAGAAAAAAAGTTGAAATAAATCTACCCTGCGATTTCTTGACGCTATAATTAAGAGAAAAATCGTAGGAATTCAATGAATGTGTTTTGGATAAAATTGGTCCAGGGCAACAGGTGGTAAAAAGCTAATAAAAGGAGCGAAAACGCGTTTTTTCACGTTTTGGGTACGAAAAATATGTTGTTTTGGAAAACAAAAAATACTACTTAATAGTGCTTCAAAAGACGAAAATTATGAGTTTTGGACCATTGATATCGGCCAACAGGTTTTTGCAGAAAAATTCAAAAACCGTTAAAAATGGTCATTTTTTGACATTTAATTATAGGGAGTGTAATTATCGTAGAACCTTGTGGCAGGGCTTAAATTGTGGCCACTGATGGTACCTACCTACAATAAAAATTTCATGACAAAATAATGGTAACTTTTCGAGTAAATCTCAAAAATGTAAAAACACCTGTTTCACAAAAAAAGGTTGAACAAGGCCCACAATGGTCCTAGAAATTTTTTGATTGACATTTTGGCTCGCAAAGGGTTGCTCTACAACCTCATTTTCATGAAATGTATGTAAAGTTTGATTTAACACCTTAAAACCCCGTTTGAAAACCACCCTTTTTCCAGTTTTTTTAATTAAAAACTTTACTTTTGAGCTTTTTCTTGAAAATCGTTCTTCGACAGTTTTATTAGTTTGTTTTTCACCTATTCTACAGGTCCAATTTTATTCGGAACATATTCATAGAATTCCTACGATTTTTCTCTTAATTATAGTTTTGAAAAACCGCAGTTTTTGTTTGCTTTTAAAAAAAGGCCCAAAGAGCTCACGAAGAAAACTTAAAAGAAAAGCTTTTTATTCAAAAAAACTGGAAAAAGGGTGGTTTTCAAACGGGGTTTTAAGGTGTTAAATCAAACTTTACATACATTTCATGAAAATGGGGTTGTAGAGCAACTCTTTGGGAATAAATTGGGCTCATCAAAAAAACTCTAGGACCACTGGTGGCCTTGTTCAACCTTTTTTCGTAAAACAGGTGTTTTTACATTTTTGAGATTTACTCGAAAAGTTACCATTATTTTGTCATGAAATTGTTATTGTAGGTAGGTACCATCAGTGGCCACAATTTAAGCCCTGCCACAAGGTTCTACGATAATTACACTCCCTATAATTAAATGTCAAAAAATGACCATTTTTAACGGTTTTTGAATTTTTCTGCAAAAACCTGATGGCCGATATCAATGGTCCAAAACTCATAATTTTCGTCTTTTTAAGCACTATTAACTAGAATTTTTTGTTTTCCAAAACAACATATTTTTCGTACCCAAAACGTGAAAAAACGCGTTTTCGCTCCTTTTATTAGCATTTTACCACCTGTTGCCCTGGACCAATTTTATCCAAAACACATTCATTGAATTCCTACGATTTTTCTCTTAATTATAGCGTCAAGAAATCGCAGGGTAGATTTATTTCAACTTTTAACTACTTTTCCGCTATCTCTCCTGGACTAATAGTCCATCAATATAAGGAAGTGATTTTTCTCAGAATTTTTAATATTTTACAAACGATTTGCCCCAAATCTAAAAATTTTTGCAGCCCTTTGTTTAAAAGCATATTTTTAAGTTTTTATTAACTAAATTTGTATGTTACAAGTTAGCGTTTGGAGTAATGGGAAAGCGCTAGATCGGGGTGCGAAAGGACCAAGGTTCGATTCTTGGTGGTGAGCATGCTCTTTTTTTTTTAACTATATGATGATTTTTGTAGTGTTTGTTAAATACTTTGTTAAGATTTAGATTACGCAAAGTCTCACAACTTATAACCTACATAAGCCTTTAACAAGAACTTTTCAAGATTAATTATATATAGCGTTGGTCAGTGTAATACTTATGAATCTCCATGGCCAAACTAAGATACAGCATTATGACAATAATTAAATCAATGCAACGTGAAATAAAAGTTTTAGTTAAGAACGGATTTGGCTTATTATAGGTAGATTGAGTTATTGCTCACAATTGAATATGTACCAAAGGTTTTAATTAGTCGCCGCTTTGAGATTTTATCATCAACGCAGGCTTAGTTTATTATACTACAATAAATCATCATAGCTAAAAAAAAAATTTGCGGCCATCACCAAGAATCGAACCCTGGTCCTTTCGCACCCCGATCTAGCGCTTTCCCATTACTCCAAACGCTAACTTGTAGGAATGTGGCAATAAACATATTTATTCATGCTTACGTAAAAAGGTACATTCCAATGCAAGATATGTATAAAGTTTCGAAGAAAGTAAACAACTGAATTATGACAACAGATTTTCTATTATTTATGAAATGTTTTTTGTATATTTTATGGAAATTGATAATCATAGGTAAAACGAAGAGTAATGTAATGTTGCCATAGATGGTGCTCACTATTCTTTGTCATAGATGGGGTGCAATTAAAATATATCAATTCTTTCAAATTCTTGGCGGGTAATTATTGGTGTTGGTCTCATTGCGAAGTGGGGGTACTTGTGTGCGTGCACGTGCATTTGCTATGGATAAACAGGTGCCGGTGTTTTTCAATAGATGTTCTACATTTAAAGAAAAGTGAAGTGCGTGCGTGATTTTTTCTTTAAAAATAAAAAAAAGTTAAATTGAAGTGTAAATTAATACAAAAGGTGAGGTAAGCCGAATTTTATATGTATGTTTAAGTAAAATAATACACCTAATTCTGTTGTGCAAAGTGCATCACATATTAGATTTGCCTCCAATCCAAAGAAAAATGTTTAGATTCGTTTTATATAGTGTTTACATGTGTGATGTGTTTTTTTTTTTTCAATTTGACACATTCGAATTATTGGCCTCGATTCCCAGATCCGGCGGATCGGAAGTGAGTGCGGATTTGAGACTGCGATTCTCAAATTCGCAGTCGCGGATTCAATTAAATCAAAAATTCGGAGTGATGACTCACACGCTAATGAAATACCCGATGTCGGATTATCTTAGGCGCATTTGTGGTTTCAAATCCGCAGAAAATTTGTTGCGGATCACACTTTTACAGCGCGGAAAATGTCAAAAAGAAATTTGCGGTTGCGGATTTGAGAATCGCAAAGTGTCAAATCCGCACTCACTTCCGACCCGCCGGATCTGGGAATCGAGGTCATTATTTTGTTTTTCCATAATTTTTGAGTAATTGTTTTGGGCAGAAAATAGCCGAAACTGCAAGCGTTTGTGCTCGATGCGTAAAAACTGAACTGACTGGTTGGCCATCTAACTAACAACCGGAAAAACTTTATGCTAAGGCATCGGACGTACACTTACAGTAGAGGTATATGTAGCTACACTAAAAATTTTCTTAGGACCACGGCCCTACATTAGAACGTCCTTGGGTTCGTTCATTGGTCAAATATGTTATATAATTCTTTCAGCAGCATCTACTTGAAAGATGCGTTAGTTTTTCAAGTTATTTGTTGGATTGTTTTCGTGAATCTTCACAATCTCCACTTAATATATTGTCATCCAGTCTGAAGTGTTATTCAACAGAAAGAATACCATGAAAAAGCGTAATTAGTGGCTAGTCTCTAGGCACAACATCCCACTAGTTTTAGCAACGAGCATATATGCAACAGCACATCAAGTTTATTCCATATAAAATCATAAAATCCCCAAATCCCCGATAGTTGTGGGCGAGTGTGTATAAAAATGTTGTATTCCCTCTTTTGAGGCCCACGTACACGGTGAAATTGGATGTACATCCAGATTTTCATCAAACCCATAGGTACGCGCAATGTATTTTGATCGGCCGACCGGCTCACAATCGATAGTTTTGGTTTTACATCCGCACTTCGATGTACATTCAATTTGTCCGTGTGGACGGCCTTTATAGCCTGACATCGTCATTTTAAGAATTTGTGCATGTAGTTATTAAATTCCGGCTCGGTATCGATCATTCTTGCGACGGCATTTTCATATTGCAATCGACGAGGCCTGTGCGTTGGCAACAATCTTTGAATAAGTTTCACTTTGTATGGGAAGAGTTGAAGATCTTGCTTCTTCTCTCTCCTGCTAGTGAGTAGCGCGCTTTAGAGTTGTTCCACTTGTGTTTAACTTCTGAGATCGTCGGCTATACAACATATTTGGATTATCCGTACTCGCACTTGTCTGAAGGCGCTGAATTTCTCCCATATTTTTACAATAAACGCTACTATTTTAGCGCTTTTTTTTCGATATGAATAGACACATAGCTAAAATGGCACTGAATGACGTTTTAGAATCGTGTTTATTTGTCGAAACTGGCTAAAAAATTTCAGAGTTATTCAATGTTGAAATTCCGAAGGTGTATATAGTTCATGGTATTCTAGTTATCATACCCTTTCATTTGATACCCATGTCAAGGGGTTGTGAATAAAGCCGTAATCCGCCCTCTTGAGACGGCCGCCATGAATCTAACGGTATGTTGAGTATACTTTATTGCTTATTGTATTCTAATTATCATACTCTTTCATTTGATACCCATGTCGAGGGGCTGTGAAGAAAGTGGTAATCCGCCATGGATCTAACGTTATATTGGGTATACTTTAGTCCATCCATCCAATGGCGCTACAGCCCAAATCGAGCCTTGGCCTCCTCTAGGGAATTTCTCCAAGTTTGACGGTGCCTTGCAGCAGTTTTCCATTTCCGAATGTTGAGCATTGTCTCTGTGTCAGCCGCCACAGGGACCATCCATTTCTTGCTGGGTCTACCTACTGGTCTATTTCCTAGAATTTTTGCCACCATAAGCCGTTTTGGAATACGGTTACCGTCCATCCTGATTACGTAGCCGGCTAGTCTTAGTCTGTTGATTTTTATAATCGTTGAGGGTTGTGGGTCGTCAAAAATTTCATAGAACTCGTTGTTGTATCTTCTTTGTCATATTTCATCCTCTCTCGTGGGGCCTATTATGCATCTGAGAACTGGGTGTCCTGGATCATAGTCCAAGTCTCGCCACCATAACACAGTACTGGTCATATTATTGTTTTGTAGGGTGAAAGTTTCGTTTTTCTGTGCACAAATGTTGAGTGCAGGATTTGTTTTTGGTCATAAAAAGCTCTATTAGCCATTAGTATTCGTCTAGTTTTTTCTTCCTTTTAATCGTTTCTTTTTGTAATTGTAGAACCAAGGTAGACTGTTTTATCGACTACTTCTAAATTGTGTTCGTTGATGGTTATATTTCTTCCCATTCTAAACGTTCCACACCTGGATTGCTGCATCACCTTTGTTTTCTCTTCGTTGATGTTCAGCCCTATGTCCTTGGCCGCCTCTCTTAATTCGACATAGACTTCTTTTACTGCCAAAAAGGACCTTTCCACGATGGATCCGCATATCCAAGTAGTTGTACAGACTGCGTTGATAAGGACGCACTTCTCTGTACTGACGTTTTTCTTATCACCCATTCTAGGGCCAAGTCCTTGTCTAAGTCCTTGTTGCACTTCGAACTCTTCTGGTACTGCATTTTGGACCCTTACTTTCGCCAGGGAGCTATTCGTTGCACATTCTATTCAAAGATCAAACCTCTGCTTTTCATTATTGATTTGGTAGGGGGGGGGGGGGGGGTTCTCAAGATTTTTGTATGGAGAGGTCGATTGAAAAAACTTACGGGCTACCACCCTGGTAATACTGCTTCTCGCTGTTACATTTACAAGCGAGCAATTAATTAGAAACTATATTCAAGAAAGAATTTCTCAAGAGGAGGATTTCAATATCACATCTATGCTTACGTAACTCTTCGTAATATAACGTGTAAAAAACAGACACCGACCCTCATAATTTCGAATGATTGAAATTCTTCAATACGATCAGCATACTCCTCCTCCATTTGGGGGGTATTTAAAATATTGATAAAAGTGCGATTATTTGTGCAATAACTCAAGTAAAATTATGCATTTTGAGTGCAAAAAACACCACTAACTGCCGAACGGCAACATACCTCCCATTAAAAGATCACCATAAATTTGGTATAAACATTATTAACAAATAAATATTCATCTCACGTCGAAAATACTTCATGCCCCTAGCAAACGAAGCCATTAGAAATAATGGATTTGAAATCGTAATGCTTTTCGCCCCCTTTCCCCACCCCCTTACATGCCGAAACATATATATACCTATAGTACAGGTTTTTGAACTTGCTGTGTGTCACACTGCCACTAAATATGTGGCAGTTCGAATAAAAAATTCATTTTAATACTTCTTCTTCGAAACTGGCGGAATTTTAAATTCTTTTTTTTTTTTTTTTTTATTATTATTATTAATGGACGTGCCATAAATCAGATGAGTATCTCATTATGGCACACGATGGAGCCACAATTTTCACCCTCTATTCCGGAATCAAAATCGAGTCGCCGAAGGGCTCAATTCCATTTCGCAATCGAATATGTACTTGCATCACTTCCACCACCGCCCGTCAACCGCGCCGGAGCAATTACACCGCAATTGTTCATTTCATCGATAAAAACCCCTCCGCCCCTGTTTGCCGCGTGCTGCAGCCAAACAACTGCATATAGTGCTGTATATGTGCTCTGATGGGTCTAGGTCGGCATCAATACTGCGTGCATTTATAAGGGTGGACAGATTTTATTTGGAATCTTCCCCATTATTATTCTCTTCGTAAATTGAAGTCGTTTGTGTGACTTTGAAAATAGCCTCAATCACGTTCATCGAGAGCAAAGTTAACGCAAATCCTCGTCAATAAGGCCCCGGAATGCCAATGACTAAGGAAAGTAAATATTGTTCTGGGCTTAATGTGTGTGTGTGCCGGGAAGAGGTCAGCCCATAAAAGCAACCCCTAAAATTAAGGGGAAGGCGATTCTCTGTAAATGAATTCTCCCTTTTTAGATGCCAAAGCATTCACTATGTCTCTCTACGCACAAGGAAGACATTTTTAGTCTAATTTTAAAATGAATGGATACACGAACAATTTCTGGAATTCCTTAACAAAATTGGAATGAGCTCTCCTCCCTCCCAAGGTTCTTGGGTAGGGCCTAGGTATTTTCATTTGGAAAAGCCATCCTCCAGAAAGACACAGCACTCCACCCCATCCGAAAAGATACAGCACTAAGTACCGAAAACAAATCCTGGTTTTTGTATTACCGTAAATTTAACCCTGAGATTTTCAGTATGGATTTTTAAATCTTCACCTATACACCGACACAATGTTTCCACTTTCTTTACAATGTTTTACGATGAAATGAAGTGAAAACGAGTGGAAAACTATATAATTTGTGTTGGTGTTTGTGAGCCAAAGGGATAGCGTGGCGAAGCAATGATTGGGGTTGGCATGGTAGACTCCCTTTAAGTTCAGAACTGCAAATAATAATTGTCAAAAAGATGCTTGGGAATTTCTCTGAAAGCGTAACTTTTTCTTACTCTTCAAAAGAATGCCCGGAAGTTGATTAATTGACATCGTCTTGATGAAGTTTTTTATTTTTAATGTCTCCTTTTTAAAATACGACAACAGAAAGTGCTAGACTCCCTTCGTCAGTTGTGAACTCGAATTTTAATATCTTTCTGAGTAAACTTAATTGTGAATTGAGTGTGTCAATCTCGAATGTAAATTAAAGTTATAACCCTGCACTCGGAGAATAGAAACCAGGTCCAGTCCCCAAAGAAACCAGGTCCAGCCTCATCAGCTGGTCACCAGTTTCCGAGAGGATTATTACCGTGCGCCTGCGTACCAGACTAAGAAGTACTACGCCAGTCCAATGCTACGATCCAACTGAAGACGCAGATGACGACATCAATGAAGAGTTCTATATGCGAATGAATGCGGTTTTTCGCTTTAAGGGCAGACCTCATGGTAAATGCACAGATCGGCCCAACAACAGCGGCCTTGAACACACAATTGGAAAACAAGGCATAGGTCACTAACAGCATCGGTGAGCTTTTCTGCTATGAGGCTTATCAATATATGGAACAATCTTTCGCAGTCAGTATTTCCGAACTCGTACAACATCCAAGAGTTCAAATACAGGGTTCATCGCCACTTTCTTCAATACCCTCCCGAACCCTCATAACCCTTAACCTATTTCCCTCCCGTACTAAGCTTACTGCTAGACTTTGCACCATGACGTGACAATTACATAACGGACTGGTAGTACAAAGAGTGACTCCTGAGCTTGGAACTGCCACATAAAAACAAAAAGCACTATTCTCCACAAAGGCATTCAACTAGTAGCTTTCTCGGACATAATTGGAAGAACATCAAAGCCTGTACAAAATGCTGCCTGCTCCAGATAGAATAATCGGCACGGAAACTATGATAAATAGTTTCATGGTCTGCGAAATGATCTAAAATTGATCACTCGTAGTAAAACTGTGCCTCGGCCTTAACATTGTCTTCCCACCTTGATCGTGGTTTGCCAACTGGTCTGTTGCCATCTGGTAGTATGTACAGGGCTTTTTTGGTATCCTTGAGTCATCCATTCTTTGGACATGACCGGCCCGACGTAAACGCAGTAGCTTGGCATGTGTTGAAAGTTTACATTCTTTGTCTAGATCGTATCGTATTCTCCATGCATTATCTTCATTGATTGGGCCGTATATCCTTCGGAGAACCGTCCTCTCGAATATATCTATTTGTTGGCTCACCTCTTGGCAACCCGGAACCTAATTTCCAACATCTATGTTCTGGCCAATCACGGCTGTACCTGCCTGGCGCCTTTAGAAATCTATCTGGATGATGCTTTTTCGACTGGCTGGGATGTATGCTTTCATAGTAAGAACGCCTACTAGTTCGCTCTTTCTCTTTTACAAGAGTTAGACGAGTGTGAAAACTTTTGTACGTACCTCAATCTACTAAATCTATCAATGTATGAATTCAATCAAAGCTAAAGAATTGTATGAATTCAATCAAAGCTATCGAGCTATAGTTCGAGAAGCTCCTGAAACTCAAAATCAGTAAAATTAAGTCATTATATGATGTCGGCTTGAGAAGAAAGAATCAGAATAATATTTCTGGCAATGAAAGTTATTTATATCTCAACATGCCTATCTCCGAGGTAGATCCGCTGAGACAGCTTTGCACGAGGTGGTTTTTTTTAACGAGAGAGTGATGAGAATCTTACATCGGTCTAGCAACAGGGAATGTTCCTTCCTAGGAGAGAAGACGCCACTGGAGGTGCGCACCCAGAAGTTAGTGACAGAGTCCTACTGACTAAGCTCACCTCAACTCAAAGGTGTTTACCAGAACATCTGGTGGATGGAATTGAGCGCCACTTCCATTATTCTTCACACATCCTTCGATCTTTTCGTATGGTCCAAGATGTTCTCAGGTATCTGGACTGGTATTAGTGCTCCGCAAACCTCGGGCCTTTAATGAAGACATGTTCCGCGACCTCTATATCGTCCGGGCAATACGGACAGAATGGTGAATCGTGCAACCTGAAGCGGTGAAGGTATGACTTATAACCTGCTTGCCGACTCAGCAACTGTGTGCGGTAATACCTCACTTCCACATGTTCCCTTATAACCCACTTCTCCACATTTGGTGTGTCTATGGGCTCAGCGGCCCTTAGTAGTTGAGCCTTCGACCAATTATCACTCCCAAAACCTAAGTGCGGGTCGAGAACACGAGGTGGTGAGAACAATCAAAAAGAGCTTACTTAAATTAAATGACCTAATGATGTCAGTAAAGTTTCCAACAGTAATTAGTGAAACTGTGCAAGTTGAAAGTTGCTCAGCACCCAGTCAATCCAGGCAAAGCTGAGTTAAAGCTCTTCACGAGGAAATCTAAAATTCCCACCTTCAACCTCGACTCGCACAGCTGGCATTGGTCCAGAAGACCAAGACTATTCCCAGCCTTCACATTAAACAACTAGCCTCGTGTAGGGCCTTCAGACTGAGAAAACCGGGGTCTGGCCTTCACAACTAAGCAACCATTACGTGTACGAATTGTGAGGGGCAAAGGCTAATTGGGTCTCCGGTCGCATTGGGGTCAACCCTACATCTAACCTAGCCTATATTGAACAGTTTTATAAAAAAGATGGGCTTACAATGACGTCATCGGTTATCGGCTCGGATGTAACCGTTTTTTGTGGTAAAAGCCTGTGTGGTGAACTTTGCGTGTGAGAACCACCTGCGTGAAACTAGTTAAACTTTGCTGGGGTAGGCTAGTGTGCCTTCGGTGGATTTTCATGCCGCAGGATTCTTGGTATGAAACGATAATCTGTCTGCATGGTCTACCTAATCAATCTGGTTTACCTGCTGTTCACCTGAGGGCTTTAAATTAACTTATTATGTCTCATACAAATTTATATAACTATGCAAATAGCCAGCTATATAAGGCAGACCAGACCAGATAGACCAAACAGAACAGGTCCATCCAAGAGCCTCCAAGTCCGCACAAGGTCTCACCTAAGGCTTTCGACTCTCACCCCTAGCATGAAAGCTCACCCAAACCACACTAACCTACCACAAAAATCTCACCACAAAGGTTCTTGTTCCGAATAAGGCTCACGCCCGAGCCCACAACCGATGACGTCACTGAGTCAGTAGTGGCCTAGCTATACTACTGAGGGACGAGAGATCGTCCATCACATACCTCTATCTGTTCTGAGAGGAGGTTGGTTGGTTGTTTTCGAAACTAAGTGAATTCCCTCTTACACATAGTAAGTAGATTGGAATGTTATGTATTCGAAAAGTTCGATAGTAGTCTATTGCCGTGTAAATTTCGGCAGAACGGCTGGTTTGATAAATACGACATAGTTGTTGTTAATAGGTATTTAGAAGCTGATCCATTTCGTATTTAGATGAAATGAATAAATCATATTTTTGCACAATGTCCATAGATAAGAACTTCTCAGTAAGAACAAATAAAATGTCTCTCACATATGGCCAATTTTTAGTGAGTAGTCTAAAAGGTACTGGTACGTAATAAGTACATCAAGATTTAATCAAGTCTGAAGCAAAATGAAAGAAAAGAAAACCAAAACAACAACCACTCTCTTTAAGAAAATGGAATCCAACTGGTGGGAAATATGAGGGGGTGACCCTAAAAGGTCAAAATCCGGAAAATTGAGTCAACGTACATTTTCGCATCCATTCCGCAAGACCTAAACAAGCCAATATCCTCTTTTGCTACCAAACATTTTTTTTCTTCATCTCATCATCCCTGTAAGGAAAAAAGACGTCGCCACTATTCACCCCTCGGTATTTTGTATCAAAACAGTGTTTTCCAGCCCCTATGCGACTACATCCCTCATACATATAACTACACCCAAGTCCGAGGCAATTTTCACATTTGTTTACGCATCGAGGATGTTTGTAGTAGAGAAAGGAGCACACACAACCCCATTCGAAAAAAGGAAGAATTTAGCCAAATTTTCTTAGTCGCCTTATTCCTTGTAAGCAGCAGCAGCAACACGTGACGTACTGAAACTTTTATTATTTCCCGCCTTTGTGATGTGTCTAGCGGTGTTCGAGTGACGGGACATATCTCTTAAGATTCATGATAGAAAGGGGGGGGGGGGTTTTATTCAGATTCAGGTTATTTAACTCTTCAAGAATTTGCATACATATAAATTCTAGGCAATATGGGGGTAACCTGTTTTTGTGATTACATAAAAGTGTTGCCAGCTGGAAGGATTATCTGCGCGGGGTTGCTTTGAAGTTTTTGTTTATTTTTCGTCTTAAATGATTAATTAAGGTGGAATGGGAGTCTTTGATTGCTAGAAATTGTACGTAGTATTTTCAATTATAATACCATGGTAGACAAGCGGTTTTTCTTCTATAAGATAATTTCACACAAAAGGGCTTATGGCTGTATTTAAGAATGATGCCGAAGTAAAATAACTAAGGAGGACACATGCTTAAGAGTTAACGATGTTAACGAATCTTGTATACTCGACTTCCTGTGAAGATCTTGATTAGTCAATATGTAATATTTTTCATATGAAATGTGAGCCTTGCGTTGGTTGCCCGTAGAAGCCCACCTCAGATCCACATACAAAAAAAAAAAAAAAAAAAACAAAAAGTTGAACAAAAGAAAATTCAAAGCAATCTGAACCCGTCCTGGTACCAAGCTTGACAATCTTTAAAAAATTTATTTGTAATATACATATCTAGACATTGTAACTTTTTTTCTCTCTCTACCACGTACTCGGCCTTACTTCTGCGAGTTGTAAAGAAGCAGCGATGCCATGCCATGTTTTCATATAAAAACCGGCGACCACTAGGAACTGTTCTGAGCCCTGTTCTAAGCTCCCAAAGTTTTTGAACATTTAAAGGCTCTCCATCCTCATAAGGGAACTTATAGATAGACGGTCCCCAAGATAGAGCTCCATATTATCATATGCATGCTAATTTAAACTTAAGGTCGCCTGATATCTTGAGTCCATTATTAGTAATACACGCAATTCAATCCTTCACGATCGTTTAGACCTTGGGGTTGAGGGTATTATCCAGTATATCAGCTCTAGATTCGCCGTATTCAGATTGATGGTCTGTCATCAATCATTAACAATAGGAACGTTTCCATTGCTGCGGAAAAAATCCTATCTTACAGCAATCCATAAGACAGGCGATAAGGTCTTGGTGTATTCTGTCTTTAAATAACTTTTTTTAACAAGATAGCTCCAATTCAAAATTTTCTTAACGAACAACAGCACGGATTTAGAAAATGGCGTTCAACCAACTCAAATCTTATAAACCTAACCTCTGAACTATTATGTGATATGGAGAATGGTCATCAAATCGACGCTGTCTATACGGACTTTAGCAGAGCCTTTGATCGTGTTGATCACCATATTTTAGTAACAAAACTTCCAAAATATGGAACATCAGGTGCTGCTCTGATTTAAAAATACACCATTCAAAATTATACACGATTTAAAAATAAACAGTGACATATCGTTCTCTCAGTCAAAACTGAATGCTCTGCAAGACGCGTGCACAACGAATAAACTGCATCTCAACATCGCTAAATGTCACTCAATCACCTTCTCACGAAGAAAATATACAGCTCCGGCAGTATTATCTGAACGACAAGGTTCTTGACCATGTCGATCAAATTAGGGATTTAGGTGTTGTTCTAGGCAACAAGTTAAATTTCAATTTGCATTATGATAAAATTACTGCCAGAGCCAACAAGCTATTAGGATTTATTAAGAGAAGAGCTAAAGAATTTGGCAATGTTTGGGTTACTAAAACTCTTTTCTGTTCCCTTGTCCGCCCAATCCTGGAATATGCTTGCACGATATGGGATCCCATATTCCATGTAAGTAGTAACAGGATTGAATCAGTACAAAAAAAACGTGGGGCGCTAAGGAAAAGTTCCAGTACCTATTAATAAAATAAGAATATATAGGTAAAGAGAGCTCCACGCTTTTTTAAATTTAAGTAAGTGGCTGCAGCAATAAAAACTTTACATTTAAAATTAAAAATTATTATTTTTTCAACATAAAAGAGTATTTTTTAGTTTTTTTAAACTATTTATTTTATTTTTTTTTTGTTCTTTTTTTGCAATTATCTTTTCGTCCTTCCAAACCCGAGTGCCGTTTTAAAAAGCGGTCCCCCAACTAAGTACTAACCATGTCCAATGCTGTTTGACCTTCATAATGGAAAGAGAGCCAGTATATTGAGTCCATTAATGGCACCCTTGACGTTCGCCAGGTTTTCTTCGTCCCACACTTTTCTTTAAAGAGCCAATTTCGCTACTCTTAGTAACCCTTCAAGTTTTCCCCGTACCTGAATAGACAAGAAAAAGAATTCTGATTTCATATATGTTCGAAAAGAAAGTCCTTCCCAGAATAGTTCAGCTGATATTTAAGAGAGTAGGATTTCCGAGACTAGAATAACGAAATCTGGATGAAGAAAAATAGGCTCAACAGGACAGCTACCTCGTACGAGCATAAGGAACTGCTGGAAAAATCGAGGAACAAAACATTTGTCGGTAGGATGGCGTACACAAGATTGAGGTTGGCTCGAGGTATATGCTTTGCGGTATTAAACTGGATGATATTGGACCCTATGCTGAAAGTCGAGCCATATGACAGTCGCATGGAGATGTCGATGTCGCCTCGTTTTTTAGTTGGTGTGCTGAGAGTCGGGTAGCGTAACAAGTCGTTTGAGTTGAAGAAGTTTTCGTTTCATTACAATTACAACTGTCAGCACAGGGATCATTAGTTCGCAATTGGACCGCCATTATCGAATTTCATTTGTAGAATAGTCGAATTAACTAAAGTGAAGTTTGTAGGGTATTCTTACTTGAATCCAAAAATATAGCTCTTTAAAAACGTGCATACATTTATGCCTAATCTCCAATGGCAAAACCAACCACGAACCAACCAACCAAAGTGCTGCTTCCTATTTCTTCCCATTGTAAATTGAATTATCCGTCTCGCTCGTGTTTTGGTCGACATGGGGTAACTTTTCGTATGTGTTAGTTAAACCATTTGAGTTGCCAGATGAAATTCAGCGGGCAATTTAGTACAAAAAATGTCAAAAATCAATCAAAATCAATGCATAAATGACGTTAAATTGTATTTGCAATATCCCGCCAAAAAATATGACAACAGAAAAGTCGAATCTAGTAATAATAATAACAAAACAGACATTTCTGACAATTCACATCTACAGTGATAGAAATGTGTGTGAACACCACGGTATACATATAATAAGGTAATGTAATCCGAATGTAAACATTGAGCTGTCATTTCGGTCGTGACGTCAGTAAAATCGTTCGGGGATAAACAAATTTAAAAATAATTTTTGCGAATTTTATTAAGTTGAAAAGTTGTGATTAGTAAATAAAGGAAGTATTAAGATAAGTAAAAAATGGTTAAATGTGATGTTATAAGTTGTGAGAATTATAAAAACAAACGATATTGTGTGGTGAACGTGAAATATTTAACATTTTCGAAGGTTCAAAATTTATGTGATTTGCGGATCCGAGATTGTGGAAATAAAAGTGATTTAAATATTCAAACCGCAAAAATACGCTTTGCCCACTTTTTAGGGCAGGGCTATAGATTAGAAGGCATTTATTTTAAGACCCCAATTGTGAAGAAAATCCTTAAGAAAGGAACTATTCCTAGTCAAAAGAGAGAAGAAAGTGCTAATAAAAGATACTAAAGGAAAATTCTGTTGAATAAAAAGAATATATGAAATAAAGTACTGATTTTACTTAAATACTGATTACTAAATTTTCTATTTCGCTACCTTCTAACTTCACCATTGGGGTCTTAAAATGAATGTCTTCTAATCTATAGCCCTGCCCTAAAAAGTGGGCAAAACGTATTTTTGCGGTTTGAATATTTAAATCACTTTTATTTCCACAATCTCGGATCCGCAAATCACATAAATTTTGAACCTTCGAACATGTTAAATATTTCACGTTCACCACACAATATCGTTTGTTTTTATAATTCTCACAACTTATAACATCACATTTAACCATTTTTTACTTATCTTAATATTTCCTTTATTTACTAATCACAACTTTTCACCTTAATAAAATTCGCAAAAATTATTTTTAAATTTGTTTATCCCCGAACGATTTCACTGACGTCACATAAAATTGACATTTCGGGAATACATTACCTTATATATGTATACCGTGTGTGAACACATTTTGTCAGCTAATTCAGCCTACTGGTACGTGGTTGGTTCGTGGTTGGTTTTCTCATTGGAGATTAGGCATTAGTTTCGCAAAATAGTTGTATCCTCCCCTATCAATGATTCTCACTTCTGGTTTATGGGTGGTATGTTAAATGGGCTTTTTCCTCAGCTTAGCTATCTCTCCAAAGTTTAAAACAAACCAAAACGGAAATTAATAACAAAATAAAAAATCGATGAAAACCAGTGATTTTTTTTACCAGATGTGATTAGAACCTGTCTGGCAAGTAAAGGTTACTCGTAGCTGTTGCAGCCAACACCATCGCCACATAAAATGTTTAGTTTCTATTTGTTTCTTTTCGCGGGAACCGGATATGCGCTTCTTATGAATAATAAAAGTTTCTGCTAATAATAAAATTTTATTGAAACAAATTTTATTTTTAGAAATATTTTTTTCTATTTTTATTCTTCGAAGAATTGTAATTTATTTTTATATATTTTTTTGGTTAAAGCCATAGTTCATGCGGGGTTTGACAATCCAGATTTTGTGAATGAAGTAAAGAAGGCAATTGTTGATAAAATCCGAAAAAATATTTAATTAAAGAAGCTTACCTCATGAAATTACCTCCAATTAACGTGTCATCTTTGATGTGCCTCAATTTGTCGAAGTTGAATCAGAACCAACTAAAATAAAAGCGTCCGCAGTGCACGTGAAACGCCAAGAAAAGAATCTAATTTCCTTCCAAGTATCAATCAAATTAATTGCTTCAAAAATTCGCCCTACTCCACAGCGCGCCCGCCAAGGTAGTGTCTGGCCGCCAGTAAGAAATCCTCCTTTGAAAAATCACCTTCAAAGGGAAAATTTTAAAAGATCTCATCTCAAAATCCTATCATCTCCTGAACCTGAGAAATTGTGGGGGTGGCCTCTTCGGCGTCTTCTATCGATATCAAAGGTGACGAAATGTACCACGGAGCGCTGTCATACACGCTTCAAGGTGGCCAGTATTACGCTAGACCAGAACCACAGCCGAAAGAGACAAGGTCTGGGTCTGATGTGGCAAATGCTTGGTGCTCCTTGTCTTACATAAGCCCACAAGAAGCTGTGCCCCGCGTCACGTACATTCCGTTTTCGTGGGCTCCACGGAACCGTACGGATTGACGACACACAGCATAGGAGCAGCATGAAAGTACCGTCGAGCATAGAACTAGAGGGGGACTGGCAATGGTTGGAAATGCTGCCTGAAAAACTGTGGAAATGGGGGGAATTGCGGGGTAGAACTTTTCTTGGGCACGCGTTTCACATGCGCAGTTGCCGTCTTGAGCCGAGCTTCTCCGCGCTTTCCAACTTTCTCATTCTTTCCCACCGCACGGTTCTGTTCTGCTGTCAAATGCAGCTTCGACACTCTCCACTCTGCTCCATGTTGCCCAGAAGGTGTCTCGGCTCGGCTGCAGCTGGCAATTGCTACTCATAAGTTTGCGTCCAAGTTTCCATCATCAGGTAGGCGGTGAAGGGTTGCCAGAAGAAAGAACTAATTGGGATGAAAGTCCCAATAAAGTGAAATGCTTGATAGGAAATAAACAAGAGAAGTTCAATTTCAATAAAAGCTTTTCAAGAATTTCATCAGCAAATCCACAATAACAGATATGCGAGGAATTCGAAATGAAATAGATTTTATATACATAGACGTGGATGCAACTGAAACACAATATGACAATATTTTGGTCCCTCAAGAAGAATATTTTAATTTCTGTAGAACGCTCAAAGTCTCTAACTAGGGATCACACATTGTTTTTATTACCTTAAGTGTTTGTATGCTTGTCCAATCTGCCTTACGTTTTGATTGATAACTCTCGTTACATTAGTTTTTTTGGATGCTTAACTATTAAGGATATTTTTGTTATTCGTCTTATCCTTATCTTCATCGATAAGGAAATAGAAGCGCTTATATATTCTCCAACCATAGCCTGGGGGGAGCTCGGTAGTCTAGGGAATAAGGCGCCATCTCAGAGGTCCCGGGTTCGAATCCCGGCAGCACCGCGGTCCTTCGCTTTCCTTCTTTCTTCTCCCCCATTTACATTCCCGATTCTCCTGTTATAGCCTTCACTATCCCTTCCCCGCTCCTCCAAGCGCATATCATCGGTTGGTTGATGAGATTCAACTCGTTTCAGAAGGCCCCGATATCAGAGTCGGGTAATGGTTGGAGTAGGTGCAAAAAATATCGCGGCTTGGTTACGGCTAGAGCTGCTCTTCAACATTGCGCTCTACACGAAAACAAAAATAGATCGTCGTCAGTACAAAGGGGCTTTCCCTGAGCCTCTAGTCTTCCACACAAAAAAACGAGTTTGCTGAGACGGCCATTCACACTTAAGTTGGAAGGAGCAGTGGACTTCGTCCTCGGTTGACTTGCAGCCGCTCCACTTGTGTCTTTAATGCCGCTATCTCCTCTCGCAATTGCGTGAGCTTCGACTTCGGGGATCATGGTGACCTCTGCTATATATTGTCCGCCATCTCTGCTAACCTGCTTTTCTGTATTTATATTTATTATTCTGTTAATAACTATTCAATTAATTAATGACTGCAACTGGAAAACTGATTAGCACCAGTTCTGTATGTATGACAAATGATGTCTTCTTCTTTATTCGTTGTGAAGTTGGTGGTCGTTCTTCGTTATCAGCGCCGGAAATGCTGCCATATAATACACACTTTACTTGATCTACTTCGTAGCGCCAGTAGGTGTTCCAAATTGTCATCTTTATCATCCTGGACATCCAAATCGTATTCATCTCTTACCATCCTTGGTCGAATTTGATCCTCATTCCGCTTAACTGCCCCTGGTTCCAATTTGACCCTGTATGATAGGGCACCTATCCTGAATAAAACTTCGCCGTGCTTCCACCTGTTGTTCACCACTTAGCTCCGGACCAACATTCGATCTCCACTGCTGCAACTTCGTACAGGTGTCGAACTCGATCCGTTCTGGGACTGCTTGTGCACATCGATGGTATCCGAGTGTAATTGGTCGAAGTACGTCCGAATCCTTATGTCCTTCTGTCTGAATAAAAGTACAGCAGGCGAACATGCGGTTGTCGTACATGGTATCGTATGCTGGTTTAGGAGGAACCTTCCAGTCTCAAGTATACATATGTCTCCTCGTGGAGCCTTTTTAATGAATTCTTTTGCCTTTTTTACCATTATTTCTGCTTGCCCATTGGAGGCCAGACGAAAAGGTGCGGAAATACTTGCCTTTGAGGTTGTTACTGCAGAATCCTCTAAACTCAGGCGATATGAAGGCTGCTTCGTTATCGGAGATGATTGTTTCTGGTAATCCAGACGTGGCGAACAGAACTCTGAACTAAAACGAAGTCATTTTGGCGAATGTGTGACTTTCGCTCCCTAATAAAACTCAAAACTAACAAAACGCGTATGTAAGGCAAAAACATCATGAAATCCGGAGCTCATATCTTCGAATTCGAACCTTTCATAATTTTTATCAACACACTGCAATTAAATGTTTTATTTTCTTCGATTGTTTTTTATCTGTAAGTAGTATACACCGAGAGGGCCATTTGTACCTAACGAAAATGATTAAGTTGCTATAAATCACATTCAACAATACATTTGCAGCAGATTCTTTTTTTTGCCCAAATTTGCCATCGTATGCCCATTTGTACATCTCTGTATTTGGCTATTTAAATCTTTTGGTCAAGTTTGGACGACGTGAGGCCTAATGTGCTCTCATTAAAAATGGTTAAAAACTCTACGGCCATCATATGTCCCTTAAAAAGCCAAGCGGCAGGTGTTCGCCCGTTGTAAGGAAATTTTTTATTTTTATGATCAGGACGGCACGTAACTATTTCGTAAGCTTATGCTTTTGTCTCTGATGATATTACAATTATAGAATACTTATCAGAAAGATAGTTGGAAGAGCAGCTGAAGCATTAAAGCTACTTACTTGATAATATTTTCAACTTTCTCTCTTCAGCTTTAATTCAAAACTTAGTAATCAACCTAACTTGTTTAGTATTTTAAAACCTTGTTATAATTTTATATCAACTATAAAGTCCTGCAGCGTTTCTCCCAGTGGGCCAGCACGTTAGGCTTGCCATAAATATTGTACCGCCATTACTTTAATTAAAATTGAGTTAATTTCAGTTAATGCATATTGAAGCATTGCACGGAACCAAAAACAAAACTGTTGTCGCTATTACAAAGGCGAGAACCAAGCCGAAACTGATAACCAACTCATCTGCAAAAGTAGAGAGGGAGTAACAAATATTGATTGCTGGCCCTAACGAGCGAAACATTTTCCCTCTTTTGTTTACGTTTTCGTAGTAGGTAATATGAAAATACGTAGTACATAAAAATCGTACCCAAATTGTTTCAAGTGAATCAAAATTATCCAATTTCATCAACTTTAGTAAAAGGAAGCAGCCATTCACCACAAGCGACGCCGCCCAGAGTGTAACACAATACAAAAAAAAATATTTCGCTGTGAAACAAAAAATACGCAAAATTTTCGTCGGAATAAATTACTACTAGGCGAAAAATTCATTATCATCACTTCTTAAATCTCCGCCGATTTGGTGAATTGTTGCTAGCGGAATTTTTTTTACGTAAGACACCTTGACTCCATTTCACTTTCAGTTTCCCATTTTGGGCGCTAGATACGTCGGCGGCAGCCGTAGAGGGGATTCTCTCGCATCCAAAAAAATTCAATTGTCTTGTTACCGCCTGATGTCACTGCACGACGACGACGACGACGAACTCCATGCGAACAGCAGACGCGTCCTCTATGTCCAATACGGCAGTCTGGTCTACACCTTTGGTTATCTGTTTCGGAACGAGGAATCGCGCGAAGCTCCCAGAAAAGACTTCCAATCAGAAAATATTTCCAACAAAGCACCAGGCTGCCGCCGCCGTCTCCTCTGGTGTCGCCTTGGGCCGGACTCACGAACGTGGTCATTGAAGTCGTCTTGGTCAGCAACCTGCACGAATTAATAAAGTCCGAAACCGAGAATCAGCTTCGCGATGGCACGCTTCCCGCTGAAACCAAAAGTGGCACAAAGTACAGAGTGGGAGTCGAAGCGAGACGCAGACAGGTAAAGGCATGAAAAGGTGAGCGCGCCCGACGCGCCTAACCAGTTTCTTCAGGTACAGTTGCACTGTAGTAGACCGCTGCGCCGCCCACCCACACCAGGAATATCTCCTCGGGTCGGTGCTGGCTGCTTCAGAAATGTTTTCCGATTACGGCTTATGACGTGTGAAAATGGAGCTTTAACTAAATCTGATTCACCTCCGCTAAAAGCACACCCGCCGCTTCCGCAGAGACAGACGCACCTGGGCCAGGTCGAGCGGTCCAACGTCTTTCTTTGCTGGTTGCTGATCCTGTTGACTTTGGCCACTCTGACACTCTGATGTCGTCTGACGTGATGAAAATCGATTTTGGAGCTTTTTTTATTGAAAAGCTCCGACAAAAGCTTGCGAGGTAACTTTTACAGCCACAGAACCGTTTATGCTGAAGGAGGGAAGTCCTGGAACCCTAAAGAAATTGGACGTCGCATGGCAGATGGGAAAGGAGCTTTTGTGGAAAATTTTCCTTAATCAAATCCTCGGAGGTTAATCGCTTTTCCTTCTTTATCCCGTCAGTTAGGGAAAAGCTTTAATGAAAATAGGGAAAAATTATTTTTAAGTTGTTCTGATCTAGAATGGTGTATGTGGAGGGGGATTTGCGAAAGGAAAACGTTTTTAGGTTAAGCACAATTTCTTTTTTCAACAGGCCAAAAATTCCACATAAACAGGTATACCTAGCATTTTCCTACAATTTTCTTTTTGCCGCAATAAACATAGCAAACAGAATTTTCACAAAAATCGAGCAAAGTTGTAATTGAGACACGTTGGGACGATGGCGATAATCGAAGTACTTAATGCAATTGTAATTGGTTGTAATTGGAGAACGTACTTCTATGGGGATGACAATTCAATTTTATTAATGACCCATCAGAAGGATTTTAATCTATCATTGAGGTTCCTCAATTCCGGTCGATTTTGTATGATAGGATCATTCACATCCGATTGAACATTACTCGTTCAAATTAATGGTTTAGTTGCTTGCAATGATTTAAAAATACATAATATAATTGAAACGTAACCAGATTGATGGTGTATAGCTGTGATAAGTAAGAGTTTCTGCAGTGTTGAAGGCCGTTTATTGCGAGGCGATCTTTTTAAATAGGAAGATAGATTAAAATAGAGAGGGAGATAGCACAGATAATTTCCGTGACTAAAAAAATCGATTTATTGTGTAACCCTGTTTACTACTATTACTGGTCCTGGATCCCAGATGTTGTCGTTATCTTCTTCTTCGATGGCTCTACAGCCCAATTCGAGCCTTAGCCTCCACCAGCTTCTTCCTCCAAACGTCTCTCTGCTCCGTAGCTTGTCTCCAGTTTCTTGTATCGTGCAGTTTTGCTACATCGGCCTTAACGTTGTCTTACCACATTGACCGTGGCTTGCCAGCTGGCCTTTTGCTATCTGGTAGTATGTACAGGACTCTTTTTGGCATCTTTGAGTCATCCATTTTTGGACATGACCGGCCCAACGTAAACACAGTAGCTTGGCATGTGTCGAGATTTTACATTCTTTGTACAGACCGTACAATTCGTGTTTGTTGTCTTCGTTCGTTGTCTTCGCTGACTGTGGACCCCAGGTAGTTAAATTCGTTTACCCGTTCGAAGTTATATTCCCCCAGGTGGTGTTGTGATTTCTTCTTCTTCTTTCCACTCTTGACTGAATTAGAATTTTACTCTTGTTGGGATTTATTTGCAGCCCTATATCTTTGGCTCCGTCTTCTAATTCCGTGAATATTTCTCTAAGGTATGACAATGATTTGGCAAGGCAGTTTATAACGTCGGAACATCCTGCCAACTGTTTGGATTTGTTAATCAGGGTTGCGTTCGCATCAATGTTTACTTTGCCAATTACTCCTTCTAGGCAGAGATTAAATATCATGGGTGCCAGCCCATCGCCTTGCTTTAAGCCTTGCTTGACTGCTGTTACATTCCTACGTTGACTTAACGGAATGAGTTTGATGGCACGATTTTCCACTTTGTCGAAACAAGCAAACGTGGGGGCACCTGCCAGATATACGAACCCTATTCAAGGCGGAGCTGAATGTAAGATTTGTAGATTTTCTTCAGGGTGGCTAGCTGGAGGAGCAACTTGCTCTTTTAAGAAACATAAGGCATTGGGAGGCTTATTGGGAGATTTGGAATAGGTTTTGCTGTCAGTTGCTACTAAATATTGTTACTGAATTTGCCAACCTTGTCTTTAGCCTCTCTCACCGATATGAAAATATAATTGTTGCTGGTGATTTTAATGTTGACCTCCTGAAAGCCAATTCTCGTACGGATTCGCTCAGGCATTTTCTTGTATCGCTGCATTTGCATATCTTAAATCAACTACCAACATTTCTGAGTTGCCTGAATCCTTCCTTACTTGATATTCTGGCTACGACCGCCTCGGATGCTGTAATAAGACAGAGTCAAATCTCCCCTCCTAGTTTTCTTGACCATGACCTACTATTCCTTTCCACTCGTTTTGCTTTTTCCCCATCTACCTCATCTTCTTCAGTATCATACCGTGACTATAAAAATATTAATTTAAATCTGCTATCTGTAGTCACTGCCTCCATGCCTTGGGATGATATCTATTTCACCACTAATGTTGACACTAAAGTTGATCTATTGACTACATTTATTCAACACATTTACGATCAATGCGTACCTATAGTAACAAGAAGTCAGCGGTCTTCTGCCCCGTGTCCTTGGTATTCTCGTGAGATCCGTGATCTGATTAATCAACGTGAATTTATGTACAGACGCTATCGTAAAACAAAGATTCACAGCTGTCTTAGTGCTTATAAAAAACTTCGCAACCTCATCAACAGTAAAGTAAAATTTGCTAAACGTGAGTTTTATTCCCGCAAGCTTGATCCTGCCCTAACTTCCAAACAACTTTGGTCAAATCTCCGGTCATTAGGTATTAATGCTTCCGAATCTATACCGTTTGATGTGAATGTGAATCTGCTCAATGCCTCCTTCATTCAATCTCCTCCTGATCCTACACTCCTCACTCAGTCGTGCTTTCAACCATCTAGTCCATTCAGCATCGATGGTTTTAACTTCCGTTGTGTGGACTCCTGCGAAGTTCTGGAAACGTTGCTGTCCATCTCATCTAACTGCATTGGTTGCGATGAAATGTCTCCCCGTTTTATCAAGCTGATTTCTCCCCTAATTGTAGGAACTGTCACGCATATCTTCAATTATTGTCTGACAACTTCCCGAGTACCCCAGCTTTGGAAAAAGTCTGTTGTGATTCCGTTACCAAAGAAATCCTCACCCGTAGATTTAAAAGATTATCGCCCTATCAGTATTCTTCCTTTCCTTGCCAAAGTCTTTGAGAAAACTCTCTTCGCTCAGATCATGCGCTATCTCGAATCGAATAACTTCCTCTCTAAATTCCAATCTGGCTTCCGTAAAAATCACAGTTGCGAAACTGCTATATTGAAAGTAACTTCTGATCTTCGCTCAGTTCTAGATCAGGGAGACGTAGCAATACTAGTTCTTCTTGATTTCTCAAAAGCGTTTGACTCAGTAGTTCACTCTGTTTTGCTCTACAAGCTTAGTGCATTCTATAGTTTTTCTTCTTCTGCTGTTCGACTTTTCTCATCTCTTCTATCTAATCGGCTTCAGTGTGTGCGCCATAATGGTACTGTGTCTTCTTTTTTACCAGTACCTTTGGGGGTTCCACAAGGTTCAATTCTTGGTCCCCTTCTTTTCTCATTATATGTTAATGATGTCATATCTGTTATCCAACGTTGTTCCTTCCATCTGTATGCTGATGATCTCCAGTTGTATACCTCTTGTCCTCCTAGTCAGATTAGATCTTGTATCTCAGATTTTAATAATATTCTGTTCCAAATAAATCAGTGGAGTTCATCCAATTTCCTTCAATTAAATCCTAATAAGTGTAAAGCTCTCGTCCTTAGACGTCCCACTCTGTCCCTGGACAATATTTCTAACATATTCCTTAATAATGTTCCTCTTCCCTTCGTTGACTGTGTCAATAATCTTGGCATTGCCATTAATTATAAACTATCCTGCTGCAGTCAAGTCTCACTTATGCTCTCGAAGATCTATGCTACACTACGTAAACTTTGGCTCTACGGTAGTCTCTTATCACCATCTATCCGTGCCAAACTAGTTAAAGCTCTTGTGATACCGCACTTTCTTTATGGCTCCCTGGTTTATATATCTTTTGACTCGTCTTGTCGTCAACGACTAACGGTTGCATTTAATGATTGCTTGCGTTATATCTTTCACTTGAGACGGACAGATCACGTCTCGGATATACGGAATTCCTTATTAGGATATGACGTTTTTCGTCTCTTAGACATCATGGCTCTGGTCCTTTTATATAAAGTGTTCTATACCAAAATTCCTTGTTACCTATCTGATTTCTTATCTCCCTTGCACTCCACTAGATCAATTAAATTTCTTATTCCTGCCCATCTGTCCCTAATTGGTAGTCGCTCCTTCTTTGTGCATGCTATTAGGCTTTGGAATAGCCTTCCCAATGTGGTGCAAAGAATAGGCACAGTCGCGGCGTTCAAAAAGCAAGCATCTATTTTTCTCTCCTCCTCTTAATTTTCTCTTCTTCAGTCTCTCTAATCGTTCTTTCTTCTATGCTTTTATGATCACAGAAATAGTTTTAATTAATTTGTGTAATTATCTAGTTAAGGTTAGTTTAAGCTATTTATTAAGTTCCCAATTTTTATATATTTATGTTTTTCTTTTCTGATACTCTAAAAGATGAAAGTCTTGTGTACTCATTCCTGTACTAAATTAGTAAATAATAATAAATAATAATAATAATAATAAATAGTTTACCACAGTTACTGCTGTGACTATTGATGAGCAAGACTTTTCTTGCAGTTCTTCCTTTTATTGTACATTTAGCAAGACCAAAGCAAGAACAAGACAAGACAGGACAAAATTAGACTACAAGATTAAGATAGCAAGACTTTTTGCTCATCATTAAATGCCTAAAGTCTTGCAGTTATGAGCAAAAAGCCTTCGAAAAAGTCTTGCAAAAATTCTTGCAAAAAGTCTTGCAGTCTTGAATTTGTCCTGTTAAATGCGCAAGACAAGACTTTTTGCTCATTACTGGAAAACTTTTGCCACGCAAAAAGCCTTGCTATCTTGATGTTGCAGTCTTGACTTGTCCTTGTCCTGTCTTGTCTTGGTCTTGCTTGGTCTTGCTAAATGTGCAAGACTAGTCTTGCTCATCACTAGCTATGACTGACGAAAACCTATCGTCTAAAGTGATTGATGTAATTATCTGAATATTTTGATTTCCATCAATCACGACTGATATAATTGATTGACGCTTGTATGAATGTGCAATGGACTCCTTAAAGCTACCCCTAGGATATTAAGAGTTGAGTCAGCCGTTAAGCCAGCCCCAGTCTCACGCCGTGAACAATCGCGAGCACCCGTGAACGCAAGTGTGGATGGTTTTCTCGTTTATTTCGCTCCTTGTTTTCTATTTGGTGTAAATTCTCGCCGTGAACTCATCCGAGCATTTAAAATCGGTTTCAGTTCTATTTAAATTCGGCACAGGCGAAAGGATTAAAAATCTACCAGACATTCATTATAAATACTCAATTATAAAAGCTTGAGTTAAAAAGAACCAGAACATTACTGAAACTTTTATAGACGTTGTTTAATACTTCAAATTCATAGCACGCCACGCCACTAAGCGGTCATCCAATTTAGCAGGAATTCGTAGAATACTTATACGCCGTACTCTACAACATTATACCGCTAACCATTGGTGCACCCTGCCACATCTTCTTTTTTATGTGCCGGACAGAGAATGCCTTTTTTCCCGTCTTCCTGCTCACATGCTTGCAAAATTATAATTTGGGACGAATGCACCCTGGTCCATAAAAAATTGCTCGAAGCGTTTAACAGGGCTTTGCGAGACCAACCGATGGGAGGCGTTCTGACACTACTTGCCAGGGATTTTCTTTCAACTTGACCTGTTATACCTCGATCAATGCTTGCAAATGAGCTTAACGCATGCTTGAAAGTATCAAATCTATGGAACGGTTTTTTAAAAAAAACTATGTTCCAACGAATATGCGTGTCCATTAGCTAGAAAATGCCTCTGCACAATCATTTTCAAAATAACTTTGGACGTTGGAAAAAGCGAAATTCCAATCGATAGCAGAACATTTTATTATCTTCGTCATCATAAATAGCTCCACAGCCTGCTATTGGCTTTGGTTTCCTGCAACATCCTCCTCCAGAGCTGTCAGTCCCTGGCTTGAAGTCTCCAATTTCTTATACCAAGAGCTCGTAGATCTACTTCTACGCTATCTGTATTCTAATGTGGTGTCGTTATCTTTTGAAATTAGCATCCCTAGGTATATAAATTCTTTTACTCCTTCGATGTTGTATGTGTCAATTGTCATATTCTGGCGATCATTATGTCTTTTAGATATATTCGTTTTCGCTTTCGCTTTCGTTTTCGCTTCATTAACAGCTAGTTCGAATTTCTTTGCTGTTCTTTCTAGCGATATGAAGTCTTCTTTCATTATCTTATTATTCGGAATCAAAAATACGAAAAACATGTCTTTAATGTCGCCTACTGTGTATAAAAATTCTTATTACCTTAACGGCAAAAAAAGAAGCAGTAGTGGGCACCAAAAGAATTGGGTATTTAAACGAAGGCGGGGAAATGGCAATTCCACACATATTAGCATTTCGTGTATAGACATAATATAAGGAATTTCCCGTTCCACGACAAGGATGGCAGTGAGACCGTTGAATTGTGATCACAGTGATAATCTCACTGCCCATGGAAGAATCGATTATGAGATTCCCAATTGTTTTGGCGCACGCCATACTAATGGCTTATGGGTGCAGCGAGACGCATCGGTTTCCATCTATCATATATTGTTTATTTGTAGTATTTTGACAGTTCCAATGAACATTGAGAAATGCAGTGTGTCACTACTAAAACGAACGACCAATGAAATTGGAAGAATGTTCATACGTTTTTGCGGTGTGTCAAGGGTATTAGGTACTCAAATGTGCCTCGCACACAAAAGGCTCATAGTCTTTCATTTATAGCTTTAAAGCTGGAATTGAT
This sequence comes from Thereva unica, assembly GCA_949987705.1. NCBI lineage: Eukaryota > Metazoa > Arthropoda > Insecta > Diptera > Therevidae > Thereva > Thereva unica. Next base: position 49,347,986 of record OX465281.1, on the reverse strand, counting down.
AGATTTTATCTCTTCCCTGATTATAAATCTTAGAACATATATGTATGTACTCAGGTTTTTTCAAAACCCCATTTCCTGCCTTTGCCGATTTTCATATATCGTCCAGGGATTTTTCGAATTCATAGCAAGCTAGCTCCTATAAAAATTTCTTCCACCAATTAATTTGTGGTTATAAGAAGATGTCCATTTAATGTCGGTAGTACCACCTTTCTTCCATCGCTTTTGAACGAAAATGCTGTCCACATGCCAATTTGGTGCTGCACCTACCAATTTAAGCATTGAAATCTGACAGTATCAGTTTCATGTAATCAGTTGTCATCCTCATCTTCACGTTAACGTTCACTTCCAGTGCTTAAATTGATTATGAACATGTTATACAATTTTAGTTCGAATTCGCAGAAGACCTATTCTTCCGATAATTGGAGTTGGATAAAAGTTCAAATGGAAATTTCAAGAATTTATCGACGTAACCTTGGCATAGCTCAGGCTCTTGTGCTCCAACATCCGTTATCAATCACATCATCGTTGCTCGATTTCACTGTTGCAATAATTGCTTTGAATACTCGTAGTTCCAGGAACAAGACATTCAATCCTACTCGTTCCGGATCAAAAAGGTAAATGAAATTTCGACTAAATTTGGCTTTCAGGTGGGATAAAGAACTTGTAACACAGTATTATTTTTCGGGGCACAAAAGGGAAAATACAAGTTTTGTTTGATTCGTAGAATATTTTGCAAATATGGGCGGCTGCATTTGTTATTTTTCTTTTCTTTTCGTATTGTAGCCTTTATTGCTTTGGGCTGGCTTTGCACAAAGTCCAAATATTCTTAATTTCGGTGAAGACAATATTACTGTTGATTTCACATTTTGCCTAAAATCCAATAAATAAATAGGTACTTTTTCTTTGCGCAAAATACTCCAACCGATTTTTTTTACCAAATGATTTTGTATATTTTTATGAGCTTAAATTCAAAATGGCGTCATCCCCACCCTTATTCTAAACTTACAATGAAGAGAAACGCGTTTAATCTACAGGGTGTATTGCTGAAACTGTCGAAAGCCCGGCTGTGGATAGGTCTTGGCGTCTTGGATAGACGAACAAAAAATCGTATGGGTGGGGTTTGTTTGCAATCGTAATGGTTTAGCCGCTAGGGCGTTTTGAAATTTTTTTTTAGTAGAGTTTTACATTTTACCCTGTATTTTTGTAACCCTATTAGATATTTTAATGAATAACGTTTTTGAGTTGCAAATTATGGGGTGGAAATCCAGATATGTCCAAGGAATTCAAAAAATCCGTCGGATAATTCATGAGATCATCTTGATTAGTGGTGGAAGAATCCACTGATTTGCATGACACTAAATCTCCGGCAATTTGCCATTGCATCAATGTTTCGTAAGCATTTTTTTGTTGATCATTCAGCAATGGTACATTAGATTGAACCGCTTCTTGCAGCGCATCATGGTCGTATTGATGCTCACGGTTCAGTTCTTGATCGAACGCATCGTGTATGGATCAATTCGCCGCAATTATGCCAACTTGAATTAATAGTTTATTTGCTATCGTCATGCACAAATCCTCAATTGCATCAGTCCGTCGTAGATTTCGTTACACATTACCATTTCCGGATGGTGCAATATATTTCGTACGCGATGCAATATGTCTTCGCACATATATCGTCCTTGTATTTGTTCCATAACACTACAGTTTGAGACGGATAGCATGTTTTCACAATGGTGGCGAATAGCGTTCTTATTTGATGCGCATTCGATGTAGCCACGGAATCAGCAATTATTTGGTCCTCTTGGAATCGTCCTCCAATACGCTCAAACGCTGACACGCCTCTCGAAACGTTTGATAAAGATGACCATTTACCGTTCGTAAATTTGTGAATGATTTTGGGCCACGTATGTTAATAAACAACGAGCTAGTAGAAACATTCAACATACGATAGATGGCCGCTCGTTGCGCTACAGTTGCTTCGGTGAAATACACGAGCTGACCCTATTCCATTGTGGCGTTAAGTGGATTACTGTGGGATGTCGTTCGCTTATTGCGAAAGAGAATAAACGCAGCAGCGCCTCGTTGGTGTTGGGCCATTGGGTATCGGTAGACTTCATCATTGGCATTTTTAGAACCAATTACAAACACTGTCGTGTTACTTTGTCCTTCGCTACATATTTGTACAAATGTTAAACTGATTTTGCGGAATGACAACTCGCAACGTGTGCATTAAAATTCCGGGATAACAATGGACAATGCGGCAAAACGAACTCGTTTCCAATCTCAATCTCTTGACTCTGACGAGGAACTGTCACTTTCACAAGGATTGTCCGGCCATTATTGTCCTTTGAGCGCCGTCGATAAACTCGATATCCCTCTCATATCTCAGATCCCGTTACTGTTTCCGCTACTAATGGCCGTACATTTTCCATCAACCATGCATGGTGATTTTGGATTCAAACACGCCACACGGTCCATGCGCCATCTGCATTCTGACAATCTCATGCAGTTCTGAATCGGCGATTGGGTCGGGGATTTTAGCTGATATGATATCGTCTACTTCATCAGACCGCAATTTGTTCATCAGCCAAATCAGATTAGGTGCGTGGAGTAGACCGCGTTTTAGCCACTCGATCGAATACATTTAACCACTTGTAATGCCGAATACTCGATGCTTCACGATAACATTCATAAGAACGTTCTACAAAGTATTAGAAAACTTAAATAAAAAATATGAATGGAAATTCTCAAATTATGGCACAAAATAAAGGGACAATTGCTTAACCTCAGGGTTCCCATCTGTAATATCACTGACCAAGGTTTTATTTGTTTATCCAGATATCCTTTTCCCGTAGTGCAAGTTCCTGGACTTATACTTAAAATTTCAGATTTGGAGGGTTTATTTATTAGTTATCGAATATATTTAAATCCTACATCGGCCTCTCGTTACCATCTTTCCAAAATTGTAGCTGGGATGTCAAGATTTTCCAATTTTCCAACTATTGAACAACCGACATACTAGGAAATGACACTTATGTATTTGACAAAATTTGTCAGCTATTTTGATTTTATAAGTTTTGATAATAAATTCGTTATTTGCGACCTTAGAAAACCCTTAGATACCGATTTAGATTGTAATCGGAAGAAAATTGGCAAATTCAACCATATTCCCGCGGGCATTTTGAATTTCGGTCACATTTCAGCAACCATTTTGACGTTTTCCAAACCGGGCTTCGAGGTGCATCATTGGAGACCCTCACGGACCTTCATGCAATATTTCGAAGCCCTGGAATTATTTTCAATGAAGCTCTCCACGACAGCGTCATCTAAGAGTAGCTTTAGAAATTAATAGAATAGCGTTTGTTCTTTTTGTTCCGGAAGTGGTTAAAATTTCATAAATATCGGTTGCACAGTGTAGGAGCTTATTGCGAACAATCGGACATAAACACGTTATTTGTTTAGTTTTCTGAAATTATCAAATGATCTGCGGAATTTGCTCAATTTCTCTTTTCGTAAAAACCTTCTACAAAGTTTTAGAAAACTTAAAACAAAAAGATGAATTATATCGGTAAAGTGGTTCTCAAGTTAATGCGTGACCAAGCGAAACAGGGATTCATTTTTATATATATGTATAGATATCCATTCATAGTATGCAACATTCATCATACTGGGAAGTTGATCGGGTAGACCAAAAGGGTCAAACCCACAACCCAACTAGTTTACATAAGACCCTGTCCTGTAGCTTCTAAAAGAATCATGTAGCCTATCCTTTTCTGCTAATTTTTCCTCATTCGGAACTACTTCTGCTCTAACAGACGACTAAATTATACAAGCGGTTACGCAACTTAAACCCGCTGGAGTGAAAGTCGCACTGAGCCTATTGTGAATTATTTTTCACTTGGTCAGAGGCCCGCGTACAGATGTCTTTTGATTTTTAAATTGTGATGCCCTATAATATTTTCGTTTTTCTTCTTTCAATTCAAGTTGTTAATCTCTAAAATAATTTCTAATTTGACATTCTTACTGATTAGATGTGGAATTCATTTTCGAAAAGAAAACGAGCGCAGATAATATTTCATAATTTTCATCTTATATTACTTCCTACGAAAAACCCATGTTTCCTCCCCGGAATAAAAATATGTAAATTACCATTGTGTCTATTTATGCACACACTGATTCAAAGCCTATAAAAAGCGAACTCATAACCCTCATCGCAACAACAGAAAATTTAATTCAAAACAGAAAAATTAAGCGAAATATAAAAAAAAAATTAATTGCCAATTATCTCACTGGACGTTCTTGGGGCTTAGGACACTTTCCTGCTGCGAGTCCATTATTATGATTTAATTGAAAATGCGATTCGAACATGAACGTCAAGCTGTTTCCCGAGGAGTAGATTATGCACGGCGAGCGTTCTAGCCGCTGCAAGTAGTAAGTAGGTGCTCGTTCGCTCCTAATGCGATCGAGCAAAACAAGTTCTCGCGAAAAAATTCATTTAAAATTTGCGCAAAATAAAATGTGGCTGAATTTTTCATTAGTTTCAATAGGAACGATTCAACCACGTTCAATTCTGTGCTCAAGCTTGGCGCAATCATCTGTTGCGCCGCCACTGTGTGCTATGATCACATAAAAGCCAAACAGAAATGCACAGCGGCTGACGTCTGATCTGCGAGAGATGATCATCAAATCCAAGGGAAATTGATGCTGATAGCAGCGAGCGGGGGCGGGACGTACGGTGGCAAAAGCGATTTCCTGTGGATTGCGACAAAAGTATTGAAACTCGCTCCGTCAGCAGATATCCCCTCCGCCTCCCAACCCCCGATGATCAGCCCCTCCCGCGGTGCAGCGGCGCAAGTCTAGCTGCAATGCGCCGAATCGGCTAAAAACGAAAAAAATACAGACGAAGAAGATGCTTAGAAGGTCTTGAAGATGCTCATCCCAGAGATACTGGATCTCGCCAAGGTCTCGTAAATAACAATGGACGCTGCCAATGCGGGGAAAAACTAACGTTACAGTTGCCTAACGGGAAATGCACGTCACATTGTTTTGCTGGCTGCTCTTTAGCTCGATTGAGGAGAGTTCGGCTAGAGCTTCGACGGCGCGGCTAAAAACTAGAATTCCGATTTTCGCTAGATTCGGCGCTTGTTTTTTGTTGCGGCTGCGCGGCCGTTTCCCCGCTTTGTTGTTGGTCGGTCGCCTTTTCTGCCGCATTGTACGTAGCTTGGCAAGTTGTTATGTGTCATTAAAGCGCCTTGTTTTCACGTGCTGATTCAGAAGATAAGTGAGGAAAAAACTCGCGAAGATATAAAATCTGGAAAATTCTGGGTTTAATCTGTTCGAGCTCGGCCAGATTTCGGATTTTATAAGATGCGCGGCGTATTTTGCGCGATTAGTTTGCTGTCGATTAATCGAAACCCGCTTTTTTGTCTGATTTGAAATCGGTTTTCAACAGCGACGACGGAAAAGGGCTCTTCACAGAAGTTGAAGCAACAAAACGACATTTTTTATACAAGCGAGAAATATCTTCAAATATTTCATCCTCAAGAGGCGCGTTATTGGAACTAAGTGGGTATTAGTGAGATTATGCTTCGTTGTTGTCTTCATGAAGTAAATGGCTACAAACAAACTGAGACTCTAATTTTCTATTCACTTTTTCTAATTAATTCCTTCCGTTGCCCACTTTCATTGCTCTAAAATTTCTTTCCATTCTCTTTGATCAGCAAACAAGAAACCATAAATTGCTGCCGATTAGAGCCAGAGCATTTTCTTTGATAGGTTGGATCCAACTCAAGCCAAAAAGACTTGGATTATTTTTGATTCTCACCATTTTTATTTGATCAGAGGCACGCAAAGGCAATTTTTTTTGAAAATTATATCGAAATTCGCCTGGTGGAGATTTGTGCAAAAAATTAAAATTGTCTGAAAAATTGTAGTTGATTGTGATGCATTTCATGTCCAGAATAGTGAGATGCCTCAAATTATAGATTTATTGTGCAGCAAATATTCATCTATAGAGGGTGTCTCGTCACAGCTTGTCCATAATGCGGTGAACGTTTCACTCGAATGTTGGTTTCCAACCATTGAGTCTTTACCGACAACAGCCCGAACGTGGCCAAATACGAACGTTGGACGCTTGACATTCGACGCTTGTAATTCGAGCATCGGCCATACGATGCGTCCTACCATCAACGGTCCAACTTTGGAGAGGGTTTTCAAAGCATCAAAAATTGATCGGCAAAACGCAAAAAGGGAAGTTTATCTTTGCCCGTTTCGAGGTAGGGTGTTTTGAATTTTGTTACTGAGAAAAAAGTATAGTAAATTGAGTCAGGTTAGGTTAGATATCGCTGAGGCGTTGGTTTGAGCTCATACACTTAGGCCAAAGGAATAGACCCATTGTGATGCCATAGTGATCCCACTTTAAACCTGATGTTCAAGTGTCGTTTCTTCGCTAAACCATCTCGAGGAAGTAATGAGTTCATTAAAAAAACGCCAAGGGAAATTTTGCAAAACATTAAATGAATCTATCTTCAGCGTATGTATAGCTGAAACGTCAACTGTCGCCGTCGGCATGAGTGATTTTCAATGCAAATTTTGGTTTTGTAAATATCCAGCCCAGATACGCATGAGGATATTGTATAGCTCTTAGAGAATACATTTCATACGTCTTTCATGAAATCTAATCTCTCCGCTCTAAAGTTAAAAAGTTAATATATTTTATAGGGAAGAACTAAAGGAGGATGGAATTGTGAACGATTGTATATATTATATCAAAAGGCCAGTTTCCGTGAAAACATTTCGTATATCTACTCCGATAAAATCCAGTTCTCCATGTTTAGCCATAGGAGCAGCATGAATTTTTAAAATTTCTAGCTTTATTAATTTAAAAACATATACACAGTTTGTTTATTTGGTAAAAGAATTTCAATTTTCCTGTCAAGTCTGCTAAAAGAGCAGGATCCAGTATCCCTGGACGGTTTGACTGAATTAAGGTCGATTCGCACTATACGGAACGTCAACGTCACGTCACGGAACGGCAACGTCACGTCAAAATATTCTTCAATGAGTTTTGCACTACACGTTCACATATATAGGCAACGTCACGGACCGTCAACGTAACGGCACGTCAAGATTAGTTTCAAACTATATTTTGACGTGCCGTGCCTTGACGTGACTGATCTATTCTGTTGAATGCGAACGTAGTAACGGCAGCATTTCGAATTTTTCAAATAATAATCTTTTTTTGAAGAAACTAATTCATCATGGAAGATGAAAAATTGATTGAAAAGGTTCGGCGATAGGAGAAGCTGTATGATCTTTCGCAGAAAGAAGACAAAATTCACAAAGAGAAAATTTGGTCAAATATTGTCAAAGAATTAAATACACCAGGGGCCTTATTCTCTATTACAATATTGTGAGAATTTCTCTCGAAAATGCCAAAATGGTATTCTGTATTCCAAACTGATTAAATTCTGCTCGAAACTGTAACTATATTGTTAGATTTTTACTCGAAAGCTCAAGGATAATCGAGCAATTTATAACATTTTATGTATGGGGGAGACAATTGAAACCTCTTGCACTCATTTTCATTTCTTTCGGGGACATTCCTACTAAAGGAAGCAATATTGTAATAGGGAATTTTAGTTTCGGATAACAGTTTCGAGTAAAAAGAATTTGAGTATTCTAATAGAGAATAAGACCCCAGGTAAGTGTTAGGTTTTAATTTTCGCAATAGTTTCTAAACTAGAATGGACGAAGTTGCAAGAAGAGAAATCAAAAGAACGATTTATACCCTCTACTACATTACCATTAACGTACAGCATTACAAGACCGATACGCTCGCCTCAGGTGCAAAGTAGCTACCAATATGATATGCAACGCCCACAACCAATGTAAATTCAAACAAGTTCTTCCTGCATATCATCATCCACTTCAAATCCCCAGGAATCAATATGTTCAATGTTCAATATATGTTCAAACGGCAACACCAACACTATCCCCATCTCAAAATTCAACTCTTCCGCGTCAGCACAAGGATTTTATGAAAGCTATCCCATCACACATTTAACCAAGGAAATATAATTTAATTTTTACTTTCTATATTAAACGAAGTTGACTTGTTTTAATTATATGTATTAAACAAACCATCAATTTTTGCTTAGCACTTAGTCTCGAAAAGATGTTTTTTTTAAATTTTATGTTCAATTTTTATTAAAAGTATATAAAACTGCTACTTCGACATTCTCAAATATTTATAAAAATTTATTTCGTCGTCATACAATTCCTTATACAAGGGGTGGTATTCTCCTTCTTGTTTTCTTCTACTAAATATGTTTTGCACCCATTTTTTCTTTTTTGTTGCTAAATTTAATTTTTCTTCTTCTTCATCCAAAATTAATTCTATAATTGCTAACTTGGTATTATTAAACTTTGGCATTCCAAATAAATTTAAAATCAGCAATACGGAATAAAGACAATACCCTATCTAATTTTTTTAGACTGAACGCAAAATTTACGTAACGTTGACGTGACGTTTAAGTGCGAATTGAAAGCAAAATTGACGTGCCGTTGCCGTTCCGTGACGTGACGTTGACGTTCCGTATAGTGCGAATCGACCTTTAAGAGCATTTTCCTTCCTTCCTTCCTACCCTTCTGACTTAATACATTTCGTAGTAAGCTCCTTTCTATAAAATATATTAAATTAGTTTTTTTTTTAAATCTGTCATCCTAATATTTACAAAATTTGAATGACATTTTTCTCCTCCTGCTTGAAGTAGGCCGCGTTCTGGAAAGCAGGGAAATTTTAAAATTTCCCAGTAACCTCGATAGAGACCCAGATAGACCTCGATAGAACCTGGGTTTTCGATTTTATATGGCGAAGAACCAGCCAGTTCATTAAAAAAACACGGCCAATATATCTTCTAATTTCCCAATCTTCACGATCTCTGCAAGCGTGCTTAGAAAGAGCTCACCAAATGTGTAGTCTCCTTCTGCATAGGCTGGACAGTGACAGAGGAGATGTAGTACACTTTCCTCCTCGTCCTGATTCTTACAGCTTCTGCAAAAATCGTAGGTCTCAAGACCTAAGCGGGTCGTATGCGTCCCTATCAGACAGTGCCCGGTCAGCACTCCCACTATAGCTGAGAGGGTCTTGTCTACCGAGGCTCAGCAGTGAGGTGGTCCGCCTGAGATCATAAGAGGGCCAGGGTCTGTACTCTCGAAGACGAGACGATATAGAAACGAAACGAAATAGCAAGACGAGACGAAAATATACATATTTCCTACTCCTGAAGACGATAATCTCGAACTTCCTTGTTTTTGCAAATTTTGACCTATTATGCAAAATAAATTTAAACTATCAAAATAATTAACCAACCCAACTTACATTTTAATCTCAAAACCGCTGACACACAACAAGCACTAACGTCTAAACGCAGACGATTGCAAATGTGTCATCGTTTGTTTAGACGAAAACGAGACGATATCGTCTTCGCAGGTATAGCATTTTGACAAAACGGTTTCGTTTTCGTCTCGTTTCGTCTTCGGGAGTACAGGCCCAGGTTAATTTGTCCAAAGTGCATTTATTAAGATATCTCCAGTGCTCTTCGGCTTGTTGCATCGGAGTTTAAAAGCAGCCCAAGACCTACCAACTCTTTCCGTTCCTCGAAGGAGAGTAGCGGTCGTGCCTTTTCTAGCCATCTTTACAATTTCCCTCTATATTTCGGTGCCCAGGCACCCATACCCGCCTTATGTAGCTCTTTAGTCCGCTAAGCGTGGCTCTTCAACAAAATACCATGTCGGGATGGTTCATGTACTAAAGTCCGTTTTCGTCCGGATTATCCTGGCTCCTGACTGCATTGCTAGGAAGTTCTGTCTGGAAAATGCTGGTGAACTTAGGAAGGCAGAAGCTTTTTTGCAATTTAATTGATGGGGAAAACACTTCAGCTCCTACGCCCGATTCTGATTTGGATACGCCTGTGTACAAGACAACGTCAGGTTGGAAATCTTCCCATTCCTCTCTGGTAGTGATCCGGATATTAAGATAACTGCCGAAATTTGATTTTGCGACCATGTAGTCAGTAGGTCCTAATACCATTTCCTGTGGTAGAGAGCGCAGTATATTATATTACTGTGCCCACCAACCCACTTCACGCACCCACTTCGTACAGGCCGCCTGCTGCCATGTCTATGTTACGGTCATTTTCGAGAATTCACCTTGGTAGCTACCGAAGTTATTATACCATTGATTTTCTTACCCCCTTACCTTGTGGTGAGACTCTGGTTATCTCTGAGATCAAGTTATCAATTTTTGAACATGGTAGATTAACTTCTGGTTCGACTGGTATCTACCATGGTGAGTTCTCGAAAATGCCCTACTTTTCCAACCGCTGCACCAACCTCTATGACTGTTAGTTTATCCAAACGCTCACTGACCTCTTCTTTGGAGCCAGCCTCTTCGTTAGATTAAGCTGTTTTGAAAACCTTTATCCATGCCTGCCTTAGTCCAAAATGGAGTTTATAGTCAACTCTTTTGAGCTCCTCTAGGTACTCGTCGTCGATCAGCAATTCCAGAGTTCTACTATTTCGCTGGAGTACCTCATATTCCTGTTATTCATAGGGATGTCCCTGTTGTGGCAATTTGAGAATTTGCCCCATCACAAACTCCATGACCATCTCTGATATTTTGGCCTCGATTTCGGCCCATAGAAGGTCCGGGAGACTGTTGTTACTAGAATTGGCATCGGTTAGTGTCACTAGAAAGGGGTCCTTCACTGCTTCGCTCATTGGCCTGTTACCCGTTGAACCTGATGTTGGGCTCCTGAAGTAGAAGCTTCCCCGACTATGGTTGTTCTTAAGGGCTTTTTCGTTTTTGGTCATTATTTGTAGGCGAGATCCCTCTCTTTTAGTGCGGAAGGCTACTCAGCTTCCGTTCTGGACAGTTTTCCACTCCTCAACGACTGTTTGAAATTTTGCTTTGTTGGTTATATCCTTCTTCGTGATGGTACCGACGACCTCATTTTCTGCAATTCTTTCGAGAACGAAGATGGCGCGATTGTACGTTTTCTTGCGGATGGACTGTTTCTCAGATGTACCATTGCAACCTAATGGTGACTCCTGGCGCGCCTGTGATTATGTTGCCTGACTTTGAAGTACTGTGGTTGGTACTTACAAAGTCAGAGCTGGCCATTGCCCCACTTGGAACAAGCTGACACTCCCTCAAGGGAGTTAGTGTTTTCACTTATTAAAGTAATTTTTCGTCCTCTATATTTACGTTTTAAATTACCGACCACCAAATGATTTTTGTAGGTTATGACTTCCGACCTTTTCATCTTTTTTTTCGTGTCTTAGGACCTAAATTATATCTCGGAAACCGTTAGTCGTAGGCTATTTTTAAAGCAAAACCTTACACAGCATGGAGGCTCATCCAAGGGACAGTCAAGAATTTGAGACTGGATGAAATTCCGCCACAAGATATCACCAAAAGCATCTGATTCTCACCCAAGATACATTACCGTAAAGTTTAACTACTTTCTTGCAGGCGGCCCACGCCTTTAATCCAAGACACAATCCGATCAAGCTTCCCAAGACACCAGCCGAAAAGATTCACATTCACTGCGTAAAATTGTGATATAGGTGGCTCAGAAACCCTATAGCTATACTACTCAGGACAAGATTGCTAAAGCGGCATATCAATCAATGCCTGAGATTCCTGATGAGATGCAAGTTCATGCTCCAGGCAGGTGCCCTGGTTTTAGTCTACAAACCCTACATACGGCCCGCCTTGCTTACAACTAAAACCCCCTAAAAAAAACTTTGTCTTGGCTGGCAAGATGCAAAACTGCGCCATCAAACTCATTGGCGATAGCACCCTTTGTTCCTCCTTAGAATCCTTAAGCCACCGTGGCAGTATGGTAGCCCTCACAAAATTGCACCAGTATAGCCATAGCGACTGCTCCACTGAAGTTAGAAACTTCTTGCCTCCACTGCAAGTCTTTTTTTGAAACACAAGACTAGCCAACTTGGTTCATTCCACACACTACAGTGTCCTCCTCTTCGCCCATTACCGTTTAGAAGTTAGTTTATAAGTAGAACAACTCAGTTGTGGAACTGTCTTCCTCACTCGGTGTATCCGTACTCTTATAGCACCTCAGAGTTCAAACGCAAAGTTCATCGACATCTACTTACGCACCTTACAGACCCCTAACCGATCTCTTCTTTTTTATCCTTCAGGGAGTCAATTCTGGTTCGGTGCAGTGAAAACCTGAAAAAAAGTTTACACTTGACGTTTTACACACCTTTTTTCACTTTATCACTGCACTCAACCTGAAAAAGCGATTCTCGTGCATTCGTGAAAACTTAATGCTGAATAAAGGCTGAATTGAATTTTTATACAGGCAAGTGTCAGTTTGTCAAATATAGTAGGTACATAGCTAAAAAGTAAACTTTTCACGACTTCACTCTAAATTTCACGGTGTAAAAAATTTTTGATCGTGCAAAGTTTTTGACAGTGGTTTGCACGGAATAATAATCGCAAACAAAGGTGTAAGCGTGTAAAGTGTTTTCACGTTTTCACTGCACCGAACCAGAATTGCCCCCCAGATCAAGCTGGCTACTAGACATGACTATGACTTGAACGACATGACGGATTCTTTGTACAAAGGGCAATTCCTTATCTTTATACTACAACTTCAAAAAAGGCCTAGAAGTCACTTTCCGGGATCTTTTTGCTTCTCCGTAGGTTGCAAAGGAGAGTATGTAAGACATAGTTTCTCTCCACCATATTTGTCTGTGTATATACCATCTGAACGTGAAGCCTTATAGTTTCTTCCTTGTTCTATTGTTGGCTAGGCCCTATCGATTTCTTAGTCATCTGTACTTCGATTGTCTGTTTCTAAGTCTCCAAAGTACTAACAGATCAGACTTGCTGCGAGGTTTCCTTTATGTTACGTGTTATACTAACTATTGTAGATAATTAAAAATAAAGTTCGATTGCAATTTCAACTTTAGAATCGTTAATTTCCAAAACGCAAATAATATGTGACCTTCTTAGGATCGATACCTTTGCTCGGCTGAAATTCTCAAGGGCTAGTACATCTGGCAGAGTGAAAATACGAAATTGGAAAGCTTTTTATGGTTTGGTCTTCAAATAATTTCATATCGATTGAAACTTTTCCACTGCTATTTTCGGTCTCTCTTTCAGCAGTCCCATTTTTTGTCCACTTTAAACCCCCCCACAAATTCTGGAAACTTAAACAAATTACAGCGGCAGAGCACTTCATATTTTTATCATCAAATTTCTTTATTCTCCCCCGTGTTCCTATCCATGTGGCAGCTGCATCCACGAACTTCTCGTTACGAATCTGTTATCTTTATAGGAGCTCTACTGCAGTTGCAATTAACAGCAGCTGCAGCAAAAAAACACAACACGAAGGAAACAAGCGTTTTTTATTGTCAACATATCCAAGAAAACTGACAAAAAAACATTTCCATTTCATCCGAGAAAAATCTGGCAACAAAACCATTTCCAGCAAAGCTCCATTGGAGTCGCCCTCCTCCAGGCCCCAAAGTATTCGAAAATTGTTCAATTCGAGCCACTACAGTTCTATTGGCAACGACCTGGTTTCATCTGCCATGGCCATCAGATCTCCCAGCCGATTGTGGGCTGCTCTGGCTCTGGAATAGTAGCGAGTGGACTGAGTGAATGATAGCGCTGTGCCAGCAGCCACACACTCTAGATCTAGCCGCTAGTTTCTAGCCCGGCAGCGCGGTGGTCCCATTAGGTCATGAAGTAGTGAATTCATTCGGGTTGACCCTGTTACTCGATTGCGTTACGGCCTTACGGCAGTTGATTCAGTTCTCACTTAGTCGTGGCTTGCGAGCGCGACAGTGATTTCTCGCTTGTTACGAAAAAATCTGGCTAGAGGGGCCGCCGCGGTGCAGCGGTACAGTGGAAATTAGTGATAAGACTCGGAGAACACATCCAACGAACGAGCACACCACCAGCGCCACCAAGTGGCTTTGTGAGGTCTCGCTGTGAGTCAGACCGCGCCAGCACACGTCCCTTCACTTGAGCAACGCCAATCTGATGGGCTTCGGCTCATTTCTTAATGGAGGATTTCGCAAGACTAGCAAAATACGGTGAGGAGCTCGTCTTTGTCCAATTTAGCAATGCGCAGCACCTTTGCTGCCCACTCACACCCGGGCGATTGGTGGTTTTCTGCTTATAGTTTTACAATTTGCACGCGAACGCCCTTTGGAAGCGGTGAAGTTGCGAAGCTGCAGACTCGCTTTTCCCACTGATCATTAATTATGGAAATCCACACTAATGCCGACTTTGATAAATTTTGGTTAATGTGATGGCGATGTGAGGTCTCAATTATTATTGATCGCTGGAGTCTGAATCTTACGAAAGCTAATTCCGTGGTTTTGCATCTGGCATTTGTGATGTTACTAACTTGAAGGCTCTTGGGAGAAGTTTTGGCGAAGGTACTAGTGGAAAATTAGTTCATTCCTTACTTAGGGGTCGTCCATAAATTACGTGAGGTGATTTTTGCTATTTTTCGACCCCCCCCCCCTCCCCCTTGGTGAGATATCGTGTGATTTGTTCCGACCCCCTCCCTCCCCCTAATCTCACGTGAGATTTTTCAAATTTTATAAAATCCCTAGTATTTACATTCAAAATATGCAATTACGGTCGTAACCACAGAGTTTGAATATAGGACTGCAGGCAAGGCCCTCGCGCATAAAATCCGGGTACGTAACTGTCGTGAAATCCAGTGAAAGGTGTGGAAAAAGTTGATCTGTGTGAATGGCGGACTGCTTGCCCTCCTCACTTTTCCGCTTGTGGTGGAAACACAACTACCAAAAAGTGAGCACTCACCCAACAAGCATTTCATTACGCTAAATTTTGGCATGTACTTTCTTGTAGTACTAAATTCTAATGGTCTTTTCGCGGTTCAGTGTTGCTTGGATCGTACTCTGCAGCTTCGACGAGTCGCGCGTTCGGCAAGCCCTTAAAGGCTAAACAATCGAGTGTAGGACTTGCCCATATCTTAAGGCCCCAATTAACACACTGTTCGCTGGCAGGCCGTGGCCTGAAAGTTTTAGCCTTCAGGCCAAGCATTACCATAGACTCACCGGCCGCCAACTGTGTGCAAACTGAAGTGCAAGAATGCCTACAGCTCAAGAAAGCTGACAAAATTCGCATTTATCGTCAGTTCGGGCCTGAAGATCTGAGCTTCTATTCACTCTCGAGCCGTGAATTTACGGGAAGAATTCATGCCGTATCCACTCGTAACAGAACGCAAGGCGCGAGCTAAGCGTGAAAACCATCCACACTCGCGTTCGCGCTTGTTTGCGGCTGTCACGGCGTGAGGCTGGAGCCGCCTTGAAGTTTTCGTTGAGGGCATGAACATTTCTGCGCTTGAATTAATAACTTGCTATGCTAAGCAGTCGTTTTCGCCTGGGTGTCGGTAGGGAATCATGATTTCATCTGCATGCCACGGCCTGTCTCGCGGATACCTGAAGTATCATCCCTAAGTTAGACTGAGTCAAGCTTAATCGTGCCGGTCGACCTGGTCTGACAGGCCACTGCCTACCGGCGGCCTGTAAGTATATGGAGAAACATGTTTTACTTAATTTAACCCAGTTTTCTTACCATTTTACTCTGTTTCTTTAAAAAAAATAATTTCGTGATATTTGCCGAGACCCCCCTCTCCCCACGTGAGATTTGGTGAGATTCGGCTCAACCCCCTCCCTCCCCTAAACGCCTCACGTAATTTATGGACGACCCCTTACCTATCGATGAAATAATTGTAATGGACGACTCTCTTGCTTGAAAGCCTTAAAATTTTCCAAGTTCATTCTGCAGGACTTTGAAATCCTTGTTTCCTTATATGCCATAGAACTAGTCATTGCATTGTTCAAAGGTTTAATTTAGCTATTTTTACTATGCGTGCAATGACGATCAAGGAGTGCTGAACGAAAATATGCAATTTAACACATTTATATTAAGAATTAGGTCTGGGACAAAGAGATGCGGCTTCACCAATACTTTTTAATGTCGATTTCGAAGGAATAATGAGAAAAACAGGACTAAATACAACGAATAGCATAATATACACATCACACCAGCTTTCGCCGATCCCTTCATCCATTCGATGGCGCTAAAGCCTAAATCGAGTTCTGGGTCTCCAAATTTGACGGCCCTTGGAGCATATTTCCAATTCCGAATGTTGAGCATTGCCTCTGTGTCAGAGTCTTTTTTTTATGTGAAAGACTAGAGTCTCAGGAAAGGCCCTTTATACTGTCGACAATCTATTTTCTTCGTATAGAGTGCAATGTCGAACAGCAGCTCTAGTCGGGCAAGAAGGAACTGCCACAACCTCCGCACGATATTTTTAGTCCACCTACTCCCAACCATTACCAGCGAGCAATAATAATAAGAATGATGAGCTAGAATAAATTTTTAAAAATGTTTCATTGTCCTTAAAGCTGATAAAAATTTCAATGCGAGTGGAAAAGTCAAAATATCACAGAATCAGCCAAATTACACGGCCTATCACTTTCCAAGACTCACTTTCCAATCACTTCCAATAAGCCGGTTTTTTAGACAAGGGAGGGCAGGAAGGGTATGTGTTGAGCCTCACTTGTAAACCCAAAAATTTTTCGGTCTCACCCAAAGCCTTCTACATTTACAAGCCATGCACAACAAAATTTTACACTCACATTCAAAGGTGCATGGGACTTCAATTTTGCTGTCAGACTGTGTGGAGTGCGGTTATGTACGTTTATTGGGAATAAATTATTGGGGGTAAAATCTTCTTTAAACCAAATAAAAACAAAAATTATGGACATTAATTGTAACATTTATTAACTACATATTATAAAGTTGTGATAATAATGTAAATAATAAATGTAACGTAAATAATGTAATGTAAATAATAAATGTAATAAACGAAAATTTTGCTTTTATCTTTATAAAAAAACTATTATTTTTAACAAAACATCCCGGCACTTTCATTAATAGAAAACTTTCCGCGGCACGAAACACTTGTTTTCCTCGTTATCAAAGGGATTTTTATATTTTTTTCTCCATTGCCAACATAAACCCCGTAAATCTTATTAATAACACTGTTTATTTAAATTGCAAATTTATGACAGGTAAATTGGGTACTTTTTGCATTATTGTACGTTTTTTACATTGATGGAATAGCTCTTATTTTCAATAAAATCACACTCGAAACAGCACTTTCCGCGGAACGAAAACTTCTTTCCCTTTGATTTTAATGGGACTTCGATATTTCACGAACTTAAGTTGGGACTTCATACAACCACACACACACACCTACAGCATGGCTTGTAAATATAGAAGGCTTTGGTCTCACCGCAAATTACACTAACACAAGCATAACTTTGTTCTCGGGGGTTAACGAAAATTTTTGTGTTATACACAACTACATATACATTTACTATGTTACACGGAAAAGAGGTAGAAATTTAGATGCTTCGTGTAATACTCAAATTATACACAGACAGGTTTGACGTGAGTCCGTGAGTGAATGACCGTGTAACTTCACTCAATAATATCTATGATAAAAGGACGCAGCATTACTTTCACACTGCGCAATGTGTGCGAAAGAAAGATAAAAAATGAAGGGGAAGTACGAGTGGACAATAAGGGACAATACAAGTGTAATCAAGCAACGCGAGTGCTGTATCAACATTAAATTTTTACGCATACATACTCAAATTCTATACCGACACGTGCTTTGTTCCGATGTTCCATTTGAATGTAAACATTGCAATACGGAGGGGAATTTCTGTTTCGTTCATACTCTTGGCTTTTTGAATTAAATGTATCTGCATCGCGTGTTTGTTAATATTTTTTTTGGAATTTTTGCTTAATGTTATTGCTTATCTCTTCTTTCATATCTTTAACTCTTTTACTTGTCCTTAGCTCCACCTAACCACTCTTGTTATTATTGCTCGCTGCCATTACTATCGCGACTTTGACATCGGGGCATCGAGAAACAACTCGCTGGAATGTTATGCATCCTGAAACGAGTTGACTCTCATTAACTAACCGATGACATGCGCTTTGGTGGAGCGGAGAAGGACTAAGGAAGGCTATGACATGAGAAATCAGACGGTATACAGTAGCATAAGGTAATGTAAAAGAGACGACAGCTTTGAATACCGTAAAAAATGGGCGGCTAGTGACGTCAGCCTTAATGCAGAAACAACAAAGACAGCTTCGATTTTATAACGAAAGCGGGCCCCACGTGACGTCAGCACTAAAATACCGTATACGGTATACAGTCTTTTACTTTACCTTGTTTCTGTATACCGTGGAATCAGGAATGTAAAGAGGAAAGAAGAAAGAAGGAAAGTTATGTAGGTGGAAAACTGCGAGGACCGTGGGGCTGTTCGGGATTCGAACACGGGACCTCTGTGATGGTAGTCAGGTGTGTTACCCCTAGACTACCGAGGCCCCAAAGTAGTCTATCCGACTACTGGTCTATTTCCCAGAGTTTATGCTACCATGAGGCTGTCCTCCATTCTGATTACATGAGCGTTAGCCAGCTAGAGAGCACTGCATTGACAATAATTTCATACAAGTATCTCCTTCGTCATATTCTCATCTTCTCTCCCATTAGGCACCTAAGAGCTTTTTTCTCAAAGCTATTGACTCAAAACTAGTACAGTACTGGTCGTATTACTGTTTGCAGGGTGAAAGTTTCGTTTTTTTGTGCACAAATTTTATGTTCAGTATTTGTTTTTGGGCTATCTCTTCCTTTTCTTCGTGTCTTTTTGTAACTACAGACCAAAGATATACTGTTTTATTGACCTAGGTTGTGTTCGTCTGTTATATTTCTTTCCATTTTAAATCTTCCAGGTCAGGACTGCGTTACGTCACGTCACATCACTTTTTTTTTTCTTCTTTTTATGTTATGCTTCTTTTGCTGCCGTCTTAGAGAACGGCACAGGAAGGAACCGCTTAGAGTTGGCCAGTCCTGGCGCGGACCTCCAGCATTCAGTATGTCTCATCAAAGTCCGACTGGCCAGGGCCCTTTGCAGCAAGCTGGACGGTGCCCCAATAGCCGGCTCCGGCCCGATGAATGCAATGTCAGAGCCCTGTTTAGCCAGGACATCCGCACTTTCGTTGCCTTTGAAGCCCCGGTGACCCGGAATCCACACAAGGGTAACTTGATTGAGAACGCCAAACACATCAAGAGCACGTTAGCAGTCCCCAACTAATTTCGACTTGGTCCTACGGGACCTTATCGCTCTAATTGCCGCTTGGCTATCAGAGAAGATAAAAATCCGTTTATTTTGGTAGGCCGTTCTTAAGTTCTCATGAGTGCATGCCGCCAGCATAGCGTACACCTCTGTATGAAAGATAGTTGCTAGGGCTCCAGATTCCGGCGCTCACACGTTTTAGAGTCTTTCGTGTACCATACTAGCCCGCCCGGAAATACTTTAGGAAAAGTCCAGGTTAACCTATCCTGTATGTGGACAGAAGGTTGCTTAAATTTTGAGATTCTAAAAGGCATGCAGTCCGCCTTACGGAATCTCTTCTATCATGTTGATTATTAAAGAATGTTCTCGCCCAAGACCAGCGCCCAAGTGACCATCGACTTCTCTACCTCAAGATGGAGGGGTACCAGACTGAAGAGAGTCTCCAGCGCTGCCGTCGGTTAAGTGTGGATGACTCCAGTGATGGAGGGCAAGCCATTCTTTGAATTTTGCCTAAATTGGTTATGAAGCCCTTAAGCGTCTATGCCACCAAACTAAAGCTCCATAAGTTACCATGGGCCTAATGATGGTGGTGTATATCCAAAACATGGTTGCAAACCCCATGTGGAACCACAAGCTCTGCGGCAAGCTCACCGTTCTGCTCATCAGAGTGTCCATGTTCTGGTTCCAGTTGAGCTGTTCACTCCTAAATATTTAGCTTGTTGTGAAAAGCCTATAGTTCTGCCTGCGGGTGTAGGTTCCAAAAGTCCCGGTAGTGATCGTTTCCTGTTGAAAGGAACCAGAATCGTTTTTTCGGGCTTTCAATCTAGTGCCTGCTGCAGGCGCCTTGACATGGCTCCTGCAGTTTCACTTGTAACTATTATGACGACATCGTCAGCGTAACCTTGGGTAAAAAAGTTTCGGCCGTTGAACAGCTCTAAGAGTTCGTCTACAACAAGGCACTAGAGAAGTGGAGATAAAACTCCTCCCTGTGGACAACCTTTTGCTATAGTTTTCTCCAGAGACCCCTCAAAATGAGATACCATTAGTTTGTGAGTTCTCAGCATAGAGAGAGTTGCAGAAAGTGCTTCTTAGACTGCGTCTACTTAGAGCCCTAGCCATACTTAGAGCCTAAGCTCTATCAAAGCGCAACTCCTTTGTTTACACCAGATTGTGCAGTACTGTCTCTGGACTTGCCCGTCTGGTACGCATGCTGATAGGGCTTAGTGGTTGGCGTTGAAGATAAGTTTCCCTTATCGCCCGGTCGACAATTTTCTCCATTGTCTTCAAGGCAAAATAAGAGAGACTTATCGGCCTGACAGATTTAGCCGAGGTGTAATCAGAACGCCATAGCTTAGGTATAAATGTTATGTTGACGTTCCTCCAGACAGATTGGATGTAACCATGTGCGAAGGAAGGCAAGATAGATTCCGTCTTCTCCAGCGGACTTGTATGGTTTAAAACGATCTAATCGCCTCCCTAATAGCTTCGTGGTTAAACACGGTGTTTGCTTCTGTCCAGGCAGCTTTGCTCGCTTTAGAAAGTGGGCCTTTTGGCTACCTAGCAGAAATTGTGATCCCATTTGAATAAATGGTAGGGCCTGGAGCAAAATTATCAAGGTTTCTTCCTTAGACTGTGTGAAAGAGCCGTTGGTTCTCCTGATAGATCCAAGTTTTCCCGATAAGCCCTTTAATAAAACTTTGTGGATTTTTGCTGAGTCTCGCATACCTTCGACACTCTTGCAGAAATCCCTCGAACTATTTCTGTTTGCTCGTCTGATTGCCCTGTTATAGGGGGTTAGCGAGCTTTTATAACTCCCCCAATTGCCGCTATTCATGGCTGCGTTGAATAGTTTCCTCGTAGCGGACCTCAACTTGGAGAGCTCGTTATTCCACCATAGAGTGTTTCTGTTACGCGTCCTAATCAGAACGGGGCAGCTATTGTTGTAAGCAGCAGTAACCGCCTCCGTAAGGAAGTCCGTAGAAAGTTCTACAGCCATCGTAGATTTGATTGAGTGCATGGAACCTTTCTGTGTTCTGACTGAGTTCGCTATCAAACTCTGCCCGGGACTTCAGCTTGTCTCGATGTCGGGAAATATAGCTCGAGACATTCGAGACATCGAGAAATAATAATGAATTGCAGATGTACCATGGGGAGTCACACTTCTCTTTGCAGTATGTTGCGCGCGCGATTCCTACGTAGAGGCCGGCGGCGCGGTGTCCTTCGATACAGTAGAACCCCGATGCAGTCAACATTTCATTGTAGTAAACTAAACGACTTCACACTTAAGGCCCCCATACACGGTCAAATTGGATGTACATGTACATCCAGATTTTCATCAAACCCGACCGTGTATGGGGGCTCTTAGTGGTAGTCCTATTTCTGACCCTGCGCATATCTATGCGCAGAGGGGAAATTCTGAAAAGCATTGGAGGAGAAAGTTGACTACATCGAAAGAGTTTCTTTAACTTCGTCGGCGTTCTAGTGTATTTGTATACGAGTTGCCGCCGGCAATCGAGCTTTACTGTTAACAAGTTCGGATCAGTCGGTGTTTCTGAGCGTCAGTTATTACGACATATAACTACAAAAGCAGGTCAAGGTAAGCCATTAAAGATTAGATATAAGATTTATGGGCACGAGTATGCGATTCGTTATCGGTACGAGAAAGGGATTCGATCTCTTGCTCCGCTTTTATCGCCTTTGAATTCGTTAACGAGTCGTTAACGAGTTCGATATCGAAGCAAGCTTTCGCTTTTGGCAAATCGTTCTCGAATCGTTTTCGAATCGACTTGTTTGCAGGGTACATTTACATACCTACCGATTTGGATTTGCTAGTTTGTATGAATTTAAAATCTCTTTATTGTACAAAAGAGCAACTTAATACCTAAAATACAGAAAATAATATGTACAAGAGCGGGATTTTCCCCTATGGGAATTTTTTAGATTCAGTAATCAGTTATTATTTAGAGCACTATACACTGCCCGGCACGAGTATTTAGCGCTGACCTACCCGGCCTAGCCCTAAAGATTCGTGCCAGGCGCTATATAATATATTAAAGTCGGTACCCTACGCTCGTTTTGCCAAGTTTTATTTTATTTTATGAAAAATTACTTGTTTGTTTTAGGTACCTACATATATGTATGTATTTTAAAAGAAAAGTATCGTGACTTGATTCGAAATGGATGGAGCAAGTTCAAAGGTCTGGAAATATTACAAAAAAAATAAAGATTCATCTGATGCGCAATGCCTGAAATGTCCGAAGAAAATAGGATGCAAAGGATCAAATACAACTGGGCTTTTGAGACATTTACAGCGCATTCATAAGATACAATTTGATGAACCAGAACTATCACCAACTGAAACGGAAACATCTGAGGCATCGACCAGTATCGCCAAAAGTGTATCTGCGCCAAAGAAAATCAAAGTTGACACTCAACAAAAATTAAATTTTGAAATCCAGCCGAGAAAATCTTTGGGTGAAATTGTTGCCACACTTGCAGCCAAGGATGGATTAACTATAAGAGCCATTACCAATAGTGATTTCATACGGGAATCACTAGCCGCAAAAGGGTACAAGCTATCTAGAGACCAAAACACAGTCATGAATTTAATTTTGGAATTTTACAACCAGAAAGAAAAGGAAACGATACGAGAGCTGAAAGAGATCTGCTCGTCAGGAAAAAGGCTTAGTCTCAGCGTTGATGAGTGGACCAGTCTCCGAAACAGACGCTATTTCAATGTTTGTGTGTATACTGCGTTGGGAAAATGTTACAACTTAGGTTTGATATTCATACCAGGAAAATGCGGTGCAACCGAAATCAGAGAAATAGTAGAACAGCGCATAAAATACTTTGGTGTGGATTTCGAACACCACGTCGTTGCTGTTACGAGTGATGGACCCAACGTTATGAAAAAGTTTGGACGCGAAAGTCCCTGCGAAATGGTTCTTTGTCTTAACCATGCCATTCATCTTGCCGTATTAGAGACCTTTTGCAAGAAAACGTCTGAAGATACAGTCCAAGATAACGTGTCGAATGAGTCCAGCAATAATGACGAATCAGCAGATGAAGATTATGAAGACATGTCTGATGATGATGGAGAAGCGGTAGTTGATGCTGTTGGCAACCGTCTCATGCAACCTAAAGATGACATAAATAAAGTGTTAAAAGAAACTCGCATCATTATAAAAATGTTTAAAAAAAGTCCTTTGAAGAATATAACTCTCCAAAAACATGTAAAAGCTGAATTTGGATTGGAATTGAGCCTACTTTATGATGTTCAAACCAGATGGAACTCTATGTTGACCATGATCGAGCGTTTTTTGAAGCTAAAAAATGCTATCAAAAAGGCGCTCATTGATTTGGAATTATCCAGCAAGTGGAAAGAAGAAAATATTGCAGTATTAGAAAAACTGGAAAAAATTTTGAAACCCACAAAACTCGCGGTCGAAGCATTGAGCAGACAGGATGCCGATTTGTTAACAGGAGAGGCGATAGTCAACATACTGCTCAACAATTTGGCGAGTATGAACGACCCTTTGGGTCAGACACTATTTAACGCACTTAAACTCAAAATCGCAGGCCGACGAAACACACATCTTATATCACTGATTAATTATTTAAACAGTTCCGAACAAAACAAAAGTGACTACTTCTTAAACAGCAGCAAAACTAACATGATCAGTTTCGCAGAGGAAATATTTAACAGACTTTTCCCCGCCAGTGCCAGTGCAACAGCTACTGCTGAAACTGACGTTGATTCAAATTCCGAAGCAACATTTATCAAACAACCAGAGTTGGACACATTTGAGAACCAATTAGAAAATGCAATTAAAGGCATTTTGACTAAAGAAACTCAAACCAAGGAGCTTTCGAAGAGCATTATTAAAAAGGAATTTCAACTCTATGAAACTACAGGCCAAAGATCTCCAAACATGGAAAGCTTGTATCAAGCTCTACTTTCGGTTAAGCCTACCTCGACCGAAAATGAGAGGGTTTTTTCGATGTCGGGAAACGTCGTGACTAAACTCAGAAGTCGCCTGTCCGACAAATCCCTTAACGCCATTATTTTTTTAAAAGCCTTTTTTATTAATAAAAAAAATAGGTTTTAAGTAGGTAGGATAGTGAACAAAACTTAATAATAATATAGTGATTTTGCGTGCCAAATTTAATTTTAACTGTTCTTAATATTCTTAATAATTAATTACTCATTATGTTACTGTAGTTTTGGATAAAAATTTTTATTTTATTTTCGTTTATGTACCTTACTTAGTTAGAATCTTGAATTATTTTGCGTGATATATGTATACAGGAAAAAGAATTTTGTTTAATTATAAAATGTATGTTCCAAATTTTGATTTTCTTTAAATTCCCTTTGAAAATCTAAAATGTCTCGAATGTCTCGAAATTCCCGGGATATTTAGCTCGAGACGTCTCGGGACCCGAGACTTTAAAAACCTCGAGACTTCACAAACCCTAGTATGGATGGAACAGTTGCCACTTAAAATTTACTTAAGTGTAACTTAAGTGGCAGTTTCTCTAGACTTAAGTTTTTCTTAAGTCCAGAATGCATAGAAAATTCAAACGTCAGTTGATTCTAGTACATTTCAAGGAAAACGCCATTAAAAGGAAATTTTTCATGTAAAGTTCGGCTATTGTAAGTTCATAATTTACAATATTGAAGTGCCGCCGTAAGAAACAAATATAATAGTAAAATAGAAAAAAATTGCACTGTGAAACCGAATTTAACTCAAGTTTCACTTAAGTAAAAAAATTTACTTAAGTTTAAGGAAAACTTAAGTATGACTGTGAAACCGGCCTTAACAGCCATATATACATCAATGAAGTTAACCCTTAGTTGTAATTTTATCAGAAATATCAAACAAGATTATCTCAAACAATATCTAGGGTTGAGGTTGAATTCAGTTTTTGCCGTCTCAATCAAGAATGAGTTCGATTTTCCTGTTGATTGGTTTGAACATCAGTTCACAATAATGAAACCTAGCAATGTACTTGCCTTGCATGCCTCGATTGAGATGTTTGCTCAGGCATAGTTCGTCTAAAGTCATACTCAATGATTGTATTCTGGAAGAGTAGAAGTAATTAAAAGATTTGGAGCTACCTTTCTTCGATGTCGGCTGGACATGAACTTGTTTTTAAGAGTCTAAATGAACGATCACTGGAAAAGTGTGATAGTGTGATGAATTATGGCAGAGGTTTAGTAAAAGGTGAGCTCTTTATTTTGGGGATAATAGGGTATATTTTCGGGTTGTTCGGGTAAAGCCATTATTTAAACAGTCACCACTCTGGCTTATAGTAGAAGCTATAGATATGAGGTAACGACATGCCTATTGTCTCAGCTATTTAACAAGCCTAAATAAATTTGTTCCTAACATTAAAATCTAATAAAACATACTTTTCAGAAGGAATAATTACTTCTTAAAGATAACTTTATATTAATTCAGATTACAGAAGCTGATTTGTGGAATCTTGTAAATCAAATTCGAACTTTAGAAATTTTGTGGAAAAGATGACAACTTTATCGAACATCCTTAATTCAATTCTCGACAGAAAATTCCAAATAAAGCATTGCTCAAATTGTCAATGGAAGCTCAAACTTTTGATGATTGGTTAACGCGAATCAAAATTTTCCATCCAACTTTTAATGACAAAATAATTTATGATGGCTGAGAAGTTGGGGCAAGGCTTTTTGCTTATTGCTGGTTCTGACGCTTAAATATGCCTCGACGACTAGAGGAGATTTAAGGTAATCATTTTTTCAAACCCGAGTATTGTTGTTCTATTAGCCGCTTTTGATCGCTGTGGGCTTTTGTTTTGTGGCGAAAAATTTAAATTCCATGCATCGTTAAATACTGTTATATTTATATTTATTTATTAAAAAAAAAAAAAAAAAATTTAGCTTTCATTAAATTTACAAAAATTTACAAAAGTTACTATTAATACATGTGGCCCTCGTGCACCCTCATTTTGGAGTGGTTGTTTGGTCGGGTGTGACGGAGGTTTTGAGCCATCCTGTGGAATATAGGAAGCTTAACAGTGATATCCAGTCTGGAGATCTCTTTTAAGTCTTGCAAAACGTATTTGGCTAGATTGCGGTGCCTGGCTTTAGCTAAAGCCGGGCACTTATACAGGAAGTGAACAAGTTTTTCTCTTTCGTTTGTCTCCCCGCAGCTACGACAACATAGTTGACCGGAATGCTCTACTTGGCAGCATGGTCCCCTACGGCCCAATGTCCCGTGATGATTGCCCTGATTCCGACAATATCTCGTCGTTGTCTGTTTAAGATGCCCATTATTTTTCTTTGTTATAAGTCGGCCAAGTCACCCTAAAGATAGTGTAGGTCTCCAGTGCTTTCTACATTTGGTTGGCTAGCAGGTGGTAGCCAAAAATAGCATTCTTGACTCCAACAGTTGGGCTGGTAAACATCTCTCCGAGCTCTAGAGAGAAAGATTCTCTGCTTGGCTACGTAGTCGGCCTTCTCGTTCCCCGCTATGTTCCTACGATCTGGAACCCAGACGAGAGTTGTGTTGAGCTTTCTATCAAGCCTATCTAGCCCAGCTCTACATCGCTCCACTGACTTCGAGGACATCAGTACCGAATCCAGAGCTTTTATAAAGGCTTGGCTGTCTATGAAAATTCCAATACTACATCCTTGTGTAGGCTCGAAGCTCATTGTCTGGCAGGCCTTCAGGATCGCCAGCACGTCAGCTTGAAAGACACTAGCCGGGCCGGGAGGTGCCAGGACAGTCAACTATTAGTGGTCTCTAGATAAACCCCTGCTCCGACACCCTCTGACGTTTTGGAGCCGTTGGTGAATATTCGTACATCGAACTTTCGCAGAACATTTCCGTTTCTCCACTCTCTTCTTGAGGGCAGTTCGACGGAGAAGTCCTTCCTAAAAGTCAATCTAGAGGGAAGGTAGTCTGTGGTTATAGCGACCATACCCTTAGGTAACAAATTCAAAATATTGCTAGTTCCGTATGTTTTTGACGTCCAGGCGCCGGATTTCCTCAGTCTGAGGGCACAACACGAGGCTCGTCGCCATTACTGTTGCCGTTCTCCCTTCCTAACTTTATGATGTTATAGGCACTGACCAAGGCCACCATACTAGCGACCCATACGTGAGAATTGGGCGTACCACCCACAGGACCATCTTTGGCTTGAGACCGCATCTTTTGCCAAAAGTTTTTTTTACAGGCGTAGAAGGCTCTCTTTACCCTTTCGTCGATGTTCGGCTCCCAACTGACTTAAGGTATGAGACCCAGAAATTTCACTCTGGAGGATAAGGTGAGAGTATGGCCCTCCAACCAGGGAAGATTTACGGTGGGAATTTTCGTTTTCCCTGTAAAAAGGATCACCTCAGCTTTTCCCGGATTGACTGCCAGACTGCCCAGCTGCCAACTTTATTTAGGCATTCTTGCATGATTTCATTATCACTGATGGAAATATTCCGGACACCATAATCACTAGTTCATCTGTATATGCTACTACCTTAGCTCAGCTTTTGCCTAGTTTTTGTAGTATACTATTCATCGTTACTAACCACAATAAAGGAGAGATGACTTCGCCTTGTGGTGTGACTCTGTTGGCGTATTTGATTGCCGTCTCGGTTCACAAATCCGCTTGGATTATTTTCGAGGTCAGCATAGGTGCCAGTGCCTCAGCCTTGCTTCTACGTTTAGGTCTATGAGAGGCCCTCGAATCGATTCAGTATGTACGTTGTTTAAGGCGCCTTCTATATCTAGCGTTCCAAAGTATATTGTTTGTAATATAGGGTCTTTTCGATAGTTCCCACCCCTCGTGCCGGGCTGTGATGACCTTTTCGATGACCTTTTCAAGTGTTTCAGGCACGAAGATGTCAGACTAATCGGCCTATAGTCCTTCGCGGATTCGTGATCTCTTCTCCCTATCTTTAGGATGAAGACGTCCCTTGCCCGTCTCCAACTCATAGGAACTGAGCACCACGCAGTTCTTGATCGTGGCCACCAGCCATGGTGCTACTACCTCAGGGAGTTTCTGTAGCATGACCGGTAGTATACCATCCGGGTCGGGTGCTTTGAAGGGGGAGAAGCTATTAATCGCCTAGGGGACATTTCCTTCAGGAATGTCTCTGTTCGTTCGCTGAGGCTTCAGTTTTCGTCCTTGCAACCGGGAAAGTGCGTGGTCATTAAAAGTCTATAGATTCGGCCTGCGATTCCGTCCAAGCTGTACTGGAATGGCCGAGAAGGACACTTTGATCTGGTACGCTCCAGTTTTCTACTTTCAGTGTTTCCCTGTCCATGGACAGCGTCATGTCCAACACTTCCTGTTCTTTAATGTCCTGACCTCACGCATCAAATGTGTCGTTCAGTGCAAAATCGGTGCAACCCCACACTAGAGGTTGATCCGCTTCGGAGTCACACTCCATCACATCCCCGCTACAAAACCAAAGCAACTACAGTACACTATAATTACCTGGAGCCGCTCCACCCCTACAGCGACTCCAAAGCAAATCAACCTCTAATACTCTAAAATACGGAGTTACACCAGTCCTACATTGAACGACATAAAGGTTGCTCGTTTCGTAATAATTCTTTTTTCCGGGTAAGATTATTAGCCTTACGCCAACCTTACTTGTATGGGACTAGCCCGATCATATTAGCCTATCCATTTTTTGTTATGCTACTATTCCGCTCACTGTAAATCTCAGCATTGAAAAGTGTTTTATTTCAAAACGCTTAATGTGTTTTATTATGACGTCACCCATTTGATTAACATTGTAGACACTTTTAAAACACTTCCAGGCGTTTAAAAAATGTCTACAATGTTAATCAAATGGGTGACGTCAAAATAAAACGTTTTAAGCGTTTTGAAATAAAACACTTTCAAAAGTTGAGATTTGCAGTGCTGATGATTGACCACTCCAACACTGCCTCGCAATCTTGAATATTCTTCGTGCTTGGGAATACGAAGATTGGGATGTTTCCCCGGTTGCACATCGCTAGATTTGAATCGAATAGCGACTCTCCCCTCTCGCTATTCTCGTTGCTTCCCCAAAGCGTATGTCCCGCATTGGGGCTGCGTCCCTAAAGAGTATGTCTCGCATTAGTGCTGTTGTCAACTGCATGAACTCCCCTAGGGGTGCAGAGGCAGGTCATGAGCCATATAGAGTGAGGCTAAGTAGAGACCCTTCCTCCCTTCAAATTCCAAGCTAACTCTCGTTCAATGGACCTAGAACTGAAGTTCGGACAGAGAAAGGTTTTGATGTTCCTATTAATTAAAATACTGGATCTTGCTTGCCATGATCCAAGCGGTGGTAAAAGGTGTTGTGTTGCCTGTGTCCGAGAGCCCTTTTATGCTGCGTCTCGTGTCCAGGGCTCTTGTATTAAGGCGACATCCAGATTTTCCTCCTTTAGCAAAATATGAAGGTTATTTGTGGCTATTTTGGAGTGGTCGAGGTTGTCTAACCGATCTAAAGAATTTCCCGATGCCCCACTCCTCCAAACCCGAAACCTCTACCAGTTCATCCACATTCGGAGGGACTCCTCGTTGGTAAGGAGAAACAATGAACTGCTATTTTTCAGCGGCCCAATCATCCATAAGAACCGTTGAGTTTTGTGCCTGGAGACACTGGATAACCAGATGTAAGCTCTAGGTCTCTCTCTAGGTAGCTACTAGCGAGATGTCATTCCTCTGAGTGACTATCTTGTTGCCTATATCGATGCCCTCTTCAGGAAATGTAAATGCCTACCTTAACAATACAGCTCAATATTTAAACCCGGCATAACAAAATGTAGCAAATAAATGCGCAATGAACATAAGTTTGGTCACGTCAAATCAACCATGATAGATCTTGGGTGAAAGGGTCGAAGAAGTAGGCTCTCTTCCGTGTATCGCAAGCCAGACTTAACTAAACTTCCACTCACCTCTCCTCAAGAAACTGAAGAGATGACCAAAACCAATGCTTTTTAAAATCCGCAATCGATATCACGATTCGAATTTAATGAAACCATTTGGAAACGCTCCCGCGAATATTGCCAGTATTGAACTGCACTTGAACATTTTCGATTTCTTAATTAAAAACTGACAATGGCCCGAAAATTTTAATTAAGCCCGATAATAAACAATAATCAGCCTCCACTCGAGCCCGGCGCTGCCTGCTTGGAGAGGAGCCGTTCATCATCGTTATTAAATCTTTCGAAAGCTCCAAATTAAATCAAAGACAACAAAGGAGCCTCCCCCGCAGCAGCTGCAGGCCCCGTCAGATGATATCGTGGTTTTCTTCGTCGCAGTTACTTCAGAAAGTTGCACGCCGCCGCCCCGTCACAATTGCGGATCCGTTGCAGCCGACCGAGTACTGTTCATCGATTTTCCGCCTTCAATGTGGATGTAGCGCTGCGGCTCAAGTTATCGGTGCAGGTCTAGTCTGAAGGTTGCTTCATTTCTCTCCCTGGTGAACTGCGATTCGATTGGCACCAGTAACCATCGGTGGTGGTTGGTGGCCAGGAGTTGCTAGTTTGATAAGTTGCATCGTCGGGCTCGGATGCAACCTTCTATGCAATCTGTCTATGCGGCGAGCCTCCCTCTTGCAGCTGAGCTGAGATTTCAGTCTAGTTACGCAAAGAAACCGAAGACCGTCATGAGATGCAAATTGAATTGCAATTTGCTGCAAGTTTTTTTTCGGGTTACCAAACGAAAAATTCCGCAGTTTCTGCATTTTTGCCCAGTCTTGAGAAGTGCATGTTGCGAAAGTGCATCGCGCGACCGGCACATTGTGGTGGTGCCAGTGGGAGGCGACTGCACTTCGTTTTCTTTCATCCAGTTTTGCGCTGGCTTTATTACGTTTTCGTGCAATGAGCACCGCTAATTAATTGTGTTTCGCTGTTTTCCTGGACATTGCGGACGTTTGTGTTAAAGGCTTCATTTGTTCTATATTTAATCGCAGTTTTCTTCTTGCTATTTTTATCACCCGTGCCGTGAACGGCAACAATTTTTATCGATTTCAGCAAAAAATTATGAAACGGCTTCGAAAATCCTTGGAACTTGGGAAACTCATTTTGTTCTTATTTTCGTACTTGTTGAGTAAGAAAGTAAGAACAAGGGAAGTTTGCATCATCGCAGAACATAATATAAGTCTTCTAAGCGACATTCTATCAAATAATCCCTTTACGTTGATTGCACAAAATTCGGCGCACAGTTTTTAGAATTTTATTTAAAAGTGATTTCGTAAGTAAAGCCTTTTTTCAGGGGCAAGTTGTGATATTACCGTAATGGATGCACTGACAATATTGCTCGGTATTCTTAGAAATTTCACTGCCTTATATAAATCTTAAGCACTATTCTGCTTAGACAGTTAAGACACCCAGAAGAATCAAAGAACCAGATTAAAAATATGCTACGAAGGACTCAAGTGATTCATTTTCTGATTCTTGGTAATGCAGAAGGTAATGTTAAGAATGCATGCAAAATCGATTCAAGTACATCGAAATAGATTGACTTTTAAGACAGATTTAAGTAGGTGCTAACAGGTACACTACTGGAAGTGCCACTACACCCTCCTTTTGGGGGTGACTGGAAATAGACTCCTGGCAAGGTCATGTCCCTATCAGAAGTGCTGGCTAGTGGTGTCAGGCGGAGAGGTGAACACTCTCTTAGAAAAAATTACCTCAATATAAGGTGGTGATATGCCGAGAGATGCGTCGCCAAAGGGGGTGTTTGGCCACAGTAGTGTAGCAGTGCCCTCATCTCGATGGATATGGTCAACCACCACCATGCATCAGAGCAATTGGCACAGCTACAGGACAGCTACAGCGGTGAAGTCAAACCGGTTTTGGAGGAGAGCTTCGCAAGAGCAGATGGGCTGCTGGTCTGCTCGAACTCTCCCAGCGCAGAATACGTGAAAGTAACGTCTCCGACATTAAGGGCAAAAGTGTTCTTAATATCACTGGTGGAAGCAGATAACTTCCTTTACATTCAAGTGAACCACAAGCTCTGGGACTGTGAGCGACCATTTAATTCCTATAATTCGTAGGGTGCCGAGGTCATCCAATGGTTGAATTTATCGACGCGATCGGAAATACTTAGGGGTCGTGAGGTGAGACTTGGCTTCAAGGCCTGTGTGTGAAAGCGGGCCTTAAGATATGGCAAAATCCTACACAACATTTTTTATACGAACGCCAGGAAGTACCATAGTAGCCCTCGATTGTTTAGACGACACAGGCCAGCCAAACGCTCGACTCGTCGAATGCTGCGTCATACGAGCCAAGTAACACTGACCCACCATTAAAATATAGAATTTTAACGAATTTTAGAAATTTTGTTGAGTATGAGTGCTCTTGTTTTGGTAGTTGTGTGCCCACTACAAGCGGAAAATGCGAGTGGAATAGAGGAGGGCAAGTAGGACCTTGAGTTATCAGTCTCCCTGTCGGACACCCGCATCGGGAACTCTTCGGATAAGTAGCTTTGAATACGAACGCTGCTGGTTGAGCCATGATACAGCGGTTGGAGAAGTTGGATGATTTTTAATGTCGCGTGTTCGGTTTGCAAGGCTCTCCTCAAGCTGTTCCAATCGATGCAATCGAAAGCGCTTGTTCTTTCCGGCTCGTTTGCTCTCGATTTCGTTTCTGTAGCCTCGATTGTATGATTTCGTAAATACTTTGCCGACGAACGAAAGGAGGCTAATACCATGAAAATTCTTCATTCCAGATTTCGCCTTTTTCAAAATTAGAACAACGATCTCTTTCTTCCACACCGTCGGGACATGATCCGAATGCCTTATGTTTGTTATGAGGGTGCGGTTACTTGATCTATTCCCGGCGCTTTTCCATTTTTTTGGTGGTTCGGTATCGAGAAACTGATTCGTCGGCTGTTCGACAATAATCGGCAGCTCGGAAGCTTGTGACGAATCGTTGTACAGCTGCTGGAAGGTCACTAACGTTTCATCCGATTTTTTAATGTTGTCGTTTGTTGACGTTGTTTTGCCGCCTAACCGCCGGATTGTCTGGTACAGCGTCCGGTACTCGTACCTCGACGACGAAAGCTTCTTCCATGTCGGCCGCAACGTTATTTCAGTATTCCGCGTTCCGATTTCGTTTTCTGTCAAACTTCTTTGTTCAATCGCCGGTATTGCTCAAAGTCGATGTGTTTCTTTTATTTCCGCTGATCGACGAGGTCGGAGATCCATGGCTGCATCCATTTACGGATAGGTGGACACAACTCCATTGCACACCGCACAATGGACTCCGAAAATTGCCTTCTTCTACATCGATATCGTCCAGCGTTGTGAGTGCCGCGAATTTGTTGGATAATGGTCCGATCCGCAGTCGGGCCCACGCTTCGCACGTACGTCTTTTAGCGTCGATCGGAATCTTGCGTTGATCACAAAGTAGTCTAACATCGCCGAGTCGTTGCCGGGTGGATTTCGCCAGGTGAGTTGGTGTTTGAGTGGATATCGGAAAATGCTGTTGTCAACGATCAAATTGATTGACGCTGCGAATGAACGGAGGCGTAAGCCGTTGTCGTTAATTACTCCGTGTGAGAATTCGCCTACCGTTCCTTCCAGCCGGTTCGATCTGCTCCTGAGTGTTCATTGAAGTCCCCCGCGAGTATGATTAACTCGGTTCGAGGTATCGTCTGTCTCGCGTCTGTTGAAGCTGATAGTAAAATTCGTTTTCGTTCGATTCCGGGCTGGTATCGGTTGGCGCATAAACGAAAACGATATGGGTCTTGATCGTTCCACCGATGGTTATGACCGCCAAACGCTCGGATATCGGTTGGAATGGGGAAGGCTGCTGGCAGCCCGTCGATCGACCATAAACCCGACGCCGGCTTCTGGTCTCTCACCTCCGAACTAGTAAAGCTTCCTCTTTTTGCCGATTGTTGGCGGGGCAATCGTCAATGTTTCGGATCCCTGAACTGATATTTTGCATTTCAATAATTCCATTGCTATGATTTCCTTTGGACGGGTGATATCCTGTTCGTACATTCCACCTAAATAAGTACCAGATAAGACTTGAGTTTCACTTACAGGCAGTTCAGAAAATTTTCCATGTTGGGGCTTCACTTTCGTAAGTGTTATGATATCATATACAGCGACCTGTGTTGATGACACATCCACAAGGTTCGTGGAAAGCTCCTTGACTAAGCGCCTAACGAAGTGAATCGCGTCAATCAACAGATAAAGGTCATGAGAAAGGGTAAGAAAGAAAGCATACTTTTAAGCTGTTTGTAAGTCCTACTCTTTGTACAAATGAGTGAAGTGACGTTCCCTTAAATTTCACTACTGCAGCACTTAATTCAAGAGAACCACTTCATTAGTTCTTTCAGAGTGCTCATTTCGCGCTGGGTAACAATGCACATGGCAAAACTAAATTAATGCGGCTAGTTCGGTGCAGTTTTATTGAGTTCAATCACCTCACGCTCTATGTGCACTAACTCTGTGATAAACCAGGGTAAAGTCAACATAGAACAGTAAAGTAGAATTTAACAAGGCAAACTTTTGGACGTCCACAACAACGAATAGTAAGTTTGAATTTGCTTAGAATAACTTTGTTTAAAGCTTGCAGTTCATCAAATCATACGTTCGAAACTTTTATATTTTCATTGGAAAAATTTATTTTACAATCAAATATTCAATTAACACCATTACAGAGTCAAATTAATAATACTTTTCTTTTCTATTTTTTCCAGGTAAGTTGCAGTTTATGACTTTCGATTATGACGATAATGAATCAAAGTAAGTACCCTGGCTGCCAGCAGTGTTTTCACAAGACCAACCACTACGGATCTATGGAAACTCGATTAATTAATTGCTTCAGCAAATACACCCGCACACACATATAAACACTAAGTAAACATTAATTGCATTTGCATACTCCAGACGAGCATCTAATGGCCACTAAATAGTGGCAAGATTTCTCTTGTTGCGATGCTCGGGATATATGTGAAACGATGATGATGATAATGATGGTCAACTGCAAACATCTCATCTATCGTTTCCCCTTCTGCGTTCTAGCTAAACATCAAAGCCATCATCTCACACAGTATGGGTGTGTGTTGCGGGGCCCGTGCTGCACTATAGTGCAACATTCGATGCCCGATGCTCTTTTGCTCCAATGGATGTCAGAGGGGCGAATTATGCTGTTTGATTTACAAAATGCCATCTTCAACCCTCATCTCATAATGCTGCTGCTGCCGCTGCACATGCATGCACTAAATAATGCAGGATCAATCCCGTGCGGAGCGCTGTTGATTTTTAATTCACGGATTTCCATTTATAGAAGCCCTGCCCCGCCTGCCCCGCCTGCAAGCGGCCCTTCATGTAAAGGCGATATTTCCCTATTTCAATTTCGCTGATGGCTTCCAGCTCCTCCGCCCTTTGTGCTATTAACGTTGCTGATGGCTCATGTTTTCATTCGAATCGTGTTTTGACTATTTTTTAAATCATTGTAAATTTTTATTTGATATTTGAGATACACTGCAACTGGATGAGCTGTTGAAAATGAACATAGTTCTTGGCTCTTCAGACCCATCCAGGTGCGGCGATTTTAAAGCTTTAAGAATTTTTGCGAATTGAAACAACTTTGTTGCTCTTTAGTTGGTTTTTGTGTAATCGTTTTTTGATCCTTGGCCTTTTTTTGCACTACCTGTTGCTGGAGTGCTTGGAAATTATTCTTATTATAAAATTTCCCAAATAATTTTGCAAGATTTTGAGAAGATGACAGTTCAAAGGTACCGAGGCCCCAATTTCGATTCTGATCGCCATCTTGTTGGTATGGTGCTCCGAGGGCGGAATGAAACGCAGAAAAGCTGTCTATCTGCGAATTACCACCAGCCATTGACTGCGATTTGTATTTCCGTAGTGCCAATGCGAACACTGCCGCTCTGTGTGTCGTCAAAATCATTCGAGCGCAAATGCGTTGGTTCATTCCTCCTATCTTCCAAATCTCTATAGCCTAGGCCGAACAAATAGGGAATGTATAAATGCTAAAGAAGCTGCCTGCTGAGTATATCGAATTGAGAAACTCATGTTAGACTGTCCGACAGGGAGACGTTGCTTCGCCACTTCTCTTCAACGTTGTGATCGACGAGATTATGAGTGAAGCATTCGTTGGGTGACTCGGAGCTCGATACGACAACAACTTCGTAACCGACTTAATATTCCCTGACGATAGCGCCGTCTTCGTCGACACGGATGTCAAAGCAACGGAAATCTCATACGAGATTTTCCACATCGCCCAATCATACGGGTTAAAAATCAACGAAAAAGGCCATAATGCTCATAACGGACGGATCGAGGGCCAGTGTTCACCTCGATGGAACCCAAATCGAACCGATGACCAACTATTTGGGATCAATGGTTGAGGAAACGAAAGTGGCATCGTCGGCCGATATTCACAACCCCTTCGGCCAGGCAACAACAACATTCGCCTTGCTCAAGGGGTGGATATGGAAACGAACAAATATTACCATCAAAGCGAAAGTACGCCCTTAGGTTAGGTTAGGTTAGATATGGCTGAGCTTTTGGTTCAAGCCCACACACTTAGGCCAGAAGGATAGGCCCATTGTGATGCCATAGTGATCCCACTTTAAACTTGATGTTAAAATGTCGTTTCTTCGGTAAACCATCTCGAGGAAGTAATGAATCTTCTAAGTTGCGGGATCCCAAACTTCGAGATTTCCGCAAGGTTGCTTAGAAAGGGTTCACCAAATGTGGTTAGCCTTATCCTACTTAGGGCCAGGCAGTGACAGAGGAGGTGTAGTACACTTTCCGCCTCGTCAAGGTTCTTACAGCTTCTGCAGAAATCGTGGGTCTCAAGACCTAAACGGGTCGCATGCGTCCCTATCAGACAGTGTCCGGTTAAGACTCCCACTATAACTGAGAGTTCTTGTCTCCCAAGGCTCAGTAATAAGGTGGTTCGCCTGAGATCATAGGAGGGCCAGGTTAATTTGGCCAAAGTGCATTTATTAAGATCCCTCAAATGCTTTTTCGCTTGTGTGATTGTGTCTTGCTTGCATCGGAGTTTAAAGGAGGCCCAAGGCATACCAACTCTTTCCTTTTCTGGAAGGAGAGTAGCGGTCGTGCCTCTCCTAGCCAGTTCGTCAGCTTTACAATTTCCCTCTATATTTCGGTGACCGGGCACCCAAACGAGGAGGGTCCTGAACTGCTGAGCCATCTCGTTAAGAGAGCTGCGACATTCAGAGGTAGTTCTAGAGCTGTTTGTGCAAGAGCGCAGGGCTTTCAGAGCTGCTGACTATCTGAGAAGATGTAGAGTAGACAGTCCGGTTCCCATCGCCTTGCTGGTTAATTTGCAGAACAGCTTCTTGTATGGCTAGAATCTCCGCTTGATATACACTGCAGTGATCGGGAAGTCGGAAGGAGATTTCAATCTCAAGTTCTGGGGAAAATACTCCTCCTCCCACTCGACACTCGAGCTTAGAGCCATCAGTAAACACGTTTATGGCATCCTGAAACCTATGTGGTCTATTTATCCATTCACGACGTGAAGGGATGTGGACTCCGTAGTTCCTCGTGAAGGTAATTTCGGGAATGCAGAAGTCGGTTTTTGTGGGGATAGTAACTGAGTTCAGTACCTTCGTGTGCCCTCCCCTGATTCCAGTCCAGAAACCGGATTCTTTTATTCTAAGGGCTGCGATGGTTGCGCTTTCCCTTGCCACGAGATTTAAAGGAGGGAGGTATAACATAACATTTAAGGCCTCTGTAGGAGTGGAGCGAAGTGCTCCTGTTATGCATAACTCCGCACATCTTTGTACTCTCTGTAATTTGTTTAACACGGTGGATTTACTCAGAGTTGGCCACCACACTAAAACCCCGTAAAGGAGAATTGGGCGGACGATCGCTGTGTAGATCCATCGCACAATGTAAGGGGAGAAGCCCCATTTCTTACCAATGGATTTTTTGCAGGCGAAAAGCGCGATGTTTGCTTTCTTAATGCGCTCTTCTGTGTTTTCATGCCAGAGGAGTTTCTTGTCCAGGATTACTCCCAGATATTTGGCACTGTTGTTAATTTTGAGCCTAACATTGTTAAGCCGGGGGGGTGTTAACGGAGAGGTCTTATACCTCCTTGTGAAGAGGACCAGCTCCGTTTTTACTGGGTTAACGCCGAGTCCGCGGGTAGCAGTCCAGCTTGAGAGGGTTTGTAGCTCTGCCTCCATGAGATCACAGAGGACTTGAGGAAATTTTCCTTTTTTGATGATAACAACATCATCTGCGTACGCCAGGACGTCATGTCCCTTTGCCTGCATGCGTCGCAACAGCTGGTTCATAGTTACGACCCATAGCAGCGGGGAGAGTACTCCTCCTTGCGGAGTGCCTCTATTTACGGCCTTTCGGACCGAGCTATCGCCCAAGATCGAGCTCACCATCCTGCCAATAATCATTTGGTGGATAAGAGACACCAACGATGTCTCGATCCCATGTTCTGTCAAGGCCAGGGTAATGGCATCCGGCAAAACATTGTTAAATGCTCCTTCAATGTCAAGAAATGCTACTAATGTATATTCCTTAATCTCGAGGGATTTTTCAATGGTTGAGACCAGTGAGTGAAGAGCAGTATCAGTAGATTTGCCCTTTGTATAGGCGTGTTGTCCGCCAGAGAGTTCCGAGGTCAATATGGTCTGCCTCAGATATATTTCGATTAGCCTCTCCAGAGTCTTTAATAGAAAGGATAAAGTACGCCCTTACCGAACGTTGATCCTTCTGATTCTTCTTTATGGATCTGAAACGTGGACACTGCTCAAACCGGACGTTAAGAAGCTCGAGGTCTTCCAAATGCGATGCTTGAGACAGATCCTCGGTGTCTTACTCCGGGTTCGTCTTCGAAACGAGACAGTCAGACAAAGATGCGATCAGCAGACACTGATCGAAGAAGAAATGCAAAAACGTCGACTACGGTGGTTTGTATAGTTGTTTTCAAACCTCGTGACATCCCGCGTATG
The DNA here is from genome assembly GCA_949987705.1 of Thereva unica. Taxonomy (NCBI): domain Eukaryota; kingdom Metazoa; phylum Arthropoda; class Insecta; order Diptera; family Therevidae; genus Thereva; species Thereva unica. The sequence goes on along the minus strand of OX465281.1, from coordinate 49,308,794 downwards.
TTCCCCAGCTAAGCTCTTAAAAATGTTTAAAAGCTCAGACAAAAGCTTCAGTTAACTCCTCCTATCAAATCACTTGCTGCCATGTTCATGTAATCAGTCGCGACTGCGTATTGCTAAAGGGAGGTGTATTTTTCTGGGACTTCAATGATTATTTAAAAAATTTACAAATTATGACTGAAAAAACACCCGTTTTTATATATTTTTTTTATTTTAAGGTTATTATATTTTACATATATGCTACAGAAATAATTTGTAGTAATTTCTACTATACGAAATTTGTGTTTTTATCACTTTGATTACTAGATTGTTGACGTTTCCTGCCAGTCGCATACGCGCTTTTGCCTGGGGAGGTTGTGTTGCTTGCGACTGCGGGGAACTGTCGGTTTATGAATGAAAACGCTCATTTATTCAAGGACGTGTCTATTTCCACCTTAAAACCCGAAACGCGAAACCCGAAACCCGAAACCCGAAACGCGAAACCCGAAACCCGAAACCCGAAACGCGAAACCCGAAACCCGAAACGCGAAACCCGAAACGCGAAACCCGACACCCGAAACCCGAAACCCGAAAACAAAAACGCGTAAAGCCTGAACTACATTGAAAAGCAGTGCAGTGCAGCACTGCGAAGTGAAATTTAGGCTAAGAACATAGTGAAGCAGAAAGCAAAGCAGCGATGAAAGCGCAGAGCAAAGCAGCGAAATCAAATAAGTGAGTTTTCTGTTAACACACGCATAGTGGAGCAAAGCGGCGCGTTCAAACAATTTTGATTTCTCTGCTATCATCCTTTCAGCCTCTTTGCTCTCCGCTCTCATCGCTGCTTTGCTCTCTGCTTCACTATGTTCTTAGCCTTAGACTTCTTGTAACTGAACGTGGCAACTCACATTAACTTCACTGCCTTGCACTGCGCTGCCTTGTCTTAGGCTAATTTCTAAAAAACTGCTTCGCACTGCATGCCAATTTCTAAAAAACATCATATGAAGTTGTCATTGCCATTGTTGTCAAAATGGATGTGTAAAAATTGATGGAATTAGTGAGAAATAAGGACTTTCTAGGCAAAAAGGTCACAGGAACTACAAAAAAAAATACAAAAGACTATATAGGAATAGCCAATGTCAAAATACTGCTTATTCAATGTGTCTTACCACGCGTTCTCTAATAAACTACTGCAACATACTGCGCAGTGCTGCACTGCACTGCTTTTCAATGTAGTTCAGGCTTAACGCAAATCCCGATGAAAATCAAACGCGTTTGAAAATTTGTGTGCAACAGGCCGCGTAACATAGACGGAACTGAAGTTTGTGCAACTATTTGCGTAGTGTATGGGCAGTCACATATTTTTTGGCAAACACAAATTTACACAAATTATTCAACTGCAGGGCTGGATAAGATAAGTAAAGAGCACGATGTAATTCTGCAACGGAAAGCATCGAGACGAGGAAGGCCGAAAAATTCAGTAGATCTAACAGCAGTGGGTACAAGACGAAAGAACCTAGAGATCACATCTTTTGTCAAACTTCATCAATTGGAGAAAAAAGACAGATGATCTACTGGCTTAATCTTCCTCTTGAAGCAGCAGAAAATGCACTGGAAGGAAGTTATAAAATCAACGAAACATACATATCTGTCATCCGTGACTCATTTTTTGATGCAAATGTTGATATAAATATTATAAAAGATTATTTTGAAGAGTCAGATTTCAAACAGAACTAACATAATATGGTCTATCTTGTACTCGAATAAAATCAACATCCAAACCTGAAGTTTGTATTGATGTAAAATTTATTAATGCTAGGACTTCACTTGTATTCACAAATATATTTACAGTAATAAACGATTGCAAAAACACATGTAAGGACAAATTCAATTCGAAGCAATTATTATAACGCAATTATTATATTGCAATTTTAATAACGATGTTTGGAAACTAGTTTATGCTAGTTTCTAACTTTAAAAATTCGATAGGTCTCACACAGGGGAGGATCCAGAAGTAATTCTTGGGGGGGGGGGGGGGGCGTAACTAGCTTGAAACCCAAAAAGCCAAAACCGCTATATCCCTGCGTTCTAATTGCCAAGCAAAACTAATCTAAAACTTGAAACACAACCACGCTAAAATATATGTTATTTTTGTAAATAGATATGGATTCGTCTAATCATCAAATTTATGTGGTAAACACTATGTGTCTTTCTTCAATTTCCACAAAGTCGTCGATGACATCATCACAGTCTATGGCTGCTTTCGGTATCGTCAAATGACCGTCAATCAACGTCTGTCTGCGAAATTGACTGAAGCAGTTTGCAGAAGTGACTAGATTTACAAAAGCAAACGCTGAAAATTTGACCATTCCGAACACCTGACTGCAATACCGAACGAATGAGCTGCGTCTACTGCCCTGCAAATGACGTTACCGAACGCAGCCTATATTTTCTGCCAGCTCTCGGTCTATTGATAATATCAATGATTTAAACATGACCCATACATGATCTTTGATAATTTTTTATCATTTTTAATTTTTGTTCTAAGCGAGTTTCGACAGCAGTTCTACCGAGCGGTTCCCCAACTAAGTACCAACACGTTCAATATGCTGCTTGGCCACCGCATCGAACGAGAACCGGTCTACGTTTGTCCGTTTTGTTAGCTCCATACAATTCCTTAAAACTCCAATCGGAGATTATTAACAGCGCTCCACATTTTCTCCTCTCAGTAGCGCTTCGATTTTTCCCGCTGGAATAGCTTCTGGATTGATTCTGCCAATAGAAAGAGGAGTGCAGAACTAAGCACAAGAGCCTGTCTACATAAGACCTGTTCTATTCTAGGCTACACTAAGTAACTTTAGGTTCATTGGCGAATAAAGAACCGATTGTTCAGTATCTACATATATTCAATGTTTGAAAGAACTTATTTTTTTATTCAAAGTTTTTTTGGGATTTCAATATTCTAAAGGAGCCACGCAAGGTGATGTGGTGGGCCTGGTCATGCCTTCTAAAACAATTATTGCCGCTAACCAGCTAACAAAGGCTGTGATGCAGGCAGTATCAAACTAGCAGGTGAACAAGGTGAAGACCAGACCTATGTGGAACTTTGGCACCCTAATATTAACCGGATAAGCTGGCAGGATGTTCTATTAAGGCTACCTTTAAGGACATATGAGTATTTCTAATCTTCACAACGATAACCTACCTACAAAATTTGTAAAATTTATTTTATGAGCATTTAAGAGATAGGTAGATATTTGCAAACTGATTTTTTTTGAATACATTTTTTTGCTCCCAACTTGTCTTTGGAGAAATCCGATATTTATAAAGATGTTTTTAAGGGCTGTTCCAATTTTTAGCTATTCTCGATTTATGCTCCAGTTGAATGACTATTTTGACTTCGTAAAAATTGTATACACGTCAGTTTTAGATCTGATTGTAACATGATGTAATTTATTTAACCCTATCGGTATCAATTTATGCGAGAATTGCTTCATTAATTTAACAAATGCACTGAAAGGGTGCAACTGGATGAGTCCGTTGAGATTTTTAAGTTTGGGCGGGTGATGGCGCAGGTGTAAACTTTCACACCAAGAGTTTTAGGACATTTTAATTTAGGCCTCGGCAAGATGTCCGTCGTGTAAGGGGCAAATGTACTGCCTCGTATAAGTCCTGCTCAACTCTAACCGCAGGGAATGTGTTAACCAAGTAGCTTACACCTAGATGTAGCTTCTAAAATAAGTTTTCTATTAAACCACGATTTTAAAAATTCAACAATACAGATACAGAGCTTTTTTGATCAGACAACATTGGTTGCTATTATTTCATTTTTTTGTTTTCGTTGAAAAGATAGACAGTAGTTTTTAGGATCATATATAGAAGAAGTAAATTTCCTAGATCAATCGGTGATTTTTTCAGAACTAAAAAAATCCATAAAACATAGAGCTCTTGGGGTGGGGGGAGGTGAATGTCCCTCCTTATATCCGACACTGTCTCACAACACCGTTCGGACTCAATGCTGTTTTTAGAAATTAGTTTATTCTGCAAAATGTAATGTTATTATAAAATATAAATACAAGAATAAAAACAAGTTTGAACGTTAACAAGGAAAACAAATCTCATGATTAAAATAGTAAAATGACAAGACTCATTAAAATACAAGACTAGTTCGATGCAAAGTCGATGAAAACGGTTCAATAAGATCATAATACACGCTTTGAGTTTGTTGTTTTGTAATTATTTATCGTTTATGGAACTTCATCCAAAATAATTTGACATCTCTTCTATAAAGAAAACCAAATTGAAAATGAAAATAGTGAGGGATGGATTTGCACACTCATTCAACGCTGGCATACTCGCTGCATTCACACTCACACAACCAAACACGAACATACGTTTGCGCAACCTTAGGCGTTAAGGGGTCCATACACGAGCGAATAATTTGTGTAAATTTGTGTTTGCCAAAAAATATGTGACTGCCCATACATTACGCAAATAGTTGCACAAACTTCAGTTCCGTCTATGTTACGCGGCCTGTTGCACACAAATTTTCAAACGCGTTTGATTTTCATCAAACAGTCGCGCAACACATCAAATCTGGTTTCTGGTGTGCATATATTTCTGCGTTACGGGATTTGCGTTACGCGTTTTTGTTTTCGGGTTTCGGGTTTCGGGTGTCGGGTTTCGCGTTTCGGGTTTCGGGTTTCGCGTTTCGGGTTTCGGGTTTCGGGTTTCGCGTTTCGGGTTTCGGGTTTCGCGTTTCGGGTTTCGGGTTTTAAGGTGGAAATAGACACGTCCTTTATTCAAAGGGATTTTTTTCATCATTTTTTTTAAATTATTTTAAATTTAGAAATGAGAAATATTTCGCATAATTAAAGTAAAATTATGCTTATTATGTTGAACAAACTGCCTTTGTTGAGCAGGGGCTTTACATGTATTTAAAAACTCTGCTCAACACATAGAAAGATAAATTAACTTTATTCATTCGGCATGCGCGCATCCCTTCCCAAATTATTTTGTTGAGTTTTTTCAGTGTTTGTTGCCGTTTTAACTAAAAAGAGGGGAAATGATAGAACATTATTTATAAAATTTGGCAACGAGGTGCGCAGAACTGCTCAAATTTTTTGTGTCACGGAGTTTGAAAAATTCTATACATGTTTGCCGAATGGATGATGACCGCTTGTCACGAAAACCAGCGAGACCGTCCAGTAGGCTGGAGAATCCAGCGATCGGCACCGAGGAAAACCTGGAAAAAGAATATCGAGGGTGACTTAAAGAATCAACGATTATCAGCTACCGAGGCTCGAGACGTCACCAAAAACCGTCAAAAATGGAAACGAATCGTGAATAGAGTTCGAGACCCAACGGCACCGACACCAGTGTATTCGTTGCGGGGACGTCCCGCTCGGACCGCCAGCTAACGAAAAGAAGAAGAAGAAAGGACAAAGGTAAAGGAAGTAAATGTGAAAATAATAGAGAGAGAAAGATAGAGACTAGAAATACTAAGTAGAAGAGGAGGAAGATAGAATAGATAGTAAGCTGTCTTTGAATATAGTTAGGAAGATTATTCCAGAGCGAGTGCACAAAGAAAGAACGACTATCAATTAAGGAATGATTGATATGAAAGGCAAGAGGACGAAAGTTATGAATCAATAAAGCGTCAGAGGCCACAACCTAACAAGGAATTTTAGACACCACACACATGATCAAATCTTCTCATGTGGAAAATGAACCTTAAGCAATCACTGAAAGCAACTTTGAGACGCTGACGACAGGATGAGTCAAAAGATATGTTTATGAGGGAGCCATAGAGGAAATGTGGCAGGATGAGGGGCTTAACACGCTTAAACCGAATAGATGAGGGTAGAAGACTGGAATAGAGCCAAAGTTTGCTTAATGTTGTCGAGAGCATAAGTGAAACATGCTTACAGCAAGAAAGTTTGGAGTTGATAACAATTCCAAGATTATTAACACAGTCAACAATAGTTAAGGAAAGGAAATATTATTGAGTAGAAGAGACAAAACGTTGCCAAAGGGCAAAGAACGACGACTAAAGAATATAACTTGGGATTTATTAGGATTTAGTTTAAGTAAATTTAAGGAGCACCATTCAGAATTTAACATAATGTAAAATAAATCGACAGCATTGAGGTGTGCTCAGGAGTACCACAAGGATGCCCACTTTTGCCATTATTCTATCTTATAGCGATAAACGACACCCTTGTCAACGCTCTAGTGAATCTAAAATTTTAAATGGCAACCCCCATTTTTTCTTACCCATTATGATTCCCCGAACTGAAATGTCAAAGTTTTGTCCGAATTTTTTTAATCACAAGCCTAAGAAGACATTGCTGGGAGTCCACACCCAGACGGTAGTGTCAGATACCTACTGACCGAACTCATCAACCCTTTTGCATGACGTTTGAGTACAAACGGGGTCCCTCGAAGGTGCTCGCCAAATTACGGCTTACGAATCAGCGAACTACCGTCTCTGCATTATTTGCGGGGACTTGACAAAACCCGCCATTCAGTGGTTACATAAGGGGCAGTAGGTGCGTCGCAAAGTGGATGGCATTCTACCGAGAAGCTCCTGCCTCTCGGTTGTTTTGGTCTCAAGCTCAGTCTAAGAAAAAAACTACATACTTATTAACTCTCCTTTTCCCCTACTCATTTCCTCATGTCCACATTAAAAAGTACTAGTACAAGTAGTCTCATCTCCAAAAAACTTGCCTTCATCCTCCTTCTATTTCCGTAGGCAACAAGATCTAATATGTTGAATAGTCTCTAAATATCCTACGCATAACATTAGCCGAAGATTTGCGCTGGAATACCCACAGATTCCAAATTGCTAAACATGCATCACAGTGCCTGGTATTCCTTAAAAGGTGCAAATTCCTCCTTGCCGTGTTCCACGCCCGAGTCGGTCGCACTTCCTTGGATTCCGGTTCGTTGAATCTCTTGTTCCCCGCCGCCAAAATTTCAATGGGGTTATCTAGGTAGTAGAAATGGGAAGACGAAGGAGAATGTCGCAAAGTGGATTCGAACGACAGACCTCTGAGATGGTAGTCGAGTGCCCGACGATGATAGGGTCTTAAAGGGTTAGTCCAGTACCAGGTCACAGAAAGAGTGGCAGTATCCCCCCTGAAAAAACCTCGAAGATGTCCATTGCTACTGAAAATTCCTCAAGTTGAGCCGTGTATGTTCTACTTCTCAGAATAGACACAATCCATTTTTATACAAAGTGATTTATTCCCTTCTTGTCGCCCGCTCATTCTATGGATCATATGAGGTGTTGTCACAGTTCTTTATATTTATGAACATACATAGAGCCTCCAAAGACCCCTAAATTGTACTGTCTGTTTCGATGGATTTGTCTTTTTGATAGGCATGTTGGTTTGTATGGAGAAGTGATTTCTAATCTCCGCTCGTATAAAACTCGATTGTTTTCTCCATAGTCTTGAGGAGAAAGGAGGTGAGACTGATGGGTCTCAATGATTTAGAAGTAAAGCATGATCGTACACCATATTGAATTTTCTTTAAAAAGAGTTACTTAAATACTTGAGGGAGATCTGTGAAGGGTTTCCGTCATCAACGGGGTTTCAAAAGCCATTCAAATATGAAAGAATACTAAAATAATTGCATTCACCAGCAATTTAACCAGCGTAGAAGATTCGATGTAAGCACGAAATATAATTAAAGATAAAACCATTTCCTTCTCCTTAACAAAAATTGCGACAAAGTACATCCTTGAAGGACTAAAAAGGGAACAAACTTCCGCCTTCAAAGTCCCTATCCAGCCACAAAAAAAAATCGAGAGTAGGGATAGCGCTTCTATTCGAACACAGAAATCTAGAAAGATTTACAATCGGATCCTTGCCATCGGAGCATTAGCGCATAACACCCCCATATGTCCTTGCTTCAGCTATCCCCTTGTCCCCTACAATGTCATCAGTACTGACTGAGTCGATTATTATCTGTGCATGTGGTACCCCGAAAGGCTTTCATGTTGTCCTCCTTTCCAGCTATGAAGGATGTGTCACAGGAGCCGAGATTGCTTTGGAGGGAGTTTTCTGTATCTCGAGGAAACCTTATGCCAGACTGGGGATATGTACACAAAATTCCCGTTTGAAGAATATAAAAAAATCCTTTTCCTATATCCACAACTGCGCTTGTTTTATTGGGCGGTAAAACAGGCTTTGAAGCAGGCGGAAGAAGGTAAATCTTGAGGTACACATAAAGCGTATTTTAAAACAGGGACAGAAAACCTGAAAGCTTCTCCTTGTATCCTTTGACTTTGAAGGGAACTGCTTCAAGTGGTTGTTGTTGCTGCTGGTCCTCTAGCTTTGATCTTCCTGGTTTTTTTTCAGCTACTGGATAGAAAGGAATGAGCCCTGAATTTTAATACCAGGTGCTGTGCGCGAGGGGCACAAGACCCGGAGTATTCTAATTTACATGTTATTAAAATAGTTGCAGATTTTGATGGGACTAATTTTTTTCTGAAATTTTTTTTTAGTATTTTTCTTGAAAATTTCCATCAGCTCCAATTTGTGAAAAGGTTTTTAGTTAGAAAAGTTGGAAAATTCTAATATACAAGGTGAAGCTACACCTACACCTGTAAAATCGGTGTGAATTTTACAGAATTTGCAATTCAGTTCGTTACTTTTAATTTTAAAATTGAAAAGGATAAAAATATATGCTGACAATGTGTGTGTGTGTATCTACATACATATATCAGCACAATTGTAGCAATTTGTGACATATTTCATATTCAGTGCATGTTTGTTGAGTGCTCTCTCAAGCGAAGATTCGGTCTGATGTTTGACGAGATTTTGCACAATCGTGTGATTTGTGTTAAATCCCCGCTGTTTTGTTTTTCATGTCACTATATGACTTCAAAACAAGTTTCGACACAAAGACTATGTTAGCTTTGTAGTTTAGTCTTTGACGTTGTTTCGAAGGTAAAGCTCTTTGCTTAAGTAAAGCCTTTGCGAATGTAGCTTTGTAAATGTGGATTTCCTATGACATTTTTGAGATTCACAGACTCCAGGCTCTTACTAAATTTATTGTTTTACTGGCGACAGCATTACCAAGGCTAAGGTACCTACTTACATAAGTGCAAGCAAGTATTAAATATCATAAGTCAACAGGAAAAACTCAGCTTGTTTTCACGTTTTCCTAAATTGAACAAAACGAAAAAATGTTAACAATGATTCGGCAACGAGGACCAACCATGCGAAGTCTGTTCAAAAATTTACCAAAGTTTCTTCAGTTTTTACTATTTACCTTGCAGCTTATTGGTCTGTGGCTGCTTAAACTATTCGTCTTCTCTATTAACACACTTGTCCCAGCAGAGTTTCCATTTTATCTTAAAGTCCTACAAAGTTCCTTTCGGACTATTTTCAATGATAAGGACTTATCTTCCAGATGACAGTGGTGTCGAAACGGTCATTTTTACTGCTTGATTCAAATTTTAGTAACTAAATAAAATCGTGGTGCAACAAGGTCAGGTGAGGAGGGAGTATATAGTGATATCGAACCTAAGACCTCTGCAAAGGTATTCGGCTGCCCTAGGCCACCGAGAGGAGTAATTGATCATGGTATGTTTGTTCATGACTCGGTTTTCGTTGACAAATGGAAAGTGGTCGCGAGGCCGGCTAGCGAAAACACTCATCACTCTCCCACAGCAGGCTAATTCTTAAGGCTAAAGATCCTCCAACGAAGCACCCACAAGAGCAGGGATCGTCGAGTGACGCTCAGACATAGGGTCTGAAATGGCGCCTCCCAATGCTTCTGGTGTTACCGAGGACTGCAGTAATACCGTCACCTTGCCCGTAGGGACGTCTAGACGTAGAGACGTTTCAAAAGGGTTGACTGGAGGAAACATTGTGAGAGCCTTCAGAATCCACCAGAGGCCACTACACTCCAAAAGCTATTTTCAAAAGACTTCTTCAACGGAGTGGGCCTTCTTAAAAGAGAGGATGGCAGCTACACCTCTAATAATGAAGAACCTTGGAGGTTACCTGCTCAGAGAACACTTTCCACTGTCTGGGTGTAGGACCATCCAAGACCGTTATATCCGGGGTCTTTATGGGAACATCGACCCTGACAAGGTTAAATGGGCAGTGGCTTTTTTTCAATCCTATAAGTCCCCGGGAGAAGATGGAAGTTTTCCGGTACTCCTTCAGAAGTGCCTTGATCTGATTCTCGACAACCTAGTTTAGAGCCAGCTTCAACTGGGCCAGCTTTAGAGCCAGCTGCAACTGGGAATGCATTCCAACTATCTGGAGGAAAGTCGTTGTGGTTTTTATCCCCAAATAGGACAACATACCCCTGAAGCTGCCTAAATCGTACAGACTTATCAGCTTAACCTCTTTTCTTTCAAAAACGATGGAAAGGCTACTAGACCTAGAACACTAAGGAAACGAATGCCTAATCTCCAATGGAAAAACCAACCACGAACCAACCACGTACCAGTAGGCTGAATTAGCTGACAAAATGTGTTCACACACATTTCTATCACTGTAGATGTGAAATGTCAGAAATGCCTGTTTTGTTATTATTATTACTAGATTCGACTTTTCTGTTGACATATTTTTTGGCGGCATATTGCAATTTCAATTAACGTCATTTATGCTGTGATTTTTGACATTTTTTTTTACTAAATTTCCCGCTGAATTTCATGTGGTAACTCAAATGGTTTAACTAACACATACGGAAAGTTACCCATGTCAACCAAAACACGAGCGGGACGGTTAATTCAATTTACAAAGAGAAGGAATAGGAAGCAGCACTTTGGTTGGTTGGTTTGTGGTTGGTTTTGCCATTGGAGATTAGGCATAAACCTCTGAATCACTAACTACTATTAATTTGCTATCAACACGTTAGTCAGACCATGTCAGTACGCCGTAGGTGGTGGTGTACAGTATTCCTTCCTGCCTGTGACGCAATCTGGGATGCCTTGCCTACTCATGTCCTGACCGTCATCAATAAGAGGCACCTCTTTGGAACCGTCCGCCGGACATGTGTGCCGCTGCTCTTATCTTCCACCGGAAGAACGCCCGAGCCCTAAGCTACCCTTGGTCTTGAGATCGGTTACACTCGTACTCTACCACAAAAAAAAAAAACAACCCAACATCGCACGCTACTTATCTGACTTGACAGAGATGACGTCCCCGTGTCGTCCTAGTCTTTTTTCCATTCCCAAGCCGAAAACTCCTTCTGTTGGGGATCTCTAGCTGGCTCCTCCAACCTATCTCGCCTTGTCCAGATCACTCCTTTCTCAAAAAAAAAAAAAAAAACTATTCGGTTTTCTGCCACCAGTTACTTTTCCCCAGCAAGCGTTTAGGATGCTTGTTCAAGACTCTTGGTATTGCTTGTCCAGGTTGACTCTGATAGCTTACTGATGAACCCTTTAGGTCGCAATTCTTTCCTCATTTCGGTTTTCTTATTTGTTTGTTGGTTTGGTTTTGAAATCTCGGATGTCCCTTGGGACAAAAAAGGGAACTTCCCTATCTCCTTGCTATTTTTCGAAAAAAAAAAAAAAAATAAAAAAAAAAAAAAAAAAAAAAAACTGACTAATAGCAAAAAAATCGACCAGACTGACTAAAAAAGTTTCTTTCTTCCACCTACCCCTCTATAGTGGCTAATACAATGTGAATTTTGAGTCAGAGGATAAGCACGCCCGCCGTTACAGTAGGTTGTTTCCATATACTGGCTGGAGCAATAAAAACTTTACATTTAAAATTATTTTTTTACATTTTTGTTCATTTAAAAGTAATTTTTTTTATTTTAAAACCGCGGAGTGCTATTAAATTAGAGGGTGGAAATTGGAGATAGGGGTCAAAATGGACCCTTTTTGTTTTTGCAATATATCTCGCAAAAGAAGCAAAATTTCCATATTCTTGATAAGAAATTTTTTGTAGAGAATTAAATTTCCCATGGAAATGACTTATTTAAAAAATTTTGAACAATTTTTTTTTGTCATAAATGTTAAAAAGAAAAAATTGACAAAATTTCGATGTTTTTTTCCTTTTTTGTTCTTTGCCTATATCTTTTTTAAGGTCAGATAGGTATATGTATTGCTTTATGAAAAAAAAAGTAGACAAAATTTCCTTTAAAAAGCTGGGGCGAAAAAAAATTTTAGTTAAAAATTTACCGAAATATGGCGACTCGAACATAGCTTTTTCCTTATTTTTTCTCTTTAGTTCGGGGAAATTAGCATTTTAAGGAGGTAAAGCACTCCAGATTCTATGCTCAAAAATCAACATTTCGACTAGTTGTACAACTAATTTGGAGATGAGGATGAGGGGTCATTTCTGTGGCAATTTTTCTTCAACTATATTGAGTGGATATTTAGTGATATTCAGTTCAATTTTTTAACCCTTCTAACCTCCACCAGAAAAATACCTAACTTCAAAATTATTGTTCACGTGCGAAAATAACTTTCCTGGACCTCAACCTACCGACTGATATCGGTTTCAGGGGTCTCGCGACTCAAAGAAAAAGTTGAGATACTCCTCCCGACGCGGAACGGTTACGCGAAATTAGCCATATGTATTCCGCAATTTTGTGGTAACCGTCATATAAGACGTCACCCAGCTTACTGTACTATACTCGTCATACACTTTCATTTGATACCCATACCGAGGGCGCTGTAAAAAATAAGATTAAGCGCCATTTTGTATTGGCCGCCATTTTAAACTTGGGATGACGCCACACAGCTAATAGTTTTCTACTTGTTATATCGTTTCATTTTAAACCCATACCGAGTGGGTTGTAAAGAAAAAGGTAGCCGCCATTTTGTATTCGACGCCATTTTGAATTTTTAATAATGGCACATAGCTTATTGTATTCTACTTGTGACACCTTTTCGTTTGATATCCATGTCTCGGTAGTCTAGGTAGTAAGGCGTCTGGCTCCCATCCCAGAGGTCCTAGGTTCGGACCCCGATAGCACCACGGTCCTTCGCCTTTCCCACTTTCCCCACCTTCATAACTTTCCTTCTTTCTTCTTCCCTCTCTACATTGCTGACTCCTCCTGTCATCCACCAAGCGCATGTCAACGCTTGGTTGATGAGATTCAACTCGTTTCAGGAGGCACAACACTCCAGCAAGTTGTTTATCGTTGCCCCGATGTCAGAGTCGCGATAGTAATGGTTGGGAGTATGTGGAATAAAATCTCTTGACTTGGTTGTGGCAATTCTTTCCTTCACTTTTCCCTCTCTGCACTATCTCCCCACTAAAGCTAGTGTTCGACATTGTACTCTATACGAAAAAATAGATTGTCGACTGTGCAAAGGGTCTTTCCCTGAACCTCTAGTCTTCCACATAAAAAAACTGTCGGGGGTCGGGGAGCACAATTGCAAAATTCGGCCGCCATCTTGGAACGGCCATTTTAATTTTTTACAAAATGGTGAGATTGCATTGTCACTCGTCGAATCTTACGTATGTGCAAAATTTTAAGTTTATCGGTTCTATGGAAGTGGGTCAAAATCAAGTTGCAAGTTTTGTTACATACTTCATACTACATACGACATACAACACACAGGTGAAGCTAAGGAGTATGTAAAGGGAAACGTTTCGCGAAATACCTTGAAGTTGTGTCTACCTATGCGTGTCCTATAGGGATTTTTGACAGAATAAATTTATGTGAGCAGGCTCTAAGGATTACAACAACCTGAAATGAAGCCTTCAATGCAAGGAAGTGGGGATAAGCTAAGCGTCGGGGAATCAATCCAATTTATCGACAAACATCCCTTGAAAACCAGGAGTGAGACATGAATAATTTTTATTAAATTTTATTTCGATTTAAGGCAGAAAAATGTAGATTGTCTACACCCTGTGAACCCCTGGCAAATGTCCGATTGTACTTCAACATCTCCCACGAATTTCTCTACAAAACAGATTCAAGGGTTGAAAGCTATGCTGATTTCACCTTTGCTAAATTATTTCCGATTATGTGGAAGGTGTAGGAAGCATCACATTCTGATGTCCGCTATGAAAATCTCGTCTACTCTTGTTTTATTTATCATCACTTCGGTGGTTCTCAAAATGGGTTAATGTTGCCGCCGCAGCCTCAAAGCGCGAACCCTATCCTCCTAGAGAAAAAATGTCTCCACTTCTGCCATTTTGAATGTTTAATAAAAATTTTATTTCTGTAGATTTATCTCTCGAAAGGTGAAGTCTTCCGGTGTCGATATCGAGTATCTTTCGGGGATCGTTGCGAAATATCCATAAATTTCCATACACCAAAAGGTCCCCATTCGGGTGTTTTGTGTGATTTTTATCGCAATGACGACGCGATCCGCGATGTTACTTTTGTCCAACAAATGAGAACCTAGAGAAAGTCTAGAATCCCCAGTGCAGTATTCTGAGGCTGGCAAAGATGTAAAGGTGGTGCGGTCTTCGCTCTGCTTTCGAAACGTGCGGACTTATTCCGATTGGCATTGGCCGACGACGACGACGACGCTCTTCTGTCACAATGACAAAGTGTCACTTCACATTTTCGCTGACGTTTTGTAATTCAAATTTCTTCGTTTACAGATCAAGAAGGTTAACGTGAATAATTTTATTTCAGCTTTTTACGCGCTCGTCTTGCCCGCCGCGGCACTGATTTATAAGGCGAGCGCGGCGATTCTACTCATTAAAATTAAAATTTGAAGTGATTTAACTGAAAACGTATTTTGGAGCGGCGAATTCACGTTTTTTGATTTACGGCAGTCGAAAGTTTCATTAATCTATTTCAGGAAAAATTGCATTTTTATGTCGTTAGATCACGATACTGGAGATTGCTTGTGGGGCTCTGGTGGGTGAACCCGCGGTACACATATCGCGTATGAATTTAGAGCAGCAATATTTTACAACAACCCAAAACATAACATTCGAAATTTATTCATTATGGTAAAAACAAAGGTGTGACATGTCTAGTTTTTTTAGTCATGTGTTTTGGTGTTATGATGGAATTTTGTGCGTTGTAAAATTAAACTCCACAAAACCACCATCGATTTATGACTTCCGGTTGTAGCATCAAATTCTGTATTATTAAATTTCAGATAAGTCAAATAGAAATGAAAATTTCAAATTCAAAACATGGTTTCCATCAAAATACACATCAGTGGCTTGTACGTGAACGAATCTGGGATCTGAAGTGAATGCAGAGCGTTCAGCTTATACATAATTGGTAGTGTCTTTTATATGTACGCTATATTGACATGAACCAGTTAGAACTTAATAAGAGGCTATGTCAACAAGCTGATTTTGATGTTTCCGACGGCCAACTGGCAAGTTGTCGTAGAGGAGTGAAATAAGTTTTGGCATGTCAATCGGCTCTTGATGACCTGAACTGGCTGTTGGGCACTTTGGCAGAGGGGACCCTTGATGGTTGGACAGTTAAAGAATTCTTGTAGGAAACTAGGAAGGATATCAGATCACTGATGAGCTTGACTTAACCGCAAACTAAGCAGGAGTCGCTCCCCTAGTATGCTATGCCTTGTGGAGAATCAGTTTGCCCATAACATTCTCTGTAAATTTCCGGCGATAGTGACGACCGTAAAAACCCACCCGTCACGAATCCTCAAGGCAGGCCTCGGACAGGACGGACTCAACGGCAACGACTCAGGCAACGGGATATGGAATTCGATCTTGGAACATGGAACGTCAGGACGCTCAACAGAACGGGCGCTCTGCGTTCGCTTTTATTAGTACTAAAAAAATATAGCATAAGGATCACAGCCCTTCAAGAAACAAAATGGACCCACAGTGGTATAATGGATCTAAAAACCCACACGGTACTCTCCAGCGGATCCTCAAATGGAAGAAGAGAGTTCGGAGTAGCATTCATCATAGATAAGGAAATGAAATCACTGGTTCTAGACTTCAAACCAGTCAGCAATAGAATATGCACACTTCGCATTAAAACAATGCTACATAACATTAGTCTTATAAACGTCCACGCGCCCACAGAAGAGAAAACGGATGAGGAGAAAGAGGAATTCTACCAAGAGCTAACAAAAACCATCAGGTTAATACCGTCAAACGATATTAAAATGGTGCTTGGAGATATGAAAAGAAGAGGAGTTCCTAGGAGTCATAGGAAAGCATAGCCTACATAACGTTACCAATGACAATGGTAGTCGATTGATCGATTTCGCAAGCTCAAACGCAATGGTAGTAAGTTCAACAATGTTCCCGCACAAAGATATACATAAGATGACGTGGCAGTTACCAGACGGAGTAACTAATAATCAAATTGACCACGTCCTAATTGAAAGAAGAGGGGCCACGAGTATACTGGACGTAAGAACAATGACAGGAGCGTGCTGTTGTTCGGACCACTATCTAGTCAAAGTGAAATTGAGAACCCGGATAGCAACTAAAACGCATAGAGGGCAAACTCAACCAAAATACGATATAGATAAGCTAAAACGGGAACAAATAAGAGATGCCTACCAACATGCTGTCGTACAAAACTTGAGAGAGGTAGATGAGCAGCCCAACATCAACGACAAATGGGAACAGGTCAAAAGCAGCATAAAGGGGGCAGCAGAAGAGGCACTAGGCTGGGCCCCCAGACAGACTAGAATTGATTGGTTTGACCAAGACTGTAGATCCGCAATTGAAGAAAGAAACCAGAGCCACCGAGAGTACATCGCAAGGCCAACAAGAGCAAGGATGGAAGTCTTCAAGGAAAAAAGAAAAATCGCAGACAAACTGTGCAGAAAGAAGAAGAGGGAATATCTAAATAGGAAAATCTTACAGATACGGGAAGACTTCAATGAAGGGAGAATTAGACAAGCGTACAAAGGAACTCGCCAGATCACCAATAAGTTTCAGCCAAGAACGGACATCTGCAAGGACGTAGATGGGAACTTGTTGGCAGATCCTGATAGGATAAAGGAAAGGTGGAGAGAGTATTTTCAGAACCTATTGAATCCTATCTCCATATTAAACGAGAATGCAGAGACAGAGGCATTTGAAATTCCCCAAGATAACATCTCAATAGAACCACCAACACTGGATGAGGTGCGGGAAGCTGTAAAAAGGCAGAACAGCAACAAATCGCCTGGCGCCGATGGAATAGCAGCTGAGCTGCTAAAGGAAGGAGCACCCCAACTATTACAAATCTTACACGAACTCATATGCACCATCTGGGAGGAAGAAGTTATACCGGAGGACTGGAAGAAAGCGATTATATGTCCAATATAAAAGAAAGGAGATAAATTAAACTGCAAAAACTACAGAGGCATCTCACTCCTCAGCACCAGCTACAAAATCTTCACAATACTTGTGAAACAAAAACTGCAACCTATAGCGGAAGGCCATATAGGAGAATATCAAGCTGGTTTTAGGACAAACAGGTCAACATCGGACCAACTGCAGGCAAATTCTGGAGAAAACCTGGGAAAGGAATGTAGATGTATACCAGATATTTGTCGACTTTCAACAGGCACATGACTCAATAAACAGAGAGAGGCTATACGAGATTTTATCGGAACTAGGAGTCCCCTCAAAGCTGGTACAACTGATCAAATGCGCAACAAATAGCTCACTGGCGAAAGTGAGGATCCAAAATGTTATAACAGAGGAGTTCGAAGTACGTCAAGGACTTAGACAAGGAGATGGGCTGGCCCCCATTCTTTTCAACCTGGCCCTAGAATGGGTGATAAGGAAAACGTCAGTCCAGAGAAGTGCATCAATAGCTACCCAGTCGGTACAATTACTTGGATATGCGGATGACGTAAACATAGTGGGAAGGTCCTTTTTGGCAGCAAAAGAAGTCTATGTCGAATTAAAAGAGGCGGCAAAGGACATAGGCCTGAAGATAAAAGAAGAAAAAACGAAGTTGATGCAACAATCCAGAGCAGGAAGATCTAGAATGGGAAGAAATATAACCATCGACGAACATAACCTAGAAGTAGTCGATAAAACAGTCTACCTTGGGTCTACAATCACAAAAAGAAACGAAGAAAAAGAAGAAATAACCAGACGAATACTACTGGCTAATAGAGCATTTTATGCCCAAAAACAAATCCTGCACTCAAGATTTGTACACAGGAAAACGAAACTCTCACTGTACAAAACAGTAATACGACCAGTACTGTGCGCGTAGCGAGACTTCGACTATGACCCAGGACATAGAGGAACGAGTCAACAGGTTTGAGAGGAAAATTCTCAGATGCATAATAGGCCCAACCAGAGAGGATGGAATATGGCGAAGAAGATACAACAACGAGTTGTATGAAATTTTTGACAACCCACAACTCTCAACTTTAATAAAAATCAACAGACTGAGACTAGCCGGCCACGTAATCAGAATGGAGGACAATCGCATCCCAAAACGGCTTATGGCATCAGAAATTTCGGGAAGTAGGCCAGTAGGTAGACCCAGGAGGAGATGGATAGACTCTGTGACGGCTGACGCAGAGTCAATGCTCAACATCCGGAACTGGAGACATGCTGCAAGGGACCGTCAAACTTGGAGAAATGCCCTAGAGGAGGCCAAGGCTCGATTTGGGCTGTAGCGCCATTGGATGGATGGAGTGACGAAGAGATTCTCGTTGTTCGGCGTTAGTTTGCGCTAATAAACAAGTCTTGTCGTGACAAACATCTAGACAGATTGCTCAGCCCACTCTAGCGGCCTGTCGTGCAAATTTGAGGTGTAAGAGATACTATAAGTACAGTGGATGCCTCATTCAATGAAAGAAAGAAAGAAGAAAGCTTGCAGTTTGTGCCTAGTCGAATTCTTCTTTTGCACTTCCATTGAGCAACTGCCTTTAATATAGACCATCTAATAGAAGAACTTTTTACTAATAGAAAAAGGCTAAATTTAAAAGCACCCTCTCTAAATCTTGAAAAATGGTTTTCACAAAGGAGATTAAATATCTAGATAAAATCCTCGATCAAAAGCCCTCCTGGAAATCAATCATAGGGTAACTGCGAAGGCAATTATTTCTCCCCAAGAACCGACGGGCAGCAGCTTGGTGGTATAGTAATGTTCACCTGGCTATGCACTTACGAGCACTTACGCGGACCTCCAGCAGTATCTCCTGCCTTACGCATGTACCTTAGACATTCGGTCATACATTTCCTGTCACAAGATCATATATTCTCATCACTCGTAAAAAAATGGCCATAAGGCAAATGGTCCCCACATCTATTGCAAGGATGCTGTAATTAAGGCTGGCTAAGGTGCAAATTCTGGCCTTAGTCTGTCTTGTTATTACTGGCAGGGCGGTGCCTGGCCAGTGTTCATTGCATATGCATGCAGACGGCCAACATAAAAGGCGGCTGAATCGAATAAGGATACTTGCACATCAGGTCGTTTTCAAGACTAAGCCTTAAGCCCACCATATATTGCAAGGTTGTATGCGTTCAATCATGTTAGACATTACAATATACGCATGTATGGTAAAAGTTTAGAATTGGGGCCCCAAACCTAAACCGCTCCAAAAATATTTGAGGTATTCAAAGTGATTTTTGAGAGCTCCAATAGTAATTGGAAGGCGAAAGACAAGTTTTTCTTATCACAACGTGCGCCGCAAAGGGAGTTGCAAATTGGGATCCCAGACCAAAATCGTTCCACAAAAAGTGTTAAGTATTCTATGTGATTTATACTCCTCCGCCCGCCTGAAAAACATTCAATTTGGCAGCACTCAAAAATTACTCTGTATATCTGAAAAAAAAAAAAAAAAAATGCTGGAACGATTTTGGGCTAGAGCCCAGTTATCAAGAAGGCGACCATATACCGATTTCGGAAACTAAAACCACCTGTCTCCGACTGTTTGCGCTCCCTACGATCCACCTGGTAATGAAAAAAGTGGCTTTGGCAGGGTCGCTTCGTCTACGCGAGCTTTTCTCCTTTAAGCCAGGAGACTGCGGATTTTATAAACGTATCGGACAATAGAATTGAATGCTACATTCAATTTTAGCTTCGAGAATGAATCGAGTTTATAGAAAATTACGTCACTATACGTTATTAGGCTGATATTGAATCGCTATCATCAGCAGTGATTCAAAATCACAACGCCCTGAGCTCCCTGTCCTTAAGTTTGGAGAGCGTCGCTGTTACAAATAAGACCTCCTCAGCGACGGCAGCATCTGATGACGCTCTGCAGGTTGAGGTGCAGCCTCTGCCTTCACCCTGCCCCGCGGCTACTTCCCGTTCGGAGAACGTCCTTTTGCCACAGGAGGCCGTCAACTCGATTGCACCTGTTACTAAGGTGCGTCGCAAAAGTCGCAGGAAAAATCGAAATCGCCAAGCCGTCATTGAGGACGGTGTCACTTTGAGTTCCTTGCCCCGTGTTCCGGAGATGGAGTCGACTTCTAGGCCGGTCTCAGTATCAACCTCTTCGCCCTTAATAGTGGCCAACCCCCCGGTCACGGCAGCTACAGTTCCCCTACAACCGTGCACCCCTCTGGTTACGATACCGAGACCTTTAGATATCTTTATATCACGATTCTCTCCTGAAACTATGACGAAGTCTGTCTGTGAATATTTAAGGAAGAAATCTATAGACCCTGGAACTGTCTCCTGCAGAAAAGTCAGCAAGGCTTCCAAGCCTGTTGCTTCTTTTGTTTTGTCTGCACCGCCCGTTATTGCCGAGACTCTTTTAGATCCCGGTTTCTGGCCTGCTGGTGCCCTTACCAAGCTTTTTGTTCCGCGTACCCGTACTCAAGCGCATCGTGCAAACGCTTCTACTCCGAGCACTATACAGATGCCAAAAAACTCGAGACGCTCTCCCTCTACTACCAGAATGTAAGAGGGACTAGGTCAAAAACTAACGACATCCTTCAGGCATCGATGGCTAGCGGGTTCGATGTCATAGCATTTACTGAAACCTGGCTTCATGAAGGTATTCTTAATGCGGAACTCTTTGATTCCTCTTACCAAGTGTTTCGGAGGGATCGTTACACTGACTCGGATGCTCGTGGAGGTGGCGTACTTCTTGCTTGTAGTAGCCATCTGTCTTGTAATCCAATTTCTCTTCCTAGTTTTTCTATCCACCTTGACATTGAGCTTGTCGCTCTTAAAATTACCTTTTCAAAAATTAATCTCTTTCTGCTGTGCTGCTATATCCCACCAGATATGTTAAGCACTCTTGACGATAGAGGTAAAAATCTCTATGATATTCTCATCTCTGGTGTTGATTATATCTCGAGTATGATGGACACTGGCGATGAATTACTTCTCCTTGGAGACTTTAATTTACCCAATATTCAGTGGGTAACGGATGTAGATGACGATAACTACCTTCCTGAAGGCAACCTGAATTCTAAGGAATCCTGTTTTCTTAATTCCTTATTCTCACTTGGCTTGAATCAAATGAGCGGTGTATCTAACGTTTTGGGGAGGCAGTTAGATCTTGTATTCTTTACTGACGCAGTCAATATGACTGTCGAACTCAGTCCAACAGTCATGACGTCTGTTGACAGTTACCATCCTCCGCTTCTGCTTAATTATTGCTTCAATTCAGAGAATAAGCCTTGTCCGGAGGAGGTAACCCATTCCTTTAACTTTAGAAAGGCTAACTTTGGGGAGCTGTCATCTAAGCTTGCCTCGATCGATTTTAACAGTTTGCTTACCGCAAATGAGCTGGATGACGACGTGGCACTGTTTTATAACGTACTATACGAGGCCCTCGTTTCTTGCGTACCTTATGAGCCCCAAAAACTGCCCAGTTCTTCTCCCCCTTGGTTTAATAATGAACTCAGGCATTTAAAAAATCAGAAGAATAGACTTTGGAAAACCTATTTAAAGAGAAAGGACTCTCCTAGTCGCAATTCATTTATCAATTGCTATAACAGATTTCGTTCACTCTCTTTTACTCTGTATCGTGAACACCTTAGCAGCATGAGTGATAAAGTGTTTACTGATCCTAGGAACTTCTTTAAATTTGTCAACTCTAAGAAAAAAGTTGATAACTACCCTAATACTATGCAACACACGAACTGGTCTAGCTCTGAGTCACTTGCGATTTGCAACATGTTTGCATCATTCTTTCATCAATCTTTTTTACCTTCTGACTTTCAGCCTAATGACAATAATTTTCGTCACATTACCCCTAACCGAGAGCCTCATTTTTTACCTCTCTCAATTACCCTTGCTGATATCGTGAAACATATTGATGAACTCCCTTTCGACTTCACTTCGGGCCCTGACGGTATTCCACCTGCTGTCCTGAAGTCCTGTGCGGAGGTTCTCCAGTCTCCACTGAAAACCCTGTTTCAGAAATCCCTGGATAAAGGGTGCTTCCCTACGCTTTGGAAGAATTTGTTTATAATTCCTATTCACAAAAGTGGTAGCAAAAACGAAATATCGAATTATAGACCAATTGCGAAGTTGTCTGTTATACCGAAGCTTTTCGAATCAATTATCTATTCTGCGATCGCTCCGATCTGCAAGAGGCTTGTCTCGACGAATCAACATGGTTTTCTTGCAGGTCGTTCCACTACCACCAATCTTCTTGAGTTCACTTCTCATGCTGTCGAGGGCTTCGTTTCTGGTTGTCAAACTGATTGCGTTTACACTGATTTTAGCAAGGCATTTGACAAGCTCTCCCATTCTATTATAATTCTCAAATTAAGAAGGCTTGGCTTTCCGCAAGCACTTCTGGTGTGGTTCCAGTCTTACTTAGCTGACCGGACCTACCAAGTTCTTTTTCGAGGATCCAAATCAGTACCCATTGAAGCATCATCCGGTGTCCCTCAAGGAAGTCATCTGGGCCCTCTTCTCTTCATTTTATCAATTGATGACATTGTTTCCTTGTTAAGACACTGTAAAATATTGATTTACGCTGATGACATCAAGTTATACCGTCACATTAAGAGTATTGAGGATTGCAAACTTTTGCAAGCTGATCTTGACACCTTTTACTCTTGGTGTACTTATAACAACCTGGTTCTTAATATTAGTAAATGTGAAGTCATGACTTTTAGTAGGAAACGTGATCCTATAATTTTTAACTACACCTTTCTTAATGAAGGTGTCCCTCGTGTAAACTTTGTTAAAGATCTCGGGATTAGATTTGATAGTAAGCTGGATTTTTCCACTCACATCAACTATATCTCTTCTAGAGGTAGTTTAGTCCTGGGTTTTATAAAAAGGTGGTCCAAAGAATTTAACAACCCCTTGATTACTAAACACCTTTATATTTCTCTTGTCAGACCATTACTCGAATATGCGTCCCAGGTTTGGTCTCCTCACTACTCTGTGCATGTTAGAACTATTGAATCGGTCCAACGAAGGTTCGTTCGATTCGCACTGAATCATCTTCCTTGGGAAAACCCATTAGTTCTTCCATCTTATGAATCTCGGCTTAAGTTACTTAACTTAAGCTCTCTACACAAGCGCCGTGAGGTGGCCGATGTTGTTTTTGTTCATCAGCTCCTTAATGGAAAGGTTGACTCAGGTTTTCTAGATCACCGTGCATCGTTTAGAGTGAGTCGTTACAATCTAAGAGGACCACCTCTCTTACAAACCAACTCTTCTAATACGAATTACGGCAGATTCGAACCTGTCAATCGCATGTTCATTAACGTGAACAACAATATTCATGTGTTTGACGTGAGTATTGGTAAAGATGTCCTTAAAAGGAGTCTTTTCAATCTGACGTGATTGCGTACATTTTATGTTGTCTGGTGGGTTACATGTTGGATGTCCTTACTTTTTATTTTAATCTATGCATGTTCAATCTCTACTAATATTTACTAATATTTTATGTTTGCATGTCTCAGCTGAGCCACGGCAGTGGTAAATATTTCTCAGCCCTGCTGGGAAGTGTGCCTTCTGTGTTAGAAGGGAAACTCTATATATGTATATATATATATATATATATGTATGTGTATGCATATATAGATTTTCATGCTTAGCTGAAAAGTGCGCCTTCTGTGCTAGAAGGGTTAACTCTTGCTAAAAAAAAAAAAAAAAAAAAAAAATTAGGGGAATTAAAAGAGATTTATCAAGCTTCGAGCGGGTATGGAGGGGTATAAAGCTCGACGTAGACCAAAGTTTTCGTACACTACCATAGACCTTGCCAATTATATAGTTAATATGATCCGACCATGTTAAGTTCTTCTTCAGGAAAACCCCCAGACAAAATGAAATGGTGTTACGGTTTAAAAATACTGCAGGAAACCCATTGCCATTTAGAACATTCTTTGATATGACTATGTCTAGAGCTTGTCAGGGTTTAGTTGCAATCTATTCCCTCTCGCCCACCCAGATAACGCCTCGAGGTCTTTATTGATTCGCCAAATATCATCCTCAATCATGCCAAGCCGGCAGCTAAGGTAAATTTGAACATCGTCGGCGTACAACAGGGCTTCACAAAAATTCAGTTCTTTTGGAAGATCATTAATGAAAAGAGAGCAGAGGAGCGGACCAAGAGTAGAACCTTGAGGCACGCCCTTAGACAGAAAGATAAACTGGACTCATGATTGTCTATGCAAACCTTTTGAGATCTGCCGTTTATGAAATTCCAAATAAGACGAATTGCGGATGATGAGAAGCTGAATTGAGAAGATATTTTTTGGCATAAGAGAGTGTGAATTACGGCGTCCAAAGCTTTAGGGAAGTCCAGCAGTGAAAGAATGGGTAACTGGTCATGATCAATGTTCAGGCGTTAATTTTAAGAGCGCAGTACTGCAACTGTAGTTCTTCCTAAAGCCATGCTGGAATCCCGTTAAACATTAATTTGATTCAAGGTATTGAGCCATTTAAATGTACATTAACTTTTCTAGATTTTGGAGAGGCAAGAAAGGATACTAATGGGCCGGATGTACTCTGGAAGAGAGGCATTGGGATAGTGTTGGGTAGGACACGATTATGAAATGAGTTTGTAAGAGGAGCCTTTTTTTCCTTTTGAACCAGCACAATGTCTCACTTCAAATGAGGCGAGGTGCCATTGTATTGAAATGTTGTGATGCGGGTAGATCTATTGCGTTTGCGAAAAGAAGGGATACGATATATGATGAATGAATGAATAGGAATATTAATTATTGTGCCTATGAATGTTAATTACCAAAATATTCCTCAAAATTTTTGTAAACTGTATAAGGAAAAATATATTTACAGATTTAAAACGAAACTCTCTAAAATTGAAAATAACACGAAAATATTTTATTTGTTATAGATAGAGATTTGTGACACTTTGTTGCCACTGAACCTATTTCGTTTTTCTCCCAGAACTTGACCCGCTTTAGAAAAGAGGAGTTCAGAAGGCACAAAAATTGCAACACTGCACAGTCTTAGTTCGAAAAGTTGATAGTGTCCAGGATATTGACCTTTTCTCGAATACCACGGCTTTGCTGGGTCTTTGAATCTTAGCAACAGTGGTTCTACAAGATATTTATCTATGGCTGCAAATGTTTGATTTGGTGTTTTTATTATGTCACACACCTGCTTTTCAAAGTCATCCCAAATACTATACTCCAGCTCCGAAAGCGGAGGCAATGTTGTAGTTGTAGATAATGGTATGGCTTCAAAGTCACGGGTTTGAATCTCTTATGCATTAAACTGACCAAGAGTAGGTATGCAAGCTATGCCTCCAAAAAGTATATTTCTATTTTACAATCGCACCGCGCCTAAAAAGAAGTAAGAAATGTCTCTCGAGTACAAAACTTCACTCCCTCGACAAATGTAAGAATTGTCTCCTCAATACAAAATTTACCTCCCACGAAAAATGTATGAATTGTCTTTTCAGCACAAAATTTACCTCCCTCGAAAAATATCAGAAATATCTCTCGAGTACAAAATTTCACTCCCTCGAAAAATGTAAAAATTGTCTCTTCAGTACAAAATTTGCCTCCCTCGAAAAATGTAAGAATTGTCTCTCCAGTACAAAATTTGCCTCCCTCGAAAAATGTAAGAATTGTCTCTCCAGTACAAAATTTGCCTCCCTCGAAAAATGTAAGAATTTGTCTCTTTAGTATAAAATTGCACTCCCTCCAAAAATGTAAGAGATTTCTCTCCAGTTCGCATTTACAATCTCACCACGGCTCGGTTTAAATTGGATATTTTACTGAAGCAAAAGAAGTAAGAAATGTCTCTCCACTTCGTAATTTACAATCGCACGAGACACGCTCATATCCCAGTAGTAGGTATGCTACCCCCGGTTCTTGAGCTCAGCGCTCATCTAATGGACAGGGTTTTCTTCAGGACTCGCGAGGTGTACAGGTGCCTCAAGGAGCTCGATGTAAACAAATCCACTGGACCCGATAATATACCCCCTATCGTCTTAAAACAATGTGCCTCACCTTTGGCTAGACCTCTGCGCAAACTTTTTGCCCTATCATACTCTTCCGGAGTTTACCCAGACTCTTGGAAACTTGCCCATGTTCAGCCAATACCGAAAAAAGGTGACTCCAGCGATCCCTCCAACTACCGCCCAATAGCAATTACTTCTATTCTCTCCAAAACCATGGAGACGATAATTAACAAAAAGCTTATGGGATATCTAGAATCCAACCAACTTATCAGCGACAAACAATACGGCTTCCGTCAAAAAAGATCCACTGGTGATCTTTTAATTTGCCTTACAGAACACCTCAGCCGAAGTTTGCATGGATCTGGCGAATCTAGTTTGGTTGCTTTGGATATCTCCAAGGCTTTTGATAGAGTATGGCACTCAGCCTTGTTAGCTAAACTCCAAGCTATTGGAATTGACTCACTTCTGTATAAGTGGGTTGAGAGTTTCCTTTCCGGCCGTTCAATTAAGGTATTATTGGATGGCGTCAAATCTGAATCTCACCCCATCTCTGCGGGGGTCCCTCAGGGGTCAATTTTATCACCGGCCCTTTTTCTCATCTTTATAAATGACCTACTTTCAATCCCCTCCAACCCACTTCTCAGCTTCGCTGACGACGGTACTCTACGTTACTCGTACAGCTTCGATACAAGACGGACACATGCCAGATCCTGTCTTGATGATCGTGAACTAATGTTCAACTCTATTAAAAAAGACATCAAACTAATTCTAGATTGGGGAGAGAAGAATCGTGTCAAATTCAACCCCTCTAAAACCAAGTACTGTCTTATCTCAAAAAAGAAGTTCAACACCTCACCATCCTTGACAGTGGATGACGTTGAACTAAAGGCCGACCCATCCCTACACATCTTAGGCGTGACATTAGCCAAAGACCTTCGTTGGAATGATCACATATTCCAAATCGCCAAACAAGCATCCCAGTGCTTGGGATTTCTTAAGAGGTGCAAGTTCCTCCTCCAGCCATCGGCCCGCGCTGTTATTTATAAATCCTACATACGGCCTCTTCTCGAATATAACTCCCTCGTTTGGGGCGGCGCTCCAATAACCACCTTGGCATGGTTAGATAAGGTCCAAAAAAAGGCCCTTAAATTAATTGATGACGACACCGCTGGCTCCACCATCGACCCCCTCAGCCACCGTAGGAATGTAGCAGCATTGACTAAATTTTATCGCTACTATCATAATGACTGTTCCTCCGAGTTAAACGCTCTCCTGCCTCCACGGCAATCTTATAACCGCAACACCAGATTAGCCCACTCGTCTCATTCCCTTCACCTGCAACTCCCCCTTTCACGCACTCAACAAGATATGAATTCGTTTGTTAATAGAACAACTCGACTGTGGAATAGTCTCTCGCAGTCAGTATTTCCGAGCTCCTACAACATCCAAGAGTTCAAACGCAGGGTTCATCACCACCTTCTTCAATACCCCCCCGTTCCTTTTAACCCTTAACCTATACCCCCCTCCCCTCCCCGTACTAAGCTTACTGCTAGACATTGCACCATGACGTGACAAATGACATGACGGACTAGTAGTACAAAGGGTGACTCCTGAGCTTAGCACTGTCACATAAAAAAAAAAAAAAAAAGGTACATTATTTTTGAACCGGGACATTTAAAAAAGTTGAGGCCTCAGTACAATTTACTATCGTGTACGGGACAAGTGAACTGCCTCTTGTAAGTCCGGCTCAACTCTACATTGGGATTTTTAGAAATTCTTTTCTTTTTCTTTCTTCCACAAAGACCGGAAAGTAGAAGACGATGGACAGGAATTAAAAATGTGGGTGAGAAAAGGAAGTATGGAAGGAAGAATAATTCGAAGAAATTTTAAACTAATGTCGCCAATGCCGACTGCATTTGATCTAATAGAGTTGATGACAGAAATGACGTTCTCCTCTGATACTCTCTTAAAGCAAAACCCGGAATTGGGAACGATGTTCGAAACGACATAAGAGAAACGGCTGGAGCAGTCTGACATTAAAGCTGAGTTGATTATATCATTGTTGCCGCTGGAAGCGGAGCCAGCAGATGTAAAAAAGTTGTAAGAACAGCGCCAACTTGCCGGTAACTCCTATATTAGGAAGGTTCGTCTAAAGCACTTCAGGGGGTAAATTAGCATCAAGTTTGGCTGTGTAATTGGCTTTTTTTCTTGCGTTCGATTTTCCTCAATAGATAGCATTATTTTCTGACTGCATTCACCGACAAACCAATGGTTCCGAACTGTGCAACTTCTGTTTGGGAAGGATTCAGCAATGACACTATTTCTAACGTGTCGCATGACAACGCGTTTCCAGGAGTTATTGTTCTCACGTATGGCGATAGGTATTTCTGGCTGCTTCTGTTTAGAACTTCTGTCAACGCCCTGTCCATATACCTCGTTTCCGATTTACTTAAGCATTCCAAGATGATTTTTGCATCAACTCTCTATTAGGCATTTAGTTCCACCTTTCAAACAGCTTCAGATGACTACGTATGCACTTTAATGAGTCAAAATACACGAGGACGCAAGAAGCAAACACTAAAAACTTTTTCGGGGCTGCTGCAAAGGTGGTAATCAAAGATCTATTGTTTCAACTATTTTTAAATTTTGCTAAAATGGCTGAGAATTTATTTTATAGAAAAGTGCTTTGTGGATTTTTTAAAGTAATAAAGATACTTTCTTTCATGTTTCGTCTTATTACGGATTTCCTAATAAAGATTTTAGACAAGCAAATATACTATTAAGTTTTGGGCATTTACAAACGACTCTATTTAATTTGTATTCAATAATCTCGCCCTCAACATATCACCAAAGAAAGGCACCACCTGCGCTCAATCGCACCAATGAGTTTGTTTGGTTATATTTATACCTTATCCATAAAAACCGAGTAAAGTAGAATTGTTAACATTATTTTAAAAATTTGCGCTCCTTGTCGAATTTCTGACAGATTCAACTTGAGTCTCCTCCAGAGCTCCTCCAAGAAGGCAGCGGAAAAACAAACCAGAAATCGACTGGAGCCAAAAATTAAAAGCAAATCATCAAAGCTAATGATAATTTTCAAAATTGCTGTGCTAACTTGTCTCAAACTCCGCCAAGGTCTAAAAATAGCCCGAGTGAAATCACAATCCAGACTTGCGCAAGTCGCGGGTATCTCTGGGTTGGGGCTTCGCCTTCTTCGATGGTATCAACCATAAGAAAGCTCCAAGCTGAAAATTTGTTTGGGGACTCCAAGAATTCGCACGGAAAGACTCCGACGAGCTTTTGTTGTTGTTGTTGTTGCTGCTCCATATTTTGAATTTTTACCCAATTAAGAAAATGATTGCCATAGAAAAGACACCATATTTTTTTAGTTCAATGTTTTGGTGGTAATGACTTTTAGTTTTTTAGAATGTTGACAAAGAGTCGCTCTGGCTTAACGAGTTAATGGCGGTTCAAGTAGCTAAACCTTGAGTTAAGCTTAAACAGTAATTTACAATTTTTTTAAAATTAATTATGATTTGCAAAATTGGCAAGATGCAAATTATCAGTATGTGTAATCATTATTATCGTATCATTAGACGAAAACCTCTGCGAACTGCTTTGATTTCGTTCTATCCAGTACTAAGTTCCTCCAATCAGCTCTATAATTTTGCGGTCTTCGTTTTACATTTTGTTTAGTCTGACTCGTCGGCCCAATATTTTTCTTGAATTCAAGTCAGCTAAATTAATGCGGGTGGCAACAATAGGAACAGCAGAGGAAATGAGAACATGCCTCACAAGCGCCCTTGATGTGCTTTTACACCTGTTCGCTCCCTCCCGACCTTCCCAAAGCCCAACAGGTATATCAACATCATGGAGTTGGTATCTGAGGGTGTGTTTGCCACAACCACAGACTACCTTTCTCTAGACTAACATTTTCGGGAAGGTCCTGAAGAAAAAAATAGAGAAACGGGGGCGTCCCCAAGAAGTTTGTCGTATTGATATTCATTGACTACTTCGAAAGATCAGAGGGCATCGGGACAGTGATCTATCTAGAGACCATGTAGCATTGGAATTTTTTATAGATACCTAAGAGGTTTTCGGAGAGCAGTGCTGTACTAGAGAACAGCATCCTAGGTGCATTGCCGGAGAACATTCTGTACCTGATAATGAAATCGGAGGACGTGTGGAGATAGGTAGAAATGGCGCTGAAGGTCACCTACCAGAACCTTAAGCAATGCGATGCTCAAAGATGGAGAGAAAGGCAAAGAAATGCCCGGACAGATAACATCGAGATAGTTGCTCTAGTCTGGTGTTACAAAGGCGTAAGCCGGACCAGCGGGATAATGAAAAACAAGAAGAAGATTGTTCTTTTTCCTTTTATTAGGCCGTGTTAGAGACCCACAGGATCGAAAAGCTATGGAGAAAATGCATGATGATGATATCTCTCTTCGTTGCACGTAAAGCTTCTATATATTTCTACCGATGTGTCTACAATATTGGCTTCTGGTCCTGCAAGGTACATGCTAGACAAGGAGAAGTACACATTTTGATAGATTTCGACCAGCTTGGATGTTACAGATCTCGCCTAGGGACTTATTGCTGCCAACTTGGAGATGCAATAACACTGTGGTTTCTGGCCTTGGGTTCGACTGATATGCGGTAGCGATGGTATTTTTGGAGGTTTAGCGAGAAGAAGAAAACTCCAGCACTTACATCCGACTTCGATTTGGAACCATTTTCTTCACATAGATTTTGTATATGGACTTTGATTCCCCCGATTCTGTGCCGATGTCAACCAGTTTGACATCCCTAAGCTCTGAGCGCCCTGGTTTACACCATCCTACCAGCGAATGTTGGGTCTCCCTCGCTGGTGCACCCCATAGGTCTTACTACTCCTGACTAACTCCTTCTTACCTATCCTCTGTCCCACTCTCTTTTCCGCTTGTAATGGACACACAACTACCAGAACGTTATCACTCACTCGACAAGAATTTCATTACGCAAAAATTTGGCGTATGCCTTCCTGTATTTCTATATTCTAAAGGCCTTTTCGCGATTCAGTGCTACTTGGTTCGTACGCTGCAGTATTCGCGAAGTCGCGCGTTTAGCTTGCCGTTGGCGGCTTAGCAATCTACTACTATGCTACTTTCTGGAGTAGGATTTACTCATATCTTAAAGCTTCCATTTACACATAGGTCGCCGGCAGGCCATGGCCTGAAAGTTTTCGCCTTGAGGCCAAATATTACCACACGTGCACCAGCCGCCAACTGTATGGGGCCTGAAGTCCAATAAAAGTGACAAAAATCTTTATGTGTTTGGGCATTTATCGTCAGTTCGAGCCTGAAGAGATGTATACTTCTATTCACTCTCAAGTCGTGAATTCACGGCATAAATTCACGCCATATCCCCTTGAAAAGAAAAGCAAGGCACGAGCTAGGCGAGAAAACCATCCGCATACGAGTTCGCGCTTTTTCGCGTGTGTTCACGGCGTGAGTCTGGAGCTCCTTGAAGTTTTCGTTGAGGCCATGAATATTTTTGCACTTGAATTACGTGAGATTGAGTGAGATTCGGCTCGACCCCCTGGCCCAAAACGCCTCATGTAATTAATGGAGGACCCCTTAGCAATTATTTTTTACAAAATATGAACAAAAAATTAATGGTCTTGGATGTGAAGTAGCACGTCCGTATTTTAACGTGACAACGTCTATTAATTTGAACGTGACAACGTCTGTTATTACGTTTTGTATTTTTCCCGTGTAGAGGATAAATTAACGAAAATTTTGAGCCATTAACCACCCCCCTAACATGTATGGGGGCGAAGATATGATTTTTTTTTGTGTGCGGGACATTTTCACACGCGCGTCCTATCTTAAACCGATTTAATAGACGTTGTCACGTCAATAAGGTGAATGAATGTATTTTTCCCGTGTGTAGAGGATAAATTAACGAAAATTTTGAGCCATTAACCACCCCCCTAACATGTATGGGGGCGGAGATATGATTTTTTTTGTGTGCGGGACATTGTGCGGGACATTTTCACACGCGCGTCCTATTTTAAACCGATTTAATAGACGTTGTCACGTCAAAAGTTTAAGCTTACATTAACTTATGAAGTGTAAATACATACTAAACAAATTTCAAATATATAACAAAGAACTGCGTTCTTCATAAAACAAAGGAATAAACAAGAGAATTAACGGGCTTCTTTTCTTTTTCGAACAAACGCTCGCAATCGAAAATAGCTCGACATTTTTTTTTCTTGTTAGCTTTTTTGAGTTTCTGAAAGTTTAATTTAAGTGTTGCCGCAATAAAATCAGAAGTGCCAGAACTTTTGGGTTAGACTGAGTTCAGGCGAGCCGTGATTAGGCTGTATTTTTGTAATCCTATTCGATATTTTCATGAATAAGACAGCAATCTACTCAGAATACTCCCACCTATCTAAAACTGTAAAAGTCAAGGTTTCAACCCACCTACTTCCAGAATTTCGATCCCAAAATTCTCCACTCAATGTCAAGGTGGTTAGAGAAACTAGGGAGCGAAATTGGGCTAAAATTAAGATGGCAGCTTCAAACAAGAAGTACGCCAACCCACGAGTTTCCAAGTCAGTGTAACAGTCGATAGTAGGAATCAAAGACTTCAGCATTAAGAATGCCTTCATTGAGCCAGATTTCAGTGAACGCTATGACCTCGAACCCAGTAGCAGCTATTGCCTGAAGGTTGTCGCTAGTTTTTGAGCTGGTACCCCTTACGTTTTGGTAGTAGGTGGAAAGCGTCTCGAGTTTTTCGACATTTGTGGAGCGCTAGGAGTGGATGCGTTTGCGTCATTTTTTTTATGTGGCAGTTCTACGCCCAAGAGTTACCCTTTGTACTACCAGTCCGTTATGTCATTTGTCACGTCATGATGCAATATCTAGCAGTAATCTTAGTACTGGAGAAAATAGGTTAAGGGTTATGAGGGTTCGTGAGGGTGGTGAAGAAGATGGCGATGAACGCTGCATTTGAACTCTTGCATATTCTTCTTCTTCGATGGCTCTACAGCCCAATTCGAGCCTTGGCCTCCATCAGCTTCTTCCTCCAGACGTCTCTCTGCTCCGCAGCTTGTCTCCAGTTTCTTGTGTTGAGCAGTTTTGCTGCATCGGCCTTAACATTATCTTCCCACCTTAACCGTGGTTTGCCAACTGGTCTTTTGCCATCTGGTAGTAGATACAGGGCTTTTTTTGGTACCCTTGAGTCATCCATTCTTTGGACATGGCCGGCCCAACGTAAACGTAGTAGTTTGGCATGGGTCGAAAGTTTACATTCTTTGTATAAGTCGTACAATTCGTGATTGTAGCGTATTCTCCATGCACTGTCTTCATTGATTGGGCCGTATATCCTTCGGAGAACCTTCCTCTCAAATATATCCAGCTTGTCTGCGGATTTCTGGGAGATACTCCAAGCTTCACATCCATACGTAGCTACTGTACGTATGATGGTTTTGTAGATTCTTATTTTAGTTTTTCTGTGGATGTCTCTGGATTTCATTACTGGCAGTAGTGAGAAGTATGTTCTGTTCGCGGCGTTTATTCTTCTTTGTACGTCTATCGTTTCATCGTTGTCTTCGCTGACTGTGGACCCCAGGTAGTTAAATTGGTTTACCCGTTCAAAGTTATATTCCCCCCAGGTTGTATTGTGGTTTCTTCTTCTTCTTTCCACCCTTGACTGAATTAGAATCTTACTCTTCTCTGCGTTTATTTGCAGCCCTATATGTTTTGCTCCATCTTCTAATTCTGTAAATATTTCTCTAAGATATGACAGTGATCTTGCAAGGCAGTTTATATCGTCGGCATATCCTGCCAACTGTTTGGATTTGTTAAGCAGGGTTGCGTTCGTATCAATGTTAACCTTGCCAATTACTCCTTCTAGGCAGGGATTAAATAGCATGGGTGCCAGCCCATCGCCCTGCTTTAAGCCTTGCTTGACTGGGAAGGATTCCGTCAATTCTCCTTGTATTCTGACTGCACATCTTGTATTTTCCATTGTCATTTTTGTTAATTTTATTATCTTCATGGGGATGTTTAGGTCCAGCATTGTTGCATACATTTGCTCCCTGTCGATGCTGTCGTATGCTTGTTTAAAGTCGATGAAAAGTTGATACACGTCAATGTTGTATTCCCAGCACTTTCGGAGGATTTGCCTTATTGTGAAAAGTTGATCCATTGTTGACCTATTTCTTCTGAATCCAGCTTGGTATTCACTTATTGCAGCTTCTGCGTAAGGTTCCAGTCTGGTCTTAATTATATTGGTCATTATTTTATATACTGTGCTTAAAAGAGATATGCCTCTATAGTTTTCACAGTTGAATCTGTCCCCTTTCTTGTGTATTGGGCAGATAATACTTTGCTCCCATTCTTCAGGCATTTTTCATTCCTCCATATGCAGCATAGTAATTCGTGTATAGCTGCTGAGAGCGATTCGCCTCCTTGTTTGATCAACTCTGCTGGGATGTTATCAATTCATGGAGATTTATTGTTTTTTAATGATCGTATGGCACTTTGTACTTCTTCCAGAGTGGGTACATTTGTTTCTCTGGTGTCGTCGTTATGTTGTAGACGGGGTTCTGGTACATGCTTGCATATTGTAGGAGTTCGGAAATACTGACTGCGAAAAGCTGTTCCACAGTCGAGTTGTTCTATATAGAAAAGATTTACTTGGCTGTAGAGTGCGTGAACGGGGGAGTTGCGGGTGGAGGAAATGAGACGAGTGAGCGTTTATTTCGCTATGATAGTAGCGATATAATTTTGTCCGTGCTGCTACATTCTTGCGGTGGCTCAAGGGGTCGATGGTGGAGCAAACGTTCTATTCACCGATAAATTTGAGTTCCCTATTTTGTACACTCCGGAGAAGTATGATAGGGCAAAAAGTTTGCGCAGAGGTTTAGTCAAAGATGAGGCGCATTTGTTAAGACGATAGGGGTATATTATCGGGTCCAGTGGATTTGTTGGCATTGAGATCCTTGAGGCTACTATAAACTTTGCGAGTCATGAAGAATATGCTGTCCATTGAATGGGCGTTGTGCTCGAAAATCGGGGTAGCATATCAGTTTCGGGTAAAGAAGAATTTGGGGCGAACAGAGGTGTTAGTAAATGGGCCTTTTCATCGTAGATGAAGGAAAGGGTTGTGGATGTACTGAAATTTTTAGAACTTGCCAAGGACTAGAAGTTTTTGCTATCACCGCTTGCACTAATGAAATTTATTCACAACTTGTTGTTCAAATGAGGTTTTGACTTTCCTGGTGGTGGACTTGCAGGAATTTCTTAGTTTTTTATATTCTCGCCGGAGCGATTCAGTCGGCGAATTCTTGTAAACTCTGAAGGTGACTTCTTTAGTTTTGATTGCGCTCAGGCACTCACGAAATAACCATCTGTTCTGCCTTGGCTTCATAGATTTAGTAGAATGTGGAATGAACAAATGCATTCCTGCCTGTATGATCCTGGTGATACGGGTAACGGCAGAGTTCGCGTTTTCGTTTAGAAAACGCTGGTCCCAGTCAGCGGATTGAAAAAATTTGATAAGCACAGCCAATTGGCCTTCACATAATGCCACACAGTTCTCTTAGCTGGTTTTGTAGGGTGGGAAATTTGTATGGAAAGTTAGCGCTGATTAGACAGTGGTCGGAATTTCCAAGAGGGGAATCCACTGCTATGGAGTATCGCGTCACATGAGAAGTAAGAAATAGTTCAAGGAGATGGGCCAGCGACTTCGGGAACTCTCGGGGGATGATCCACAATTTGATGTAAAGGTCTTCCTTGCCAGAAACACTGGTTCCATTTGAGTAAGTCAGCCAGTTTACATTTTGAATATTGAAATCGATGATTTCACACTCAGAATTGGATGACAAAAATCCCGAGATTTGTTCAGAAATAGCATCAAATGATGATGATGAGGCTTCGTTACTTCTAGAAGGACTTCTGTATAGGAAGCAAAAGAATATGACGTGGTTGCTGAATTTGACTTAAATCCAGAAGTAGTTAAAATCGGAAAACGTGTTATTATACATATATTTTATGGTTAGCCATAGTCAACCCTAACATAAATGGCAATACCCTATGGGGTGAAAGATTGTGCACTAAAGGTGTTCAGGATCCTAAAAGTAAACAAACTTTATAAAAAAGAATTATTCTTATAAAAAAAAATAATACATACCTGACAACACTAAAAACTCTAAAAGTTTGCCTCAATCGCCAGCCCCCAACTTCCCAGGCATCTAAAAATATATAAAATATATACAATAAATTAATTTTCATTTAAAACATAAAATAAATACTTACCCGGCTGACATTCTGACAGCCGATGTCAATGACACTAATACACACAAATAAACTTTATTCACAATGGAGAGTGGGAATTCTAAACTCCCCACCAAGTTCGACTGATCTATTGTGAAATTGCAAATAAATATCGGAGCACTTTGGGCACAAACTCAGATCACAATCTGATCTTCTACGTGATATGAGCTAGAAGAACCACCAAGCTGAGGCTAGTGATCTCCATCTAAAAAAGGTCGGTTG
Organism: Thereva unica; assembly: GCA_949987705.1. Lineage (NCBI taxonomy): Eukaryota > Metazoa > Arthropoda > Insecta > Diptera > Therevidae > Thereva > Thereva unica. Next base: position 49,272,071 of record OX465281.1, on the reverse strand, counting down.
TATGACGCCTTTCGAAAATCCTGAAGGTTTTTTGACTCAGGATTTATCTAACAATATTTATATTCCCTATCCTATCCAGAAGGTCGGTCTTTGACGCCTTTCTACATATCCTAGACATCTCGAAGGTTTATGACTCGGGATATCTTGATTTACATTCCAGAACTCTAATAAAACTTTAAAGTTACTATTTTGAATTTTTAGTTAAACAAGCAAGTGGCAGCCATACTGGAGAAATATTATATGAATTTACATAGATCACACGCAGAATTGAACGAGGACTTGAGAGTGAATTGAAAACTATTAATCGAAACCAAGTTCATATCGAATTAAAATTATAAATATAAATATTAAAATAAAATTAAATTTGAAGTATATTTTTTAAGAGAAATTTTAGCATTAAGGTGGAAATTTGTGTAAAAATCATTGAGTTTATTTTTAACAAATAAAACATTTAAAGTGAAGTGTAAGAATTTTGTTTTTCTGAAATTACACGTTGTAGGCATCCACTGAGCATTACTAATAGGCTTTTCACAGCCCATACAAAAGGGTACCCTGATACAGTGACTCAAGTAAGCCTATACGAGTGTGGTCACGGCGCCGGACGGAAACACGTCTTTGCACATATTTTAGTATTGTGATTTGTAGTAAATTGTGGATCGTGATATAGATGTGGATTTATTGACTACTCTCTATTTATTGACTACTCTCTATAGTTTTAAAAGAAAATTTCAACAATAACAAGCTATTCTCCCTAGTACATTAGTAACTTGTAGATTCTCACTCACTTCTTGTTTGTACCTGATGAGATGAAACGGAAGTCTCCATGTTATTTTAACGAATCATCAACAAGGACATCCGTTATTCATCGGCCCGATAAAAAACGGCTGCGAATAAGCAGCCTAATGCCCTATTTACAGTGGGCCATGACAGTGACAATCTATATTGGACCCCATATTTTGCAAATATCTTTCAATATTGTTAATTTGGATGAGACTAAAGGGTTTAACCATAACCAATTTTTCTGCATCATTCAAAATACTGCGACTGAACACCCCCGAGCAATTCACCCCTGCTCCCACACACGTTTTTTCCAATTTTCATAATAAATAAAAGCGCCGTCTACTAAACAATTCGCTCCTTAATCCGGAGCGTGTTGCCGTGCAGGGCCCACTTAAATTTTCAATTTCCCTTAATTTTCCATTAATATTAATAAATCCTGTAAACATTTCATAAATTCTAATAAAATATTTTTTGCTGCACTTGATTTTGGCCCGGCGACTGTCATTCAAATAATGCCGCCATTCAATTTTCACTAAAAAGCCGCAGTTTTTTGGCTCAATTTCTTCGTACACAAAGTCAGCCCCGAACTCGTTGAATATTTAAAATTCCATTTAGAGATAACTTGGATGGATGTGGCCCGTGCGGGGCAGGGGTAGGCCGGGCGGCGATGGGGTTGGCGGCGGGGGTGGGGGTCTTGTTGGTGTAATTTGGGTTTTGCGAAAGCTCTCGTGGCACATACTGGGTCTTGACTGTGTCTATATCTGCACTTGTGTACATAATAGGTGCTTGATGTGTGTGGAGAAGGATATCCTAGGATATATGCTCGGCACGAGGGATGTGGATATGAAAGACGATAAAGCTTATAAAGTTTGCTCAAGTCTCGATATTGCAAATACCAGAATTTTTTATTTGTTATTCATTTTTTTTTGTTGTGTTTTTTGCTTTGTTTCAGAAACTTTGAGAAATTTTATCTTGCTTGAGTTGTTACAAAGGCTTTTCGATATTTCTTCCCTTTTGCCTTGCTTTTGAAGATTCTGTGCGGTCGGATGAATCGATATGCGGCACACAAAGCAAACGAGCAAAGAGTTGAGTTTCCCCGATAAGGAGCAACTTTTTTTCGGTGTGACTCCTTAATGAATATGCGAAATTCGTCTTCGTAACGAAGCTATTTTCCCAAAACATTTAAGCTTCCTTAATATATGATGATAAATTGTGGAGAGATTATTTTCGGATGTACGGATTGTGCCGAATTACTTTTGACACTAAGCAGATATAAATTCCAATGAGCAAAACTTGCTAGGGGCTGCGCAGTAGAGGAGAATGCGTGTAAGTCTCTTGTCCTGAACTTTTAACAGTTTTGCATAGAGTAATTTTAAGGACGAGACGAGAAAGTGTGCTTAGTCTGATGAGCTAATCATTTACACTCGATGAACAAATTTCGTTGATTTTGTTTGGAAGAGACAGGAATTAACATAAAATTAGTGCATCATACCAGTCACATTGTGCCCCAACCCCTAAGACCTTCATGTAATTGTATATGAATTTAAAAACATTTTTTTCGTGCTAACTAAAACTCGCAAGTCCACTGACATTTCGTTTGTAATATGCACTTTGATTTATGTCAACCACAAAGCTACTTGGATAAGAAGCAATGTCACGACCATCACTTGCACACTGAATATGCGATTCTTAGATAAGGGCCGAAGTAGTGTATTCACCTCTCGAAGGGACTGTTTACTATAGTGACAAAAAAGTCATTTAATGTTTGCTTTGATAACGATTGCGATCAACATTAAAGTGTTTGCTTGATCTTTAAGCAAGTTTTGCGGGCGTGATTATTTCCAGCACGTAAGAATGCACAGTGACGCCTCGTAAGGTATAATGCAGATTAAAGATAATTCAGTTGATCGAAACCATTTTTTAATAATTTGAATGTGGGTGCAATTAAATATGTACTTATCTTCAAATTTTAAATACAAAAGTAATTCAAATTTTAAATACAAAAGCTTTACATTCACTTCCCTCCTATCTTTTCCCTTCTATACCATTCTCATAAAAAACCGCTGAAAGAATACCAGTGTAGATATCCTTATTATCTTTTATGAATTTTCACATTTGTCTTCGGAGTTGCGCCAATCTTAGTTCAAAGAAGAGACGGTTGCCCAGTCAATTTGCCTTGGACACGATTCATCTTCACCTTCATTGGTGTTCTTACAGAGTTTAGGGTCGCTTGAAATTTAAAATAGTTACTTTAAGTCAGAAATGCATGGAGATTTCTTTCTTTTATCTGATTTCTGCTCAATGTTTTCTCCCTCGGCTTAATTGACACCGAAGTCTTACCTGATCCTGACCTAAATCAGTATCAGGTTTAGAGTTGAGCCGGGCTTACACGAGGCAGTACATTGGTCCCTTACATCATGGTAAACTTTAATGCCTCGTCAATTTTTTTAAATGTCCCAGTTCAAAAATAATGTCCTAATAGTATGTATGTATGTATGTGTATGTAAATTATTGTTGGATTGTAAATAAGAACTGGAGAAACATTCCTTACTTTTTTTGCGAGAGTAAAATATGAAATTTTAACTGAGCCGTGGCGAGATTGTCATCTTAGCATGATGGTTGAATTTCGTGAGATGATTGAAGTTGATTCCTAAACATTTAAGGTGTTTCCTAACCTTTATTTCAATGCTTAATGAAAAACGAAATTTAAGGGTACCACAAGCTTTGGCGGTACCACTCCGGCCCTTCAAGCATTTACTATCGTTCAGATAGAGTCCCCTGGTACTATAGTAGCTTGTGATGAGCAAAAATGGTCTTGTTCTTGCAGTCTTGTTTGCTCACTTAGCAAGACCAAGAACAAGAACAAGACTTAGTTATGCTTGCAAGAACAAGAACAAGACAGACTGAACAAGAACAAGACAAGAACGAGACTCGATTAGTCTTGTCTTGTTCTTGCGTTTGCTCATCACTGATAGCAACGCTTGATAGCGTTAATGTGTTTGACCATCCACACCATACTTTTCATAAGGTCTGTATCAGACACCTAAATTAGCTTGTCATTGTTATAAAGGAAAGGATTGGACTTATCGACTTAAGGACTGGGTGAGGGAGAACATGTATGTAGAGATTAAACAATTTGGGACCAAGAATGGAGCCTTGTGGAATTCCCGACAAGACCAGGAACAGATTTGGAAGAAGTTTCGTTTATTATAACAGAGAAAGATGTGCCAGACAGAAAACTGGAAATGATTTGAAGGGTGTGGAACGGGAAGCAAGTTGGCAAACTTGTATAGGGGTCAAAGACAGACTACCGTAGGGTTTTTATTCCTGAGGGCTAGGGTAATATCGTTATGGAGAACTGGAAGTGCGTGCTCCGTAGAGTGGGAAACTTTAAAGCCAAGCTGCTCATGTGGAATGAGGCTGATGAGCTCAGGATGTGATGATCGAGGTCAGAGGCTATTACACGCTCCAGGAATTTGCCAAGATTAGAAAGGGAAGAAATTGATCTAAAGTCGGCAGGTGAGGGGGACACGTGCTTCGACAATTCGCCTAGTTCTATTGGCTAGTGCTAATGTTAAACTGTTGTGCTTGAAAAGGTTTCTGAATATCATGGGGAGCCTGTAACGAAACCCGTGAGGCTTTAACGGAGCATCTCAGGAAAAAAAATTGAGGCGTCAATTCCTCATCAGTCCAGCTACGTAAGGCTGGGGATTGATATGAAAGGAGAGAGTCGTTAATGCTTCTAGGCATTTGCTCCCAGTTTACATTTTCGAGATCTCGTTATTTGGGTTTTGTGGCAAATGCAGGTTCAGGGTTAGAGAGGCTGAATCCCAACTCAATGGCGTAGTGATCACGTGAAAGAGGGGAAAGTGCGGCAATGGCAAGATTACCAAATAATTTACAAGAGATCAATGCAGCTCATGGAACTGGGGAAAGTATGGTCTGTATTAGGTATTGTGAAGAAAGCGAGAAGGGGTTGTTGACAAGGCTTTAAGGCTTTAAGAAGATTACCTTTCCGATTGGTGATGGTGTTAGCTTTGAGCTACCCGCCGATCAGAAGGCCCTTGTAATTAAGTTCGAGCCAGCATAGTTGCTACATAAGGTTATTGAACTCCGAAGATCTGACATCCGATGGTAGGTATATGGAGATTAAAAGAATCGTGCAAGGGCGAGAGTAGAAAGAATTGCACTGATACATTGGTGAAAGAAAGGGGAGCGTAAATTTTGCGAGGCAAGTACCTAATAATTAGTGCAAATAAGGGCCGTGCCCTGAAAACTATTGATCCTATAAATCTTATAGCTCTTTAGTGAAATCCTTGTTTTTTCATGGAGGTGATTCTCTTGCAGGCAGACCAAATCATAATAATTAGTATGGACAAGGTTGCGAAGTCGACCAAGAGACACCAGCGAACCGACGCTTGGGGACCCGCAGTTTAGGGTCTTAATTACAATCGACGACAGTCGGCAATGCGAAAGGCGACAGTCGGGAATGCAAGAATTATCGCGGTATTAGCCTTCTTTCGATCGTCGGTAAAGTATTTACGAAAATAATACAATCGAGGCTACAGAAACATCGAGAGCAAACGAGCCGGGAGGAACAAGCGGGATTTAGACCACATCGAGGATGCATTGATCAAATATTCGCCCTCCGTCAGTTAATGGAAGAAAGAATTCGTTGCGGCAAACGAATTGTCGTCGTTTTCATCGATTTCAAATCCGCTTTCGATTGCATCGATTGGAACAGCTTGTGGAGAGTTTTTGCAACCGAACACGTGCCATTGAGAATCATCCAACTTCTCCAAGCGTCGTACGATGGCTCAACCAGCAGCGTTCGTATTCGAAGCGACTTATCCGAGGAGTTCCCGATTCAGACGGGTGTCCGACAGGGAGACGTCGCTTCGCCACTTCTCTTCAACGTTGTGATCGACGCGATTATGCGTGAAGCATTCGATGGACGACTCGGAGTTCAATACGACGACAACAACTTCGTAACAGACTTAATGTTCGCCGACGATAGCGCTGTTTTCGCCGACACGGATGCCGAAGCAACGGACATCTTATACGATATTTCCCGCATCGCCCAATCATACGGGTTAAAAATCAATGCGGAAAAGACCAAAGTGCTCACAACGGATGGATCAAGAGCCAGTGTTCACCTCGATGGAACCCAAATCGAACAGGTTCCAAGGTTCAAATATTTGGGATCATTGGTTGAGGAAACGAAAGTAGCATCGACGGCCGACGTTCACAGCCGTATCGGCCAGGCAACAGCAACATTTGCCTCGCTCAAGTGGTGCATATGGAAACGAGCAAATATCTCCATCAAAACAAAACTACGTCTTTACCGAACGTTGATTCTTCCGATTCTTCTTTATGGATCTGAAACGTGGACACTGCTCAAACCGGACGTTAAGAAGCTCGAGGTCTTCCAAATGCGATGTTTGAGGCAGATCCTCCGTGTCTCACTCCGTGATCGCCTTCGAAACGAGGTTGTCAGACAAAGATGCGATCAGCAAACACTGATCGAAGAAGAAATGCAAAAACGTCGACTACGGTGGTTTGGACATGTTTGCCGAATGGATGATAACCGCTTCCCACGTAAACTTCTCTGGCGAGACCGTCCTGCAGACTGGAGAATACAGCGATCGGCACCGAAGAAAACCTGGTTGAAGAATATCGAGGGTGACTTAAAGAATCAACGATTATCAGTTACCGAGGCTCGAGACACCGCCAAAAACCGAGAAGAATGGAAGCGAATCGTGAATAGAGTTCGGGACCCAGCGGCACCGACAGCAGCGTATCCGTTGCGGGGACGTCCCGCTCGGACCGCCAGCTAACGGATCAAAGAAGAAGAAGAATTACAATCGAGAAAAAACCCCAGCACGGCTATTTTCCACTACGGCGGGTCCAGGGCACTCCTGTATTGTGGTGTTTATTTTCTGATCTCTTCAAGGAGTTGGGATAGGGTGAAATCCCCTTAGGATTAATGATTCGAATCTATCATCAGGATGGGTAAAGGTCTGAGGAGTCAACTTATAATTCTTAAGTTTCAGAAAGTTTTATTAAGTTCCGTGATGGCATAGTTAGATTTGCTAGCCGGCAAATCCCAAATGTTGGTCTGTGCAGGGGACCCAATAGGTCCTCGTCTTCTGACATCTGGGAAGCAGCCCAGTTATTTATATTTGTTAGTCTACCACTTGAATAAGCGCCAATTGTAGGAGATACAAAAAATCTACATAAGTCGAGGTACTATTTACCAAAGGCACTAGCAGCCGAACGCCCTCCCCTGAAATAAAACTTAAAATACAAATAGTGTCGGTAAAGAGCTTGGATATAATATAATAATAAAAAATAAATCGAAATATCTGTTGAATATAATGGGGGCGTTGCTAATACTAAAGTTATCAAAGCTAAGGCTAGAGTAAGTTCTGACCTGGCAAATCTCAATTTACCTGAATCTATTAGCAGTACCTTGGTAACATGGGTGTTACTCTGCCGACTACCATCCAAGAGGTTTATGGTTCGATTCAACAAAGAGCCATCGTTCTTCGTCTATTCATTTCTTCCTATTCCTTCTTTATACAAAATTCTCTGCTCTTTTTCCTGCTATCGGCTCTAAGCATAAATAAGATTGAAGAAGCCATCTCCTGTTCAATCGCCAAAGTCAGCGCTCTGCCGGGATAATATTGAATAGGTGCGCGTTTGCGAGAGTAAAACCTCATATGTCCTTTCGGAATAGAGCTTACTGTTCGACATTGCACTTCTAGATGGAGCAAACGACAGTAAAATAATAACAAACTGTCATAAAGTGGCTTCTTGTTACTGGCTTCAATTACACACAACTAAATTATTAATAAAGTAAAACAAATTTCCACCAAACGACATTGGCCCCAAAACATCGAATTACTACAGTGGCACCAAATGAGCGAAATTCGTGTATTCATACAAAATTCATGCAAGGAGCTTTATAGCTTTCCATTACGATTAAGGATAAAGCTTATTTTACTTGTGTATTTCCTATGAAGAAAGCACTGTTGGTGAAAGCATCGATGGCGACACAATTCTGCTTCATGGGGGGTGAGTTAAGGGGGATGTGTCTTACTTTTCATATTATTTTGTCGCGATCAGAGGTGTCCTTCTAAAAATATAAATAAAAAAAATCATGCCAGGTTGAATCTAGTGGTGAAAGTATTGAAATATGAAATTAAGACATTGCGTTATTAACTAATTTAATAAAACCCCGTTACTTTTTTTATAGGTGAATGGCATAAAACCCCTATTAATAAGCCAAAAGCATTGCGTGATCCTCATCCCTTCCTCTGAAGACATTTCAAGCGGCGTCTCTCGCCCGTGATGCAATCATCAACTAACCCCCACCATCATCGAAACTCTTTAACTAACTCTCTCTCGCTTTTGCTCTCTCACCACCACCCCCCCCCACTATATAGCCAAGTAAGAGGCATTTATTTGCAAATTAAATCATGAGCTATCAAAATTGGGGATCGACAAAACACCCACCAAATGAAACAACCCCTTTCTGCCAGCGACCCCGTGACCCTATCATCTACAACGTCGCATAACGTTAAGCAACAAAGCTATAAAGCGCACACCCCCTCCGAATCCAACTGGTGTTAGGATCATAACATGTTGATATACAAAACGGTATATTTTTTGTTGGAGTGGGGGCTGAAGATGGGGAGTGGTGGTGGTTGATGGTGGTGGATGGAGGGGAGGAGTTCAGGAGGGGATGGTTGGTATAAAGGGGTCGAATATGGTGTAAAGTAAAGAACGACGCATGGGTGGAAGGGTTTATGGGGCGAGGGGAGCTGCTGGTGATACTCTTTGGTAGTAGAGAGAATTGTGTACCCTTTCTGGTCACGGTCTAAACTAACCTCAGCAACAACTTAGCGCCATAACGAAAAGAGTAACCGTTATATCCCGTTAACTTAAAGTGCAAGAGAGACACTAGAGGGTGTTCAGTCGTATGAATTTATGGAGCAATAAAATTTCCTCCCTTACTGTCCGTTACGTTTTGCCTGGCTCGAAAGGGGTTGATGGGGGGGGAGGGGGGGGGGTGAGTTAGCGAGCCATGCTGGTGGGGCTAGCTCGCAGGGGAAATGAAGAAACGACTCATAGTACTAAATTAGTCGAAATGAGATAAGACTGATATACTACTACCAGAAGGGGTGGGGATTTTGTGGGGGAGCTTTGTGTAGATGGGTGGGGGTGCAGGTGTGAGGAGGTTTATTTTTCTTGAACGATAGAAAAACAGACCGGCTTCTTACCCCCTTGTATCCTTTGTGTGTGTGTTTGTGTATGGGTGTGTGTACATGTGAGGGTGGGGGGAGCAGGAAAATGAGTAGGAAATTTGTGGAAAAGTCAAATAAGTTTAAGAGCTTTTTTAGGGGATTGAAAGCTTATTTTTTTGTTGTTGTTTTTTTTTGTTTTTTGGCTCTGCTCCTTGTCGTCGTTCTAGTAGTATAAGTTGTGGGTGAAAGAAATGAGAAAATTCCTTTATAAGTCGTTAAGGATTTCATAGCCAGAACGGTAAACGGTAAGTGTGGGTTCAATCTGATGAATTCGATTAAATCTTTCTATTTTTTCTGTACAGATGTGTTGAAGGGATATAAACTGCCATGGACTGAAATTAATTGAACTGATTTTAATTAAATTTGATATGAAAAAAAAGGAAGAGAGCAAAAGAAATTTTTTTTGCTGGTTTTAATTATTTTAATAAAATTAATGATTGAACCGAATTGTTGGTGGGAAATGTTATGATTGTAATTTTTTTATTTTTTTGTTGTGAAGGGTGGTCATTTTATATTTTCTAAATTTCGTTTAGGAACAACCATCAAAGTTGTGCTTGGATGAATTCAATTTTATTTTTCCAGGCGCAACTTTAGTAACGACCTTTATCCTAGCAATAATTCTTTAGTTAATTTCGCAGTTCTGTGTGTCGTTAGCCGTTTTCTACATGCTCCTTTTCTACACGAATTAATTGATGATTTATTAAAAGGGTTTTATCGTGCCTATTTAATAACAACAAAAACCAGAGGGAAAATTAATAACATAAACTCAAATGTAATAAATTGTTATAAACAGTCAATTGTAAGACATGAGAATTCTCTCTCCCTGCATCTAATCTTGCTACTTTGTATGCAAGATAAATCTTTTTATGCTAGATAGATACTTAATATTTACAAAGGCTAGTATATGCGCATGATCTAAATTTCGAATAGAGAAAAAAAGGGGGGAAAAACGAGGCAGCATTTTTGTTTAAAATGTAGGTACCTCTACCTAAAGTGGTGATCTTTTGTTGAACAAAAGATAGGGAGAGGATGAAAAAAATGAGAAAAAGCTTTCAGGTTAGTTAAAATTTTGTTTCCCGTGTTATGACTTTTTTGTTATTGTTGTTGTTGTTGTCTACCTGTAACTTTTATGTGGGTGTATTTTGAAGCTAACTAATTGGACCTTCAAATTAACCAAATCTTGAGACAAATCCAATGATTATGTGGGATTCATGGGACCTTTTTTGTTGTTATTGTTGTTGCTATTTGATACACACTTAAAAATTGTCTTCTTCACCCACCAGGGCGGGGGGATTTTTATTAAATCCACATATATACGAAGAATCCCATTTTCTAATTTTTATGCAACTCACTCGGAATTTCTTCTCCTTTGTTTCTTGGGAGAAAAAGAAAGAAAAATATGTTGAAGCCGCGCCGTGTTATCTCTGGTATTGTGGTGCTACTTTTCTGCCGCTTTCCTTCTCTCTTTATTTTATCTTCATATTTTTCTTTTTTTTTGTCTTCTTATTCTTCTGTATTTTAAGATGATTGTTGCGCTATCGCTCTCTGTTGCGCCGCGTTTTTGTGTTTTTAGTATCTGGTACATATATACCATTCATACATATACATACATACATACATATATGTATATGTGGTTAAAAGCAACTTGAATACAAATGATCTCTGGCAAGCAGTTAAGTGAAATTGATATTATGAGAGTTTTGTTTGGTATACAAAATATGATTTATGACAAGCTGGTGAACACTGAATCAACATTTTATACTTATACATACATACATATACATACAAATATGTTTGAGAAAATATGTTAAGAGGAAAAATGAAAGATTATTTGAAAAAAAAAAAAAAATAACAAAAACAAAGAAAAAGTAGAAAGGAACAGCAAAATAAAATAAATATAAAATGAAATGAAATGGTGGTGATGGTTTCGTTTTTCTGGAAAAATATAAGACAAATTTTATTTTCATTTTTCGCTTTCATTTTGTATTTTTTTTTGTATCATAAAATGTAGTTTATATGGTGGGTGGAATTTATAAGACAGATAAACCAACCAAAAAAAAAACGGAAACAATATCATCAAAGTGTTATCAATCATTTTTGTAGAGAGGAAAGTTTCTTAATAATTTAAAATAGATGAGAAATAAAATTATATTATGCAAATTACTTCCATATTAATTGGATTATCTTTATAGAGATAATGGAAGATTTTTATTATGTTATAGTAATTCATATTTCACAGTAGAATAATACAATTTAGATGTTCTGAAATGATAGGCATTTAATTTCCAAATGACTTTGAAATATAGAAAAAATTAAATTACGCAAATATTTTATATATGGTTTCATTACAAGAAAATCTTTCATATTTTTTCAAAATAAATACAACCTTTCTTGTTCAATAATGTTCACACAAAATAATTAATAAATCTCAAAAAGATAAAGAACAGAAATAGACACAAAAATATATCGAAGGTGTGCGTCCTCGGGAAGGTCGAAATTATTTACAATGGGTCCAATCGATTAGTATCAGCTTTTCGAACTTAGTGGTTTTACCTGTTGGTTTAGACTTGTCTTTAGTGGGAAAAATCGTATCTAGTGGCTAGTGGGTATTTTTTGGTGGTAAGAGGAAAGTGTTGACCATGCACTAAACCATTATAAAACATCAATTACTACAGACTTAATGATTCACTAAAATAAAATCCGTTTATTGCCAAATCCAAATTCTGAAATGGAATGAAACCAAAAATACCAACAAATTTTCGTATGAAGCTCTGCAGTTTAAAGACGCATCAGAAGTAACTTGATCGGCCACTTTTGCTATTTCATTAGTAATTTTTCCTCATTCGAACACCGATGTTTAAAGGCTTTAGCAGTATGTATGTATGAGTTCAGAGGCAGCCGTCGGTGTTAGCGAACGATATCCTCCTTGGAGTCTTACGTCTCCGGAAAATGGTGGATCTCGCTAACCAGCTACCAAGGGCTGTGACCCCGTCAGTGGCAGACTACCAGGCGGGAACATGGAGATGTGTCATCTGCTACCTAAAGGCCCCACCTTAGTGAAAATTTGGTATCCTGATTAACCAGTTAAGCGGACAAGATGCGTTATTAGAATCATGTATACCCTTAAGGCCGTGACACAATGGCGACTTCGGCTTCGGCTTCGAAAGCGACGTTGAAGCGCTGAAGCGCTGAATTAAGAATCGACGCCGAAGCCGAAGCCAAGTATAACACAATAATGGCATTCGTCTTCGTCTTGCAAATCGCTGAAAATTTGTTACATTAAATAAACTTTGTTTAATTATAATGGAAAATAAACGGGAGGAAGTTTTATTAAAGTATGAAATAAATATAAACTTACCCGGAATACCCAAAATTCCACTTATTTTTTTCCATACGTGGTCTTTTTTCTGATTATTTTTATGATCTTTGTTTATATATACATACATGGATTTTCCTTTACTAACTCGATTAATTTTTCCTCAAAATCCATGTTAAACACGTGTTAAATTTAAATTACCGGACAGCCCACTTCGATTTTCCAAATAAATTTCAACCGACGCCGCTTCCAATATCAAATATCATTTGATTGAGGCTTCGGCTTTGAAATCGAATCCGAAGCCGAAGCTGCCATTGTGTTAATAAGTACTGCCATGCTTACATTTGATTTTGACAGGCATCGGCTTCGAAATCGAAGCCGAAGCCGAAGCCACCATTGTGTCACGGCCTTTAGAGTGCTGCTAATGGCCCGGCTTCGCCGGTTCAATAATGCTCAATTCAATCCACATAAGTTAGTCCAGAAGTTAGAAGTACAAAAGGTCACTGGAATATAATTCCATTATTCCAGTTGATTACTATCTTTTGAACGAGTTTTTATATTTAACTGTTTTATCATCAGTTGAATATGTGCAAAATGCATCCGAACTGAGATTATTTCAAAGTTCAGTTCACCAATTTGCTCGAACTTGCGCAGTTCCGGCCGGTTAAGCCAGGGTATAATCATAATTGGTCAAAGCAATAATTTTGATTCTATTATTAAAATATTGATATTTTATAGCATTTAATGTAATCATTATTTTTTTTTTAGTTATTTCGATTATTTCAGCTTAAACAGCGTCTTTTAAAAATTAAGTTTGAGGAACTTTAGATTTAGAGGAATATCTAGTTACTTTTCGCGAAGAGGAAAATATTTTAGTGGTTTTCTTGTGGCTGGAAAAGTCGAATCTAGTAGTCTCTTGAGGAAAGAGTTTGAAACGCTGTCTTGTATTGCTTCAGCAGAGCAGAGCCGTTTTTTAAAAGAGAACCGAACTGAACTGTTCGAATATCCACCAAGTACCCTTCGGCATAAGTAGTCGGAGTTTCATGACGAGCATCAAACCTGAGTTTCCATCGAGTATTGAACTTCTGAGTGTTGAGCGACCATTGTAATAATCTAAGATTGTTGTCCCACTTGTACATTTCAGTTTCGGCGGTACGCACAAATTGGAGTATCGACTGGTTGATACGCTCAAGCTGTCAATAATCGAGCTTTGGATCTTGTTTTTGTTAATATGCCACCCAGTCATAAGAGTTCATATTGACTCTGATTATGTTAGAAGCGACAGTGGGTGGTTCTTTAGGAGTCTCTTTTGGTACACGGCTTAATGCGTCTCGACATGTGACATTTATGAGCCGGAACGATGGACAATTGTAAAATTTTCTTTTTGTAACTTCAGCCACCACCGGGCTATTCTTGGCAGCATTGGAGTGGAGCATTTTGTTGCGGCGATGGCATGGCAATCCGTGTGACAGTGAAATGTTTCCCGCTACAGTACATAAACGGCTGTAGTAAAAGGCCGGTTTGAGCAGTTTGTGATCCTCGGTTTGTGTAAAAATTCCGGCCAAGCCAACTGGGTGTACTTCGTGGTGTTTAGGTGGATCATATAGTTTTAGAATTAGGTCGTTGCAAAAAGCTGATTTGAGTTGTTTAAGAGCCCTAGTTTGAGCGGTACCCAACCCAGCGGTACCCATTTCTTGAGTAAAGTTGTTAAGGGCTTCGATATGACCGCGTAGCACGGTATGAATTTTTGAAAGAACCCAGTCAGGTCCAAAAATCTGCGGACCTCTTAACGGTTGTCGGTTGAGGAAAATTTTCAATTGCAGCCGTTTTGGCTTGACTGGGATTAATTCCATTCGGGGTAAGTTGGTGACCTAAAAATGTAAGGTCAGTTGCTAGAAAAATACACTTACGTGGGCGCAATGTTAAGTGAGCTGATCCAATCAATTTTAACTCGACGAGGTCTCGAATGCCGTCGTCTGTCGTTGGAGACTGTTATTGGCCCATGGTAAACGATTTTTCATGCCAATTCGAACCGATAAGGTCATGCACTACTTTTGGTTCCAACCGGACTGTGCAACAGCTCATACAGCCTAAACCATGATCGCTTTGTTGAATCCAGCAGAATTTCTGTGACGTTATTAACTTCCCAGTATAGGGAAGTTATTGTTATCGGTCCGAAAATCGAAAATTTCAACGTATTTTCATTTTTCATGGTCCCAATAGCATTATAAGCAAAAATTTGAGAGGAAGTATTTCTGTGTGTGTGTGTGTGCGTACATATGTATGTGGTCATTTTTCCTGCACGATATCGCGCGAACCGAAAGAGATAACGACTTATCTACACGACTTGAGGTGACGTTGGTTTGTATTAACGGAAATACGATCTGAAAAGATTTTTATAAAATTCGGTCGGGCCGTTTTTTGGTTTAAACAACATAAGTGATTTTTGTACTGGCGCGATATCGCCCGAACCACAAAAGATATCGACTTACTTGAGGTGCCGTTCGAAGCTTCTTAACGACAATATAATTTGAAAAGATTTTTATAATTTTAGGTCTAGCCGTTTTTTGGTTTTAACGACATAAGCGATTTTTGTACCTGCACGATATCACGCGAACCATAAAAGAAATCGACTTTTTTGATGTGCCGAAAGAAGAATATTAACGAAAAGCTGGCCTGAAAAAATTTCAGAACATTCGGTCAGATCTTTTTTTGTTTTAAGTGGAAAAACTTCGTGTCAGATAATAAGTTTTGCTAATATCTAATAAACTCGATGGAATGAGATCCCTTCTAAACGAAATGATCTTTTTTGAATTTTGCACAGCGATAGCCTTCCAACATAACATCACTTGTCAAAATCCGACAACCTTAAAATCGTGCAAAAATTTCATAGCACTTTACAAACATCACGAATTTTTCAAACCTTTTCAGCACCCTTTTGACGGGGAATTGTTTTCTACGCGTGATACAGTTTCAGGAAATTGCGGCTCATCCCGAGTTACCGAAAAAATTGTTCTTTTTGGTCAAGTCTGACAAGTACCATCTCCGGAAAGCTTTGGAATTTCCAAATGAATTCATTCTTTTTCCAGTTTATCACCGGTGCTTCACCACGCTAAATACGAATTTGAACACCCGCTTTGGCGAACGAAGTACGAAGGAAATGTTTGTTTGCTAACATTCGGGAAAGACAAATTCTCTAGAAAAATCTTTTAGATTAACCACTATTATAGTTATTTGAACTAGCTTCTCTCAGGATTACTTCCAGTTCTGATACTAGTCCATTTTTCCCACTAGTGCTCATCATACTGGGAAGTTGATCGTGTGGACTGAGGGGTAAAACTCACATCCCAACTAGTTAAAAGATTGTGTCACAAGCCACGAAGTCTGGAAGCCTCGAAGAATAATATCCGACAGGAAATGGCCGCTATTTAGTCCGAAAAACTTCGAAAAGTGATGGAAAATGCTGAAAAATGAGCACCTTGCGCTATTCATTCTGGCGCCGACCATTTACACGATATCATATTCAAAAAGTGCCCAGAAAAATTTCCAGGGCTCAAAATACACCAAAAATTACTTCAAAGGCAAAATTGTATGTTTTTTTGTAAACCGTTTTGTTACCAATAGTCCATTCAAAACGCGGGGGGGGGGGTGTTCCAAAATAACACCGTTAAGAAAATTGAACCCTAAAGGTTTTTGGGGTCGCTGATCACGAAAATCGGAGTCCCGCGGTCCTAAAACATGGGCGTCACCCTTAAAATGCAAAAAACACCCCTTTTTAGGGGTTTTCGCGATTATTTCAATAGTAATGAAAACTAATGCAATGAAATACACTTTTTTTAATATTTATTTGCGAAGGTGGTTGATTTGTATTAAATCACGGCGAATTTTATGATAAGGGGTAACCCTAAAGGGTTGAAACCACCCCTAAATCGGCTAAAAATAGAAAAATTGTAAATATTACTTTTTTTCAAGTTTATGCTTCAAATTCGATTGTGGGGGTACTGTTAGGCAAAAATAAATTATTTTCAACCCTTAAGGGGTTAAAACTACCCCTACAATTATAAAAATCAATTTTGTTACAGCTTCCATCTTCGATCTGCTTCAATTCAATTTGGATATTTTTTAATGTCTCTGGCCAAATGCAAGAAATATTTTGTATTTCCAGTTGAACGAAAATTCCATGTGCATCGTTACATTCCTTTTATTATTATTTTTTATGTAAAATTCCTTAAGGAGTTCGAATAAAGTCTCATCGGTGTCATAAAACCGCTACTGTGCCGGAGACCGCAAGAAATTTTTTAAATCACGAAAGAAACATTAAAAATGCCGTAAATTCCCCAAAAATATTCGTAATAAACCGAGCAAGAAAACGACCGAAACGCATCGACATTCCGCCCGATGCACGATTGCACTTCAGAAATCTCCAAACAATGCCCCGAAAGAATGTTAACCTGCCCAATCATCGTGACCCGCTGAGCCGCCCCCCACCGCCTGCACGGCACCCCATCCCCACCCTCCAGCCCCCGCCCCCCTTTTGACAAATATATCACAACGCATTCAACACTTGCTTTTCCCGCCCCGAGCGCATGCATTTAGTAGATTTTCCGCTAGTCGACGTGCTGTAAATCCCCTCGAAATCCGTCAACGCTCACACCTTTTCGCATCACTGTCCCACCTGAAGTGTGCCGTGCCTTTCTGGACGCTTGGCGTGCGGGCAGGCTGTGTACATCGGCGCCGGTGATTTCGCACGAATCTCCACGTAAAATCCACCGGAATCCGGCCTGTCGTCTGCCGCTGTTCTTCTCGGCGGAAAGCTCCTCTGCCCACTCGGAGCAGATGCGACGATGATGGCTCCCCAGTTCGTGACAACTGAGAGCTTTCGTGTGGCAGTCGCTTCAGGTGCGCAATTCCGCTTAAGCGCGTTTTTGTTGTTGTTTGTTCTGCTGGGCAACGTCTCTATGCCAGGCTACTGTACCACTAGGATCCTACGATCTGTGCCTCTGTTACATGTCGGGTCTACGTGAGTCGCCAGTAGGTGTACGTTGTTGGTGTACCTCGCACGGTCGGTTACCTAACTGCTGGAGTCCTACTGCTGCCATCATTCTCTAGCGGCATTCTCCGGAAAGTCGCAGCTGCGCCCTGTCTCTGCTCCCCACCACTTGTTATGACGGTTTCATCTAGTCTCTAGCCTCCACAACGCTCTGCAACTTCGTAAGCCGTGGTAACTGCGATCTACGTTTTTACGCTGTGCGTGTGCCGCACTTAATCCGTTTCTAACGTCACCGTTGATGGTTGTACGCGCAACCCTTTCAAGCCACGGCAGGAATCGGACGGAGTTCTCGGTTGCGTACCTGAGTGACGTTTCTGGCTGAGCGAAACTCAGAAGCGAACCGAGCTTTCAGGTGTTACCAAAGAGATTTTCACGTTACAAATTTTGCGGTGGTTTTCAATGGAAAATGGCCGGATAAGCGAAATTTTAATATTGAAAGGGCTTTTGCAAATAAAAGGGCAAATAACTTTTAAGTACTGAACATTTTTTAGAGTGATTGGAACTGCATGCAAATATAATTATTTTTTCTAGAACTTACCATAATTGCTTCTATTTCAATTACGATCAAATTGAGTCGACTATTTCCTGCTCCAAAAGCTCTCAGATTACCATCAAAACACAGAAATTAACTGATTGAATTTATTTTGCAATGCCATCTTCGCATTCTAGCTCAAGGTACCATAAATAGGTCACAGCTTCTTAGTCAATAATTACGATTCAATTCGTTAACTGTGAATCTCTTCCTAAAACTCCCGCGAAAAAAGAGCAATTCTTAACTTAATTTTCTTGTGCCTTCAAAAGATTCTGCATCAACGTGGACGAAGGATGAATACAACGATGACTTCAAGGTCAAACTTTCTTGGCATTCTCTCAATAATAATTTCTCTCTATTCTCTTCGTGGCTTCTAACTAAAATCCGGATTCAAAGAATCCCCAACCTATCTATCATATACCAAGTTTATAGCAGCAAAATTAAATCGATTTAAGTAAAGGTTACTCCAAAATCGTCCAGACTCAGACCTGGAGACTCAGCTCAACTTGGTACCGCTTCAGTTTGAAGTAGAGATGTCCGCTATAGGCTCTGCGCTAAGATTGAAAATGAATGGCCACCTAGGCGACAGCCTTCATTGAGAATATTCCACAATACTCTGTATTTTGGAGAGATATCAGAAGCGGGAGACTGGATTACAAACCTACTAGGATCTTCAAGCTTAAAGCAAGGTTTTCTTTAAGGTAACGCTCGTACAGAACATAGACAGCTTCACAACAGAGACAAGTGTGAATACCACAGATTTGGGGCGGGGGTTAGCTGGGGCACTCTGGTTACATGCATGCTTTTAAAGCAAAAGTGTCTGCTATATTAGCATACAAAACCAGTTTACTAGAACTTCAAAGAGAGCCTACCTAAACCAGGGGTTCTATATCCATTTCGACAGCCAAAAGGCAATCAGAGCTATACTGTCCATAATACTAAGCCCAAATAAATTTGGGATTGCCAATTTGGTGAGCTGTATATTCTCAATCTGGACAATCTTGTTAGGATTCTGGGTAATCAAGGCTTCCCAAGCTCCTTGAGCAATTACAGCTCTGGAATAGAATCCATTGGTATCCGGGTTTCGGCATAGACATCGATCTTCAAAAATTCTAATTCATTTCAGCTGATATCTGAAACTTCTGTTTCTCGTGGTTAGTGCCAGAAAAAGGTGACAGAAGACCCAATAGCAATTACTTCTACTTGGAGACGATAATTAACAAAAAGCTTATTAGTCCATTCAAAACGCGGGGGGGGGGGGTGTTTCAAAATAACACCGTTAAGAAAATCGAACCCTAAACGTTTTTGGGGTCGCTGATCACGAAAATCGAGGTCCCGCGGTCCTAAAATTAGGGCGTCACCCCTAAAAATGCAAAAAACACCCCTTTTTAGGGGGTTTCGCGATTATTTCAGTAATAATGAAAACTAATGCGATGAAATGCACTTTTTTTAATATTTATTTGCGTTGATTTATACTAAATTAAGGCGAACTGAATGGTAAGGGGTACTCCTAAAGGGTTGAAAGTACCCCTAAATTGGCGAAAAATGGCAAAAATTGTAAAAAAAATGTTTCCCCAAGTTTATGCTTCAAATTCGATTGTGGGCGTACTGTCAGGCAAAAATAAGTTTTATTTAACCCTTAAGGGGTTAAAACTACCTGTACTATAATAAAAACAACTTTATATAAAAAAAAATGGCAAAAATTTATCAATTTATATTTTCTAATAAAAAGAATTTTTATTCAAACAATTCATTAAAAAAATATAAATTGCAATCTACGAAAAGATTTTTTTTTTTTTTCAATTTACCCCTAAGGTTTAACTCCTTTAAGAGCGTTAAAAATTTTCCAAATGTTTTAATAATATTTCATCAAATATAAAATTTTAATGCAAAACAATAAATTTCAATTTGTTCCAATTACAATTTTAATGTGGGGGTAGTTTTACCCCCTTAAGAGTTGAAAAAATTCATTTTTTGCTGATAATACCTTTTGAACCAAATTTCATACAAAAAGCAAAAAAAAATTGTTGGCAATTTTTTTATATAAAGTTGTTTTTATTATAGTAGGGGTAGTTAACCCCTTAAGGGTTGAAAATAATCTATTTTTGCCTGACAGTACGCCCACAATCGAATTTGAAGCATAAACTTGAGGACATTTTTTTTTTTACAATTTTTGCCATTTTTCGCCAATTTAGGGGTAGTTTCAACCCTTTAGGAGTACCCCTTACCATTCAGTTCGCCTTAATTTAATATAAATCAACCACCTTCGCAAATAAATATTAAAAAAAGTGCATTTCATCGCATTAGTTTTCATTATTATTGAAATAATCGCGAAAACCCCCTTAAAAGGATTTTCGTCATCAGCGACCCCAAAAACGTTTAGGGTTCGATTTTCTTAACGGTGTTATTTTGAACACCATAACGCGCGTTTTGAATGGACTATATGGGATATCTAGAATCCATCCGACTTATAAACGGCAAAGAGTACAGCTTCCAACAAAAATGATCCACTGGCGATCTTTTAGTTTGCTTTACAGAACACCTCAACCGAAGTTTACTTCAATCTGGTGAATCTATTCTGGTTGTTCTAAACATTTTCAAGGCGTGCCAGGCTACTGTACCACTAGGATCCTACGATCTGTGCCTCTTTTACATGTCGGGTCTACGTGTTGGCCCACTTCTACATAATTAGATTGAGAGTTTCTCCTCTCGCCGTTCAATCATAGAGATCTTTGCGGGAGTCCCCCAGGGATCAATTTTTTCACCTGGTATTATTCCTTATCTTTATAAATGACCTGTTTTCAATCCCCTCTAACCCACTTCTTAGCTTCGCTGACGACAGTAGCTACTCTGCGATACTCTTACGGCTTCGATAAAGCAAGACAAACACGCGCCAGATCCTGTCTTGATAATCATGAACGAATGTCCAACGCCATAAATAAAGACACTCTCTTTCTAGGTTGGGGAAGCAAGAATCGTGTCGAATTCAACCCCAGCAAAACCAAGTACTGTCTTACGAGTATTTCCAATAAAAAGTGCAACCCCTCTCCATCCATCCTTCCCAGATACTTAACAGACTATAGTAGGCTTTGTTGGCTGTTAGCAGTCGTGCGCGTATTTCTGATTCCATGCTATTGTCGGCTGCTACTATTGACCCAAGGTAGGTAAATGATTTTACCACTTCAAACTCGTGTTCCTCTACCTTGATTGTGGCACCAATGTTAGATTTTCTTGTAGACGAGGCCACCATGTCCTACTTTGTTTTGGTGGAGCCTCCGAATCCTCAGTTAGCTCGCCATTTAGCAATTCATGAAAGTGCTCTCCCCCTCTCTCCAAGATGCCTTTAGGAACGGTGATCAGAGTTCCTTCTTTGTCCTTGCAGAATGTGCAACGTGGTGTGAATTACGGCATACTGCGGACATACTGCGGTAGAACGCAAGCGCCTGGTGCGGCCGTCGTTCTCTGTACTGTTCTAGTTCACAGACCAGATTTTTTTCCCAGGCTTCCTTTTTTCGTCTGTGAATTCTCTTTTCTTCTTTTCCGAGCTCTTCGCGTGCTCGTGTTCTCTGAGACTGCTGCATTGCTCGGTAGGGGAAGGTGGGGACCCTTCGTACGGTTTCCACATTTTATTTTTTATTTTTTTAATTTTTTCATGAATCAATCTCCTGACAGCTTAAATTTATAGTCTAACTATCTGAGATTGATATAAAAAAATGACAGATGACTTCATCTGATGTTTCAACCATAACTATGATTTAAACTAAATCTGGAATATGTACGAATCTGCCCCAACAACGGGGCACCTATATATAGTGTTGGGGGTACCTTCGTACGCTGTGGGGCAGTTCCGTACGTGCGATTAAAACGACACATATAAATCAAAATTCTTTTATTAGCAATGAAATTAAACACAAAAATAAAGATTTAACTTCTATGAAACAAAAATAAAATACTTTTCTTATAGTCAACAAAAATTACATAGCTTTTCTTACGTAAAACAAAACTTAAATGACTTTTCTTAAAATTAACGAAAATTAAATTGCTTTCCTCTAACAATAAAACATAAAATTTCTTCATTTTCTACGTAAATTAGTTATCTTAAATTTAGAATCACATTTTTAATCTTTGTTGCGTATTAGAACTGCAAAAAGTTGTTGTTAATTAACAAAATAATAAAAACTATTGAACAGTTAAATTAGAAAAATTTACTGAAAAAGTGAAAAGTTTTGATGTTCTAGAAGTACAAACTGTTGGAGGCTTAGGTTCAGGAAGAATCATTTCAACATCGGTTATATAAACAGTATGAATATCTTCAACATTAGGGAAAACAAACGTCCACGAAAAGCCTGGCTTCTTTCTTAGATAAGATACTTTAAATTCAGTCTGACTATAGTGACCGACAACTTTTCCTACATAGTAAATAATACTTTTTTTCTTAGGGAACCTCACTAAAATAAACGAACCGTCTTTAATATTTTCTGGTATTACATCAACTGTCAATTGGCTTCTGTTCATTTCAAAATTTTCATGCTCGTTTTCATCTTCATCTGTGATAGAAGCTGAACTCTCTTGAAAGCTTATATCAGATCCATCACAATCAGATTCATCACTTTCTGTGTATTTAGATTTCTTCTTCTTCGTTTTTAAATTAAAATCAGCTAAACTACGTTTCATTTGTCTTGCCCTAGCTCTTCTTTCCCGTTCTAGCCTTTTCAATTGCTTTTCATTGTGTTTCTCTTCAATTAGCTTTTTTTCGGGTGTATCAGTATAAATACGTGATTTTCCTGGCCGTCGTCCTTTGTTTGTTTTATTACTTCTTACAACAGTCGGATAAGGTCGAATTGCCTCTGGTGTCAAAACTGTCTTCGAAGGAACTACTATTTGATGCATTGGTGAATCGTTCAAAGCATCTGGTTCACAAGCATCTAAATTTAACCTTTGTAGTTCATCATCATAAGTTATCAATGGTGAGTTAATAGTTTGTTCTGTAGATTCTCGCGGAACCTCCAAGAAATCCTGTGTTCCAGAAGTAGAGGGTTGGCAGATATCAGAGACACTTGGCTGCAGAGTAGGTGCTGATAAATCTTCAACGACGTTTTGAGTAGGTGGCACATGTTCTAAGTTACCGGATGTATACACCTCAGTTGGAGCAAAATCTTCGTCACTAAAGGCTAATTCATTAAGAGGCCATATTCCGGGTTTGTTAAACCCGCTTGTGATATTTTTTGCCGTGAATGAATCGAAAAATGCAATTTTCACAAGCTTTGGAATATTGTAAATTGTCAATGCTTTGCCTGGGTTCATTATATGCCAATTATTGAAAGCAATTTTTAACTTTGATTTAAATGGTACCTCGACTCACGCACACATACAAAAGCAAAACCGTACGTTGTTTCGTTCAAGTTTTATTTTGACTGTATGAATGTGCCCCGCGTACGAAGGGTAACGATCTTCCCCTACACAGCATTCATTCAATTGCCAACTTGCATTCATTATCGAACCAGTCGTTCCGATCTCTACGATTTCTGCCTAAGATGGAATCAGCAGTACTAATGACAGTATTTTTAAGGCGGGTCCAGTTCTCGTCGATGCCCGGCATCTAATCCACAGGACTTAGGGCGAGTTCTAATGCATGACCGTAGCTGTTTCTGGTCATTTCATTGCGTAGTGCAGCTGTGTTGATTCGAGCCTGATCAGCGGATACAAAATTTTTCAGCGTTGTAATGCGCTCTCGGAGCACCATACCAACAAGATAGTGATCCGAGTCGAAGTTGGCACCTCGGTACGTTCGTACCGTCATCAGACCAGAAAGGTGGTGGCGGTCTATCAACACATGGTCTATTTGGTTGCGAGTGGCTCCATCAGGAGATACGCAGGTGGCTTTATGGATATCTTTAGGCGCAAATCTAGTAATTGCAACGTCCAAGCTCTTACTTGCTGCCATCTCTACAACTCGGTGTCTGTTGTCATTAGTGTTTTCATGCGAGCTGTGGTTGCCGATATATTGCGTGTATATGGGCTTCCGGCCTACTTTGGCGTTCAGATCTTTCAATATGATTTTTACAGGCAGGCATTAAGTTCTCGTTCAACTAATTCGAAGAATTCTTCTTTATCATCATCCGGGGACTCTTCTGTAGGTGCGTGAACGTTTATGAGGCTGATGTTCTCTAATTTACCTCGCACACGAAGCGTGCATAGCCTTTCGTTGATTGCTTTAAAGCCGATAATGGTAGGCTTCATTCATTTACTGACCATAAAACCCAGTCCGAACACATGGTGTTTTGTATGACAGCTGTAATCCTCATACTCAGATTTTTGCAAAACACCATTTCCTGTCCATCTCATCTCCTGGATGGCGGTAATGTTAACTTTATACTTTGACAGGGTATCGGCTAGATGTTGTGTATCTCGAGTTCCGTAAAGAGTTCGAACATTCCATGAGAAAATTCGTAAATCGTTTTGCCTTTTTCGTTGCCGTGGTCGTCGTCGTTGATTCCAGTATCCGAAGCATGTTGCTCGCTCCGTAATAATTGTTTTTTACGGGTGAGGTTATTAGCCTTACTTGGAGGGGACTAGCCCGATTATATTAGCCTATCCTCTCTCATAGAATAGTTGCCAATGGCCACCGCTAGGAGGTTATGATCGCATCATTGCATCAGTCCGAAATAGTTGCGGCACATGCACGTGTTATTCCCCCTATTCTACATGTTATTCCCCCTATTCCGCTGATGACTGACTACCTTGGAATGGTTAGATATTGATAAAAAGGGCCCTGAAACTAATTGGTGACGACGCCGTTTACTCCACCATGGACCTATTGAGCCGTCCGTCATCAAAACTTTGGCTTGGTGTCGATCATTCTTGCTACGGTATTTCCATATTGCAAGAGACGCGGCTTTTTCGTTGGCAACAACCTTTAAGTAAGTTGTAATTTGTATGGGAAGAGATGAACATCTTTTTTCCTCCTTATAGTCGTTCCACTCACGTTTAAATCCTGATATCGACGGCAATACGAAACATTGGGATTATTGGCAAACAAACTCTCTTTATCTTTTCGTTTCAACAACTTCATTCAGCGTCGCGGACGCCATCGAACGGCGCAGTTTTCATAAGTGAACGATTGTTTTCAATGTAATGCCCTTGCTTCACTGACCTTAGTTCAATAAAGTTCAGTTCATAAGTGGCTTCACGGGCTAAAATCCAGATAATATGCAATTCGTACTTAAAATTGTTTCTTTTTCGCCACAAGTTATAAATTCAAAAGCTTACTGGAGACTCACTTACCATTATTGCGGTTGCTTACTCTCTTTTGAACGAGCTTTTACATTTAACTTCAGTTCGAATTCAGCTGGGCAAACTGAAGTCCGTTTTATCCTCAGTTGAATATGTGATAATTGTATGCGAACTGAGATTATTTTAAAGTTCAGTTCACCAAATTGCTCGAGCTTTGCAGTTCGGCCGATGAAATCGATACAATTTCATCGCGTTTTTTCGATGTGAATAGACTCATAGGTAAAATGGTACTGAATGACATTTCAGAATCGCATTCATATGTCGAAATCAGCTAAAAAATTTCAGAATTATTGAATGTTGAAATACCGAAGGTTTATATGGCTATGAGATGAATAATAAAAAATACACAATAGAATTGTGGAAACTGCTGCCTTATCTCGAAAACGACCAGAGATAAAGCCCCTCCTTTTGAGTACTTTGCCAATGACATTGTATCTACCGTAAACGAAGATGAACGCTCTACCGTAAACGGTTATACAACTTGTGTCGGGACACCCTGTGTAATTATTCAATGATAAGGTACCATAATTCAGAAGTTGTTTCTTGAACTTTCTTTGGCATGCTGGGAACAGCTCATTTCAAATCATGCATTTCTATAGCTCATAAGATCTATTTCACTTACTACATTGTTTCAATGCAAATTAAGACCAAACTAATTAATACTAGTTTCGACTATTAAATAAAACATTTCCTCATTAAGGTTATTACATAGAAACATAATATTTCCATTAATATTGTAAGACACATGACTTGAATGACGACTACACATCCTATAAACCTCCTTCATGCCCAATAACTTGAACAGCAATGAACGTCGGTCGGTCTGGGTCTATCTCTTTTACTAGATCTCTTACCCAACATACTATATATCGTCTGCAAATGCAACAGAAAAGTACTGTCGTTTACACATCCACGTAAAGTCATTGTAATAAAATTACAATATTTTACGCAAAAATAAATGAAAATGAAAAAAAAAAAACAATAATTCATGGCAAATAGTTGAGAGCTGACACTGAACTCTCTAGCACTTCGTGGGAGAATCAAGGTCAACCAGAGACACTCTCATAGGCAATACTTGTTCTACCTGTTGAAAATATTATGAAACTATTTAAAGAGAAGTCTATTGATAGTTGTCGGCTATGTATAAAAAAGGGTTATTTTTATTATATTTTTAATAAGGCAGAGAAAATTTCTGGGCAATTTGAGAGGTATGCAGAAAACATTGTTATAAAATAAAGTTTGAGTCTTGAAAACCATAAAAATAAAGTTTTGATTGAAATTAAAGTGGGAATTGTAATTCCTTGAGAAAAGTAAAACTTTTCCGAAACTTTTTTCTTTTTATCACAATATCAATTACAATAATTGATTTGACAAAAATCACATAAAAGCTTATCAATATATATGTATATACATAAGACAAAGCTTTAAGCTACTTCGCATTTACGATATGGCAACCCTGAACAAATAAATTAAACATTTCAGCTCCAATTTGCACAAATGAATCGCTACATTCCCCGCCGTGAGTGCAGCCCGAGACAAATGAAAGCTCCGCAGATTACGGGTGAACCAGCATAAATATGCGAGAGATTATGAGCTTTTTCCTGTGTATGTGCTTTTCGTTGTCGGTATAGATATTCTACTTCCGAAAAGTATGCTCCCCACTTCTCTCTGCTGCGACCACCCTCCACTTCGGTTCCTGCTCCACATTTTCTATGGTACTGATTTTATGCTTGTTTCCCTCTTCGCTCGTGTTCGTTGCTTCTTCTTCTTCTGCTTCTACATCGTGTCGTTGTTCGTGCTTTTATTTTTCTCTATCTAATTTGGTTGCCGATGAAATATGAAAGCTTTTTTTCCGTAATTTTGTAGAAACTTTCTCTCCCACTTGTAAAAGCTTTTACTAATATGTATGTTTTGTCAATTTTTCTCTTATTAAAGCTTTTGGTCTCCCGCCCGCTCTGCTCCCCTCAGACTGTTTGTAAATTTTGTTGTTGTTGTTTTACTTGTTTATGGGATGGTATAAAAAGTGTTTCAATGAATTTTTTACCGCAATTTGTTGCTACATTTGGTCTCTTTGCTCTCCTATGGAAATAATGTTGCTTGCTCTACGTTATGCCAGCGTTTTAGTATAGTATATCCTCTCTACATGGATACCGAGAAAATACTCATAAATAAACGATAAATAAAATAAAGAAGTAGAGAGTAGAGCATAGAAGAAGAGTGAAGTAGGGTAAAAATAAAATAAAAGGCAGCAACAACAACAACAACGCAACATAGTTTTTGGCAAAGCTATGTAGAGAAAGAAGGTGTAGAGACGTAGAAGGAATAATAATAATAATCAGATGAAGATGTAGATGGCGTGGAGAATGCGAAAACGCGAAGGCACACAAGAGTATAGTGTAGAGAAGTAGAAGCACAGCACACAATCAGAAGAAGAAGAAGACGGTATTTTCGCTTTCTCAATATTCGCGCAGTATTCAACCGACAAGCGGCGACCAAGGTTTCATCCGGATCCGGGGCGAATAATAATATTTAAAAAAATATTCACTCTACTTTATTATTATTTTATAATTTTTTTTGATTTAGCGCAAACACGGGACGGCGATGAAATATTCTCCTACATCAGACAGTACTAAGTGTGCTAATTGCAATTCGGTTAGACAGAACGAACGGACATTCTGTGGCCTGATGAACATTTTAGATATAATACTGTATATATAATAATAATCAAAAAAAAATAAAAGTAGTCCTCTCCCACACACAAACAAGGACACGGAGGATATCAACCCCGCGTCAGGAAGGAAACTTTTGATTCGACTGTTGCTGGCCTGGTCGATTCGAGGATTTGTCGTGTATAGAGTTGAGTCGAGCGTCGGACGAACGGGTGCCAGTAGTGCATTCGATTCGATTATTTTTATTGTTATTTATTTATTTTTTTTCGATATCGAAATTCGAAATTTTCGTAGTTCTCTCTAGTACTGTTTGTTGATTGGCGGTTAATATAGAGATCGGTGGTTTGTGTCGGTGCAGTTAGGTGGCGCTGATATCGTTATATCACATAAAAATAAAATTAAAATAAAAGCAAACTGAGTATATACCAACTGAGATTCTCTGTCTCTCTTGAGAGTGAGTGGTGATGGTGATATGACGGTGACTGACTGATTGACGATTGTTGTTGTGACTAATGAGCAACCTTCACTTTAGTTGAAAGCGTGTTGATTTCCACCGATTTTTCTTATTTCGGTTTCCGTTTTCTTTTCTGATTTTGCTTCTTGGCATTGTTGTTGCTGTTTTTGTTTTTGTTGTTGTGTTCTTACTATTTCATATTTTGCTATATTTTTTTTAAGCTTTTATTCTTATCATTCGATGATTGGAGTTATAACACTCGGATTCTACATACCTAGTACTTAGAAATACTAAACTTTTTGTTGTTTTTTTTTTGTTTTACCTTTTACGAAATTTTCATTTTTCGATAGATTTGTCGCGCGCTTGTTTTGAATATTCTCTACCGTGTGCGATTTACCTTTATTAATTTATTTATTTTTTTACTCTGATTCAGTTCTGCATACCAGCTTACAATAAAGTGCTGTGCTGTGCTAATTTTTTTATTATTATTATTTTCCTGGTGTTGAGAAAAAAAAAGCAAAAACCGACATAAATATAATTTTTTTAAATAAATGTTTTCTCTCCCTCCCCATATAATATAAATTACTTGACTCCAAAAAGAGACTTTAACTTCTTATTAATGCTGTTTTTTTTGTTTTTCGTACTTTATTAATAAATTTATTTCACGCTTGAATTATGCAAATAAATTTTAATTGTGTTCCATTGCTGGGCTGCTCTCTACCTTTTTAATGCTGTTTCCCGTTTAGTACGTTTTTTAACGTATTTTTTTTGTTTTCGTTGTTGTTTTTGTTTTTGTGTCTCACAAAACTTTTCATTTACAATTTTCTTATTTTGTATCATTGAATGAAAAAAAAAATCAGGAAATTCACAATAAAAATTTCATGTGTTTTATCTAAATTTTTTTTAAATTTAAATTTGTGTTTAAACTAATTTTCTGTTCAATGTGGAAATATGATTTTAGAACTGAAACTGAACAGAAACTGGATGTATCTAAGAAAAGCTGTTCAAGAACTATTTTCCTGTTCTAAATAAAATATATATACAGAAGAAAGACTCTTAAGGATATTCAAAACTAAATTAGTTATTAAATTAAAAACAATTCAGTGTTTTTATTATTATTATTATAGTGTTGTGATTAAGTTAAAAAGAAAGATAAAAACAAATAATGATGCTTTCAACCAAAGTTTTGGAGCAATAACAATTATTAAAATAATAAAACAAACAACGAAAGATTGTTATACAACAAAAATTTTTTAATGAATATTTGGGTAATTAAGTACATATAATTTTTTTTTATGTAATATTGCAATATTTTTCTCCTTTCTTTTTTTCAATACACAATTTTTTGTTTTTATTACAACATTACAAAAAAGGTTTAATATAAATTTAAGGAAAAGAAAATAAATATTCTTTAAAACTCTTTTTATATCTAATTTGCACATGCGCAGAAAGGCAATGTTTCAGTATCTAACTGAATTGTGTATTTTACCTGGAATTTTTTTTTTACTCATAACTATAAGCCAAGAAATTTCGTGAATTTTTGGAATTATGTTGAATTTTTTTTGAATCAGACCTTTTTTTTTATAAAGAAAACTGATGTGACCTAAGAATCCTAAGATGTAATGATAGTGTAGATCAAACAAAACTTGATAAGAGAGATTTCAGTCATTTGTTTTTTTTCTCAATAATTTAGAATTATGGAACTAGTAAAACATTGCGTGAAGGGTTTGGCCAATGAAATTATATAAAGAAAAGGAAACAATATTTTGAAAGTGACCTAAATCCATTTTCCCAGGAGCCATTGTAATTTCGATCCAATCGCGCTACATCCCAAATCGAGTCTTGATCTCCTCTAGGGCATTTCTCCAAGTTTGACGGTTTCCTGCAGTAGTTCTCCAGTTCCGAATGTTAAGCATTGCCTCTGCGTCAGTCGTCACAGAATCTATCTGTTTGCTGGGCCTGCCTCCTGGTCTATTTCCCGAAATTCCTGCCACAATGAGCCGTTTTGGAATACGATTATCCTCCATTCTGATTACGTGGCCGGTTAGTCTAAAAACTAAGACAGACTAGCATCCTAAATCCGGATTATGATGCCAGAATGACATATCTTTTATATGTATATACGTCATTGTGGCCCCTGTGCTAAAAGTCGAGTCGTGACTCGTGACGAGTTTTTTGATTTGAAGAAAGTGAGGTTTCAATCGAATTAAGATGTTCAGCGTAGTGGCCTAGAGTGGAAGTGCTAAGTTCGAGTTTAGCTGCCTATGCTGAAAATCGCAATTCGACTGAAACGTCACTTTCTTCAACTCAAAAAACTTGTCACGAGTCATGACTCGACTTTCAGCACAGGCGCCTGTGTCGAGAATCACGGGTCTTTCTTGAAAGACTAATACCCGGTCTTTCATGATCATCTTTGCGATTGCACTTTTGAATTAAATACCCCGGCTTCACCGGCCGAACTGCGCAAGTTCGAGCAAATTGGTGTGCTGAACCTATTAAATTCAGGAAAACTAAACCTGAGTTCGCCCAACTGAAAATGAAATCGTGCTTGAAAGTAAAAGCTCGCTCAAAAGAGAGTAAAAAATTGGAATATTGGAATGTCATTCCAGTGAGCTTTTGCATTTCTAACTTCTGGCGAAAAAGCAACAACATTTTCAAGAATGAACTGAATGAAACTGCATTTTTATAGGGTTCTGTTAATTATTAACATAAACATTTTATTTATTTTTTTAAATGAATTGAAGTAATGATATTATTGTATCTTTTGAGATACGAGTTAATGAAAACGACTAAATCCATTTATCTGCATAGCAGATACATGATGTTCAAGCAAAAGAAATTCAAATTGAATGAATTAAAATACTCCTATTTGCCTTAAATTTGAATAAAAACTAAAACTAGTTTATAACTTGAATTTTCTTGTCGCGTCCATACACAGTGATTCATAAGAAAAATAAGTAAAAGTTGACCTTGCTGAGGCTCTAGGCTGCGAATCATAACGAGGATATTTTCCTGCGAAAAGGTTGTCAATTTTCCTACTAGGAGGATCGTCCTCCTTCCTTCTTTACCCGGTAAAGAGTTCCAGCACTGAAACACATAGATAATATTGCCTAACTCATTATCCAGTTTGTGACATGTAGTTTTCCTCCTCTTAAAGCTAGTTTTATTAACGTAAAACCACATTATTATTATTATTTACAAATCTGTAATTTCTTACCCATTCTCAACTTAATCTTTTATCTTCATTTAATACTAGAAATGTTATCTTTCGCCCTTTGTTGAAATTTTATCATAGCACAGTTGCGTGATATGACAAAAGACTCATTTAGTTGATTGTTTAGTTATGATTTTATTATGATGGACTTGTGATTGAAATTTCAGATAACATAAGAGTAATACAAATAATACTTTTTTAGTATTTAGGTTCAATAGTATTTCGTTAAAACCGATAACGACGGTTTTATCCTTAATATAAAACCTACTCTGAGCACATCATGTCTCGCATCACTGTCATAATATACACCATAATCAGGTCATTCATTAGGTCCATTGCATCTCTTGCACGCAATACTTTCTTTTAGTCTGGCATATGTTATATTCTACGCGTGTTAATCTCCCATCCCATTAACAGCCTAACACTAACCTTGTACTAACCAAAAAGCAAGAAAAATTAATTTTCGAAGATTTTTGTATAAAATTTTAAAGTCCACCCACCCACACTTAGAATATGAAAAAAACCTTTAAGCAGCATAACAACAACAATTCATCCTTAAAAGCATTTGTAAAAAAATAAATACACACAACTTCTCTATCCCGCATTACAAGGGTTAGTTTCGATCATCCCTCGAGGTGCTTGTACTTGAGGGCTTTAGAAACAAACTTAAAGTGTAAAGACATTGGTTCGTAAAGTATCTTAAAGTATATTAAAAATCGGAAAGGCTCTGTAGCTACGGCTTCCGTTGGGTGTAAGCACAAGGTCGAACTTAGTGCCGTTTCTAAATAGCTGCTATGCGACAATTTCGTTATGTGAACAGATTACAGGAGAAAAAACTTGTTGAAATGAGAAGTTAGAAGATTATTAACTGTGCTAATTTAGGTCAAGTTCGAGGTTATCAGTTTAATTTCTATGTATTGGTTGTTCTTCCAGGACTCCAGCTTACTTTTCAATGGCTGCAATTCATTATCTCAAGATCTCAGGTCTGGTCTTAAAGCATTTCAGGATAATCTAGCACTTTCTTAATTTGGAAAATCAAGCTCACTCTTTTTGCTATGAGTCTGTCGTGCCGAACAACTCATGGTGCAATATCTATATCCTTTTTAGATTTTTGAACTAAGCTTACTACTACATTATAAGCACCTTCTTCGTCATAAACACTCACTCGCTTATCACATTGAAGTAAATACGCCGGCGAGTTGGAGTAGTTAGTTATTGCTGCACCCATAAGCCAGTTATTGGCGTGCGCCAAAACAATTGGGAATCTAAAAATATTTTTCCCATGGGCAGTGAGAGTCTCAAATTCCACCACGAAAGTGCATTCGAAAAGAAAAATGTCACTCCGTTCGTTTAAAATCCCAAATCACCCGCTCATTTATATAGCCAATCACAATTCAACGGTCTCACTGCTCTCTTGTCATTGTCAGATGCTATGGGTGAGTGTTGTTGCCCGTAATCAAATTTCGAAGAGGAATTTACAATTCACATGGGCTCGTATTTTTTCACACACGAATTGTTAATGTGTGTGGAATTGTCATTTCCCCGCCTGCGCGTTTGAAATTCCCAATCTTTTGGTGCGCACTATTATAGCTTCTGTTTTTTTCCAGTTGAGGTGACAAGAATTTTCTTAAATAGTAGGAGACATCAAAGACATTTTTTTCGTATTTTTGAATCCGACTAATAAAATAATAAAATGTTCTGCTATCGATTGAAATTTCGCCTTTACCAATGTCCAAAAGTTGTTTTGAAAATGTTTGAGCAGAGGCAAGTTGTAGCAAATGGGCACACATATTCGTTGGTGCGTGTCAGCTTAGACCACTTTTTCTGAACTCCCAGTTACGGACGCCTTCGTCTCTGCAAGCGCACACTATGAGGGAAAGTAATTCCGTGGGAGTTGCAGGACGTGCTGTTGTATTTGGTCTCAGGTGTTCGCCAATCTTCTTCCATCCTCACTCGAGCGGATTCTTCTTCTCATTCAGCCACTGCTGCACCTGGTGGTAGATTCTAAATAAATGCTGCCTGGTGGAAGCTGCTGAAGTGGGGCGAAGTGCAGCCAACTTGAACAATGAATGTATAGGCTGCTATGCAACAGCCTGAAAGAACCACTATTAGCGAAAACAATCTATATCTTCAGTGTTCTTGGGTGCAAAAATCCCAAGAAAGAAATGCTTTCCAGTGTCAGCCACTGCACTGGAGTCGTTGAAGAATAGAAGTTTCGTACGGAGAGCGTTGTTGGGTAGCACTTTCATATATGGTATTGTAGATAGCTGATACAGTGTCCCATCTTGTGAAGGCAGCAATATACCCCCAATGCACTGCTGAATGTCAGTGTACACTTTTTCCTGCTGATTACCTTTCTTTGGTACCACCATTTTCAATTTGTTCTCTGAGGATGCGTGGACAATCAACAAATTATTTTTTTACTTTTTAGTTTATTTTAAAATAAAAGGTATTTTTTTAGTTTTTTTAAAACGATATATTTATTTTCCATTTTTAGTCTATTATATGTCTTCCGCCATTTTGTGGTGACCGCCATATTTGATTTTAAATAAATTACGTCATACAGCTTACTTTCTTACTTACTGTCATACACTTTCATTTGATATCCATACCAAGAAAAAGTAAAGGAAAAGGTAAATCGCCATTTTGTGCTGGCCGCCATTTTGAATTTGGAATAACGATACACAGCTAATTGTATTCTATTTATCATAGTCTTTCACTTGATACCTATAGCGGGAAACACAATAGCGACATTCGGCCGCGATCTTGGAGCCGCCATTTTTATTTCATATTGTATTGTCACGCGACCTATACAGATGGGCCAAATTTGAGGTTGATCGGTTACATGTAAGTGTGCGTTTAGCTTCTTTTTTTCTCTTGTGTCAAATATTTCCTTTGCAATTCCCTTTTTTCTATTTTTATTGGGCGTCATCTACCCGATCGCATCCGTACAATACGGTTTACTCAGATTTAGTCAAAATACATATTCTGTGAAAGTTCCAGCTCAATCGGCCACCTAGTTTTTGAGTTTTAGTGTCGCATTACAAACCAACAGGCATTCATTTTTATACAGTGCTGCGTAAAAAATTAAGACCTAGTCCATTCAAAACGCGGGGGGGTGTTCCAAAATAACACCGTTAAGAAAATCGAACCCCAAAGGTTTTTGGGGTCGCTGATCACGAAAATCGAGGTCCCGCGGTCCTAAAATTAGGGCGTCACCCCTAAAAATGCAAAAAACACCCCTTTTTAGGGGGTTTTCGCGATTATTTCAGTAATAATGAAAACTAATGCAATGAAATGCACTTTTTTTAATATTTATTTGCGAAGGTGGTTGATTTATACTAAATTAAGGCGAACTTAATGGTAAGGGGTACTACTTACTTACTCCTCCTATGACCGCCCCCCCCCACCCTACGTGTGCCCCTCCTACGCCTACCCCCTATATCGTTCACCTACATCCCTTCTGCCTCTACCCGCCCTTCGCCGCCTGCACCATTCCACCATCTGCGCCCATCCGTCATACGCCGACCGACACCACCTCCCTCCACCTGTCCTCCCGCCACATGCCTACCGCGGCACAATCTCTTATGTCCGCCCTACCCGCCGCACGACCGCCACCGCTCGCCCTGGGCCTATATTTGCCATTACAAGTTGAGAATTATATAATACCCGGGGATTTTACGTAATAACCAAATTTATCACATCGTAACATACACACATGTACATATGTATATCAATTTATATTTTCTAATAAAAAGAATTTTTATTCAAACAATTCATTAAAAAAATTTAAATTGCAATCTACGAAAAGAAATTTTTTTTTTCAATTTACCCCTAAGGTTTAACTCCTTTAAGAGGGTTAAAAAATTTCCAAATGTTTTAATAATATTTCATCAAATATAAAATTTTAATGCAAAACAATAAATTTCAATTTGTTCCAATTACAATTTTAATGTGGGGGTAGTTTTACCCCCTTAAGAGTTGAAAAACTTAATTTTTTCCTGATAATACCTTTTCAACCAAATTTCAAACAAAAAGCAAAAAATATATAAAGTTGTTTTTAATATAGTTTATATAAAGTTGTTTTTATTATAGTAGGGGTACCCCTTAAGGGTTGAAAATAATTTATTTTTGCCTGACAGTACGCCCACAATCGAATTTGAAGCATAAACTTTGGAAAAAAAATTTTTTACAATTTTAGCCATTTTTCGCCAATTTAGGGGTAGTTTCAACCCTTTAGGACTACCCCTTATCATAAAGTTCGCCTTAATTTAGTATAAATCAACCACCTTCGCAAATAAATATTAAAAAAAGTGCATTTCATCGCATTAGTTTTCATTATTATTGAAATAATCGCGAAAACCCCCTAAAAAGGAGTGTTTTTTGTATTTTTAGGGGTGACGCCCTAATTTTAGGACCGCGGGACCTCGATTTTCGTGATCAGCGACCCCAAAAACCTTTAGGGTTCGATTTTCTTAACGGTGTTATTTTGGAACACCATAACGCGCGTTTTGAATGGACTAACCACATTCACTTGGCTTTGGCTTGGCTTCATTTTCATTTGTGAAAAAAATTCGTTCCAGTCTTGCGGATTCCAATTCCTGTGGGTGTTACCTTCTACGCCACAAAACTCTTGCTCGGGCAGGTCTGCATGTGAAGTTTTTTTATTGTGGTCCGATCAAACTATCCTTTTGCGCAAAGGATTCGTCAAATGTGACCAGCAGACGCTTGCGTAATGGAGATCTGCCGAAAGAGCAGGGCTCGATTTTCTTTAACTAACTTGAGGAAAGAACTTCCAACACGTCTTTTCACAATTTTTTTGCTTCCTGAAGTTGTCCTGTTCTAACCGGTCCAGCATTCATTTTGCAGTGCATTTTGCAGATAATTACAGTGCATTTATAATTTATATTGCAATAACCGTCTTTTTATTTTAATGAAATTATTGCAGAAAATAGACACTAGATTTAGGTACAATTTGAGTGTTTCATTTATTTATCCCAACATATCATTCGAAAGCTGTAGGCATCGAAAGTAAAAGTTTCATGATAAAGTGTAGGTGGTCTTAATTTTTTACGCAGCACTGTATATTTATATACATAGATATGCACTTTTTGCGCTAAATCGCATAATTTTCGGAATATTTAAGAAAAACTGATAAAAATTACTCATTTGCACCCCTTCCCTCCGAGACTCGACGCTCAAAATGGTGTAACTTTTTACCAAAGAAGCTTTTCCTTTGTTCGTTGAGATTAGGCCGTTTTTGGATTAATTGCAAGGTACTGTATTGCTTACTCAACCACAGTGAAATTTTACTGGTTGAACCAGTTAAATTCACGTAACACCTGTTTCCTAACTTGAGCGCAGTTTTTCAAAACGGGAACAACTGAAATATTGCTTTACCTTCGTAAACAAAAGAGAACCGGTTTATTGAGTATGCTAAATAGAGTCCTTTGCGGCGCTCATGAAAGTTGCCCAGGATATGAGTCACATATATATATATTTTTTCCTAAGGAAATTATAATTCACTGGGTGAACCATTAAAAATATTACTAGTTTTTTCGAAAGAAATTTTTACTGGTTCAATCAGTAACCAAATTAACTCATTCTCCAGTGAGATTGTTATTATATAACTGGATGAACCAGTAAGATTTTCACTGGTTCCTTTTAGGAGAATAGAGAGGTCGTTATACTTTAATAATCAAAATACTGAATATTGATCAACAACTACTCGAGAAGTCTTCACTGCAGTTTGTGGCATTTTTAACAAATCTGCATCCATAGAAATTATCGCCATACAACATTTATCGCCAAATTCTGAAGTATTGTTCATCTGTTGACTTTTTTCTGTCTTACATAAGTCTAATACAAAAATCTTTATTGCAAAGTTCGATGTTTTAAAATTCGAAATTCGACTGAGGCAGCCAAGGTGACAAGCCGGCACAGACTGGCACGTGCCTGAAACTGGTACCTTTTGGTACCCAACGTGAGGATATGTGTGCTATTTTTAGGTAATGCACGATTAGAACCATCAACATCCCACGATTGGTCTGAGCGAATCCTCCAATCATGTACAGCCCTAAACAGTTGGCAACCAAACATTAACCATGAATTTAAAGATTTATGTTCCCATTAGCTTCTGAGCATTGCACAACATTGAAGTTATCACGACTGCAATCCACTTGAACTTGCTGAGGCTAAGGTGAAATCTCTTACCGGTCGCTGTTGATAAGCCTTTGCTGTTCCGCACATGTGTCAATATCAGCAATAACCCGTTATTGATAATTGTGTCGCAACATTCTCCCGTTATCTGAAATAAATATAGTAATAATAAACAAAATATCCCCAAGACAACATTTTATCAATTTATATTAATTTGAAAACTTTCTCTCTCAATTTCAGCAACAAAAATTCCTAAAACGGCCAGTAGACGACGTCGACAATGGTCCAGATAATTTCGAGCCACCTGTCAAACTGCAGCATAACGGATCCGAAAATCTAACGAAATTCTCAGTCGAAATAGTTCAACAGCTCGAATTTACGACATCCGCAGCTAACTCACAGCCACAACAAATCAGCACAAATGTCACGGTAAAAGCACTAACGAACGCCTCCGTGAAAAGCGAGGGCCAAAATTCTGGTAACGTTAATCCAGGTGGAGGTGTAAACGGTGGCAATGGAGCAGATGGCAGCACCGGAGGTGGCGGCATAGGATCAAATATTAATGGTAACGGCCCACCTGGTAGCAACAGTGGATGTTCTGTTCCGGGCGGCGCAGGGAACAATGGTCCTGGTAATGGCATGGGGCCAAATTCCAACAATGGAGCAGGACTAGTCGGGGGTCCTGGTAATAACAAATCACTAGGATCACGCCATGATTTAGGAAATTTAGTCGAGTGCAAGCAGGAGCCAGACCATGACTTTTCTAGCTTGGAACAGTGTGCTGCCGCATTGGAGAAGGATGCCGCAGCGAACGGGAATTTTCCCGGCTTTCCTGACCTTATGGGTGACGATACAAACGAAGAAAATGACACGTTCAAAGCCCTAATCTCAGATCTATCGGACTTCCATCCGGAGTTCCTGGACTTTGAGAACAAGCCTGTGATGGACATCAAGACCGAAGATGGCATCAAGTCTGAGAATAACGCACAATCTCTGATTGACAGCCTCAATGTGAAGTCGGAGGGTGCAATGGCGCAGTTCAACACGCACTTTGGGGGCGACAACCAGAGCACGATGAACAAGATGCGGAACCAGTACCAAAACGGCCCTAACGCCCCAATGACGGAGCTTTCGCCCGCCGCTCAGACGTTGAAGCACATGGCGGAGCAGCACCAGCACAAGAACGCGATGGGCATGAACTTCCCGAGGCCGCCGATGCAGCCCCCTCAGAGCCAAGTCGTTAGCGGTAATCGTTTCAACGACTTTGGGCCCTTCGCCAATGACTTCATGTCGTCTGGCGGAAACGGGCCGAACGGTGTGCCCCAGCAGCAAGTCCCACCCCAGTTTCACAAATCTTCCTCGCAATCATTTGTTGACATCAAGCAGGAACTCTTCTACTCCTCACAAAGCGATTTTGATCTCAAGCGACTGCAGCAACAGACACAAATGCAACAACAACAGCAGCAGCAGCAACAACAACAGCAGCAGCAGCAACCGCAACAGCAGAACCCAGGAAGCGGTCCGGGAGGGGTTCCGCTCGGTGCGAATGCCGGTGCTAAGATGGGTCCCACCGGGGGCTTCAATAAGCCACAAAATCCTCAGTCACAATCCCAGCAGCAGCAAGCACAGCAACAAACGCAACAGCAGCAACAACAATACTCGCCATACGGTTCGCCAATGTCCAACAACAATGGCAGTCCCGGTCCCAACTACATGCCATCGCGGGGAGGCCCAGGTGCAGGCAGTACAGGTGGTGCAGGAGCCGGGAACAACGCATCTGGCCCCAGTTTGGGATCTCAGGTTCCGCCACAAAATTCCGCCAGTACGCAGCGACAGACCTCGTCCTCGGGTCCTAATGGTCCTGGTACTCAATCAACCACCACCTTGCAGATGAAGCAGACGCAACAGCTTCACATCAGCCAACAGAGCGGAGCCCACGGAATCCAGGTAAGTGGAGAGATTCATTTGTTGTTTTTTTTGTTATGCTTGGGGTATCTCTGCGGGTTTGAGCTCTCAATTCGAATGGAGGAGCGGGGACTTGTGATAACTTTATTAACGGCCCTTGTTTGCTGATAAGAACTGCAAATAGAGGCTTAGATTTGGACGAGGGAAAGGTCCAACCACCGAAGAGCGATTTATGAGCTTCTGAAATTGTTGCTCCAGATCAGTCGCCGGGGGTGTGGGGGTGGCTGGTACTACCTTCAGCAGAGTGGGCACTTCAAAGGCTGTAAATCGACCGTCGGATTGGACGCTTTCTGTTGATGAAATTTAAAAAACATAAGCCAGAAATAATCGCGTGGAAATTTGATTTTGCGAACTACCTGCTCAATTATTCAGAGTTGTGTGAATGGGAAAAGCACAGGTGCAAACGGGCTAAATATGATTTCGGTGGAATGCTAAGGGCTGTCACAGATATTTTATTACATCGCGATGGTCTAGCCATGGCAAGGGTTACATTTAATTTACGGCTTGTGGTTTAATACAATTGAGTTCAATTAGGGGAGGCAGTATAGGTTACTGGAAGAAATTGAGACTTTAATTTGCTAAGTTTTGTAAATATTTGCTAAAGTCTCTTATAGCCATTTTGTGAGCTTAAACTAGAATTTGACATCGTTGTAGTGACTTAAACTTGATAGTATTGACATTAGCTTTTATTTACTTAAGTAAATTCAAACGAGCACGTGGTTCAACTCGAAATTCGGCATGGCTCCTCAGAGGGTTTCAGTCTACTGACGCTAATATAGGACAATATTTCTGTAAAATCTCAACGACAACAATTTTATTCATTGATCTATTTTAGATTTATTTAGTTTTTTATTATATAACTAAAAGGTTGAAACACACATATCTGAAAATTCTTCAAAATTTCAGAATTGCTTCCCTATAAGATGAGGCTGTCATATTCGCTAATCGTTTTACAGATTTATTTTGACTTACTTGACGTACTTATCGAGAAAGATAATCCTAATATATTATCATAAATATCATAAATTAGATCCTTCTTCCAATGGCGCTACAGCCCAACTCGAACCTTCGCCTCCTCCAATTTTCTCCTCCAGTCTTCTCGATTTCTGGCCGAAGTTCTCCATGTCGATATGTGGCGTAATTTCTCCGTATCTGCTACAATCGCATGCTTCCATCTTTTCCTCGGCCTGCCTGCAGGTCTTTCTTCTTCGATAATGCCAATGAAGACATTCTTTGGTGCTCTGTCTTCAGGCATGCGCTAGACGAGTCTAGCCCAGCGAAGTCTATTGAGTTTTATGAACGTCAATAAGTCTATTTCGTCATAGATTTGATATAACTCGCTGTTATATATGATGCTCCTTGCTCCTTCAACACAAAATGGCGGGGCGAATATGGGGGACGAATTTTTCCAATTGTGTTCGGATTCCAATGAAAATCGGTATCTGAGCTAGCAAATAACGAATATATGATCAAAACTTATACATAGTTCCAAAATTACGGGGCCAATATGACGGACGCCTTATTTTCGCGAAAAACGCTACCTTGTTAACGTATGGCCGAGGGCATTTTGTTGCTGTCGATATTATTACACCGTGTTTCTCCCATGGTCAGCTGTAGGCTGTTCAAGAGTCGCAAAATCTTTAAATCATTACCATCCTTTGACTTTTTGAGAAAACAATTTCGCAATCAAAAAAAAAGCATGGCCACCGGAGATATCGCGTTAATCCCCAGTATTTCATGTATCTCGCTTTCTATAGATCATACAACCCCATGTAGGGCACAAAATGTTGACAATGAAATTTTCTACAACTTTAGTTGTTACAAAAAAGTTGACCCGAAATACCCTTTGAAAGTTATTCAAGGTCAAAGTTTTCGAATCACTTTTTGGACAAAATTTCACTCAAAAACTGATAATCAGTCAATACGAACCGCCATTGCCTACAAAAAGTCCTCTTGTAATTTTTTCGAAAAACTTAACCCTTTCGAAAATATTCAAGGTCAAAGTTTGCAAAAATCACTTTTTGGCCAAAAAATTATAGAGGCTCTCTTATTAACATTCAAGAAAACAAAGAAAAACAGATCCAAAAAATATAAACGCTATGTGTCGATCTCTCCTATTTCAAAGCAATAAGGATTGCTATCGTTGTTATCACAAGAGTTCTAAATAAATCGTTGACCAGAACAGACGTGTTATTTCTACATTTCTTTTTTGCTTCGCTTCCTTCCGTTATCCCCCAAAAAATCAAAGCTATTTTTTTTCCAAAATTGAATTTTGCAGGCAAAACATTTTCTTCATCTACTTATACCAAACATTATTGCCTAATGGTAAAATACGCACCCGGAATTTGAGAGTAACTGAGAGTGTTGCATGAAGGATGCCTTTGGTTCTAGCCAAGAAAAGAAGACGTGCTCTGCGTTATCCTAAAATACCTAGTCACACAAGTCACAGCGCTGAGCCATCGTGATCGAAACGTTGGAGGTATTTTCTATATCCTTCATTCATACTCGAAAACTGCGTGAGGTCGTAACGCACTTCCCCACACTCCCTCGCAATCCATCTATCCATGTTTGGGATAAGTCTGAGGTTAAACCGACTCCTAACAGACTCATCGCACTTGTCTTGCCATTACGTTACACACTCGCAGTGTGTCATCTACCGGCGCACTGAATTTGTCTCTCCTCTAACATATCTGGATCATAGAGACGCATGCCTTCTATCGCCAGCATGTCTGTGGGTATAATTCCCGCTATTACGCACACCGCATCGTTGGATATGATCTTAAATGCGTAGCACGAGCGAAAGACGCCGAAGCTGGAGATAGATACAAGCGTACGTTGGTGCGCGTGAATGCAAATGCCAACTGACATATAGTTACGCAAGCACGCAATGAAAAGTTGGTCTATTTCCTACTTTTTCGCATTGCCGCATTCGCTATAGTCTCAAATACCCTGACACAAGCACACAACATACACACATGTGCTTGTCGCTTGGATTTTTTGGTTATTTGTAGATAGTACAGGAAAAATAGTAAAAATAGCGGAAATGATTGGGTACAGGCTGAAAATTGGCACAGAGCTTCCTTTTAGGGTTCTTAATAAGGGGTTATAAAGTCTACCGATTTTCTACCCCGGGAACCTTTCTTTCTAGGGGGTTTTAGGGTCAAAATATCTGTTTTTTGCAAATGCATCTGAAACCGTAAGTCCTATCATAAAAAAATGTTCACAAAGTTTGTAGCTCATATGATTTTCTACAAAAAATGTTATTATACATTTTCCCGTACGTATTGCCATTCATGAGATATCACCGTTTTAAAGATTTAAAATATTCATATGAACTCATTCACGACTTGTATAGGTTTTCGGACGTTCATGTTGGACTACTTTTCTAATTTTTTCAGGGGTCATTCCTGGATGTATTTGGAGGAAAAATGTGTTCTAGATAGGGGGCTAACCACTAAGATACAGGGTGTTCGCGAAAAAACAATGTCTTTTTTTGTCATTTATTTAGAGTTGAATAACTCCTAGAACAATTATCGTAAACCAATATACTTAGACTCATCTTTTAGGTCAAAGTGTATTCTTTTATTTGATATAAAGATCAGGATCTTGAGTTGCTCCGTTTAGAAGATATGTAGGTTCAAAGCATGAGCGAAATGTTTAAAAGCCTAATGATATTTTTTATTCAATTTAAAGTATATTTTCTGTTTTTTTTTTACCAATTGGTCCAAATTGGAGCAATAATACAAAATTACATCTAAATTATGTCAGATAGTAGACAAAACATGATCAACAAAAAACACAAAAAGAGGGGGCTATCTGTGACTATTAAGGTCGATTGTACTTTAAATTGAATAAAAAAATATCATTAGGCTTTTAAACATTTCGCTCATGCTTTGAACCTACATATCTTCTAAACGGAGCAACTCAAGATCCTGATCTTTATATCAAATAAAAGAATACACTTTGACCTAAAAGATGAGTCTAAGTATATTGGTTTACGATAATTGTTCTAGGAGTTATTCAACTCTAAATAAATGACAAAAAAAGACATTGTTTTTTCGCGAACACCCTGTATCTTAGTGGTTAGCCCCCTATCTAGAACACATTTTTCCTCCAAATACATCCAGGAATGACCCCTGAAAAAATTAGAAAAGTAGTCCAACATGAACGTCCGAAAACCTATACCAGTCGTGAATGAGTTCATATGAATATTTTAAATCTTTAAAACGGTGATATCTCATGAATGGCAATACGTACGGGAAAATGTATAATAACATTTTTTGTAGAAAATCGTATGAGCTACAAACTTTGTGAACATTTTTTTATGATAGGACTTACGGTTTCAGATGCATTTGCAAAAACAGATATTTTGACCCTAAAACCCCCTAGAAAGAAAGGTTCCCGGGGTAGAAAATCGGTAGACTTTATAACCCCTTATTAAGAACCCTAAAAGGAAGCTCTGTGCCAATTTTCAGCCTGTACCCGACCATTTCCGCTATTTCGCTTTTTTCGGCTTAATTTGACTGTACTAAGAAGACTAGACGAAACCTAAGTAACTGCACACACCGCGCGCCCTGTACGCAATCACGTATCTGTTTCCAACTTTAGTCTGTATGTGGCCCTCCATTTTCTGCTGTTAAGATGAATTCAGAAACATGAATGCGTGCGGACGGCCAATGTGCCATATGCATGAATGTTTTCGTTAACAGATAATTGCGTGCCTGCG
This sequence comes from Thereva unica, assembly GCA_949987705.1. Classification (NCBI taxonomy): domain Eukaryota; kingdom Metazoa; phylum Arthropoda; class Insecta; order Diptera; family Therevidae; genus Thereva; species Thereva unica. Next base: position 49,227,604 of record OX465281.1, on the reverse strand, counting down.
TTTTGCCTTGTTTTTCACAGATATCCAAAAAATCTAAACTACGATTGCATGTATTTGTAGTGTGTGTATGTGTGTGTTCTTGTGTCTGAGCACTCGAGACTATGTCGATTACAGCAATGCGAAACAGTTGAAAGTAAACCAACTTTAGTGTTGCATGGGTTCTGTTCACGAAATTACATATATTTAAGATCGCATTTGAACGCATGCACTTCTACAATATCTATTGCCGCACACACACACATGTTTCTGTTCCCAGCTTTAGCCTTCTTGTTAAACACTGCTGCCCACATTGGTACTGCGTAAAGGTAGACTCACCATTAAAAGGCGAAGGATTGGCGTAGTCTCAATACTTCATTATACATTCTAATCGACAGGAAATGTCCCAGGACATCACATGTTTTTTTGTGTACACCGTCTTCCGATTCACAATGAAGTGAACTATCTTCGTTCCTTTTTATGACGGGTTGTTATCAAACTACAGTTCCGGACAAGGGGGTTTGTTTGTTCAACTACCCATTCGAGCCCAACACGATCCGCCCGCACTGATTGCGAGTACTGAAGAGCAAACGTGGTCTTGTTCTTGCAGTCTTGTCTTGTTCTTGCACATTTAGCAAGACCAAGAACAAGACTTAGTTATGCTTGCAAGAACTAAAACAAGACAGACTGACTGACAGATTAGTCTTCATGGCTGGTGGTGACGCCGTTTTCTTCGCTTTTTATAATCGTATCTGTAATTTCGCTCGAACAAAATTCGCTCGACTCGCAATCGGGCCCATCCATTGCATTTACGTCTTTGAGCGTCGATCGGAATCTTGCGTTGATCAAAAGAATCCCGACTAGTATTTTGAGAGGGTGCATATGCGCCTTTAGAACGCTAGCCCCACTGCCTCATGTGGCATCTATGTCGATTGCCCTATACAAATCACAATTGGCTTCTAACGCCTTGCCCAATGAGGAATGCCTCATGTGGATACCGTGAGGAAAATATGATAGCTACTCGACCCCAAGTAGAAAAAAGAGACTGAGTATTTCGGCGTAAATATGTGACTAATAACTGCGGTTGCGTCAGTAGCTTTATATTTTTAAACGAAAGAGTCGTTTTATCAAGTAGCCCCCAACTAAGTACTAATCAGATCCATTGCTGCTTGACCTCCGCAACAAGCGGTCTATGGAGTATGATAAATGACAACTTTTAGGCCATTGCTACACGAAGTTCTGGAAGTACGAGCGTTTTTTGGGCGGAAGCACTTACTTACTTAATTGCCTGGTTAAGCAAGGCAACAGCAAAATCTAAAGCTTTGTACGACTAAAACTAGAGCTTTAAGGTATTATTGTAAAGCTTTTTAAAAATTTTGGAATACGTAAGGAAAATGTTGAGATTGCCCCATTTTAGAGGTCTAGGCAAAATATACGAAAATAGATTGAACTGAGATATTCATGAAATATCGCCGTTTTAAAGATTTGAATACTCTTATGCACTCATTCGCGACTTTTATACGTTATCAAAAGTTGTATCAGCTTTGTCTTTATCATTTCTCTTAATCATTTTTAGATTAAAAATTTTCAGGAAATCTTAAGTTTGTGGTCCTCGTGGTCCTATTCTTTAATATTTTATTTACATCCATAGTGGCACATAGTGGCACATAAACTATTTTTTGCGAGCAAAATCTTTCAAGTGGAAGGCAATCCGTTGGTTAATATGTTTGTAGTCAAAATTTGTGAATTCAAAATGACGAACTAATTTTGGCAATTGTGGCCTGATTGCACTGAAAATCGGTCCATTGTACATGGTCCAACTCGACTAAACCAAAATTGCAGATCAATGCCAATGGTATTGAGTGGTGATTTTTGTGTAAATTTCGTGAAGCCAGAAGCACAACCACTTCTTAGATATTAAATTCAAACTGAGGCTGAATAATGATAAAATAAAAGAAACAAGATTTAAATAAAAACGTATAAATATATATTTTATACGGTTAAATGAATATAGTTTAATTGTTCGTTTTCCCTACAAATTTTTAATTCGTCTGACTTTGACGTTTCACTCCTAACCTGTCGACCAATATTATTCTGTTTATCTCTTTTGAGAGAGTGTGTTTTATTTTAGCTTCCCTCGCTATGCTCCCCGCAACTCCTGAAAATGTCCGCAGCAACGCGGCTTTCATTGTACATGCACCTTATAACAAGTTTTAACTAACAAACTAATATTAGTGATTTATTTGAAATAATTATATTTGGTCAAATAATCTAATGGGTCTCTGAACTTTAACTTCGATTAAAATGAAGCACTTTTCTAAATTTAACTTAAATATACTTAAATATAATTTTAATCCACTTATACCACGTTTTTGCCATTATGTCGGATTGAAGTGGACCCAAATCATATTTTTGATCGAGCCAGAATTGGAGATATTTATTCGCCATTTTGGCACAACCATTTCAAATTCATCAATTTTACCTCGTCCTTTGTGACTCCATCGGAACACAATTGCCTAAATTTGTCCGTCATTAGTAGTACCCTTACAACCCCCCAACACTCATTTTCAGTCCAATCGGAACGCAATTCCAAAAATTAGTCCGTCATTTTGTAGCCGCCATTTTGAATTTGTTATAAATAGATTGTATTGCCACGCGAACTAAACATATGTATATGCCAAATTTAAAGTTGGTACGCTATGTGCAAGTAGGTGAAAATGCAGTTGCAAGATTTCTTCACGTACAAAAAAAATAAAAATTGCAAAAAAATCAGGGAGACAATAAACTCATATTACTCGCTAAAGAGGTAGTCATACAACCATGATGGAGATTAGATTTCATAATCACTAATCCTCTTGATAAATAGATTTTACACAAGATTACTCCATATAATCTAGTGATTGATTTAATCATGATTGGTTTTAATCATGATTATTAGTCTGATTAAAAAATTAGTTATTATGCCCAACACTGTTAGAAAGTGAAAATGATGCTGATGTTGACGAGTGAAAGATATGACGATCCTCGATTCCAGATTTTGAAAGATCTAGTTGGTGTCTACAGCTTCCAGAAAAAAACATATATGTATTCTCGTATCCCAAGGAAACGCCAAATTTAATTTGATATAAACATTGATATCATGAAGCTAATTAAACTAACACCTAATTGAACTGACATATCATCCAATATCAAATTAAAATCACAACCTCAGGTATTCATACATACATATATGGATATATTGTGTATATCTGTTCCATGACAAATAATTTGGCACGTGCCAATATACATAATAATAATTAAATGATTTGACAATTCCCTTCTGGATAGCAAAACTTATTGCATAATCACCATTATCATTCTCCTGTATCTGTAATCTTATTATCCTAAAGCTTTAAACTTTCATTTCAATTTTACCTTAGAACCGAAAGTAAGAAAAGAAACAAAACAAACAGGAAAATTTAAATATTCTACAATTTCACTTTACCTTCTATTTCCATTCTAATGTTGTTGTAGGTGTGATTCGTTCGGATTCGTCTCGCAAAGTAGTAGTAGTAGTAGCAAGTAAGGACTAAAAAAAAACGGAAGAAAGAAAACAATAAACGTGCAATAATAAAAATACAATTTGCAGTTTAACCCATTAAAAACGAGCATAAAACATAAAAAAGATAAAAGATAAAAATCATCCACAATTCATTTACATTTAATTCAAAAAAATCTTAAGCACTACTACATAAGCTATTTAGATATCCCCCGAACAGATAAAAACTTCATTGTAGAAAAATTTACATTTATTTGGCCGTTATAAACCTGTGTTTTTTTTTGCGCTGGCTGCCCTATGATAAAAATCTCTCCTCTACATGCCCCATTAAAAAAGCTCCCCCCAGAAGGAGCAGGACATTATTCTCTATGTTAACGGTTTTGGGCATAAAAAATCGAAATTTTCCGGAATCCATTCAAAATCTAAAATTGAACCGTAAATGGGCGAAGCTCCAAGCTATGCTACAGCTAGAGAGCATCCCTTAAAGTCAGTGAATATATTCCCAAGCTTTTAACATCTTCAATTACTTTACCCCATAAGCTTTGAAATCGGCCTCTCCTTCGCCCTCGCGCGCGCCCCCTTCGGATTTGGATTCGGTTTTCGTAGTGTATTTGGACCAAGTATCCAGTATCGCCTGACACCGGGGACCTCCTTGCCCCAGCATTTTGGGGTGGGTAGGCTGCAGGCAGCACATCCTACCCTCATCCTCTCTTTCTCTCAATCCCAATATCCCTTGTTGTCCGTAAACTTAAAAGCAGTTAACATGCTTGACATGAAGCACTCATTTACACACAAACAAACAGTCCTGCGAGCAAAGGAAGTGAATTATTTATCACTCGTGTCTATCCATCCCTTTCTGGCCGGTTCATAATCTTAAGGCTGTCGCTGTGCGGTTTGTTGTACCTAAAAACGTCTTGTTGCTTCAGCTTCTTCGCACTCCCCTTTGCCCCACCGATGGCCTCTGCTCCATCTCTCATCATGTGGATTGTCGTGTAAGCTTTCGCAGAGTTTTCTGAAATTGACTTGCCGGAGGAGCCCGATCCTGGCTGGTGTCCTTATGTATGCTTGCCCTCTCATATACAAAATACCACCTGTCCTAGTGGCCGCCACCCACCATTCACCGCCCTTCTAACACCTTCTTTTCGGGTACTATTCTGCCGAGAGTCGAGCCTAGCTTTTTCGCTATTTCTATGGGAAAAAAACCATCCCTCCCTCTGCAAAGTCCTTCCCCGCCGCTTTTCACCTTTGTCGCTTAACAAAAAGGATTGATGATGTTCGTTTGTTTATTTGGCTATGTGTGCGCGCCATTTTATTTTATTAAGCCGAGAATTTATGTTATTAATTCTAAGACCCTCTGTCGTCTCGAGTTGCCCCCTCCATCCGCGCACCCCTCCACCGCCATCTTTCTCCCACTCACGCTCCTCGTCACATTCAGAATTCACCACTTGTTCCGCTGGATCCTTACGGGGCCCTATTTGGTTACACCATTCCTCTCCTTAGCTTTGGTGCTCGTCGTAGGTCCTTTGTTAAAGTTCGGATTTCGGTTTGTTTTGAGCATTTCCTTGAGATTTTCTTCCTTTTTTCTCTCTCCCTCTCTCTCTGCCGCTCTTCCCCGTTTTTTGGTAAAGTTTTCTTATTATAAATGGCCCTTGACTAGCTTAGCCGATATTGAGAGGCGTTTACTGGGCTGAATTCCCTTTTATCGAATATTGATGATGATTGCAGGTTTACGCTTCAAGGATATTTGATTTTGGGTCCTGTACAACTTCTTACATAATTATCAAAAGACGTGTATCCTGAATTCGTTTTATACATTCACAATAATTACATTAACATTTCTCCCACCCCCTCCCTTACCCTCCCGCAGTTGCAATCTTCTTGAGATTTTCTTATTGAAATTTCATTGAGATCCTTTTAATTAGTTTTTAATTTGAAAAAAATTCTCCTTTCTAAATTAGCCGTCTTCAGCAATTCTACTCCGATGCAGATAAATTTTAATTAGACTTCCCAAAGTTGTGCTATTGCAGATGGCAATGTAATATGGATGAACGACATCCCCCCTCCAACCGCTGCCGTCTTTCACTTAAAAACGAACTTTTTTGTGGGTTCTTTTATTTGTCCAATTACGTTTCGACAGAATCAATCTCGAATACATACCTAATGATACATCTGATGCTACTCGCAGGTATATCCCTAACGAATACTCTAAAAATAGTAATCGATCAAAGGGGCAAGAAGAGCTGCTTTCGCTCAAATTGGTTGTGTTTATTCTTCAAAAATGAACCTACACTCTTCTTATTGTTTGGTTTTTTTTATTTTTCGCAACGAAATCTTTTTCAACAATAATTTGAACTCGTCTACGACTTGAGCCGTAATAAAAATAAAAATAATTATTTAATATCAAAGGAAACATACAAATACATATAAGATCAGCCGTGTTCTTTTGGCTCAGCAAATTCTGAGCTTAACTTCATTACAATTGTTGGATACAAACTTGCAGCAAATTAGGTATTTTCAACAGCATGTAATATTGAACTCAGGCGACTCAAGTGAGTTATCAATGGCTGATCACAGCCATGTAAAATTTCATTTGTGGGCTGCTGCAATATCTTCGGAAGCACTTAGGGTGCACTCACAGCCCTAATGTTAGGAGACAGCCACGTAGGTAATAACCCCATCACTGGCCTATCTCGACCTTGCCTCTGTCAATCTGCAGGAAGTGATCATGACAGCCTTTGAAAGCAGCTGTCCTGTCTAATCTCGAAGTAGTAACCGAACGGTTGCGCGGTTGAAAAATGGTCTTTGCAGGAAAAGGGAAGAAGCTAAGGAACTATTCAACAGGGATAAGGTCTCGGCTCATTGGCCCTTTACAGATTACAACAAAGATCTGAGAAGAACCAAATGAAGTTCATGGAAAGCCTTTTGTGAAGAAATAGACAGTTTCCAGTTTCCGTGAGGTTACAATAAGTTTTGTCTAAGAGTCACTCAAATGACATTGACTCCCTCATGAGGCGTGAGGGGTTCTTCACGGAAAACACCAGGGATATCATGGAACTATTAATGAGCACTCATTTCCGTGATCTCTAGTAGTGGAACTTGGATTGGTCCCAGAACCTAACACTGGACCGAAGGTGGGTTTTGCCCAGTGGTTCTACAATAGCAATAAAGGCATGGAAAACAGAATAGGATTGAATTGAAGTGGTCGGCAAACTCAATAGTCTACAGAGCCAATATCAACAGCACAATAATTATTGAAATTTATTTTGAGAGCCAAATTTTTTAAACATAAACTATATAAGATCAGGGTGCGGGTCATCCATATCCAATCAACCAATGCTTTGGACCTCACCACCTCTGATCGAAACCGAAGGCCTGCCCTAAATGGGAAGTGCAGTGTAAGGTAGTTAGGTTCCACTGCATATGAATGTATAAAAGTAACCAAAATGGAAGTTAAGTGGAAGTTAAATTTCAAAAAATATCGAAAAGTCAATTAGAGAAATATCTCTCCGGTAATAACAGGACAAGAAGTAAAAAAAGCTGAGAAAGTTAGTTTGTTCACTTGCTACACTTCTTATGAACTTTTTTATTATATGTCTTATATGTTTTATGTATATTTTAGTAAGAACTACTTTTACTTCACTTCTGCGTTACTTTTCATTTAGGTCTTAAGAAAAACAAAATTTTCAGCTTTTTTGGACTTTGGAACCGCAAAAATTTTGATAAATTTTGTAATCTTTAAATTGCTCTAGTTCAAAAACTATTTGACATAGAAAGCTGAAAGAAGCACAAATTTCTTCTGCTTTAATAAGTCTTTGATATACAAGTAGTATTATTAGTAAGAATGAAAATTTGTCCGGCATTTTTAAAATTTTCTTTTTGAAATATCTCAAAATAATGTTTTTTTCAATTTTTTGAAACTCACTGTTAATATAGTAACCTTTCTAACACAGAAGGCCCACTTCTCAGATGGGCTGAGAAACATTAACCACCTGCTAGGCGTACTCGAGTAAAGACATGACCCAATATATGTACAAGTGCGGAATTGTTAAATTCCTTAGACCACCTTTTTTAAATTCCCCCGTCTAAACTGCCCTTGGAAGAGATATAATTGATGTGAGTGAGAAAATCCAGCTTACAACCAAACCTAGCCTCAAGATCAGTTACAGAGTTTACGCGAGAGATTATGTTGTGAAGAAAAGTATAGTCATAAATTATCGGACCACTTATCCAAAGTCATGATCTCGCACTTGCTTAATATTAAGAACTAGGTAGTTATTAGAACCCCAAGAACAGAAGGTGTAGAGGTCAAATTTCAAAACTTTGCAATCCTCGTCACTCTTTATGAGACGGTACAGTTTGATGTCATCGGCGTAAATAAGGATTTTACAGTGCTTTAGTAAGATGGCAATGTCATTGATTGATAAGATAAAAAGCAGGGGAACTAGATGACTACCTTGTGGGACGCCAGAGGACGCTTTAGTGTTTCTGTTTTCAAACAGTTTGGAGCCCAAATACAATACAGCTTGGCCAACAATACTGCCCTGCATTTTATGGACAATGGAGGCCCATGACAAAATTATTGGGAACATTCTTCTCTGGGCCGTTTCATAATTAAATCATGCTGGAAATTGTATGGCTTTAGGATGGATAAGGTGTACGCCGTCCCTTACAAAATCAATTTGAAGAGATGGTATGTCTGTTTTATACATTTGCGCTCGACGAAACTGAAGCCATACAATCTCTGTGATGTAGCCGATAGGGCCGTTCACCAATTCTTTCGAGACGTCGACGTTAGCACGTAACATAACTTTGGCTCCTACGAATAATTCAAGTAAACCACCCGTTTTGTTAATATCTGTTGGTATGATATCGGTTTATTATTATTATATGTTTTTCATATTTTGTGCGGCATATACCAGGTGATCCTGGCCTTTGATTTTCTATATACGGGCACTTTTGTTTCGGAACGAATTCTCGGCACAATACCAATACCTCAAATTGGGTGCATTCAAAACATAAAAAATTATTCCAATGAAATAACCTGATCATTATTGTATTTCTTTCAGTGTTAATTCATTTTTGGTTTTTACGGGTAAATTCAAAAACTCATCACTGCCGCATCAATGCAGAATTCAGCTACAGACTTCAAATTGAAGTCTGTAGCTGAATTCTGCAGTGATGCGGCGGTGATGAGTTTTTGAATTTACCCTACTTTTCACGAAATTCTGATGAACTGAATAGTTATGCATACCATATTGCCAGCTCCATTTTAAATCTAATTTTGACAACAGATTCATTAATTCCCATTTTGTTTTTTTTAATTTTTACCAATTCATCATTTGTGACCTTAAAAACTCCCCGATACCGATTTTCAAAGGATTGAGAACACATTTCCAAAATTCATCCGCCATATTGGCCTCAACATTTTAAATTTTCAAATTTTGGCCACAGAATCGTCATTTGTGGGCCTAAAACTCCCGATGCCGATTTTCAATAGAATCAGAACCCAATTTCAAAATTCGTCCGCCATCTTGGAACCGCCATATTGATTTTTTTACAAAATTGTCAGATTGCAGATTGCATTGTCACGGGAACTCAACGTGTGTGCTAAGTTTTATAACAATCGGTTAAGTGGAAGTAGTTGAAAAAGCTGTCGCAAGATTTAAAAAAAAAAAAAAGCTAAATAAAACATTAAAAAATATGCCCCAATTTTTTATTGTTATTCTCCATTTACAAACGCAAAAAACTTTTATCCTACTGCATCAATGTTTATTTACTGAAAGCAATCGTACCTTTAAAACTAGCGTTTAGAAGTGTCGCTGCTTATTATCATTCTCTTTTTGTCCAGACTATAGACAGGGAACTTGTTCACTGCTAAACTCTGGAAGAATCTTACCTATATTGTTTTCACGAACTCCTAAAACATAGCATCGCTCATATAAGAGTATTTTCTATAACATCCCTCTGACTCCTCATAACCTCAAACCTATTCTATCCGCAGTGCTAAGCTTTCTTCCAGACATTATACCATAATATTATAAAAAGACATTACGGACTTGTAGCACAATAGTCATTATGGAGTTTAGAGTAACTAAATTTAACTAAACTAAACTAACTAAAATTGTGTCTCCAAAAATCTTTTTGGACGATTAGGTGCATCCAGGGCTTCGAATAAAAATTCTGGCGCTTAAATTAGAGGTGCAGTAACATTCATGTTTTACGTACCCGTCCTCCATATCATTACTCTTGCTAGAAGCACTCCATCAATCGACCAAATGTTTCTGCAACGTAACATAGTCCAAACGGAATGACCGGAAAACCGTTGAAAACAGAAAAGGCAGCCTTTTCTCGGTCCTCGAGATCCAAAGTGATATCATAATCCATGCAAACATTGTGCTAGAGCCCACCCCATAAAAGAAGGAGGTGGGCGCGCATGTGGAATTCTGGTTGAGACTATCAATGAACCGGGCATCAGTTTTTTTATTAAACAAACAGAGTGACGTTGCTCGCTTCTGGGAACTTGAGACTTTCACTGCGCATGGAAACTTCATTTTGAGATTCCCTTCTTTTATGACACGGGCTCTACCATCTCTTTTCCGACATTTTTTTGGGGGACATCCAAGGGCTTTTCGACCTCTCGATATGATCTTGTTTTCTCATACCATTTCACACAATATATTATTAAGAAGGACAAGGTTTATAATGGACTGAAACGTCAAAGAAAGAACAAAAAGATTTAAGGCCGGGGTCCCATTTAATTAATTTACTCAATAGTATAAAATTAATCGTATTATTTAACAATATGATGAGAGACTCCTGTTGTTGCGTTCCCTATGACATTAATTGACATCGACCTATTATTCGAAAGGCTCTGGTAGGAGGATCTGCTGCTATCCATTCCCCATCTGAAATTAATTACAACCCATCAAATAGATTAAAAAAATCGTTTACGCTTTACAAAACCCATTCAAATTTCATGTGCAAAAATTTTGCGTTAGTCAAAATTGTAAGCTCATAAATACCAGATCAAAGTTGAATTAAATAATCAATTACTAAGCTCGAACCCCACTTAATACCAATATAGGCAATATAAAAAACGCAATCGAAAACAAATTAATTGAGGACCAACATAATCACTAGAAAATTGCAATAAAGTTGTACTCACAAATACCGGCAGGCATTTTGCGGGCAACATTAACAACCACAAATATAAATTTCAGGGTTGGGGTTGGGGGTTGGTGGAGTAGAGTAAACCTTCACAAACATAGCGCTCAGTCAAATGAATACATCGGACTGGAAAATATATAGGGTTCTGTACGTATAGCCGAAAAGGATCGAGAACTACCACCCCCGGTCCTCCCCCAGTCTGCGTCGGACCGTTTATTCGTACATTAAACGCAACGGGCCAAAACTTTTGATATACAGTTCAATTCATCAAGGCGAAAATTCAACCGTTTTACATGTCAAAAAAGTTGGGCCTAACGGAAGCTCGAATTTTTATTGCATTTAGAAACTTTCTCAATTTTCCGGTGAACCCTTTTCTATATCCGCCCAATCCCGCCCCCCGGCTGTAGGCGCATTTTACATTCAATCCTAGTGTTTTTCCTGGACGCAGAATTATTAGTCGTCGAAAGTAATCGGAACGTCCTCAATTTGGTATAGGGTGCTTTAGGGGTTGATTCCGGGCATCGCGTTCCCTCCGAAAAAGAGACAGACCCTCCGCCCCACCCCCAGTGCAGTCTGTGCACCTTTTTGTGCTTATTTTGAAGTTCGCTCACGGACATATTTTCCACGGCGGAAAATTCAAGTGAAAAGTGAGAAAATAAACACAAGAAAACTCGAAACTCGAGACTTTCTACGAATGCATTTGTATAATTAAAAGTATCGATTCGTGCCATGATATTCGTGCATGTTCCACATTTTAAGGGGCTTGTATGTGTCATGCTTAAATATGCTGAATTTCATAGTATGCCCCATGTCTTTGTGTGTTGTTGTTGTTGTTTTTTTATGATGATGAAAAACTATTTTTTCATGAATAGCGAAAAAAATGGAAAGGGAGTTTCTAACCGATGTCATTGTACCAATGATTCAAATGAGGAGCCTTAAGCGGAGGAAGGAAAATGTAGAAAAGAACGAAGCATTTTTTTTTTCATTCATTAGTTGGAGATGCAGGGGGCTGGGAGGGGGGTGATGTTTTCAAGAGGAGTGTCAACGTTTTAAAAAACGCTATGAATATAAAAAGGAACGGAGGGGAAAGAAACATCAGCATTCAGATAGCTTAAATGTTTTATTTTGTTTATTGCACAGAAAAAAGTGGAACATTTCAATATTGTTATTTTGTGTGCTTTATGCGTCCCATGGCAGAATGTAGCCCTAATAAGGCATTCAGTTGGCTTAATTGGGATATAATAGGGCACCACGATGGTATAGAGACTCCGCTTAGGTTTGAATACTATGACAGTGGGCATGCCTTTTCTTTTTAAGGCAGTATGACTATGTCCATTTTCTTCTTCATCATTGTGCTTCTTTTCTTCGGTTCTGTAGATTTTGTTGTAATTGTTTTAGTCTTTTACAACGTTTTCCGCAAGTCTGGACGTTCTTTCTCCATAATTTTTTAAGGATTTAAACTTGCTCATTGTTTCCTACATCCTGAAACATGCCGCGATGAGTATTCTGTTTGCCTTATCATTTTTTACTGAAAAGAACAAGGTAGTTTTATACAATCTGGAGCTTGAACCTTGGATTGGTTGCGTGAAGAGGCCAACCTCAGATGCACATAAAAAACAGCAACAAAATTTGGAATAAAAAAAATACCCAAAACAAAAGGGAGTCGTAGTGTTGAGCCCCCCTCCCCCCAGGTTCCACATGACCAAGTGCATAACCACTTACCTTTGAGCGTCCGATCAGGGCAAACGCGGAGTACTTACATGGCCGAGGAGGATACCTGAAAACTTCGTAAGCAGATCGCCTTACCACTTCAACACTAGTTCGTACAGTAGCAAAATAAATACAATTTTTATTCAAAAGAAAAACATCAAGTCTCTTCGAGTCGGACTTCCACTAACGTTTATTCCTCAATCTTGTGCTCCACTATATGGTTACGGAGGTTGTTCCATCTGCCACTTTTACGCTTTGGGGTCACATATATCCATCCCCCAGACAACGTAGCACCCCTTTCACTTCAACCTAAACTAATCATACCTTGCCACCTGGTATCTCCTCGTCACCAAACTATTTCGTGTTAAGGGATTAGGGCTGCCACTGGGGTTTCCCACTTCATAAGTTCTCGGTAATTCCGAACGCTGGGTTAGGCTCCCCCTTCAGATCCCGGTCTTCTTTCTGGCAAGGCCAGGTACTGCTACTATCGGATGATTAGCGAACGTATCTCCGCTAGTTCCTCACTTCTGGGTTTTTTTCTCTACCTCTGGAACCACATTCCAGACCGTACTTCGCTCCGACTGAAAAAAAAAAACTTTCCCGTTCAGAGCTCAGAGTTGACTGACTCACAAAATTTTCTTTTTTTCCTTTGTTTTTTTTTCTCGCCTACCTTTAATTAAATTGCTTCAAAAATTCCCTGAAATACATACAGTACATCCAGTTCGAGTTCGGAAATGCTCGTTGGCTGGGAACATGTGATTGATATTACTCTGACAAGCATTTGTACAGCAACAAAGGTGGAGAATTGGAGAGTATCCGGAAAAATATCCTACTCGACAGCCCCAAATCTTATAGAAACCCTAGAAACAGACGGGTTCAAATACTGATCGGTACGGAGCAAACTAGGGGGTCGTAGAGTGGTGAAACACCGGAAGTACCCCCTGTATCCTTGCACCACCACTTATCTGCACTTGAGCGCTCCCCCATCAGGGCGGATGCGGAGTACCTAAGGGAGAGTGGAGGGCACCAGAAAGAAAATTCTGAGGCGAAAGACCTCATCAGCCTCAAAGCCATCGTGTTTTGCCTTAGCAAATCATCCTACCTAAAAATTCAAAGAGCACAAACATTCACCCTTTCCACACAAAACACAATAATTCCCAAAGACTTGTTTGATTCATTACGCCTTATGTATATAACATTACTCGAAATACAACCAAGCAACCAAATCAAAATTAAATCTAGAAACTTAAACAAGGTAGGTTATATTATCATGCGTCTACAAATTCCTCAACCTTAAGCGTCTGAAAAAACACCGAACTGGTACCACGAGGTTTTGTTACATTTATACACTAACGACCCAAAAAAATTTGTACAACATAACCTTGAAATGCTGTGAATACAGAATTTTTTGAAAACAACAGAGGACTTAAACTCAATTATTTGGAACAGGGTTTATTAATACACTTATTTTTTCCCAAAATTCAACAAAACTGTTTTTTTTTAATTAGACCGCACATTGGTTTCGTTTTTTTACGCACAGCATTTTACCTTCTTCTCTAAACTCTTAGGCCCCCATTCACACACAAGTCGCCGACCGTCCAGGTCGGCAAGCACGGCCCGATGAAGACCACAGATTACACAGATGGATTGAGGGATGATGACTTAGGGCCAGATGACAGGCCGTGGACTGCAGGTAACGTCATGATTCCGCCCATACACACAAGTGAAGAAGACAATTTTGCGTAGCAGATTGTTAGTTCTAGTGCAAACATGTTTATGGCCTCGACGAAAACTTCAGACTTAATAGAAGTTCAGATCTTCAGGCAGGGACTGATGGTAAATGCCTACACACATAAAGCTTATTGTAAGTTTTCTTGGACTGCAGGCCTTGTCTTCTAGGCGAGAAAGCTTCGGGCCATGGCCTGCCGACGGTCTGTATTACATGTTTCCATGACCCGGGGTAGAATTTTCGTTGAGTAAACAGAAAGTTTTTCCCTCAAGTTAACTCGATGCTGGCCTCTTTCAGCACAGGGACCGCAGTTTCCATGACGGTTCTGGGTTAAAGTGATAGATAATTAATTTTACATTGTGTCGCTGTTGGTATATGTTCAGTAAAAGATACTCAAACCCACACATACCCAAAACCCGACTAGTTTGGACGAGTTTTCTTGGATTTAACGAAAGTTGACTCAATCTTTGTTTCATATGCGCTTACTCTGAGTAAACCCAGAGTAAACTCTGCATAGAAACTCAGTACATATATTGCCTCATGAGCGAAAAGGAAGATTGTTGCGGGTGTTATTAGATCTGTGTTGAATTGGGCATGTGATGACGATTACCCGACTGACGACTAAAAATACTTAGTTATTCATTTTCTACACTTAGTAGTTCATTTTTTAAAAAAGCATAGATCTGAAGCATTCGTCACTTTCGTGAGTCTGGTTTGGCATCGAATTGGTTCTAAAAAAAACTAGATTGAAAGTTTTTCCCTGGAACTTTAGTAAAGATAGTATTGCATAAGTCGAACCGAAAACCCAGACCATCTCGACCGGTGTCCCTTAGGGCTCTATTGTATCACCTTCTTTTTTCTCCTTTATAAACGAACTTTTCTGAATCCGCTCTAGCCTCATTAATAGCTCTATTAATGGCGGTAATTTGCATTACTCAAGATAACTTTGCACGTACCAGATCTTTTCTTCATCATGGCGAACTAACGTCCAATTCAATCCACAAGGTATTCAAACTCACCCAATGCAGCAGGAATTTTCTTACATTTAACACATCAAAAAAGAAGCACTGTCTATTCTGCAATATAACCTGACCACTCCTAAGAGATGCAAGTTCTTCCATCATCCAGCAGGTCACAATCTGCCTGAAACATAAGCTCGGAACCGTCTTGAATACAACTCTGTTATCTGGTCTGGCTCGCCTTAGCGTTGCTGGGCAAGAAGAGTTTAAAAGTAGGGTTCTTTATTCTCTGCTTTAGCCCCTGAGACCCTAAGCCTGGGCTATCCTTCACACGAAACTGCTAGACATTGCACTATGACGTGAACCAAATGACGGACTGGGAGTTCAAAGGGTGATTTCTAAGCTTAATTTATCACATAAAAAATGATTATAGGAGTAAATGATGTTAGTCCTATCCTATGCGAATAGCTCTTAACCAGCTCAGCGCTTTCATATGTTGCTATTATGACCTCATGCAGCAGAAATACAGTCAACCAAAAGTGATGTAACTTTAAAGAATGCACCAACTATCGTGACTGTTGGTATATGGCTTGAGCATTCCCAGATATGAAACTTTGTATACGACGAAATTATTTCTTATTAATGGAATGTGACACACTTTTTCTTCATTTAAAAAAGAACACCTCTTCATCAAGGTGCAAATGCATAAACAAAACGGAATTACAGCAGTTCGCCGACTTGGAAGCTAAGCCAAGCCAAGCACAACAGCGCGGATTCTCGGCGCTGCTCCGCCCTCCGGGGCCATATCGTGTTAACAATCAGTTAACAACACTCGACATTGTTTTTCATACCTGGGATATCAATTGTTGAGGACTAGATGAAGAATTCATTTGTGCATGTTCCTTAAATATTAAAGGCATACATCCATGGCCACTCTGGACGAAAGCTGAATGTGCAGGAGCCACTAGAAGTGTCCTCTACATGTTGATACTCAATAAAAAGTGGCTTAGTTTGGGGCCAACCTAGCCCCTCGATGGCAGTTGGCTAGTATAACAACAGGATTACACACTCACAATATAACATAGGATTCAAGGAGGACGAAATGCGGAAGAATTTTGTTTACTTTTTATCTGTGATATTCCTTCTGTTTTTTTCATGGCGGAAAAAGCTGTATAACGTGAGGTGAATACTCAACCCCAAACGAGCTTTCGTGCAAACTGTCCATTTGACAGAAGCTTTATTGTGGCAGACAAAAATGTTTTTTTCTTCTTCTTTAAGCAGAATTAAATTGCTGTGCTGCAAGCAGCTTTCGTTTGTTGTAACGCTTCTTTTCTGTTCCATTTCCTCGCTGTAAAATAACGCCCGGGGTGGGAAATGCATTGTAAACTTTTATTTTCGGATAATGCACTTTATATTTCGCTTTTCATTTTCCCTGAAATAGAATTCAATTTATGGTGAACAGGATGGAGGGGCTATCTTGGGGCAGTGGCATAGTTTCATGTTCTGTCTTCGAATATTCTTAAAATGCGCTGAATTTGGAGGATCAGTGTTTTTGCTAAACATTTCGAATCTCTTTTCAATTATAACAACCAATACCAATGGCATGGCACCATTTTTCATGTCTTCAAAAAAAATTGAAAAAAAAAATCATAACAAAACTGGCAACTAGTTCTGGTTAAAAGCAGCTTTAATCATTACATAAGCTTCACAAACCTTAAGCCTGAACTACATTGAAAAGCAGTGCAGTGCAGCACTGTGCAGTATGTTGCAGTAGTTTATTAGAGAACGCGTGGTAAGACATATTGAATAAGCAGTATTTTGATATTGACTCTTCCTATGTATATAGTCTTTTGTAATTTGTTTTGTAGTCCCTGTTACTTTTGTTGTCTAGAAAGTCCTTATTGCTCTCTAATTCTATCAATTTTTAGTCATCCATTTTGACAACAATGGCAATGACAACTTCATATGATGTTTTTTAAAAATTGGCATGCAGTGCGAAGCAGTTTTTTAGAAATTAGCCTAAGACAAGGCAGCGCAGTGCAGTGCAGTGCAGTGCAAGGCAGTGAAGTTAATGTGAGTTGCCACGTTCAGTTACAAGAAGTCTAAATTTCACTTCGCAGTGCTGCACTGCACTGCTTTTCAATGTAGCTCAGGCTTTAAGCTGTTTCTTTTACCGATGGTAGTAAAAGATAGAGGTCCGCAAAACGACATGGTCTTCTCTTTCCTCTTTACAGCTGCACTGTCTACTGCTTTCACTTACAAGCATAATAAGCGAGGAAGCAATCTCTTTTTCAATTACCAAAAGCAGGGTACTGTCGCGGTAGTTTTGGATGAAAACCAGTTATACAATCGCTTTTTCGCGATATCAGTTCTTTCACTCTCCTCTCTACTATTTTTCCGACTAGAGCTTATTGCCGCACATTGCACGCAGTGATAGAACCAACGACAGTACAAAGAGGCATTGCCTCTGAAATCTAGCCTCATCAAGGGATATGTTAAGGCATATGATTTGGACAGCTTAGAAACAAATCTTTTAAACATACCAGTGGAGAGCATATAGAAGCCTTGACGGTGACAAATATTCGATGATATATCTTTATTAATACCAATTCCAGGTAGATGTGTTTAACATCATAGGCCAAGAATGAAAGGCGTAATAGGATAGCTAGAATCGTGTCGAGTTTTACAGAACACTGGTTAACTTCCATAAAACACGCGCTGTCGTAGTTGCGAAGAGCAAGCCAGAAAGATAATCGAACATTTACTCTATAACTGACCGGCGTTGGCTAGGATCAGATACCGTGCATTTGGGGCCTACAGCGCTTGAGAGAGGTTTGATACCTGAAAATAAGAGAATATCTGAATAGACCTTTTACTCATTACTGCAAAACTTTTTCCACTTAGTCTTGCTATCTTGATCTTGCAGTCGTAACTTGGCCTTGTCCTGTCTTGTCTTGGTCTTGCTTTGGTCTTGCTCATCACTACCTTTGATACAGGCACGATTCATATGAGAAAATAAAAATCATCTGCACTGAGCATGAAAAAGGCACGGTGCGTTTGAGTAAAAATTCTACTTTTCCAAATGCAGCCTGCACAGGTACGTATCACCCGTTTTCAAGGACTATAGGGAACAAAATTGGGGTTTTAAAAAAATTGTATAGGACGATGAAAACAGGCAATTATCTTGGTGCCATTGGCATACGAAGTAGCCCTTTTCTGGTTCGATTGTATAGGTCAAGCAGCATTGGACGTGGTTAGTACTTAGTTGGGGGTCCATTTGGGAAAATGAAAAATATCTGTAACAGAGGGGTGCATACCTCAGGCGGGTGCATTTAGATTTTGGATTCGTTGAATTAAAGTCGATTCTTACGGCCTCAATCGAAAATGAGTTCAACGCCTTTCTTGATTGAGTTGGACTAGTCCACGATTATTGAGACAAGGGTGCAAAAGAAACGCAAAGTACTGTCGTCAAGTACACTTTGAAGTGGATTGAATGGAACCAAGAATAAGTCGTTTATAAAGTTGAGGAAATATAAAGAGCGGGTGACACTATGGATAACTGGAGAACAATGGCAGAAATGTCGTGCTTAGATGTAACGCCATCCAATACTACCTTAATTGAACGGCCCGAAATAAACTCTCAATCCATGGCAATGACAATGCGAGTAATCCATGGCAATGACAATGCATTCTTGACAATTCATTCTTTAACACTAAAGCCAGGGCTTTAAATAAATGAAGTCTGAGTAGCAATTTCTGTGAGTGGATGGACTCTATGCTGAGGATTCTCAGTCTAATGGGGTCCCTGGAGGGGACTGTAGCACAAGAATGGCTTCAGGAAGCAGTTTTATTTTCACTTCTGTGGTGCCTTGTTGTAGATGTTGGTGTTGTAGACCAACTCAATGGTCGAGACTTTTTCGCCCAAGATTACAATGCTGCAATCGTGGTAATAGGTAAAACAGAGGGTACCATGCCAAGGCGCTTGCAGGAGAGATCAATAATCACTCCATCTGGTGCGCCGGTGGATGGCGTTTAGTCATAGTGTAGACAAAATGATTCTTGTTTCTTATACTAGATGCCAGGCTCAACTGGAACCATCCCATAGATACTCTTATGGATCAACGTGGGTCTACCACTGAAAGCCATGTATACTGGAAATACTCCACTGTCATCAGGCCCATGGTAACTTACGCGCAGTACTGGCTTTAGGGGGGTTAAACCCGGGCGATCGCCTGAGGGCGCCATGTCCCATTGGCTAATTTATTTAGTTATACTTTTTTTTCAAACATTTTTACATGGAATCATCTATTCCAGGGCCATATGATGAACCCTCTGCATCATTCCGAACATTTCGAAAATGCAATAAAAATAAAATCGTTGTTTTTTGAAATTTCTAACTGCGTATAATCCCTTAAGTCAAGTTCGGCCGTCATGAGCCTATAAGTGCTCCAAGGCGGCCGGTGTTCGCCCGTTGTAAGGCCAATTTTTATTTTTGCTCAGGTTATGGCATATTTATCTCGCACGTGGCGCTGAAATACCTAAAGCCGGCCCTGCTTACGCGGCTTTTTTTTGTATAGAAATATAGTACAATAGACCAAACGAGTGGCCGCAGTACCTTTGGACCCAGTACCTCACCAAAAAAAAAAAAAAAACGATTGGTCCATGTGTGAATTTCCACCAAAGCTGAACTTTTATAAAATTCTCAATGTACTCAAAAATGATATATGTAGGTGTACAAAGCCTAGTAGTTAATAATATTAATTGTACAAAATTGTGTAATAGGGAAGCAAGTTTTATTTTTGCAATTTGTCACAACTCAAATCAAACAGTAGAGAAAGTCTGAAATATGCAATTAATTACTTGCCGTAATGACAAGTTAGTAGCTTTGGTCACAGCATTGACAGCATTGAATCATGTACTTTTTCCGCGATTATCAGTCCGACCACAACCCGGTAACGAAGCGGACTTTATTTACTTCACTTGAAAAAGTTTCCACCTGGATCTTGAGAGTCCATTCGAAATCCATTATAATTTTCAAGGAAATTCCATTCACAGTTCCGATGAAAAACGTTTGTTATTAGTGCAAACGACCAGGGCGGACGTCAATTAAACGTCGTCATACGCTCGCCAGAAGTCGAAAACTTCTATCCATTTCCTCGAGTAAAAAGTTATTATCAGCAAAATGCATATTTAACGATGACCAGCCATGAATAGCGCACTTTAGTCTGGCCCCACTGGACGCGCGGCCCGTTGCGTTGTGTGGCGGCGACACGGTCAGAAGACAGAAATAACAGAAAAACTTCGGCGTCCATTTTTACTGAATGATTGCAACTCGCTCCTCGGCTGGGGAGTGATGAAATTCCATGCAAAATATGGCGGCGTCGGCGGCGGCCACATACAGTACTTGGCAATCTTTATTCGAGCTTTTAGTGTGGAAAAATAAACTTTTTTGTATGGCACCGAAGTAAGCAACTCGTACAGAAATGCCGGAACACAATTACATTTCGCATGGATAAAATGTATTCCGCTTAATGGACGGACACTTTTAGAGAAACTGTTCTGTTTTGCTCAATGGCAGATGTTCGCCACTTTTTTTGTTATATGCTATTATTATAATTTTTCTAGATTGTTATGCTATTCGCGGTATGCTTCGCAATCAGGGCATGTGTAATTGATCAAGGTGTTTTAAGGTAACGTAGAGATTATAAATTTTAATCAATTTGAAACATAAATACATATTTGTTGATGGGTGCACATTTATAAATATATAAATAGCAAAGAATCCGCGCTATTTTAATGAAGTTGTCCACTCAAAGTTTGTAGCTGCTAATACTAGAGAGTCTTAAGGTCGTATACTAAGTGCATAATTACATACATTTGAGTTGATTCAGTCAATCAATTCTTCAACTAGATCGCTATCGTAGGAGCCAGTTTCAGCTATACTACAGTATTAAGCCTTCTTTAAACTAATCGGTGATTCATTTTAAGGTATGCATACCAAAGAACGATAAAGTTGCGGAAAACTGAGTACATTCTGAAGTTCCAATTTTTGATGACGCGTTCGAGCATTTTGAGTTGGTTTTAGCCGATGACGTGGGTTACCTCCAAATTCCTCCATCGAAGTCGACTTATCCATGTAGATTTTAGACTTTACGTAGCCCCAGATGTAAAGGTGTAGAGGTGGGATATCACATCTGGGCAGAAAATTCATCGGTCCGAAATGCGAAATGTAATGGCAGCACTTGAACCTCTTCGGTTTGCTCGTCGGTCCAAACATCGCTGAACAAAACTTTGGTCGTAAACAGTGGATCTTTTTCAAGCTTTCCAAGAGTCTAAACACTCAAACGATGACGATTCGGATGGTCGGCCGATTTCGATTCCTGTACAAGTAGGAGTAGGCTGTGCCGAGCTGTCTTTTCATGATGATATACATATCAACCAAAACTGAACAAAAATAACACGACACAATTCATGTCTGAGAACTCCTAGAAACTGCAATAGCAAAGTAATGCCAAATATTGACGAATAATACGACTCCATTCGAAGGAGGAGAGTACTTCAGATCCTATATGAATTAGGTGTACCACCCAAACTACTATCTCTGATAACTCTAAACTAATTGCTTCCAGGACTTAGGCTGGAGATGGTTTGGCAAAGGATTTATTAGGAGGAAGTCGCTCCAAATAGCTGCTTTCACCAATGAATTTGATGGCAATGAAGGTGGGGCAAACGTAGGACTTGTATATTGAAGCCAAGGCAGCGGGCTGGATCATCCTTTGGGAAATCTGAATCATTAATACGCTTGTTTGGCGATTTGGAAAATTTGATTATTCCAAGATTTTACGATTTTCTAATTCTTGAACAACCCACATACATACAATTCTTGAACAACCCACATTCCAAGTCCCTGGAATCGGACTACAATTAGTGCGGCCGTTCTGAATTTAAGTTTCCTACCTTAGCCTATCATCCTTTCTATTAAAAACTCTAAAAAGGCTAATCGAAATATATCTGAGGCAGACCATATTAACGGAACTCTCTGTCGAACTACACGCCTATACAAAGGGAATCTACTGATACTGCTCTTCACTCATTGGTTTCAACCATTGAAAAATCCCTCGAGGTCAAGCAGTATACATTAGTAGTATTTCTAGACATAGAGGGAGCATTTAACAATGTATTGCCGGAGTCCTCTGTAATCTCATGAAGGCGGCGTTACACACCTTTTCAAGTTGGACTGCCACCCGCGGACTCATAGCGCTTATCGCTTGCAGAAAATCTGCAGAAAGTACAAAGATGTGCAGAGTTATGCATAACAGGAGCACTTTGCTCCCTCCTTTAAATCTTGTGGGAGGCGCAACCATCGCAGCCCTAGAATAAAAGAATCTGGTTTTTGGAACGGAATCAGGGTAGGGCACACGAAAGTGCTGAACTCTATTTTCGTCCACACTAAAACCGACTTCTGCATACAGGAGATTACCTTCAAGAGAAACTACGGAGTGCACATCTCTTCACGTCGTGAATGGAGAAATAGACCACACAGTTTTCAGGGTGCCATACACTTCTTTACTGATGACTCTAGGCTCAAGGGTCGGGTGGGAGGAGGAGTCTTTTTCCCAGAGCTTGGGATTGAAGTCTCCTTCCGACTACCCGAGCACCGCAGTGTATATCAAGCGTAGTTTCTAGCCATACTAGGCCTCGGTAGCCTGGGGAGTAAGGCGTCTAGCTACTATCCGAGAGGTCCCGGGTTCGATTCCCGGCCAAGCCCCACGGTCCTTCGCCTTTTCCAATTTCCCACCTACATAACTTTCCTTCTTTCTTCTTCCCTCTTTACATTCCTGATTCCTCTTGTCATAGCCTTCCTTAGCCCTTCCCCGCTCCGCCATAGCGCAGGTTGGTTGATGAGATTCAACTCGTTTCAGGAGGCATAACACTCCAGCGAGCTGTTTCTCGATGCCCCGATGCCAAAGTCGCAATAGTAATGGTTGGAAGTAGGTGGACTGAAAAAATATCGCGGGTAGGTTGTGGCAGTTCCTTCCTTCCCCGACTAGAGCTGTTGTTCGACATTGCACTCTAAATGAAGAAAATAGATTGTCGACAGTATAAAGGGTCTTAAGCTGTTCTACTAATTAACCAGCAAGGCGATAGGAATAGGACTGTCTACATCTTCTTAGATAGTCAGGCGGCTCTGAAAGTCCTGCGCTCTTGTACAAACAGCTCTAGAACCACCTCTGAATGTCGCAGATCTCTTAACGAGATGGCTTTACAGTTCAGGACTCTTCTTGTATGGGTGCGCGGTCACCGAAATATAGAAGGAAATTGTAAAGCTGACAAACTGGCTACTGGCACGTCTGCTACTCTCCTTCCAGGAAAGGAAAGGGTTGGTATGCCTTGAGCCACTTTTAAACTCCGATACAAACAGCGCACAATCCAACAAGCGAAAAAGTATTGGAGGGATCTTAATTGCACCTTGGCAAAATTAACCTGTCCCTCTTATGATCTCATGCGGACTACTTTACTACTGAGCTTCGGGAGACATAATCTCTCAGTTAAACTGAAAGTGCTTACCGGACATTGTCTGCTAGGGACGCGTGCGGCCCGCTTAGGTCTCGAAACCTACGATTTCCTCAGAAGCTGTAAGAATCTAGACGAGGAGGGAAGTGTAAAACAATTTCTCTGTCACTGCCCAGCCCTAAGCAAAAGGAGGTCTACACCACTTTTGGTCAACCCTTCTTAAGCACGCTTGCGGAGATCCCGATGAAACGACACTTTAACATCGGGTTTAAAGTCGGAGCATTATGGGATCACAATGGGCCTATCCCTTTGCCTTAGTGTTTTGGCTGGGCACCAGCAGCTAAGCCATATCTAACCTCACCTACTTTGATTTTTGGCTCGTATGATACAAACTCCTCATCCTTTCCAACTCTTTCATTGCATCTTTATTGCACGGTTTCTTACTTGTTAATTTCTGACGATCAAGCTCCTCAATACATAGCCCTTCCAAAGCACACAACTCAATGCTACATACGCTTGATCTTCCTCAAACAGTTTGGAGCCCAAATAACAGTACTAGGGTAGGGACTAGCCCGATCATCTCATAGGGTAGTTACCAGTGCCACCGCTAGGATGTTATGATCGCACTTACATCAGTCCAAAATAGTTGCGGCACTTGCATGTTATCTACATGTTATTCCCCCTATCCACTGATGATTGACCATTGAGCTTCAACTTAGGTTCCGATAAATTAGGAAATAAATTCGTTAAATATTGAAAAACTTCACAATCTTGATGAAGAGCTTTAACGAATTACTTCAAGTAATATAGCTATGTTGGTTCTGGTGCAGTGATTCGGTTGTATTCCAAAATGTCAAAGCTCGCTGAAACTTGTAAGCCCGCCTAGATCTCACTACAAAGGTTGTTGTCCAGAATAAAACTCAAATTCAAGTTTCAAGCCAAAAACAAAAATCAAAACCCAAGATGACGTCTCTGTGGTGCCACAAACGCATAGTTATACTGCTAGCACTCGTAGATCTCGTCGTTGTAGAATCTCATGATGGCCAATAACAAGTTATATGATCGTACAAAAACTTAAATAGTTAATCATTGTTTACGCTACAAAAGCAAAATTTTTCAAGAGTCAACGATGTTTTTAGTTATTTTTCGGTATTAAGGAATTTTTAGTGAGTACCTATTTTATAATTTAAGGTATTTCTTTCACTGCAAGAAGACTTTTTGCAAAACCCTTTAAAAATTACAATGATTAGAGAGAGTAAATTTATATGAATAAAACTCCCAGTCAAACTTAGTCAAAAACAAAATTAATGCACGGCCAAACCGTGTTCTAGTTGCACCATTATTTTTTCTTTTTGCGTGAAGTTTGAAAATTTCAACCCACGATTTCTGCGTCGCGTCGTGTCGTAGAAGAAATTCAATTTTCCGAGATATTGATCGAAATTCAGATGACTACGGAAAAAAAGAACGCAAGACTCTCCTCAATACGTTCCCCACGAGAAGTTTATTTTAAATCACAAATTTTTAATATTCCCTTCTGTGCCTGCAATGACGAATGTGTAGAGACTGTTCAATATTTTGTTATTTTTATTCCGTTTATTATGTTTATTTTATATATTGAAGAAATATTTTTAGTTCTCAATCTTAGTTTTTTTTGTTCACGTTTAAATCGATTCATACTCGTCTCTCTAAATATAAGAACTATATTAACAGAATTGAAAACAGAAATACACCATTTTTGAGTGTTAGGGCAGCACCAAATTTTATTTATGGAAAATATCTGATTTATATTCAAGAACAAATTGTCTATATCGCTCTAACTATTTTTAATGCAGTACTATAAGGTGTTTTTGCTTGGACTTATTAAATTTTGTATTTTCGTTCTTCTAGTTCTTTATGTTTTAAAAAAACAAGCACGAAATCCAATTCGAATATTTTTAAAATAAACTGGAATTTAGAATTTCTCAAAATTTTCTTTCAACAAAAAAAAATTCAATCAAAACGTCTTGAAATGTTTTTCTCAGCTCTTAACCAAGATGAAATTTTATTTATTTATTTATTTATTTTTTTTGTAGTTAACGAATTAATCAATTGTCGCGAAAATCTCTCTTAACTGAGAATATCTAAAATTAAAATCAGTTTCGACGTCAAATTGCGGAGCACTTAAGAACTAATTTTCCGGTCACCATTTAAGACGCAACCAGACCCAAAAATATATACTTGTGTATCCCCGGTGAATAAAAACCACTCAGCGGCGACAGACAGTGTGTTCTGTTCGCTGGCTGTTTATGTTCCTCACTTAATTAGCGATCACTCATCGTCATGATCATCATCATCACTCAAGCCGAACTTACCCAGAAAATCGAGGCGTCGAGATTCATGTTAGAATAA
Source organism: Thereva unica (assembly GCA_949987705.1). Classification (NCBI taxonomy): domain Eukaryota; kingdom Metazoa; phylum Arthropoda; class Insecta; order Diptera; family Therevidae; genus Thereva; species Thereva unica. The sequence continues at coordinate 49,201,623 of OX465281.1, read as the reverse complement.
CCATGATGAACAACAAAAACAACAACAAAATAAGACCAAAACGCAAAAGAAATAGGAGTGTTTACTTCCATGGCAAAATCAGCCACAATCTGCTACAAAATCACTAAAAATCTGCCAAATGACTGCCATCGTGACTGATCTATTTTTGATCAGGCAGATCGGTATGGTGGAGCTGGTGCGTTCTAACTTGAGTCCGCCATAAGAGAGAACGTGCGCGCGATATTCAAATAATTCGAGCCTCGTGATATCGCTCCTCTCGCCATCATCATCATCATCTTCTTCATGAACCCGACAGCCGAACTGATCGCTTCCACACCCATCCTGTCTTGTCTACCAAACATGATCACTACATCCGCCTGACATCTATGAGTTGAGGAGAATCCACATCGTCTTCGGAGAATCCACAACGTCTTCGATTCCTCTTCGATAGGCTCGTAAATTATTTCTGTAAACGATCGATCGGCTGCATGTGGATCGTGCACGTGCCAAAAGGAACCCTTCTGTTTATTAAAGTGCCACAAAGAAGCGAATCCCAAACTCGACCTATGACTATCAACTCAAACCAGCCACGAGCTTAGTTGCTGCTATCCGAATTGTAGATCACTCTTTAGCCTTATCTCCTCACAAAAAATACCGATCTTACCTCTTCCTTCACCTCTCATCCAACTGTTCTTCCTTTTGTCTTACACTTTTCTTTTCGTCATTTATCATTGATTCGTTTCTGTGAAATTTTGGCACCTACTGCTGCCTTGCGAATTGCCCGTCTTGATTCTATCAGCGCTCTCTAGGTACGACGACTGCAAATTTGCGGCGGTCTTAACCACATCGCATTTTAGTATTTCTGTGTTTATTCATCGACCGTTCTCGGAAGCTAAAGAAGAAGAAAATTCTTTGGCATATTATTTGTCATGTGTGTGCAGATTCAGCTCGCGGCATGACGTCACCAGATTCTATTTACAGTGCTCCTGACGTTGGTGCTTTTGCCGATATGTTGGGGATTTTATCATTTAAAAAATTCTCAAGCAATTTGTCATCTTGAAATGTTTTTCATTTTTCTTTAATAAAATTTCAATAATTTTCCTTCACAACTTTCTGATTCTATTTATGGTGGGAGAAATATTACTTAGTGGCGTTTAGAGCAGTTCATAATTATGACAATTTACACCAACTTACTGTGAAAATATTTAAAGAATTTATGGCGTATTTTGGTTTTAAATTGAAATTATGTTCGTGTACTATTTGTAAATGCTTTTGCCAGATAGTAGTAGTATAAACATGCTTAAGTTCGTTACCTACATTTGATTCTTTTACTTTATTTTATTGTTAGGATTTTACCAATATCTTTCTAACTCTGATAGGAACGAGCTCTGGTAGAAAGAGCAGCATTTAGAAATAGCTCTACATTTACATAGATTAGATACACATAGTGCCGGCCCTAGCCAAGCTCAGCGTAGAGCAAGATTATCTTCGACGCATTTTGGTCGACGCTTGCACATCACATAAATTGTATTTCCACTTTTTGAGCACTGCCGAGGTAGCCTTGGCAATGGAGGTTTATCTGGACAACCTTTATATTTGAATCGGATTATGCTGCTGCCCTTTTGCAAGCCTTTTTGCACTAGGAATTGCCCGCGAAGGATTTAGGTGTTGGACTTAGGGTCAAGCCTAGTGATGTTGTGGCTAGAGGAGACTCCCCCTACTACCAGCCCGCCAAATGCATTGGTCCCCATTTTCACACTCGATCAACTTACATCTTCCATTCCTAAAGCGGACTTTTGCGAGGCTTCAGTTGGTAGCCTTCGAGGAGTTCCTGCTTCCTTGGTGTTTGGAGCGGAAATGGTCGTGGCTGCTCACGAGGTTCTGAAGCTACAGGGAAAGTTGGGCCGAGTATGGGCTTTTATGCCGCTATCCTAATGGTCCCCATTTTCACACTCGATCAACTTACATCTTCCATTCCTAAAGCGGACTTTTGCGAGGCTTCAGTTGGTAGCCTTCGAGGAGTTCCTGCTTCCTTGGTGATTGGAGCGGAAATGGTCGTGGCTGCTCACGAGGTTCTGAAGCTACAGGGAAAGTTGGGCCGAGTATGGGCTTTTATGCCGCTATCGTCCTAAGCTGCGCTACCAGACTTGTAGCCAGTTTGTCATCCCGTCTATTTCACCTCGTCAATAGACCCCTTAGTCCACAGAGAACGTCAACTCTGTGAGTGGTGGGTGGCGGACTTTATGGAGTACTCTCCACTCCTGCGTCCTAAGGTCCTGCTTAAGACCCCTATCCTTTTATTTAATGTCAATAGGGTCTTCTGTTACACGACCATTCTGATCCGGCTTGCATTTGGCAGAAGGTCGCCTTTTGAGCCGTTCTAAGCTTTATTGTGGGTGCGTCAGACTCCTTTTCTGAAGGCTTTTCAGGGTGCCAAACCGTATGACTGGTGGAGCCTTCATCCTTACGTTATTTTGTCATGGAGAGGGTCCAGAGGATCTAACCCTCTTCTTATTAAAAACATTAGCATTGGAAAAGTCAGCTTCCAAAAATCGTCTAAAATGTTTTCGGGCTGCCTTATCCGTCTTCTCAAAGCGGCCTCTAAGGAAATCTTCTTCTAATAAGGAAGTGATCTCACGGCTTGCTGACTTCGACTGCCCTCATTGAAGAGGGATCCCGAAAATTCCCCTTCACTGGGGCTTTCGGCACCCTGCTGCATGGATTCAAAAATATCCAACTATCCTTGTAGGTCGTCCTGTTGGGTCTATGGGAGCCCCAGAAGTATTGAGAGGTACTCCATCCTCAAGTTTTTAAAAGGTATCTATATTGATCCTTGAACACTATTGTTCATGCCTTGATATTGTGAGTTTTATCAAGTTCGTTGTCTCTACATCCAACGTATTCAGACTGCTTCATGAATAGGCAGGGGCACCTCCGGTAGGATGTGGCGTAAGGCCATGTACAGACGGTCTTGGAGTCAGCTAAGTCGGCTAACATCTCTACATTGGTGCTCCACTTTCATAGCCTATTATCCTCAACAAATGTTTCTAATATAATATTGCTCGCCCACATTTTCCTGAGTCATGTTTAGTGAATACCGAAAAACGTGGCTGCAACAACTCCTCAAACTACTGCTCAATAGTGGTTAGATATATGGGATGGGACAGAGAGGGAGGCCTCTTCTTTAATCTAATAATTGTTTTCGACTCGATGGATAAAGTTTTAGATTAGCGCCGACAATCCGGACAACTTGATTGAGAATATCCACCGCATTAACTAGAAGTTGATAGGGATTCCATCATTGATGTTGAAGCTAGTTTCGCGTTAATCTTGAAGTTGATTTTTCCGCATTGATTTTGTTGGATCCAATGTTCTTAAGCTTTGTTGATGGGTTCCATCACCCAAACCCAAGCTCCTGGCCTAAAGGGGCTACAGTTGTTTGATGATAAGTCCTTTATTTAAAGAGGGGTTACGTATTCTTTAAAGCCTACCACGTATAGTAGCACGATACTGACTTTAGCTGGTGATATCCCACCTCGCTGCCACCATAATTTTGTAACAGCTGTGATGAAGCACGTCAGAAGACTAGGGACTTCATAAATAAAGACTGATAGAAGTCTTTCTTGTGTGTCTAATAGAGAATATCACCCCATAGATTTGATGAAGTTGAACAGAATGCTCGAGGAAGGACTGCCAACCTTTAAGGCACCATGTTATGATCTCAAAAGCGCTGGTTCGAATCCATTCCGTGTCGTTGCCTTTTGTCTTTCCATTTTCTTCCATCTACATAACTTACCTTATTTCTTTCCTCTCCTCTATTTACAAAAAAAACCGCTTATTTTTTTCCCTGCCATCTAAGTATAAAGTATAATAAGCAAGAAAGCCATCTCCTGTTCGATACCGCGAAGTACTGTCGGAGTCGTATTGGAACCACGTCTTGTCGTTGACAGTTCTTTCACTCTTCCCTCTACTATCCTTCCGACTGGATCTTTCTGCCCGAAATTGCACTAAATAATAGAATCGTCGACAGTAAAACGGGGGCTTTACCTTTGGGGTGTTAGCACGTAAATTAATTCAGTCGACCTTTTCATACAAAAATTCAAGTGCTACAAAATTTTTTGTATGAAGAGGTCGATTGAAACAACTTATGTACTACCACCCCAGAACTCGAGTTTGATAGAGATAGATAGTCTCGGCTCGGAGACTTACTTAGTGGTAAGCTTAGTTCGAAAGAGAGGAATGGCTAGAGTGATAAGAAAGAGTTTGGCGGTTGATGCATGGCTTTGTCAACTTTGCCCTTGCTCTTCTGAATGTTGTAAAAGTTCGGTAAAAATTGGTATGTTTGATTTTCGTGCCGCCAAACTTTTTTTAATTCGATCCCTTGTTGAATTTATATTTTATTATATATATATATATATATATATATATATATATATATATATATATATATATATATATATATATATATATATATATATCCTTACTAATATTATAAATGCGAAAGTAACTCTGTCTGTCTGTCTGTCTGTCTGTCTGTCTGTCTGTCTGTCTGTTACGCTTTCACGCCTAAACCACTAAACCGATTTTGATGAAATTTGCAACAGACATAGTTTAGACCTTGGAGACGGACATAGGCTACTTTTTATGGAGAACAAAAGGGTTGAAGGGGGTGAAATGGGGTTCAATAAGTTGCAAGGGGATTTTTTTCTATTGTATAAAAAGTAACTGACTGACAGACAACGCACAACTTAAACCGCTAGAGCTAAAGGGCTGAAATTTTGACTGTGCATCCCTATAATGGCGTGGACATCCACTAAAAAGCGATTTTTCGAAATTCATCCCCTAAGGGGGTGAAATGGGGTTTATCCAAACCGCTGGAGCTATAGGGCTGAAATTTGGACAGTGCATCCCTATAATGACGTTTACATCCACTAAAAAACGATTTTTTGAAATTCATCCCCTAAGGGGGTGAAATGGGGTTTATCCAAACCGTTGGAGCTATAGGGCTGAAATTTTGACAGTGCATCCCTATAATGGCGTGGACATCCACTAAGAAGCGATTTTTCGAAATTCATCCCCTAAGGGGGTGAAATGGGGTTTATCCAAACCGTTGGAGCTATAGGGCTGAAATTTTGACAGTGCATCCCTATAATGGCGTGGACATCCACTAAGAAACGATTTTTCGAAATTCATCCCCTAAGGGGGTGAAATGGGGTTTATCCAAACCGTTGGAGCTATAGGGCTGAAAGTTTGACAGTGCATCTCTATAATGGCGTGGACATCCACTATAAAGCAATTTTTCGAAATTCATCCCTTAAGGGGGTGAAATAGGGTTTATCCAAACCGTTGGAGCTATAGGGCTGAAATTTTAACAGTGCATCCCTATAATGACGTGGACATCCACTAAAGAGCGATTTTTCGAAATTCATCCCCTAAGGGTGTGAAATGGGGTTTATACAAACCCCTACAGCTATACGGCTGAAATTTTGACAGTGCATCCCTATAATGACGTTTACATCCACTAAAGAGCGATTTTTCGAAATTCATCCCCTAAGGGTGTGAAATGGGGTTTTTACAAACCGCTAAAGCTATAGGGCTGAAATTTGGACAGTGCATCTCTATAATGGAGTGGACATCCACTATAAAGCGATTTTTCGAAATTCATCCCCTAAGGGGGTGAAATGGGGTTTATCCAAACCGCTGGAGCTATAGGGCTGAAATTTTGACAGTGCATCCCCTTAATGACGTGGACATCCACTAAGAAGCGATTTTTCGAAATTTATCCCCTAATGGGGTGAAATGGGATTAACCCACACCGCTGAAGCTGGAGGGCTCTAATTTTGACCGTGCATCACTACAATGACGTGGGCATCCACTTAGGGACGATTGAAATTTATCCCCTAACGGGGTTAAATGGGGTTAAGCCAAACCGCTGGAGCTAAACGGTTGAAATTTTGACAGTGCATCGTGGACATTTACTAAGAAGCGATTTTTCGAAATTCATCCCCTAAAGGGGTAAAATTTGGTTTACCAAACTACTGGAACTACAGGGTTGAAATTTGGACAGTGCATCCCTATAATGACATGGACATCCACTAAGAGGCGAGTACTCGAAATTCATCCCCTAAGGGGATGAAATGGGGTTAACCCAAACCTCTGAAGCTGAAGGGCTGAAATTTTGACAGTGCATTCCTATAATCACGTAGAAATGAATGACTCGAAATTCACTTTATTTAATATTCATTTGTGATTGCTTCATAATTTCTTACATCCACGTAAATAGGCGAACAAACTTAACGAACGTTCGTCAAACCCTAAAATGTCACTTTTCTTGATGACATATACATGCCAATCTACTTTAAAACTTGCAGATTTGTTGAGAAGAGGTGATATTCGCAGTAATTTGTTTACCATATTTATTAAAAAAATGCACTATAATAAACCCTTTTTAGGGATAATAACAGCTGACTTTTTTGTTGGTTTTTTTTTAAGGAAAACATTGCACATAATGAACAGTTTTTAAAGGCGTTGCAAGGCACGCGGGTTTTATGCTAGTATATATATATATATATATATATATATATATATATATATATATATATATATATATATATATATATATATATATTATTACCGCAATTCGCATTTTTCGATGTTCGATTGAGTTCTTCCAGTACGTGTTTTTGCGCCATCCCACATCATGGATTTACTTGCTACCAAAGCTTTGTCCATTGCTGAATGTTTCGCAATGATGCATGTCGGGTTTTCAGTCGTTGACATGCTGTTGACATGCAGCACGATATTTTGGGCACACCACACTATTGACAATTCGAAGTGATTCAAATGATCTCGGCCCACGAACATTCTCCAGCAACGACCGCAAGTACAATTTGCTATATCCTCCATTTCTACTCAAGAACTGCGTGAGACCGTACTCCCCATACTGCCTCGTAACCCATTTATCCACGTTTGGGATAAGTCTGAGAGCCCACCGATTCTTAACAGATTCGTCTCACTTGCCTTGCCATTACCTTACAGATTCGCAGTGCCGTCATCTGCCGCCGCACTGAATTTGTCTGCCTTGTAATATATTCTCGCCAGTATATAAGTATAATTCCCGCTATCTTTCACGCCGCACGTTTAAGCTGGACACAGATAAATGAATACATTGATGCATACGGTGATTGATGTAACATAAATGTGTGCATTCAAATGCAAACTGACAGAGTTACGTAAACGGAATGCACGCAACGTAAAAGTTGGTCTACTTCCAACTTTTCTACAGCGCCGCATTCGCCATAGTCGCAAATACCCAAACACAAGCACACGCAACCGACACTTAGATTTTTTGGTTATTTGTAAAAGAACCCAAGCAAGCAACTGTCTGTCAGCGAAAATTCGCTGCATACACCGCACACACTATACGCACGCACGTTTCCAACTTTAGTCTGTATGCAGCCCTCTATTGTCTGCTGTTACGCTGAAAACATGCGCCAATGCGCAATTTGCGGTAAGTTTTCGCTAACAGATAAATACCTTCTTGCTTTTTGTCTTGTCTTTCACAAATATCGAAAAAATCGAAACGATGAGTGCATATGCTTGTAGTGTGTACGGCTATGTTGATTGCGTTATATGCATTCTATTCCCGAAACTATATCAGAGATCACATTTGAATGCATGCACTTCTATAATATCTATTGCGGTTTGCATGCATATTTCTGTCTCCAGCTTTGTTTAAAGCTGCTGCCCAAACTGGCACTACGTAAAACTAGACTGAGCTAACCACCCTCGCTATCAAGAAGCAACGGATCGGCTTGAGCCACCATGTTGGGCAGCATACTGGGAAAAGCTACACAAATAGCGGAAGCTTTATCCACCATGCCCTCCAAATTCAGACTCAGGTCGATGATTACTCCCAGGTACCTTAAGCGGGCTGCGAGTGAATGCTCTGTTCCCATACCTTGATTCTTGTTTTGCCAGGTTGCATTATGATCCTAGCTAAGTAGCCAGGGGCGGGTTAACTTTTTTTCCGCCCTAGGCCAACTCGAATTGCCGCTCCTATTTTCGCTGAGAAACTTCCATTTGATAAAATATGTTAATAAAATAAAATTTCAAATATAGTACCCATACTGACTGCCGCTTAATCGCTTTCTACCATCGCTCATGTTGAATCCAGTACCCGGCTAATATACTGGGGCTGGATGTTTTGAATTGAAGCTTACTTGCATGTAAACACAGAACTGTAGGTTATGTCATAGGTTTTGCGCCAAGAGCGCCGCTGATTGGTCTATATAGATAATAAATTCTGGTGTCAAAGTGTGAAATTTAAATGAATTATTATAAATGTATTGTAATACGCCAGTGAAGAAAAAAAAAATAATAATCATAGATTCAGAAAAAAAAAATTTTTTTCACCTAAAAAAATTCATTCCAAATTTTTGCCGCCTCTCAAAATTTCCCGCCCCAGGCCAGTGCCTGCTGTGCCTGTGCGTTAATCCGCCCCTGTAAGTAGCTAAGTATGGATATGAAAACTATTTTTTTTTCTTTTGCAACAGTATTGAATATCTCAGAAAAAGAGAGGACATAAAGTACGTTGAAAAGAAATTTGGCGTACCCCCTAGCATTTACTGGTACCCTCCAGGGTACGCGTACCTCACTTTGGGGACCTCTGCTCTATGTCGATTTTTCCATTTATGAACCTGCAAATCAATGCAGAAAGTCACCTCAGCAAACGCCGAAGTGAAAACGGAGTAAAAGAATTTGCGAAAGGTGAATTAGAACGACTTGTGTGCCAAGCTTGAAGTAGATCCAAAATTGAACTCACTGAAGATACGAAAACAATAGGTATGGACAACAAGAGTACTTATCTAAGTCGTTTGTAACTCTAGCCAGTTTTAGAGAACTGAATCAGTATTATTTATGTTTGAAGCTAGTCTTGTTTCTGGGCCTGCAATATAGTTTTACGCCGAATTTATTTGGATTCCTGGTTGTTTGAGTCAACGTCTGAATCATTTTCTTTACCACGGTGACCCGATTCAGAATTCGCCCGCTGTATAATTTACCATGAGCTATCGAGTAAATAGTTATCAATGATCAATAATGAACAAATATACGAAATCGAAAAATAGCCAAACCGGTTTGACTATTCCGAGGTCAAACATATAAAAACTATAACTAGGACTGTTTTGTTATATTTGCGTAATAGTTTCGCATTTGATGAACTTACTAAGACTTGATGTACCTCAATAATCCCTCCTTGCCTTAAAACCTTTCATAACAATTAAATTATTTTTCTTAAAAAAAACCTTTTTGTAGTCAATAAGCGAATTAACTTTTCCAATCAAATTCTAGTTTCCATCTTCTACATAAAAATATGAAAAAACCTCTCCATTAGCTCTCTCAAGGAACAACACCGCAATAAAAAGGTTTCTCATCACTTGTGGATATTAGCAAAGTATGATTCGCTGCCATCTTCCATGACTTAAAATCCCTTTTTTCAATTATTAGATTTCCGCAGCTAAAAAGCAAGACCTTAGCCTTAACGTAAACCCCACTGGAAGTATAGGTTACTAGTATCCATTAGTTGATGGAAAAAGTTAAGTTAATAAGCATCTTTCAAGAAGACTTCTCCGCGCGCAAGATTTGAAGGAAGGAGCTGCCAGAATGGGTAGTGGCGCTCCTCTCGGTTTATTGTTAGGTAAATCATTAAAAAGTTTGCAGCCACGGAAGAAGTTAAGTGATTATGAGGTTATTTGGATTTCCGGGAATCGTTTTGAATGATGAAGATGTATAGTGATGCGTCTGGAAGATGCGATGGTGCTGGGTGGAGATAAGAATGAGAGTATAAAAGGGGTTTTAATAAAAGTATGGCGAACACAAAACCGGGATGAAGGTTATGTGTGTTTTACAACTTGTGGCATTAAATGGTTCGCAAAAAAGGTAATTAAATCGAACTTGAAAAGGATTAATTTCTCGGGAATAGCCTTTAACTACAAGCCCGTAATAATTTGCAATAAAATAAAACATCATACTCGGATTTGATACAACATCGTGACACTCTTGTAGCAGTTCCTTCAGCAGCATTTTTTATGTAAAAAACTAGAACGCAAAGATAAGCTTCTTGGTACTGTCGACTGTTCTCGAACAGCCTGCTGAAACTGCTCAAGCGGTCGGACCTACCAACATGAGGTAAGGCATGTAGTTCAATAGGTCAAGTGAGGTGGATGCGATATTTTTTGACCCAATGCGTCATCGACGAAGAACGAGAAGAAGTAAACCTGCGGCTGAGCTCATCGGCTCCCATAGGTGGGACTATTCTGCGATTGCTGCCTCATTCATGAAAATATCTCATAGAGTTACAAAAATACAGGGTGGATGTGTAAACCTCCACTAAAAAAAATTTTAGAACGCCCTATGGGCTAAACCGTTACGATCCAAAATTCACTGAGGCTCGTAAAATGACAAGCAAAGCATCACCTGCGCAGAAAAATTATTTGTGGCGTTTGTGGACGGATAATAAGCTTTGCAGGATCAGGATACCTCGACACTGGTCTAGAAAATGCTTCCAGGATCATTGTCGGATCGTACACCTCGACAAGGCCTGGGCAACATTCCACAGGTCCGTATGTGGTCGGACCGTGTCGGATCGTAGGTTTCGAAACGCTATAAGAAACGCTCCCAGGTAGTGGTCGGTATGTGGTCTGCATGTTATGTGTGTGGTCTGACTGTGCAGGATCGTACATCTCGACATGTTGTAGGAGCGGAAAAAATGACCTCTCCGGGACGAGTGTAGTGAAAGACTTAATTTGGCCTGGTGAAGCGGTTTCTTTTATAGCTGTAAAGCTCGTCAGGATAGGAAGCTTTAAAACTTCGAAAAGAGAACCACCTGTCTTTGGTCTTATTCTTTCTTTATGCTCCTCAAAGGATATAGGGTGGCAACAATTGCCCTCCAGGGACTCTGTTTTGTGCGACCGCTCTCGGCTCCGACCAGGATCTCCCAGTTGTTGCGGCCTCTGCTAGTAGGGTTCTCCTCCACGTTGTTCTAGGTCTCCGACTCGACGTGATCCTTGCGGATTCCAGTCAAGGGCCTGTTTGGCTAGATTGTCGTTTTCACTTCGCAAGGTGTGGTCTATCCTTTCTTGGCCGGCACGGCGCCATAGTTCTTCATTTCAAATTCTATCTTGCCAGCGGATTTTTGGGATACGACTTAGGCATCTATTGATGAAAACTTGTAGACGCCCTGTTATTAATTGGGTGACTTTCCATGTTTCGCAACCGTACAAAAGAACTGCCTTAACGTTGGAGTTGAACAGCCACAATTTGGTGTTAGTATAGATCTCCGTTTATCTCCATATGGGGAACAGGAATGCATATGCGCTTCGTGCTTTTTTTATTCTGGATCTTCTTTATTATTCTGAACGTCTTCTGCTGCCCCACCATTTTCGGTAATAATGCTACCGAGGCAGCAGAATTGATCTACCAGTTCCACGTCACGGTTATTCAGCGCAGTCCGTTCAGGGGTGTTTGCATTTATCCGCATATCTTTGGTTTTATTCGGATTTAACTTTAAGGACTCCTTTCTGTTGCCACATTGTTTAACATGTTTTTGAGGTCCTGGTTTCTGTGGGCCAGTAAAGATATCATCGGTCTAGCGATCCCCATTGTATGCCGTCTGTTCTACTAGGCATCCTTGTCGTACTCCTGAACTCACTTCAAAGGTATCCATAATTTTGTACTATTGAGAATTCTGCATTTGGAATTGTTGTACAGGGCTTTTATCAATTCTATTATTTCGTCAGGCAGTCCACGTTGTCTTAGTGCCTGCCATATAAAGCTTCTGTTAACCGAGTCGAACGCTTTCTCATAGTCTATGAAAGCAAGGTAAAGGGGGATATAATTCAGTAGACTGCTGACTATGATTCTCAAGATGTTAATATGATCTATACATGAACGTCCTTTCCTGAATCTGGCTTGCTGCCTTCTAAGCGTTCGGTCTACTGCCTCTCTGCTATTTCCAGGATTGGCTGGTTGTAAATCTTTTGTCGTTTTGTGTCTGCGTCTAGCGATCTTCGGGATGAAGATCATTTTTACCCACCTCCCGAGCCGGGTACGTAACTGTAGTGCAGGCAGTACTATTAAAATGAGACTAGTCCTGCGGATTGTATGGGGGAAAATTGTGCGTCGCTCACCACAAATTTTCAGGGGTGATTGCTTCGCAGGTATCATCTCACGGCACTGCTGCTTCCGCTGGGAGTTCTGGGTCCCTGTTCGAGGCGGCATCCGGAAATGTGGGTTTTTAGGAGAATTTTGGGGTTGTAGAGCAACTCACATGCGAATAAATAAGGCTTTTCAAAATAACTCTAGGATCATTGTGGACCTTTTTTTCCGAAACAGCTGTTCCGCAATTTATGCGAAAAGAAAAAATTATTTTTTCATAATTTTTTTTATTGTAGAAGTATTGGCACAGAAGCCACAATTTAAGTCTTGAAACAAGGCTCTACGAATACCATATTAAGTAGTTTTTATTTATATTTTTTTTTGTGGTATTTTTTTTTGCCAAAAATCTATTGATCAATTTCAATTGTCCAAAACTTATATTCTTTGCTCTTTTTAAGGCTCTATTACTTTTCCCAAAAACAACACCTTAAACGTGAAAAAACCTATTTTCGCTACTATTATTAACTTTTTTCCACCTGGACCGATTTTATCCAAAACAAATTCATTGAATTCCTACGATTTTTCTTTTAATTATCGCGTCAAAAAAGCGCAGGGTGAATATATTTCAACTTTTTCGCTATCCCTCCTGGACTATCGTCATATTATCGCCTTTAAATATTAATATCATCAGCAAAAGCTACTTTATGTGTATTTTACAATTACAGTTGGCAAATAACATTTTTATAAATGAGCAGTTAATGTAGGTTCAATTTTATTAATCAATTATTCTTGAATCGCAGACCCCATCAACACCATTAACAACAATTCAGATTTTTTCGAAATCCTTTTACTCGGAACGACTGATTGTGTCGAATATACTGCAAAATTAAAATCTCCCTTTTTTTTATAAATTCCAAAGAGAAATTTGTTTATCGAAAAAAAAACAAAATACACAAAATTACCTGCATTACCCGTAATCCGTGCTGCTCTTTCTACTTAAATAATTTCCTCAAGTACTTAATCACAAAACACACATGACCTTGATCTCAATCAATACTATTACTACCTCCAGGTTGTACTGGAGAAAATTTATTGTCAGTAAATAAATACTAAATACCAGCGAGCATAAAATATTCCATGAATTCCTTAAAACTTCAATCCTCTTAATACTTACCTTCGGAATGATACAATCGAAGAAAAAGTTTTCCTTCTCTTCTCTTTTTACTCTCCTCATCATTTCATCTGCTCTCAGCTTCGCTAGAAAGCAACCCCCATCTGCACCCCAACCCCCACCCTCTTGGTTTTTTTTTGCAGATAATATATTTCCATCAATTTTTCTTGCAAACTTACAGATTGATGTTTGCCAACATTACACAAGGCCTGAAGCCCCCAAGTTTTCCTGCTGATTTTGTTATATAGTCGGGGAAGGGGTTGAGGGTTCGGGGGGGGTTGACGTTTCGCTCTTATTTTATTCACCGATAAAAAGCTCAAAAGGTGTTTCCAATCGTTATTCCAAGTTGGGCTTAGCACTCCACATGAATGTCAGAAAGTCCCCATTACATCGTCTTTGGTTAAGAATGAAAATAAGAGCTTTTCCCTTCTGCCAGCCCAACCCCACCCCCGCCTAGATCGAGACCCCACTCCTGCAGGAATCACCCTCATGCTAGGACGCTTCTATTAGGGACATTATTACAAAGTTCAGTTTTATTAGGACAGTTTTATTTAGGATGATGATTTCTGGTCCTAAGTAGGAGCACCATGCTGAATCCGCATCGTCCTTATGCGTAGGAAGCAGGAAATGGCGGAGCGTGTGCTTCTTCACTCCGAAGACTCGCCTTTTATATACTCGGGAAAATATCAAATCTCGTGTTTGGCGCGTTTATGATGGTGTCTTAAAAAAGATGAAGAGCCCCGGGATGCGGCGGCAGATCCGTACCAGCCCCGGGGTCCGGGGTGCCCCTGTAATCCGGCAGCCAACCAAATTCCGAGCTGTAACGAGAAGTTAGATCAAAATTTGCGCTCCCCCTTTTACGATCTCTTCCCCCACCCGGCGGAATGCTGTAAAAAGCGGAGTTTTCGCTTTGCTCGGGACTTTTTAAAGTTATTCCCTCGTAAAGTGGGGAGCAAGGAGCTTTTTGCACTGATCACATCAAAGTTAATTACTGCCTGGTTCCAAATACTGACACTGGGGGCGCTGCGACCTGCCCGAGTGTTTGTGTGGAGCTTTTCTCCTCTCCTTTTTTCGGACAGAAAAATTCATCGCCGATGATGGAAAAACTTTTTGTTATTGCGGAAATAAATTTTCGCTTGGCGAATGAGATTTTCTCCTAGGAGCCGAGTCGGGATTTTCATCCATTCGTTTGTTTATGGAGATTTTGTTGGTGTTTTTTTGGTACATTCTCCAGAATATTAACCGTCGGTGTTTCTTTCTGGTATTTTGGCACTTTTCATGTGTTTTGATAACACACTTCGGCTTTTTGGGGATATTAAGTTTTTAAATGAAATGAAGTATATAAAAAGAAGATGCTGCGCGCCTTGAGGAATTTCGTTTTGTAAGCAAGCATCATCAGTTGTTGTTTATAGTTGGATGTTATTTTTCAAAATAAAATGCTTGGGAGAAGCGGCTTGGTTTTCGTTCGGCTTGGTTTTTGAAAATAATAACACAAAATATAGAATAACTTATTTTCTTAAACTTAAATGTATTTAGTAAATGCTCATCGAAATCATTAATAAAACTAATAACACTTAAACGCTGGGTTGGTATTCGACAAGCATATTTGGACCTTGTAGGTTTTCGCAATCGAAAACTATTCGACGTTTATAACATGTCGAAAACTCAACATAATTTGGATGAACTTCAGTTTATATTTCAAATTGTAATAGTACATTATACGCTTTATATTAACTTCACGGGTATATTGTATGTAGTATGTAAACTTTTTTTTTTTTTTTTTATGTGGCAGTGCTAAGCTCAGGAGCCACCCTTTGTACTACTAGTCCGTCATGTCATTTGTCACGTCATGGTGCAATGTCTAGCAGTAAGCTTAGGGGTATAGGTTAAGGGTTAAAAGGTACGGGGGGGTATTGAAGAAGGTGGTGATGAACCCTGCGTTTGAACTCTTGGATGTTGTAGGAGCTCGGAAATACTGACTGCGAGAGATTATTCCACAGTCGAGTTGTTCTATTAACAAACGAATTCATATCCTGTTGAGTGCGTGAAAGGGGGAGTTGCAGGTGGAGGGAATGAGACCCATGTATAGTTCGCGTGGCAATGCAGTCTGACCATTATGTAAAAAATCAAGATGGCGGTTCCAATATGGCGGCCGAATTTTGCAATTGTGCTTCCCGACCCCCGATATATGGGTATCAAATGAAAGGGTATGACAAGTAGAACACTATTTGCTACGTGGAGTCATCCAAATTCAAAACGGCGACCAACACAAAATGCGGATCACCTATTTCTTTACAACTAGGCCTGCAGCGCATCCCATTTTTTCGCTCGAAGTGACGGAAATGAAATAACCGGTTGAGACTAATTGCAAACGATAGAGGATGGAAAAATGCATAAACAGTTGATTTTGGCCGAAGTTTGGACTTGGCCAACATATAAAAAAATCATGGAAATGCCTTTTTTTCGTTAGTGCGGTTTGAACGAAATTTTGATATTGCAGATATCAATTTCAAATTTTAACATAGTCTAGTTTGACTAATTCCCTAAATATAAAACTTTAACCGAACTGGTTACATCATTTAAAAACAAAATGGCGAATGTTTAAAAAATTTCCAACAGATTCGTGAGATTTTTTTTTTCTAATCAAAAAGTTGTGTTATAGATATGTGAAATTCGCTCTTTTGGCTAAACTACATTGCAGCCAAATACTTAAGGCAGTTTTCTGTAAATTTTCAGATCAAAATGTCCTCCTGTTCAAAAGTTACAATAACATTTGTTGACACTCGACTTCGTCCGCAACAAACGTTCAGATTTAAAATATTTCCTGCTAGTTAATTTTTTTGTTAGAAAAGTACATATAAGTGTTTGATTTTCATCATAAATTTTTATCCGATTAAGGTTTGATTATATTTTCCTATTGGATAATTCATTTAATTTATATTCATTCCTAATGGCAAAGGAGTGAAGTGTTTTTTTTTTGTGATATCTTTTTAAACGAGCGCGAACTTGCTGCACTAGTAAGCAAAAAAGGAATCGATGCTCTTCTTGAGTCTGCTAACCAAAATAATTATGGTATTTCAAGAAAGTTATTTGCTGCCGTGATAGCAACTCTTTGAAACAAATCAAATTTCATAATGATTGTAGAAGTATATACAATAAAAAGGCGCGGACTAGTAAAAGTTCAGAATTTGATACTGATGGTAACTCACAGAAACGTATACGAAGCACGGTATCTTTTAACTGGGAGAATTTGTGTTTTATATGTAATCATGGTAAAAACTTATCAGCAGTAACATCGAGGCCATTCGAAATATGTGAAAATATTTTACAAAGCAACAAGGTGACTAAAAATGTCCGTGATTTACTTACCAAAACCCCGAATTTATTAGAGGTCAATGCCAAGTATCACAAACCGTGTTACGCGACATTTTGTAACGAAGCGAAGAATGCTGAAATCTCGAACAAAAGTGAGACAAAAAAAACGTTATTTGTGGAAAATATGGAAAAAGAATGAAAGCTTCTTGCAGAACGGAGAAATATTTTTTTTACCTGACTTCCATGCTGAATGTACAACAAATTTACAAAAGCAAGGCACTTGCAAGAATGAAGCGCAAGCAATACTCCCCCATGAAGTGAAATTAATTCTTTTGGAAACTGCTTCAGATGGTGTTATATTTCACTCAAAAAAAGGGTGTCCTGACATTATTTATTCGACAAATTGGACCATCTACGAATTACTGAAAAGAGAAAAAAACCGCCAAATGCAATCACAGCATATAAGTGATATTAAAATTGATGCTACAAACGATTCAGTAATTTAACACCACGCTGTCAAAAAAATCAGGGTAGATATCAACAAAATACCTAAAACTTGCGAATATCCGAACCCATCCGATTTGCAGATCAATTACGCACATAATTTTGTTCTATTTTAACGATAAAAAATTATATGTATGTATGTAGTTTTGCTACTCGTGTAGTTTGCAACGGCTACAATGTCGAGTGTCAACAAATGTTATTGTAACTTTTGAACCGGAGGACATTTTGATCTGAAAATTTACAGAAAACTGCCTTAAGTATTTGGCTGCAATGCAGTTTAGCCAAAAGAGCGAATTTCACATATACATATATAACACAACTTTTTGATTAGAAAAAAAAATCTCACGAATCTGTCGGAAATTTTTTAAACATTCGCCATTTTGTTTTTAAATGATGTAACCAGTTCGGTTAAAGTTTTATATTTAGGGAATTAGTCAAACTAGACTATGTTAAAATTTGAAATTGATATCTGCAATATCAACTGAGATATGGCGAAATAAAGTGAAAATTTCGTTCAAACCGCACTAACGAAAAAAAGGCATTTCCATGATTTTTTTATATGTTGGCCATGTCTAAACTTCGTCCAAAATCAACTGTATATGCATTTTTCCACCCTCTATCGTTTGCAATTAGTCTCAACCGGTTATCTCATTTCCGTCACTTTTTTCATTTCTAGACCACTTTTTGGGGATTCGCTGCAGGCCTAAACGTGCTTTAGTCCGGGGCTGGAGCTTTCCAGTGGTTTTGGCGTGATGTAACGGACTTTTCTGGTGGAACCGGTCTGAAATGACATCCCCAACAATATTTGGGGGGTGCGCAAGCATGAAACTCCCAGGAAAACTTTTGGTAGCCCAAAAACTGAAAAATTCACTAGAAATTCCCTGTTTTTTGACCTTTCTTGTTAAATATCTCTTAACGAAGGCTTCTAGGCGAAATTGCTGAGCATGTTTTGTTCGTTATTGGATTTGCTAAAACTCACCCTGAGGTGGATTTTTGAAATTTGAATTTTTGCATTGCAAAATAGCCGAAAACCGCGAAAAAAAAGTACCTCACTTTAAAGTTATCACAAGGAAAGGAGAGACCATTATCTTCCAATTTAATTTTGGAATTAGATAGTTAAAGGCATGATTAACTTATATCCAAAACCCGATCACGGTCGGTCAAATAGTTTTTGCATAATGCATTTTGCTATTAAGTGAATTTAAAAAGTTAAATTTGTTACTGCGCCAAAAGAAAAACTTCCATGTTGGACCTGATTTTTACACGTATGCTCTAAGACTCTCTTTACAATATCCAATCATTAAAATTCTGGTTTTTAAATTTTTTTTATAGTTATTAATTTTTTTAATATTTTTGGCAAAAAACTGCAACTAAGGCGTTTTTTCCACAAAAATTGCTAACTCGGCGACGCCAGGAATGCTAGGCGCGTTTCAAATTCGCTCGAAAAAGGAGTCAATTGTCACAGAGTCTATCCATTTCCTCCTGGGTCTACCTACTGGGATATCATAAGCCGTTTTGGGATACGATTGTGTCCTCCATCCTGATTACGTGGCCGGCTAGTCTCAGTGTGTTAATTTTTATTAAAGTTGAGAGTTGTGGGTCGTCAAAAATTTCATGCAACTCGATGTTGTATCTTCTTCGCCATATTCCATCCTCTCTGGTTGGACCTATTATACATCTGAGAGCTTTTCTCTCAAACCTGTTGACTCGTTCCTCTATGTCCTGGGTCAGAGTCCAAGTCTCGCTACCATAACACAGTTCTAGTCGTATTACTGTTTTGTAGAACGGGGGTTTCATTTTCCTGCGCACAAATCGTGATCTTGTGAGCAGTATTTGTTTTTGGGCATAAAAGGCTCTATTAGTCAGTAGTATTCGTCTAGTTATTTCTTCTTTTTCTTCGTTTCTTTTTGTGATTGTAGACTCATTCTAAACCTGCTCTGGATTGTTGGCCTTTTCTTCGTTTATCTTCAGGCCTATGTCCTTTGCCGCCTCTTTTAATTCGACATAAGCTTCTTTTGCTGCCAAAAAGGACCTTCCGACGATGTTCACGACATCCGCACAATCGAGTAATTGTACCGACTGGATAGATATTGACGCACTTCTCAGGACTGAGGAGGAATGTTTAATATTGCCTTTAGACGTTTTAGTAGCATTTTTTAAACTGTTCAGTTGGGAAGCAACGAAATTTGTCCATATGATGTTTCCTTTTCATTAGGTCGAAGAAAATGAAGAAACTTCAAAGGAAACATGGAACAACATAATAAACATTTCATTGGATCGTGTTATTTATATTCAGTTGGCAGATAACTTTCTTGCTTACAAATACTACTACTGGCATCCTTATTATATCAAACAGACGTTGAAATATGTTTCATCTTTTTGAAAAGTATTTCTGTAAATGACGTGCAAATCCCTTTTCAATTACCGGTGAAATATGATCTTTCCTACAGGTTGACAGAATTACAGATTTAAAACAAAACAACAAGCAAGTAGAAACTTTACTTAAGTAAAAATTTCGCTCCATTTTTCAAAATTTCATTAAAATCTGTCTCTACACAAATATGAGAGAACTTTCCTCCCCTTTTTGTGCATAAATTTCGCCCCCGAACCCTTTGCTCCGCGTGCACCTCGAACTGTCACAATATCTTGACAAATTAAAAAAAAGCAGTCAAGAATAGTGGAGAGAAAAAAAGAAGCATTCAGGAAGCAAACAGGAAAGAAAAGCGGAAAAGCTCCTGTTCTGCTTCTTCTTCTTGATACTCTCCTGCTGCTCTTTAGCCCTCCACTATTATACTCCGACGTGGAATTGTACCAATTTGTGTTATTGGAATGCTCACACATTCCGTCTCCTAAGCTGCTAAGTTGCCTCGATTCTGCTATTTCGGAACAATCGCCGTTATGCCGTATAAAGCTATATTCGTCCATTTACCGATATGTGTGCGAAAACATAAATCTTGGCACACATAAAACTGACGTGAGTGGATATTAGAACTAGATACTAAATGCGAAGGGGATTCTATGATGGGAAATTTCATCTGCCACCCCCTCCATCTACCCAACTTTTACGATGTCAGAAGAGCGGGGGGGGGGATGGCCATACTCCATACAATACACAGTGTGCGGCTATATGTTGGGGCTGGTATTGTTGCTTCTCAAAGTAGAAGGATGAATAGAAATATAGGCGAGTTTCCAAGAAAAGGGGGATGTTATGAGAGAGAGAGTGGAGTAGGGATCCTTTTTATACATGTACATATAGAATTTCAATGAGCATTTTATGGCGGGGGGATAGTTACGATGGAGAAAAGTTTTGAAAGCTTTTAATAAAATGCTCGGGGAGTAGTGTTACCATGTTCAGTTTGAATAATAGCAAATTACCTTTATGTTTTAGAGGGGGAGAATATTTAACGACCGTCATTTTAATTACTGGCTCAGTTCTCCACTAAAGTAATTATGAATGAAAGTGTAATTATACCAAAATTTAAGGAGACTTTCATCTAGTTCGTTCTAATTTTTATTTCACCTACCTCGTTTCGTGATAGTTTCTATGCTGGCTGGCTGCTTGAAAACTTCGAAGAATAATTTATTGTAATTTTTTAAGTGTCGAGCAATTTGATTTTTCCTTATATGGAAAAGTATTTTTTGTTTTTGTTCTTCGAATATTAAAAGATAATTTAGAGCCTTAATGCACCTTTACTTAAAAAGTTATGCATTATTTTTCATTTTTCATTTGCGCATTTATGGGCGCAAAAACACATAAAGTCGGGTCTTTCCGCGGGTCTTACCCACCGGGCTCGAATACTGTAGCCTAGCCGGTTAAATTCCAGGGGCTACTTTGCTGCTTGTGGCGTTCAAATAACCGGGATACATGTTGTGTAGGATTTAGCCATATCTTAGCGGACATGACATGTTTTACTTAATTTAACCCAGTTTTCTCGATAACACCGATATACCTCCTATCTTAGTAAGATAAAAGGATGTAAAGGTGGCGCCATACTCACGCCGTAAATTCACGGCGAGAATTCACGGTTGTTCACGGCGTGAGTCTGGAGCTGGCTTAATGACTGACTCAACTTTTATCTTCCTAGGAGTAACTTGAAGGCGTCCATTACATGTTCATGCAAGGGTCAATCAATTCCATCAGTCGTGATTGATGGAAATCCAAATATTCAGATATTTACATCAATTATCACCATAAACGGTAGGTTTTCGTCAATCATAGCAGTAACTGTGCTAAACTGACAGCTAAACCTATCGTTTAATGGACCCCTAACGTAGGATCTGCGATGGAATGATCGCATGTTTCAAATCGCGCATCAAGCCTCCTAATGCCTTGAATTTGTTAATATATACAAGTTCCTCCTCCAACCAGCCGCTCTGGCTACAATCTACAAATCTTAAATTCGGCTCCGCCTTGAATACAATTCGTATATCTAGACAGGCGCCCCAAAAACCACCTTGTCTTGCTTCGAGAAGGTTCAAAGTCGTGCCATCAAACTCATCGTACTAGTAGCGGGCATATTACTCGCACAATAATTCTTTAAATCGTAAATGATAAATTCTTTAAGCTCTGTACTGAATTGCTGTACAAGCATTTACAAGTAAAATTCGAAGGGACTCAAACCAATGCCCTTTTTGACTATAATATAGCAAACCCCTCTATCGTTCATTCTTATCATATGAGTCAACACTTGATTTAGACGAATCCTAGTACATTTATATAGCGAGAGTCTCCAGCGCTGATGTCGGGGAAGTGCGGATTGCCCCAGTGATAGAGAGGCACAGGCCATTCTTTGAATTTTGCTTAAATTGGTTATGAAAACCTTAAGCGTCGTTCTGGGCCACCAAACTAAAGCTCCATAAGTTACCATGGGCCTAATGATGGTGGTGTATACCCAATACATGGTTATCGGTTGCAAATCCCATGTGGAACCACAAGCTCTGCCGCAAGCTCACAGGGATCTGCGCGTTCTGCTCACCAGAGTGTCCATGTGCTGGTTCCAGTTGAGCTTGGCATCTAGCGTCACTCCTAAATAGTTCGCTTGTTGTGAAAAGCCTATAGTTCTGCCTGCGAGTGTAGGTTCCAAAAGTCCCGGTAGTGATCGTTTCCTGGTGAAAGGAACCAGAATCGTTTTGTCGGGATTGATTTTGAGTCCTACGCTCTCGCACCAGCTATAGAACAGATCTAGTGCCTGCTGCAGGCGCCTTGACATGGATCCTTCAGTTTCACCTGTAACTACAATGACGACATCGTCAGAGTAACCTTGGGCGAAAAAGTTTCGGCCGTTGAGCTGCTCTAGGAGTTCATCTACAACAAGGCACCAGAGAAGTGGCGATAAAACTCCTCTCTTTGGACAACCTTTTGCTATAGTGCCCTCCAGAGACCCCTCAACACGAAAGACTATTAATTTGGGAGTTCTCAGCATAGAGTCAATCCAGTTGCAGAAAATGCTACTTAGACTTCGTCTACTTAGAGCTCTAGCTATAGTATCAAAGGATGTATTGTCGAAGGTCGAATGTCTTCGACGCTCTTGCAGAAATTCCTCCTATTTCTTTTTGCTCGTCTGATCGCCCTGTTATAGGTGGTTAGCGAGCTTTTATAACTCTCCCAATTGCCGCTCTTCTTGGCTACGTTGAATAGTTTCCTCGTAGCGGATCGCAACTTGGACGTCCTCATCAGAACGGGGCAGTTATTGTTGTAAATTTCAGTAACCGCCTCCATAAGGAAGTCCGCGGATAGTTCTACATCCATCGTTGATTTGATTGAGTGCATGGAACCCTCCAATACGCTACTGAGTTCGCTCCGAAAGTCTGTCCAGCTCGTATAGGATTCCTATATGCACTCACTCTTTCCAAAGACTCACCTACCATAAAGTAAATGTGTCTATGGTCTGAGCACGATGGCTCATCTGAGACCCGCCAGTCACTCACGTAAGTGGCAACATGTTGAGTGGCTAGCGTGATGTCTATAAACTCACGCCTTCTACCGTTGCCGAAGGTAGGCTTCGTGCCGCGTTTTAATATGTATGTCCAGGTTAGTAGTTAAGAGGTAATCAAAAAAGTACATATTCATCCCTCTTGTTCACTCCACTACTGCCCCAGGCATCATGATGGGCGTTCGCATGACATCCTATGATGATCTGTACACTGCTCCTGTTAGAGTGACCCACGATATCCTACTACTATTGTGGTCCAACGGGTACCACGCCAAGTTGAATTTTGAATTTTACCGCCCTTCATTCCAAGACTAGCCCAGTCACTTTATACAAAAAAAAAAGGCAAAACCTCTGAAAAAATGCAACTGGAGATTTATCAGCGGGATTCTCTTTATTTTGGGGTCACAAATAATTTCCCAAAAGTCCATAAAGCCAACTGACCGGCTACTCGAGTTATAGGGGGTCAAAGGTCACGAAAATCTGTTTTTCTCAAACATCTCATTAACTGTCGGATTTACGTTAATTTTGGCTACATAAAATTTTTTCGTATAAAATGTATCCTGTATAAAATTTACGTAACACCAATAGGTTTCGAGATATGGCGTTAAGAATACTCGGGCATTGCACTGCATTCGTTTCCGTACCACCTTTGTTTGAAGTAGAATGCAAGGCGCGTTTTTTTTACATGGTATCCCCAGTAGGCCTAGTCCATGGGTTACAGGTTATAATATAATTTTGTTTATTGTTGTTAATTTTCGCTGACTTCTTCTTCTACATTTCCGTTTATCTCTTCTATATCCAATTCTTCTATATTGTCATCTTCATCAATAATCACCTCAGCGGAAAATAATGAGATGAGGTCGTCGTCGACTTTTGGGAAATTATTAGTGACTCCAAAATAAAGAGAACCCCGGTGGAAAATCTCCAGTTGCATTTTTTTTCCAAAGGTTTATGTATAAAATGCAGAATGCAGAAAAGTAGGGTTGCCATGTTCTGTAGCTTTTGGCTCTTATCGGGGCCCGTCGTGTCTCAATTCGATGTCCGGGGATTCAACCATTGCCCCTGAGTTGAACGATGGTAGCGCCGACCACATTTCGTTATTTTCCTCTGAGATGAGTGTTGATGAAGATGACCACATGAAAGAAATGGAGATAGAAGAGATAGAGAGATAACCAACAAAATTATTTCATACCTTGTAACCTATGGACTAGGCCTACTGCGGATACTATATAAAAACGCTGCTTGCATTCTACTTCAAAGGTGGTGCGGAAACGAATGCAGCGCGATGGCCGAGTTTTCTCAGCCCCATATCTCAAAAACTATTGGTTCTACGTAAATTTTGTACAGGACTTTTTTATGCAGATTCATCTCACGAACAATCTTTACTTAGCCAAAAATTGCGTAAAACCGATAATTTACGAGATATTGGAGAAAAGGAGATTTTAGGGACCTTTGACCCCCCATAACTCGAGTAGCCGGTCAGTTGGCTTTATGGACTTTTGGGAAATTATTTGTGACCCCAAAATAAAGAGAATCCCGCTGATAGATCTCCAGTTGCATTTTTTCAGAGGTTCATGTATAAAGTGACTGGGCTAGACTGTGTAATAGAAAAAACTAAAACTGCACCAATGTTTGAGCAATAACCAAAGATTAAACTATTGATATTTCAATTCAAATTTTTCAATCCGATACTGTAATATATTGTGTTATGTATATATATGTGACATGAGTACTTTTCAGTAGCTTTCTGAATATACAAATTTTCTTACTTTACTTTCAATATCCTCCAACACACTCCGCAAGTCTTTCATCTGCGGTTATTAATTTTAAATAAGTTGAAACACGCTTCCTCTAAAAAAGTACTTATGTCTCCTATAAATAAATGTGTTCCGTTGATTACAATCTATTCATACAAAACCGAAAGATTTTTTTCCTTCAAATCACACAAAACTTCCAAAGCTTTGATATGGCAACACTTACCAACGTGGGGTTGATAGCCTCAAAAAATGTTCATCTGTAGGATTCTCCCCCTCCTCTTCTTCCATACCACCTGCTTTTTTCAATTGTCCCAAATTTTAGTATTTTTTTATATCGAACAAAATTAGGAAATATCTTCATCTCCCTTTAGCAATCTTTAAAATATCTGAAAATTTGTTATTTTCCTTTATGATAGTTTTTTCGGGAGAGGAAGAGCGAGAGAAAAGCTCCATTGGTTAAATGAAAACCTCGTCCTAAGTCGTCCTAAATAAAATCCCTTTCGGGCAAAAACGTAGATGGCTCCACAGGAGACCAATATTAAAGCCTTGAGAGAATTCATCATCGTTTTTGTCCCGTATCCTCTCGTAATGTAAAGTGAAGCTTTCCTGTTATAAAATTTGGGGAGAGAGAAAAACGGGTAATATTACCCCACCCGATCGTTTCCGATTATTTCTCGTTATAAGCGACGACGACGACAGCAACAACAAAAAATAATGCAAATCCTTCCCACCCATCCTTTTTGGGAGGCCTCCCGCATAGGGGAATTGGGGGGAAAAGCTCTGCCTGTGCTTCGTTCGTTACTACATAACGGTATATAATAATTTTCAAACAAAAATATAGGGTTTAGAGATTGGAGGTTTGAGCATCTGATTTTATTACGGTGAGCTTTTACCAAATTTGTTCCTTGAAAGTTTCTTTGCTCTAATATCATGGGGTCATACCAGAGTATAAAAGAGTTATTTCGAAGGGAGGTATAACAATAACGAAAAACTTACATCATATTACGAACTTTATTTTCTTTGTTTTTTCACTTGGTATGTTTTTGTTTTTGGTTGTTCAGTATCTTATATTATTAGCAATGAGGCCCCAATTCCAAATGACGAACTGCGGCTTTGTTTATCAGATTTTTAGGTTTGAGAATCCTTTAAGATCGAGAACAAATAAGCAGCACAGGAGTTGAGAACAATCTCTTTCCACTTTTCATTTATTCTTTCTGACAAAAGGAAAATGAAGATGACGAAGAAGAAAGGACAAAAAAAAACACAGATCCATTTCATGTCCTGGTGCTCCTGTGTAGAAGATTGGAAAATTTGGTTTCAACTTGGGCAATTTCAAAGTTTTTTTTCTTTTACTATAAGCAGTATGGAAGTGATATCGCCAGCCATGGTGGGTGGCTTAGTGATGCGGCAGCAGACTATGGTGACTTAGGGCTTGGTGTAGGCGCTTAAAGCTTTTGGGCCTGGTACTTCTGTGTATTTTTAATTACTTTAGAAATTCATTTTATTTGTTAAGATTTAAGAGAGAGATTCTAGGTTCGTTTGTAGTTCTTCGTTTTTTTCCCTTTTATTTCGAGAATTAATTGAAAATTATATGAATTCTTAATTATTTCCAATTATAAATGAAAAAAAAGATACTGAAATATATTTATTTCGTTCTTAATCAAAATTTCAATTAAACTTTTCGGGTTTTTTTAAACGTATTAATTACAAGTTAAAAATTCAAACATCTTACCGAAAAATTCTGTCACTAAATTGTCGTTGTCGATTGTTTAAAACTCGTATAAAATGCAACAAGAAGCAAAAGTTTATATTCCAGACGATTTTCATAGTTACAGAGAAAGATTATCCTTATTTGCCTTTTTTATGGGATTATTGTAAATTCGTTTTGGGGAATCGATAGCAATTTTTTTTAAATTGTTCTGTCTGAGTAGCAATTATTGGAATGGCTGTCTACTAGCTAGATGTATTGAATTTATTCAGAAATGAAGTAAGCTCGTTCATATAATCTTTTCGCAGAAGAAGCAAACAACTATGGTCATATCATTCATATCGAAAAGCATGTAAACGTAATATGTATGAGATTCGATGGCAAACAAACAAACTAGGGTAGAAATATTGATTTGAAGCACACTTCTCGGGCGCAACCATTCATTCAAATTAGAGTGCGACTTCTGCTTGGCAGCTAATAGCCCACTATCTAACGTGACCAAAGTTGCCTAGCCAACCAACCAAGTTCCCTGTAGTAAACGGAATTTATCCCATTCTACTACAGGTAGACATAATCACTCCTTACTATGCAAAATATTCAGGTCTTCCTTCGCACATAGTTATATCTAATCTGTCTGGAGGAATGTCAACAGATCTCCTGCCAAAATGCGGGCTAGTCCAGTGCGGTAACACTGCACAATCTGCTGCTCAGGCTATAACGTGCAGCACAAACTGGTGTCCTCCAGCGATATAGAGCCAACTTTCGACAATATAAATTTTCATACTATAGCTAGGTCTCTAAGTAGACCCTCGATTTGGTGGGATATACCCACCATCATAAGCTTTAGTTTGGTGGCACAGAATTAGGCGAGTGCAGATACCTTTTAAAAAGGCAAAAATTGTAAAAATTAATAACGGCATGAAAAATGCTGGAAAGGGAAGGAAATATAGGGTCACTAACGAGAAAACAGAGGGAACTTTAGGGGGTGGAACTAGTTTTTCAAGATTTTCAACGAAACTAGACCTCCTATCGAAAAAAGTTGAACATAAAACTTGTAGGGAATAAAAAGATCTACAACTTTGAAAACCATTTTTTCACATAACCTCAAATTTTCCGAAAAAATCGAAAATGTTGCTTTAACCTTAAGCCTGCTGGACTACTTTCTGTTGCTGTTGTTTAATATGTTTTTGAGGTCCTGGTGTCTGTGGGCCAGCATATAGATATCATCCGTGTAGTCGAGATCCTTTAGGCCTGAATTCCTCTGTCGCTGACGTCGGTCGCGTACGTCGGTCGCGCGTACGAATATACGTTGTGTTCTATAAAGCACCACACTGTGACGCGACATCAGCGACGCGCGAGTTGCTACGCGCCGCGTATGGCGCGCGTCGGTCTCGCTCGTCAGCGCCGCGTACGTCGGTCGACTGACGCGCTATAGAACTATAGAGCGTCCTCACTTTCCCGACCGTCGGCTAAATGGTACGCGCGCGCGTGTAGTCGCCATGAACATTGATACCGAACGTGTGATTGCCGAGGTGCACCTGCGTCGGTATCGCACTACGGATGTTTTCATTGGTGCTGATGGCCAGCGCGCTACGCGACTGACGGTGCACGACCGACGTCAGCGACAGAGGAATTCAGGCCTTAGGCGGTCTAGCAAACCCCATTGTATGCCGCTTGTTCTACTATCTAGAGCGCCCGCAAGGATGACGTTTATTACTATAAGAAATAGTAAAGGCGAAGGTAGGCATCCTTGTCGTACTACTGAACTCACCTCAAAGCTGTCGGATAATTTTCCATTTTGGAGAACTCTGCACTTGGAATTGTTGTATAGGGCTTCTATCAATTCTGTTATTTTATCAGGCAGTCCACGTTGCCGTACCATATAAAAATCCTATTGACCGAGTCGAACGCTTTCTCATAGTCTACGAAAGCAAGGTAAAGAGGGGATCGTAATTCATTAGACTTCAGCTTCCTTGAGACTTTCTAAGAAAACAATTTCGAAATCCAACAGAAAAAAACATGGCCGCCTAAGATATAGGGGTATTTCACGAGTTCCATGTATCTCGGGTTTTATAGGTGATACAACCCCGTGCGAGGACCCAAAATGTTGACAAGGAAATTCTCTACAACTTTAGTTCTTACAAAAATGTTGACTCGTTAACCCTTTGAAAGTTGTTCAAGGCCAAAATTTCACCCAAAAACTGGAATTTTCAAAAAAATTTAATCAGTCAATACAAACCGTTATTGCTTACAAAAAGTCCTCTTGTAATTTTTTCAAAAACTTAACCCTTTCGAAGTTATTCCAGGTCAAAGTTTGCAAAAATCACTTTTTAGCCAAAAGATCACTGTCAAGTCGGTTTTTTTTTTTTTTTTTTTTTTCAAAAATGTATTTTGTAGGCAATAATGTTTGGTATAAGTAGATGAAAAAAATGTTTTTCCTACAAAATAAAACTTTTGAAAAAAAAAAAAAAAAAACAAAAAAAACAGTTTTTGAGTGATTTTTAACTTCTCAATAAAGGGAAGTTATTGTAATCGGTCCGAAAATCGAAATCGAAAGTTTTAAGCAAAAATTTGAGAGGAAGTATGTGTGTGTGTGCGTAGGTATGTGGTCATTTTTTCCTGCATGATTATCGCGCGAACCAAAAAAGGGAACGACTACGTTAACGGAAATATGATCTGAAAAGATTTTCATAAAATTCAGTCGAGCCGCTTTTTTTTGTTTAAACGACTTATGTGATTTTTGTACCTAATCAATATCGCGCAAACCAACAATGATACTGACTTCGTTCAGATGCCAATCGTAGCGTACATATTACTGAAGTTATATTTTGAAAAGGTTTTCATAAAATTTGTTTGACCCGTTTTTTGGTTTAAACTACATAAGTAATTTTTGTACCTGCACGATATCGCCCGAACCACAAAAGATATCGATTTACTTTAGGTGTAGTTCAAAGCGTATGAACGAAAATATAATCTGAAAAGATAATATTCGGTCGAGCCGTTCTTTGGTTTAAATGACATAAGTGGTTTTTGTACGTGCACAATATCGCGCGAACCACAACAATGATATCGACTTAGTTGAGGTGCCGTTCGAAGAATATTAACGAAGATATGATCGGAAAACATTTTCATAAAATTCGGTCGAGCCGTTTTTTTGTTTAAACAACGTTCGTGATATTTGTACCCGCACGATACCGCGCAACCAAAAACTATATCGACTTTTTAGAGGTGCTGAAGAAGAATATTTACGAACAAATGATCTGAAAATTTTTTTATAATATTCGGTCGGGCCTTTGGAAAAACTTCGGCGAAGTGTCAGAAAGAACTTAAATTGATAAGTTTTGGTAATATGTAATAATCTCGATGGTATGAGACTCGTTCTAAACGAAGTGAACTTTTTGGATTCTGCACAGCGATAGCTTTCCAACAAAACATTGACAATTTCCTAAGAATTTCAATTTCCTATGAATAATTTTAAATAATTTATTAATTTCAATAGTTTTATTTCATTACTATTTTGAAGGCGCAATTGATTTCTAGGTTAAGGTCTTCTTGATTTGCATGAAACAGCCCAAAAAGAGTATTCTTACTTTGATATTTTATCCCCACTATTCAATTTTACTGTCAAAAATCTCCAGATTCCACACACTTATGATTCCTTTGTGACTTCCCAGTGAGAAATGGAGTGTTCCAATAGCCATGTCTGAGCACTCCTTAAAAAGCTTGCAGCGCTCCCGTGCCCATACCAGTTCCATTTACTTTTTCACATAGCATGCCATTGCAGAGGAACATACGTCTGGATGCCAGAAAGCGTATGTGGATGCCAGAAAGCTTTTATTTTTGTTCGGCTTTTGCAATTGCTTTTTCGTCTTTTTCCAAGCGCGAGTCTCGATTTTCTACGCAGTCCCCATACTAAGTGCTAACCACAGCCCAATGCTGCTTAACTTTTGTAATCGAACGTAAACCGGGTCTACTGATTATGTTAGTAGCACGATTTATGGCCATTAAGATAATTGCCAATTTTGCACGTTCTATAAAACTTCTGAAAACTCCAGCAATGCTCCCTTGGAAGCATAATTTACAGTGCTCAAAATAAGATCCCCAGAACAGCGCTCGCAATTTTTCCTACTGTGTTATGACTGGTTTTAGAATACTGCTATTAGCCAATAAATTTCATCCGAACAATTTCATCCATGATTGTCATCAATCAAAGCAATATTAGTTAAAACCCTCGTGATTTAGGGTTTTCACGTCTTCGAAGACACCTCCTATCAACAAAATTCGAAAATGCTCTTTCGACGAAAACTAGATTCGCACGAATTGAAATTATGTTCGAACTAATAATAAACTTTGTGTTTGTTCAAATTATTTTCTTTATTTAAGAAACTCACGGCTGAATGGTGTTAACCTCATTTGGAATCGTACGTTATGCTCCACATTGAAGGAATAAATATTTTCCTCAAAACCAATTTAATGATCCCTAATAATCGTACTTTTCAAGGAATTCTCCGACTAACATTTGAATTAATTCTTACGTGTATCAATTACCATTTCCACAACTTTGAAGCTATTATTGCTTATAATTAACAGTTCTACTGCTGCTAATGTGGAGTGAAAATTGAGTGTGCATGAAGTCTACATATTGTTTGTAACAACACACCAACAAAATCAATAGTCTACTTATATCGTTAATAACTAAAGCTATTTTCGTATTCGATATCCCTGATTACGATTCGATACGTGTAGTTGCAATTATTCGAGGTGGTTTATTTGATTATTGATTATAAACCTTCAAATTATTCAAAAATAAAATAACAAAATACAAAGTTGGTCTATGTGTGGGTGGTGTTGCTACACACACATCTATTGAAAAACTGACTGTCAAAATACCCAGAAAAAAATTTGAAATGAATTTCGAAGGAAATCGACAATTTTTCAAACTTTATAAATAGATATTCAAATCCCAACCAGAAGAAGAAAACATCATCGTGAAATCCCCCATTGGTGGTGGCTTATTAAAATACAGAGAAAAAGTGTGGTGCTTCGTCTTCAATTAATTCGTAAGCGCAGCAATCCGACAAAAACAGGAAGTAAACGCAGAATTCCAAATGAAATCGTGAACTGCACTGCAACGCACCCACGTGACAATCGGGGCCATACTTTGCTGCAGCTGTTACAAAACGAACACAGACCGAGAACTGCAGCACACTCTATGGTGTGGTGACGCGGAGTGCACTTCTGAAACGGCGGGTCATTGTTCGTTAAATGCGTTTATTATCCATCTTTGTTCTACGGAGGTTGGAGTTTTGTAAAACGTCTTATCTCCTCCAACAAGCTCAGCTCTTTCTCTCGGAAAATTTTCAAAAGACTCTGTTTTTCTTTTGAGTGATATTTTTTACGGGACAACCGATAGCGGGACAATTACTTAGTCGAAGGCTGCATATCATAGACGTGGGACAGATCTCATATATGTATATACATAAGTGAAGACGTCTCACAAATCTTATTACCAAGTCGGTCGGCGCGGCTGATATGAGTGAAAAGTGTCATGCTGCATAAGAAGAGGCTTCCAAAGAATCTCTACGTATGAACCTCGAAAGACTCGCATTTAAAATTGCAGCGCGCAGCAGCAGAGTCACAAAGTGAGCAACAAGATCATGCGCAACAAGTGAGTGACGACGCGATCGGAGGATCTTCCGCAATTGCGCCTGCGCCGGCCACCTATGCTGCTATATACATATAGGAATATATGTGGCTACTATCCGCTGCCGCTGGTCGCATGGACAATCTTGGTCTGTGACGGACCACGGCTCCTCGGTGAGGGTTTAATTATTATATCTTCCTTCAAGTGCGCGTGCTTTGCTTACGCAGAAGTTGAGAAGGCGGCTTTAAGGTGGATTAGCCTCGTCTTTTCTCGCTGTTGAAAGATATTTTCTTCGCAGTTTGTTTCATTCAACTTCGTGTCGTTGCTGCAACAGAGACAACAACTAGCCACAACACGCGAAACACTTTGCGAGCCGCAATGGATCGACTTAACCTAAAGTCCGAGGATGTATATATTGTTAAGCGTTCCACGACTTTTTCTTACTTAATTTCTTTGGGGAAATTGTTTTTATTTCTTCGCTCTTTTCGCCATTTTCCATGCCACTTAGTAGATTTCTAAATTCTTTTGGAATATATGGGAAATATTCACGTTTAGTAGCGAATTCTTCTCTTCAATTTTAAATTCTTTTTGTGTAGGATATTTTATTTATTTTGTGGTTTGTGCGTCTAACCTTGCGCGTATTATCCAAGAAAGTATACAAGTAATATGTAACTCTCTACAGTTCTACAGCGCAACAGTAAAATGACAGTAAAACCGGATCGGATATATTTTTAGCAAACATTGAATCTAGAATTTTTTTAAATATCTTTAAGATTTCCACTCAATTATTGGCAATTTCAGTCTAATATATCTATTTTTTCGAAATTTTTTCAACTTGCTCCACTTCTATCGATGAAAAATTGTTTCTTCCCGACTTTTCATTATACTCGATCTTTTCTGTCGTTTAATTTAATCATTATTAAAAATACAACTACATTTATCAATTAATCATTGTGATTGCAGATCACGATTAAATCAAATATTCAATGCGGTCCAGTTTACGACTGGAAATTGTGTAGTAATCATTACAATCTGATACATTTCGATTATTTAGGTTAAACGATTTCTATTTATTTGCTATGATGTGAAAGACAAACCTGTATCCATCACAGTAAAGTCATGCTGTTTAATTTAAAACTAATTTTTTTCACTTTAGATATCTTTGGAAATCATTGATTTCATGTTTTTTTTTTGTAGTATCACTGGTAAATCGAACCTTAAATCTCGGTTTTGAACAATTCATACAATAATTTACATTTAAATATGAGCGCTATCCAACCATCCAATGGCGCTACAGCCCAAATCGTGCCTTGGCCTCCTCTAGGGCATCTCTCCAAGTTTGACGGTTCCTTGCAGCAGCTCTCCAGTTCAGAATGTTGAGCATTGTCTCTGCGTCAGCCGTCACAGAGTCTATCCATCTCCTCCTGGCTTTACCTACTGGTCTATTTCCTGAAATTTTTGCCACCATAAGCCGTTTTGGAATACGGTTATCGTCCATCCTGATTATACGGTTAGCTGCACATTGACGGCTTTTCCCAGCACAGTTTTTTTTTATGTGAAAGACTAGAGTCACAGGAAACGCCCTTTATACTGTGTCGCCAATCTATTTTCTTCATATAGAGTGCAATGTCGAACAGCAGCTCTAGACGGGGAAGAAAGGAACTGTCACAACCTACCCGCGATATTTTTTAGTCCACCTACTTCCAACCATTACTATCGCGACTTTTGACATCGGGGCATCGAGAAACAACTCGTTGGAGTGTTATGCCTCCTGAAACGAGTTGAATCTCATCAACCAACCGATGACATGCGCTTTTTGGTGGAGCGGGGAAGGGCTAAGGAAGGCTATGACAGGAGCGATCAGGAATGTAAAGAGGGAAGAAGAAAGAAGGAAAGTTATGTGGGTGGGAAATTGGAAAAAGCGAAGGATCGGGGGGCTGGCCGGGATTCGACCCCGGGACCTCTGGAATAGTAGCCAGGCGCCTTACTCCCTAGGCTACCGAGGCCCCCAGTTCTATGCTCCGCAAACCACGGGTGTTTAAAAAAGACATACTCGGTGTCCTCTTTATCGTTCCATAATTCTGGGTAGTACGGTGAATTGTACAACCTAAAACGGTGAAGTTATGTCCTATAATCTCAGTAGCCACTCAGGAAATGCGTTAGGCAGTACCTCACTTCCCCATGTTCCTCATAACCCTTCTACACATTTGTTATCAGTTGATTGACCCTTAGTAGGCTCGCTCTACCTCCTCTGCCATGTTGCGATGGACTAGCCGTTACCTAGAATCCGTCGCACTATACCTTGAACTCCTCGGTGCATATTACGGGTCAAACAAGCTCCTGCCGCCGCCAGAAGATTAATGGGAGTCATCCCTGCTATGAAATATGCTGTTTTAACAGACATAGTACGGTATGCACGCACAGCATGCTTGAAGGGAACGCAGAGTTTATTTTCCTCTTATTAGCAGATCCAAAGCCGATGCCCATACTGGCGGTGTGTACAATAGGGCCGACCAAGCTACTCTCCTGGCCTAGGGACCTCACATACGCCAGCATCCTCGCGCATTTTTCTGCCGTGCCCGCCAACTGCAACCCCAAAGTCGAACATTCGGTCAATTGGTATTGATGATCTGATCACCTACTTTCACCGCTGTGAGCCCCACCTTTGTCCCCTGCGGTAGTTGCGGCGAACCCGATAGCGACCGCTACTCACGGGAGACGTAGTGCCAGTTCTCCATCGTACGTGACTATTCTCAGGAGGATCCTTTTACTTCTTTACTAGCTCGTCCAACCGTGCTATATCCTACTTTCTGTGTATACAATTTTATCAACGCCTTCACGATCTTATTACTAGCTGCTCCATAATCGGGCAACCGCAATGATTTGGTGCTTCCTTAGCTCGAGCGCAATAAAAGAGAGACGATGGCGAGCCTGCCAACTAAGGTTGAAAATTACGAATTTGAAATAGTACAATTCTTTATTAACCTAGAGTCAAAAGATAGAAATGCGTTCTCGGTTGCTAAAAGCCTACAAAACCCGTCAAGGATCTTCGAATCCGCAAGCATCTAGCGGTAAAATCCAAAGCTATTGTTGTGTAAAACGATACCACATATGGAACCGAGGCATGGAAATCATTCGAACCTTTATCGAAAATGGAGTAGTTCGGAGAATTGTTGTGAATAGACTCTACAATGACGAAATCTACGAGCCCTAACGCACAACGCAACATACCTATCAAGAACAAACACTAATTATGGTTGGATCAATGATTTCAATCGTAAACATCTCTCAACAACAATCTCTTACTATGTTTCTCTCAGCCAATTCCTTCGCATGATTGAGCATTTGAGAAGGTTTCTTTCTATCTGGTGCCAAGGGCCGGTGGGGAAATCCACACCCTAAATATTTCATCTACACATGACAACCCTAAACGCTGGTGGGCCCTCTCGGTCGCACACAAGCAAACCTTCTTCTACGAAAACTAAATATATTATATTAGAACTATTAAGACCTTATAACTGTATAGCCTAAGCTTTTTAAACCCCACCAGACTAGCACTTTGAAAGGGAATTGCTTCAGGGGCATGCCGCGTCAAAACCCCATGTATCAAATGATGGGCATGCCGAAAGAGTTTCCTCATGAACACCGCTCAAAAAAAATCAGCGATACTGAAAATACGCCTTATCAGTTTTTCATAACGGCCCTAGTAGGCAAACGTTATTTCAAATGAAATGGGGCAATATCTGCCTTACGTAATCGGAAAGCCTTTTAAAAAGCTTTAAAGAAATACCCGACCTCACCGGCCGAACTGCGCAAGTTATGGGCCGTCCACACTACGCGGACAAGTACAATTCCCACGCGCTTTTCACCGTACGGCCTCAGAAAAAAGCGCGCATGAGCATTTAATTTTATGAATCGTGAGTAAATTGAGAAAACCGTCAAGAAGCCCGTGTTGTGTGGACGTACAATGTACCTTTTTAAGCACAGCCTTATGTCCGCGCAGTTTGGCCGTACTGCCTTTGCCATTAAAAATATTGCAAAAAAAGCCATTAAACTCTATATGAAAAAAAGAGGCAAAAGCGCGTATGACAAAAGTCCGCGTAGTGTGGATGCACCATTAGAGCTAATTGGCGAACTCAACTATCCCAGTTCGCATGCAATTTCCACAGGATAAACAAACCTCAGTTCGCCCAACTGGTCTCGAACTGAAGTTGAAGGTAAGGGAGTAATGAACTGGCATAGTGGAAAGCCATTCCATTGAGCTTTTGCATTTCTGACTTCTGGCGAAAAAGCAACAACAATTTCAAACACGTATGAACATGAGCTGGACTTTTGCTGATGAAGCCACTTATGTAGATTAAACTACATTATTGAACTGAGGTTGTTGCAGCCGGGGCATTGAGCAGTTTGACTCATACAAAACTTTAATTTGTGTTGTTGCATTGCTTCATATTTCTGGTAATTATGTTGGTGACCATGAAGCATACTCTATGGATCGGTCCTGGTTCCATTGACGTTATTAGCACTCAATTGATAGACCGATTTGGGTAAACGACACTCGCATTTAAAAATATAAGGTTTTCAACACTTGCGCAGTTATTACTCATTTATCCACGCCGAAATTCTCAAATTTTTCGAACTACCTTTTTCCACTCGGAATCGAGGAGCAATGATTTTTTATCAAGGAGGTTAAATGGGGCATTTCTTATAACGAGGTACGAATGAGGCAAGGCTTTAGATCCTTTGTGCGGGTCTATAAAGCAATCCACATGGGTCAGTCGGGCAAGGCACATAGGAGCCCTATCTGCACCCCTACCAAAATACTAGTCGGGCATAACCCCATAACCAAGGAATTTAAAACCATATATAACTTAATGGTTACCTGTTTGCGTGCTCCCACTCACAATGACGTTCCGCCGCCCCTGTCTGGCGCTACATCGCTTAGCGGTTTTTTTGTGCGTTGTTGCTCCGATTTCTGAGAGGCTCTGAGAACTCCGCTGGATTTTTTACGATCGTTTGCTACCATTGTAACAGAATAGGCCTGATAGTATCTCGTCCTCGCTCTACTCCTATACCAATCTGGTATGAAGCTATGCCTCCATTCGATAGAATCCAAATTTGGGATGTACTGGTATAAAATAATAATGCTAGTATTGTCTGCGACTCCACTTCTTCGTAAGGATGATATTTGTCTTTTTTCTGGGCATATTCCTCCTACTAATAAGGGAATTGTATATTCACTGCAATCAAAATAATTGGCTTCAGCCTGTGGGGTCAACCATTTTTGTAATTGATATACCAATGTACTGATTTACGTGATTTGCATAATACAGATATGAATATTACTTTCTGTTATATCACGTTTCACTATCCAAAGCAGATTTTAACAATTTTTTATAATTTAAATCTAAAATTCATAACATCCAACATCAACAAATATTGTTTAATATGAGGCAATCCTTAATAATAAATCTATCCATTTAAAATAAAAATAAAAAAAAATTTGAACATAAAACATAAATAAAAGCGAAGCAATATAAAAGTTTTCATTTAAAATTTAGCATCAAATAAAATCTTATTACTAAAAAAGCTTCCTGCTGAAAAAAAGTAATTTCAAGGATGATAAGGTAATTTCCAACTCGTATATATCTTCCCACCCACTCCTTCTTGCCCACACCCCTGCCATTGCACAGCAAAAACAACAACGTAAACGTCCAATTTTGCCTTCCTAACAAACTCATTACACCCCAGCCATTTGTTTCCATTGATTTTCCCTTGACTTTTCTTCACACTTCTGAAAAGGGAAACCCCCTTTTCCTCACTCTCTCTCTCTCTCTCTGGCTCTGTTTCGCTCTACTCCTATACTATATGTATATTTTTTGGGCCAGAGGAAGCCTTAATAATCATAATGTGTGAAAGTGCTTGTACGCAAGAAAAAAAAAATAAATGTTTCCTGATCATATTTCAAAATTCAATCTCCATTAAGGGCTATTCCAAGGCTGTTAGAGGATACCCAAAAACGACATGAACATTTCTACTTAAGCACTTTTCCACATATTTATTCGAACTGGCTGAATCCTTTTTCCTCCTGGCTCGTTATTTTTTTATACAACGAAAATATCGGTCAGAACATTTATCGCATATTAAACTGAACCCTTTGCTGAATGATGCAATTTTTTTTCAATAATAAATTTACAAAAATGTCATACGCAAGCTGTTGCTGAACTTTTTTTCCTGGCCGCTATAAAAATCATTGACCATTTACGTAAAAATAATAAAATACATAAGGATTACTAAAAGAATTATGTTTTATGCCCGCAGCGATGGAAATACTAAAATTTAAAATTTTAATTCCAGTTAATTGTCCGCATAACGTTGAGAGATCCATTTCCTCGCAGGAGGAAGGATACTCACGGAAGTCACAATTTCCACTAGAAATGAAATATGATTAACGCAGTGTCCATAAATAACAATAAAAATGGTCTCTCTCACGAAAAAAACTCAACGAAAAAGTTATAAATATCCTTGTAGTTAACATTGTTTCCGGAGTATTCCTTTTTTCCGTGAAATTAAAAATCCTGGCGCAATAATGTTAACAGCATGCGGCCTGAAAATGGATCTCATTCCTTTTATCACAAGGAAATTTATTGAGACTGGACGACGTCATATCTGCGAAATTTCAACATTATTTTACTCTGCATGTACAGAGAAAGACGCAAGGATATGAAACATTGGAAAATCTTAAAATTGGAAAAATTTTATTCACAATGCTTTCACAAAAGAGTTAATCTCGATGCGGGCAACTATGTGCTTTTTATGAGTAATTACTTTATTTATTGTTTAAAAAATATGTTACAGAAAAGGACTATGCAAAATTCTGAGGTCACTCATTGTTCGTTATGTTACTTCGGATTTCTTAATAACTTGTTTAAGTGCATCGACCTAATTATAATGGTAAAATCAGCTCAAGGAAAAAAAACCGGAATCCTTAACCACAAAGTTCAATTATCTGATAAGTTTTCAGATTGTCAACGAACCAAAGAAATGTTGTTAAAAACGTGAAAAGAAGATACGTCGTAAACATCAACCAAGATCTTCAGGGCCGCGAACAACAACAAGGATAATTCTTACATCACCGAGGATTCTCAGTATCTTGAATCAAGGATTATCTTTAGCCGCAGTCCGCGATATTTTTACTTTTATTTATATCAACGAAGTTAATCCTTACTCGTAATTTCATGACGAACGTCATCTACTATAGCCCGGTTTACATCCCAAAGTCAAAGTGGAAATGCACTTTTAAGCTCTTTTATCGCACAGAAAATTCTTATTTCTTTGTTGCATAAAAGCTCTGAAAGCATACAAACATAATAACATAAATAATAGAAGAAGTAAATCCTCTCATTTGAAAGTCATAGATGGCGCCAAGTCCATATGAGTACCAACTTTCAAACTATATGCGTCATCAGTTTACAAGTAACAGTGCTTTTAGTGATGATACGTTTGTAATTTTCAAAGCAATGCAAAAATCTTACTGTCGTGCGTTAATAAACCTCAAACCTCGTGACATTTGGCGCAGGCTGGGGTACAAAGCTTTTAAAAATCTCCTATCAAATCACTTGCTGTTCAAGTTCAAGTGCAAAAATTGCCGTGGCCTCAACGAAAACTTTAAAGGAACTAACAGATTGGTGACTGTTAAAACCTTTAAAATACACTGATAACCATATTTGCTGACACTATGGCCAGGCAGCGCGGAGAAATTAAATGTATGGGAAATTCTCTCGCAGGCGGCCGCAGTCACCGCTTCTGCGCCAATATTTTTGTGCCTTAAGGCGGCTCCAGACTCACGCCGTGAACACCCGCGAACAAGCGTGAATCCGAGTGTGGATTGTTTTCGCGCCCAATTTCGGGCAGTGCTTTAAGGTCCGACTGGATACGGCGTGGATTCGTGCCGTAAATTCACGGCTTGAGACTGAATAGAAATCATGGGTGATAGTATGTAAGTTTTTTCAATCGGCCTATTCATACAAGTGTTACAAAAAATTTTGTATGAAGAGGTCGATTGAAACAACTTACGTGCTACCATCCAAGATCTTCAGACACAAACTGACGACAAATGTCCTCACATATAAAGATTTTGATCAGTTTTCTACATTCCAATGCTAGATATGTATAAAGTTTCGAAGAAAGTAAACAACTGAATTATGACAACAGATTTTCTATTATTTATGAAATGTATTTTGTATATTTTATGGAAATTGATAATCATAGGTAAAACGAAGAGTAATATAATATTGCCATAGATGGTGTTCACTATTCTTTGTCATAGATGGGGTGCAATTAAAATTTATCAATTCTTTCAAATTCTTGGCGCGTAATTATTGTATAATTCTTTCAGCAGCATCTCCATGAAAGATGCGTTAGTTTTTCAAGTTATTTGTTTGAATGTTTTCGCGATTCTTCACAATCTCCACTTGATATATTGTCTGCCAGTCTGAGATGTTATTCAACAGAAAGAATACCAAGAAAAAGCGTAATTAG
The DNA here is from genome assembly GCA_949987705.1 of Thereva unica. Taxonomy (NCBI): domain Eukaryota; kingdom Metazoa; phylum Arthropoda; class Insecta; order Diptera; family Therevidae; genus Thereva; species Thereva unica. The sequence continues at coordinate 49,160,915 of OX465281.1, read as the reverse complement.
TGGCTAGTCTCTAGGCACAACATCCCACTTTTGTTTTGTTATTCTGAAGAGATACATACAAATTTAGTTAAAAAAAAACTTAAAAATATGCTTTTAAACAAAGGGCTGCAAAAATTTTTAGGTATGGGGCAAATCGTTTGTAAAATTTTTGTAAAATATTACAAATTCTGAGAAAAATCACTTCCTTATATTGATGGACTATAAGGACGGTCTCAAATACATCGTTCGTGCAATTAAATTTATAAATTTTCATTCATTTCAGTAAGCGTTTATATGCCCTGGTAAAAATTAGATATCTACTTTTCGTTTTATATCTACTGACACTCACTAATAATTTTAATGGCCTCGATTCCCAGATTCGGCGGCGGGGAAGTGAGTTGCGGATTTGACACTTTGCGATTCTCAAATCCGCAACCCCGAAATTCTTTTTGACATTTTCCGCGCTGTAAAAGTGTGATCCGCAACAAATTTTCTGCGGATTTGAACGACAAATGCGCCTAATACCCTCGACACACTAGCACTCTTAATCTAGATTATGACGTCAGAATGACGTAGTCCGCATTTTATTTCCATATCTTTTATATGGGTTTACGACATTTTGACGTCATAATCCAGATTAAGAGTGCTAGTGTGTCTCCGGTATTAGATAATCCGACATCGTATATTTCATTATTGCGTGAGTCTTCACTCCGAATTTTCGATTTAAACCAATCCGGGACTGCGGATTTGAGAATCGCAAAGTGTCAAATCCTCACTCACTTCCCTCCCGTCGGATCTGGGAATCGAGGCCAATAACTGCGATTATCCATTTTTCATAAACCTACCAAATGTTTCGTTTAAATCATACATATTTTTTGTGACAAATCCACAGCGAAGTTCGATAAAATTGAATTTTTGTTTTGGTCTACAGCATCACCTACATGACTATAAACTAATAAAATGAGCAGCATATTTCCGCGAAATTTCTTAATGATTTATAAAGCCGCCGAAGAGCCATAAAAAATCAAGAAAGCGATTTTTTTGCACTTTTAATTAAGTAAATGTTTATGTTCTCCTGAGTCTCATTATTAAATAATATAATTTAGTGAGAAATATAATCAAAACATGTTACACCGAAGTAAAAAAAAATTGTATTTCACCATTTTGCGGCCGGGGATTGAACTTGGTTCCCCTGGGATAGGATTCCAGCGCCTTACCTCTAGGCTACCGATATATGGACTTTATTAGAAATCTCTTTTTTGTTGTTTAAATTTAAATTTCCAGACCATTTTCTCAGTTTTTGGTCTTTTGACCAAGAGCTACATTTTGAGATATGGCCCAAGTCTGTAGCGACAGTACTTTCAGAGATGAAAGTAGGCTTCAGACGGACAGACAGACGGACAGAGCCTCTGTATAAGCTTTTTTTTTGAAAAAGCTAAAACGGCTCGAATGAATTTTATGAAAATCTTTTCAGATCATATTTCCGTTAATCCGCTTTGAAAGACACTTCAAAGAAGTCGATGTATTTTTTTGTTCACGATACCGCTGAAGCAAAAAATGAACACATAAATACGCGCACACACACAGCCAAACATACCTCTTCTCAAATTTATGCTTAAAATGCTATTGGGACCTTGAAAAATCAAATTACTTTGAAAATTACGATTTCGATTTTCGGACTGATTACAATATCTACCCTATAAATAAGCAAAGATAATATATAAATCGTCTTAAATTGCATCGTTTGCTACTTTTTAAGACCATGCTATAATTAATTCCAAACTCCTTATAACTCTTATTTCTATAAATTGTCAAGCCCTACTCCTTGTCTTCACATCCTTACTGAAATCATGAAAAACGTTAAGATACACTCTGCATCAAACTTACTAGCTAGTATTCACCTCACTTAAGTGTACAAGTTTTCTATGAAAAATACATCTCAAAACTGCTTCAAATGAGTACTAACTTCAAGAATATACTTATTTTAAAAGAGCTTCATCTGCAATATACAGTAAAATTTGTTTAAATGTACTTTTACATTATATAAGATTTGCATATGTATATAATATTTTAATAAACTGTGCATGGGGAAAGGTTTATTTTAAGTATAATTATTCATATGTATCCTTCGCAATTAAGCCTCCTTCTCAAGTACCCTTAAATTTTCTCAAAAGGGCGGAAAGAAATTTATATTAAAGAAAAATATTTTTAAATGCATAAAGTTGGTGTTGAAAAGATTTTTTTAAAGGAAGTACCATAGATATCTTTTGATATAAATCATGTTCCGTTCTCGTTTTGAATTTTTAGAAAAATTCTTGCAAATTGATTTTTAGTTGTGATTTAGATTTGTTTAATTGTTTTAATGATTGCTACTTGTACTACATGCAATCATTTCACTTAAAAGCAAGAGTTAATTTCTTAAATTCTAGAGTTATAAGCATCTGTAGGCATGCATTACAACAGGGATTTAAAACATCATGTTCTGATTCCCTTTTGGTGCCTCCTGCCTAGTCATTGTAGTGGGAGTGTGGTGGTTTGTCCCAGCTCTTCTTTGCTTCGATTAGCCTATGGACTGCGAGTAGCTCTTTGAAGGGAGCCTGACTCATGTCTTGCATCCAATCAAGTCTTGTGATTGCAAAGCTTCTCCTCACCTATGCGAGGCAATGTTTGTGGCCGTCTCCGGAGGGGAGGCGATTACTCAAAATCTGGAGCCGATCTTATCTGAAATAGTATTCGGTATACAGTAAAAATTATAGTAAACCACTTGACTCACAACAAAAAACATTGTAAATCGCAAAACACTAAAAAATGAAGAATATTGGAAATTTTCTCGTTCTTACAAGTATGTAGCTTCTAAAAGGAGTTGCCGTAAATCGGTCCGTAAATACCCTATGCCATAGTTGATAGTGGAGATAGCCCCCCTCTTTGGAACAATTTTTTTTGTTTTTTTTTTTTTCAAATATATTCAAGATTCCTGAATATATAAGCCGTCACATAGTCGTTCATGTCATGATGCAATGTTTCATAGCAAACTTAGCTTGAACATATAAAAAGGATATAATAAGTTAAGGATAGCCTGGAGAAGGCAGTGAAGCTAGCGGTTAAACTCTTGGATGTTGTATGAGTTTATTTTTTTAACAGCCGGTTGAGCCACACCCGTTGGGGTTTGCTTGAGATATCGGAGTGATTAGCCCTATATATTCCGCCAGCTCTCGTTTTATTGATAATGTCATGCAATGATTTGAACGTGATTAGCACATGATCTTAGATAATTTTTTATCATTTTTAATTTTTGTTCTCCTTTTGCAATTGCCTTTTCGCCTTTATAAACGCAAGTGTCGATATCAGTTTTACCGAGGGGGCCCCAACTAAGTACCAACCACGTCCAATATGTTGCTTGACCATCGCATCGTACGAGAACCGGTCTACGTTTGTTCGTTTTCTTCGCCCCACACAATTCCTTAAAGCTTCAATCGGAGCTTTAACAGCGCTCCTCTTAGTAGCGCTTCGTTTTTTGCTCGCTGAAATAGCTTCTGGATTGATTTTGCCAAAAGAAAGATGAGTACTGAGCCCCAGAGCTAAGCAATAAGACCTGTTCCATTCGAGGCTACACTAAGTAACTTTAGGTTCTTCCGCGAATAAAAAACCGGCCGTTCAGTATCTATATTCAATGTTCTGAATGAACTTATTCTTACCACAATTTTTTAGTCAAAGATTTTTTGGAATTTCTATATTCTGAAAGGGCCCCCAAACCGCCCCAGCCCACGCAAGATGCCATCTTACCAGCCAACAAAGGCTGTGACGCAGGCAGTACCAAACTAGCAGGTGAACAAGGTGAAGACCAGACCTAAGAGGAACTTTGGCACCCTATTATTAACCGGCTAAGCTAGCGGGATTCCTTATTAGGGCTTCTTCTGAGGGACATATGTCTAAACGGCGATACGTCATGAATGGCAATTCGTACGGGATAATCCCATTACCTACAAAATTTGTAAAAACTATTTTATAAGCGTTTTAGAGATACATATTTGCAAACTGATTTTTTGATCTTTTGAATACATTTTTTGCTGCTACCTATCTTTTGGCGAAATGCGACATTTTATTTACAATTTTTAGCTATTCTCGATTTATGCTGCATCTATTTTGACTGGGTATAAACAAACTGGGTACACGTAAGTTTTAGGTCTGATTGTAACATGATGTGATCTATTTAACCCTATCGGTATTATTTTAAGCGATAATTGGTTCATCAATGCAACAAATGCACCGATAGGGTTAAAATGAATGTGTCCCTGAGATTCGTGGGTTTGGGCGGGTGATGGTGCACGTTTATTCGCTCATACCAAGAGTAGTATGACTTTTTAATTGAGGCCTCAGTACGATTTACTGTCGTGTGAGGGGCAAATTTACTGCCTCATAACTCATGCTTACAGGGTTAATGTACCTAGATGTAGCTTTTGAAATGAGTTTTCTATTACGCCGCGATTTTACATTACAGAATACATATCAGATAAAAATCTTCGAAAAGAAAATCCTAAACCAAATATTCTCGGTGCTGTAAGGGTTAACTAAAATGAGAGCGTTAGAACTAACGAACAGCTTGATGAAATGTATGAAGAAATAAATATTAGATACATACATAAAATTTAGTAAAATACTATGGTGCGGATACGTTGAACGAGCTTCTGAAGAAAAAAAGCTAGGATTTTCAATGGTAGAACATCAGGTAAAAGAAGCTTATGACGACCAGAAAGTACATTGAAGAATGATGTGCTAGAAAATTAGAGTTAGAGTTAGGGTTATAGTTAGAACGAATGACAAACTGGAAAGACCTAGCAAGTCGTAGAGACCACTGGAAGAAGAGGCTTCAAGAGATTCGAGTCGTGCAAGAACTGTAGTGCCATTTAAGAAAAGGAAGATTCTTTGCAGCGTCAGGGTCAGAAACTTCGGACTTATTATTTTTTATGAGGAGGCTTTCTTTTGGCTTTCGAGACACTCAAATATTCTGTACTATGATTTCCTTTCGTCTTCTTAGCAAAGGGGCTGTGGAGATATTCTATAGTTCTATGACGATAAATTTCTGATTTGTTTGTTGATCCTTCCTTAAACCCGCGATTCTGCTTCGTATTGCCACGTTTTTCAATATGTTGTCTAATATGTTGTACTGCAATGGAGCTGTCAGGTAAGAAAATTTACACAATTAACCTTATTCAAAAAATGTATCAAAGGCATAGAAATATGAATTTCGGTAATTTGAACTTAATTTATGTTTCTATTATTGTATTCGTCTTACGAAGTTGGACTCAGCTGCAGCATGAATATAACATGCATATATTATGACGCTTTTGGTGTGTGATATTAAATATTTCTCTGATATTAAAATTTTCCTAAACTGTAAAAGTGTAGCGACCGCATTACTTATAGTTTTGTTCAATTTCAAGCTAACGAATATCACAGATTTCACAGCATCGCTCTTGAATTGATCCAAATTCTATTCCGAGTCTTTAAGGCAACATTAAATTAAGTTTTACGCAACGACAAATTGTGTGCTTCCAGAGTATCAACGGTTTATTTATTACATCAAGCATTTTCTATTACAACCATCCCTTATATCTGCCCTTATGTAATAATTTTTCTCATATAACAATATTCCAAAAAATTGTCATTTATTAAATTTTCCCTTTCTTCAAAAAAAATTACATCAGACATGTGAAATCGACCATCAGATTTCTACCAACATAAGCGTAAACCACCTGAAAACGACTTGGAAATCTCCTTGACAAACAGATTCAAAATGACCCGTCAAAAGTTGCATCATAAATCATCTCCGGAATAAATCTCTGTTCCGTTTGTCATTTACTGAGGCCCAAACAATTAAGTAGTTAAGCACTAGCAACATAGACTACAAGTATATATCATAGGCATAGGAAATTTTGTGTTGCTCCATCCTGGGAGTATCTCGTCTTCTTTTAATGACCATCGCCGCCTAATCTACCTCCATTTAGATCAAAAGGTAAATGGTAAAATGTTGATATGTTTTCACGTTGCTGGACCTTTCTTTATATGTATAAAAAAATGACAGTCACAACAATGAAACATTCCTTAAAGTAAAGAAAGAGCACAGTTCCACGAATTTCGTTTTCTTGTCTCATCATTAATGACCTTTTGAATTTTTTTCTTTCTGTACGTCGTCGTCTGGAATTTTTCCAGTTTGTAACAAATCGGTACATGAAACGAGGTGGAAAAGTTTCTGTGAAGTCAAAATTGAAAGTTTGATTAACAGAAAACGGAAAAAAAATCTTCAATCGGAGCAGAACAATTCCATTCGAAAAAGGGGGAGCTCAAATGTAGAATTAGAGAGTTGTATGGTCTTTTAATAATTTAATTTTCGTTTTAAGGTATCTGCTGGTCAGCACTTACATCTAAGTGGTGACCTTAAGAATAATGTTTCGGTAGCCTCACAGCAAGGGGTTTACTTTAATCAACAACAGCAGCATCAGCATCAACAACAGCAACAGCAGCAACAACAACAGAGCCAACAACAGCACGCTCAGCAGCACCAACAGGCGGCCAATACTCATAGTAATCAGCCAAATCCACAACAAGGCCAACCAGTAAACAATTCACAATGTACGAAAATGAATTTTAGTGACAAAATTTACAAATGTTATATTTACACGATTTGTTTTTAGGTCCCACCAATGATTCATACACAATGTCACAATCCCAAAGTATTAGTTTCTCTCAGCAAACGATGCGGCAACGGCAAAGCCAGGCAGCTGCTGCAAACTCAGTGGGGCTTGGCGGTGCAGGCACTGCCTCAGCTATGGGTGGTGGGCAGCCAGGTCTTAATCCAAGTGGGCCGGGGGTAGGTAACACAAACGTCATGAATCAACAGAGTAGCGCCCCAACTGGAATCAACCAGCAGGCTGGATCTGGTCTAACAGGTATGAATCAAATGCCAGGAGGTAACGGGCCGAATGTTGGAGCAATGGTTGGTAATACTTCTGCCGGGATCCCCGGAAGTGGTATGGGTCAAGGTATGGGCGGTAACTCTATGGGTATGGGACAGACAATGGGTCAAGGTATGGGCCAAATGCCTCATGGCCCCAATATGATGAACATGGGAGGAATGAATCAACAAGCCATGAACAATATGCCCAGTCAAATGGGAATGGGCTCAATGGTGCAGAATTCGATGAACCCAGCCAATATGGGTCCAAATTCTATGCTATCAAGTGTAATGGGTGCTGGGCCAATGGGAATGAGCCAGGCCAAATATATGCAACAGCAGCAAATGTTAAGGGCACAAGCAATGCAACAGCAACACATTGGGGGCAGTAGGCCCCCTCCTCCAGAATATAAAGCAAGTCAGGCCCAGCTAATGCAGGCGCAGATGATGCACCAAGCAGGAGCAGGGAGATTCCCGAATGCAGCACAAGCCGCCGCTATGAGAAGAATGGGGCAGCAGCCTATTCCGCCATCAGGTATACAAAATCAAGTTTATTTTCAAAAAATTACTTTAACAACATAACTTATTTTATAGGTCCAATGATGCGACCGCAGCACTCTATGTATATGCAACATTCCGCCGCCGGCCATGCCGGGGCACCACGAAGTACGATGGCTGCAGCGGGCCCATATGGTGGTCCAATGGGTGGACCACAGCGACCACCAAATGTTCAAGTCAATCCAGAGGGAATGCCGATTGGATCACAGCAAGAATGGCGGCATATTATGATGTCGCAACAGCAAAGTATGTCATTCAATCCAGCCAGTGGTAACGCGCCAATGCGACAAGCTGCGTTTAATCCAGCTGCACATCAAGGTAAGTGCACTTTCCATTTCCAGTTATAAAATTTCACAACTATATTAATTACTACCCTAGCAAATTTTATGCCGAATGCATCAGCTGCAGCAAATAATCCTGCTGCAGGTGTGGGTGTTGGTGTAAACTCAGCAATGCAATTAACACCTGCCCAAATACAACAGCAAATGCTGCGATCACAGCAACAACAGCAAGCGCAACAGGCGCAGCAAAATCAAATGGCTCAACAAACTCAGCAGGGAATGATGGTCAGTAGCAACATGGGACAAAGTCAGCATCAACCGCAATCAGTAATGCAGCAGATGCTTCACCAACAGCATCAGCAGCAACAGCAGCAACAACAACAGCAGCAGCAGCAACAACAACAGCAGCAAGGCATGATGACGCAAATGCAAATGGCATCTATGCATATGACACAAAGTCAACAAATAACAATGCAGCAGCAACAGCAGCAGTTTGTTCAGCATTCACAAACAACAACGTCGCATCAGCATTCAATGATCCAAAGTATGGCTACAAATAATCCTGGTAATTCGTTAGTTGGCGGTAATGGTCCAATGAACAATAATGCCGGCGGTGGACAAAGTAATGTTGGACCAAATGGTCCTGGTCATCACAACGGCAATCATCCATCAGTATCATCTTCTTCTAATGTAGGATCCGTCAATAATATTAATCAAACCATCAGTTCTGTTGTAGGTAATAATGCAGATTTCAGTTTAGAATTTTTGGAAAATCTTCCAGTTGGTGATGGTAGTAACTACTCAGCACAGGATTTGCTCAATTCTTTGGATAATGACAATTTCGATATTCAGGGTATTCTGTAAATACTCAAAACAAAAAAACAAAAAGAATTTTATTAGATGAAATTTTTTATTTTAAATTATATATTAAACAGGAAAATGAAGATTTTAATGACAAATCAAAAACGTTTAAAAATATGAAAGGAGGACTATATCTGCAAGACACATTTTTTTAAACTGGTGAATTTTATTGTTGTTTAGCTATAATCATTGCAGTGCTAACTCAGAATCTGTCTGCCTGCTGAAATATAAAATTTTGCTACCATTAAAACTAAAATAATATAATACATTTTTCTAACAATTCACCACCAAATAAAGGTGAATTTTTAAAAACTTACAGTTAATTATAGAACAGTGCAATAATTCCAAATAAAGTAAAAATGAATTTACCTATTAATAGACGGTATACGAGCAATATTTAAAGTAATTTTGTAAAGGTGCTACTAAAAATTGACTTTATGTATTCTATATTCTCTGAAAGATTCAATTTATCTGTTTTAAAAAGAAATGCAGTTCAAATTTTGATTAGTTCTTTGGTATAATTGATTATTCCTGTGGGATTTTTATATGTACTTTCTGTACATAAATTTGTACATATCCATATATTAACTTCCTGTAAGATGGTAGAAAATGTAGTGTTATCCTGGCCAAGACCTACATTAATCAAATGTAAGTACGAGAAGGCAGGTTAGGTTATAATAGCCAATATTTTTTGACGCGGATAGTTCTGCTATTAAGAAAAATGATCCTAGGTATTTTACAGCATAAAAAATTGCATCACTGCTGTCTTCTGCAGAACCGACTTAATTATGCCATTTTCGTTTACAAATCCTTAATGTATTGATCATTGTAGCAAATTATAGATGTAATTAATACACTGTAAAAAAAACTTCTAAAAGAATACTGGAACTTATATTCACAAGCAGTTTTGTAAAGGACATCATTCATTTTGGACCAAAAACTGAAAGTGCCGGCCAAGATGAAAATGTGTAATATTCGGATAGAACACCCAATTCCTATCATTTTTGACTAAGGCACTAAATCTGTGCGCCCTTTGGTTACGGTGTTACAAACTTTTAAAATACAATAAAAATGTTATTATGATGTTGTTATTTTCATACATTTGATATTTAATTATTCATACTTTGTATGTCCTTTTGATGTCCAATAAAGTGAATTCTGTTCTGTATTAAGTATTTTCATCATTCATACTCTACGCACCGCACAGACAAAGCGTCACAATGCACAAAAAGTCCAAACCGAATATTACGCTTTTTTTTCTGGCCGGCACTTTCAGAATTGGCCCAAAAATGTATGGAACGTGAATGATGTCCTTTACAATACATATTATTATTTGTAGTAATTTTATAATAAGTGTGTTGTAAATCAGTATTTCATATCACGATTTGTGATTTTACTGTACTTTTGCACTGCGAATTTACATATTTTTGTACAGTGTAAAATACCTAATAGAATCTTGATTTATTGGCTGGAGGAACTACATAGCGCTTTTTTTTTAGCAGAAACATTATATACAAACCATAACCTACCGCAGACGCCTGCCCATGTTATATGCGGGCTTACCACGCTTTTTACACCTAAATCATTTTCTTATTATTACATTACACTTCTTTGCATACTTTATCAATTTGCCGCAAATGTGTTTGGATGGTTGACCGAGGTTGGTTAAGAGTATTGGAAAATTCGTCGATTCTCTGACACGGATTTCCTCCCACTTCTGCCATCAACATGTCATTCTATAAAGTTATTGGTATTCCTGATCGCTATGATTCAGAAAGATTGAATATTCCGCGTCTGAACTTAGAAAACCACATTTGGCATTTACTAACGTCTAATGCAACTGAATAAGCATTGCAATTCTTGGAAGTAAGAACTGTTTCATTACTACCCTTGTAAAATTAGAAAAGCATAGGTTGATATATAGCTCTTGTGGTTATTCGGTTGGTCAGTTCACCCCTAAAGTAGTCAGGTGACTTTATCCTTAAAATAACTTTAGCATGAATCTGAAGTACATAATCACCTGATAAATAGTAAAGAAATATAGGCATGTGCAGAAACAATTCAATTTCATTTTGGGTTCATGTATACCGCACCCAGATAAAGTACAGCTCTACACCACCCACAACACTGCCATTTTTAGGGCATACTAGATGATTCTCCTAGTCCAGAAAAATTTCGAAATAATTTTTAAGTAGACAGCAATGTTTAAAAATATCAAAGCGATATCAAAAACAACATGCCGGTCAGTAGTTGCAATATGACAAGTTTGAACATATTTATGAAAATAATGCTGAACTTTGAGCAATGTTGCAATCATTGCCGAAAAGTTTTGCTCGTTTATAGGCACCTTAAAATATTTTATTAGCAAGTATTGCTTTTAAAATTACAGTGACTCTTGAATTTTCCTCCACTCTGTTATACCTCAGGCAAAGTTAACCTTTACACTGTTTTGATTATGGGATTTCTTAAGCTGAACAAGATTAAGTGAAAAAGTGTATTACATGGCGCTACAACCTATTTCTACAGTTGCCGTCCAACGGTCTCTGTTTTGTGCGACAGCTCTCAGCTCCGACCAAGATCTTCTAGTTGCGGCCTCTGCTAATAGGGTTCTCCTTCACATTGTCTTAGGTCGTCCGACTCGACGGGATCCTTGAGGATTCTAGTCAAGGGCCTGTTTGGCTAGATTCTCGTTTTCGCGTCGAATTTTGTCTACTTACTACGTTCATACCTCTTTCTTAGTTCTTACGGCTTACTAAGTTACACGACAAGTATAAACTGAGTCTTCTTCTTAGTCTTTTTCTTTATATAACATCAATTTTATTTTCCTACGATCGAACTACTAAGAGTCGATAACATAGGCCTGCGAACTTTGCAATACATATTCCTTAGCTTTTGTCGGATCAGTCAGTAAGGCACAATTATATCTTATAATCTTTCAAACGATTTTAAAATACTACATTGAGAACTAAAAGCCCAGTTTACAACCCAAAGTCAACGCGAAAGTACACTTTGGTGTTCTTTAACCGCATAGAAATTGGTATGCTTTTTTCTCTGTTGCCGGAAAGTTCTGAGACTTATTTGCCACCGAAAAAAAGCACACAATTTTCTATGCGATTAAAGAGCTTCTTTCGCGTTGACTTTGGGTTGTAAACTGGACTTAAAGGTGATAGCGCAAAAGTTGCGACAACCTCGGTCTCACTAGCAATTTATTTAAAAATTGAAATTTATTTTAATAAATTCACAATTATTATAGAGAAACTGAAATTTGCAATTGTATTAAATCATTTTCCACTTAATTCTTACCACGATAATTGTTGTTGTACCTTTAGCTGCTGAAAATCAATTTACCATTTTCAACCATATTTATCAATTGTGCTCCTTTCTTATATTTAAGCGTTACTAAAACCATATTTCTTAATATATCGTGATATTGTCATTATTTGCTGATGATTGTAAATTATATCTACAGAAATTTAAACAAAAACAAAATTATTGGACAGTATATTAAAATTTTAGGGGATAAAACTTAGTATTTCTCTATTTATTAAATAAAAGAAAATTTTATTAAAAACAAAAAAAGATTATTAAAACAAAAAAAAAACACATTTTAAGCGATTTTCTATATATTTCTTTGTATTATTTTTGTTTCCTGTTTCATTTCCTTCTTGTTCTCCTGTAGCGACTTAAGGGAAAAATAATTATTTTTTTTTCGTTTTAAGCAAATTAAAATAAAATTATTTAAAAAAGAACAGAAATTAATTTTAAATAGTTAACGAGTTAAATGGATAAAAAAAAAATAGTATCGTATTATAACCTGTAATTATAATTTATTTTAAGGTAGTCATAAGCTTAAGGAACAAAATAAATATTTAAATAAAATTATTTAAAAACAAAAACAAAAAAATGAAATACAAGTAGTCGTGTATAAAAAAACAACAATTTTTATTAAGAATTATGAATCTCAACAATACTTATGATGAAAACTGATCAGATAAACATATGAAAACAAAAAAAATGAAATAAATTAATAAAAACGAAACACAAAAATTACCATTCTTATTAAGAAACTGGAACAAAAAAAATTCAATAACAAAAACAAAAAGGTAATAATCAATAATATTGTATAAATTTTTCAACATTTTTAGAAGTAAACAAAATAAATAAACACAAAACGATTAAAAATCAAATCATGAACAAAAAAAAAACAAAAATTACCATTAATCAAAAAAAATAAAAAAACAAAAATAAAATAAAATTAAAAAAAAAGTTGAAAGAAAAATTCTTACATTTTCTGTTTGTTAAATTTGTACTTTAAATGCAGTTTTCTTTATTAAATTTATGTTTTAAATTTTTATTATTGATATTTAATTATATTTTATAAATTACAAAAAAAAAATGAAAAATTGAGATACGAATCAGAACAAAGTAGAAAAATAAAATAAAATAAAATAAAAAAAAAACAAACGTAGTAATGACAAGAAAATTCCGTATTTTATGAAACATGTGTAGTTTTATATTAATTCATGATACATCTATTATTTTTATTATTATAAATAATATTTAAAAAATTTATATATTTTTATTCATTTGATTATTTTTTGAATATCAAAAAATAATGCGGAAATTATATTTTGTTATTACAAAAAAATGGATTGTTTTATTATATTCAATAACATTTTAATCATTTTCTTAAGGACGGAGGTGAGACCTATTTCTATTCATTTCTATTTCGTTTAATTCATGAATGGTACATCAAGATTACATAATCTTTTGACGCTGAAAAACGCATGTACATTATAAGTTTGACGGTTCCTTGCCACATTTCTCCAGTTCCGTCTGCCGTCACAGAGTCCATCCATCTCCTCCTGGGTACCTACTAGTCTATTTCCTGAAATTTCTGCCTTCAAGAATCATTTTGGAACACGGTTATCGTCCATCCTGATTACGTGGCCGGTTAGTGTTAGGCTGTGTTCCGAAATATAACCCAGTATACAGGGCAGTGTTAATAATGTAATTAATTTACGCTATATTCTACTGTGCAAGCCGGTGTGACGTTCTGGTAAACACAAAAATATAAGATACTAGCATGAAACCCGCGCGCCTTGCAACGCCTTTAAATAAAAACAGTTTATTATGTGCAATGTTTTCCTTAAAAAAAAAAAGGTCAGTACATTTTTTTAATAAATATGGTAAACAAATTGCTGCGAATATCACCTCTGCTCAACAAATCTGCAAGTTTTGAAGCAGAGATTGGCATGTATATGTCATCAAGAGAAGTGACATTTTAGGGTTTGACGAACGTTCGTTAAGTTTGTTCGCCCATTTACGTGGGCGCAAGAAATTATAAAGCAATCACAAATGAATCCTAAATATAGTGAATTTCGAGTTTCACAAATTTTGAATTTCGAGAAATGCTAAAACATGTGTTTCATTATATATGCTATATAGTTTTTATACCAAGTTCTAAGAACAACTGTTGAAATAAATAACTTCTCATACAACTGTTTCCCCCTTCGGGGTTGAATTTCGAAAAATCCATGACGCCGTGTTTCATTATTTATGGTGTATAGTATTTATACAAAATCCGAAAAAAATCTGGCTGAAGAAAAAATTGCCGATACAACCTATTCAACCCCATTTCCCCCCTTAGGTGATCAGTTTCAAAAAAGTGGATGTCCGCGTCATTATAGGTATGCACCGTCAAAATTTCAGCCCTTTAGCTGTAGCGGTTTAGGTTAGCCCCGTTTCACCCCCTTAGGGGATGCATTTTGAAAAATCGCTTCTTAGTGGATGTCCACGTCATTATAGGGACGCACTGTCAAAATTTCAGCTCTGTAACTCCAGCGGTTTGGGTGAACCCCATTTCACCCCCTTAGGGGATGAATTTTGAAAAATCCTGAAACACGTATTTCATTATTTATGGTTAGGAGTATTTTTGACTTAGTTTGGAGAAAATTTGACCAAAGAAATAAAACCCCCCTTACAACCTATTCAACCCCATTTCACCCCTTCAACCCTTTTTTCTCGCCTATGTCCGTCTCGAAAGTCTAAACTATCTCTGTAGCAAATTTCATCAAAATCGGTCCAGTGGTTTAGGCGTGAAAGCGTAACAGAGAAACAGACAGAGTTACTTTCGCATTTATAATATTTGTAAGGATTGGAAAGTGGAACAGTTTCAAGTCGTAAAACTTTCATGTCTGCTGCTGTTAATCATAGCGTAAACGCTTGGTTTTACCTTCTCTTGCTGGACAGTATGCTGGGCGATATTACGCAACACTCTCGCTACCATAACACAGTACTGGTCGTATTACTGTTTGGTAGAGCGGGAGTTTCGTTTTCCTGTGCACAAATCTTTAGTGGCTCTATTTGCCAGTAGTCTTCGTCGAGTTATGCGTTCCTTCTCTTCGTTTCATTTTGTAATTGTAGACCCAAGGTAACGTCTTTATTGATTACTTCTCGGTTGTGTTCGTCGCTAGTTATATTTCTTCCCATTCTAAATCTTCCAGCTCTATATTATTGGATCTGGAGCGCGATCAAAAACCTTACTATGGAAACGTAACTATAGTAAACTTTGGCGTTCAAAAACTCCGTGGTTAACTACAATATAATCACGAGCATAACTTTTTGAGGATCAAAAACTCCCGTTTAACCATGGTGTAGTAAAATTTTAACCATGCTCGGGAGCATCGTTAGCAATAGTTAAGAAGAATAAAACAACTCCTTGGCAGTTGTTTTAATGTTAAACCAGGGATCGTAACTGTTATAACTTATATCGAAAAAATCAGAAATTAATAATTATTTTGAAACATATGTAATTTAAGAACAGATACAGTTAAAATTTACCACAAATTATAAAAGTTATTTTTAACTATAATTTTTGTCTAGTATTTTTTCAAATGTTTTAAAACTGTTATTAACGATTTTTGTTTTTTATGTTCGAAATAATAGGGGTATTCATGATCTGTGTTATTTGTGTTATTCGTGTTATTTATACTAAATCGAAAATAAAACTCATAGTAAATGACATTTGTTTAACATGAATAACACAAATAACACATATCATGAATACCCCTAATAATTAAAATGGACTTTTATTTTTAAAATCAAAAATAACTGTTAAAAAAGACTTTTATTTTTTTCTGTCTTGCATAAATGTCCCAGACGAAAAAAGGAAGCCTGGGGAAAAAATCTCGCCTGTGAACTAGAACTGTACAGAGAGCGACGGCCGCACAAGGCGCGGGAGTTCTATTGAAGAATCCGCAGTATGACGCAATTCACACCAGAGGACATAGAAGGGAATCTGATCAACGATCCTAAAGGCATCTTGGAGCGATGGGAAGAGCACTTTCATGAATTGCTAAATGGCGAGCTAACTGAAGATTCGGAGACTCCACCAATATCTAATGATAATGCTAAGCTGCCGCCACCAAGCTTAGAAGAAGTTAGCAGAGCAATAACCCGGCTCGAAAACAACAACGGCTCGGGTGCAGATGGCAACCCAGCGAAGGACCTGCATTACACCAAGCAAATCATGAATTAATTGTGCAAGTATGGGAGCGGGAAGTTTTGCCAGAAGACTGGAGAAAAGGCATCCTCTGCCCGGTACATAAAAAAGGAGATATCACAGTGTGCACTAATTATCGCGCTACAACTTTGTTGAGTACCGCTTATAAGATGTTCTCCGCTATCCTACAAAACAGGATGGCCCCATATGCCAGAGACATCATAGGCCATTACCAGTGTGGCTTCAGCTCAGACATATCAACAACTGATCAGATTTTCACCTTAAAGCAGGCTATGAAAAAATGTCAGGAATTTCAAAACTCAATTCTATAGACTTTAAAGCCGCCTATGATAGCACAGCCAAGTAGAACTCTACAAAGCTATGAGAGAATTCGGCATTCCAAAGAAACTGACAAGACTATGTAGGTTGACCATATCCAATGTGGCAAATCGGTAGGTATCCGGAACACTTTCACTTTACCTACGTTGGATCAACAGTAGCAGCCGATAACCGCATGGAACCAGAAATACGCGCACGAATGCTAAAAGCCAACAAAGCCTACTATAGTCTGTCAAGGCTCTTTAAATCCAAGCATCTAACCATAACGTCGGACCTTTTACTATAATAAGACGATGGTCTTACCAGTACTCACATATGCATCTGAAACGTGGGTGCTTAGTAAGAAGCACTCAAACCTCTTAGCCGTGTTCGAGAGGAAAATACTTCGGAGAATTATTGGCTCCTTATGTGAAGAAGGACGATTCCAGAGACTCTACAATGACGAGATCTACGAGCGCTATCGCGACATAGATGTTGTGAAGAAAATAAAGCTCGGTAGGCTCCGGTGGGCAGGACATCTAGCTCGTATGAGTGAAGATGAGCCTGCTCAGAAAGTTGTCTGCGATAGATAAGACCTATGGGCTCCTCCAGGCTCCGCTGGAAGGATGGCGTAGACCAGGGGCCGTATTTGGTTTCTCGAGTCGACATTGTCTTCTGTCGATAAACAAAAATTGGCATTTGGCAACACGATATCGTCTCTTTACTTGTCGATAAAGACGTTTGACGATAGTTAAAAAGCTCAATTTATGCATGCAATAAACTTTTAACAATTTATATTCTAATTAAATATACGTGGTTTGCTGCCCGTGTAGTAATACTACAATTTGATGGTTTTGTATGGCGCGCTTATCTGTCGATTTGGTCGTGATACCAAATATGAAACTTAGAGAAAGTCGAGAAGCTTTTTTTGTCGAGTCGATCCATCGACTCGAGAAACCAAATACGGCCCCAGGACCCTCAGAGCTTAGGGATGCCAAACTGGATGACATCGGCTCAGAATCAGGGGTCGGTTCGTGTATGGCGAACGACGATAATCGTACGAAAAAAAAAATTTAAGTCGAAAAATTTTGTCGACGAAAATTTTAGCGTTAGCGTAAGTCGAAAGAAAATTGTTCGTGTCCTAATGCAAAAACTCGATAACCCAAGAGCTTTCGAGTGCCTTTCGTCGGCTTCAGACGAAAATTTTCAATTTTTCGACTTACGCGAACCCGACACGAAAAAAAATTTTCGTTTTCGACATACACCAACTGGCCCCAGGACCGAGGGGGACAGTTGCGAGTACCACCGTATTTTTGAACCGGGACATTTAAAAAAACCGATGCCTCAGTACAATTTTCCGTCGTGTAAGTCGGGCTGAACTCTACTTTTTTTTTGTTTTTTTTTTTATGTGAAAGACTAGAGTTACAGGAAAGGCCCTTTATACTGTTGACAATCTATTTTCTTCTTATAGAGTGCAATGTCAAACAGAAGCTCTAGTCGGGGAGGAAGGAACTGCCACAACCTTCCCGCGATATTTTTAGTCCACCTCCTCCCAACCATTACTATCGCGACTTCGACATCGTGGCATCGAGAAACCGCTGGAATGTTATGCCTCCTCAAACGAGTTGAATCTCATCAACCAACCGATGATATGCGCTTTGGCGGAGCAGGGAAGGGCTAAGGAAGGCTATGACAGAATTAATCAGGAATGTAAAGAGGGAAAAAGAAAAAAAGGAAAGTTATGTAGGTGGGAAAGTGGAAAAGGCGAAGGACCGTGGGGCTGGCCGGGATTTGAAGCCTGGACCTCTGGGATAGTAGTCAAGCGCCTTACCCCTAGACTACCAAGGCCCCTTGATACCTAGTCTTGAGGAAAACCTTGTCCATTGAGTGAGAGGGACACTTGGTGGTATGAAGTGGCATAACGATGTCGGGAGTTTTTGAAGAGGAACTTGTAATGGCAGTAATCTGTAATCACAAACTGTCAAATTCGTATTCACTTAGGATAGGGGGTAGAAGGCAATATTTCCTATTGCATAGATGAGGTTATATTTTCAGAATGGAATTTCCTATAATGACTAACGTGAAATGCCAGCCGCTTGTGCTATTCTTACAGATCATCTGATAAATGTTCTTAGGAATTGTATTCCACTTAGAACCTGCAATTATTAAAAAAGAATTACACATATTGATTTAATATGCGGTATCAATCCGTTTATCGTAAAAAGAATTTAAATAAAACCGTCTGCCTCAAACATCTGTTACAAATTCTTTATTTACAGAGCCATCTTCTTTTGAATATGAAAGGCTAGATGAAATGGGATAACTATAAAAACGTTGTTGTCTTAGCTACAAGAATTTTATTCGACAACAACCCGTTTCAAGCGAAAAATCGACATCTATATGACAACAAAAAATTTACTCATATAATGCTGGCTGGAAAAATTAATGCCGGGAAAATAAAAAGGAAGGAACAGTTCTTAAATTGGTGGGATTGACTAATTAATTAATGTTGGTAGTTCTTTTTGAAGAATAAAAGTAAAAGTATTTTTTCCTGTATTTGATTGTTATATGGAAATAAAAATAATTTATACAAATATTAATTACAATGGGGCAGTGGTTACATTAACAGCAATGGGTGCTTAAGTGGAACAATTAATGAAAAATGCTATATTCTGGGCAACTTATAAATAAAGAGTTTATTATTATAGGACCGATACCATCCCAGAGGTCCTGGGTTCTAATCCCAGCAGCACAACGGTCCTTCGCCTTTGCCATTTTCCCCACCTACATAACTTTTCTCCCCTGTTTCTTATTCCTGGTTTAGGTTCCTGATTCCTCTTTTCATAGCCTTCGCTAGCCCTTCTCCGCTCCTCTAGCGTATGTCATCGGTTGGTTGATGGGATTTCATTTATACAGATTTTTTAAGTTCCAATATTTAGCTATTCTCGATTTATGCTGCTGTTCAATGTCTATTTTGACTCGGTATAAAAAAACTGTGTACACGTAAATTTTAGGTCTGACTGTAACATGATGTGATCTATTAAACCCTATCGGTATCAATTTATACGAGAATTGCTTCATCAATGCAACAAATGCACTGAAAGTGTTAAAATGAATGTGTCCCTTGAGATTCGTATTTTTGGGCGAGTGCAGGTCCAAGTGACTACGCTCATACCAAGAGTAGTAGGACATTTTAATTGAGGTACTTCCTCACATAAGTCCTGCTCAACTCTAATCGTAGGGAATGTGGTAACCAAGTAGCTTTCAGAGTAATTGAACCTAGATGTAGCTTCTAAAATGAGTTTTCTATTAAGCCGCGATTTTAAAAATTCAAAAATTTCAAATACAGACCCATTTTGATTGGATAACATTTCAAACAGCTGCAATTTAAAAATTCGGTTACCATTTTTTCGATTTTTTTTTGTTGAAAAGAAAGACAGTTTTTTTAGGATTATATTTATAGAAGTAAATTTCCTAGTTTAATTGGTGATTTTTTCAGAACTAAAGTAATCCATAAATCATAGGCCTCCTTGGGGGGGCTCATTTCCCCCCTTGTATCCGCCACTGAATCCCGGACAATGGGATGACTGTTAATGCGACGGAATTAAGTTATCCTCTGTCTGACTTTGCAATTGGGTTTCCCTATAATAAATAAGACGCATGCACAAACGTAATCTCCTCATTCTCTTTATATTCAACGCCGACACCCAGCAAAATGAAAGCAATGTAACTGTTCAAAAAAGAAATCATTTTGGGAGAAGTGTGACTTGTGACAAAACTTGTAGGAGAAAACAATTGCATTTGGGTGTGTGGAAATATCTCTATATAGATGTCAGTGTCATAAAAAACGAGCGCAGTCTAACGCGAAGGCCCATCACCCTTCACTAGACACGACCGGACCGACGAACGGCGCAAGTACCCAGCAAACCACATGTAATGCATAGAACAAAGAAATGCATTCGCCGTACATTACAAGTAAGCTATCTGAAAGTTATCAATCAGCGACTGCTTACAAGTGCCTTACAAATACATTACAAGCAATGTATTAAATTGTTAGGATTTTGGGGATTCAAAAGCGTATTATAAAGGGCCAAATACACGAGCACTCCATTCCGCCACGCTAACAAATTTTTGTTGGAGTCTTCAGTAATTAAACTAATAAAATCGTATTTCATTTCAGATAGCATACATACTGAAAATTATTCATTTTCTATTTTCGAGAGAGATATGAGGGCGACTATACGGACGTCACATGGTAGAACACATATCCAGAAATTCAGGGCATCTAAAATACAAAGTTCAACATAAAATTATAATAAATTTTGTTTTAAAAAAATATTTTATTATTAAATGCATTTTTAGTCGATTAGAATCAATGCATTTTTTCTTAGGGCAATCCTAATTCTATTCAATACATTTTATTAGTTTTATGAAATGCCTCTTGTAATGCATTTCCCACATTCTATAAACTGTATTTGTAATTTATTATTTATGCATTACATACTTCTATATGAAATATATTGTTAATGCATTACAAGCAATGCATTTCATCCTAGGACATGCCTAATGTGTTTTAATGCATTCCGTATTACTTACAAAATGCTTTCTGTAATGAATTTCATTCATTTCTGAAATGTATTGTGAATTCATTTTGTATGCATTCGTGGTTTACTGGGTAAGTACCCTTGCTCCCTACCCTCTCTCGCATCACAGTCCTGCAGGTGCCGCGGCTAAAATCTGTCGGTCGATAAAATTTGCCCCGTCTCAAAAGGCATAACACTTTGACGCGGACAAATTTTATTGACTCTGATGGTTGCGGCAAATGAAATGCCGGGAAATATCCTCGAAAACATGGCGATTGAGCCCGCGCAACCGAAGTCCCGTTACAAGTCAAATTTTGCTATTGATTTTTGTAACATTCGTGGACTTCATGCGAATTTTTCTTTTGTTGAGTGCCACTTATTGACTTATAAACCCCCAATCTTCGCACTTAGTGAAACCCAAATATCACCCGATACTGCCTTAGGTCATTACCAGGTGTCGGGGTACACTTTAGTGCACAATCTCTCCCCCCATAGGGGTATTGCCATATTTGTTAGGGATGACGTGGTTTATTATAAAATATTTTCAAACACGACTTCAGATTTCAACTATCTTTGGGTTAAAATCATATTCCAAAGCCACGTCATATTCTTCTGCTTCCTATACAGAAGTCCTAACATAAGTAACGAAGCCTCCACTTCATCTTTTGATACCATTTCCGAACAAATCTCGGGATTTTTGTCGTCCAATCCTGAGTGTGAAATCATCGTTGCGGGTGATTTCAATGTTCACAACGCAAAATGGCTGACTTACTCAAATGGCACCATTGTTTCTGGCAAGGATGTCGAGCTCTTTGCAGACGCCAATAATTTGCATCAAATTGTGGATCATCCCACAAGAGTCCCTGATGTTGCTGATCGAGGAACCTATCTCCTTGATCTTTTCTTAACTTCTCATCCAGCGCGTTACTCCGTCGAAGTTGATTCACCTCTCGGCAATTCGGACCACTGCTTAGTTAGCGGTAGTTTCCCATTCAAATTTCCCACCCCTCCCAAACCAGTTAAAAGAACTGTATGGCATTATGGGAAGGCCAATTGGCTGGGGCTTATTAATTTTTTCCAATCTACTGACTGGAACCAGTGTTTCCGAAACAAAAACGTCAACTCTGCCGCTATCCGTATCTCTAGGATCATACAGGCAGGAATGCATTTGTTCATTCCTCATTCTACCAAATCTGTGAAGGCTAGGCCCAACAGATGGTTTAACCAGGAGTGTATGAATGCAATCAGAAATAAAGAAGCCGCCTTTCGAGCTTACAAGAGCTCCCCTAGTGAATCCCTCCGTGTAGAGTATATAAAACTGAAATTCCTGTATAATCACCATCAGGAATGTCAAAAATTCATTTGACAACAAGTTGAGAAGTAAACTCTTTAATGCAACCTCTGGTAGCAAGAACTTCTGGTCCTTGGTAAGCTCCATTAAGAAGAATTTCACTTCATCCACAACTCCTTCATTCATCCACGATAAGAAGGTGATAACAGACAGAAAATCCAAGGCCGATTTATTAGCATCTCTGTTTGCTTCCAATTCTTCTTTACCCCAAATTGATATGCTACCCCCGGTTCTCGAGCACAGCGCTCATCTAATGGACAGGGTTTTCTTCAGGACTCGCGAGGTGTACAGGTGCCTCAAGGAGCTCGATATCAATAAATCCACTGGACCCGATAATATACCCCCTATCGTCTTAAAACAATGCGCCTCACCTTTGGCTAAACCTCTGCGCAAACTTTTTGCCCTATCATACTCTTCCGGAGTCTATCCAGACTCTTGGAAACTTGCCCATGTACAGCCAATACCGAAAAAAGGTGACTCCAGCGACCCCTCTAACTACCGTCTCTCCAAAACAATGGAGACGATAATCAACAAAAAACTTATGGGATATCTAGAATCCAACCTACTCATAAACGACAGACAGTATGGCTTCCGACACAGAAGATCCACTGGCGATCTTTTAGTTTGTCTTACAGAACACCTCAGCCGAAGTTTGCATGGATCAGGTGAATCCAGTCTGGTTGCTTTGGATATTTCCAAGGCTTTTGATAGAGTTTGGCACTTAGCCTTGTTAGCTAAACTCAAAGCTATTGGAATCGACTCACTTTTACAGAAATGGATTGAGAATTTCCTTTCCGGCCGTTCAATTAAGGTAGTATTGGATGGCATCAAATCTGAACCCCACCCTATCTCTGCGGGGGTCCCCCAAGGGTCAATTTTATCACCAGCCCTATTTCTTATCTTTATAAATGATCTACTTTCAATCCCCTCCAACCCACTTCTCAGCTTCGACGGTACCCTGCGTTACTCTTACAGCTACGATACAAGACAGACTCATGCCAGATCCTGTCTTGATGATCGTGAAGTAATGTTCAACTCTATTAATAACGACATTGAACTTATTCTAGAGTGGGGAACAAAGAATCGTGTCGAATTCAACCCCCCCAAAACCAAGTACTGTCTTATTTCCAAGAAGAAGATCAACACCTCACCATCCTTGTCAGTGGATGGCGTGGAACTAAAGGCCGACCCATCCCTTAGGCGTGACATTAGCCAAAGACTTGCCATGGAATGACCACATATTCCAAATCGCCAAACAAGCATCCCAGTGCTCGGGATTTCTTAAGAGGTGCAAGTTCCTCCTCCAGCCATCGGCTCGCGCTGTTATTTATAAATCCTACATTCGGCCTCTTCTCGAATATAACTCCCTCGTCTGGGGCGGCGCGTCGATAACCACCTTGGCATGGTTAGATAAGGTCCAAAAAAAGGCCCTTAAATTAATTGATGACGACACCGCCTGCTCCACCATCGACCCCTTGAGCCACCGTAGGAATGTAGCAGCACTAACAAAATTTTATCGCTACTATTATAGCGACTGTTCCTCCGAAATAAACGCTCTCCTGCCTCCACGGCAATCTTATAACCGCAACACCAGATTAGCCCACTCGTCTCATTCCCTTTACCTACAACTCCCCCTTTCACGCACTCAACAAGATATGAATTCGTTTGTAAATAGAACAACTCGACTGTGGAATAATCTCTCTCAGTCAGTATTTCCGAGCTCCTACAACATCCAAGAGTTCAAACGCGGGGTTCATCGCCACCTTCTTCAACACCCCTTCACACCCCCATAACCCTTAACCTATTCCCCCCACACCCCCATAACCCTTAACCTATTCCCCCCCCGTACTAAGCTTGCTGCTAGACATTGCACCATGACATCACAAACGACATGACGGACTGGTAGTACAAAGGGTGATTCCTGAGTTTAGCACTGCCACATAAAAAAAAAAGTATGTGTATGTGTGGTGTACGGCCGTACTGTCGTACTGGCCTTCTGATACCCTTCAAATGGCCGATGACTATGTTTTAATCACTTTTGGTGTTCGCCCGTTGTAAGGCCATATTTTATTTTTACTCGGGCTTGTACATCGATAATCTTGTAGGATAAATCGAAAGGACCATTCACTGTACATAACGAAAATATTGAAGATCCCATAAAGCAAATTCAACAATACATTTGAAAATTCTTTGTTGGATGAAATTTGCCTGTAAGCTGCCCGCGTCACAGCTTAGTTTTTGGCCGTTTAAATCTTGTGGTTAGGTTTGGCCGTTGTGAGGCCCTATGTGTTGCCATTAAAAATGGTTAAAAATTCTACGGTCATCATATCTCCCTTAAAAAACCAAGCGGTCGCTATTCGCCCGCTGTAAGCCCATTTTTTATTTGTACTCGGGCAATGACCAAACCAGATTTGAAGAAACTAAAGCAAGCAGAAATCACGCGATCCCTTAATGATAAGAGGGAAGGACATCGCAAGAACCATGTCGGTGATAAGATGACATTTCAGCTAAATTTAGAAACTTGTACAACATCTGCTTCAGTAACTGTAGAGAGGAACAAGCCGCAAGATAATCGAATATTTTTTCTACAGATGTCCGCCCTGGACTAGGATTTTAAGATGGGGCCGCAGACTTTACCGTAGAAGCTATATAATGCGCATCCAATCTTCTCGGGACCTGTTTATGGTTATTGTGGTCTATGATGATGGCGGCTGTTGATTACTTCAATTGTGATGCGGCGAGGGATATAATAGTTATGAGGAGTCATCAGGATGATGAAGGACGGCGATGAACCCTGCGCTTGAGTTTTTGGATCCCGCAAGAGTTCGGAAACACAGACTGCCACAGATTGTTCCACGCTTGGGAACCATACTCTAAAATCAGTAGCCTTATAATAAAGTAACTAAGAAAATCGATAGGTTAAACCACATTAAAAATAAAAGTTTTAAACCAATTTTACATTTCGCTTTGGAACAGCTTCAACACAATGCTTTGAACGAACGTTACTGGCATTCTCCTTTAAACGCTTATTCAAAGCAAAAATTTACAACTTTATCTACCTTTCAAGGAGCATTTTTCATTCAAGGTTCACTGAACTTAAAAAAAACACGACAGAATGAAAGTTTTCAAAATGATAGAATAGAAAGGACTCTGCTGGCTTATTCAGAGCCAGGAGCATGACTTGTGCCCACTGGAACTGATGCTTGGATGCTTTCGACTGGATTCCTGGGAGTCAGCGTCCTTCTCCTTCAATTTTAGCATTTTCCTCACGAAACTTTAAAGAACTAAAGTCGCCTGTGAAAGTTGTGAGGTGTCGTCCGTTGGTTCATGGCGATGCACCCAGACCCCGACATTGATTGCACTTAAGACAAACGCACAGGCAAGCAGATAAACAGACGGGAAGACCATCGACTGTTTGGAAGCAAAGCTAGAGCTGTTGGCTGAGCATTAAGTTATGAGCCTTAAAGGGTGGATGGGTCTGAACACAAGGTATCCTAGACAAGGAGCAGTAATTGCCATCCTCAACATAAAAGTCGTCGCCATTCAGCGAATCCTTGGAAGGTCGGAAATGGATGGCTCTCGGGTAAAAATGCTCGTCCGGGGGGGATGATGGCGAGGGTTGATAACAACTACCAGCGAACTTGTGAGTGTATGTAAGAAGTAGGTGCACCAGTGGATGTGATTCCTGGTGGAATTTTCTAAAAAGACGACGTCCGCTTCCTCAAATAGAATTTTTAAGCTCGGAAGCGCTTCCTCTGCAGCTCACTTGAAGGAACGTGAGACGTGTCTCATTTCCCTTTAAGGACGGCCAGGTATAGTTTCCCATTGACTCTGCTGATATGAAGGGATTTTATGCAAAATAGATGGGCTCCGCTATTGTAGATGTGACATGTAATGAGTCTCAAAGCTCATAAATTACCGATGAGTTCTGCTTCCGGGTGAATTCAATTGAAGACGACATCGTCTTGTGGTAGTTTCTGAATAAGCTGCAGATAAAGTCACGGCTTCCCAAAGACGCGCGCAGAGAGCACGCTGACAGTAGGCAATGGTTTCTGCCTTTTAACAAGATCTGGACTTAGTCCAAACGAAAGGTAGACCTAAGGTAAATGGCACACATTTAACAGGGTTAACGGGAGTGCAGCTCGCATACCGTAGATGGATATGAAACTGCAGTCGAATGCATTTTCTTATTTGTCATCATGCGGACAATAATTGCACTGTCGCCGGTAGCCAACCATTTATCTCCATTGCAGCAGCGAAATTCTATGCGCGGATGGAAGCGTTTCTTCCAGCTCTGATTCTCTTTAGTACTGACCGCAGACTGCACTGTTCTTATGCACTGGAGACATTGAGATCTGTGCAGAATCATAAAGGAAAGTGTGCAGTTAGCAGATTTAAACGTAAAACAACCATTGAGTATCCCGTTAAAATTCACACACATTACAATTTGATTTCTCATCTTTAAACTATGTTAGTGCATGTCTGAAATTTTAGAAGTCAGAAACTGGCGTTAAAGACTCCGGCTTCGTGCCAAGTAAAAGCTGCGAAAGGTTCAAATTTTCTTTAAGACGTTTTGTTGCATTTTTGATGACACGAGTTGTATCTCGTGGGAGGAAATCTTTACGGGTTAAGTTCAGATATAATAGTTTTAATGGGTTGGGATATGGACGAACAGTTATTGTCGTTTTATGGAAAAGCAATCTTTGATCTTAGTATATTCTGATAAGACTAGTAATGAGTCTTTTTACACGTTTTTACATCGACTCCATGAAGTAATTGCTTTACGCGTTGCAATCATATTACAATGTAATTACGTTTATGGGAATTAGTAAACAACGTTTACCATAGACAATACATGGATTGAGGAATAATGTTCGAGTACTTGTAGTACATAGTTTTAAGAGATAATTACGAAAATTCACATCGGACATATTAATATTAATTTCATAGCAGAAATGTCAATCGTTTTAAGACAAAGAGCATTAAACTTTATTTTATTGAACCTGCAAAAACACATTTATCGACTTCCTGTGGACTGTGACTGTGGAAAGTTATACTATACTACAGCTTCTTCGGTCTATTTAATGGTGCTTCACCCGAACTCGAGGGCCTCCTCTAGGGTATTTCTCCAAGTTTGACAGTCCCTTGGTCGATGATTAGACTGGACGTTCCTACGTACGTTCCTCACAAGCTTTTGGATGAAAGGGGAATTGGAGATGAAGCCCTTCATCTTCTCCACTTCCCCGTTCATCTAAAAAGCTCGTGAGGAACGTACGTAGGAACGTCCAGTCTAATCACCGACTTGCGGCATGTCTGCAGCTTCGGATGTTGAGCATTGCCTTTACGTCAGCCTTTACAGAGTCTATCTATTTCCTCCTAGACTTGCCTACTGGGATATTCCCCGAAATTAAATTTTACTTAAATTCTGAAAATGATGTTATCTGAAATAGTATTGGGTGTACAGTTAAAAATGATAGTAAAACAATTTACTCAATAACAGTAAAATAATTCCCCGAGTAAAAGTAAAAGAAGGCCTTACAACGGATGAACACCGAACGTGTTTGAAACATAGTCCTAGAACTTGTGCCGGCATCAGAAAGATGTTTGTCGGACTGTACGGTCGTATATTTATTTATATTAAGTTCCCACAAAACACACCCAACAATACATTGGTACAGAGTCTTTTTTGGCTCAAATCTACCATCGTAAGACCGTGTGTACAGCTCGGTACTCGGCCATTTAATTCATTTGGTCAGGATTGGCCGCCGTGGGCCCGTAAAAGCTCGGGTCACAAAAAACATTGTAAATTGCAAAATGCTTAATAAACCAAGGTATATTGGGATTTTTCTCATGCTAGAACATATCTTCTAAATGGAGTCACTCAAGTTTCTGTGTTTCGTAAATACCCTGTATGGCAGTGGATAATGGGGATAGCTCCCTCGCTAAAACTTTTTTTTACAAATATATGAAGGAATCACCGCTGAAAATATTAGCCGCGTAGTTAAGCAAAGGATTTTATTGAATGTCTGATGACGCATACAAGTAGTAGGAGTATTTTAAATCTTTAAAACGGCGAAAATGTACATATAATATTTTTTGTAGAAAATGGCATTTCCTACAAAGTTTTGTAAAAACTATTTTATGATAAGATTTGCGGCATTTGAATGTCTATTTTGACTGGACTATGCCTGTCTCTCAAGGGTATAAAAGAAACCTGTGTACACCTGGACATCAATGAAACAAATGGACTGAAGAGGTTAAAATATGTTCCTGTGTCCCTTGATATTCCTGGGCTGGGTTTGAGTGGAGGGATATACAGATATCATAAAAGAAGATCTATGAACCCTAGGTGTAATAAATTGGAGACTTCAAGATAGGGAATGACAATCGTGGAAGACGATGTTGCAGGGAGCCAAGGTCAATAACAGGCAGTGGAGCTATTTATGATCTTCGGCTTCAGGTATACACGCTCATACCAAGAGTAGTAGTAGTCCAGGCGTTGTAGTAAATTTTTTACTAAAACCTGACATTAAAACCAATAGAAATGATTTTTGGCACACGAGCAGTTTTTGAAAAGTACTTAAAAAAAATTGTTCTGCACGCAATCAGGTAGGGAACGTGGGGAAAATTCTCGGGAAAACTCGGAAAAATGATATTCCATCAATCACGCGGAAGTGGTTGAAAATTTCGATATAATGTATAACAATAGCTTGTAGAGCGTGAAAAGCTTCACAAAAAACGTCTTTACACGTTTTTTCGAAAATTGCTTCATTTGGGAGATAATGAGCTATAATTGATATATCGCGAATAGCTCGGAATATCTTAAAATTTACATTGACGCTCGACTAAAATCATTATAACTCCCTTGTTTTTGGTCGAAAATTCATAAAGTGAACTGTCAAAGATTCAGTCACGTTTGAACAAATCAGATATAACATTCATTCCTAATTTATGTTGGGCCTAATAGAGTCGAGTTTTTCTCTACCGGTTGCTTTTTAGTTCGGTTATTACG
Organism: Thereva unica; assembly: GCA_949987705.1. Classification (NCBI taxonomy): domain Eukaryota; kingdom Metazoa; phylum Arthropoda; class Insecta; order Diptera; family Therevidae; genus Thereva; species Thereva unica. The sequence continues at coordinate 49,131,516 of OX465281.1, read as the reverse complement.
GAAAAACGCTGCTTCGGTGCCTCCTTTAAAAATGTGGTCTCTTGCCTAGTCTCTTCGGTTTCCCGAGTCTGGTTAATTTGGCAGGTCGACCACCCTTTTCCTTTCACACCCTGGACTTGGAACCAGCCTAATCTCATGTTCTTTCCAATAAGAGCTATGAGGAACACCTTTCCTACTGTGCATATCTGCATGAGGGTCTTTGAAGACATTAAGACCGGTTTGTAAAGCCATCAATATTCTGCAGGACTTTCAGAAAATGGTGAAACTAAGCAGAAATGTTGTCACAACTACTCATGTAGTGCAGGGACAATATATGGTCTAAAAGGGTTTCACCCAGCAACAAGATGGAGATTCTAGACGTTTTGAAACCCTAATAAAGAAGACATTCTATATATCAGGGCTACCCAGGACAATCGAAATCACCAAAAGGTCGATATCTTCCACTACCAAAGTCACATATTCATTTGACTAGGCCAAAATACTCGAACAGGGGTTGCTATTGGTTTGGCCGATGACATTGGGGTCTCGGTAGTAGGAAAGCGTCTTGACGAAATCGAGATATTCGGGAAAAAAGTAATATGGGAGATAAAGACATGGCTCGAGAACGTTGGTATTATGCTACCTAAGCACAAAACGGAAGTAATGCTAATGAAAAAGCGGAGAAAGGTGGAGACCGTAGCGGTGAAAGTATTTGACCAGGTCATTCGCTTGCAGCCCGTAAGACTCAATTTCGGGGTGCCGGAGAACCTCCTACACTATATGATAAGGTCGGAGGATACGTGGGGAATGAAGTGGCCCTTATAACTTGCTTATAACTTACAAACTAAAGGACGTAGCGCAAAAGTTGACTTACATTAGGAAATTTTCTAAGCTTTCCAATTTTGATTAACTACTATTTGGAGAAAAAGGTGGTTAAAGTTGAAATTTGAGTTAAAAAAAACGAAATTTTGACTTTGAAGATTAATAACTGTGGAAGTTGGTGGGGTGGGTTGGAGCCTTGATTGATTCTGCGTAGATTGCAGCCATATTTATGAAAATATCTAATAAAGTTACAAAAATACAGGGTGATTTGTAAACCCCTACGCGGCTAAACAGTTACGATTTCCAATAGATAGTGGATCAAAGTGCTAATTTAAGCTCCAGTGGAATATTTTTCAAGATATACTCCTCGTATTGACTAATTCTACTAAGATCTTCCTAGTTCATACTACTAAGTTTTTTATTTAGGGATATTTGAAGTCATAACTCTACGCTGAAAAATGAACAACATCTGAGCAAATTGCGAACAACATAAGCTCGAGTTTATAGTTAAAACCATAACTAAAACCCCATTTACCTATTTACAAAAAACATCTGTTTATTATAGCTGTGTACTTTATACAAAAAGTGAATTTATTTATTTAAAGTGGGAAGACTTATTCAAACAAATGTAGTAAAGCAAAATCTGCCGTATGAGAAGCCTCCGGAGAATTTCTGGAAATATCTTAAATATTCAGAAAATGTAATAAGAGACGCCAGCACATCCACGGCAGCTGTAGTAATGCAATTTCCTTGCCTTTTGTCGACAAGCATCTTCAATATTTCAAGTTAACGAACAATAGACCTAGAGCTGGCTATAAACGTATGAACCCTCCACAAAAGCAGAGATCCGTTCGCTGTCGTCATACGGGAGGAGACAAGAGAGCTGCAGGTTAACCAAGGATATGAAGTCACCTAATTTGGGAAAATACGACTGCATGAATGTTTGCTTTAAGGTCTCATAAACACCGATTAATTTCAAACTCCCAGCGTTAAGTGCGCCCGGCCCAGTGTTATTACTCAACAAATTTGCACCTAATAAGCAGAGTTTATGCCCCAGGTCCGAGCCGTTCATTAAGTTGTTTGATCAAAACTCATTAACCGCACAATACTCAAGTGCGGCTACCAAAACCGATAATCATAAAGTTTCAAGATTTAGTACGGACGCTCCCCTCAGCCACCCACACCGGGACCAGTGCTCTGTGTAGCGTAATAGAATTGGAAATTTGCATATACACACCTGCCTCGTGCCAGCCTCAAACCTTGTGCTCAGTATTTAGCTACACTTTCCGGGGATGAAAATCGATTCGGTCTCAGACGAGAACAAAGAGAACACCGAACACGAGTAATTTCGCATCAATTTCATCGATTACAGGTTGCTGGCTCAATCCCATTGGATGCCGTCTGGTGTAATGCTACCTAAGCTCCACTAGTCATCAGGTTGCCTGCTTGCCGCCAAATGTGGAACAACTGTTGCGAATTTGGCCCAGTTCTGGGGGAGCACAATGGATTTACTAATGAAGTTCCTTGCAATTAGTGCCGACCCGGAAACGCTGCCGCAAATTTAATTCATCCTGAAATTCGGTAATCCTTCTGTTGCCTGCGAAACCAAAGGTGGAGCAGCTCGACAGGTAATTGCTAGCATGGAGCAGCCGAAAGCAAACAATTTTCATCTTTGATCGTAAGCCTACTTTGCCTTCATAATTCCTTGTTTACTTAGTCAACTGTTTTGCACAGGTAAATCAGAGTCTGCTGCTCTCGTGCTGTTAAGTTTGCAGCACCAGCGAGAAGTAGGCACAGCATAGATTGCCGAGGTTCCTTCAACTTCACCTTCAATGGGGCGAAATTAAAGGTAAAAATGAAACTTTTCTAGTATGTTTCAGTGAAATTTTTTATCCAATTGAGAATTGGGAATTGAGGATATTGAAAGTTTCTCCCTCTCAACTCTCTTTCGGTTTTAATTGGAGCAGCATTAAAAGTTTTTTGCAATCTTTTGTTTGTGGAAAATGCAACTTTTCAATATTGCTTTCCTCTTCAGCAACTCATTTATATTCCTTAGCGTGAAAAAAACTCCTTTCATTCCGCATATTAGGACCAAAATACACTTTCGATAATGCTATCTATAGTAAAGTACATATTTTAGTTAGGCATTAAGTTGGTGTGATAAGGAACAGATTTTTAAAGTCTAAGTATTTTTATGTGACAAAACGCAGCTTAGAGATACCGAAATCGTAGTTCAAACATTTCGTCCTGTCGGTTAGTTCATATTTCAATGTGTAGTAGTAAGCTAAGCTTGAAGAATATGTTTAAAATAGAAGTCTGGGGTGCTCTAGTAAATGACGATCAGCCTTCCGTTTGAACTGTAGGATGTTTTACAAGTTCGGAAATACTGAATGTAGAAGATTGTTTCATAGTCAAGTTGTGCGGAGTTTGTGCGTAAAAGAAGATCGGCGTAGGATATTGGTTGATCAGATCAGGAAAGATTATAAACTAACCTTGTACAATCATTGAAGGCTACCTTGAGTTTATCGCGGCATGAGACAGCAATGGATGGCAAGCCCAGGCTGGCATAAGTAAAGTATGGTAAAATTCAAGTTTTGATTAGCTTTGAACGTGTAGGTTACGGGCAGAACGGAAGCACACAGCCATAAGCGCCGAAAACTAACATTTATTTTGGATAGGGTATGAGAACCCTGATCACAGGTGTTTAATTGTTCGTTGACATGGACAGGTAGATTTTTCACTCATAATCGGTAAGGTAAGTACCTGCCCATGAGACTGATAGGTGGAAAAATAGAAGTGTCTAATTGACTCCTAAGAAGAAGTATCTACGAAGGGTATAATGCACTAGATACATCGAAATCCAACAGGATTTAGATGCATTTAGCAGTAATTAGAGACCATTGATAAATACGATAAAGATTGGCATTAATGTTGTAAACACAGTTGTCTCCCAAAACAATTTGGACATCATCTGGAAACATGCGCAGTTAACAGATTGTCTCCTCATGCTAAGGTCATTTATGTACATGCCGAGAAGCAATGGCTCTACTATGAATCCTTGCGGAATAACGCATACGATTGGTAAGTAATCTGAAATTTATTTCTGTAGCCTCATTTTTTGAGAACGATTGCGCCAATAAACGACTATGTACACATATCAGGGCCGTCCCCGGCCTGAAAAGAAAGATTAGTAGGCCAGGCAACGAATGCTTAAAAAAAGGTATAGAGGGAAATGCTTGGAACACAATTTTTGACTTCGTAATTTTGTTTAGACTAGTTAGGAGCTGAACATATCCCCCCTCCAGTTTTACTCAGTCAAGTTTTTCGATATATTGCATAGTTTTCAAGATATCTGCTTTTGAAAGTCTGTCTATTAAAAAAAAAACATTTTTACCTCACATTTTTTGCTCTTTTTGACCGGATAACTCTTCAACGATGAACCTAAAAAATAAATGTCGAAACAAGGGTTATAGTGCAATAAATTCCCTTCAATAATATATAACACTTCACTATTTTATCTATTTTCCTTCAAATGTTAAAGCAATTTCAGTGTTCGTGAAATCTGAAGTTAGAGACAACTGTCGACTAATGAATCTTTTAATTTCTCACCGTTCCTAGTCAACATATTGGCCGAAATATACACCATTAGGTACAATACTCATTTTAGAATATGTACTTGCAGGCTTGAGTAAAACTTGTAGCAAACTTAATCAGTTTTCATTTTGTATAGAGTAGTCATGTCGATGGGATGCATAGTTTCCGAGATTTCCCTCTATGCCTTTTCGTTGCCTGGCCTATAGATCATACAACCCTTGATTGAATGAACTTTTTTGAAAACTAAAGCGGCTGTTTACACCAATATTTTTTTGAGCCTCTGACGGGACACGGACCGGTGTTGTCCCCGGCACGGCTCCTCAATACCGAATTAAGAAAGCAGCTGAGGATGAAAGGTTGTCTAATTCCACTGTCTAATTCCTTTGCTGAAGAAGTTGTAAATACAAGAAAGGCAATGTCATCAGTGTATATCAACAACCATTCACAGGTCAGTGGTCGCTTTCGGCAGTGCAGTTTCACAACCACTTTTTTGAATGGCTCTACAACCGGGATCCGGTCCTGGGCCCTCGCAGCTGTTCTCTCCACTGGTCCCGATTTTGAGCCGATGTCATCCAGTTTGGCATCACTAAGCTCTGAGCGTCCTGGTCTACGCCAACCTCCGGCGAAGGTTGGGTCTTACTCGCTGTCGCACCCCTTAGGTCTTGCCGCAGAGAACTTTCCGAGCAGGCTAATCTTCACTCATAAGAGCTAGATGCCCTGCCCACCGGAGCCTACCGAGCTTTATTTTCTTCACAACAGCTATGTCGCGATAGCGCTTGTAGCTCTCGCCATTGTAGAGTCTCCGGAATCGTCCTTCCTCACAAACGGGGCCAGCAATCCTCCGAAGTTTTTTCCTCTCGATCACGGCCAAGAGGTTTGAGTGTTTTTTGCTAAGCACCCACGTTTCAGATGCATATGTGAGTACCGGTAACCATCGACCATCGTCTTATATAGTAAAAGTTTAGACGTTATGGTTAGAGATGCTTGGATTTAAAGAGCTTTGACAGACTATAGTAGGCTTTCTTGGCTTTTACCAATCGTGTGCGTATTTCTGGTTCCAAGCTATTGTCGACTGCTATTATTAACCCAAGGTAGGTAAATGATTTTGCCACTTCAAACTCGTGTTTCTCTACCTTGATTATGGGACCAATGTTAGGTGTTCTTTTAGACGAGGCCACCATGTACTTCGTTTTGTTTTCGTTAATGTGCAGTCCCAGGTGTCCTACCGCCAGCTCAATCTGAGTGAATGTAAAGACTGTAGTAACAACACCATTCGGCACAACTAGCGACACCTTAATCTACCGCCCAATGGAAATTACTTCTGCTAAGCTAACGGAATATCTGAAAATCAACAAAATTCTACAAGACAGAACAGCTTTAGATCCAAAAGATCTACTGGTGACCTCCTTGTATGTCTTACAAAACACCTCCACCAAAGCATTCATCACTTTTATGAGTCTGCTCTGGTTACTCTTTAGTGATGACCAAACGCAAGAACAAGACAAGACTAATCTAGTCTTGTTCTTGTCTTGTTCTTGTTCTTGCAAGCATAACTTAGTCTTGTTCTTGTTCTTAGTCTTGCTAAATGTGCAAGAACAAGACAAGACTGCAAGAACAAGATCATTTTTGCTCATCACTAGTTTGTGCACAATGCATTGAAAGTCAATTTGTACTTATGTACAAATGCTTTTACAATTATCATACTAAAAAGTAAATATACACACATGTATTTATATCATAATTACTTCAACATCACAATCAATTTTATATTTTTGGTTTTTAAAAGAATAAATTTAGATGAAAATTTTGCAAGAATCTTGCTTAAGTCTTGCCCTGAGTCTTGTTCTTGCACAGTTAATCTTGTTCTTGTTCTTGCAGGAATAACTAAGTCTTGTTCTTGTTCTTGCTAAATGTGAAAGGACAAGACAAGACTGCAAGAACAAGACCATTTCTGCTCATCACTGCTCTAGATATGTCCAAAGCGTTTCTCCAAGTATGGCAGCCTGCTCTGTTGTTAAAACTCCAAGCTATTGGAATCCACCCTAAGCGTTCTAAGCAAATGGATTAAGATCTTGCTTTCTTCAGTAGTATTGGACGGCTTCGAATCTTGTCCACACACCGGGCGGAGCTGCTCAAGGATCAATTGTTTCACCTGCTCTTTTTCAAATATTCATAAATGATATGCTCTCCATTCCTTCCAACCCACTTCTCAGCTTCGCTAATGACAGTACCTACTCTGCGTTATTCCTACGCTTTTGATAATATACGACAAGCACGTGCTTACCATTGTGAACTCATATCTAACTCTATCAACAGGGACATTGAACTCCTTCTTTTTTGGGGCTGCAAGAAAACCGTTTTAGAGGGGCTGCACAAGGTGCAGATGATGGAGATGACAGCCTTCGCATCTCCATTGACTCTGAGCCACCGCTGGAATGTAGCAGTCCTGTAAAAGCTGTATCGCTATTCCCATAGCGATTGTTCCATATTTCCGCCTTCCTGTCTGCACGGCAACATTTCAACCCCAACACAAGGCTAGCCAACTCGGCTCATTCTCGTACTTTGCAATCCCCTTTTTGGCGTAAGCTGGACGTTGCGCCATGACCTGACCGACATGACAGACTGGTAGTACGGAGCAGTGGCGGTTCCTCTTTGGAAGCAAAGGAAGCACTGCTTCCCTTGACCAAATAGGCAACTTCATAAAAATGAATTGAAATATATCTAGATTTATCAGAAGAAAAATCTCAATATATTTCCTCCTCTGGAAACACTAAGGATACAATGTACAGATTTTTGTATACAAAATGTACAATTCTAATTTATTACACTACTGTATACAAAGAGTAAAGCCTTGGCCACGATACGAGCGGCGAATGGTGAGCGGCAGAGTGGCAAACACTAAAGTGCCTCTCGCCGCTCTTATCGTGCCCGAGGCCTTATACAACATGGGGAAACTGTAATATTTCCAGCTTCTTTGCCACAGAAAATCAACGTGAAAACTCCAACACATTCATTTGATTGAACCCACACTCACGCAAAGGTTTGCATTGATACAGTACCCTCAGAAGCTGAGCTAAAGGCAGCTTCTTCGGAACCGAACAGTGGGATATAGCAAGTCGAAGATAGAGAAAATTTCCATGTTCTCTTTGTTTTCTTGGTTTCGTTTTCTGGTTATGTTCTCGTTTCAATTACTACGTTTATAAGCGGAGTTTCCCTCCGGATGGAAGTTTCGATCCGGAGTGAAACACCGCTTATAAACCGGGAGTGAAAATCCAGAACTTGGATTTTCGCTCCCGAAGAAAAAGCTGGAGTGAAACTTCGATCCCGGTTTATGTTGTGCTTATAAACGCTGACTGGGAGTGAGAATTTTTTCCGAGGGGGGAAAACTTTGTAAAGAAGAAGCTGGGTGTTTTATTTTGCTACAATAGTTTTTTTTCTTTGTTTATTGATATTTTTAAATACATTAAATTAAACATTGGGTTTATATTTGTCTTTGCTATGATTTTGAATTTGAGCTTGGAGCTGTCATCTCAAACCAGAAAGTATTTTGGATTTACACTCCCATTGCTTATAAACGCATCGGGAGTTTTACTTTGGATTGAAGATCCGGGAGTGAAACTCCGCTTATAAACGTAGTAAATTAAGAACTAAATTTACTCTTGCAAATTTGCTTCGAAATTTGTTGGAAACTCTTAAAATATGAATTTTCGTTTATTGCATATTTACTGAAGAAAAAAAGTTAATGGTCTTGGATGTGAAGTATCACGTCCGTATTTTAACGTGACAACGTCTATTAATTTGAACGTGACAACGTCTGTTATTACGTTTTGTATTATTTTCTCAATTAATAAATTATATATTTCGAAGCAAATTTTTTTTTGTGTGCGGGACATTTTCACACGCGCGTCCTATCTTAAACCGATTTAATAGACGTTGTCACGTCAATAAGGTGAATGAATCTATTTTTCCCGTGTAGAGGATAAATTAACGAAAATTTTGAGCCATTAACCACCCCCCTAACATGTATGGGGGCGGAGATATGATTTTTTTTGGGTGCGGGACATTTTCACTAATAGACGTTGTCACGTCAAAAAGAGATCGAAGATAAGTGGAGTTTCTCTTTATTTATTGGTTATTCTATTGGGGTGGCAGGAGGCGTTTATTGAAAATAAGCTGATACTTTGTAGCTTCCATTATATTATATTTTTTATGATTCTCTTTAAAGTTGATTTAAAGGGATAGAGAATATTTTTATGAATTGCATTTCTGAGCTCGGGTTGCCTGAAGTCTTTTTTTGCAGGAAGATTGTAATGATGATGAGCGAAGCTTACAAAAGAAAATAGGGGCGTATGTAGGGTTTTATTATTACTATCTTTTTTAGATTTTGAGCCAAAATTATGCATTTGCATGAAAATTTAAATGAGCTCAAAGTAGTAGTTGCAGTCTTTCAACAGCTTTTTTTAGACGCTTTAATTATCAACAGAATCTGAAAAAAGGCGCAAAATGCCCTCTAGCGGCAAAATTATTTCGAAAAACTGCAAAACCACGATTTTCGATTCGTATAACATTCGATATAACTAGAAACTGGTAACAATTTGTTATGTTTTGCTTATCTGATTCCACTATATGTTATTTTTCAGTTTTTTTAGTTAAGGCCTTCGATACTTTAACTTTTATCGTTCGCCTTGCGCATTGCTTCCCTTATCCTGAACATTACGAACCGCCACTGCTACGGAGTGGTAACAGACCAATGGGGTGACCTTTTCTTGTGGCACTAACTGATACTAACTCTAGGACCGGTAGACTCCTGGACCATCACTAAGCAGACATTGAGGCCAAAAATTATATTCCTACCTGTATGAACCTTCCTGATGACACAAATAGTAGCTGGGAAGTAGTCTCTTGTCCTTCGGCTTAGGCCATCCTTTATACACCTGACATTAAATTTGGAGATTCGTTCTGTAACTTCTTCAATCACGTCCGGGTCACCAATGAATTGAGGACAAATGCATGCCGATAAAATTGGTGTATTAATGAAAACAATAAAAGATGCTTAAACATCCAGAAAAACTTGGAAAACTCGCTTCTATCACAACTTCTTTCTGCAAAAGATTAAAGTCGTGATTTGTCGTTTTCATCCTGTAAATAAACTCCACCAATATCCCGTGACATTTTATCCACCAAACAAAAAAAAAACAAAATTTAAGGAAAATTTCCTCGAACACACCCCAAACAAAAAACTTGAAGAAGAAAGTTTATCAACCCCGAAGCCGGAAACTAGGTTAAAAGACGAAAAATGTTTTCGGAGGATGAAATAAACAAGGATTAAGTCCCGGCTCCGACTCCAGGCGGGTACGATGGCCCTGGTATGGAGGAACAATTTACCAAGTAGACCCAGTTTCCAGAAATTGGATAAAATCCTTTTAGCAACTCCATCTGCAGGACCATATCCAGCGGATTTACGTAATCAGGACTGTGGACTTTCGCAGATTTGAATCAATTTCAAAGGCGACACCGCGACTTCCCTTCTGCTGTAGGCGGCGAGAAATTGAAAAACTTCTATAATACAAAGAAACGAGATCAAAGATAGCAACAAACACTTTAATTCGCAATAATTTTATTTCAGTTTATATTTCGTTTCAGGGGAAAGTTCTTAATGTTATGAAAAGTATCTAAAATGTGAAAGTGGCCAATTTCATTTCCAGCTGAAGGGGACGTCGAATCGTTTGCATTTCACGCAAATCGTAAACTTGATCATAATCTCGAGAGCAATTTCAATGCGAATAAACAACAAGGCCCGCAAGTAATTGTTTAGCGCATAAATTTCTAATTCGAGTATTATTTATGCCTTGACCATTTGCCATACTGTCGGCCCCGGTGACCCACAAACTTCGAGCAAAATCAGAGCCATTCTTGGTGGTCTTGAACGAACTCAGCGCAATTGTACTTGAAGCATTTGATCCAAATTTTCAAAGCATGCGCCTGCATTCGATATACTACAACACGGAAAGCAGTCTTCTGCTGTATCCAGGTACGTAAATCATTTTAATTAGGCACATAAGCACAGGTGGATTGGGATTCGCTACTTTATCGGATTGTCTTTAAGCCAGCTTGAAACCGTGCTCTGTGTTGTTGTTGTTATCATCGTGGCAATGTTTTGCAAGTGATACATCACTGCAGAATGCTGGAAATTCGTTATAATTTCGTGGTGGTTAAGGAAAATTAAATTTGATGTGGATGCTCCTTGCGCGGACGAAACTCCTCACTTTGTTTCAACATAATGTGGAGCATGTTGCCATAAGCAGATGTTGTGGGTAATGTAAAATTTTCCTTGGCGTAATTAAGTCAGCAACTTGTTTAAATTTCATGAAATTCCATGGCAAAAAGAAACTTTGATTAAATGAATCAAAATTTTCTACAAATTCGCAATCTCTGGAGGAGTTTTGGTTAGGGGTAGAATGTCATATACACTGATTACACGCCTTGTTTCTTTTTAGCGTTTACTTGTAACGTTATCACTTTTAATTGGCTGCATTAGTTAAGCGAATTTGTATGTTCAGAGTTACGTTACAGTAGTTAGTTCTTGCTTAAATAAAGGTCTGTTTATTAACTTCTCAGTTTATAGGGAAGTTCTTCTAATCGGTCCGAAATCAAAATGGTAATTTTCAACGTATTTTCAATCTTCAAGGTCCCAAACACATTTTAAGCAAAAATTTGAGAAGTATGTGTGTGTGCGGTCATTTTTTCGAACGATAACGACTTAGCTCAGGTGTAGTTCGAAGTTAACGAAAATATGATTTGAAATTTTTTTCATAAATTCGGTCGAATCGTTTTTATGGTTAAACGACGTTCCTGATTTTTGTACCTGTACGATACCTCGCAAACCAAAAACTATATCGACTTCTTTGAGATGCCGAAAGAAGAATATTTACGAAAAAATGCTCTAAAAAATTTCATAACATTCAGTCGGGCCTTTTTTTGTTTAAATAAACAAACTTCGGCTAAGTATTAATTGATAAGTTTTGCTAATATCTAATAAGTTCAATTAAATGAAACGCATTATAAACGAATTGATCTTTTTTGGATTGTGCACAGCGATAGCCTTCCAACAAAACATTACTTGTCAAAATCCGACACTCTTTAACAATCGTGCAGAAATTACGTTACCATTTACGCCGACGTTATTTTCGTTCATCGGCTGATGAATGGCAAAGTGGACTCAGGTTTCTTAAGACGCCCATACTCGGTCAAATTGGATGTACATCGAAGTGCGGATGTACAACCAAAACTATCGATTGTGAAACGGTCGGCCGATCAAAACTCACTGCGAGCATAGATTTGATGAAAATCTGGATGTACATCCAATTTGAAAGGGTATGGGGGCTTTTAAGAACCCGCACGTTATTTAGAGTGAATAACTACAACCTGAGAGGTAAATCTCTCTTGCACATTTAGGATCGCTCCACACTATCGTGCCGTTCTCGGTCCAGTTTTATGCCACTGTGGCGACCGCGTACAAACTAAATTACTAAGTTTTACACAAAGTCGCACAACATATTCCGAAAACGATAAACACGATCAATTGGAACATTTCATCGATCACCGAACTCAAAGTTCAGTGATCTAGCCGTTTTCCGTTCCGTCCTCATCGTGTTTATCGGGATAGCCAATTTCCGGCATCTCCAATTTTTCACTTCACTGTCCGAAGGTCCCTGGTGAAACACCCAAAGTCCGCTCGTGCTCTAAAACACAAATCGTGTGATATTTATCAAGTGGTTTATAATCAATATATATAGGTATATATATATATATATATATATATATATATATATATATATATATATATATATACATATACATATATATATATATACATCGATCGAATTAAAACTGCAGTGTTAAGGAATTATTATATAAAACTTGTGATAATAAAGTGAATTGCTAATAAAATAAAATAACCTTTTATATTATAAAAAACCGCATGGAGCGGAAACAACACCATTCTCGGCCCAGTCAAATATTTTTACAGGAAAAGCAATCGGCGTATTCACACACTGGCCGGAACTTGAACGGGAGCGAAAAAGCCAGTGTAACGCAGAAAATTCCGGGTGTGTAAAATACCCACCGGGGATTTGAGAGCAATCGAACTAGTCCATGGAAATGGTACTTTAATATTGCAAAAATGAAGGACAAGGTTTTATTTTTGGGATGTGTAGGCGGGTCAGTGTAAGCTTAAACTTGAATTTTCGGGATTGTAACCCCCCCACCCATTTGACCGCCATCTTGTAACAGGTGTGCAAATGGGTTTTCCGCTATATCTCCGTAACAGTACATCTTACAGAAAATTTGGATTTCATTTCAGTACTCGATTCCAAGGACGGAGGGAACAGTTGGGAGCACGTAACAAACATCGATAGCCACCAATACAGTATCTAAAAACTCATGAAAAGAAATTCGAAATTCGGTAGAAATATTTTCTTTGGCTGAGCAGTCGTATTTTCTGTTCCTAAGTCTTCGGGTTTAGATTTTTGGCTCATTAAGATCGAGTCCTTTACCTTCTGTTGAAATTCTTTGCCATAACTTTTCAAATTTTTGATGACGCATTTCTTTCAAAATAATATTCACATTAATTACTATACAGAAGTCCTAACGTAAGTAACGAAGCCTCCACTTCTTCATTTGATTCTATTTCCAAACAAATCTCGGGATTTTTGTCGTCCAATCCTGAGTGTGAAATCATCGTTGCGGGTGATTTCAATGTTCACAATGTAAACTGGCTGACTTACTCAAATGGCACCAGTGTTTCTGGCAAGGACGTCGAGCTCTTTGCAAACACCAATAATTTGCATGAAATTGTGGATCATCCCACGAGAGTCCCTGATGTTGCTGATCAAGGAACCTATCTCCTTGATCTTTTTCTAACTTCTCATCCAGCGCGTTATTCCGTTGAAGTTGATTCAGCTCTCGGCAACTCGGACCACTGCCTAGTTAGCGCTAGCTTCCCACCCCTCCCAAACCAGTTAGAAGAACTGTATGGCATTATGGGAAGGCCAATTGGTTGGGGCTTATTAATTTCTTCCAATCTACTGACTGGAACTTGTGTTTCCGAAACAAAAACGTCAACTCTGCCGCTATCCGTATCTCTAGGATCATACAGGCAGGAATGCATTTGTTCATTCCTCATACTACTAAATCTGTGAAGGCTAGGCCCAACAGATGGTTTAATCAGGAGTGTATGAATGCAATCAGAAACCGCATTTTTTAATGCGGCACCGAAAACAGCCCGACAACAGCGTATCCGTTGCGGGGAAGTACCGCTCGGACCACCAGCTAACGGATCAAAGAAGAAGAAGAAATATGTTGACTAACAATTATTGTAGTACCTTTTGATTGTATGGTTTTGAATAGTGTTTGTCCTTAAGTAATTCCACCAACTCTATAGCCCGACTTAAAAATATAAGTTCAAATTGGTTGTTATGTTGACAATAATTTTAGGAATCTCACCCAAGGCGTTTCAAAAAGATACCGTTCAGACCGATCAGCCTCACAAAATTTTCTGTTGATGGAGATAGAAATACCTATTTAGCAACAGCACAGTCCGTGAAGCTGGAAAACGATTTCATTGAAGCAAAGTGTTGCAGACTATAGTGTACGTTTCTTAAATAACGAGATTTAAGTTAAGAGCCCCAACAGTGAACATAACAATGGCCTCAGTTATTGTTTCAAAAAAACGGCAGTTGTAAGTGCTGCTATATGCACTCTCATAGAAGAAGTTCCGTCATAACATTGGCCTTGTACAAGCCCGCCAGATAACCTTGCGTATGCACTTTTCCTCCCATTCCCATCCGCTCCGCCGCCCCTGTTCGATTCCACCTTATAAATAATGACATGAGTAAAAGTAATTCGTCAAAAGTATCGAGTACTGAGTAAAGTCAAAAACCAAATACGTAAAGAATTGATTAGCGATTCCGAATCCCTAGATATTGGGTCCTACGCCAGAAATGATGATGTATTGGACAAGATCCTTAAACCTGCTGTCACTTCTGCTGCTTATTCCGGTGGCCTGCTCTGATCTGACTTAGAAGAAGAACGTCTATGCTCCGCCCAAATCCGGTCTTCTTCAACTAAAGACCTTGTGGAGTTCGTCCGGAGGGCAGACGGTCTTAGCTTTACAGATGTAGTCGAGTGAAAAATAAACAAAAATATTTGATGTATGGCTCCAGTCTTCCTATACTAATAGGGGGCTCTTTTAAGAGATCGTTTGGTTCGAATGAAAATTTATATGGAAAGTTAGTGATTCGATTTAAACGTACTATGGTGATGGAATTGGTTGGTTGGTCAACAATGTCAGATATTGACTGGCGTAATCCTATCAATGATTTAACGTATGCTTTTCGAGTCTGAAAGAGCTCAGAATCCTAATTACTGGTGTTGGTTGGCACAACCGATATTTTGCTTTTAATTGCCCACATAATATCGAAGAATGAGTATGTAATGATTTATGTAAAATAAATGGACATTTTTGATTTCAGAAGAGTTTTCTTATGTAGGAAAAATACATCGGAAACCCAAACTGAAAATAAAATTTTTCTCGTTAATCATTTGAAATTTATTTTGAAATTCCAACAGAAAAAATCTTCAAATTATTTAAAATTAATGAACTTTACACAAACATGCATAAGCTATAGAAATTGTAACAATATTGATTAAAACTAATAAAAGTAGCATTCAATTTCATGATGAAGGGACATAAACATCGTGCTAAATCGTGTTCTAATAAAATGTAAAGGCGCTTTAAAATCAAGCACGGCTGTAAAAGAGTCATCAACACATTCTGTCCAGTCACATTGGCACCGGATCGCTCACAAAGTCCTAATCATCAAATTCTCAAATCCAAATTGTTATCAAACAATCAGCACGTGTCAATTCAGGAACTTTGTTTATTCTGGCAATTATCGCCATCGAGTAATCCACTTATTGATTACCTCTTCGATGACCTAATGGGATTCGCCTCCACTTGCCCCAGAATATTGCATAACACATCCGCACGGAATTTGCGCTCCTGGCCAAGGTAAAAATGTGAAATTTTTGTCAAAATACGGACAATTCCCACACTGCGAAATATTCGTTCGCGTTCTTGAAACGTCCAAACACGGCGTCAGGTTACCTCTCCGTTATCAGCGACTTAGCAATGGATCGGGGCGGCTAGGACCAAGGGGGTATGCTTAAAATTGCAGACTTTATGAAATCAAGCCGCGAATCAAGCTCATGATTCGCACCGATTCATGGTGGGAAGGAAGTGGCGGAGCCCCAGGCCCAGTACCAACCAGCTGAAACGTGAGCCTCATGATTTGGTGTCATGTTTAGTGCTGATATCTAGGAATGTCTCCTGCGACGTTGCTAACGTCCGTTCTTACTACTGTTTTTGATATTGTAGAACATTTGCTGGAAGATGTTTTCGACTAAGTCAGCAATATGGAAACTAGCCACGGGCTCCTGCGCGATCTCAGCGGGCCAAAAGGTTTCGGTTTGTTCCATCAGTTTTTCTTAGCAGTTCAGGCGGAGTTGGTTGATTGCGAAAAGTTAATTTTTTGTTTAAATTAAACTTTAGTGTTTTTTAGTAAAATATTTACAAAAATTTGCTTTGGTTTTTCGTGGTTAAAATTGGATTTTCAAACATTTTTTCGTAAGTTGTTTTCAAAATATTTTTATGTAAGTAAATAATATTGTTGTGTGTCCATTTTTTTGTTACGATAATATAAAAATATTTAGGATTTTTTTTCAGCAGTGATTTTAAAAACAAAAATAATTTTGATTAAACTTCATAAATTATTTTCACTTCATAAATTTATTTGTATACTTTTTATGAACTTTTAAAATGGATTTTTAGTGTTTCTCATTCAGTGAATTAAGAAAAAATAACAATATTCCAAACTAAGTATAAAGATATAAAGATAAAAGGCATAAAGATTTCTACTAAAATACTACTAAATTCATATTAAAAAATAGTGATACCAAGTGCCGTAAAATCATTGCTTAATTATTCATAATGCATATTTATACATATTAAAAAAAGTGATTGATTGATTTTGAATCCGGGCTTTTGTTTGGTTTCTTATCTCCTTCCTTCTTCCTGTTATCGTTGTTTTATCTAAACAAAAATTGCAGTTTAAGCCCACGTGAATATCTACTTTGATTGACATCGATAAATCTTGTTGATATTTATTTTATACAAATATTCTATATTACAATTTGTTAAAATCTTCACGTGATCTTATGGTTTCTTTAGAAATTAGATTTTTAATTTTGAATTATGTTTCTCTCGGAATTTATGTGTATTTTACAATTCTTATTTGATGATTTCGGATGAAATTTTTTTTACTTTATTTGAAAACTAGCTAGCCTCAGCAGGAAATGCAGTCATTACCGAAGTAGATATGTAAATCATTATCAGTAAGCTCGAAGGGATACTTTTAGCATTACAGAAAAGCTTGCTTATGCACAGGCATGTTATAGGCGGTAATCAGTATATTACTTTTTACATTACTAAAGAATGCCTTTTGTAATAACTTAGTAGGGGGCTTCCGGATTCGATTCCGTGTAGTATACTTTGCAGGTATAATGGCTACTTTTTGGATTACAGAATGCATTTTTTTCCCATTGTGATGTGCTTGCCGGGAGCGCCATAAGGGCTACCTTTTGCATTACCATTTCTTCCCATAGGAAGAGTGATAAAGACTATTTTTTGCATTATTATCCCTTCCTATAGGAAGTATAAACACATGCCTTTTTGCATTACCTTTCATTCCCATAAGAAGTCATAATAGCTACCTTCTGCATTTGCATTCATTCCAATGTTAAGGTATAACGATTTTTCCAATACTCTTCATTGATGATTACACGTATGAATAGAAATCTATATTAGAAGGCAGGCATTGTTATTGATTAGGTTAGTTTTGATATGCTTCACGTCGACAATAAAATCACTTTTAGCATATCCAAGCCTCTGTAAAGTTACAAGAGTAAAAAGCCTGAATTGAAATTAGATCAAAATAGAACTTACTATACAATGCGCAATTTAGATGGCAAAATTCTTGAAATGGCGATTTGCCCTTCACGCCATTGTAATTATAATTTCTTATTACATTATTCCCCAGTACTTTATGTAAATTTTTTTTAATTCCTCCAGCATTAATGATTATTCTTAACGTGTCAACCTATATTATTAAATTGCAATTCGTTACGTATTGCATCTAAAAAAAGGAACTTTATAAAGTAACTAAATTCCGTAAATCAAATTTAACTTAACACATGTATTTGGATATAAAACGTCTTCCCCAATGGCCGCATTAGATCGCTGCAAAAACACCAATACAAAATTTCTCTTGAGTAATTCGTCAGGCATTTTCTTAAAATAATTAAACTGATTTAAATACTTAGTTATTAGTATAAATAATTGCTTGTATAGAAGAGGAATCAATACAAACTCCTCTTTATAGGGCAAACAGGCGAATTTGTACATAACTTCATCCAAAGAAAATATGCGTCTTGTTCTCGCGGTTTTCCCATCTGTGAGCAATATTCACAAAGCAGTCATCGACTGAACAGGCTCTTCAAAATAATTTCTAGTTTGTACGATTTCTTCTCCTACCACATATTTGGGTGATTTTCTATAAATTCAATTACCTTAATTGGTGTGGAAGGAATGCATATACAGCAAATGTTATTATAGTCCAGTCAAAATAGACGAAAAAACGCCATAATTGGAAGATAATTCCGAAGTTGCTGAAAATTGGAACAGCCGTTAAAAACATTATTATACGTAAGCTGTAGAGACTGCCACGCGATTGGGCGGCTGCAAACTTTTTTATTCAAGGTCAAAGGGTCAAAATATCAGTTTTTTGCAAATATCTGCTAAACCGTACGTCTTATCAGAAAATTGTGTTTACAACGTTTGTAGATTAGGCGATTATCTACAAAAAAGTATATTATACATTTTCTCGTAGGAATTGCCATTTCTGAGATATTGTCGTTTTAATAAGTTAAAATACTCATATTCTATCATTCCCGACTTGTAAAGGTCATCAGAAATTTAATAAATCCTTTGTTGGAGTACGCGGCTAATATTTTCAGGGGTGATTCCTGGATATATTTGGAGAAAAAAATTGTTCTACAGAGGGCGGCTATCTCCACTATCCACTAAGATACAGGGTGATTAGGGAAAAATTTTTGTTTTTTTTTTAAATTTACTGAAATTTGAATAACTCCTAAAGTAATTATGATAGAGTAGCCTAATTAGGCTCATCTTTTAGGTAAATGTGTATTCTTTTATTTGGTATAAAGCACAGTAACCTGAGTGACTCCGTTCAAAAAATATATAGGCTCAAACAATGCTTAGAATCTAGACCTGGCAGATTTCTTCGTTTTTCTCAGAAAATTCGTTACTAACAGTACATTTTTTTTTGCTTTTCTGATGCACCAAACTATTACCTACAATATTTCCATATACAATAAGTGTTTATTTTGGGTAGTTTTGTAGGTAGTAGTAGTAGTAGTAGTTTTATCGTGTTTTATCGTGAACAAATAAAAAGTTACTCGTCTTTCAACTGCGGCATAATAGCATTGGTTTGAGCCTACATATTTTTTGAACGGAGTCACTCAGGCTGCTATGTTTTACACCAAATTAAAGAATACACATTTACCTAAAAGATGAGCCTAATTAGGCTACTTTATGATAATTACTTTAGGAGTTATTCAAATTTCAGTAAATTTAAAAAAAAAACAAAAATTTTTCCCTAATCACCCTGTATCTTAGTGGATAGTGGAGATAGCCGCCCTCTGTAGAACAATTTTTTTCTCCTAATATATCCAGGAATCACCCCTGAAAATATTAGCCGCGTACTCCAACAAAGGATTTATTAAATTTCTGATGACCTTTACAAGTCGGGAATGATAGAATATGAGTATTTTAACTTATTAAAACGACAATATCTCAGAAATGGCAATTCCTACGAGAAAATGTATAATATACTTTTTTGTAGATAATCGCCTAATCTACAAACGTTGTAAACACAATTTTCTGATAAGACGTACGGTTTAGCAGATATTTGCAAAAAACTGATATTTTGACCCTTTGACCTTGAATAAAAAAGTTTGCAGCCGCCCAATCGCGTGGCAGTCTCTACAGCTTACGTATAATAATGTTTTTAACGGCTGTTCCAATTTTCAGCAACTTCGGAATTATCTTCAGTCAAATCTCTAATTTGACTGGACTAATTAGGAGTGTTGGTACTAAAATAATGTGAATTGCTTTCATAGCTTATTATTACTCCATTAATTTTTTTTTAAACCACACTTCTTCGGTTTATAATATGTCCAGAAAATTTGTTGTGAAGCTGCTTTAGTATTTTTGAAGGTTTCTTAACTTTCTTTTTAAGAATCTGGAAATTTTTTCGAAAGCATATGCTGAAAAACTGTTGATGAAGCCTACTTCTTGGACGGATTGGGCCATTATACTTTATACCATTATGGACGTTATACTTTATACCATTTTCCAAATAAATTATTGAAAAATATTTTACAAATTCTGTAATTATGTTATTAGCGATATGATGAATGAAATAATAGAAAGTGATAATAGCACAATCACTTTCAACTATATCTTTCAATGCGACTATTCCTGAGTTCTGTATCGGCCTTAACATTGTCTTCCCAATTTGACCGTGGTTTGCCAACTGATCTTTTGCTATCTGGTAGTACGTACAGGGCTTTTTTGGTATCCTTGAGTCATCCATTCTTTGGACATGATTGGCCCAACGTATACGCAGTAGCTTGGCATGAGTTGAGAGTTTACACTCTTTGTATAGATCATACAATTCGTGTTTGTAGCGTATTCTCCATGCATTGTCTTCATTGATTAGGCCGGGCCGTATATTCTTCGGAGAACCTTTCTCTAGGAGATACTCCATGCTTCACACCTATACGTAGCTACTGTACGTATGATGGTTTTGTAGATTCTATTTTGGTTTTTCTGTGGATTTCTCTGGATTTCATCACTGACAGTAGTGAGAAGTATGTTCTGTTCGCGGCGTTTATTCTTCTTTGTACGTCTACCGTTTCATCGTTGTCTTCGTTTACTGTGGACAACAGGTAGTTAAATTCGTTTACTCGCATTATTTTATATACTGTACTTAAAAGAGATATGCCTCTACAGCTTCCACAGTTGAATTTGTGTTCCGAATTTTCAGACATTTTTTCGTTTCTCCTTATGCAGCATAGTAATTCGTGTATAGCTGCTGAAAGCGATTTGCCTCCTTGTTTGGGATGTTATCTTGGAGTTTTGTTGTTTTTTAAGGATTGTACGGCACTCTGTAATTCTTCCAGGGCTGATATATTTGCTTCTCTGGTACCATCGTTATGTTGTAGACCGGGTTCTGGTACATGTCTGATGCTCTCATTTGGATTCAGCAGCTCGTTAAAAACTCTGCATCTTTTCTTTACATCTTCGCTGCCTGTGACTATAGTGCCTTCTTTTGTTTTACATATACCGGAGGAGGGTTTGAAGCCCTTCTTGAAGACATTTACTTTCTTGTATGCTTCCCGTGTTTTGTTTTGTGCATAGTTTTCATCTACCCTGAGGATGTAATTGTTGAGGAATTATCTTTTCTTCCTGCAAATGTTTTTTGCTGTTCTTCTTCTTTCCTCGTATTCCAAGTTCTTGCTCCTCGTCGGTCTCTCTATGTATATTTTCCTATTTCTATTTCTGGCCTCTTAGCTGCTTTGGATTCCTCGCCGTACCATTCACTGGCTCTGGCTGTTCGTTTGTAGCCTCCAGTTTCCTTTGTGACATCTGTCAGTATCGTCTTCAGTTGGAAGGTCATCATTTTGAGGTCATTGAAGGGGCAGTGTCATATGCGCGTTTAAGCTTATAATAGCCGTGTCCGCTTTCTCCTTCGTCTCCGCATTTTAGTTTATGATTGAGAGAGTGAAGAATTTCGTTCGGAGTCTATTGAGCATAGTCGTTAACTGATTGGCTTGAACTCTATTACATTATCTATAATTGACTTGTATATTACGAAGCCTACTCCTAAGTGATGTTCCCTTCTGCAGCTGTAGAATATCCTGTAGATGCCAAGGTCCATTGTCCCGTCTCCTCTCCATCTGATCTCTTGTAACGCGAGTGATTTTATTTTTTATCTGCTCACTTTTTCTAATAGTGATTTAACTGTTCCAGTTCTGTACATACTTCACGTGTTCCCTGTTCCGAAAATCATTTCCAGGTGGAGTTGCCGTAGTCGTTGCCGTTTTTTCCGTCCGTTCCGAGGTTTTGCTTCGGGTTTCTTAACTGATGTGTTTTTACAGGGTCCGGAGTTAGCCCAACGCCCAACCCCATTACCAGGAGGACCGGATCCGTGAATTATATCCGTCGGCGCAGATACGTCCGTCGTCGGTTGGTTATCAAGGAGGCACCAGCGAGGAGGTGACGGTACGATTTTGCCCCCGAAGGTCGAGCTCTACTTTTTTTTGGTCATGGATTTTCATGGAATGGCACGCCAAAGACAAGAAATCAAGGAATCTGCTCGAATCCTTTTAGTAGCTCTTTCTTTTTTTGCTATGTATACTGTTTTTACCCTTTTGTGAAACTCGAAGTTTGCATACATAGTTTACATCCCAACACCTTTAAATTAGATATATCACACTGATCTCATAGTTTTTAAGCCTGAAAAGGTTTCTAAAATCCCACAGACAATTTTTAAGCTCTTGTTTACACAAAACAATAAGTTCTCCCTCCATGCATAAAATCATTAAATTTGGAAATTGAGAGAATAAATTACCAATGGGGAAACTTATCTTTTGACTAGTAATGAACTCCATTACTGTGAAGCAGGTTTTTAAAGATTTTGATCTAATTCAATTTATTCTTCTAATTTATTCTGAAATTTATTTTTAAATATAGGAAACTAAACTTGGAAAAAAATTATTTGATAATCTCCATGCTTAATTTTGACAAACCAAATTTTTTCGGTTTCCTTGTGTAATATTAATCGGCAATACTGATTTAATATTTTTTTTTTGCTTTTGATTGATCTGCTACACCACATAGAGTTTCCTGACATTACACAAGGCTGTACATTAATCTAGTGACATTTTGAGATCTAAAAATCGCTCTAAGCAGCCACTCGACACGATTAAGGCCTTTCACTCTCTATCTATTTTGATTCAATCAAGCTTTATAACAATGTTACGATAGTGTTCATCAAGGTGTTAATGTTCATCAATTCTTCGATTCATTACCACTTTTTCTTCATGTATCTATGATATACTTTTTTTACACTAGTACTTGGTCTTCCTCGACTTTTCCCGCTCACTTTAATTACATCAAAATCATTAATCAATTGAAAATATTTGACATAATTTTTTTTTTTGAAAAAAAAAAATTAATTACCTGTTCTGCAGCTTTACATTGCGTAACTTTTAATTGCGTTCTTCAAGACGGTATTTGGTATTCGTATAATATATTTTTTTTTTCATATACAGAAAATTCGATTAATCGTAGAGCGAAAAATTCAAGATATTACGTATATGTGACATGATGGGATAAAAAACGACGTGCTTCTTTAAATGCACAGCACGTGCCACTTATAAGAAAATCCCACATTGAACATGGTTACCTGAATGAGCGCACTGCTATTTGCAGTCCGGCATCATTATCATGGATGATTGTGTGGACTCGTACTGTCTGCAGATCTTCGGTTTCCATTTACAATAATTTCAGTGGATTTTACACACTTCATTTTGGTATTTTCATATAAAATGTCTTGAATGGTTATTTACAAAACATTGTAAGGGGAAAATTGGTGATTTGCCTTATGTGAAAATATTTGCTGATACGACTCCGGGTAGTTACATGTTGATATGTACTTCCCTAATGAGGAGAAACTCATTTCAATTAGTTAAGTTAAATTAAAATTCCTTAACTAACTGAAACTAATACTAAAAGAAGAGGTTATTTTATTAGAGTTTTACTAGATACAAATACAACTCGTGCTGGTATATGTAGAAGTTCATAAATCTTACTAATTCGCACCCAAAAGTTTTCGTTAATTTTACCTTAGTGAAAGACTACTCCCAAAAGACCACAAACTTTTTTTTGTATAAGCTGGATCTTTATGTGATTACGCATATAAGCAGGGCATATAAGGTACTAAAAGTATTTCAAGATATTCAAAATTCGGAGAGTAATGAGGAAAATATGTACAAAAATATTGGACTTGAGTGTGGACTTTTCTATGGCCTTTTTAAAGCATTCTAAAATAAAAGCAGTTTATATTCAGTACTAGCAAAAACCCCCGTGCTTTGCAACGCCTTTCAATAAAAAAAGATTATGTGTTCACAGTCCGCGGTAGGAAAAAGATATAACGAAAAAATTACAAATCTGCAAAAATTAATTTTGGATATTAAAAAATTTGTAGAGTATGTTACAACTTTTTTAAAATACGATGATAAAAACTTACGTACTACGGGTACAACAGATACCTAGCCAAACCTATTCAGAATCGCTCGCACATATTTTACTATGCGGGGATTAGACACCCTGTGCAGAACTTCGCTCATGGCGCCCTCCTTCCCTCCAAATTGTTTTTCCCTAAAAAGGGCCAAAAAAGCAATCAATTTTGCTTTGGCACCCACCCGCCCAAATATGCACAATTTGGTGACCCTAAAAAACTATATTTCTTTTTTTTTATTTCGGGTTGAGACTAACATAAGAGGTAAAAAATGTTCAGGACTCTTAATCTATGTTGCTTTTCGTTTGCGTCCCACGCTTTTTTAATTTTCGAAAAGTAGGTTGTTCCCAAATATTGGCTGTAGCATAAAAACTTTACATGCAAAATTATTTTTTACTTTTTAGTTCATTTTACGTATTTTTTAGTTTTATTAAACTATACAGTTTGTTTTCTACTTTTTAGTTTATTATATGTCTTCCGCCATTTTGTGGTGACCCACCCCCATATCAGATTTAAAACGACGTTACATAGCTTACTATACTATACTGATTATACACTTTCACTGGATACACCTACCGAGAGTGTTATGAAGAAAAAGTTAATTCCAGTTTTGTGATGGCCGCGAATTATCATTATACCCTGGCTTTGCAAAAGCTCGCTTAAAAAAGTGTAATCAACTGGAATAATGGAATGCCATTCCAGTGAGCTTTTGCATTTCTAAGTTCTGGCGAAAAAGCAACAACCATTTCAAGCACGAACTGAACATGAACTGGACTTGAGGCGGGTGAAGCAACATATGTGGATTGAACTGAACGTTATTGAATTGAGTTATGTAAAGCCGGGGGCGTTAGCCAGCACTTTAAGGGTATATACGGCTCTAATAACGCATCTGGTCGCCTTAGCTGGTTAGTCGGGGTACCAAAGTTACACTATGGTTGCGTGTTTACCTAGCGGACGACACTCCTCCTTGTTTCGCCTGGTAGTCTGGCACTACCGGCGTCACAGCATTTATCAGCTGGTTAGCGGGATGCGCCATTTTCAGGAGGCGTAAGACTCAAAGGAAAAGATCTGTCGCTAGACCGTTGGGGCTCTGAACTCATACAACATCAAGAGTTTAAACGCGAGGTTCACCGCCACCTCCTCATGCATCCCTTGACTTCCTTCAACCTATCCTATCCTTTTTCTATTTTTCGAAATAGGCTTCCTTCTAGGCATTGAACCATGACATGAGTGACGTTAATAGAAAGGTTGAAACTTGAGGTTAGGTTTTCACTTATTCTTGAAGATATTCATGCTGCTAAGCCCTTCAACTTCGGTGTTCGAATAAATTAGTAACGAAAAAGTAAAAGTGGACGGATAATTATTAAAATCGAGTTACTCCTGATGTTTCTTTAAACTATAGAACTTCATAGACAGCCAACTTCAGAAGATGGATTTGATGCCACTGTCCATGAACTTTGACAATAAACTCAAGGATTTTTTTAAGTGAATCATTAGGTCAGTAGTAATTGTTGTCTTATTATAGTTTACTGCACGGCCAACAGTAATTTTGTGTAGTTTTATACTTTCCTCTTAGGGGGGCCATCCGTAAATTACGTGAGGTTATTTTTGGGATTTTCCGACCCCCCTCCCCCTTGGTGAGATTTCGTGAGATTTGGCTCGACCCCCTCCCTCCCCCCCTAATCTCACGTGAGATTTTTCAAATTTTAAAAAAATCTAGTATTTACACTAAAAATACGTATTTACGGTCGTAACCATAGCAAAGTGGGCCTTTTCTTAGAATATAGAACTGTAGGAAAGGCCTTCGAATTTAAAATCCTTGTTCGTAACCGTAGTGAAATCCGATTAAAATTCGGGGTGAAAGGCGTGTAAAAAGTTCATCTGAGCGGAAGGGGGTGTTGGGAGGGGAGCAAGATTTTATTTGAGATAACTGATAATTTGGACGCCTTGCCCTCCTCTATTCCATTCACTTTTCCGTTTGTAGTGGACACACAAGTAGTTCTAAATTATAAGGGCCTTTTTGCGGGTCAGTGTTACTTGGCTCGTACTCTGCAGCATTTGACAAGACACACGTTTGACAAACGACAACCAATTTTTGTGTAGGATTTACCCCTATCTTAAGGCCCCAATTTACACACAGGTCGCCAGCAGGCCATGGCCTGAACGTTTTCGCCTTGAGGCCAAGTATCCCTAAACACTCACTGGCCGCCAACTGTATGGGGTAGTGACTACATTGCTCATCACTAAATGCCTAAAATCTTGCAGTGGTGAGCAAAAAGCCTTCGAAAAAGTCTTGCTTAAAGTCTTGCAAAAAGTCTTGCAGTCTTGTCTTTGTCCTGCTGGATTGTCTTTGTCCTGCAAGACAAGATGTTTTGCTCATTACTGGAAAACTTTTGCCCCTTAGTGATGAGCAAAAAGCCTTGCTATCCTGATCTTGCAGTCTTGACTTATCCTTGTCTTGTCTTGGTATTTCTTGGTCTTGCTAAATGTGCAAGACTAGTCTTGCTCATCACTAGTATGGCGCCTGGAGTTCAAGAAAGCTGACTAAACTCGCATTCATCGTCAGTTCGGGCCTGAAGATCTGAACTTCTATTCACTAAGAATTCACACCGTATGCACTCGGAACGGAAAGCAAGGCGCGAGCTAGTAGTGAAAACCATCCACCATCGCGTTTGCGCTTTTTTGCTCTTTTGTGTTCACGGCGTGAGGCTTGAAGCTTTCGTTGGGGCCATGAGCATTTTTGCACTTGAATTAATAACCTGCTATGCTAAGCAGTCGTTTTCGCCTGTGTGTGTAGGGAATCAGGACTTTACCTACATGTGCCGGCCGGCCTGTAAGTCAATGGGGTCTTTAGTGGAGAAACACGTTTTACTTAATTTAACCCAATTTTCGCGCAATTTTACACTGTGTGTTTAAAAAAAAACGTGAGATTTGCCGAGACCCCCCCTCTCCCCCAGGTGAGATTTGGTGAGATTCGGCTCGACCCCCTCCCCCCTAAACGCCCCACGTAATTAATGGACGACCCCTTACCACCAAAAAACCCACTAGCCACTAGATACGATTTCTTCAAACTAAAGGCAAGTGTAAACCACCAGTTCTAGTGGTAAAACCTGGCAACGCTGATCAGGCCTATCGAGAACTCCGCTTTAACTTGATTCTCTCCCATTGTTCACACATTGGCATCAATTGTTTAAACATTAAAAATTGTATTCTTTCTGTAGTATACAAAATGTCATTTTGACATACAACAGCTAATTTCGAAAGTCGAAAGAGGGTAAACGCATGATATGTGTCTTCTTCTTAAATGACTCAAACGACTCGTCACGCCGCATCACTCGACTTTCAGCACAGGGGCCATTATATGGGTCAGTTTCATACGGGCCAACAGTCAACCAACAAAAATCTGGTCTAATCGTCCTTTCTCTTTTAAAATTAAGAAATAGATTACCTCAGGGCATGCAGAATCGCGTTCCCGGTTCGTCATGAGGACCCTGTGGATACTTGCCCACATTAATAAAATGTTGACAAACAACAAAAACGGCAAACTAATTCAGTTAGAGTTCTCTTTTATTATTTTCGAGTAAATTAATTCTAATTCAATAGAGTACTCAGCACGACGATAGCCTGTTTGTGACTAACTTCTGCAACCGACTTCTCCACAGCTGATCTAGTGATCAGCCAATCTAGTCCGCACTTATCTACTCCGCAAATGACTGTGGGGTTGCCACAGACCCCATGTGGAAAATAAGGGCCATGCCGAAAGAAGGCGGTTTTTCATAAGGGCCCTATTAGGCGAACCTCATTACAAATGGAAAAGGGTCGTCCATAAATTACGTGAGGCGATTTTTCGAACCCCCTCCCTCTAGTGAGATGTCGTGAGATTTGGCTCGACCATCATCATTCATTCATTGCGCTCCTTTAATCCCTTATGGGACATAGGGCGGAAACAGTTGCCCTCCAGCGGACTCATTTTCTTCATCTGATTTGGTCGTCTATCCTTTCTTGGCCGGCACGGCGCCATAGTTCTTCGTTTGAAATTCTATCCTGCCAGCGGATTTTTAGGATACGACGCAAGCATCTGTTGACGAAGACTTGAAGGCGCCCTGTGATGAGTTGGGTGACTTTCCATGTTTCGGAACCGTACAAAAGTACCGCCTTAACGTTGGAGTTGAACAGCCGCAATTTGGTGTTAGTTGAGATCTCCGTTGATCTCCATATGCGGAACAGGCATGCATATGCGCCTCGTGCTTTATTTATTCTGGAACTGACTTCTTTTTCTGCCCCACCATTTTCGGTAATAATACTACCGAGGTAGCAGAATCAGGGCCGGCGCTTAGGTTTTTTGCGCCCGGTGCACTATGCCATATTGCGCCCCATAGGCTGTTTATTTTTGAACGCAGGGAAGGACAATAGAAAGGACACAAACACTCGCTGAATGGGAGAAATAATTTTTATAGTTTGCGCAAAATTCAAGATTGCAATAATGCGTATAACACAAAAAAAAAAGTTTACATAGATAGGAAGTTTCACATGGGTGAGCATCCAGCCAACAAAAATCTGCTGAAAACCTCCTTTGCGGAGAAGACAGTAGGAACGAACGATGGGGCAGATTTTTTGAGCCTCTGAATTGGCTCCTTTTACTAGGAAAATAAAACAAAAGAATTGGCGGAAGGGGGGATTAACATTAAAAGCAACAACAACAAGCTAAAGCATTCTAACGTATAGTTTGTTGGAAAAGTTGGCTCTTTTGAAAACGTATGCGATTCTTCATCGAACTTCAAAAGGGAATTGGTTGGTCCGTTTGAAACTGGCCATATTAAGTTTTTAGACAGCAATACCACGTCTTCATCGCCCGAACTGCGCAAGTTGAAGCAAATTTTTGTATAGAAGTTCGATTTTCGCCTGAGTTTCTACATTTTCACATATTGAACTCAGGAAAAATTAAGCCTAAGTTTACCCAACAGAACATGAAATTGAGATTAAACGTACAGGCTCGCTAAAAAGAGAGTAATCAACTGGAATAATGGAATATCATTCCGGTGAGCTTTTGCATTTTTAACCTCTAGCGAAAAACCAAAAACAATTTCAAGCATGAACTGAACATGACAGCCGAAGCAGCCAGTTATACGGATTGAATTGTACTTTATTGAACTGACTCCGGTGAAGGAACAAACAACAAGGATCAATTAAAGAGGGGTTGTTGCTACAAGGAGTTTTGTTCTAATTATTTCGTTCATATATGTACCTCTTTTAACAATTTTTTAATCAGAACAGCAACAGCGCCCTCAAGTTTATATCAATCATGGTAAACAGCAATACAGAGTCATAGGAACAGTTTTTCCTTTGTGTGAATGGGTACGGTGCTTTTTGCAGAATTTTTATAAAGTGCTCTAAATAAATGAAAGATTTTTCTTTCACTTGGGAGATTTTTTCCCGAATTTCTCGAATCACGACTGGAAATTGCACGAGGAGAAGTGAAGGATTGAGAAGGGACCGAAATTGGGTAAATTTGTGTAATTTCTTCCACCCGTGAAAATACCTTTAAAAACATTTTGTTTTCTCAAAGTTTTAAAATTTTTTTAAATCTTAATTCCTGAAATTGCGCCCCTATCAAATTGCGCCCGGTGCAAGTGCACCATTCGCACCTATGAAAGCGCCGCCCCTGAGCAGAATTTATCGACCAGTTCCACGTCACGGTTATTCAGCGCTGTCCGTTCAATGGTGTTTACATTTATCCGCATTTCTTTAGTTTTAGTTGGATTTAGCCTTAAGCCTGCTGGACTACTTTCTGTTGCCAAATTGTTAATCATGTTTTTGAGGTCCTGGTGTCTGTGGGCCAGCAAAGAGATATCATCGGCGTAGTCGAGATCCTTAAGGCGGTCTAACAAACCCCATTGTATGCCGCCTGTTCTACTATCTAGAGCGCCGACAAGGATGTCATTTATTACTATAAGAAATAGTAAAGGCGAGAGTAGGCATCCTTGTCGTACTCCTGAGCTCACCTCAAAGCTGTCGGATAATTTTCCATTATGGAGAACTCTGCATTTGGAATTGAAGCGGTGAGTTCCAAAACAACACAAGTCCATCGCATTTGTTTTTAGAGAATAACGATTTTTTTATTTTATTGCTGTGGATTTAATAATAGTACAGTCAATCTGTAGGTATGCTGCTGAAAAAACTGCCTTATGGTTGAAAGTAGTTTTGTTCGTTGAAAAATGATGTGACTAAGCTACCTTGGCGATGGGCATGTGCAACTGTTAGCAGTTTTTTGGAAAACTCAAAAAATGTGAAAAAAAAATTTTGAAATGCGTTTTTCTCGGTTTGTATGCATTTGACAGGAAAATTTATTGAACAAAAAATGTAGAGGACGTTGCGATCTACAATTTTTGTCATTAGCGCGATGCTGTACAATAAGAAGTATACACAGTAGGTGGCGCTAAAGTCTCAAAAAAAGTGTTTTTCCACTTTTATTTAAACTTTTTTTCATATAACTTACCGTTTCAAAGTTATAGTGCACTGTAGCGCTATATTGCTGTATACAATGCATATACAGCGCAGTCTGACTAACGGTAATTTTATGGGTCCTAATTATTGTTTTTATTGTATCATATCTATTGTGCAGTATCAATAATAATTGATACTGCATAAAAAGTGCACCTCAGATGTGTACTCATATTGCGTGCAGCCGTATTATTTTAATTTTCATACTATTGCAAGCTGCAGTTTCAAAACGGTAAGTTATATGAAAAAAATGTTTAAATAAAAGTTGTTGGTAATAATCTAAGGAACAACTTTCCCATTTACAGTTTTGCGTTAAAATAATATTTTCAGGACAAAAAAGTGGAAAAAACACTTTTTTTGAAACTTTAGCGCCACCCACTGTGTACACTTCTTATTGTACAGCATCGCGCTAATGACAAAAATTGTAGATCGCTACGTCCTCTACATTTTTTGTTCAATAAATTTTCCTGTAAAATGTATGCAAATCGAGAAAAACGCATTGCAAATTTTTTTTTTTTTACTTTTTTTGAGTTTTAAAAAAAACTGCTAACAGTTGCACATGCCCATCGCCAAGGTAGCTTAGTCACATCATTTTTCAACGAACAAAACTACTTTCAACCATAAGGCAGTTTTTTCACTGAAACTATTTTTTTCATGACAGATTTACTGTATGTACTATAAATTAATTCCAGTTTTGTTTGTAATATGTTCGTTGGGCTCTAGTTTAAATAAATGTTACTTGTTTCAGAATTTTTAAACGTTATTGCAGCTACTGTGACCAATTTAAATTCATGGACTTGTGCTGTTTTGGATCTCATTGATCTTGAGATTATAAAAAATTTCTAATAATTTGGTTTTTAGGTCAAAAATCAATTCTCAAAAACAATATTAACGAATTTATATACTATATATGTATATAATAGATTTTTTATTGACGTTTTTTTCATTTTTTGAATCTCATTTTAGAATAAATGAGAATCAAAACAACACAAGTCCATTGATCAGTAATTTCAAAACAACACAAGTCTATTGGTGAACTTGTGCTGTTTTGTACATTTTGTCGAATTTTGAAGTTTTTCGAGTGTTAACACATTCCCCGTCACCCAAAGTATCCCAAACCACTCATAACTCGGTTTTGCTAAAAAGTGGACTTGTGCGGTTTTGCAACTCTCCGCTTCAATTGTTATATAGGGCTTTTATCAATTTTATTATCGGCTTTCAACAATTCTGGCGGGATGCCATCTTTTCCAGCTGTTTTACCATTGGCCATCGCATGAATTGCGGTTACTGTTTCCGTCTTGGATGGGGCCCGGGTGGTGATTCGGATTGGCTGTGCATTGTTGCTGGTTTCCTGAGGTTCCTGTGTAAATGAACCATTCAGGGCGGCGAAGAAGTAATCTCTCCATCTTTGGAGCTGCTCCTCGTCGCTGCACAGCAGCCTTCCATCCGCACTCTTAACGGCATGCTTTTTAGTAAAGTGCTTTCCCGTGCTTTTATCACGCCGGACACTTCTCTTTACCTCCCGGTGTAAATGGGAGTATTCCCGTGTTCCAGTTGGTAACGTCTTTCAGGGTCGCTTGTAGAGTTTACGTTATTTTTTAGGGCTCTCCTGTGTTCTATTTTTTGTTTCTTTGGACATAAGCGATGCTCGTTTCCGCAGCCGACAATATTGCGCCCTTTGTCCTACTCCACAGCTCTTCAATATTTGTGTCGTCAGAAACGTTGTGCTGGTTTAATATTTGTTGTAGGTTTCCAGCAAATTCCCGCTTTTTAACGCTCTCCCGCAGAAGATCTTCGTTGAACCGTCTACGGTTTATAGCATCGCGTTGTACGTTTCTGATTGCGGCGATTTTAAGGCGAATAGTTGCTACTACCAAGTGGTGGTCGCTTCCAGTGTCTTGGCTCGACCGCCTCCCCTTTAATCTCACGTGAGTTTTGCTTTTGGGGATGCCGAATTCTCCGAGGTGTTGAATTGAGTTTTGAAACTCTAGACATTTTTCCGTAGCCTGCCTCAAGGTGAAAATCTGATTGGTCGATGATTTGTTTTCCTGAAGCCACACTGGTATTAGCCTATGATGTTTCTGGCGTATGGGGCCATCTTGTTTTGTAGCATAGCAGAAAATATCTTATACACGGTGCTCAACAACGTATATCGCGATAATTAGTGCACGCTGTGATATGTCCTTTTTTAAGTACCTGGCAGAGGATGCCTTTTCTCCAGCCTTCTGGCCCCAAGGCCTTGTTTTTTTGTCAGTCGCCTCTCTGGCTTGGTAATTATTTCCAACTTGTTATACGAAGTTTCCGTATATCTTCTAGTACGTCATCCACCTGGAATTCTTTTTTCAACAGCTCGTGCAACGTGTCCGAGCCATCTTCGTCTACTCAATTCTTGTTTGAGGAAGATTAAACGATATTATACCGTTTAAATACCCAAATATTGACGGCGATATAATAACTAAAGTAAATTATTTTTGCCATTCTTCGTAATGCTGTATATCCTAAATGTCTTTGCATAGGTAATGAAAACTACGACCAATTGCTCCAGTTCAATTATTTCCAAGTCTCGTGCCTCTTTCTCCCATAACCATTCATTATTTAACCATGATCAACACTCTACTCCTTGATTAAGCTTATTTAATAAACTCGTTAAAAATCACAACCTATTCATTACTTTCCATTAAGTAAGCCAATATAATTTCATATTAACACGTTCACAAATTGATACAGTGACCATCTTCCAAATGAAGCAATCGATTAATTCATTGCAGACTTAATGTGGTCATCATATCGTTCATAATCTTGTAAATAATTTATGAATAGTCGCCAATCACAACTATGAGAATATTGCCATTATCGCCATTTAGATAAACTTAGGACCGGAATCCGTCGTTAGATGGCGGTCGAGCACGGCCCGTAAACGCAGGATTCGCACACTTTAATTCATTGGCTCATTCGTAATCCGATAATTTATTAATCGGCGCAGAAGTGAGCACATGCGGCTGTCGTCTTTACTATACTCGTCGGAATCATGTTGATGCAGCATTAATAATTTATGACGACCTCATAAACTGCCCAGACTATGCCCGCACGAGTTTTTCTGAATTAGTGTCAGATGGCAGCAACGAAAGGCTTAAAACCAGTAAAGCGACTACGTTTTTTTACCAGTTCTGAAAAGGCGCATTTCATTTCGATCTCCTTAAATTTATAAAATTCCAAAGATTGCATTATTTGTGTTGTTGCTTTTTTCGTATTATTTAAGTTCACCACGTCTTGGCCGGAGTCTCGGCTCTGCCACTCGTAATTTACGTAACACGTGCTGCAGTTGCAACTCTGCATCCAGTCCAGGATTGTGTCAATTGGCGTCTTGTTCGACTTAATTGCACTCGACTTGAAACTGATGCAAGTTGAACGAAGACTTTGCACCATTGTTAGGGGCTAGACTGGCGTGGGGATGGTCCAGAACGGGCGAGAATGCAAAGAGTTAAGAATTGTATGCTGCTCAACAATGGATGAAGTTTGTTCTTTTGTATTTGCATGTCCTTACAAAAAGGAAACACACGAGGAGGCCTGTTCACAACGATATATAAAGTGGGCGGAAGCTCCCAGACGAGTCTTTTATCTTTGCCTGAATAAACTAGAGACCGGGGGGTTTTGCACAATAGTTGACCTACTGCCAAGGGAAGGATGCTTAGTGATAAGCTTGCGCTTTTATACGTGTTAGAAAGTGACAAACCAGGAAGTCTTTAGTTGATTATTTCGGTTCATTTGTGCAATTTTCATACCTTTAAGGTTATGTAAGAAGAAGCTGTAAGGAGAATTTCTCTGGGCTGTTTGCTCGCATAATCCTACCTATGGCATTATCTACAATGCACTTCATGATTGTAGAAAGGTAGAAACTTTAGTAAAGATTTGTATAGTTGCGCAATTCTTGTTACTTCACGTAAGTTTACCCCTGTCCTTATTAGAATTTATTTGCCTAATAGGACATGGATGGGGGCGTATACGACGGAGACACTTCAACGTAACTAAATAGAGCTTCTAACAGAAATCGTAATCGTATTTACCAGGGCGTTAGGTATTTGTCAGTAACTGTAACCATTTTCACATATGCCCACGTTTTTTCGAAGAGTGGGAATTTTACTATAAAGAAGAAAGCGACAACCATTGGAAACAATTGGTCTGCGGTAAAATTCACCCGTCATTCTTTAAACCGGAAAATACAAGATTGATGCCTTTTATCAACAGAACAAAAATCCTCGATTTTAGCCCACCGAAAATTAATGATCGAGCAGTGAGCCTATTCGGACCAACGTATCAGTCCTATTCTAGACAAAGAGCTGAACTGGAGTCTCTATATCGGAAGGAAGACCAAACTAGCTTATGATATCGACTGGAAGAGGTGGTGCACTGGCTCTACATGCAGGGGCGGCGTTTATAGGTGCGAATGGTGCATTTGCACCGGGCGCAACTTGTCGGGGGCGCAATTTCAGAAATAAGGATTTTAAAAAAATTTAAAACTTTGAAAAACAAAAAAAATTGAAGACAAGAAACAAATTTACCCAATTTCTCCCCTTGTACTTTCTCATGCAAGATAAAACGGGAAAATGTCACTACTTCTCCTCGTGCAGGAAATTTCCAGAGATTCCAAGTGAGAGAAAAACCTCTCATTTATTTGGAGCACTTTTTGAAAATTCTATAAAAAGCACAAACTTGTTCCGATGGCTCTGAATGAACGCGAAATGAGAAGAGAAAAACTCCTTATGACGAGAACTCCTTTTTAATTGCTCTTTTATCACCCCGGCCTCGGTTCAATAAAGTTCAATTCAATCTGTATAAGTGGCTTTTCTGGCATGTTCAGCTCATGCTTGAAACTGTGATTGCTTTCTCGCCAGAATTTAGAAATGCAAAAGCTCAGTGGAATGATATTCCATTATTCCAGTTGATTACTTTTTTTAGATAGCTTTTACGCTCAATCTCAATTTCATGTTCTGCTGGGCGAACTTAGGCTTTATTTTTCTTGAGTTCAATATGTGAAGCTGTATGGGAACTCAGAGAAAAATTGAAGTTCAGTACACCAATTTGCTCGAATTTACGCAGTTCGGCCGGTGAAAAAGGGGTATTACTGTCTAACAAATTAACATGGCCAGTTTCACACGGGCCAACCAACATAAATTGGCTGTAATCGTCCATTTCCTTCTGAAATTCTATGAAGAATCGCATGGGTTTTCACAAGAGCCAACTTTACCAACAAACTATACGTTAAAATGCTTTAGCTTGTGTTATTGTTGCCTTTAAGCAACTTACTTATTTCTCCCTTCTGCCATCCATTTTCTTTTTTGCTAGCAAAAGGGAGACAAAAAACTACAGCTGTCAAAAAGTTGATTCAAAAACTCCGTGAAGGATTTCAGAGGTTCAAAAAATATGCCGCCCCGTTGTTCTCACTTACTCTCTTCTCCGCAAACGACGTTTTCAGTAGATTTTTGTTGGTTGGACGTTGGGGGGCGTTCAAGTATTACATAACGCAATTTTTGAAAATTTTTGACCCCCCCCTCCCCCCATGTAACGCGCCGTAACGTTTTTCTATACCCCCCCCCCCTCCCTAAACGTTACGTAACACCCAACACTTTTACCTGAAAGTGACAATTATATGACGCAAAGTACCAGAAAGCCGCTAAAATAGCTTATTTATTGTTTTAATCGCGATTACCCGTAAAACATAAACGAAAAGGGTTGCTAAGTTGGGAGATTTGAATGCCCTATTTTTTTATTTAAATAAAAAAACAATGTTACGTAACGCGTTGTTCGAACCCCCCCCCCCCCGCCCCTGTAACGCATCGTAATGTTTTACAAACCCCCTCCCCCCCCCAAAATGCGTTACGTATTACTTGAACGCTCCCTTGACCCATGTGAAATTTCCGATCGACATAGTTTTTTTTTGTGTTATACGCATTACTATGGTGCAATCTACTTTGCGCCAGCTATGAACATGTTTTCTCTCATTCAGCGACTGTTCGTGTCATGAACAGCATATGTGGCGCAGTATGGCATAGTGCACCGGGCGCAAAAACCCCAAGCTCCGGCTCTGTCCACATGTCACGGGTGTGCAGACTTACGACTCTGCCATGTGGTAGCTCGCTCTTGAAAAATATTATAACTATTTCAAACTCTAGTTCAAAGAATGGCATGTCTCCAACGAGGAAAGGGAAAGCGTCCAGGATGACAGGAACTATTGCCTGGTTCTATACGCAGATGACTCCGCTGGCCCTCGTTTCCACAAATGCTATCGTCTGCCTAAGTCTGCCGGTATTTCCTAGCAGCTCTGCCAGACATGGGTGATCTAGTTATGCCTGTAGACACTAGGTTTAAAGATACTAAACGCTGCAGTATACCGTGTCCGAAATTGGGATATGATATCGGAGTAACATATTTCCTAGTTAAAAATCAGAAAGAAGTTAAAAACTGTTGGTAGGTGAAAACGCAGGAGGCTCGCTTGTATTGGGATGCAATCTCAAGATGACTTCTAAGGATGATGACTTCTAAGGTAGAACTGGAGAAATGGACTTTATGCATTCAGCATTTGTGTTGTTTAACTTCCGTCTTCTTCCGCTGCTTGCAAAAGAATCTGAGGGGGTGGGGCATTACTCTTTTTTTAAATTTGTACTTAAATTTTATTATGTCTTTTTGAAGTAAATCTTCTTTAGACACGCTTAACTAAAAAGAACCCCGCACCTTTTTCATGCAAAATGGCTTTTGGATAATTTTCTTGAAATTTTGCAAACAACAAAATAATTAGAACGAACTTATTACATAAAACTATGACAAAATACAAGGAGTGGTTGTTTAAGCTGGCCATTGGTTGAACTACAAAAATAAATTGTTTTACATTCAGAAATCAGTTAAATCCCCATAGCCGCTTGGACATGGTTTTAGGGGTTGAAGAAGAGTTGAGAGGGGCCTTGCGCCCGTTGACACTTTTGATCTACATGTTGAAAACTATCAACTTGCAAAATTTCAAGAAAATTAGCCGAAAGCCATTTTCTATAGAAAAATCTTTCAAAAATAGTCAGATTTTTCGTAGGAAATGTGATGGACGGGGCACAAAAAGCGAAGAAACTCGTGTCTGTATGTGCAGTCGTTCACATGAACTCAGCCTTAAGCCCCCATACATTGGATGTACATCCAGATTTTCATCAAACCCATAAGCGTAACGAATTTTGATAGGCCGATCGGCTCACCATCGATAGTTTTGGTTGTACATCCGCACTTCGATGTACATCCAATTTGACCGTGTATGGGGCCTTTACTGCATAGATTTTCTGTCATGTTTGCTAGGTTATCGCCCAGACTTTGCTTAATCTGCTTTAACTCATTGTAGGAATACGAATTCATCATTCGAGATGAATTACTGCAGATTTTTCTTGTGGCTGCGTCACTGGACTGCTTATCAGCAAATTTTCATGTCACCAATTCATTCCATAGGCTGCAAACCTTTTTGGTATTTAGAAGATTGAAGTTAATATTATATATATATATATATATATATATATATATATATATATATATATATATATATATATATATATATATATATATATATATATATATATATAGATTTTCGAGGGATACCGAATCAGACCACTATTTGCGGGTCCCTTTTCGTCCCTCTGCCTAGAGTCATCTTATTGGGGTTGCAGTGGGTTGTCCCATTGCTCCCTTGCTTCGACTCCCCTAGTTATCGCAAGCAGCTGATTGAAGGGAGTCTGCCTCATGTCCTCCATCCAATGGAGTCCAGTTATGGCAGCCCTTTTCCTCGCCACCGCCGGACAGTGACACACTATGTGTGTGGCCGTCTCAGGTTCCTCCAGGCACATCCGACAGGTGTCATCCTCCAGAATTCCCATTCTTTTTAGGTGATACCTGAAACATCCGTGTCCTGTAATCAGTGCCACCAACCATCTGAGGGTTCTCCTTTGCATATGCAGGATCCTTCTTCTGGCTGCGGTAATCGGCAACGTAAGCACCATCTTAGCCTGCCTACACGTGGTCATAGCGTCCCACCGTCTCCGGTGTTCCTCAGCGACCCATTTCTCGATGTAGTTCCTTACCAACCCTCTGCCAATGGCAGAGTATGGCTCCGGTCCCCAGAATTCCGAGGTTGACCCCTGTTTTGCCAGGTTTTTCAGCCTTTTCGTTCCCATCGATGCCTGTATGTCCTCTAACCCAAGCTAGCGTCACGTTGTTTTGTTGCGCACACCTGTTCAGTTTTTGGACACATTCCAACGCCAGAGACGCATTAATCTCTGCCTGGTTCATGCGCTTAATCACAGCCTGATTGTCCAGTGCTATAAGGATACTTCTTCCCTGCACCTGACCCTCATTTATGTGATCCAGCGCGTGCAGCAGAGCAAGCATTTCCGCCTGGTAGACTGAGGTGTAATTCCCCAAAGCCAGAGAGCAGGTCAGATTTAAGTCCTCCGAGAAGACTCCCGCACCTGCTCTGCCGTCAATCTTGGATCCGTCCGTGAAGATATATATGTCCTCCGGTCTCCCTTCGGGGAGCGTTCCGTTCCCTATGAGGGTTTTATGATACCTTTCGGTCACCCTCATTTTTGTGATCCCTTCCATGGGCATCATGAGCTCCCTAATCCCTTTAATGCGATCCAGGATCTTCATGTGCCCATATAAGGTTCCTGACGCCTGCCATGCGGCATCCCGTCTCATCCGAATCGCTGAGGCTGCCGCAGTCTTCATCACCTGGAGATCTAACGGCAGCAGACCTAGCAGCGCCTCCAATGCCGCGGCGGGTGTGGTGCGGAAAGCACCGCTCACACCTACGCAGGCCATTCTTTGCACCTTGTCCAAATGCCTCTTGACGGTTTTCTGTGTGGCTTTAGTCCCCCAGACCACCGAGGCATAAGTTATGATGGGTCTCACCATCATGGTATATGTCCAGTATGCTAACCTTGGTGAGATACCCCACCTTAGTCCACATACTCTTCTGCACTGGTGAAGCACCCTTGTCGCCTTCTTAATCTTCTCTTCAACGTGGTATTTCCAGGTTAGTCGCGAGTCCAAGTATACACCCAGATACTTGACCATCCCAGACACCTTGATCCTCGATCCAAAAAGCATGAGGGGCTGAAAATCCAGATCTTTAATCTTCCTAGTGAAGATTATCGCGTCTGTCTTATTGGCATTTATGGTGAGGCCCTGTTCCGTACACCACTGCTCAACCACTTGGAGTGCTTCCTCATGATATCTGCCTTAGTGCTCATAAACTTGCCACGTGCCACAATCGCTACATCATCTGCATACCCAAGATTGAAGTTAGTCAAATATTTTGTTATAAGAAAATAAACGCAAATTTCATTTACAACTCTTTATGTTAAAGTGGCCAAGGTTGTCAACGCCTGCTTCAACCACTGACATTTTATATGTAAGTGGTTTCAACAAATTAGGGGGCTTATAGGGAAAAAGCAAGAAATTAAAAAATCACTACAGGGTGTACACTACAGTGAAAATGTCGATACACATCGTGGCTGTGGGTAGTTCTTGGATGGACGAACAAAATCGTATGGGTTTGGGGGGGGGGGGGAATCATAACGGCTTAGCCGCTAGGGCGTTTTGAAACTTTTTTGGTAGAGGTTTATATATTACCCTGTATTTTTGTAACTCTATTAGATATTTTCATGAAATAAAATGTTGGAAGCAAGATTGGATCGCAAAAAGATCGCTGAACGCTGGAAGGTAGCGAGAATTATTGAATAAGCTCACGGATCGCGCATCTGCATACCTAAATTTTCTGCGTTATGTCATAATAGAATTTCGTGGCGTTACTGCAAATGATTGCATCGATAAGTTTCATTTGTTATTTAGCACGCTGTATAAAAATTGTACACCATGATGTATAAGAATTTGAAGCGCTACCGAAACGCTAATGAGAATGGATACTGTAAAGAGAAAAACTCGATCAAACATGCTTGAAGGCGTAGAGCAGATTTAGAGCTCTATCAAACACAAAAAAAATTGGCGTATACACTATAAATTTTTTAGGTAGAGAAAACTTTTGTTCAGAGTGGGTGTAGAGCGCACGTGTAGAGCTCTAGAGGGTGTATACACTTTGCAAAAAACTCTACCGTGGACACTTGACTTTAGACTGACGGCAACCTGCACAGGCGACCGGAGCAAATTCGAAAATCAATTCTTTCAGTGACATTGTACGGTGTATCTGTGCGTGTTGGCGTGTACTCCGGGCACTTGTGTAAGCCGCGCTAGCGGTTTTCTAGTCTCTATTCAGGCGGTCGTCTTCACTCAATGATATTGCAAAACGAACTGAAGACCATTCCGGTATACCGGATTGTCCCCAAACACGCTCCCGGCAAACCTGCACAGGTCACCTCTCCGGTATACCGGAGCGTGTATGGCTTATATTAAGTACTGTCATTTTTTATATAAACTTTTTTCGCTTATTAAAACTCACAAGTCCATTTTTTATTTTTTTCAGATCCGTGAAGGTGTTAACAATCTAACCTGTGACTGATTGCACAGAAACTTGGTGCTTTGCAAAGAAGTGGGAAAAAGCCACTACCTCGCTGTCACGTGATTATCGAATTTAAAAATTCATGTGATGTGACGTAGTGGAACATTCCTGCTGTTCACTACAACAGATGCCACAAAAACCCCGCAATAATTTTTATTTATTTATTAAAATCAAAAAATTCCACACCTCAAAACATCTTTTCAGCAGCCATTTACCTGCGGTCGAACATGCAATACGTCAGATTACAATGAGTCCATCAAAATCGATTCAATGACTCTGCATTGGCAGTTACCATTGTTGAACACAAGAAGCAGATCACCATCCAAACCGGTAATGAATTGCCAAACGTACAGGTAAAGCCCGGGCACACAGGTAATGCTGTATTATAAAATGGTAATCCTTGAAGGAATCAAGTGATTTCTGCAATTTTTGCATATAATCGCTGCTGCTGCGACGACGTGACGTGAGTTTAGCAGAATTTGCATATTTTATTGTGTTTACTTTCCAGCGACTAGTTTTTGCGGTCGTTTTGCTTTTACCTGTTCATTTATTTATTTTTAATTTGATTTATTCCAGGAGTGGTTTTATCGTTGCAGGCCGTAATCGAAGATCGCTTAAGAAGTTGCCCTTACCATCTTTGTCGCTTTGCGTAAACCACTGAGTGACATGCGTAAAAAGCCTGGACGACAGCGGATTTGTTTTTACCATGAAGTGGTCATGCATAGAATATCGATAGATGTGCATAAATGCGTTTATTAACATTTAATTATTATGACTATTATTATCTTGTTTCTGCTTTAGTGGAAATCGAAGCGTTTATGTGAAATTGAAAGTGGACAGGTCAAGTCGATGGATATTATTTATTACTTTATCAACTTTTTCATTCAAGTCGAATTGTACAAAATTTGAGTACCTTGAGAAAAAGTTAAGTTGATACATACGTTTTTACTGTGTAAACCTGAAAATATTTTCTAGGTAGAAGATACAACAAGTATGTGTATTTTAAGGGAAGCGCCCTGGGCCTATAAGATTTGCTGCCCCATAAATTGAAAGAAGGAAACAAGTTCTAATAACGGAAATATTGTATATCAAACGAACTACTAGGTCAGTCAAACAAAGTATTCAGGCCAATTCTGAACTACGCTGGCATCGATTCCTCTGGAATTTTTTACATAGTAGTATAAATTTTAATTTCGTAATTAATCTCCGTTATAACAGAGCTTATGCCACCGATGTAAGAAAATTACAGCGAAGTCAATTCCAGCGGAATCAATTCTGGCGTAGTTTAGAATTGGCATGAATACTTTGTTTGACTGACGTAGTAGTTCGTTTGATATACAATAGAATTACCCGCTAGGGTAATCCCCGTACGCTCATATGCACGTAGAGAATCCCCTGTCGTAGGCGTAGGGTAACTTCACTTTGTTTCCAAAAATCGGAGTGGAGTATTCGTTGAGTTTACAGATAGCTGTTTCCCTAAAGTTGACCAGATGCTGTTACCATGGTTTAAGTGACAGATAAATAATTTTACGTCGTATCTCCGTTGGTATATGTGCAGTAAACACACTTAAACAAACACATATGCAAACTCCGGCATGTTTCGTGAAATTTTCTTGGACGGGCCTTTATCCCATTATCTTACAAAACCAGTACGCCAATACATTAACCACGAAACATAACGGAATAGTTCTTCAAAGTTACTAGTTTAATGGAAATTATTCTTCTTCAACAATTAAAGCAAAAATCACTAAAATCAAACGTGTCTAAACTTTATGCAGCAAAATAATAAACAAACCGCCCTGGTGCCATGACGCTTGTGTTTTGTACATACCACATACAAATATAAGTTCAAGTGGAATTTACCAACGAATCCTTCAATAGGAAGTTATATCTAGGTGAAATGAAAACTTAATGGTGTAATCAAATTTGTTAACAACTACTGGTGATGACAGCACTGGTGTAATTATAGAAGAATTACTTTAGTATCAACATTTTATATCATGTACTAGGCAAAAAGAATTGATAGAGATTGTAATACTAAAAAAAAAAAAATCCACAAATATTGTTATAATAAAAGGATTAATAAATATTGTATTACTTAAAGCAAAACCCAATACATATGTTCATAGGCGTATCCAGGGGTTGTTTTGGGGGTTCAAACCCTTCTCGGAATGCATGCAAGAACATGATCGAACATGCAACTGACATGAAAGGGAAAGTTTTGGCAAATCTTAATAGAAAAAGTAAATAGTTCCAAAAACTTTAAAATACGCTTTTATCTTAAAGTGAACCAAAAAGTAAAAAAAATATTTTGAATGTAAAGTTTTTATTTTTGCAGCCACTTACATAAATGTAAAAAGCGTGGGCGTCTTTACCTATAA
The DNA here is from genome assembly GCA_949987705.1 of Thereva unica. Taxonomy (NCBI): domain Eukaryota; kingdom Metazoa; phylum Arthropoda; class Insecta; order Diptera; family Therevidae; genus Thereva; species Thereva unica. The sequence continues at coordinate 49,088,194 of OX465281.1, read as the reverse complement.
TCTTATTTTATTAATAGTGGAACTTTTCGTTAGCGCCTACGCTTTATTATGCTGCACCAGCTCACTTTCACTTCGTCCGGAATTACTTGTGAGGCTTTCCTTCGTCCAACTTAACTGCCTTTCCTTTGGGTAATATCTTAGGGTTTGAGCTTGTTCACAAGAAAAAAACCCGGCGTATTCCGATATTAATTTATACACCCGGTGGTGGTACAACTTTTATACATAAAACTTTCGATTTTACCCTCAACTCTTTTTTCCAATATTCCGGCCGAACCCTCAAATCAAAACTGACTTTTTTCCCTAAAACTTTTTTTCCTCTATCCTTTTGTTTTTATTTTTTGCATGAAAATCTATCAATAATTCCAAAGTGTTTGCAAAGTGGGTTTTGAGAAGGAGAATAGGCCCGCCGTCAAAATTTCAAAACTAAAAAATAATCACAGATAGCATTAAACATTGAGCACTGATACCGAAAAGACGGTGCTGTGCGAATGTCAGTGAAAAATTCATCCCGGAAGCCACTCATACTCAAAGCATATGTAGGTGTCGTACCGTCACGGATATGTGTGGGTCGATCTTTATGCGGTTTCATTTGAAATAAGGTTTACCTACTAGGGCCATTATGAAAAACTGATAAAGCATGCATCATTTTTTTTTGAGCAGTGCTCATGAGAACTCTTTCGGCATGCCCGTCATTTGCTGGGGTTCTCATGGGAAACGCAACCTACGAGGAAATCCCTCTTTCGGCATGCCCCTGAGGCAATCGAATCGAATCGAAATATTGAACGACAAACAATACGGCTTTAGATCGAAAAGATCTACTGGCGACCTCCTTGTTTGCCTAACGGAACATCTCAGCCGAATTATACACCGATTTGGTGAATCTGGTCTGGTTGCTCTGGATATCTCCAAGGCTTTTGACAGAGTATGGCATCCCGCTCTGTTGGCTACACTCCAAGCTATTGGTATTGACTCTGTTCTGAAGAACTGGATTGAGAGCTTCCTTTCAGGCCGTTCAATCAAGGTAGTATTGGATGGCGTCGAATCCGACCCCCACCACATCTCCGCAGGTGTTCCCCAGGGCTCAATTCTATCACCAGCTCTCTTCCTAGTTTTTATAAATGACCTGCTCTCAGTCCCCTCCAACTCACTCCACAGCTTTGCTGATGACGGTACTCTACGTTACTCCTATGGTTTTGATAATGTAACACAAGCGCGTGCCAGACTTTGTCTACATCATCGCCAACTGTTGTCCAATTCAATCAACAGAGACATCGAACGAATTCTTGATTGGGGCCACAAGAACCGTTTCGAATTTAATGCATCAAAAACCAAGTACTGTCTCATCTCCAATAAAACTTGCACCGAACCGCTTTCTATTTTACTGGACAACAAGACCGTAACGGCAGAACCCTCTCTAAACATCCTAGGCGTAACATTAGCTGAAGATCTGCGCTGGAATAACCACATATTCCAAAGTGCTAAACAAGCATCCCAGTGTCTAGGATTCCTCAAAAGGTGCAAATTTCTCCTTCCGCCGTCTGCCAGGGCTATAATTTACAAGTCCTACATTCGTCCCCGTCTTGAATACAACTCGTATATCTGGGCCGGGGCCCCAAAAACCATCTTAGCTTGGCTGGACAAGGTGCAAAACCGCGCTCTCAAACTTATTGGTGACAGCGCCATTTGCTCTTCAATTGACTCATTAAGCCACCGTAGGAATGTAGCAGCTCTTGCAAAATTTTATCGCTTTTTTCATAATGACTGCTCCACTGAAATAAGTAACCCCATGCCTCCACGGCAACATTTCTCCCGCAACACAAGACTTGCCCGCTCGGCTCACCCCTACAGTTTACAACCCTTATCTTCGCGCACACTCCGATCTAGAAATTCGTTTATAACAAGAACAACTCGTCAACCTTCCAAAGACAGTATTCCCGAACTCATACAACATCCAAGAGTTCAAACGCAAGGTTCATCGCCACTTTCTGCAACACCCCCTTGACTCCCCCTAACCTATTATGTCCTTCTCTCTATCTTTCGAGCTAAGCTTACTACTGGACATTGCACCATGACCTAAACGACATGACGTACTAGTAGTACAAAGGGTGACACCTGAGCTTAGACTATCCATAAAAAAAAATCCTCTTTTTAAATGCTACTCTGGAAGGGTTTAAAATGCTTTTTTTATGTGGCAGTGCTAAACTCAGGAATCACCCTTTATACTAATAGTCCGTCATGTCGTTTGTCACGTCAAGGTGCAATGTCTAGCTTAGTACGGGGAAATAGGTAAAGGTATTTTGCTATACAGTTGTAAGGTCTTGATATCTCATATGTATAGTATATTTAGTGCTCGTATGAAAAGCTTTGCTTGTGCGCGGCTCTTCGTCCACATTTCTTCTTCGCCAGCGACCGAGATAGCCCTCTTCCTTAAATATTTAGGATGTGGATTTCCCCACGCAAAGTGAAAGTGCGTGTGCATTTTTCCTTCCATCCCCACACGCTCCGCCGTCCCTGCCTCCTAGTCTTCCACTCTCCGCGCGCACTGGTTTTTTAACCTTGTACCGCGAGAATGGATCAGCTTTTCCACTTTCCTCTGCACATCGTCGGACTTCATCAAGTGTTCTCCGGCTTTAGTGGCGCCTCGATCTAGTTTCACCCTCTGAGCGGCGAGTCTCACACATATGCTCTACATCTTGCTCCACACCTAGTGAATCATCATGCCCGAAACGGTGGTGGTATTTTTATACCCTACTAGCAAAAACCCGCGTGCGTTGCAACGCCTTTCAATAAAATAAGATTATGTGGACACAGTCTGCGATAGGAAAAAGCTATAGTGAAAAAAGAACAAATTTGGGAAAATTGATTTTGGGAGATGACCGCCATGGACCAAATGATATATTGAGTTTACTATATTGCCTATGGTGTTCTACTTATCATACTCTTTCATTTGATACCCATCTCGAAGGGGTTGTGAAGAAAATATTAATCCGCCCTCTTGAGATGGCCGATATGGACCAAACGATATATTGAGTATACTATATTGCGTATGGTGTTCTACTTATCATACTCTTTCATTTGATACCCATGTCGTAGTGGTTGTGAAGAAAATGGTAATCCGCCTTCTCGAGATGGCCGCTATGGACCAAACGATATATTGAGTATACTATATTGCTTATATTGTTCTACTTATCATACTCTTTCATTTGATGCCCATCTAGCAAGGGTTGTGAAGAAAATGGTAAACCGCCCTTTTGAGATGGCCGCCATGGACCAAATTATAAAAATGAGTATACTTGCTTATGGTGTTCTACTTTTCATAGCCTTTCATTTGATACCCATGTCTCGGGTGCTGTGAAGAAAATGGTAATCCGCCCTCTTGAGATGGCCGCCATGAATGTAAAAACATAGTCTATAGCATTCTTCTTATGATGCCCTTTCATTTGATACCAATGTCGAGGGGGTAGTGAAGAAAATGATCATCCGCCCTCTTGAGATGACCGCCATGGACCAAACGATATATTGAGTATACTATATTGCTTATGGTGTTCTACTTATCATACCCTTTCATTTGAAATCCATGTCGAGGGGTGTGAAGATAATGGTAATCCAACCTCTGGAGATGGCCGCTATGGACCAAACGATATATTGAGTATACTATATTGCTTATGTGTTCTACTTATCATACTGTCTCATTTGATACCCATCTCGAAAGGGTTGTGAAGAAAATGGCTTGAGATGACCGCCATGGACCAAACGATATATTGAGTATACTATATTGCCTATGGTGTTCTCCTTGTCATACTCTTTCATTTGATATCCATGTCGAAGGTGTTGTGAAGAAAATGGTAATCCGCATTCTTGAGGTGGCCGCTATGGACCAAGCGACATATTGAGTATACTATATTGCTTATATTGTTCTACTTATCATACTCTTTCATTGGATACCCATTTCGAAGGGGTTGTGAAGATAATGGTCATCTGCTCTCTTGAGATGACTGCCATGGACCAAACGATATATTGAGTATACTATATTGCCTTTGGTGTTCTACTTACCATACCCTTTCATTTGATATCCATGTCGAGGGGTTGTAAAGAAAATGGTAATCCGCCCTCTTGAGATGGCTGCTATGGACCAAACGCCTGCTTTTCTATTGAAATTTTGCTATAAACCTCACGGAGCCCGAGATCTTTCCTTCAGATATGAATTTTACACAGATGAAATGCCTCAAAGAACATGGGTCTTGCGTCGGCCGCCATGAATCGGTATATTGAGTCTACTACATTGCTTATTGTATTCTACTTATCATACCCTTTAATTTGATACCCATTTTGATAGGGTTGTGAAGAAAGTGGTAATCCGGCCTCTTTAGACGGCCGCCATGGATCTAAAGATATCTTTTGTATACTACATTGCTTATTGTATTCTACTTATCATACCCTTTCATTTGATACCCATGTCGAGGTGGTTGTGAAGAAAGTGGTACACCGCCCTCTTGAGACGGCCGCCATGGATCATTTTAGTTTCAATAGCGTCATGGCCTACCTATTGTTTGACAGCTGCGTAAATTTGAAATTTTCATTAAATGTAATGATTCAATTTAATGACAATTTTACATTTGTCAAACAATAGGTAGGCCATGAAGCTATTGAAACTAAAATGAAGTGAAAATTCCTAAAATTACAATTTTTTTGTTTTTTCAGGCAATTTTTTAAATTTTTCTCTCCGTAAGAACCATCCTCGTACTTCAACGAATATTCAAAAAAAAAATTAGTCCAATAGGTCCAGCCGTTCTCGAGTTTTGCGCTTACCAACACATTTAGCGATTCATTTTTATATTATAGATATGCCACCCAATAACTGTGTAATGTCGTAATTCGCTCCCGAGTCAATGGACCCATCGGCCTTTAGTAAACCCGTTCTACTTCCTTGCCGGATACTCCGGATCAAAATGGCACATTCCTTCTCCAGTCAGTATGTCTATAGGGCCAATTCCGCTATCACGCACGCCGAATCTTCGGACGTTGCGTCGTCCTGAATATGTTGGAAGCACAGAGGGCGTTTAACCTGTATGCGGCTCTCCATTTTCTGAAGTTAGCCGTCCTGTTAAATTCTGCTACTGGCGTTGCGTATAGGAGGACTGTGGCAACCACCCTCGTCATTAGGAGGCGACGACTCGGTTTAGTGCCCTAAATTGGGCAACCTCGGTAGTCTAGGGGTAAGGCGCCTGACTGCTATCCCAGAGGTCCCGGGTTCGAATCCCGGCCAGCCCCATGGTCCGTCGTCTTTTCCACTTTGCCATCGTTTCAGGAGGCATAACACTCCAGCGAGTTGTTTCTCGATGCTCCGATGCCAGAGTCGCGAAATGGTTGAAACAGGTGGAATAAAATATCGCGGCTAGGTTATGGCAGCTCCTTCCTACTTCTCTTTCTATCTTTCTTCTCTCTATCTTCCGACTAGAGCTGCTGTTCGACATACGAAAAAAATAGATTGTCGAACAGTACAAAGGGGCTTTCCTTAAGCCTCTAGTCTATCCAGGGCCGGCGCTTGATTTTTTTTCGCCCGGTGCAGTATGCCATATTGCGCCCCCATCAGCTGTTCATTTTCAAGGGCAATGGGAAAAGACACAAACACTCAGTAAAGTTATTTTAATATATGGAAATGAAGGGACGGGAACACTCAATTTTTTTTCGAAGTTTTGAATTTTTTTCTTAAAATTTTGTTTTCTGAAATTGCCCCCGGTGCAACTGCACCATTTGCCCCTTATGAAAGCCTGTGTCCAATCAGAATTTACTTCGCGATCTCGCTTTTATGTTAGGTTTGCTTGCGCTTTAACTTTACAAAACTCGCCCGCTAATGCTGCTTCTTTAAGCTTCGTACTGCTTAAGCTCCTGGTAGATGGCATTCGGCGCCACTGCCACCATTCTTCACAAATCTACCAACTTCATTTTCTGCTCCAGTATGGTATTTCCCTTCCCTTACTTCCCTAGCTGTTTCGACCAGAATCCTGGGCTCCGGAAATCCATAGACCATAATAAAGGTCCCTATATCATTCTTCCAGCCTTCATATTTCTAGTTATAATCGGTGGTCACGTATTAGTTTGCATGTATCAGTTTTCACTGTATAATCTAGCACGTTCAACAACTTCAGAATAGAAGCGATCCAGGTGTCTCTGGCCGAATTATTGATCTATAATAGTACGACTGGTACGAACTGCAAATCAAGAACTATGGCACCGTACGGCCAAGGGAGGATAGGCGAAGAAAACAGGTGAACGAAGTGGAATTAATTGACCACACCTTGAAAACGACAATGGAAAAAGACAGAAACACTCGGTGCTGTTGCTTTAATATATAATTACGCCCGGTGCAATTGCGCCCGGTGCAAGTGCACCATTTGCACCTATGAAAGCGCCGCCCCTGAGTCTATCACATAAAAAAAACCTAGCCCATTTTACACTTTGCGGTGGCAACGATTTATCTTCTTTTTTAATGGCCCAACACTACTTATAGGACCCGAAGCTATTCAATACCGTTCTATCAGTCGGCGCTACGGCAACGAATTTTTTACCCAGCTTCTCACCAGAATAGCTATAGTTGCGCTGTATCTAGTGAATCACTTATTAGGTAAGATGGAGATGTAGAGATTACTTAATCTTCCGAATAAGCCTCTGATTCTATATTTTCAGAACCACGATTCTTGAATGAGAACAACGCGCAGCTTCATCTAATTTGAAGCCTCGAGTTATCACTGCTGATGCCGCTCTTGTGCAAGGTACAACTTCTTTCTATTCTCTACCTCTCAGACAAGACAACGTTTACATTACCGTGACCATTCTTGGTCTGCTGCTCTTGCTGTAAAGCTGGTGACAGAATTTCGCTCAAACGCGGTGCGGACATTGACAGATAGAATAAAGTATGTGTATTGCAATGCGACTAACGAAATGTGGCTTGAGCACTACGCACACATCGCGTAAGTTGCTTTACCCAGTGGAATTCTAGGAAGGCCTTACCGATGGAGCACTGAAATAAGTACTCATCTGGTAAGGGATACCCCTTATTTTCTTGGTGCTAGATGAGCCCTTACAAACCCCATTACAAGAGAAGGCAGATGGTAAGGTGTAGTCCAGAATTATACCCAAACAAGTGAGAATCTGCCCGATGACTCAAGGGAGCTTTCCTGGAGTTTTCATAAATTTTACAGAAAAAAAGAAAACGGGCAATTATATTCGTCGACATAAAATGCGACATTAGCATACTCAATAGCCCGACTCTCATTTGATACGGAGGACAAGCAGCTTTGGAGAAGTGGAGAATTTAGTTGGGGGACTTCTTAGGTAAAGCCCCTCTCGGGCTTGGAAAGAAAAGGCATTTGTAAAAGATGAACAAAATAAAAGCATTTCGATACCGGATCACATATCCACAGGCGCCCATGAATATTCCTTTTTGCAATGTTCCATTTGCTGCTGGGATATAGTAACCCTTACAGATGAGCAGTTCTATAAGTACTCTAAGGTAAGTACTAAAGTAAGGCCTTACCCCTATGACATCGTGTGTAAAAGTAAGCACTTCTGTAAAGGGTGTGGTAAGGCCTACCCCTTACCAGTAAGTGCTGATTTCAGTACTTCTGTCAGCTTACCGGTCCTGCTGGGATAAACAAAATGCCCACCAACACCAAAACACGACTCAAAACACAACACATACAAACAAATTTTTTACACTGGACCGCGCGGCAACGCGCAAGAAGTAGAAAGTACCCAGTAGGACCGGTAAGCTGACAGAAGTACTGAAATCAGCACTTACTGGTAAGGGGTTGGCCTTACCACACCCTTTACAGAAGTGCTTACTTTTACACACGATGTCATAGGGGGTAAGGCCTTACTTTAGTACTTACCTTAGAGTACTTATAGAACTGCTCATCTGTAAGGGATATAGTAAGGCAGCAAATGGAACATTGCAAAAAGGAATATTCATGGGCGCCTGTGGATATGTGATCCGGTATCGAAATGCTTTTATTTTGTTCATCTTTTACAAATGCCTTTTCTTTCCAAGCCCGAGAGGGGCTTTACCTAAGAAGTCCCCCAACTAAATTCTCCACTTCTCCAAAGCTGCTTGTCCTCCGTATCAAATGAGAGTCGGGCTATTGAGTATGCTAATGTCGCATTTTATGTCGACGAATATAATTGCCCGTTTTCTTTTTTTCTATCAAATTTATGAAAACTCCATGAAAGCTCCCTTGAGTCATCGGACAGATTCTCACTTGCTCGGGTATAATTCTGGACTACACCTTACCATCTGCCTTCTCTTGTAATGGGTTATAGGGCTCATCTAGCACCAAGAAAATAAGGGGTACCCCTTACCAGATGAGTACTTATTTCAGTGCTCCATCGGTAAGGCCTTCCTAGAATTCCTACTGGGATGTTTTGAATCGTGTGCTGGTGAAGGGGATAAGAAATTTGTTGAATTTCATAATTATTTCGAAATTGTGGTGATGAAATTAGTACCTAGAACAAATGCAAGTCCTGTATAGTCTATTGATTAGGTCTTAAAAAGCAGGGCAATAAGGAACTAAGACGTTCACGGGGTTTTATTGCAGGAATCGGTCAATGGGTCATTTAAGAAGAGAAAACCGCGGAGTGCTATTAAATTAGAGGGTGGAAATTGGAGATAGGGGTCAAAATGGACCCTTTTTGGGTTTTGCCATATATCTCGTAAACGAAGCAAAATTTCGATTTATTTTATATAAAATTTTTTGTAGAGAATTAAATTTCCTATGGAAATGGTTTATTTAAAAAATTTTGAAAAATTTTTTTTATGCCGAAAATGTTGAAACAAAAAGAAAAAAAAGCCAAAATTTCGATGTTTTTTCCCTTTTTTACTTTTTTGCCAATATCTTTTTTTTTGGTTAGAGATAGGCATAGGTATTGCTTTATATAAAATAAAGCAGATAAAATTTCCTTTAAAATGATGGGTCGAAAAAATTTTTTGGTTGAAAATTCACCGAAATATGGCCACTCGAACATATCTTTTTTTATTTTTACCCCTTTTATACCGACATTGTTTTCAATCTCATATTGTTGAAAAAATTATTATATTACTCAATTAAAAAAGGTAATTTATGTTTAATTGTGGATAATAAATAATTATGATGCTCTTATATTTCTTCCATAACATTCTCAAACTGCATATCGATATCATCATCTATATCTTCAATAATATCATCTTTTTTTTTTTTTTTTTTATATGAAAAAACCAAGCTTAGGTGTAACCCTTTGTACTACCAGTCCGTCATGTCGTTCAGTTCATGGTGCAATGTCTAGTAGTAGCTTGGTTTGAAGAATAGAGGAGAATAGGAAAGGTTAGAGGGGGTCTGGAGGGTGTAGAGAAACCTCACGTTTGAACTCTAAGATGTTGTACGAGTTCGGAAATACCGACTGCGGGAGATCATTCCACAATCGAGTTGTTCTATTCATAAACGAACTTCTGAACCGTATTGTGCGTGAACGAGGGGGCTGTAGGGTATGGGGGTGAGCCGAGCGGGCTAGTCTTGTGTTGCGGGAAAAGTATTGCCGTGCAGGCAGGAGGTCCTGAATTTCGGTGGAACAGTCGCCATGGTAATAGCGATAAAGTATGGAGAGGGCTGCTACATTCCTACGGTGGCTCAAGGTGTCTACGGAGGCGCGAAAGGGGCCATCACCAATGAGTTTGAGGGCACGATTTTGCACCTTGTCGAGACAAGCCAAGGTGGTTTTTGGGGCGCCTGCCCAGATATGTGAGTTGTATTCGAGGCGCGGCCGAATGTAGGATTTGTATATTGTAGCCAATGCGGCTGGCTGGAGGAGGAACTTGCATCTCTTGAGAAATCCAAGGCATTGGGAGGCTTGTTTGGCGATTTGGAATATGTGATCGTTCCATCGCAGATGCTCCGTTAAAGTTACCCCTAGGATGTTGAGAGTTGAGTCAGCCGTTAGATTCTCTCCATCCACCGAGACAGGAGGAAGGTCGGTACAATTTTTGTTGGAGATCAGACAGTGCTTCGTTTTTGTGGCATTGAATTCGACGCGGTTCATTTCGCCCCAATGAAGAATCGATTCGATATCCCGGTTGATCGAAGCCGACATCAGTTGACGGTGGTAAAGACAAGGTCTGGCACGTGCTTGTCTTATATTGTCGAAGGAGTAAGAGAAATTCAGAGTACCGTCATCAGCGAAGCAGTGAAGTGGGTTGGAGGGGATTGAGAGCAGATCATTAATGAAGATTAGAAAAAGTGCGGGTGAAAGAATTGACCCCTGGGGAACTCCGGCCGAAATGGCGTGGGGGTTGGATTCGACGCCATCCAATACTACCTTGATTGAACGGCATGAAAGAAAGCTCTTAATCCAGTTCCTTAGAACTAAGTGTATACCAATAGCTTGGAGTTTATTCAACAGAGCTGGGTGCCATACTCTGTCAAAAGCCTTTGATATATCTAGAGCAACTAGGCTAGACTCACCAAAGCTATGAATGCTTTGGTTGATACGCTCGGTTAAACACACAAGCAGATCGCCAGTAGACCGTTTAGATCTGAAGCCGTATTGCCTGTCGTGTATAATTTGGTTGGATTCTAGATATTTCATCAGCCTTTTATTGATTATTGTCTCCATGATTTTGGAGAGAACAGAAGTAATTGCTATTGGGCGGTAGTTTAAGGGGTCGCTGGCTTCACCTTTTTTTGGGATTGGCTGAACATGAGCTAGTTTCCAAGAGTCGGGATACACTCCGGAGAAGTAAGACAGGGCAAAAAGTTTGCGCAGAGGTTTAGCCAAAGGTGAGGCACATTTTTTAAGTACCATAGGGGGGATTTTGTCGGGACCAGTGGATTTGTTGGCGTCGAGTTCTTTGAGACACCTAAACACCTCGCGAGTCCTGAAGTGAACTCCGTCCATTGAGTGGGTGGTATTCTCGAGAGTGGGGGGTGACATAGCAGCATCGGGTAAAGAAGAATTTGCGGCGAACAGAGAAGCTAATAGGTCGGCCTTGGGTTTGCTTTCTGTTATCACTTCCTTGTTGTGAATAAAAGGAGGTGTTGAGGAGGAAGTAAAATTCTTCTTGATGGCGGTTACCAAGGACCAGAAGTTTTTGCTGCCTGTAGTGGAGTTAAGAATCTTACTTCTCAATCTATCATCAACTGATGATTTGACTTTCCTGATGATGGAGTTACAGGAGTTTCTAAGTCTGACGTACTCACGACGAAGTGGCTCATTAGGCGAACGTCTGTATGCTCTATAGGCGGCTTCTTTAGCTTTGATTGCGTTCATACATTCCCCATTGAACCATCTGTTCGGCCTAGGCTTCACAGATTTGGTAGAGTGAGGGATGAACAAGCGCATACCCGCTCGAATAATTTTGGTGACACAGAGGGCCGCATAGTTCGCATTGGCACTACGGAAACACAAATCCCAGTCAGTGGCCTGGAAGAAGCGAATAAGACCCAACCAGTTGGCTTTCCCATAGTGCCACACAGTTCTTTTAGGAGCTGTGGTGGTTGTGGTCGAGGATGGATATGGGAAATAAGCGCTAATTAGTTTATGGTCCGAGTTGCCAAGGGGTGAGCTAACTTTGATGGAGTACCGCGTCGGGTGGGAAGTAAGAAACAGGTCAAGGAGATGGGCTCCTTGACCTGGAATATCAGGGACTCTCGTCGGACATTTGACAATTTGGTGCAAGTTGTTGAGGCTCGCAAAGAGCTCGGCGTCTTTGCCAGGAACACTGGTGCCATTTGAGTAATTTAGCCAATGTACATTGTGAACGTTGAAATCACCCGCAACAATGATTTCGCTTTCCGGGTGGGAAAATAAAAATCCGGAAATCTGTTCAGAAATAGCATCGAAAGCTGAGGTGGTGGCCTCATTACTAATATTAGGACTCCTATATAAAAAACAGAAAAATATGACGTGGCTATGGATAATTATTTTAATCCAAAGATGATTAAAATCTGATTCTGCAATATCGGGAACTTGCACATTATCACAATTGATCCCCATACATTCTTTGCAAAATATGGAACAATTAATTTGTAATTTTCTGCAACCACAGTTCCCATGGCAACCTGTATTGCAACCACAAGCCACTTTTTTTAGCAAAATCTCTGGCGCAGGAGGTGCTGTTGTGCGAATCGCAATTAGTCCATTTTTAGAATTTTTCCAACCCCAGTTCAGAGGGTTTAGGTGATTTCCTTTCCACTGCTGGATCTGGAAAAACGTTCTTAAGCCATGGTGTTTGATGGCATCAAGTGTTGGTGGTAATTGCGTTAGAGAAAATTTGGAACTTTTGGATAATTTATAAAAATTCTGGAAGCGACAGTTGCTTAGGGTCATGTTCAACTTTGCCCCATACAAAGAAGCTGCAATATATTCTGATGCAGAATTTATTTCTACGTCAATTACATCGTCACGTAAAAACGTGTCAATATGTGTTTGTAGCTGAATAGCATTTTTATTTACAAATTTCATAATTTTTTTTTGCCAATGTTGAAAAACGCTGACGTAGTATCGCAGCCACTAAATGCATGAATAAATCCAAGATATTTTTGTTGTTGAGGAAAATTAAAACTATTTCGGTCATACATTTTTGCTGTAACTTTGCCTACACTGGGTTTCCAAAGATATACATTTTGATACTGCTCTGGCAAAAGTGACAAAATGATGAGAAGGTCTACATCTTGGCCAACTATAACTGCATTTTTTGACTGTGATGCTTTTTCTTTTGCGCATTGTACAATAAGTACATCTGCGTCTTCACCCGCTTGCACTGTGTCAATATTAACTTCTTTGATTTTTTGCATTAAATATGCAATAAATTTTTTTTTATTACTTTCATTTGATAGGAAGCTATCGGGTTTGGAAAGTGGTTTTAAATCATCTTTAATTTGAACTCCTGGGCCAATTTGATTAGTTCGACGCAGCCTTTCTGCACTTTTCGTACCAATATTTGAGCCACTAGGATAACCGTCAAAAACTACAGTGCAATCTTTGTAAAAAGTTTGCAAATGAATAATAAATTTCGTACTAATTTCTGCAAATGTCTCATTAGCATTCCAAACTATTTTATGCAACAAGAATCCACCATCAATAACATGATGAATATTATTGATAGTAGAATCTTCAACGGGTGAGAAAAATTCATATAAGTCTGATTTTTTATTTTTCCTCATATTGAACCCGTCAAAAATTGAAGGTGGATACGGTGCCGGTATAAAAGGGGTAAAAATAAAAAAAGCTATGTTCGAGTGGCCATATTTCGGTGAATTTTCAACCAAAAAATTTTTTCGACCCATCATTTTAAAGGAAATTTTATCTGCTTTATTTTATATAAAGCAATACCTATGCCTATCTCTAACCAAAAAAAAAAGATATTGGCAAAAAAGTAAAAAAGGGAAAAACATCGAAATTTTGGCTTTTTTTTTCTTTTTGTTTCAACATTTTCGGCATAAAAAAAATTTTTCAAAATTTTTTAAATAAACCATTTCCATAGGAAATTTAATTCTCTACAAAAAAATTTATATAAAATAAATCGAAATTTTGCTTCGTTTACGAGATATATGGCAAAACCCAAAAAGGGTCCATTTTGACCCCTATCTCCAATTTCCACCCTCTAATTTAATAGCACTCCGCGGTTTTTTCTTCTTAAATGACCCATTGAACGATTCCTGCAATAAAACCCCGTGAACGTCTTAGTTTCTTTCTATATGACATAATCAATAGACTATGTAGGATAGAAAATTAATACGCAAATCATACAGCTTTTTCAATTTATTTCGTATCACGTCCACTTGTCACTTTGATTTTTAGGTTGTGTCAAAGGCGGAACGCGACACCAGCACGGCGACTTTGTGTCAGTGAAAAATCCGCACACACCGCGAAGCCAATGTCCGCACCGCCATTGCGCCTAATTCTGTCACTAGCTTAAATGAGTGCATTTTGGTTTCTAAAATTTCTCTTATCTTGAAATTGTAGTCCTTGAGGTCTTTTCTCACTTCCTTCGCAAATTTTCGGTAAACATTCAAACATCTGCTGGTCTCTGGTTCAGGGAGTCTCTAACAAAAGTAATTTCGAGCCAATGACACAACCATGTAAGCCTTCAATCTTTCACAAATGTTTTCTTGAATCCTCTAATCAATTTTGTGTAACGCATTGCATATTTTGTGCAAGCATTAACCCCTCCTTGATGCTCCTGCTAGGCGGCAACCATACTTTGGCAACTGCTACACACCCAAGCACCTCCATTACGAAAGCAAAAGTCGCACCATAGACCCAAGTTGCGACAAGCTAGAGAAAATCATGCCTTATGCTGCGCAATAAAAGAAGGAAGAAAATTGCAAAGGAAATCGCCAGGTAAAGAGCGGCCCATTGTAAGTTGCGTCACAACAAAGCCGGCTTCGAAGTCGTATCACAACGACCGAGCAGACAAACGACGCAATTATTACGCTGTCAGTTGACACCTCTGCAGGCAGCGCGGATTATGTTAATTCTGACGTCGCGATATAGTCAGTCATGATAAGAATCATAGCGTGCGTCCCGCTCAAGGGACCGCAGCATTTCTATCCGCCGCGCCGTGAAAGTGTTACACCGATGTCGTGATGACGATTGGCAGAAATATTTTGATTCTTTTAATGACGTTAAAATTCCCGGAGTCGAAGAAAGCCTGAAGCTGAAATTAAAAGAAAATTAAGTTTTCCTCTGCCATTCGGAGAGGGAAAGCAACATCCTGCACGACCGCTCGAGTAATTAGATTCGCTCCCAGCAATGCGGTCATTAGGTCCCCATACACTACAAGGTTTTATGCGTACAAACATGTCCCACAATCTTTCTGACAAACTTGTTGGAACGCCGAGCTTACCCATACACTATTATGGTTTTCATTTTCCTTTAAAGATTTCAAATCGAAATGAGTTCTTTAACTAGGAATAAGTTGTAATCAATAGCCTTTGAAATTTTATGTTATGTCAAATAAAACCACGAAAAAATCAAACCATTTTGATATTTGGGACAAACTTGTGACAAACATAAAACCAAAAACCAAATTCACCATACACTGTCAATCTTTGTTTGAACGCCTTGTTTGTACGCATAAAACCTTGTAGTGTATGGGCCCCTATTAATTAGAGCTTTTGCCCAGCTTTCAGCTATAAATTTCCCCGATCTGGAGATATGGCGGACAACGGAAAATAAACTCCTTCTGGATATTGTCCGTAAGTAGATTAGCGTCTGGATTCTCCGGCCCTTGCAGCACCCTACCATACACCCTCATCAGTGGCCATTGTGGCCTCTCTGCTGACCCTGGATGCACTTGAATTTCTAAATCAGCCAACGGCCCGTGAAGGCGGACTTGCCGTGCCAAAAAGATGGCCAAACACGTAGCGACCTGTAATTTATGTCGGATTTGCATTAGTTTTCATGACTTTATAAATTGGAAATGTTTATTGCAGCCCGGCTAAGCCATGGGATAAGGACCTGGGAGCCATGAGCAGGGCCACTGAGGGCGAAGCACGTCTTAATCTGAAACTTCTCAGACTGTCCTTCGATGTCATCCTGGACTCCGGGGCCCGGGGGCATCCACAATGCTACGATGGGAATTATGTTGCAAATGAACCCGATAATCAAAATGGCAGCGCATCTCTGGGAGCAGAACTACAACGGGCATGTTGAGGTTGGCACGTAGAAGACGAATGAGGAAAACTTTGTTGTTAATGATGCACTGTGGAGCTGCAGCTCTCGTGCATTGGAGTTGAAAATTTTCCAAGAGCTAGAATGGTCTAATGGCTGAAGTCATTTAAAGATATGAGAACGGGATACCATCTCTGGGGTCATAACAAGTGTCTCCGGGATTGCAGATGATCAACATATAATGCGCTTCGGATAAAGTTTTAAATGGGGAAAAGAGCTCTTGGTTGCATAATAAGCATCAATAAGTTGTTTGTATTCCCACAATGTATCTCAAGTTTCTAGCCTAATGAGCAGGTTAAAGCTTATCAATAGAGATTTGGAGCCGATTGCATTGGCGATAGGAGGGTGCTTCTGTCATATTGTTATTACACAGTAATTTAATTACGATATTTACGAATTTCTAATAACTTGATTACCTTTTTGTTTTTGATGCAAAGGCAAATGTTTCTCACTGAGCTCTTGATCTTTGGATTAACTATTTGGACTATTAAAGAGTGGAATAGTCAAATAAGGCAGGACTCTTGTTAGGGCTATCAAAAAGTGCATCTTAGGGAAATAACTGATTTAGATTTGCATGTCAAATCCACAAATGGTAAAGGGATAGTTAACCCATTTGCTCAACATCGAGAAGGTCCCTACTCAAAAGTAGTAGGTAACTACTCAAAATTAGCAAAGGGTCTTATCTAAAGATGGTGACTTGCTCCAACATTAAATCTATCAATTATCGAAACAATTGGGGTTGAGAGGGGTTCCAAGTGGTTCTTCTAATAATATTAAGAGAAGGCAGCTGAGAGCAGATGTTCCAAAACTCACAAAAATTCCAGACCCTTGCTTAGTCGTCGGTGTCCTTAACTGCAGACACCAGATTTGGGGCTGTATACGAACAAACACCCGACTAGAAATATTTTGCTGAGCATGGTCAGGACCCGATCAGGCATGCCTGATCAGGAAAGTTCAAGGCATGTAATGCAGATAACGTATCAGGACCTGATCAGGAATGCCTGACCTGGACCTGATCAGGAATGCCCTATCAGAACCTGATGTGGTTCGTCTGATCAGGAACTGATGTGGTTTTCCTGACCAGGACCTGACCAGGAACTAATGGGGTTTGCCTGATCAGTAACTGTTGTGGTTTGTTTGATCAGGATTGCTTGATTTGGAATTAATTAGACTATTCTAATCTGAAATTGTGGGGTGAAAAAGAGATAATGGGTGAATTCAAAATTCAAGTGTCCGCCAAAACACTGCACAATTCAGCAATTAGAAGTCTGTAGCTGAATTCTGCAGTGTTGCGGCAGTGTTGAATTTTTGAATTCATCCAATATATCTATTAATAAAAGAAAGTGTCCGCTTGTGCGTACTTTCGCGCGTTGGATCCAAACAAGATGAGATAGAAATCTGCTTTTTTTGTAGATGCATGGATACTCAAACATCAGGTAACTAAAGGTTTCCATTTTTCGAAATTAGAGTTATTATTACACGCTTTATATTAGCTTCACCCATATCTTGTATCTTCTTTCTTGCATGTAAAAAAATTTGGCAACTTTATTTTGACCCACTTCCGCACAACCAATTAACTTGAAATTTTGGACATATGTATAGTTCGCGTGACAATGCAATCTGACCAAAAACACAAAATCCAATTCTTTCCACAAACCGTATTAAAAACTTCAAAACAAAATTGTTTCAACAACGCAAAATACAATATTTTCACCAAGCTGTATTAAAAAACTGAGAACCAATATTTCACATAATTGTTTCACAGAACTTATGAAAAACACACAAAAACCAATGTTTTCAACCAACTTCAAAAAGTAAAGCAAAATTTTTTCACACAACTTGTGAAAAAACACACAAAATCCAACGTTTTTAACGAACTTAAAAAACTGAAACAAAATCTTTTCACAAAACTTATGATAAAAAATATGAGTGTGCTTAAGACCACACTTTAGAAGTAAAACTTTTGTGCCCAACGGCTAGTAATATGCAATAGATATAGTGGAAAGTCTGTCGGATCTATAGTACGCTTGAGAAAATTCAGGCCAACGACAGATGCAGGAAGAATAGTGACGAATCTACTGACGGACTTGATACAAATACTATTTGAAAATATCAATATTTATGAATTCCTATTTACATTAAAACCTAAAAGTAACCGAGTAAAAATAATTTTTATTGTCTAATTTTCTTAAAAGCATACACGCGGTGCACCTAGTACGTATAGCATATAAGTGCGCATCCCACACGGGTATGCACGCTTCCGCCACAGGCATGGATACTACCGCCACAGGCACGAAAATCTAAACTTTCGCCTCATGGAAGTAAGCTGGTGACATATGCAAGCGTACATGCATTGCATTCAGAGGTTCATAAAATTGCATGGTTTTTTCCGTCCCGGCTTTCACACATAGCCCGAAAATCTAAGTAACGAGTGCATGCAAAGTGCATGTGTTTGTTGTGCATACTTGTGTGTGCTATTTCGAATGCGGCATTACAGAAAAAGTTAAAAGTAGTCCCACCTTTGCGTGGCATGCATTCCATTCAGGGAACATACCGTCAGGTCGCATTTGAATACACACACTTCTATATTATTTATCAACGAATTGAACGCATGTACGCTTGAATATGTCACTAGCTGTATGCATACTCCGCTCCCTACATTCATGATCATTAATAATTGCATCCGCATCGGCATAGACTATTCCAAACCCAAGTATTGTTTTACCAAGCAGTCCGCCAACCACATCCAATGAAGCTTTACCTACGCGAACGAGAGCCAGTCTACTTGAGTATGGTATTGTCAGCCTTTATGGCCACCTAGCCAATTACCTGATTTCTTCGTCCCATACAATCTTTTAGGGAACCAATTAATTTTAAAGGGAGCAGAAAGAAATGCAAAAAACAATCAACCTTTTTTCAAATTCTTCTTTTATCTAGGCGTAGTTGAAAATAATTTATTTTAGCTGATTAAACCGAATTGAGGCATAAAGCTGAAAAAAACATTTTTTTCAAACCTTTATAGTTTCAGGCGATGTAGGGATAGTTTCAGCCCTTTACTATTATCCCTTATCATAACATTTCCTTTGTTATAAATCAACCACTTTTGAATATAAATATTGCAAAAAATGTATTTTATTGGATTGTTTTTGATTGTAATTAAAATTATCGCGAAAATCGTTAAAAAAACGGAGTTTTTAAGGATATTTAAAGGTGACATGCATATTTTAAGACTGTGGGACCCCGATTTTCGTAATCAGCGACCAAAAAACATATCAGGAACGATTTTCACAACAGTGTAATGTTTCGACATAAACGATTCGTCGATTTGTGCAAGTTAAAAAAATTGTAATTTAAAAAGGGGAAAGGTCCAGCACATCTCACCAAAGGGGAAGTGGGTGCCAATTTCAAACAAGAGCACCTCACACATTTAATTCACCACTCCCTTTTGGTATTATAAGCACCCAAACCACTGGACATACGGTTTTAACAGCTTCGATTTTATCAATTGAAGCGTACAAAAAGTATTTTATATTGGAGACAATAACAAAATAAACGTAGGAAAGATGTATTGTTCAGTTTTTCTTTCATTTTTTCATATTTGTTTACATCGTTTGGCATTTTAAGAAAGTCTCAAGTCTTTATACCGTAACTTCCCGACAGTGCTACATGTTTGACCACGCCAAAAAGCAGATCCACTTGCTCATGCTGCGCCGAAAATTCTTGTCGTATATGCCGCTTCAAACATGTCAGTCAACTCCAAAGTGTCCGCGGCGTAAGCCCGGCCAGTGACCAAACACAAGAAAAATCTGAAATAATTCACCTCTACATAATGGTGAATTTGTATTCCTATAATGAGATACAGCAAAGTCTGGGCGACAACGTAGCTAACATGCCAGAAAATTTATGCAGTTAAGGCAGAGTGTATTTTAACTATTGCACACACAGCCCCGAGTTTCTTGGTCCCTTGTACCCCGTCCGCCCCTTTTCCCATCGTTATACGAAAGTTCTGACAATTTTTCATGTGTGAGAGCGTTACGCGAATGAAATTGATTCACTCTCATGTAATTTTTTTTAAGCATTAGGGACGTTTTACTTCAAAAACACAAAATCCAATTGTTTTCACAAACACACTTCTGTTCACAGCAAAGGTAAACTCGCAACTGTCACTTGTCATTTTTAAAACAAACAAATGGGATTTACGCCTTCTTCTTTCTTGGTTTACAAAAGCTCCTTCTCCGAAAACTTTGAGTACTTTTAAATTTTCGACCTTATAAAAAAGGTAATGGTAATGAAGAGGATTTCCTGATCAGGACCCGACCAGGTCCCGACTAGGAAAACTTGGTGTGGCATGCCTTACCATTGCCTGATCAGGACCTGATATATGTTCTGGTTTTTCCTCAGCTAAATTCTAGTCGGGCACTTTCCAACATCCCTTATGTCCATGACCAGATCCCACGTTCATACCAACTATACTTGCTATATTCCTAAAAAATCACAATCTCCATCTAAGCGACGATTCCAGTACTTAAAATTATATAAGAGCTGACTGGAAAAATATCAATCTTTCATACAGCCAATCTACGATCTTACCTAAATACCTATTCACTCACTAATATTCATACCACTCTTCTAATCATTGATAGAGAATATATCGCAAACTTGATAAAAAGAGCAGTTGATTATTCCTTTCCCAAATGCATGACAAAAATTCACTATTTCATCAAATTACCAAACCACATCTTAGGATCGATGAGCGAAATAACATGCGTAGAGCATGACAACGCTCAGGGTTAGCAATATACAGGGAATATATGATAAAATACAACAAATTATTACAGAGTAATATTCCCTTTATTTTTTTCGCTAACTGCACGGTAAAAATATATGGGAGCAAAAATATAAGCAAAATAGCTACAAGGAGTGTAGCTGGAGAAATTTTACTAAAACCTGACACTTAAACCAATAGATATGATTTTTGTCACACGAGCAGTTTTTGAAGAGTACTATAAGAGAAAAAAAATTTCTGCACGCGAACAGGTAGGAAAAGTGGGGAAAATTTTCGGGAAAACATCATCAATAACATGGAAGTGGTTGAAAATTTCTATATAATGTATAGGAACAACTTGTATGTTAAATGTAAATTTTAAGATATTCCGAGCTATTCGACCGGAAATCTGGATATATCAATTATAGCTCATTATCACCCAAACGAAGCAATTTTCGAAAAAAAACATGTAATGAAGCTGTAAAGTGATCTTCGAAAACTTTGACCTTGAATAACTTTGAAAGTGTTAATCGGGTCAACGTTTTTGTAAGAACTAAAGTTGCAGAGAATTTCATTGTTAACATTTCGCACGGGGTACAACTGCAATACTTGGGTAACTCGAAAAAAACCCTATATCTTCGGCGGCTATGATTTTTTGTTTTGGATTCCGAAATTGTTTCCTTAGAAAGTCATAAGAAAGCTGTGGGCCAATTTTCAGCCACTCTGGAATTTTCTCTCTTTGAAATGCTAATTTCCCCGGACTATAATAAAAAAGTTAGAGCGCTTAAAAGTTCATCACCCCCAACATTTTTATCATTTTTAGTCCACATCTTTTTTATTATTAATATTACAGCAAAACATTATCTAAGAAAGTTGTAGATAATTTGATTATCTAAAAAAAAATATTTTAACAAAAATTCTGTAGGTCTCACGGTTTCCGAGATAAAAGACAAAACATTTTTCACATTCAAAACAAGATGGCGCCTTCGTATCTCGAAAACAGGGCTTTGTACTGCCAAACCATTGAAAAAAATTGGTTTTCATAAAATGCTCAGATGGCCTTTTTTTGCAGTATTTAAAATTTTATATGCACTTGCACGCAGCCTGTATACGTCAGCTGACATTCATTAAACTAGAAGAATTCTTAGCAGTATATGGATTTTTCTATGTCAATAGATAGTCTAAGCTCAGGTCTCACCCTTTGTACTACTAGTACGTCATGTCGTATAAGTCATGGTGCTAAGCTTAGCTCGAAGGATAGTGAGAAGGATATAATAGGTTAGGGGGAGTCAAGGGGATGTTGGAGAAAATGGCGATGAACCTTGCCTTTGAACTCTTGGATGTTGTATGAGTTCGGGAATACTGTCTCTGGAAGGTTGCTCCACAGACGAGTTGTTCTTGTTATAAACGAATTTCTAGATCGGAGTGTGCGCGAAGATAAGCGCTGTAAACTGTGGCATTGAGCCGAGCGGGCAAGTCTTATGTTGCGGGAGAAATGTTGCCGTGGAGTCATGAGGTTACTTATTTCAATGGAGCAGTCATTATGATAAAAGCGATACAATTATGCAAGAGCTGTTGCATTCCTACGGTGACTTAATGAATCTATTGAAGAGCAAATGGTGCTATCATCAATAAGTATGAGAGCGCGGTTTTGCACCTTGTCCACCTAAGCTAAGATAAAGTTGGAAAGTTCTAGATTTTTTAATTATCTACAAAATTACATTTAGCATTTTTCGATAGGAGGTCTGGTTTTCTCAGAAATCGTAAAAAAACACGTTTCACTACCAAAAAACACTTTTTCCCACCGCCGCCCCTTCCTTCATCTGGTGCGGTGCTCTCGATTTTTCCTTGTTTATGTAGCATTTACCTTAAATTTTTCCACCATCCATACAAGGACTTCACTAACAAAAAAAAAAACAGTGGGTGTGTGTACTTATGTACGCGCATTAGAAGTTTATACTTCTTTGGCATACAAATAACCAAATTGGATTCTTATTATTTTCATGCGTTGGAAGTTGGAAGCGTCATGATGCCGACACGCTCTAGCCTTCAGATTATACCGGACTCAAATCCTAACTGAAATCACCTACTAGTTGACTTACCAGGCCTAACTACAATGGTTTTAAGATGCCTCATCAAATTTTCTTAAGACTGGCTGATTGCCTGTTAACACGCAAAGAATGTTCATATGCGTCGCCAGCTGGTTCAGCTCTTATCTACCTGATAATACTGCTGCTATTTCTAAGTCTTACTCTCTTCCTTTTGGTTTCTTTCCGCCTTAGCTACCAATAGAGGATATTTAACTTCCCCTCCACTTTATTCCTTAGATTACACAATGGTACCATTATAGTCTTCTTTGCTCTTAGCCGTGCCTTTAGCTGTCGGTTACAGCGCAGCAGTTTCCTTGGCTAATCTTCGACGCTCCAAAAGGGCATGGTCTGTGTCCTCTTTCATATTTAGGAATGCCGGGCATTGCGTGGACTCAAATGGCTCGGACAATATGTATGAGGTATGCCTTCATAACTCATCTCTCCATGCTCTCTCGAGACCCATCCTTCCACGTTTGTTATGAGCCTGAGACCTTGGGTAGACTAATTTTGCTTCCTTTGCCACTACTGAAATCAACGTCACTTCTAAATTATGTTTACTTCTCTAGCTTCTTCTACTTGTGGTTACTCAATTAAATTGAGCGCGTTAGGGTAACTGAAATATCATACAAAGAGTTTCGGGCAAATACAGCATCATTTATGGTACCGTGCCGTGTATTTGAAACCAATCGATCATTATTCAGCGCTAGATTTACATGATCTTGGAGAAAGTTAATAGGTGGACGGGAATCTTCGCCTCTGCCAAGAACTTCTTCTCAGTCTTTTTTTTATGGCCATAATACTTGTTTCAAAAATTAGATTTTTGATTTGGAGCAAATACTGCCTACTATACTGTGGAGCGGATACTGCTATCACAACTTGTAAATTCAGACTGCTTCACAGAACTAACCTCTCAACAGTTAAAAATTGAATCTGGAGTTCCCCGAGGCTCCATTTTAGGCCCCAAGCTTTTAAATATATTTATACACGACTTCCCCAACACAATTCCCCTTCTTAACACAACTTGCATATAATACGCTGATGATACACATGTTTGGAATACAAGTCTCACCTATTAAAACCACAGAAGAACTCCAAACACATGTCAGCAAAATAATAGATAACCTAGATAAATGTAACGTAGAAATTAATCAGGGAAAAGTTTAATAACCTGCTTCAGGAATCTCTCAGGTAAAGGACATAGAAACGTGCAACGGTAATCAAAACTCTGGAAAATAATCATTAATGGTCACACAATTATTTTATGAAGTACCTGGGAGTCCAGATGCATCACACATACGTAAGACTCAAACTGATAAACGCCCGTATAATAGTAACTAGCCTAAAGCCGTTAATGAAATCTAGGACGCAGCAACAGAAACTAAAAACTTGCGCTATAAGACAATAGTACGACCAGTACTAACCTAAGCCTTCCCAAATCCACAAAGGTGGCAAATAAGTTGCAGTTTTTGGAAAGGAAAATACTTAGGCACTGTACCTTCCTCTATATTGCAGCGGAAAATGGGCGAAAATTACACCAATCCTGATATACATGTTCCAGCTAATGCAAAATAGACTTCGCAATCATGCCCCCGAATGAATTGGTAAGAAAAATAGCTAGTGAAGGCATTATGAAAGCAGCAGAGCTACCAAGTAAACACACGCCAAACGAAATATGAATAAATGAATAAATAGTAAACTTGAAACACCCAAAAACATCAGCCTACGGGCGAACTAGAAATTAAGTATACTAGTAATACTAGTGACACACAGGGGCGGCGCTTTCATAGGTGCGAGTGGTGCACTTGCACCGGGCGCAGTTTGTCGGGGGCGCGATTTCAGAAATTAAGACTTAAAAAACTCTCACGGGTGCAAGTTTACCCAATTTCTGTCCCCGTACTCCTCGTGCAGGAATTTTCCAGGGATTTTAGCTTCGTGATTCAAGAAATTCTCGAAAAAATCTCCCAAAGTGCGAGAAAAATCTCAAATTTTTAAAATTCTGTAAAAACCACCTTTTCTCACACAAAAGAAAAATTGTTGCGATGGCTCTGTATTGTGTCTGTTTACCATGATTGGTATACACTTGAGGGCGCTGTTGCTGCACTTTAAATTCTCTATCAGTAATTGTTAATAGAAGTAAATGAACGAAATGAGGAAAAAAAAAACAAAAAAAGTGCCATGGCTTCTCGATGGCACAGTAGACATGAATAGACCCCAAGGATAAGACATATTCATGTCAAAAACAAAAACAACAAAAACAATAAAAACAACAAAAACAGCAAAAACAACAAAAACAACAAAAGCAGCAAAAACAACAAAAACAACAAAAACAACAAAAACAGCAAAAACAACAAAAACAACAAAACAGCAAAAACAACAAAAACAGCAAAAACCACAAAAACAGCAAAAACAACAGAAACAGCAAAACAGCAAAAACAACAAAAATAAATAAAACAACAAAAACAGCAAAACCAGCAAAAACAACAAAAACAGCGAAAGCAACAAAAACAGCAAAAACAACAAAAACAACAAAAAGAACAAAACAACAAAACCAACAAAAACAACAAAAACAACAAAACCAACAAAAACAGCAAAAACAACAAAAACAACAAAACCAACAAAACCAACAAAAACAACAAAAACAACAAAAACAGTAAAAAGAGCAAAAACAACAAAACCAACAAAAACAGCAAAAACAACAAAAACAGCAAAAGCAACAAAAACAACAAAAACAGCAAAATCAACAAAAACGACCAAACCAATAAAAACAACAAAGACAGCAAAAACAACGAAAACAACCAAACCAACAAAAACAGTAAAAACAACAAAAACAACGAAAACAGCAAAAACAACAAATAACACAAAACCAACAAAAACAGCAAAAACAACAAAAACAGCAAAAACAACAAAAACAGCAAAAGCAACAAAAACAACAAAAACAGCAAAAGCAACAAAAACAACAAAAACAACAAAAACAACAAAACCAACAAAAACAGCAAAAACAACAAAAACAACAAAATCAACAAAAACAGCAAAAACAACAGAAACAACAAAAACAACAAAACCAACAAAAACAGCAAAAACAACAAAAACAACAAAATCAACAAAAACAGCAAAAACAACAGAAACAACAAAAACAACAAAACCAACAAAAACAGCAAAAACAACAAAAACAGCAAAAAGAGCAAAAGCAGCAAAAACAACAAAACCAACAAAAACAGCAAAAACAACAAAAACAGCAAAAGCAACAAAAACAACAAAAACAGCAAAAGCAACAAAAACAACAAAAACAACAAAAACAACAAAAACAACAAAACCAACAAAAACAGCAAAAACAACAAAAACAACAAAATCAACAAAAACAGCAAAAACAACAGAAACAACAAAAACAACAAAACCAACAAAAACAGCAAAAACAACAAAAACAACAAAATCAACAAAAACAGCAAAAACAACAGAAACAACAAAAACAACAAAACCAACAAAAACAGCAAAAACAACAAAAACAGCAAAAAGAGCAAAAGCAGCAAAAACAACAAAAACAACAAAACCAACAAAAACAGCAAAAACAACAAAAACAGCAAAAGCAACAAAAACAACAAAAACAGCAAAATCAACAAAAACGACCAAACCAATAAAAACAGCAAAAACAGCAAAAACAACAAAAACAACCAAACCAACAAAAACAGCAAAAACAACAAAAACAACGAAAACAGCAAAAACAACAAATAACACAAAACCAACAAAAACAGCAAAAACAACAAAAACAGCAAAAATAACAAAAACAACAAAAACAGCAAAAAAAACAAAAATTTATCCTAAAAGTATGCTAAACAATAATGAGTCATAGTAACGATTTTCGTCTCCGCACATTCTTTCAAATAGACTCCAGGGATAAGACATATTCATGTCAAAAACTCTTGGCGAGAGCTCTTCTTTAATTGCTCTTTTTTGTTTGTTCCTTTTTACCCTGGCTTCACCTGCCTAAGTTCAATAAAGTTATGTAGATTCAATCCGAATAAGTGACTTCACCGGCTGGCATGTTCAGTTTATGCTTGGAATTGTTGCTGTTTTTTCGCCTGAAGTTAGAAATGCAAAAGCTCACTGGAATGATATTCCATTATTCCAGTGGATTACTCTGTTTTGAGCGAGCTTTTACGTTCAATCGCAATTTCATGTTTTGTTGGGCGAACTCAGGCTTTATTTTTCCTGAATTCAATATGTGGAAATTGATGGGAACTCAGGCAAAAAATGAAGTTCAGTTCACTAATTTGCTCGAACTTTTGTAACAAATTAATAAGGCCAGTTTCACACGTCCCAACCAACAAAAATTGTCTGTAATCGTCAATTCCCTTTTGAAATTCGATGAAAAATCGCATAGGTTTTCACAACAGCCAACTTTTCCAACAAACTGCACGTTAGAATACTTTAGTTTCTTGTTGTTGCTTTTAATATTAATTCTCCCTCCTGGCATTGCTTTTCCTTTCCTAGCAAAAAGGAGACAAAAAAGAAAAACTACACAGCTGTCAAAAATACTGCCCGCCCCATCGCTCTCGCCTATTCTCTTCTCAGCAAACGATATTTTCGGCAGATTTTTGTAGGTTGAATGTTGATCAATATGAAACTTCCTATCTATGTGCAATCTTAAATTTTGCGCAAACTATGAAAATTACTTCTCTCCTATTCAGCGAGTGTTTGTGTCTTTTCCTTTGTTCCTTTGCACAACTTATGGAGCGCAATATGACATAGTGCACCGGGCGCAAAAAACCCAAGCTCCAGCCCTGGTGACACACTGGTGGTATCTATACCAGGGTTTGAATACCTTGGTATTCCCTATACCACAGTAGGTGACAGACTGCAGAGCATAGTTTTGGTTGACAGTTGTGAAAATTATTACGCGTAAAGTGAAGTTTTTACGTAAATATTAAAATAATGATTTAATTAATTTATTGAACTAAAACTATTATATTGTAATGAAATAATGGACCTTCTAACTGTGCTTGTAACAAATAATTTAAAAATTCAATACTTGTTAAGAAAAAGAAGGATGTTTTTAAGATTAGCTCTAAAAGCAAAGATGAAATGCAGGCGTTATAGAAGATTGGCGTTTTTAAAACACAAAAAAAGGAAAAACAGACTAGTTTGGTCAAATGTAAGTTGAATGAAATTAGAAATATTTTCTATATATTAATTGTTTGTTATATACGATGTCAGGTCGAGAATTCGACCTTCTGGGAAGTTGATGTTCCCAACTTTTCAGAAGAGAAATTTAAAAGGTTATTCAGAATGAATAGATCCACATTTTCATACATAGTGGATAAAATGGTAAATTTGAAGAAAGAGGATACTAGTTGGCGATCTGCTATCCCTTTACAGAAACGAATTGCTGCAGTTCTGTATGCACTAGCTTCATCAGCAGAGTACAGAACTACTGCAAGTTTATTTGGGATTGGAAGAACCACACTGGGAGAATTAGTCCTAGAAGTGTGCAATGAAATATGCCAAATTTTTCACGAAGAAGCTTTTGATGCATACCCTCCTTCTCAGGCAAAAATTAATGAAATTGTTAGCGGATTCACACGCTTAGGGTTTCCTCAATGCTACGGAACTATTGACGGGTGTCACATAGAAATTAAACCCCCTAAAGAGGAAGCAACGGACTATTTCAATTTTAAGGGATGGCATTCTACCATATTATTTGCTGCTGTGGACCACCGATACAGATTTACATACATCAATGTAGGAATACCTGGCCGAAGCAATGATTCGACCATATTTGAATGTTCAGCACTTAAAGCATTTCATAGTAATAGTGAAATTTTCCGAAAAAATATAAGAACAATTGAAGCCTGTCAAGTACCTATACTCCTTATAGGCGATTCCGTCTTTAAGTTGTCAGAATATGTAATGAAACCTTTTCCTTTCTGTGTTCAACAGTCTGAACAAGAAAAGGTTTTCAATAAACGTTTATCCACATGCCGACGTGTTGTCGAAAATGCTTTTGGTCACCTAAAAGCCCGGTTCAGGAAGGTTGGTCGAGGCTTGGAAGTAAACATAGAAAATATAAATATAATAATAAGAGCTTGCTGTATTCTTCATAATATATGTAATAATAGGA
The DNA here is from genome assembly GCA_949987705.1 of Thereva unica. Classification (NCBI taxonomy): domain Eukaryota; kingdom Metazoa; phylum Arthropoda; class Insecta; order Diptera; family Therevidae; genus Thereva; species Thereva unica. The sequence continues at coordinate 49,059,522 of OX465281.1, read as the reverse complement.
ATGATACAATAAATCAATCGTGGATTCACGAAATTAATAATGAAAACAGAAGGCAGCAACCACAAAGAAGTACAACCTGCAGAGATGGAAACTTTTCAGGCAATTTGATTAGACAAGCACTAGTAAAACATTTTGGTAAGTAAATAGAAATATTATTATTTAAAAATAACATATAAAAATAGCTTTTCTATTACTTATTTTATTTGTTTAGTATCATTGTTAAAATTTTATTATTTTGTTCCAAAAGATTAATTATTTTGTCGTCATTTTCCGTACATTTGTTTAAGTATTTTTCAAAGAATTGTTGCTCCTTTTGAGAGCACTCTAAAAAGTTATCAAAATTGGTCTTTCTTTTTCTGTTTCTCATAGCTGCCACAGGTGCTGACGCCGATGGTACTGATGCCGTTGATGCGGGTGCTGATATAGATGACGCTGGTTCCGATGCGGATTTAGAAGACGCTGGTCCCGATGCTGAAGATGAATAGCAATTTATTTCTTCGAGCATTGCTAATGATGTGCTCGATGGCGATAATGGAGACAATGGCGGCATCTGAGCTTCTACCGTTTTTAAATATAAAAAAAATATATTCAATCTAATTTGAAATTGTAAAAATTAATTTAATATACCACACGAAAAGCTTTCTTCCATTAATTGTGTTATGTTATTACTTTTGTACCCTCCCATAAATTCATTAATTATAGAGTAATGTTTCCATGATGAAGGAGAACCACCCGAAGGGCCCATTTTTATTTTTTCCATTCTAAAAGGTATAAAAAGGTTAATCGCCTTTCTTGTAAATAATTTATATATTTACCTATATCTTTTTGTTAAATTATTTATTCTTTTTCTCAATTCGTCAATGCTTAATACAATATTATATCGGTTTTTCAATATATCGCACATTTCTTTGAAAATGTGGGAATTTTTGCAAACACCCCTTAATTTATCAATATTATCTCTCCATATTTCAATAACCTTTGCAATTTCATCTTTCGCTAATATTTTTCTTTTTTTAATATTTTCCGTCTTCATTGAAATATGTATGTACTTATATAATTCAATAAACGAACTTAAAACCGCAAGTAAACAACTCGAAAGCACAAAAGAGCATGTTAATCAAAATGTCAAATGACAAGTTCGTATTTTTGTCACTACTAGAAATTGGCGTAAAAATCATTAAATATCTTGAATACTACAAGTTCATATTTTTGTCACTCAAACAAATTGGCACTGAAATCATTAAATATCTTGAATACCAACATTATACTATGGAAAAAACCCTAGTATTGATACTAGCTTTATGCCAGATTGCTCAGTTAGTATATTGCTAGTATATACTGACACACGCATGGTTTGCTGGAATACTATAGTATCTATACTAGCTGTGTGTCACAGGTATAAAATAGCTCTGACAAATGTAAGTCAGCGATACAAAAATAAAATCACAGGCAGTTTGGCGCAACCAATCTGTTTGTGCCTAAAACACTACGAATCTTCCTATGCCCACGAAAATCCCAGCTGATGAATCGAACATGAAATTTATTTCCCTCCATAGCCTCGGCATAAAAACCCCCTCACCCAACGACATCGTGAACCGGCATCGGCTACGAATTTCCATATGCCCATAATAATGATAATCCCAGTGCGCATGAAGAATGGAAGTTGAAATGCTTGCCCTCCATTGCCTCCACCCCTTCGCCCATATCCTCCGTGCTAAGCCTTCTCCTGCGTTGCGTTGCGAATTCCTCAAAATTCAGGGCCTTTTCAAGAATGCAGGTTGCGTGCGCAATGACTTATTCAGCAATTGAGAGTGTGTAGCTGAATAAGTCATTGCGCACGCAACCTGCATTCTTGAAAAGGCCCTCACTCTCATAATATTTTTCAAAACGCGCCTAAAGAAGTATAACTTCAAAAATTCGCAAAATTTTTTTATTTACTTAAACTTGAACAGCTTCTGTACTGATTATGGTAGAGCAACATAATTATGCTCATGTTTTGGTATAATGACTCCATTTAGCAAATTTACACACTTAAACTATGAGAACAATGCTAAAAACCAGCGATGAGGGAAGAAGATAAAAGCCGGGCACAACGTTTTTTTCTAGGTGACTTCTTTATGTTACTGATGTAACGATTCACAAATAAAATATTAAAAGATAATACATAAGCTTCAAAATAAAATTTATTCAATACAATGTAACTAAACAAGATATTTACATGAAAAGGTTTACATAAGTTTAAAAATAAAATAAATTCAGTACATATTAAAATGAAGACAGTTTAACTAAGTTCGCTCTTTGTCGACTCTGTAAGAAAACAAAAATATTAATATTAGCTAAATTTGCTTACAAACAACACTACTACCTTTGTACTCAGTGAGTTCTGTATGCAGCCAGTTCAGTATATCCATTTTCTTATCCTCCCTCATGTTGGGAGGGAATTCATTCAATTTCTGCGATACCATTTTCAAGAAGGGCTCATTCACTTCGTCTTCCCTTGCTTTTGACGAATTGGCAACAAAACTGTCCATAGCAGAGACAAGGCAAGATATCTGGCGGCGGTCTATGTTGCCTGTATACCTCTTCGGTTTTCTCACCTTTTCTTTGGGGATGTTTATCTCAGGTGCTTTGGTGATGTTTAAGTCAGGTTTCATGATGTTTAAGTCAGGTTTCATGATGTTTAAGTCAGGTTTCATGATGGTAAACTCAGATATTTCCATGGATTTTGTATCCTGCAGAGCATCCAACAGCTCTGCCTCGGAAGGCGGTGGTGAGGTGGTGGTATCCTCCAAGAGGGGATAATTTCCACCGGCTCTATAATTAAAATTTTCGGTAATTTAATGCTATTCGACAGCATTTCTATTATTGTACACAAACCTTCTGGTCACATGTTCCTTCAGGAATAGCAAGTTCTGAAAAAGTGGCCACCTGCGAGACGTCTTCCAACCGGCGCTAGTGGGTTTTTTCCCCGCTTCTTTACAGAAACGGTCCCGCAACGTCCTCCATCGAATCTTGCAAGCGTCAGCTAAAAGGATGAATTTTTGTGGATCTCTTATTTAATAAATGTAACTAACAAAACAAACCATCGGATTGCGTAGCTGCTGCAATTTGGTGCCACCCGCGTTCTCTTAAATCGATATTACGGTATGACTGCAGCTTTCTGTTGTAAAGAAATTCCCGCTTTCGAATTTCCTCTATCAGAGTTTTATCAAAATCCATAACAAACATGAGGTTAAGCACTTAAAGAAACTAATCGCACGTACAACAGCAAAACACAACTCGACTCACAAGCAACTTTTTGGCATTTGAGGTTATGTCGGAGCGGCAATGCGGAAAAATGTGAAAGTAGACCAATACATTTACTTGCGTGCGACACGCTCATGCAAACGCTCATGTGTGACATTTAAATACACACACTTCTATATCGTATGCAACGTGCGCACGACACCAGTTCACAAGTCACGTGGAAAGACACTTCCCTGCGACCCCTTGACTATAAAAACCATTTGGGGCAGCTGGAAATGAAATGGCGGATCGTGTAAGAACCTCTACAAACACATACGTTCGTGCAGTGCAGTGCGTTCGGCGGTTCTGTTGTATGCGACGAGTTGGCATACGGGCAGGTAATTCCGGGCTTGCGTTCCGTCTCTCCTTTCACACATAAGCGAAAAGAAAATGGTAGGTACAGCGACGGTCTTGTATGTATGCATGGGCTTGTTTGTTTGTTTGTTGCGTTCTTGCGTTTTGACTGTGTGGATAAGAACCGTGGCCAGTACGAAACTGAGCTTTTGTTTTCTGTATAAGAAAATAAATTCTCGTGGCGTGTATTCAATAATTTAAAGTATTTTTATTTCCGATGCTTGAAGTTGTTTTAGTTTTAGTTCTTGATAAACGTAATCAAATTTCTTACAATGCATGCCTAATGCCAGATGTAACCAAAGAAAAATAAAGGCAAGCGTCATCAAGCGATAAGAAAAATATTTGGGAATGCGTTATGAATGCAAAGTCGATTTGTTAAAATGTACGGTAGGCCTTCGCTGCGGCAACTCAGAAATCAGACGTAATTAGCGCATTGATGCAAGCGCGGCTTTCTTTAGCATTAATATGACTATATGACTTCAGCATTAATATGAATATATTAAATTTATATTAATAATAAATACATACTCAGTTGTTAAGGTTAATAAATGATTTTAAAAACTGAAACCGACTAGTAGATAATGCCATGGAGCAACTTCTGTTCATTCATAATCTCAATCTGCCACTGTGGCTCTATCGCAGGGTGCGGCGGTTGCGTCGTAAAAATGTTCGAAGGGTAAATTTCAATGTTAAGGCGCATTTCTTATCATGTTATGCAATATTTATTTGTGTTTGTATGCATAGGTAATTTCCGTGCATGCGCAAAATATTTTTTCTTTTTTTAAGTCAAATCTTGCGCTTGGAAAAAGTGGGGGTTAATATATAGGGCCCATGTGCAGGGCCTGCACATAAAAAAAGTCTCACGTGTATAAAGTAAAAGAAAATATAAACGAACTACTTGGAGCAGAAGTGATCCAAGTGTCATTTTATTGATTTTGAGAAAATGAGCCAAACGCGTTTTATGTAATTATGAATATGTTTTAATAACTTAACATTCAATTCCGATTTTTTTTAACTAAACTGATCTATCTTCTTCTACGTATTGTGAAAAGTAATAATAATTCAATTTCTCAATGTTAATTTTAGAAAATTTTCTTACTTGGATTACTTCTGCTTTAAAAAGAATTTGACTTTTTTACAGAACAGAAAGTTATGCGACCATATCCAAATAAAATGGTAGAAATTCAACAAAACTTTATTTCAGTAACATTGATTATATACTAAGTAGATATGGACAAACGCGAGTCAAATTAATTTCAGGCTACGGCACCATGAGCTGGGGGCGCTAATATCGCAGGGTTTTATGCTCCACTATATATAGTCTATTGATTATGTCATATAGAAAGGAACTAAGACGTTCACGGGGTTTTATTGCAGGAATCGGTCAATGGGTCATTTAAGAAGAAAAAGCCGCGGAGTGCTATTAAATTAGAGGGTGGAAATTGGAGATAGGGGTCAAAATGGACCCTTTTTGGGTTTTGCCATATATCTCGTAAACGAAGCAAAATTTCGATTTATTTTATATAAAATTTTTTGTAGAGAATTAAATTTCCTATAGAAATGGTTTATTTAAAAAATTTTGAAAATTTTTTTTTATGCCGAAAATGTTGAAACAAAAAGAAAGAAAAGCCAAAATTTCGATGTTTTTTCTCTTTTTTACTTTTTTGGCAATATCTTTTTTTTGGTTAGAGATAGGCATAGGTATTGCCTTATATAAAAAAAAGCAGATAAAATTTCCTTTAAAATGATGGGTCGAAAAAAATTTTTGGTTGAAAATTCACCGAAATATGGCCAATCGAACATAGCTTTTTTTATTTTTATCCCTTTTATACCGACATTGTTTTCAATCTCATATTGTTGAAAAAATTATTATTTTACTTAATTAAAAAGGTAGTTTAATAAATGTACAACCCATGTATGTGGCCATGGTGATTTTAAACAAATTTGTAATTAATACGTTCACATGTCAATATATTTTGCATATACGTTGAGCCTAATTGATTCTTGAATATTGTACAATGATGAATTGTTTTTTTTGTAAGAAATATATAAATTGAAGCAAATAGAGTGCTAAAAGCGCAGAGTATTGCAACTGTTACTGCTGCTAGTATAGAAAGAAGGAGTTCAAATTAAAGATGATTTAAAACCACTTTCCAAACCCGATAGCTTCCTATCAAATGAAAGTAATAAAAAAAATTTATTGCATATTTAATGCAAAAAATCAAAGAAGTTAATATTGACACAGTGCAAGCGGGTGAAGACGCAGATGTACTTATTGTACAATGCGCAAAAGAAAAAGCATCACAGTCAAAAAATGCAGTTATACTTGGCCAAGATGTAGACCTTCTCATCATTTTGTCACTTTTGCCAGAGCAGTATCAAAATGTATATCTTTGGAAACCCAGTGTAGGCAAAGTTACAGCAAAAATGTATGACCGAAATAGTTTTAATTTTCCTCAACAACAAAAATATCTTGGATTTATTCATGCATTTAGTGGCTGCGATACTACGTCAGCGTTTTTCAACATTGGCAAAAAAAAATTATGAAATTTGTAAATAAAAATGCTATTCAGCTACAAACACATATTGACACGTTTTTACGTGACGATGTAATTGACGTAGAAATAAATTCTGCATCAGAATATATTGCAGCTTCTTTGTATGGGGCAAAGTTGAACATGACCCTAAGCAACTGTCGCTTCCAGAATTTTTATAAATTATCCAAAAGTTCCAAATTTTCTCTAACGCAATTACCACCAACACTTGATGCCATCAAACAGCATGGCTTAAGAACGTTTTTCCAGATCCAGCAGTGGAAAGGAAATCACCTAAACCCTCTGAACTGGGGTTGGAAAAATTCTAAAAATGGACTAATTGCGATTCGCACAACAGCACCTCCTGCGACAGAGATTTTGCTAAAAAAAGTGGCTTGTGGTTGCAATACAGGTTACCATGGGAACTGTGGTTGCAGAAAATTACAAATTAATTGTTCCATATTTTGCAAAAAATGTATGGGGATCAATTGTGATAATGTGCAAGTTCCCGATATTGCAGAAGATGATATTATTGAAGATATAGATGATGATATCGATATACAGTTTGAGAATGTTATGGAAGAAATATAAGAGCATCATAATTATTTATTATCCACAATTAAACATAAATTACCTTTTTTAATTGAGTAATATAATAATTTTTTCAACAATATGAGATTGAAAACAATGTCGGTATAAAAGGGGTAAAAATAAAAAAAAAGGTAGGTTCGAGTGGCCATATTTCGGTGAATTTTCAACCAAAAAATTTTTTCGACCCATCATTTTAAAGGAAATTTTATCTGCTTTATTTTATATAAAGCAATACCTATGCCTATCTCTAACCAAAAAAAAGATATTGGCAAAAAAGTAAAAAAGAGAAAAACATCGAAATTTTGGCTTTTCTTTCTTTTTGTTTCAACATTTTCGGCATAAAAAAAATTTTCAAAATTTTTTATATAAACCATTTCCATAGGAAATTTAATTCTCTTCAAAAAATTTTATATAAAATAAATCGAAATTTTGCTTCGTTTACGAGATATATGGCAAAACCCAAAAAGGGTCCATTTTGACCTCTATCTCCAATTTCCACCCTCTAATTTAATAGCACTCCGCGGTTTTTTCTTCTTAAATGACCCATTGACCGATTCCTGCAATAAAACCCCGTGAACGTCTTAGTTCCTTATTGCCCTGATTTTTAAGACCTAATCAATAGACTAATATGGTTAGTTTTCGAAATAAACTTTTTCTGGTTTATGTAAAAGTCGGCATTTGAAAACAAAATCAGAAGCTACAAATAGATTCCTATGCGCTTTTTCCTATTGCTTTGTGCAGAAAGGACAAGGAGGATGAAAAAATGATGATTTTATGGACGATGGGTGAAATTTGACAATGAGGGAATGAAATGAATGGGCGAGATAATTTTAATGGGAAAGGAGGTGGGTCAAAATTGCCCCAGGCCCGGCGCAAAAGAAAAATATCTCAGACTATCGGCTATAATGAGTATAGAATGTCTGTATAGTTGTTATATCCCGTAACTGGGCCTCGGTAGTCTAGGGGTAAGGCGCCTGACTGCTATCCCAGAGGTCCCGGGTTCGAATCCCGGCCAGCCCCACGGTCCTTCGCCTTTTTCACTTTCCCACCTACATAACTTTCCTTCTTTCTTCTTCCCTCTTTACATTCCTGATTCCTTCTGTCATAGTCTTCCTTAGCCCTTCCCCGCGCCACCAAAGCGCATGTCATCGGTTGGTTGATGAGATTCAACTCGTCTCAGGAGGCATAACACTCTAGCGAGTTGTTCCTCGATACCCCGATGTCAAAGTCGCGATAGTAATGGTTGGGAGTAGGTGGACTAAAAATATCGCGGGAAGGTTGTGGCAGTTCCTTCCTTCCCGACTAGAGCTGCTGTTCGACATTGCACTCTATAAGAAGAAAATAGATTGTCAACAGTATAAAGGGCCTCTTCTGTGACTCTAGTCTTTCAAATAAAAAAAACGGTGGCTAAGGTGTTAATAATGCTATTTCTTTTTATTCGGGCGAAATAACTAATTAACCCTGTATTTTTGTAACGCCATCACATATTTTCATGAATAAGGTATCAGTGTACGCAGAATACACTCCCACCTATCTAAAATTGTAAAAGCGACGGTTCCACAGTACCAACTTCCAGAGTTATGAGTCGTCAAAGTCAAAATTTTGTTTTTTTTTTTAACAAAAATGTCACCTTCAACCACCTTTTTCTCCAAAATATTCATAGTCAACTAATGTTTTTTTTTTCCAGAATAAGAAAGCTTGGAGTGTTTCCTATGAATTACAGTCCACACAATTTTTATGCAACGGCCTTTACTTTCGAAGTTATAAGCAATTTAAATGCTAAAACACTGGCCTTTTTTGGGGAAATTGCAAGCAATTTTGACTTTAAAATTGTCACTTGGTTTTTTTCGACATAAGCTTAGGAAAAAGAGTACTAAAAAAGTACGAAATTAGCGCCAATTAGTATTAGTATTTAGGTTTTGGAGAGAAAAATTGTTCTGCAGAACAATTCGTTTTTTTTTTCAGAAAAATTCCAATATTTTAGTATTTTGGTCATAACGTGTAAACGGAGTCCCTCAAGTTCCTGTTCTAAATATCATATAAAATAATACACATTTACCTAAAAGATGAACCTAATTACATACAATTTAATTCGTCTAGGAGTTATTCAACTTTAAGTAAATATTAAAAAAATACATTTTTTTCTTTCGTAAACACCCTGGATAGTGGGGATAGCCCCTCTCTAGAACAATTTTTCTCTCCAAAATCATCCTGGAATTTCCCCTGAAAATATTAGTGCAACAGAGGATTTATTGAACGTCTGGTGACCTACACTAGTTGCGAATTAGGGGATGAGTATTTTAAATCTTTAAAACGGCGATATCTCATGAACGGCGATTCTTACGGGAAAATGTATAATATCATTTTTTTTAGATAATTGCATGATCTACAAACTTTGTAAACAATATTTTAAGATAGGACTTCCCGTTTAAGAGATATTAGCTAAAAACGAAATTTTTTGTTTTTAGGAGGTTTTTTAGGGGTAGCGTTCAACCAATTTCTACTAGACCCGCAGGGAGGAGTTTTATCTCCACTTCCCTGGTGCCTTGTTGTAGATGAACGGTCGAAACATTTTCGCCCAAGGTTACGCTGACGATGTCGTCATAGTAATTACAGGTGAATCTGAAGGCGCCTGCAGCAGGCACTTGATCTGGTCTCTAGCTGGTGCGAGAGCGTTGGTCTAAAAGTCAATCCCGACAAAACGATTCTAGTTCCTTTCACCAGGAAACGATAACTACCGGGAATTTGGGAACTACAGTCGCGGGCAGAACTATATGCTTTTCACAACAAGCCAAATATTTAGGAGTGACGCTAGATGCCAAGCTCAACTGGAAACTGCATATGGACACACTGATGTGTAGAACGCGCAGATCCCTGTGGGCTTGCCGCAGAGCTTGGGGTTCCACCTGGGGTTTGCAACCGAAAACCATGTATTGGATATACACCACCATCATAAGACCCATGGTAACTTATGGAGCTTTAGTTTGGTGGCACAGAACGAAGCTTAAGGGTTCCATAACCATTTTAAGTAAAATTCAAAGAATGGCTTGCCTCTCCATCACTGGGGCCATCCGCACTTCCCCAACGGCAGGGCTGGAGACTCTCCTCAATTTGGTACCCCTCCACCTTGAGGTAGAGAAGTCCGCCATAAACGCGGCGCTGCTGCTGAAAGCGAATGGTCACTTGGGCGCTGGTCTTGGGAGAGGACATTCTATAATAATCAACATCATAGAAGAGATTCCGGAAGCAGAGTTGCTATCGGACGGCATGCCCTAAAAAATTTCAAAATTTAAGCAACCTTCTGTACATATATAGGAAAGGCTTACCTGGACTTTTCCTAAAGTTTTGCCGGGCGGGCTAGTATGGTACACGGATGGCTCTAAAACGGAGACAGGTGTAGGCGCCGGAATCTGGAGTGAAAGTCCCAGATTCAGCAAGGCTATAACAAGTCTAGGCACTCTGGCAACTGTCTTTCAAGCAGAGGTGTACGCTATTCTGGCATGCACTCATGAGAACTTAAGAAGGGCCTACCAAAATAAACGGATTTTTATCTTCTCTGATAGCCAAGCGGCAATTAGAGCTATAAGGTCCCTTAGAACCAAGTCGAAACTAGTTTGGGACTGCCAACGTGCTCTTCATGAGTTGGGCGTTCTCAATCAAATTACACTTGTCTGGGTCCCGGGTCACCGGGGCTTCGAAGGCAATGAAAGTGCGGATGCCCTGGCTAAACAGGGCTCTGATTTAGAATTCATTGGTCCAGAGCCGGCTATTGGGGCACCGTCCAGCTTGCTGCAAAGGGCCCTGGCCGATCGGACTTTGATGAAACATATTGAACGCTGGAGGTCCGCGCCTGGACTGGCCAACTCTAAGCGGTTCCTTCCAGTGCCGTCCCCTAAGACGGCCAAGGAATTATTACGGCGCAGTAGGAGTGATGTTAGGACACTTCGTCGGTCTAGAACCAGAAGAACGTAACCACCAATTTTGAAATTTTACAGGAGAGCTATTAAAAGGTTGAATTTTTCTAAAAGATGTTATGTCAAATGGAGATACGATAACATGGAAACTACTACTATTTTAAAATGTTATGGCCGAATTTATATAAAGACGGATAAAGTAACTCTTCTACAACCAGAAAATTAAAAAAAGGAATTATTATTTTTTTTTTTTGACATACGTTGTTCTGGTTCTAGACCAACGACTTGTTGGCTTGATTACCGGACACTGTGCCCTAAATTACCACTTATTGAAGATAGGAAGGGCGGAGGACCCTACATGTAGGCTTTGCCTAGAAGAGGATGAGTCTGCCCCCCATGTTCTCTGTGAGTGCCCTGCAATAGCTAGGAGCAGGGTCTCTTTGTTCGAGAAGTCCCTGCTCGAACGCTCAAGTCTAAGCGACAAACCACTAGGCAGACTGCTGAACTTGTTCAGGCGGTCTGGCCTACAAATATGAGGTGTAGGGGTTGTAGTACAATAGGCCAACTTAATGGCCGCAGTACTTTTGGACCTAATACCTCACACAGGAAAAAAAGGTCCACCTACCATGAGTTGGTGGAAACTACAAAATTCAGTGAAAAGCTCACTATTGTCATTGGTAACTTGACTTAGGTCTTGATTTCCAATTGTTTGTTCAAGGCCAGTATTGGCATGGCCGATCACCCATTAATACAACGATGTCTTGTAATAGAGCGGAAAACCTCATTCAGTGGCATGGAGAACTCATCTTTGATTTCATCTTCTGCGTCTTCAGTTGTATCGTAGCATTGCCCTACTGTAGTACTTCTTAGCCTGGTGATAATCCTCTCAGAAATTGGTGACTCGCTAATCAGGCTGGTCCTAGCTTCTTTGGTGAGTATTACGCCAACGCCACTCCTACGGCTTTCAGTTTCGTTTCTCCCAGAATCTAAGTAGAAGTCTCGCTGAGTATTTTCTGAGAATTTTAGATGAGGTTCGCCATTCCCAATTCAATAATTAAAAACCTCATTTTTTAGAATTGCTTTCCTATACAACCATATTGTTTGTAAACATTAAAAGTACAAGGAGCGGAGAGTGATTGAACTAATTAAATAAGAAGTAGTAAATTAATTTCAAAATAAAATATATTCCGTACAACGTTTCTAAACAAGATATTTACATAAAAAGACTAACCTAAGTTTTAAAATAAAATAAATTCAATATGACTGTTCATAAATAAGACAAGATTAGATTAAAGCTAACAAAGTTCGTCCTTTTTTGAATCTGTAAAAAATAAATACGTTACTATTCACCTTTAATTTGTTTTCAAATACCATCAATTACCTTTGTACTCACTAACTTCATTATGAAGCCAAATAAGCATGTCCATTTTCTTATCCTCCCTTATGTTGGGAGGAAGATCATTTAATTTCTTCGATATCATTTTCAGGAAGGGCTCATTCTCGTCTTCCTCCCTTGGTTTTGTCGAACTGCCAACAAAGCTGTCAATAGCAGAAACAAGGCAGGAGATCTGGCGCTCTATGTTCCCAGCATTCCTCCTCTGTTTTCTCACTTTCCCTCGCGCGCTTGTCTCTGGTACTTCCATGGATTCTGCCTCATGTATACCATCCAAATCCAACATATCTGTATCGGATGGATGAGGTGAAATGATATCCTCCAGGAGGGGAAAATTTGAAACAGCCCTGGAAATAAAATTTGCATGCAATTTGGAATGCTATTGGCTGGATACTTATATGAGCGGACACCGAACGAACAAAACTTGGCTGCAATTGTTAATCCTCTTGGAATGTCTTATGAGCTTTTATGCGGGCGAGCTCCAACAAACCAGCAAACAAACGAATTTTGAAGTTAATTTCACTCAAAAGTCCTGTGGAAATATCCGATTAAATTGTCTATCCATTCCATCGTCCTTTTTCACCATCTCCCCCTCTAAGCCAAATTTGTTTTGTCCGTTTGGTGACCGTAGTTGTGTAAAAACGACCATTGAACAGCATTTGTGATATTATACACTAACCTGTTGGCATGCATGTTGCCAGTATACCTCGTCGGCTTTCTCACTTTTTCTCTCGTGCTTGTCTCAGGTACTTCCGTGGTTTTTATGTCCTGCAGAGCATCCAACAGCTCTATCTCGGAAGGAGGAGGTGAAACTATATCTTCCAAGAGGGGAAAAGTTCCACCAGCCCTGTAATAAAACGGTAATGTAATGTCATTCTACAAAAGTTCTATTATTGTAAACAAACCTTCTAGTCACATGTTCCTTCAGGAACAGCAGCTTCTCAAAAAGTGGCCACTGGCGAACCAACTTCCAAGTTGGTTTTTTCCCCGCTTCTTTGCAGAAACGATCCCGCAGCGTCTTCCACCGCATCTTGCAAACCCTAGCTAAATGAATAAGACTTATGGATCTGTTATCAAATATATGTAACTAACAAACCTTCCGCCTTCGTAGCTGCTGCAATTTGTTGCCATCCTCGTTCCCTTAAATCGATATTACGGTATGACTGCAGCCTTTTGTTGTAAAGAAATTCCCGCCTTCGAACTTCTTCTACCAAAATTCTATCAAAGTTCATGATTCTATATGAAAATAAATTGAAACACTTAAACGCGAATTTTCTACCGCGCGGCCAACACCAAAACACAACTCAACTCACAAACAATTTTTTTGGCATTGAGGTTATGTCGGAAGCAGTAGACCAACACATGTGCTTGCGGGCGAAACGTTCAAGCAGCACTGTGTGGCATATGAATACACACACTTCTACACTATCTGTCCCGCACGCAACGCCATCGGCCAAGTTCCAACGTTGTAATTTCCACCTTTTCGTACTTCTTACCTGTGTTATCTATCTGTTCCCAATCGACTGCAGCAGTGGCCGCTGGTGACAGCTTCATGCACGCGGGCTGTGCTTGCGTGTATTCAAATCAAATGCGACCTGACACCCCTGAGTACGATTTTTTGTTTGTGTGGGTGCGCTTACGGGTAGTAATTTTTTTCTGGCATAAAGTGAGGAAAACACACATACTTGCGTGCTACCCCTTCACTATTAAAACCGTCTCTGTTGGTTGTGTAATAAACGAAATGGCCGACCCGACGGTGTAGTTTACCTCTACAAGCGTTCGAGCAGTGCCAGCAGTGCGTTCGGCGGATCTGTTGTATAATGCGACGACTTTTCACGAGCAGGCGTGCTTGCGTTCCGTCTCGTCTTTCACACATAACCAAAAATCTAAATGTGCACGACTTTGATGTATGTACTTGGGGCTGAGCATCTGTGGCTGTAGCAAGAACCATGGTCGGCGAAAAGTGAGCTTTTGGCTTCTATATCGAAAATTGATTCTTGGGGCTTGTGTTCAATAATTTCGAGTATTTTTATTTCGGATGCTTGGAATTGTTTTAGTTTTTGTATTGTTCTTGATAAAAGAACGACAAGCAAGTTTTTGGGGAAGGTTTTTACTAAATGCTACGATTTGTTAAGACTTAAGGCATAAACAGATTGCAGCGGCGGCGGTGACATTTCTCCGCGCCGCATACCACTTGTGTTAGTACATATGGTGGCCTGTGTACTTTAAACGTTTTTTCCCCGTTACCGTCGCCGCCGCCTAAATCTGTTTATGCCATTACGTTGGGTCTTCGCTGCCTCATATCTGTTCATCGGTTTAGTTCAGTGTTTTCATTTTGGATACAATTGTATCTTTTGTATACATTTTAAATTATTTTTGGATATGCGGATACTGTTTTTATTAAAAGGATACTTTTTAAATATAAAAATTTGCTTAATCTTTTTATTCGCCAAAAAAATCTTTTATTTATTTTTAAAATTATATTCACAGCCGAAAATTATTACCAAGCTTTAAAAATGCTTTAAGCTTTGACTTTCGTCTTGTCACAGGCATAGCAATGTATTTGTACAAATCATTACGAAAAGCCCAGAGTAAATAAAAAATGCTGTTGATATTGGAGTAGGTAGGCATCATTACGTTAATTAATTTTTATAGAAAGCCGTAATATATGAGTAGTTCTTAATAGTACATATTAGTCCAGCAGAAATAGGGCTCGAAAAATAAAAAATTCGATACAGCAATCTGACAGCGGGTTTTTGTCGAACAAGCTCAAAGAGGGAAAAAGTAAATCGAAGCGATAGCTGCCATCCGTAGTGTAATGGGGGTTTTTAGGGGTTGAAGACAGTTTTTCGCAATTTATGGCTAAACTGTACATCCTATCGAAAAAAGTTAAATCTAAAAGTTGTAGGAAATAAAAAGATCTACAATCTTTTCTATCTACCATTTTTACCATAACCTCAAAATTTTTCGCAAAAGACGAGGTTTTCCTCAGGGGTTTTCAACCCAGTTTTCGCCATTTAAATTCATCCAGAAATTGCGAAAAACTGTCCTCAACCCCTAAAAACCCCCATTACATCACGGATATTGTTGTGTTTTAATTAGAAAAACACTCTTCACTATGCTAATATTACTTTATTGAATTCTATAAAATGTACACGTTCTTGAATCTATATCCATACACCTTTTCTTTCTTAATCAAATCCGTGACTACCACCCAAATCAAATCGAAATCGGTGTTACCCGATCGGGGACATAACAGTCTCCCACGCTTATTACTTTAATATTGAATTATATAAATTATTAGAAAGCAGATATTAGCTTTTTACACAGCTATTGAAAAATGATAAGTAACACAAACATCATATTGCAAATTATGAACGATAAACTGAATGCAAGGATATTATTTTTCTCATATTTAATTGACAAAAAAAATAACAAATTAATATTTAAAAAGAGGTGTCGTAGTCTTGGAGTCTTGTTGGGGGTTTTCTTTCTCTGGCTGATCGTCTTAAGATAGGTACTGGTTCTAGTTGTTCTGGTACTGTAGGTTGTTCCGATTCTGGTTGTCTTTCAGTCTGCTCTGGTTGAACATCTACACAACCACTTTCCGGTCTGTCCCAACGACTGAGTGATGGAGTAAATGTCACTCTCTTCTGTTGTTTAGTTGATAATAATTGGTTGATATGTCGCTTTAGGCAGTATCCGTTCTCATCGAGTTTTACTATGTAGTGCAGCTTCCCGAGTTTCTGTAGTACAGTTCCTAATCTCCATAACTGTTTTCCCGTAGAAGTATACCACCTAGCCTGTATACGGTCTCCCACGCTTAATTGTCGAACTGTGGTGGTGCTGTTGTGAAGAGATGGAGTTTGTGGTGTTGGTTTAAGGAGATCCAATTTAATACGTATTCTTCTTTTAAGGTACAATTCTGATGGCGACTTCCCACAAGCGAGGGGTGTTGATCTGTAGCGCATCAGTATTTCTTGAATTTTCCTTTGTAAAGGCAGCGTGGACGAAGTCATGGCTTGTAGTTTACGCTTGAAAGACTGTACATTACGCTCCGCAAGTCCGTTAGTAGATGGGTGTCCCGGTGCTATAAATTTTTGGTCTATGCCATGGTTTGTACAAAATTTTGTGAAAGCTTCACTTTTGAAGATAGTTGCATTGTCAGAGACCAGAATTCTTGGTAACCCGTGAACTGAGAATATATCTTGAAGGTATTGAATTGTTGATTCTGTCGTAGGTGCATTCTTGGAAAACCGGACTTCTAGCCATCTGGATTTTGCATCGACTACTATGAAGAAATTGTGGTCTTGGAATGGTCCCGCGTAGTCCATATGTACTCTTTCAAAATTTTCAGAAGGTTCATCCCAGTGATGGACGGGAACTTTGGATGGGTTTTTCCGAATTCGACCGCAATCTGAGCAATTTTTGACGAGATTCTCTATATCTTTATCTATATTCTTCCAATAAACGTATTGTCTGGCTAATTGTTTCATTTTAACAATGCCTATATGGGTGTGATGCAGTTCCGCCAAGACAGTTTGATGCATTGAGTTTGGTACCACGACTCGTTGTCCTTTGAAAATTATTCCATTTTGAAGTTGATAGTCTTGTTCATACTTTGTACCATTTATTAAGTCTAGTTTTATTTTTGCTAGATGAGCATCCCGTGCGGTTTCCTCTTTGATAGTTTTATAATTCAGTGTTTCGTTTGAGATGTGATAGATTACTTCATTCGAAATTAAAGAAACTTCTTCTTCCATAAGTTGTTCAATCTGAGATACCTTTTCATGAATCGGAGATCTTGATAGGAAATCGGCGTGAATATTTTGTTCAGCTTTTTTATGGCGTATTTGATAATTAAAATTAGTCAACCAAGTTGCATAACGTAAGAGTCTTGCCGAAGTCATTGCCGGGAGTTTTGAATTTTCATGCAGGATGTGAGTCAATGGACGATTATCAGTAAAAAGTATAAATTGTCTACCATATATGTAGTAATAGAATTTTTTGAGGGCGAACACAATTGCCAGGGCTTCCCTGTCCAGTTGACTATAATTCATTTCTGTTTTCGTTAGCGATCGGGAAGCGAAAGCAATCGGCTTGTCTACTCCGTCTATAGTATGTGAAAGTATTCCTGATATTCCTGTTGGCGAGGCATCGCAATCTACTGTAAGTGGAAGTTCAGGGTTGAAAGGTGTGAGTATTCTATCGCTCGCGATTTCGTTTTTCAGCTGTATGAATGTTGCTTCACATTTCGCGGACCAGGAAAACTTGTGATGTTTTTGTAGAAGTAGTCTTAACGGATAAGTTAGTGTTGACGTATTTGGTATAAATTTTGCATAGTAAGTCACCATCCCTAGGAATCTCTTGACGTCATCTTGGTTTTTTGGTCTGGGTGCCTTTAGAATGGCTGCTACTTTACTTGGGTCTTTGGAAATTTTTCCTTGTTCGCCCAAGTAGCAAAATCTAACCTAGGTTATTTTATAACTTTCGTTTTTGTTACAAACAGGTTACTTAAGCGTTATAATCTGTCTAGATTACGTTCTAACTTAAGACTAACTTATTTTTTAAGTTAGAATATTACTTATTTTTTAAGTAAGAATATAACTTCAAAATTTCGTTGATATAGAGTTACTTCAGTACTTATTTTTAATTTTTAATACTTTTGGTTACAAATATACTCAAACATAATCATGCAAAATTGTTTTGGTTTTTCAGAGGATAGAAAAAAACTCGAAAGTAATGTATGAGTTTAGTATTAGTTAGAAATAAATTCTGATTTAACATGTAATTTTTAAAGTTACAAATATTCTTCAAAATAACGTATGATCATATTATGAGTTATAAATGTTCTCTCCTATAACAGTTTGAAATAAACTCGAAAATAACCTAATGATTGAAATTAAACAAAGTACTCGTATATGTGAAAAAGCCAACAGGCGTCACTGAAAGTAAAGAAAAGAGATAGCGATATAACGAAATTAATATAAAAGTTTATGTCTAGTTCGAAATATAAAACTCGTTATTAATGCATGCGTTAGAATGAGTCAGAAATATACCTAAGCGTTTATTACGAGTTAGAAACATACTCGCTATTAATGCATAGGTTTATTATGAGTTAGAAACATACTCGCTATTAATGCATAGGTTTATTATGAGTTAGAAACATACTCGCTATTAATGCATAGGTTTATTATGAGTTAGAAACATACTCGCTATTAATGCATAGGAAGAAGCTTGCCGAAACGTGTTCATTTACAAGCAATCGTCAGTGAAGTGAGGAAGTGCACGTGGGTAAAAAGTTAAAAACAATTTATATAAAAATAATAAAAACTTACTATAAATGTTATTCGAAAACATTATCCGGAATATACAGAATATAAGCATAAAATATTTTTGCAAAGTCATATTAAATTTGCCTCATTTCGTTTACATACGAAAAGGTAAGCATTTTCTTTGTTACAAAGATGAATACTTATATCGTGCAATAATATGTAACATATTTTTAATATAAAAACAATTTTTCAGCGCTGCTACGCAAGAAAAAAAAGAAGGCGATACGGACACTTTCATTTTGTAAAAGCAGTACTGCAAGACAAGTTAAAAATGTCGTTGTATTTTTAATATTATTATTTAATAAAACACATATTTTTTAACGTTAATTCATTGAATTCTGATCACTCATTTTGTAATCATATCTAAAAGTGATTATACATAATTTTTCAATCATTTTCTTATCCTATTTTTCCTCTGCAACTCTGGTTTGCATCTAACATACTATTGTTATAAGCAGTTATAAAATATCAAATTTGCAACTTGGGATTTTTCAGGATAGTTAAATTACTGTTATAAAGTTACTTTCAGGTTAATTAACGGTAAGCATGTACAATCTCAAAAACGTTTTCTTCGAGTTATTTTCTAACCAATGTTTACAAAAGGTTGATAATGGACGTTTTGCTAACGTTTTCTTCGGGTTATTTTTTAGGCAACGTTTACATCAGGGTGATGATAGTTGTTTTAGAAACGTTTGTTTTAAGTTATTTTGTAACTGGTAAGTTGTGTAGAGGTATATTTTAGAAGTTCTATAAACCTTTGATATAGGTAATCTAATAACTATAGAGTTATAAAATAACTGACCATTTTCGGTTTAATAAATGTCTAGGAAACGCTTTACAAACGTTTTACTAAGTTATCATGGTTAGATAACTCTGGCTAGTTTCTGGTTAATTAACTCGATTCTAACCAAATTGTGCTGCTTGGGCGATTACATAGCCTAGGTATTGAACTTTGGTTTTGAAGAATTCACATTTTTCCTTGTTTAGATGTAGGTCGTATTCTTGTAATCTATCGAGGCAGGCAATCAAGTTTTTGTAGCATTCTTCTCGAGTTTTTGCATGGATTATTATATTATCGAAGTATGATGTAACGCCAACAAGGCCCGCCAGTACTTTGTCCATGACTAAATGGAAGTCATTTGGTGCCGTTTTTATACCAAAGGAGAGGCGATTAACAGAATAACTACCTTTATGTGTAATAATCGTTTGAATTTTCGAACTTTCCTCGTCAACTGGCACGTGAAGATAAGCTTTCACTAGGTCTAGAGAGCAATAATATGCGGAATGGTTGAGCGCTGTAAGAAGATCGTCAATTTTTGGGATAGGGTAGTGCGCATCTTGTAGTTGAGGGTTTACTCCTACCTTATAATCAACACACAGGCGAACAGTACCGTCTGCCTTGGGAATAACTACTAACGGAGACGCCCAGTCACTTTCTTGAACTTTTGTGATGATGCCCTGTTTTTCGAGTATTTCCAGTTCTTGTTCCACCTTTATTTTCAGGGCTTGTGGTACCTCTCTAGCTTTAAAAGCTATGGGTTTTGCATTTTTTCTTAATTTTAGGGAAATTTTGTTATTTTTACAGCAACCAACTCGTTTTTGGAACAGCTCTGCGTACTTATTGAAAATCTCAAATTCTATATTGTCCGTATTTGTTGAATGTATTGAATTAATATTGGTTTGATCAATTTCTTCCAAATTAATTTTCAAGGGTCTTATCCAAGAACGTCCCAAAAGGGGAGAATATTGGTCTGGAACGACGTAGAGTAGTTCTTTGGATTTGATGTTTTTATATTGAACCTCAACTTCGGCTACTCCTATAGGCGCAAATATGCCATGAGTGTATGAATGAAATATTATGTTAGTATTTTGTAGTTTTGGCGCAGGTTTTAATTTATCGAAATTCGCTTTATTTAGCAGTGTGTGACCCGAGCCTGAGTCCACTTCGAATTGTTGAATTTTATTATTTATTTTAACGTGTGTAATATACTTTTTTGTATTTTGGACTGGGGTGCTAATTTCATAAATTGTAAATTGGTCTTCTAAGAACGAGTTTTCTATTTCTACGGCTTTCACTCTATTGCCAGTCATTAATCTCTTCAGGCATACTTTTTGGACATGACCTTGTTTTTTACAGTACTCGCATTTTAACCTAGTAGAATCAACTCTACATTGGCTTGAATTATGATTATTTTTTGCACATTTTAAGCAAAGTCCTTCTATTCCAAGATGTTTCAGGTTAAGGCGAGATTTTGATTTGTATCTTGGTACCTGACTTTTATATTCACCCTTTCTTGAATTTGTGATATTTTTATGTCTTGAATTATAATTACTAGCACTTCGCGATCTAGAAATTCTGTGAACGTTGGATGTAGTATTTTCTACTGGATTATCATCGAATTGTTGATTTTCCAGGGTTGATGCTTCTAAAGTTTGAGCTTTCGCGACCGCTTCTTGGAAAGTCTTTGAATTATCTAGTAATAACTGATGACGTATGTTTTGGTTTGAAAGACCTCTGATAAATTGTGAATGCAGAAAAATATTTGCCACCGACCTCTGGCAATCGCATTTGAAATCACATGATGGAATAAATTTACGTAATTGCGTGACAAAATCTTGAATAGACTGATTAGACTCTTGTTTTTGTGACAAAAACTTATGTCTTTCTACTAAAATGTTCTTTTTCTCCGTTAATTGATCATGCAAGGTTTGTATTATGTCGTCAAAAGTTAGTGTATTAATTTCTTTTGGTGCTATCGATAGCTTTAATAACTCGAAGTACTCCGGGCCTATACTATTTAGAAGAATTGTTTTCGATGCGTCCTTATCTGTTTTTAACCCTTTCATGACAAGAAAATTGTCGAATCTTTCCTTATATTGTTGGAATGTTTCTTTGTTTTTGTCAAAATAGTCAAATTTACTTACATTTTGAATATTTGTTGGAGCTGGATTATGATTTACTGTATTAAATTGTTGTAGCATCTGTTGAAAATGTTGTTGCTGAAGATGCAGGAATTGAGTGAATTGTTCGGTGTTCATTTTGGGGTTATATTTCCCTTGCTCTCTAAAAACTGTTGAAACCTTGTTGATGCAGTCCAGCAACTCGTTTTGTTTCTTCCTCGTCGCCAATCTGTTGTGTTTTAATTAGAAAAACACTCTTCACTATGCTAATATTACTTTATTGAATTCTATAAAATGTACACGTTCTTGAATCTATATCCATACACCTTTTCTTTCTTAATCAAATCCGTGACTACCACCCAAATCAAATCGAAATCGGTGTTACCCGATCGGGGACATAACAGATATGTAGCAACATCGGTACGATTTATTTTTCCCGAAAGTTTTTAATTTTTTTCTTTGACAAAAAAAATTCTATGAAGCTGAAACTAGGACAAAAAATATTTTTCAGTGTTGCAAAAAGCAGTAATTTTTTCAGACAGAAATATTTAGAGGTTGTTGTTAAATTTAAATTTAAAAAAAAAGTGAAATTTTTAACTGCGATTCCTCTTAAAACTACGCTTCCTACGTAGTTCTGTTTTGGCTCACTTACTCGTTGTTACGTCTACTTTCGATAAATGGTAAAAAAATGTATATTGCAATGGAAAAAATGAACGGGTAATTTAAAAAATTGAAAAAATGTCTGTTTACGTGGTAATTTGCATATTTATCGTTGAATTATTGTTATTAATTAATTAAACCATTCGATAGTTCTTAGGTTTGACTTAGTCTAGTAGTAGTGTCGGTCCCGTCTACGTGCCCAGTGTATACTTGTTATTAAGGTTATCTATAGACAAGCGAGATATAAAATTTTACTTGTAATGATGAACTTACAAGGCTCTAAAATTTTCTCATAAAGGGGAAGGGTGCACCTAGATGAACTCTTCCTCCATGCCCGATCTCAGGCGCCTTCACATCGAGACGAGGCTATGGGACAAAACGGAAAAATATATGGGATTGAATATTGAATGCTAGAACCATAATGCTTGCTTACTAAAAATAATTTTCATGTATTTTGCGCAAAAGGACGAAAATGGATTCAGGACCAAAAAAGGATATTCTCATTTATATACAATCATTAGAATTTGTCGATTATATTAACTTTAATGAAATATAATTCATTATATGTAGATAGGTACCAAGTTTGTATGGGAGTATATGAAAATTGAAAACTTCAAATCCGATTTGTGGAAGAAAAAATTTTTGTATTCAAATATAATGTAAAAAATCAATTTCATATTTCTGTATACAAATTTTATTATATTAGAATAATTACAATCATTATTGGTTAAAATCAGCATCAACTTCATTGTCTTCGTACTCAGAATCTGTATCATCTTCATCTAAATCTACGATATTTAACACGTTTTCATCTTTCGGAATTTCCTTCTTTGCTTTTGTCCGGCCTAAAAACTTGATGTAGGTATGGGTCTGAAGAGAGGAACAATCGCTTAATCGAATCTTCATTCGGAGCTATACGACCTGGGGCCAGTTCACGCAATTCGACATCAACTGAAAACGACGTGTTAAATGTCGTTTTGGGTTCACGCAAGTCGACGTTTTATGTTTGTCGTTTTAAAAGTGTCGTTAATCTTCTCGACGCCAAATTTGGCGTCGAATTCATTTTTTGTTGTATTAAAAACGAGTTGTGGTGTCAATTACCGAGTTTCCATGGGAGTCGAGTTGAGTTGAGGTTGAGTTGAAATGACACTTCAACTCAACGACTCAACTCTATGCGTTTCCATGGCTGACTTTTCTGCCTGTGTACAAACAGCTGAATGTGTACTTGTATTAAGCAAGCAGCTGTTTTTAAATTTGACGTAATATTTTTGTTATTATAAAATAGCGATCATGGACCATAAAATTAATTTATTGTGTTCGTTGTATAACAGAAATGTTATAAACAGGCGCGACATTTTGACTTTTTTAACATTTGACAATCCCGTTTGTAGTTGTGTGCGTGAACTCTGCTCAATCTACCTATTTTCGTTGAGTTGAGCAGAGTTGAAAATCTTTAACGAAAACTCTTGACTGCGACTGTTTCCATGGAGTTCAACTCGGGTTCAACTCTGGTTGAACTCTCATGGAAACTCAGTAAATTAGAGCAGAGCAGAAATAATTTTAAACAAAACTTTTTTACAGTTCTGAACGAGCAAAATGCAATAGAAAAAGAAAAACTATTAGTGGAAAAATAACAATTATAACTACTCCAAGAAGAGTTAGATGTACAAAAATAAATTCAGAGTTGAGATTTTCCAATATTATTATGAATTTGTTTAATTAATTAATTTAGTTACTCACATTATTGAAGTTTTAGTATTATTTGCAACTTGTCCCCATTGATTATATACTAAGTAGATATGGACAAACGCGAGTCAAATTAACTTCCAGTTACGGCACCACGAGCTGGGTGCGCTAGTATCGCAGGGTTTTATGCTCCGCTATATATGGTTAGTTTCCGAAATAAACTTTTTCTTGTTCAAGTTAAAGCCCTTCGCGCGTTTGAAAAAAAATCAGAAGCTGCGGCTTTGATTTTAGTGGCGGTGGATCTAAAAATAGATTACTATGCGCTTATTCCTATTGTTTTGCTCAGGAAGGGCAAGGAGGATGAAAAAATGATGATTTCGATGGGTGAAATTTGACAATGAGGGCATGAAATGAATGGGCGAAATAATTTTAATGGGAAATTTGGCATCAAGCGTTTTTTATTATGTTGAAAAAATTGAAATGGGTTTTCAGGGATTATTTCATTTAACGAATTTTGAATGACAAATTTTTAGATTTTTTTCTCAGGTATTTTAGTTCGTAGAAATTTGAAATTTTTACGGATAATTGTATTATTATTGATATACATACATAATATATAAAATAATAAATAATTTTTATTTTTGATTTTATTTATCGTTATTTATGTGGCATGGTCAAGTCCAACCCTTTGCACCGTTAGTAATGTTATGTCCTTCAAGTCAGGATGCAATGTCTACTAGTAAGTTTAGGTTAGTCTGGATAGTGCGTCAGTAGATTTCGATGAACCTTGGATTTTATCTGTGAGGTGTTATATGGTCCCAGCAACACCGACTGTGTGTTCTATTTATCAACGAAGGGGAGGTATGTAGTGGGCGTGGGATGGGGCGAGTTTGCTAGTCTTGGGAATTTGCATGTAGAGGAGCAAAAGGGTGCTATCACCAATGCACCTTCTTCGTTTTGCACTTTGTCCAGTCAAGGCAAGCTAATTTTTAGGGTAATATCGGTTCGCGCCACGCAACCGTCAAAAACAATTAAATTTCAAGTTTTTTATTACAATAAAAGCTAAGGATTTAGGACGAGTTTATTTTAACGATGAGTTAAAATAAATTGAGAGGACGATTAAACAAAGCTTGGTTTTTTCATATAAAAAAAAATTATAGTAATTACAACCAGACGCATTTTGATAAAGGCTAAACCGAAACTGAAGCTCTGTTCTTTAATTTAATTTTTCCAAAGATGAAAGAAAAGCTTACACCTGACTTACTTAATATTAATAATGTTACAATATTGCTAACTAAGCGTCTGTAAGCAATATGATCCCGAAGTATCGAGGTCATCGATGGTGGCTTGTGCCGGAAGGTTCGTGGACTTTGGGTTTGGGGTCATGTGTCGTATGGGGTGTGGCCGTGGGAATATAATTTCTGCCAAGATATATGAGTTATATTCAATACAATTAAATACAAGGCGGAATGTAGGACTTGTAGATTGTAGTCAGGGCAGCTGGCTGAAGGAGGAGCTTGCATCTTTTGAGAAATCTCAGGCATTGATAAGCTTGTTTGGCGATTTGGAATATGTGATTACTCCATCGCAGATCTGGGACCTTATTCTCTATTACAATATTGTCATATTTTTTTAATGAAATGCCGAAACCGTATTTTTTATTACAATATTGGCATTCATTTTACATGAAAATTTAACGATATTGGCAAATTTTTACTTGAAAGCTGTTTCGTTTTCGGATCGGATTTAACAATATTGTAATAGGGAATAGGGCCCCTGTTATGTCTAAAGGTACGATTCTACCAAGGCATTTGCTCGCAGGCTTTTGACGTGATAATTACGTAAAAAGATGATGTTTCAGATGTGCATAGCTGCGATATGCACTTTCTTCATGACGTGAATTTGCCCGCGAGCAAATGTTTGTTTGCCTTGGTGGATTTGTACCTTAAGATGTTAAGAGATGAGTCAGCTATTACGTTCTTTTTGCCCACTGAGGTAAAGAGAAGGATGGTACAAGTTTTCGTAGGGATGAGAGTTCACACTCTATTACGAATTGGGTTGGAGCGGATTGAGAGCAGATCACTAATGAATATTAGAAAGAGATCAGGTGAGAGAATCGACCCTTGGGTAACGCCCGCCGTGATTCGACGCCATCCAGTACTGACTTGATTGAATAGCCACAAACGAAGCTCTCAAATCAGTTCTTTAGAACTGAGATGTTTTACATCAGGCGTCGAATTTTTCACTTTTTCCGTTGCCGCATAACTCTACTCTCAATTTTCTGCAAAAATGTGTGTAGTTTTGAAGAGGGGCGGTTTTTATATCTATTCAATCAACTCAGTGATTTGATTTGTTAAGAAAATGACAAGCATTTAAAAAAAAAATTTACCCTTGAACCAAAAAATATATTAAAAATGAATGAAAATACTGTCGAATTATTTATAGAACTTATTAATAAACTAGCTGTAGTGGATTTGATGTTTAATAGTGGGTCTATACGAAAGTGGCTCACTCCGTCGTGATGTTTGAATGAAACGGTCGACGTGGGCACCTTTCCAGCGGCTTTCCTTTGTTTTACGGATAAAAGTGTATGGGAAATAAGCTCGCGCGAACAAAGTGTGTGTCGTGTGAATGGACTATAAGGCTCACATGCCCAACAACCCAGTATGATGAATATTGAATATCACGAAGACCTTTCAATTTTTGGTTAAATTATAGGTACATACTAGAGTTTTTTATTCTCGATTTTTCTTCGTCTGTTCTTCTAGTACTAAAACCAAGCACCTTCATTAAAACTGGTCTCCCAAGTAAGAGCCTGCGATCCCTCATCATGCTTATAATTACACCATATTTCTACATCTACAAATTTCTTTTTTGATTTTGGCTCCCGTTACAACCTAAACATCAAGAATTCCTACTTGTTTGCAATCTTTTTGTCGCACAAAACAAGTGTGTTTTTGTGTTGAGGCACCGGCCACTAATTATGGGTTTTCACGGCAGGCTTCCAGTTGTATAATAAGTTTGATATATACATGAACATAATATACCAAAATTCTTGGAGTTCTTGGGGGTGGGGGTAATAAGGGAGGTTGACCTGAACACGTTTCTTTTGGAATTAGCCCTTGGTCATCCCTTAGAAAGTTATTCACTGTTGAAATTTTGTAAAAATCACCTTTTTACAAGTATTATTTTATGACTTTAATAAGCAGTTATTGCAGTAATGACATTGACGATGGATTGTAAGACCCAAAAACTCTCCCACCCAACCTCTACCTCATTCTCGAATTGGGAACAATCTTTTATTGCTGCTCCCAGAGCAGAGGACGGGCGGACTAATAAAGTAAACAATTACCCTATATAATAACATTTAAAAAAATCTTTCAAAATCGGAAACTTTCTTTCTTCATTGACGACTACCTAATCTTGAGAAATATGAAGTAGAGTTTTAAACGATAATTCTGATATTCTTTATTATAATTCTATTATTGTAAGTAAACACATATATTTAAATTGACCTAAACTAAATGGCTTAAATTTTCTCTGTAAGCAATAATAAAATAAATACACAAAAACATGAATTTTTGCTAAAAAAAACCTATTTCATTTTTCTCAAATTAAAAAAAACGCGATGCAAAATTTCCTATTAAATCTCTTCCCATTCAAAGGGTTAATTCATTGATAAATTTCAGCCACCGACCAAGAAATCATCGTAGTTTCAGCCCACCCACCCCCTTCCAAAGCAAAACAAAAGGAATACCCGCGCAGAAATCTATTTTTAGATCCGAAACTTTTGGCTTTTCTTCTAACATGCGTCAAGGGCTTTGAAATGCTTTTTTAAATTCAGGCGCAAACCTTTTTTTTTCAATTTTTACTAAAAAATAACAAAATTAAAAAAAATGTGTATTTTATGATTATTTTGCACTCATAAAGAAATATTATTATTTATATTATTAAACTAATGTTGAAAGCCCATTCCCATTGATTTTAGAGGTTTAAAACAAAAATTCCTATCACTAAAACTTAAATCGGTACAACTATCGCCATCTAACAAACCAGCTGGAAAGATGTTTGTCCATATCTACTTACTCTATAATCAATGTTGTCCCCCTTGTGGATAATGTGAAAAATGCAGCGGTTTCATTGGATTTTGCATACCTTTAGGAGAAATTATTTTGGGAAAACGACATTCGACACGTCGACTTACGTGAGCCCAAATTCAACGTCGTAGAAATTAATGTCGTTTTCATAAAGCGTCGATGTCGACGTCGAGTGTCGAATTGCGTGAACCCCTGTTTTCCGAGTGTGTTCCAGTCGAAATCGCCGAACATATTTTGTACGAGTTTCCTGTGCCAACAAACTAATTTTTAATTAGTACAGCACCATTGATTATATACTAAGTAGATATGGACAAACGAGAGTCAAATTAACTTCCAGTTACGGCACCACGAGCTGGGTGCGCTAGTATCGCAGGGTTTTATGCTCCGCTATATATGGTTAGTTTCCGAAATAAACTTTTTCTTGTTCAAGTTAAAGCCCTTCGCGCGTTTGAAAAAAAATCAGAAGCTGCGGCTTTGATTTTAGTGGCGGTGGATCTAAAAATAGATGACTATGCGCTTATTCCTATTGTTTTGCTCAGGAAGGGCAAGGAGGATGAAAAAATGATGATTTCGCTGGGTGAAATTTGACAATGAGGGCATGAAATGAATGGGCGAAATAATTTTAATGGGAAATTTGGCATCAAGCGTTTTTTATTATGTTGAAAGAATTGAAATGGGTTTTCAGGGATTATTTCATTTAACGAATTTTGAATGACAAATTTTTAGATTTTTTTCTCAGGTATTTTAGTTCGTAGAAATTTGAAATTTTTACGGATATTTGTATTATTATTGATATACATACATACATATATAAAATAATTAAATAATTTTTATTTTTGATTTTATTTATCGTTATTAATAAGTTTAGGTTAGTCTGGATAGTGCGTCAGTAGATTTCGATGAACCTTGGGTTTTATGTGTGAGGTGTTATATGGTCCCAGCAACACCGACTGTGTTCTATTTATCAACGAAGGGGAGGTATGTAGTGGGCCTGGGATGGGCCGAGTTGGCTAGTCTTGGGAATTTGCATGTAGGTAAGAGCGGTAAAAATACATTTCTACAGTGGCTTGAAGAGTATATAGAGGAGTAAAAGGGTGCTATCGCCAATACACCTTCTTCGTTTTGCACCTTGTCCAGTCAAGGCAAGCTAATTTTTAGGGTAATATCGGTTCGCGCCACGCAACCGTCAAAAACAATTAAATTTAAAGTTTTTTATTACAACAAAAGCTAAGGATTTAGGCAGAGTTTATTTTAACGATGAGTTAAAATAAATTGAGAGGACAATTAAACAAAGCTTGGTTTTTTCATATAAAAAAAAATTATAGTAATTACAACCAGACGCATTTTGATAAAGACTAAACCGAAACTGAAGCTCTGTTCTTTAATTTAATTTTTCCAAAGATGAAAGAAAAGCTTACACCTGACTTAATTAATATTAATAATGGTACAATATTGCTAACTAAGCGTCTGTAAGCAGGATGATCCCGAAGTATCGAGGTCATCGATGGTGGCTTGTGCCGGAAGGTTCGTGGACTTTGGGTTTGGGGTCATGGGTCGTATGGGGTGTGGCCGTGGGAATATAATTTCTGCCAAGATATATGAGTTATATTCAATACAATTAAATACAAGGCGGAATGTAGGACTTGTAGATTGTAGGGCAGCTGGCTGAAGGAGGAGCTTGCATCTCTGGAGAAATCTCAGGCATTGATAAGCTTGTTTGGCGATTTGGAATATGTGATTACTCCTTCGCAGATCTGGGACCTTATTCTCTATTACAATATTGTCGTTTTTTTAACGAAATGCCGAAACCGTATTTTCTATTACAATATTAACATTCATTTCACATGAAAATTTAACGATATTGGCAAATTTTTACTTGAAAGCTGTTTCGTTTTCGGATCGGATTTAACAATATTGTAATAGGGAATAGGGCCCCTGATTATGGTACGAATTCACCAAGGCATTTGCTCGCAGGCTTTTGACGTGATAATTACGTAAAATGATGATGTTTCAGATGTGCATAGCCCTCGAGCAAATGTTTGTTTGCCTTGGTGGATTTGTAAGAGATGTTAAGAGATGAGTCAGCTATTACGTTCTTTTTGCCCACTGAGGTAAAGAGAAGGATGGTACAAGTTTTCGTAGGGATGAGAGTTCACACTCTATTCGGCAAGGTCTGGTCCGTGCTTGTCTTATATTTAGGAAGGCGTAGAAGTAGGCACACCTACGAATTGGGTTGGAGTGGATTAAGAGCAGATCACTAATGAATATTAGAAAGAGATCAGGTGAGAGAATCGACCCTTGGGTAACGCCCGCCGTGATTCGACGCCATCCAGTACTGGCTTCATTGAACAGCCACAAACGAAGCTCTCAAATCAGTTCTTTAGAACTGAGATGTTTTCCATCAGGCGTCGAATTTTTCACTTTTTTCGTTGCCCGCATAACTCTACTCTTAATTTTCTGCAAAATGTGTGCAGTTTTGAAGAGGGGCGGTTTTTCTATCTATTCAATCAACTCAGTGATTTGCAAAGTAATAACTGTTACCCTTGAACCAAAAAATATATTAAAAATGAATGAAAATACTGTCGAATTATTTATAGAACTTATTAATAAACTAGCTGAAGTGGATTTGATGTTTAATAGTGGGTCTATACGAAAGTGGCTCTAGTCCGTCGCACTTTGATGTTTGAATGAAACGGCCGACGTGGGCACCTTTCCAGCGGCTTTCCTTTGTTTTACGGATAAAAGTGTATGGGAACTAAGCTCGCGCGAACAAAGTGTGTGTCGTGTGGATGGACTATAAGGCTCACATGCCCAACAACCCAGTATGATGAATGTTGAATATCACGAAGGCCTTTCAATTTTTGGTTAAATTACACTGCGTTACAAATGAAAAAAAAAATTGAGTACCCTCTTAACTGCTAGCTGGAATAAATAGGTAATGAGTCATAGATTAAATGTTCCAAACATATGTGGTATCCATCACGTCTAGTTTTCGAGGTAGGTGGTCTAGTTACGAAGTACGGATTTTATTAGATTTCTTTTAAATAGTTCATTTGTTAGGGGTTTTGACCTCTAACTAAATGTTAACTCACGAAATTTTTTTAAAAAAAATAGTTTTTAGTGAGTAAAATATGTTAAAAAAAAGTTTCGTAAAATTGGTTGTACGCTACCCCTAAAATAACCCCCTAAAACAGAAAATTCTGTTTTTGGCTAATATCTCCTAAACGGCAGGTCCTACCACAAAATATTATTTACAAAGTTTGTAGATCATGCGATTATCTACAAAAAATGGTATTATGCATTTTCCCGTATGAATGACCGTTCATGAGATATCGCCGTTTTAAAGATTTGAGATACTTATGTATGTCCCCCTAATTCGCAACTTGTATAGGTAATCAGATGTTCGCTATATCCTCTTTTGGACCACGTTGCTAATATTTTCAGGGGTGATTCCTGGTTAGTTTTGGAGAAAAAGATTGTTCTAGAGAGGGGGCTATCCCCACTATCCACTAAGATACAGGGTGTTTACGAAAACAAAAAAATTTATTTTTTTAATATTTACTTAAACTTGAATAACTCCTAGACTAAGTATCGTAGCCGCTAGCTTGACGTTCATTGACTGTGGGCATATGAAAACTCGCAGCCGATGCCGGTTCACGATGTCGATTGGTGAGGGGGTTTTTATGCTGAGGCTATGGAGGGAAATAAATTTCATGTTCGAATCATCAGCTAAGCGTATGTTTGTTTTTTCGTGAGCATAGGAAAGGAAGATTCGTAGTGTTTATTGTGTGTTGTTTGTGGGTGAGGGGTTTACTGAATGGAAGGCAATTTCTCTAACTCGTAGTGTAATATCATAGACTCGCCAAGTTTTTAACTCGTAAAAAGTGGCAAAATATTGTATTTTAACATTTTTTACTGCACGTGTATTACCGGTGATAAGTTGGTTAGTGATCCGAGTGAATAAATTGAATGAAATTGATAAGGTGACCAGTTTTGTTTACATTCATGGTGGTTTTTTCGGGTTAATTTAGGGAAAAAATGTTGGATTTATGTGGTAATGAAATTAAAAGTGAATTTAAAACGGTTAAAAATTATTACGGAATAGTTATTAAAACATATGTGCAAGTACCACCACACAACATGAATAACAAAAATTTTGAACTTTTTCCTACACATTTTTCTGCTTTAATATTTTTAAAAATTATTCTTCAACAAGCTTTAATCACTTTAAATTCACTTTTAACTCAATAACCACAAAAATTCAACATTTTTGCCCTAAAATAACTCGACAAAACCACAGCGAATGTAAACAAAATTGGTCACCTTCACAATTAAACCATTAAAACATATTGGTTCACTAAATTTTTTGAAATTGTTTTAATTCAATCACTGAAACACTAATCACTGGTAATCCAGGTGCAGAAAAAAGTGATAAAATACAATATTTTACAACTTTTTATTGAAAAAATGAACTAAAAAACTTGGCTCCACTATGTTATTACACGAGAAATGTCCTCCATTCAAGCAAATGTAGGATCGGCACCGGCTGCTCCCAGGCCTATAGCTAAGATTGGATTGCTGGAGGCCCTATCAGAACCTCAAATATTGCAAATTTAAGACATGATATGAACATGCAGCACGCTGCTTTGCTTGTCATTATACCAGCCTGAGCCAATTGAAATACTTTTGATTGCAGCGTGCTGCATTTTTATCTCATGCCCTAATTAACTGCACGCTGCCAATTTTGATGTTCTGATACGGCCTGCGAACGATATAGGCGAAGGGGTAGAGGAGGGAAGCATTGCAACTCCAGTCCTTTGGCTATTAAGTTTATTATTATATAGGCATATGAAAATTCGTAGCCAAAGTTCGTTCACGATGTCCATGGGTGAGGAGGTTTTTACCCAGAGGCTATGGAGGGAAATAAATTACATATCCTAGTTTTCAGCTAAAGCCGGCTCTAAACGATGCTATGAGCACTTTCCAACGTTGGACGTTTGATGGTAGAACGCATCGTGTGGCCGCTACTCGAACTACGAATGTCCAATGTCAAGCGTCCAACGATGGTGTATGGACAGGTTCGGAGTGTTGTCGCTCAAACTTTGGAAGCGTTGATGCTGTATTTGCCGATACAATAATGTCTTTAGTATGAAACTCTTCGTATCATATTTCAATTACCCTAACCCACTCAATTTAATTGAGTAACAACTAAAAGAAGAAGCTGGGGAAGTGAACAGAATTTGGAAGTGACGTAATGAATCTACCCAAGGTCGATGAACCCACAGGTGAGTTACTAGAGCATACCGGCAAAATGAGTCTACGCAACGCCTGGAATTCCTCATTGTGACAGAGGACACAGACGATGTCCTTTTGGATTGCCGGAGATTAGCCGAGCAAACTGCTGCACTGTAACCTACAGCTAAAGGCACGGCTAAGAGCAACGAACGTCTTAGACTATAATGGTACGATCGTTTGATCTACTGACTAAAGTGGAGGAGAAGCTAAATTCCTCAATCAGAAGCTAAGGCGGAAATGAACAAAAAAGAAGTGAGTTGGGCTAAGAAGTACCAGTAGTATTATCAGGTTAATAAATGCTGATCCAGCTTTGCGACGCATATTAAACTTAACATTCATTACGTTTTGGTAGAAAATTAGTCAGTCTTAAGAGAATTTCATGAGGCATCTTAAGCCCATCTTAAGATAATTGTAATTAAGCCTAATGACCCAACTAGTTGGTGATTTTAGTTAGGATTAGAATACGGTATAACCGACAGCCTTGAGCGTGTCGGCATCATAATGCTTGCACCTTCCAACGCACGAAAATAGAAAGAATCCAATAAAATATTTGTGTAGAATTTAAAAATTAGTCTTAAAATCACGCCAAAGAAGTATAACTTCTAATGCGTGTACATAAGTACACACACCCACTGTTTTTTTTTAACATATTTTACTCACTAAAAACTATTTTTTTTTTTTAAATTTCGTGAGTTAACATTTAGTTAGAGGTCAAAACCCCTAACAAATGAACTATTTAAAAGAAATCTAATAAAATCCGTACTTCGTAACTAGACCACCTACCTCGAAAACTAGACGTGATGGATACCACATATGTTTGGAACATTTAATCTATGACTCATTACCTATTTATTCCAGCTAGCAGTTAAGAGGGTACCAAAATCGTGTAACGCAGTGTTATAGGTACATACTAGAGTTTTTTATTCTCGATTTTTCTTCGTCTGTTCTTCTAGTACTAAAACCAAGCACCTTCATAAAACTGGTCGTCCCAAGCAAGAGCCTGCGATCCCTCATCATGCTTATAATTACACATTATTTCTACATCTACAAATTTCTTTTTTGATTTTGGCTCCCGTTACAACCTAAACATCAAGAATTCCTACTTGTTTGCAATCTTTTTGTGGCACAAAACAAGTGTTGAGAAATATGATAATTCTGATATTCTTTATTATAATTCTATTATTGTAAGTAAACACATATATTTAAATTGGCCCAAACTAAATGGCTTAAATTTTCTCTGTAAGCAATAATAAAATAAATACACAAAAACATGAATTTTTGCTAAAAAAACCTATTTCATTTTTCTCAAATTAAAAAAAACGCGATCGTATTTCCTATTAAATCTCTTCCCATTCATTAATTCATTGATAAATTTCAGCCACCGACCAAGAAATCATCGTAGTTTCAGCCCACCCACCCCCTTCCAAAGCAAAACAAAAGGAATACCCGCGCAGGAATCTATTTTTAGATCCGAAACTTTTGGCTTTACTTCTAACATGCGTCAAGGGCTTTGAAATGCTTTTTTAAATTCAGGCGCAAACCTTCTTTTTTCAATTTTTACTAAAAAATAACAAAATTAAAAAAAATGTGTATTTTATGATTATTTTGCACTCATAAAGAAATATTATTATTTATATTATTAAACTAATGTTGAAAGCCCATTCCCATTGATTTTAGAGGTTTAAAACAAAAATTCCTATCACTAAAACTTAAATCGGTACAACTATCGCCATCTAACAAACCAGCTGGAAAGATGTTTGTCCATATCTACTTACTCTATAATCAATGACAGCACATTGATTATCTATAAGTAGATGCGTAATCATGGGACCTGCGAGGATGGCGGGTGTTGATGTTTGGCGGCGCTAGCGTCTGCTTTCTTTTTGCGGTTTGTTCTTTCGGTAAAACTTGCAAGATTTGGAAGCTTTGGTTTGGAGTTTCGATAATACATAATAAAAAAGCTGAGGGTTATGGATGATGTAAATAAAGTGTACATCAGAAGGTATTTTCTTGGAACATTAAAATGAAGTTGGCTGGGGCGCGGTGCCGTATACAAATTTGAGATATAGAATCTCATGATTTTTCAGTTTTCGGACTTTCTGATTTTATGAGACTTATTTGCAATAATTAGCGAAAAGTCCATTTGCAACGGAAAGGAATGGGAGGGGGAGGGGTGTCGAAACATCGTTTTGAAACTATTTCTCTTTATGTTTTTTGGTGGCTGATTATGAAAATCAGCAGGAAATTTTAAGACTGCAATAAAATATGTTTGTCACCCTTATAAATATAAAATGCACTCTTTTTTATATTTATTTGCGAAGGTGGTTGATTTTTATTTAATCTAGCCAAATTTTATCAAGCATTAAGGGGATAAAACTAAAGGGAAAGTAATATTTTAAAAATAAACGTTATACAGCAGCCTTTTTTCTACGTTTTGGGTAATTGTTGCTGCTACCGGGTTGCAGGTTGGTTGCTTGGTATTGTTAAAAAGAAATAAGTCATTTTCAACCACCCCTAGATACAGGTTGTATTTGAAAAATGATTCAAATATTTTTATGTTTAAATTTTATTTTTGATGAAATAATATCAAAAATAAATTGGAAAATTTATTATAATCTCTTTTTCAATGCGGTCAACCACCCTTGAATCAAATCAAAATCAAAAAAAAAACTTGAAAAATGTACGATTTTTGAACAAATTTCCCAAAATAACTCTTGTACAACTAGTCCATTATTTAGTTTGTCATATAATGGTTCATTGTCTTGCAGTAAGATTAGTACAAGGGTGGAATAGGTTAACCATTATGATCGTTGGGAGGTGGAATTGACGAGGAATTCTGTTGTTCTTTTTAGAAACGAATTCCTATTTTGTAGAGTGCCCGAAAAGAGGGCTGCAGGTGGAAGGAGTGAGACGAGTTAACTAATTTGGTGCTGAGGGAATAAGACTGCCGTGCAGTCAGGAGAGGGTTTATTTCGATGGTACTGAGATAGTGGCGATAGAATGTTGTATGTTTAGCAAGTAATTTATTGATCTACACAGGAAGCACCAAGATTTATTGATTGTCATCAGTTCGCCTTCGACGATAACTTCGGAAGTTTACGGGATAAAACTGATGAAAGTGTTTAAATATTCTCCGTTTTTACAACCCAGCGGGAAATGTAATGGCTAGGTAAGCGAGGTGATAATGAGATGGACCCATTACCTTTGTGATGAAATAATAGCTTTTTTTTTTTTTTTATGTGGCAGTGCTAAGCTTAGGAGTCACCCTTTGTACTACTAGTCCGTCATGTCATTTGTCACGTCATGGTGCAATGTCTAGCAGTAAGCTTAGTACGGGGGAGGGATGAGGGGGGGGTATAGGTTAAGGATTAAATGGTACGGGGGGGTTTTGAAGAAGGTGGTGATGTACCCTGCGTTTGAACTCTTGGATGTTGTAGGAGTTCGGAAATACTGACTGCGAGAGGTTATTCCACAGTCGAGTTGTTCTATTAACAAACGAATTCATATCTTGTTGAGTGCGTGAAAGGGGTAGTTGCAGGTGAAGGGAATGAGACGAGTGGGCTAATCTGGTGTTGCGGGTATAAGATTGCCGTGGAGGCAGGAGAGCGTTTAACTCGGAGGAACAGTCACTATGATAGTAGCGATAAAATTTTGTCAGTGCTGCTACATTCCTACGGTGGCTCAAGGGGTCGATGGTGGAGCAGGCGGTGTCGTCATCAATTAATTTGAGCGCCCTTTTTTGCACTTTATCTAACCATGCCAAGGTGGTTATTGGGGCGCCGCCCCAAACGAGGGAGTTATATTCGAGAAGAGGCCGAATGTAAGATTTATAGATAACAGCACGGGCCGATGGCTGGAGGAGGAACTTGCACCTCTTAAGAAATCCCAAGCACTGCGATGCTTGTTTGGCGATTTGGAATATGTGGTCATTCCACAGCTTACTTTTACATAGGGATGTCCTATGGCGGTAAGTACTTACTGTAGGCATTACAAATGAGGACTTATTTCAGAGGTGAAGTGTATTAAGTGAATACATAGATTACCATGTAAGGCACGCAGAATAAAATTCTGGCTTCCCTTTTTAGCATTAAAAACATTACTATCCAAAATTACCATTGCATTTCAGCTACATTAGGTGAGAATTTTACTAGTAAGATATCTTTTTGACTGCACTGCACGATCCACACCGAACGAATTTGGAGGACGGAATAAACTCAAGAAGGGAGGCTTCGACAAGACAAATAATAATAAAAGCACATCACATTTCCAACGAAAGTATTTCACAAGTCATTACCTAGTCGCTTACCTAGCCATTACAATGTAAAGACCTCCATTTTACTTTTGCAGTAGAATTTTTCAATTACCATGTAAGCGGTTACACAAATCATTAATGAATTCTTGGGTTACCTGAGTAACCCCTCGCTAGTTTTCCCGCTGGGAAGTAAAGCCTTTGATTTGTAGCATATAGGGTGTTAGTAATACTCTATTTACAAATTTTATAGCGCCAACTATTAGGAGTCCTAGCATACGTGACAGACCCTGTACAAGCAGTTGCGGAAAAATTGTAAAGATGGGAGGATGAATATTAACAAAACCAGTTAATACTAAGTAAAGCCGGTTTATAGTACACTTCAGCCTGTCCCTGTTATGCTGTCTGCAAATTTTGGAAAGAAGAATTCAATTGTTTTACAGTTCCAGGATGATATATTTATGTGGATCTATCATAGCCATGGTCCTAAATCCAAAGCAATGCCTGAATGCGAAAGGATCTTTTTGATTGAAAGGCGTGAATTAATGCCTACTGGGGACACCACGATATAAAAAAACGCGCCCTGTACTCGATCTCTTAGGTGGTGTGGAAGAGAGTGCACAAGACTTACAATTCCTGGTGCGTTATAAATTTTAAAATATTCTTTTGGAGTAAAGTGCGACAGTTTAGCATGGAATGGTTTTACATAAAGAAAGATTTTACTTTTTCCATATCATTAAACATCAAATCTTAATGATGAGGCAAAATGCTTCATTGCCTGGGATACTATATGATAAAAACCTCTTCCATATGTAATTTAAAACTTTTACTGCAATTGTCTCAGGCTCAGCTTTTGGTCGAAAATAGAAAAATTTTTATATTCTGTTTAAAGCAGAAATTAAAATTTGCGGCACCGTATCCACCTGCACACAAAAAAATATGATTTCATAAAAAAATAAAAAAAAATAAAAATCTTCCACGACTAAATTTTTCCCTAAACCTGAAAAATCGTTTTTAAACAACACAACAACAAAAATTCCGAAAATTTTGTCTCAAAGAACGGCAGGCGCAATCGCAAGTATCCCAATTCATGCGATTGCTATATACATGAATTCAAAAGTTCAATGTACATAAGCAGCGAAACCGATAGACAGCTTTTATATATTTCGAAAGCTCTTGAGTCTCAGTTTTAACATGGATTTTTGAAATCAGTGTAAGTAAGGCCATCTATGTTCAAAGCCCGCAAACAAGGTTACGTATCTACTTATAGATAATCAATGTACAGCATTAATTCCAGTAATTCTTGCACTTTTCTCTCATTCCAAGAAGAACTTTCTCGCCGTATTACCGTCATTGGTATTACCGAATCCTGCTAAAGATTAATCTACATTCAACGTCAGTTCCACAAAAAACGCTTCCTGGAAGCATCTTGCTACCATCGATCGCAGCTTTATTATCCTTGTTCTTCCGGTACACCTGCCACTCGACTTTATAACTAATATGAGTAGGCACTGAAATGAGTTAATCCAGGCATGAAGTGTCGATATTCTGTATCGGTAATTATCTCTTTTTTGTAGGTACTTGTCTCGGGCCTTCAGTTAAAATAGAGTTCATTTGACCTGGCTTAGCTCCGCAAACGTAGCAATTAGCCTAACCTTTATTACCGGTAATATGGTTAATGACTTTCTGATCAGCCTTGGTCATAAACGTATTATGTCCAACTCATGGTGTTGCCCTTAGTTGGTTAGTTTTCCAACTTATCTGACCCATCTACACCACTAAGTTAGTCTTCCTCATGCAATGATTTTCTTGACGCCGATAACAATTCTTCCGATCCAAATTTTTTAAGTGTTCGCAGACGGTTCCTTTTCTGTCGATCACTAAGGGAACTAAATTCACCACTTGGAGGACGACCACGTTTCTCTTGATATTCGAACACTTCATCCTCCACCTCCTCCTCTACGCGTTTCAAAGTAAAACTGAAAACCTTAGCCAAATAATCAGAATTTTTTTCTTCGAAACTATCCCAAAAATTCAAATCGTACAATGTCCTGGACGTCCAACTGATCCTCCAGAACAAAACCTTCAGGTATTCGGGTCAAAATTTTGGTGAACAAATATTCCACAACTTCATCTTTCGTTTTTTAAAAGCTCCAAGAAACTGATGTGATTGAATTAAAAGTGATAATTTTTATATGATTTTTTTAATGTTCACCAAAATTGTTATATGTCAGTCTTTTTTAAATAATTTTAATGAAATAATACTATATAAGACAGCAGAGCCTCGGACCGGACGGATAACTCAAAGACGAATTGGCAAACCGAAAAAGGACAATGATTTCGGAATATTTACATGGAACGTGCGAACTCTATACCAACCTGGTAAGTTAAGAGTACTATTGGACCAGCTTGAAAAATACAAGGCCGATATAACGGCGCGGCGATTCAAGAAGTTAGATGGTTGGGGAAAGGCATACACAATATACTACAGCTGCAGAGATAAAGAGCACACTCTAGGTACGGCATGTATCGTTAGAAAAAGCTTAAAACATGCTGTAATAGGATTCGAAGCAATAAGCGAAAGAATGTGTAAAATTCGAATTAAAGGCAAATTCCACAATTACTCCCTCATTAATACGTATACATGCTCCAACCGAAGATAAGTCTGATGAAGAAAAGGAGGCCTTCTATGAAAACCTTGAGAGAAATCTCAGAAAATGGTATGATGTAAAAGTAATTATAGGAGACGCTAACGCAAAAGTAGGGCAGGAACGAATCTCTTACCCAACCATTGGAAAGCACAGTATACATCCTGAGTGCAATGATAATGGTCGTAGACTGGGGGACTTCGCTGCTGCAGCTAACATGATAGTGGCTAGCACGAAATTCGAACACAGAAGAATACATAGAGTAACCTGGAAATCTCCTAATGAGGAGACGGTAAATGCTATAGGCCATATACTTATTAGTACAAGGTACAGCTCCAGCATAATAGATGTTAGAACGTACCGTGGAGCAAACGTGGACTCAGACCATTTTCTGGTGGGTGCTAATGCTAAAATAAGAGATAGGATTTCGTGCGTTAGGACAGGAGGAAGGGTACAACAAAGCGAGCGAAAATATAATACCGCGGCCCTCAAGGCCCACGAAGAACAAATTAGGGAAGAATATGTAGCAGAGCTAAATAGAAGGTTCGGTGCATCGAATAACGAAGCTACAAGTATCGATGCCAATATTGATGAGGAATGGGCAAAACTAAGTACCATAATAAAGGAAGTCGCTGCAACCAAGCTAGGCTATGGAAGACGAGCAAGACGTCAAGACTGGTTCGACGAAGAGTGTGCTAGAGTAATTAAAGATAAGAATGAAGCATATACTAATATGCTGCAAAGATATAGAACTAGAAATTCCGTAGCGACCTATAAGGAAAAACGACGACTAGAAAAACGTACGCACAAAAGAAAAAAGAAGACGTGGCTGGAGGAACAATTTGTAGAGAAAAACGAACTCGGGAATAATAACGAAGTGAGAAAGTTATATGAGAAAGTGAACAAGCAACGTAAAAAGTTTAAACCCAGAGTATCGATGTGTAAGGACAAAAACGGTGATATCCTGAGCCATAAACAAGTGGTTTTAGAAAGATGGGGGGAGTATTTTAATGAGCTACGAAAATGAGAGTGAAAGTGATGTGAATCAAACAAATAGAAACGCACCAACCAATAATGATAGTGATACTGGTGCTGCTAATGAAAGTGATGTCCCTACAATGGACGACGTACAAGAAGCTATGACGAATCTCAAAAACAATAAAGCCCCAGGAAAAGATAGCATAGCAATTGAGATGTGGAAATATGGGGGCCAATAATTAAGGAATGGATTACATAAACTTATAGAATCGATCTGGCTTCAGAAAAAGATCCCACTTGAATGGACGGAAGGTGTGATATGCCCCCTGCATAAAAAAGGAGATCAACTCGTTTGTGAGAACTATAGGGGTATTACCCTCCTCAACTCAGCGTATAAAGTACTGTCCACTATTTTATACAAAAAAACTTCTACCCATCGCAGAAGGCATAATAGGTAGTTATCAATGTGGCTTTCGACCAGGTAGGTCCACTACAAACCATATTTCCACTCTAAGAAGAATTTTGGAAAAATCGTGGGAGTTCAACATCACAATATTCACGTACTGTTTATAGACTTCAAGCAAGCATATGACAGCGTCAAGCGTGAGGAGTTATTTAAAGCTATGGAGTGCTTCCGATTTCCAAAACACCTAATCGAAGTAACAAAAGCTACAATCGAGGTAGTACGATGC
This sequence comes from Thereva unica, assembly GCA_949987705.1. Lineage (NCBI taxonomy): Eukaryota > Metazoa > Arthropoda > Insecta > Diptera > Therevidae > Thereva > Thereva unica. The sequence continues at coordinate 49,017,910 of OX465281.1, read as the reverse complement.
AGAGTACGAGTTGAACGAGACCTCTCAGATAGTTTCACATCACAGAGAGGCCTGAGACAAAGTGACGCGCTGTCATGCCTCCTATTTAACATAGTGTTGGAGAAGGTGGTGAGAGACGCTGGGGTAGAAACAACGGGATCCATCTTTAACAAGTCAACACAAACGATGGCTTATGCTGATGATGTCGCTCTAATAGATAAGAGCTCTAATAGGTAGGTCGTTTGCGAGTGTGGAAGAAACCTTCATCAAACTGGAAGCAGCTGCGAAAAAGATGGGATTGCTCATCAACGAAGCAAAAACTAAGTATCTTTGTACTTCAAAAAGATACGCAACTCCAAGACAAAATATCACCATAGATGCATATAATATATTATAGAAACCGTTAAAGAATTTACGTATCTTGGAACCGTATTGCAAGCTGACAGTGGTGAGACAACGGAGATCAGAAGGAGAATAAACGTACGTTGCTAACAGATGCTATTTTGGACTTCGACAACATCTTACATCACGCATTTTGTCTAGAGGAATGAAGTGTAAACTATATAGCACGCTAATCAAGCCCGTTCTGATGTTTGGATCAGAGGCATGGACTTTGAAAGTGGCTGATGAAACTCTTCTAGGCACTTTTGAAAGAAAAATTCTACGTACAATATTTGGCGGTGTCTGCGAAAACGGTGAATGGAGAAGGAGATATAATCACGAATTATAACAACTGTACCGGGGACCCGACATTGTCAAAAGTATAAAATTAAGTAGATTGCGATGGGTGGCACACGTACAAAGGCTTGACGATAGCGACCCCGCAAAAATAGCGTTGAATCGAATTCCTAATGGAAAGCGAAATTCAGGTCGACCAAAAAAGCGATACATGGACTCCTTTGAGGAAGATTTAGTAAAGTTAGGCGTACGCAACTGGAAGGCATTAGCCAGGAACCGAACGGCATGGAGAGAAATGTTGGAGGAAGCTAAGGCCAATAATAGGCTGTATTGCTACACATGATGATGAATACTATAAATGCCATAAACTGTTGGATTCATTATGATAAAAAATTTACTTTCACTTGGTTTTTTTGCAGATCTTGTTGAAACTTCGGACACAAATTTCTAACTGATTGAAATAGAATTTGCGTGCGACCTTAACTACAACTTTCAGTTGGAATTTTTCGGTCCTAGAAGGGATATTCCAGGAATTATCACTTTATTTTTGTACATTGGTACTTATGTGAAAGGAGTTCAGGATATTTCATTGGTATTCGTGAAAAATGATTTATTTCCGTTTTTCAATACCTTTCGTCACACTGTGCATCGTGATTAGTGCTGTGAGTCCTACGAGATTCCTTTCACCTCATCAAATCGGCAAAAATACGGTTCTCGCAAATTGATAAATGTCATATCTTGCATGGGGTTTTGTTCGTCGTGCAATGAAACAACTCGATTTGAAGTGTGTCGAATATTGTGTGCCATTCTTTGACTGTCAACCAACAAGAACTTTGTCAGTTCGTCTATGACACCACCGATTTTAACATTCTCTGGATGGACGAAACACATTCCACACATTGCTCCTATCGGGGAATACAACACAATATGCACATCATGATTGTCTGCCGTTAAAAAGACACATTCACATTAATTGGGACAGCGTACAACGTTCGTCATGTTCGATCAACCTCTCTCTAGAGTGCAAGTTGTGATAGCGAGTAGTGTGGAAGACACTGAGTTACCATCTACGCAGCCAGCAGAACTGAAAATAATATCAGCAAGCACTAATAACAAGAGTGATTAGGTAGAGCTCAAGGACAAGTAAAAGAGTTAAACATATGAAAGAAGAGATTAGAAATAACATTAAGCAAAAATGTCAAAAAAATAATAACAAACGCGCGATGGAAATACATCTTATGCAAAAAATACATTATTACGAAAGAAACAGAAGATGTTCCTTGATTCCCCTACTGGAATGTTTACATTCAAATGGAAGCAAAACTGGAACAGAGCAGTATTTGATGGGTAAACATTTCGTGTTGGTATAGCGATTTTGGCTTACGAATGCACATGTATTGTTGTTTTGGGCGTACGAATGCACTTGTATTGTCCATTAAAAAAGGCGGGAATCTTATAATATACATTCCAGCCACTTCCCCTTCATTTTTTATCTTTCTTTCACATACGCTGCGTTTAGTGGCTAAGTAATTCTGCCTTCTTTTATCATAGATATTACTTCTTTGTTCATTTTGACTTTTTCACTCCTATTGAAATTTTTATCAGCTGATTTCAAGGGCAATGAAACATTTTTAAAAATTTGTTCTAGCTCATCACTCTTGTTATTAGTGCTCGCTGATAATATGACAGGTTAGTTTTCCGAGCTCTTGGTAAAGTGATAATGTAGTCCCCAGACTTTTCTTCAACAACGGTCCAATTCGATGTTGTGCAACTTTTGTAGAGTGGGGTCGAAGCGAGCTACTGAATGCACGCACATAACTATTGGGTTCGATGGGTACTCGGATCAATGTGGCCCTTGAGGAGATCGACCGAAACTCTACCCGTTGCAGCACCAAGCGAGGGATAAGCAATATCTGATATCAACCTATAAGGGATCAACAAACACGTCTTCCACTTTCCCACCTACACAACTTTCATTCTTTCTTCTTCCTTCTTTATTTTATGTATTTTATTTTATTTTTTATTTTTATTTACTGAAGAAACAACAGATATATACATATATTGCAGAAAACATAAGATTAAAAATACAAATTAAAAACAACAATATATATCAGATAATATAATATACTTGCTTACCGACGAATGATACAAGATACAAAACTACTGTGTGTCACAAGGATTGAATAGATAGACTTTTAGAATTACAATTAATATACATATATCTTACATTGTCCTAAGTGACATTTTTAAAAGATTTTTAAAAGAGCGATTTTTAAAAGATAACTACTATTACCCGATAAGAATGTTTAAAATCTTACTCTCAAATTCAGCCTCCTTGGTATTACATATATCTACAACAAGAAACTTATTGTTATACTGCTCGCACATTCTGTACAGTGGAGCTCTCAGACCGGCGTTGGTTCTAGCTTTATTAAGAAAGAACAAGTCTTTCGAACGAGTGGCCCGGGTGGGAATCCTAAAACAAACTTGAGATAAGAGATCAGGGGAATCTATGTCGGCTGTTATAATTTTTTTGAGAATTACAGCATGGTGAAGAGATCGTCGATCCTCAAGACCTATGAGGGATGTTTTTATCAATATGGCGTCATAGGACAACTTACCATACTGGAGAAATGGAGGAGAAACCATTTAGAACAACAGACTGAAGCCTACGCTCAAGATAAGATGAAAACCATCGTAGCAGATTACCTTTGACTCCATTAAAACATAGTTTTTCCAGCAATAACATATGGTCAACTTTGTCAAAGGCTTTTCTGAAATCCGTGTATATAGAATCAACAGAGATACCAGCATCCATTGATTGGAATAAAAAATTAGAATAAATTAAAAGATTAGTCTCAGTTGATTTGGACTTCACAAAACCATGCTGATTGGGGTTAATTATGTGCTTGAAGAAGTAAAACACTCTGCCATGCACTAATCGCTCAAAGGTTTTCGCTATGGATGATAGTAAAGAGATAGGTCTATAGTTCAATATATCACTTTTAGGCCCTGACTTATGAATTGGTGTTATATTCGAAGTTTTCCAAACCGCAGGGAAGTGACCTTCAAGTAGACTTCTGTTAAAAATAATAGTAAGCGACTTGTAAATTGAAGAAGCAGTGTTTCGCAAAAAAACCGGACTAATTTTATCAGGACCCGCGCCTTTACTACCATCGAGGGTCAGAAGTGCTAGTCTGACAACAGTCTCACTAAAGATGATAGTCGACAGGGAATTGGATGGATTCCGGTCGGGTAAACGATCCAATCTAGATATATTAGTCCAGTCAAATTAGAGGTTTGCCTGGAAGATAATTCGGAAGTTGCTGAAAATTGGAACAGCCCTTAAAAACATTATTATACATAAGCTGTAGAGACTGCCACGCGATTGGACGACTGCAAACTTTTTTATTCAAGGTCGAAGGGTCAAAATATCAGTTTTTTGCAAATATATGCTAAACCGTACGTCTTATCAGAAAATTGTGTTTACAACGTTTGTAGATTAGGCGATTATCTACAAAAAAATATATTATACATTTTCTCGTAGAAATTGCCATTTCTGAGATATTGTCGTTTTAATAAGTTAAAATACTCATATAGGCTCAAACAAATGCTTTGCATCTAGACCCGGCAGTTTCTTCGTTTTTCTCAGAAAATTCGTTACTAACAGTACATTTTTTTTTTGCTTTTCTGATGCACCAAACTATTACCTACAATATTTCCATACACAATAAGTGTTTATTTTGGGTAGTTTTGTAGGTAGTAGTAGTAGTAGTAGTTTTATCGTGAACAATTAAAAAGCTACTCGTCTTTCAACTGCGGCATAGTAGCATTGGTTTGAGCCTACATATTTTTTGAACGGAGTCACTCAGGTTGCTGTGCTTTATACCAAATAAAAGAATACACATTTACCTAAAAGATGAGCCTAATTAGGCTACTTTATGATAATTACTTTAGGAGTTATTCAAATTTCAGTAAAATTAAAAAAAAAAACAAAATTTTTTCCCTAATCACCCTGTATCTTAGTGGATAGTGGAGATAGCCGCCCTCTGTAGAATAATTTTTTTCTCCAAAGATATCCAGGAATCACCCCTGAAAATATTAGCCGCGTACTCCAACAAAGGATTTATTAAACTTCTGATGACCTTTTCAAGTCGGGAATGATAGAATATGAGTATTTTAACTTATTAAAACGACAATATCTCAGAAATGGCAATTTCTACGAGAAAATGTATAATATATTTTTTTGTAGATAATCGCCTAATCTACAAACGTTGTAAACACAATTTTCTGATAAGACGTACGGTGTAGCATATATTTGCAAAAAACTGATATTTTGACCCTTTGACCTTGAATAAAAAAGTTTGCAGTCGTCCAATCGCGTGGCAGTCTCTACAGCTTATGTATAATAATGTTTTTAAGGGCTGTTCCAATTTTCAGCAACTTTCGAATTATCTTCCAATTATGGCGTTTTTTCGTCTATTTTGACTGGACTATATTATAAGCAGTGGGCAATATAGGTTCAAACACCGATGAGAAAAAAGTTACAAACATTTCACAAATTACGGAAGGGTCTTCGGAAGAATGGTCATTGTAATTCATAACCGATGGATATCCAGCTTTGCTACATTTTAAATCATTAATATGTTTCCAGAAGAATTTTATGTTATTTTTTGTGGATGCTTCAACCTTGCGTAAATATGTTTCATAACAGGATTTCAAAAGTTGTTTTACACGAGCACGAGATTTTGAGAATTTTTCGTAGTTATGTCTGTTTCCGTAAATTTTCCATTTCTTCCAGTGTTTAACTTTCACCTTAAGTTCATTACGCAGGTTAGGGGAAAACCAAACTGGGTATTTAGAGGCGCGTATTCTTTGTAGAGGCACATTAGCTTCAATTATATTATATATAGTTTTATAGAAATAATCAACAGCATTATTTGTGTCTAGGTCTTTTAAATTTTGGTCCCAATCTATGCTATTAATTTGAAAATTTATGTCGTCATAATTTGCTTTGAAAAAATTGTGTTTAGGAACATTGCATTTAGGTAAGTGACTGAGTTTAGGATTTATCGGCAGGCTACATATTAACCCTGGGTGGTAAGGGTCAATGCTTAAAAGAGGATCAACAAAACGACGAACACAACATTCAACATCAGCTAAGACAAGGTCAAGAATACGATCGTTGACATTCAAGACATTATTACGTTGATTTAGATTTAACAAGGACATAGCATTAAGTAGGTTTTCAGATGTGTCTGATGATGCATCAACTAATGTGGCATGATTTAAGGCTGCATTGAAACTCCATTGAAGATTAGATAGGTTGTAGTCCCCCATAAGCAGTACATTTGAGTCCGGAAAGTCGGCAACAAAATCATAACATTTGGCTAAGTGAGAGATATATATCGTGGAGTTAGATTGGGGCGGGATGTAGCAAGCTACAAGAATTAAACCCTGATCAAAGTTAGGGAACTTTAACACAATCTCCTCAAATAAGCGACTCTCCCAATTACAACGCCTAGAGGCTGAGATTTCTTTTTTAACCGCTACCAATACGCCTCCACCATCCTTTTTTGTCACCAAAGCGCATGTCATCGGTTGGTTGATGAGATTCAATTCGTAGGAGGGATAGCACTGCAGCGAGTTGTTTCTCGATGTCCCGATGTCAGAGTCGCGATAGCAATGGTTGAGAGTAGGTGGAATAATATCGCGACTAGGTTGTGGCTAGGGATATACGTGCAGTAAAAGATACTTAATCACACACATATGCAAAACTTGGCTTAACCGGATTGGTTATTTGAGTTTACTTGGGTTCAACGAAACTTTACTCAACCCCCGCTTCTATGGGCGCCTATTTTGAAAAAACCCCAGGGTAGACTTTGCATGGAAACTCAGTACTTATGAGTGTAAGGGGTTACTCTTGCGGCGAATAGTGTTGTATGCCAAACGAAGTACTGAGTCAGTCAAATGAAGTATTCAAGCAATTTTAATCTACACTGGGATTAATTCCGCTTGAATTTTCTAACATCGTTAGCATAATTGAGGGTAACATCGAAATTAAATTCCAGCGTAGTTCAGAATTGGCCTGTATACCTTGTTCGACTGTAGTTTGTTACGCTCTTATTTCATAATACTTCATGAATTCATGAATATAACTATTCGGGATTGGATTCCCTAGTTATGGCTGTTCCTTCTTTCCCGAATAGAGCTGCTGTTCGACATTGCACTCTATACGAAGAAAATAGATTGTCGATAGTATAAAGGGTCTTTCCTGAGCCTCTATAGTCTTTCACATAAAAAAAATAAAAAATTCAGGAAGAAAATCCCTAGGCAAATCTTGTGGATTTACCACTGTTATAGTTATTTGAATTAGCTTCTCTCAGTCAATTTCACACCAGTGCTAAACGTATTACTAATTTCTAAAAAGTCAGTTTATTATATCTATGTATCATACTAGGAAGTTGATCGTGTGGACCGAAGAGGCCAAGCCAACATCCCAACTAATTACTTCAACCATGATTAGGCCCAATAACTTTTCGCGCAATTCGCAAAAATGTAAAAACAACAATGTCAGGAAAAAGTTTGAACCAGGCCCACAATGGTCCTTGAATTATTTTGAAAAGCCTTATTACAAACCCATGCTCATGAAATGTATGTGAGGTTTGATTTAATACCTTAACTCGTTTGAAAACCATCCTTTTCCAGTGTTTTACATAAAAAGCTTTTCTATTGAGCCTTTTTCAAGAGCTTTTTGAGCTTTTTGTCAACAGTAAAAAAAATTGCAATTTTTAACGCTATAATTAAGAGAACACTCGCAGGAATTATATGAATAATTTTGAATAAAGTAGAACGAGCGAAAAAGAAATTAATAAAGCTAACGAAATCCGGTTTTCAAGAAAAAGCTCACAAACCAAAAGCTTTTCATGCAAAAAACTATCCCACCTAAAAAAATAGGTGGTTCTCAAACTTTTCCACTATCCCTCCTGGATTTTGTACAACAACCTTCCACAATCAATATCCTCAACAACCTCATCAACATCTAAGAGTTGAAATGCAAAGTCAAACGCAAAAGAACCTACAGATTGGTTGAAATGATACATATGTAAATTATTTTAATAGGATCTTTAATTTTTGAGTTATTCCATGGCTTCGTATTGTGTGAGTAGGTCACCCTAAAATTTGAAATGTTGAAATGTTACTCAGTAGCTGGCTTTGATGAGCAGTCGTCTTCTTCGGCATAATAAGCTATATGGCCAAAGTTCATACTCGTACTTATAAGACCCAAAAAGGGCAGACCGTAATCAGATGGACCAAAGTAATACAACTTTCATTTTTCTGTATCTTGTCGTCTCCAAAAAATTGAAATTTACCGCATGAGTTTTATTTACTTTAAACTCCTTCAGAAATAAAACCTTAAAATGTTCCAGTCGGAACTCCCCAAACAGAATCCAATTTACAATTGTAAATTGGCTCCAGAGAAGTTTTCCCTGCAAATTGCGTCTGCAGCCGAATTCGCTTCCTCCTAGGGCGGCTGCATTTTCATGTGCATTGTTCATGGTGGTTGGTGGCTGTCAGATTTTCCAATTCATCTAAGAGCACCACTTCAGTGTATCCATGCCTGATACGGCTAAGTGCATGTGGGGAAAGGGCGGTATATTTACGTGGATTTATGGTTTCGTACTCTATGACTGTCTATCAGACCTGCATCAAATTCTGCGTCTGTACATAAGCCGACGTAAGCCCTTTAACAATGGACTAAGAGTGAAAGTTCCTTCGTCTTCCATTGTTTGGTAATCCGGGGGAAATCTACCTTTGCCACCGGGTGGCAAACGATTAAGCCTACTGCAGCGAGTGATAATGATGAAGTGCAGAGCCACTGCAGTTTCGGTAGATCATTAAAAGTGACTTTGACTTTAGTCAAACGCATGTGAATAATGGCGGAGAAACGCGCTCTTGCACTTGAATCGTTCTGTGATGCTGCGATTGAGGCAGACAAAAAAAAAACAAAAGAAAATTCCAGAAAAACTCGTGACCAGACAAGGAATCTGCCTTGTGGTGTCTCATGGATGCTTATGCAAAAGATGGAATTTATTTCATGAATTTATTTATGTTTGGGCGGGCAAAGAATTTGTCTTGGTCTTGGAAATCCAAGGTCCAGATTGGTCTAGAACACGATTTAAAAAAAAAACCACAGTGCATTTTTTACAGATGGCATTGAACTCTGCATGTTGTCTGCTGCATACTTGGGGATATGCAATTATAAAGAAAGTGAGGGTTTCCAGGGCCCGAGGGGACATAAATATTCGGGAATCGGTTCTCATGGTGCGGGGTTGGGCGTGAGGTCGATGGCCTCTCTTCGCAAACCTGGCTGGATATAAAAGGTGTGCAAAACGGAGCAGAAAACTGCGAATTTGGTCAATAGAAACCCTGTCACGATATTAGGGGTAGTGAACATCCCCATAGGACTGGAAGTCTGAAAGGAAGAGTCAGAGGCAGCGAAACACTAATAATCACGGCAATCCCACAAGCAATTATCCTTAGAGTGAATTGTTGAGATGGAATTCGCAGTAGATTTTTCGGACAATAGTGGTACGGAGACGGAAATACAGGCTCTGGAGTGCAAGTAAACTTTCACAGAGCCAGCAGGAAGAGCCAGAGGTGGATAACGAGGCAAGGGCTAAGATACGAACTGGGTAAAGATGCACCAATAAGGTGGAGCACGCCATGAAAACTGAATCACTACCAATTGAAAAGAGTCACTATCCGGTAGCGATGTAGAGGATCATCAACGGAGCAGCAGCTGGATGAAATGCTGAAAGGAAGAAGTGTAACTGTCTAACAATGCTTGGTCCTCATCTGCCGTCTTAGTGCAAAAGAAAGTGCGTTCTTTCCCACGCTTTTGCGTACATTTTCGGAAATTGAACAAGGCAACAAAGAAGAACTTTTATCCTCTACCTTTTGTATCTGCCACTTGGAACAAGTTAAGCAATGTCAAACACTTATCTTCTTTAGATATAAAATCGGCATTGTGCAAGTTCTAAAAAAGGCCGGGTAATACACGACATTCACCATCCATTTTTGGTCTGACGTGCTCCCGAGCTCCTCAGGCAAGGCGGCCGGGCCTGATAGATTGGGTATTGGCGGGAGTCTTGGATGATCGGAAATTCGTCTATTTCGACGACGTGATTGTCGTCGCACGGCCATTCAAGGTACGCAAGCAAGCAGGGCCGGCGGATCTTGTTGGGTCCGGGTGCTGGTAGTCGTCAGATACACACATTAGGTGTGTTCGCGTACTCGCCTGCGGGTTCCATCGGGCGCCAGAAAGTGCCCGAAACCGAAATCTGGAGATGGAACCCGCAGGCGAGTACGCGAACACACCTATTCTCTCTTTCGAAACGGTTCTTTGGTAAAAGCTTTCCCAAAAAAACGAAAGAACCACTTTATTGTGAATGGCAAGAAGGCCGATGGTGTAAAGAACAATATGTGGTGTCAGTGGATCGAATTATGCGCGAACAAAGTTGTCTGAGATATTAAGCGCGCCCTGAAACCGCTAGTCTGCCGTATGCTGAACACAAGACTAACCGTGCTGGTCAGCAACCTGGAAAAACAAATATCTGTAAAAATCAAGATATAGAAACAGATCAGATCATTGATCCACAACTCACGGTAAGGTACCTGGGAGTGATGATCAACCAGAGCCTTAATTTTATAACATACTTGGAGGGCATGGCAGATCAGGCTTCCACTGTTTGTGCAGAATTTTAAAGAATCTTGTTCAAAGTCGGGGCTGGAACTGATTCGTTGCCTCTTGATGACGAGATTGGTTGGGTCAGTCTACATTGAGCAAGAGGGCTAATAGCAGAAAATGGAGGACCGCATACAGATGGAAAAAGATACATGCTTGCGTACAGCTCGCGCGGTGTATGCGGCGAGTTTTCGCTAACAAACACTTGCATGCTATCATGTAGATAACCAAATGAACTTCGAAAAACACAATTACTTTGAAATCACAGATAGACACTCCAATTATATTTAATAGATAGACTAGCTGGGACCTCGCCTCGACTACGCCTCGCTGCACTCATAAGCCAATAGTCGCCAATAAAAACCATCCATTGATTTGGTATTTTTCTAGATATGAATTTTACACAGAAGTACCTCAAAGAACGAGTACACGGGTCTTGAGATAGCCGCCATGGATCTGACAGTATATTGAGTATACTATATTGCTTATTGTATTTCAGTTTAGTTTCAAAGGGTCATGGCCCAGCTATTGTTTGACAACTACGTAAATTTGAAATTATAATTAAATGGAACGATTCAATTTAATGACAATTTCAAATTTACGGGCTAGGGAATAAGAAAGAGCTTACGAACTATTCTCAGACCAACCAAATATACAAAATTTCATAAAAATCGATCAACCCATTTCGGAGGAGTTCAATAACAAACACTGTGACACAAGATTTTTATATATTTAGATAAAAAAATACACAATTACTTAAAAAACAAGGCTTATGTTACTCTACGATGAGTGCCGGCGGATCGTGTTGGGCCCGTTTGGGTAGTCAGGTAAAAACATCCCCTGTTTCGAAACTGCTATTTGGTAACAACTTTTCCTAAAAAGGAAAGAAGGCAAGTCACTTCGTTGAGAATTGGAAGATGGGTCGACAGTGTATGGAACAACATGTGGTACCCTAGGACCACCGGTGATCACAATGTATCGTGATGTTTTGAGGCTACACCCCGATAAGATTGAGATATGCACGAACGAAGCTATCTAAGGCATTAAACTGTGGTTTGAAAGCGCTGGTCTGCCGTTTGCTGAGCACAAAGCCGTAACTGCCCAGATCAGCAACCTCGGGAAAACAAGTATCCTTAAGAATCAAAGTATGGGAACAGATCATTCACTCAAAGCTCGCCTTAAGGTACTTGGAGTAATGATCAACTCCGGGCTTAATTTTAAAGCTCACTTTGGGCATGACGGATAATGATTCAGCTATTTGTGCAGCATTATCGAGAATGCTGCCCAATGTGGGGTCCCAAACCAATCCGTCGTCTTCAAGGGTGGTTAGCTTAGTCTAGCTTTACGCAGTGCCAGTATGTGCAAGCAGCACAAGAAAGAAGCTTACAGCAGAAAATGGAGAGCCGCATATAGACTGGAAGCAGATACGTGCGTGCGTACAGTGCTTGCGGTGCATGCGGCGTATTTTCGCTAACAGACAGTTGAGTGCTTGAGTTCAGTCTTGTCCTTTACAAATAACGAAAAATCTAAACGACCTGTGTTTGGATATTTAAGGCTATGGTGAATGCGGCAATGAGGAAAAATTGAATGTAGACCAAAGATTGCATTGCATGCGTTCCGTTTATGTAACTATATATCAGTTTGCATTTGAATGTAAGCACTTCTATTATATCAATCACCGCACGCACCAACGTATGCATGTATCTGTCTCCAGCTTAAGCGTCCTTCGTGTGTACTGTGCATACAGGTCCATATCCAACGATGCGGTTTGCGTGATAGCGGGAGTTTTTTTTTTTTTTTTTTATTGCAACTTATAAAAATATGTACATAGTGATTTAATTTACAAACTATGGTCTAAGTTAGCCCTCCCCAGTAGGAAATAGTGCAAGCGTTTATGGGGTAATCAGAGAATTCATGCATGAAAAATCAAATAAAGTAAGTTCTTCTATTTGTAATAACTAAGAAGCGAATAGGTAATAACTACACTTTAGTCGGGCGAGAATGAAACATGTCAGAACGTGCTGAAGGTACCTTTTACAAATGTAATGTCTGGTAAGTACTTACCACCCTATTACATCTACGTGTAAAAGTAATCGATTCTGTAATTGGTAATGTAACCTATTGACATTACAAATCGACACTACTCAATCGATTCGGTAATGCTTACATTTCCTACTGGGTCACATAAGAAAACTCGTGTGTGAGAGCCCTAGCAGTCTTAACTTCTTGGAATTTCTTATATCTAGGTGCAGTAAGTTCTAACTATTTTCTAACTTTAACATTTAGTGGTGTATTATTGATATTGTAACAATTGAAAGTTGATTTGCCTAACATAAGTATTTTAAAAGTTCATGACTGCTTCTTCGGATAACATACTTAAGGATACTTCTATAACTGGAATTGTTGAATGATTGCCTTATATCAATAGAGAGTTCATTATACATCATCGGACCTAAGTAACTGGGGTGTCTTTGAGATATCATTTGAGATATCATTGACATAAACGAGGAACAATAAAGGACCAAGCACAGTTCCTTGGGGTATCCCACAACGTACTAAACTAGGCTCACTTACTCTATTCCCCACTTTAAAGAGCTGCAGTCGTTCGTGAAGATAGGAATTGAAAAGCGATAAAATTCCCCCGTTTAAACCCAGCTTTTCAAGTTTATTGATCAGAAGCTGATGATTTACTGTATCAAAAGCCTTTTTCAGATCAAGGAAAATTGCTAAGACTTTCTCATTTCTGCCCACACCGGCGCTAATGAAGGATGTGACGTCAAACAAAGCATGATCTGTACTCGTATTCGATCTAAAGCCGTATTGATTTTTTGCAAGGATGTTATTATCATCCAGAAACTTCAAGAGTCTACTCTTTATGCACTTTTCGAAAATTTTGGCAATGTTAGAGAGCAGGTTTATTGCCCTCGGGTCACTTTTACTGCCAGACTTTGCAAAGGGACAACAACAGCGCATTTTAACTTGTTGGGGAAAATTCCCTTTTCCGTAGACAAGTTGAAAATATGTGAGAGGGGATGTTTGACAAGGTGTGAAATACTTTTCAGAATTCCCGCAGTAAGTCCGCCAGGAGCTTTATTTATTTTTAAATTGTTTATGTGAAAACATATTTCTTCACAACTTATCGGTGGAAACTCTAAACTCTAGAGTATAGCGAATTGGTGTTTGAGGGATATGGATCATATCATTTACGGCAGAGGTAGGAACATTATTTGCGATTTTCTCGCCTATACTTGAGAAATGATCATTTAACTCGCATACAATGGCATACTCATCTTTCGTGATAGTCCCGTTCTTAGTTTTAAGTTCAGATATCACACCATCTGCTTTATGTGTGGATCCCTAAGCTTGTTTCTACATAAAAAACTGGGACACCAATTCGAATAAGATTGAAAGGTGATGCAGCTGCCTTGGTATTTACTGAGACACCTCTGGTTTCCTAAAAGAAAGGCTCCACCACGAGTGAATGAGGCTGACAGGTTTTGGAAACGCCAAAGACTCGTAAATCTAAGGTTCAAACTCACGGATTCTAAATTTATTTGTGCAAGCTTAATTCACTGCAACCGCCAACTTCTAATCTTGACCCAAAATGGCTAGTATTTAGTCCCAATAAACCCTTCTTCAAGATTTACAACTTTAAGTAAAACTCCTCAAATACCACCACCAAAAAATTAACTTTTGTTTTACAACCAAGCACTATTATCAGTCATAAACGAGAAAAATAAATTTTAGATAAAAATAAGGATTTCTTCCTTGGCTCGGTTTAATAAAAGAAAAGTTCCTCGTATGGCGGGCAGCGCACAAAAGCAAAAGGATAAAAAAGGGAATAACATCCTTAAAAGCTTGAAAAGAAGAAAGGAATTTCCTTGAATCGTTCTCTTTTGGCTTGCAACCATTCGGAAAGTTTTCGGAACGTACAAGCAACATTCATGAAATTAATGGCTTGTAAAGGGAAGTTTTTGTCCCGCCGTTCAGGACTCTGCAAAAAGGACACTTTAACACACGACAGTCGGGTGGAAATGGCAGCGGCGACCTTACGGAATTAACCTTTTTCCTTTCGTCTTGCTCTAAAGTGACCCAATTATTCGGCGAACGTCCAGGACACAGTCTTATCCACGAAATAGCAATGAATGAAACAAAAGGAACCTCTAGGGACACTGACTGGTGGCTGGCTGCTGGCTCTCTCAAAGGATGTGAGAAAAGGTTGAAGTTGATTAAGGCATTGCTGATGTCTCGTAATTCCCGTACGCTCGAGTAAATATCTTGCAAATTGCGTGCATGAACCGCCAGCATTAACCTTTAATCCTGGCGATGCTTCAGTGTGTCACAAACGAGAGGAGTTCGCCCTAAAAATAGCCATTCGGACCGCCTGTGTGTCGTCGAAGGTTACACGCGCCTGTAGCAAGGGCAACAAAAATATTGCCCGACGACGTCAAAAACAGTCATTTTTCTCGGGATTCTATTTCAGGAGTTATCAACCTTGTTGCGGTGTGGCGTCGCTGTAGCACGTCACTCCATCTCATGTTGCAGCGTCAAGCTCCCGACGTAAGCACCGCTGTAGGCACTAATCCCTGTCAATCGCTGGAAGCCCTTGATCCAGAAAGTACGAAATCCGTCTGCCGTGCTAATTGGGAAATTCCAGACTACGGCATCCGGCACGGGGGCGGAGGTGGAAAGGTTCAGCTGATATAGAACAATATTGACACCCAGGGACAAAGGGCTAGAATTGATGGCTGTGTTCCACTGCGAGCAGCTGCCTGTCGCCTGTGTCGAGGTCGTGCGACTATTTTTGAGCTCCTATGTGGGCACATCCTTTCTAGTCTACATGGGCTTACTGGGTGCTCACGTTTACTTTTATGAGATTTGACGTCAATTGCTAACGAAATCGATTTCGGTTGGTGACGTTAATTGATTTCAGGATCCTCACCTGTCAGAACTAATTAGACAATCTCTAAGGTGAACAATACCAATCAGTTGAGTTCTCAGCACCGGTCTCGAAATTTTTGCGAAATCGAGAGATTAATTTTGTGTGAAGATTGTGGCCGGCGGGTGTCACGTGATTCATGATGAATTTAAATTGCTGAAAGGATTGTTGAATTGTGAAATATTGAAGTATTTACTTGTGTTTGGCTTGAGGTCTGGTTGGGCTGTGTACATATTTATGAGAGGGGAGCTTTAAAATGGAGATTGCTGCTTCCAGGGATTGTTGGAATCGATTTTCTTGAAACCTGCTCTGGTATTAAAATATTCAGAACAACTCCGACTTTAGATGTTTTCAATTTTGGAACATCTGAAACATAAATTGAGTTATTGGGAAGAATGACTCAATGGCTGGTAGCTGTAACGATTGGTTTTGACGTAGATATGAAACTTTGCTTGTATTGAAAACTGAAATTAGCATTGCTAGTTTGGCTTTGATTGATTAGGGATGATTTGTGATTACTAGATTTTCATTAGAGTTAATTAGTGGCACCAGAGTTATAGTCTCCGTACCAACCGTAAGAGTCACTTGATTATCCGCCCACTTGGGAGCTGGACATGTTGTTAGGAACTGTTAAAAGGATGTCAAGTACTGATAGGTGGCTGACACGCCAATGCTCACAATACTGGAGGGGCAGCACCAGTGACAACCACAGATTAAAGGTGAGCAACAATCTTCCAATTGCAAATAAAGATACTGAATTGACTTTTTTCGATGTCGTTGAAGTAAATAACGAAACTAAGTGTTATGTTTCGTTACAGATGCTTAGGTTTTGTGCGCTTCATACGGGTTAGGTTAGGTTGAAATGGCTGCTCCCCCACTAGGGAGCCCACTTAGGCGCCCCATTGGGCCTATTGTAATGACATTCCAGTTTTGGGACAAAAGTCAGGCCATTTCAAGCAATTTGGAGCTTTTAATAAAGCAACAGAGGTCAGGAACACCAGTGTTTTGCAGCTCGCTCAATCCATCAAATAAAGGAGAACAAAGGAAGCTTCCTTTTTTCCTCGCAAGGGCCGGAGATATACAGAGAAGATGAAGGACAGTTTCTTCCTCATCCTGATTACCACAATGTCTGCATAAGTCGTTGTGCGGAAGACCCAAACTTTCGGCGGGTGTGCCAAAGGGACAATGACCAGTCAGCACCTTCACTACATATCTTATCGCTTTTTTGTTCAACTGAAGAAGAGAGTTTGAACGCTTCGCGTCTAAAGTCGGCCATATTGTATGAAGAGTGCAGCACACTGTTGGTGTGGTCCATCTCAGCCCGGCTAAGTTGGGCGTCCATTCCACTTCGGTTGCATGTCTAGCAAGCTCATTTGCCATGCAGTTTCCCCTCATTACCCAGTGCCCAGGAAACCAGCACAGAGTTATATCAAACTGAGTGGCAGTTCAGAACAATTGTGGATGTTGCAACGACAGAGTTCAACGCCTTGAGGGCCGCTTGGCTATCCAATCAAGGCAAGCGGTAGTTTGCCGAGTTCGTAAGGGCAAACAGCTAATGCCTTATTTACGCCTAAACATAGAAAACAAGTTGTTTTTTTTTATAAAATTATGCGATTTATCATCTTTTTATAAGCAATATAAGTAATTTTTCATTTGTAACCGATAACCAAAATATAAATAATTTATCATTCCATGAGTTTTTTTCCTATCATTCTTCGTTTTCTTTATTTTTACATTTTTTACATTTCGAATCGAACTTTTTTCTTCTCCTACAGTCTAAAAAAGTGGGTACTCAAAATTATTCTGTCAGATGGCGCTCTAAGTTATTTCAATTGCTCAATAAATGAGATGGTGCTACTAGTTAGTCGAAAAGTGTTTACTCGCCAGATGGCATTAGATGATTAACAAAATGTATTCATTTAAAGTGGTTAGTCGCAACTATGGTATCAGATTGCGTTAGGTACTATAAAAAAACATGTAGTTCACAGTACAAATGTACAGTAAAATTTTGAAATACCGAATGCCGAGTTCGTAATCGTAATTTATTTCTAAACATATGACATATTCGTTACAAGTTAGTCAAATCCAGCACTGTTGATGTCAAATAGCATTCCCAATCTTTTCGATGATTAACAAAAAGTGTACGCATGGTACGCGTCTCTAGAGGGCGGATTACCATTTTCTTCACCACCACCTCGACATAGGTATCAATTGAAAGGGTATCATAAGTAGAATACAATAAGCAATATAGTATACTCAATAACTGGTTAGATCCACGGCGGCCATCTCAAGAGGGCGGATTACCATTTTCTTCACAACCCCCTCAACAATAAGCAATGGAGTATACTCAATAAATAGTTTGATCCACCGAGGCCACCTCAAGAGGACGCATTACCATTTTCTTCACAACCCCCTCGACATGGGTATCAAATGAAAGGGTATGATAAGCAGAATACAATAAGCTATGTCTTTATATCCATGGCGGCCGTCTCAAGAGGGCGGACTACCATTTCTTCACCACCACCTCGACATAGGTATCAATTGAAAGGGTATCTTAAGTAGAAGACAATAAGCAATATAGTATACTCAATAACTGGTTAGATCCACGGCGGTCATCTCAAGAGGGGGGATTACCATTTTCTTCACAACCCCTGGACATGGGTATCAAATGAAAGGGTATGATAAGTAGAATACAATAAGCAATATAGTATACTCAATAAATAGTTAGATCCACCGAGGCCATCTCAAGAGGACGCATTACCATTTTCTTCACAACCCCCACGACATGGGTATCAAATGAAAGGGTGTGATAAGTAGAATACAATAAACTATGTCTTTATATCCATGGCGGCCGTCTCAAGAGGGCGGACTACGATTTCTTCACAACCCCCTCGACATGGCTATCAAATGAAAAGGTATGATAAGTAGAATACAATAAGCTATGTCGTAAAATCCATGGCGACCGTCTCAAGAGGGCAGATTACCTTTTCTTCACCACCCCCTCGAATTGGGTGTTAATTGAAAGGGTATCACAATTAGAATACCATAAGCGATATAATATACTCAATATACTGTTTGATCCACGGCGGTCATCTCAAGAGGGCGGATTACTATTTTCTTCACATACCCCTGGACATGGGTATCAAGTGAAAGGGTATCTTAAGTAGAAGACAATAAGCAATATAGTATACTCAATATACCGTTAGATCCACGGCGGTCATCTCAAGAGGGCGGATAACCATTTTCTTAACATACCCCTCGACATGGGTATCAAATGAAAGGGAAGGATAAGTAGAACACAATAAGCGATATAGTATACTCAATATAACGTTAGATCCACGGCGGTCATCTCAAGAGGACGGATTACCATTTTCTTTACATGGCCCATCGACATGGGTATCAAATGAAAGGGTATCATAAGTAGAACACAATAAGCGATATAGTGTACTCAATATACCGTAAGATTCACGGCGGTCATCTGAAGAGGGCGGATTACCATTTTCTTAACATACCCCTCGACAAGGGTATCCAATGAAAGGGAATGATAAGTAGAACTTAATAAGCAATATAGAATACTCCATAAATCGTTACTAGTTATTCGACAAATTTTTACTCGCACTGTTATGCCAGATGTCATTCGATGATTAGCAAAAAGTGTTCCAATAAATAATTAGTCGCAACTATGGTGTATGATAGCGCTAGGTAGGTACTACAAATATTAAAAAACATATGAAATGTAGTTCATAGCACAAATGTATAGCAAAATTTCAAATCACGATTTGAAATACTTGTTACTACTTTTGCCGATTGTGTAATTGTAATTTATATCTGAAAATATCAAATATTCGTTGAAGTTTAAATATTTAGCTGTCTGTGGGTACATATCGGACCCATAAATACCTGTAAGGCGACAACATTTACGTGAAAACTTCCGTATCCTGGTAAAATTATAATTTTTATATTTTCTATAAATAATATTTAATTTTTAGGTGAAAATACTACGATATATCTTGAGAAGATTATGAGAGTGAGGAGTATTGAGATTCGAAATTTTTAGGGGAAGCTGTTATATAATGTTATACAATCATATTCATTTTTTTTATAAAAAAAAAATAAGTGGAATATTAGAATTCTGGTACAATAATAATTTATAAGTTTTCAATAAATTCAATTTTTAAGCGAAAACATTACGTAATTTCAGTTATATCGTGAGAAGATTTAAAAGTGAAGATATTTGAGAGATCTTATTTAATAAAAGTGAAGACTTTTGAGTTATCTTACTCAAATCCTGGTAAAGTAAGAAGTTATAAGTTTGCAGTTAATACATTCGTCTTTTTTAGGAATACATTCGCATTTTTTAGGTGGAAGCTGCTATATTCAGATAAAATAAGAGGAGAAACATTAGTGTACAACAATAATTTGTAATTTTTCAATAAATAACATTCTATTTTTAGGTACATTTCGTTGTATCATGAATTTGGAAAACGAGAAACCCTGAGTGGTCAAAGATTCATAAATCGGAAATGATTTCGGTAGCACCTGTTCTCATAATACAACTGAAATTATTCGAACTGAAAAATAAAAAGTTTATTAAAATTGAGCAATGCGATATCAAAGCTGTCACTTCTGCAAAATTGCATATAGGAGGTTCAAATTATAAAGTGATTAGTGCTATATTCCATACAGGAACACTCGAACAAGGTCATTACATCAGCATGTTGAAATAAAAATCGAGCTGGTTATGGATCAATGATTCCATAGTGCAGAAAAATCTTGGCCGAGAAACTCGAAAGGAGCTTATGTTTTTTTTTACAAAGGCAATAATATTAATTTGAATTCCTGTATTTTGTTATTTTGTTATTACCTACTTATAAAATAAATAAAAAAATATAATGAACAATTAAATACATAATATTTCTGTAGCGTATCAAAATTGCTACGAAAGCAAAATATTAAAAATGCCCTAAGCCCTAAATGAAATCTTAGTAAAACACAAAATTATTTCAAAGTAAACAAGTATGAACATTACAAAATTTATCGATAACAAATCAGACATGAATATTACAAAAAAAAAATTTATTTTAATTAGACCTAACAATTAAAATACCCAATCACTTAAAAACCTGTAAGATTCGAACAGAGCGGAAGTTCGAATGCCGAGTCTTCGAAAAGGCCGCGTGGCGAGAAAATAGAGAACCGATCCTTCTTCTCGTGCCAGCTTGCAAAGAGGATAGACCTATAGTGGAACAAAAAAAAAGTAAAATTTAGAAAAGTAAATTTCAGTAAAGTTTAAAACATTTAATATATATATATATATAGTAGTTACTCTAAATAAAAGTGTCAGAGTTTAAAAAATATGAGTAGTACACTCATAATAAAAAAAAATGTACCTAATTATATAATGCTCCAGGGAAAAGGAGACATATGGAATTTAATAAAAGCTTAACCCGTTGGAGGAAGCAAATTAATCAACGCCATATGCAGACACCGCACAACTAACCACCGTGGGACTTCCAGATAAGAAAGATACATACTAATTCATATATATATAAAATAAAATAATAGAAAAGAGAAAAGAACCTTATTACAAGTTATGTTTATTCTGTTATATTTATTATATTACATATTTATATTTATATAATTCATTATCCATATTGGTCAAATTCATGCTTACATAGTCTGTAAGTTATTCCCCTTAATTAATGTATTATTTATTTAAATTGCATGTCTAGGAAAGATAATATTAGTTAGATGGGCCCGGATTAAGTAGGGAAGCAAGTAAGTAGCATAAAGATGCTCATACCTTTAAGAAGTTGTGAATATTATAATAAATTACTAAGCATTTGCAATTTGCTATATGTGTAAGGCATTTGAGAAAAAGGATATGTTTTTTATTCCACTCTCCGCAAACCAGTTTACTTAAAAAAAAAAAAAGGAAAGAAATATTATGACAGGGAATCTCGTATACAGATTTCGTCGCCTTCCATGGCCTACGAAGGGTTCCCGCCCGGGAAAAAGTAATAAACGTTAAATCCACGAAATTAAAGGAAAATACGCGATAAAATTTGGGGGCTCAACCGGGATATTTTTTTTCTTTTTATAATCAAACGCGCGTAAATTTCCTGACTTCATATTTATGTGCCAACGACCAATATTCATATCTACCTATCTATCAGTCTGTCATTCTTGGCCAAGCAAAATCGTAGTAAACCGTGCATTGCAGTGTGGGCTCCGGTGTCAGTGTCATCCTAATCTCCGTCTGTTGGGTCGAAGTTGCAAGCAAGTCCGATAGATCCGTGTACTTCGGAATGATTAAAAGTAGTGGTGTATAAAATAAGTGATTGGATATCTACTTAAATTAGTAACAAATAAAGTGAAGGTAATGCTGGATGGAGTCAAGCTAAGTGCGCCAGAGCCTCAGATCGCGCCGTGGTCCAATTAATCCGTAGTGCTTGTAATTTTTTAATGAAGTAAACAAAGTGATGACAGGCAGGGCTGCTGCGGCAGATCCCATAACACAAAGTGATATTAAATTTTGTAAATAGTGCAATCGATAGTCAACTTACTGGCGACATATTGTGATTCATTTATGATGCAAGCATGTAAGAATTTTTCAGATTTAATGTTACCTTCAAATACCATTGAAAATAGAAATAGTACCCATTTTAGTGTCTTTGAGTTAAATTTATGTTATTGTCAGGATTATCAACTCGATATCCATCCCTTTGTTCCAAAGTACTTGTGATCTTATTATTACACGTCGAAATTATAAGGTTTTCCTCAAAGTTTTCTAAATTTAATAAATTTTGTGCTACTTTATAGTCTAAGCGCCCAGTGAGTTCATAGAGATTGTTTTATGGTCATGCCATCATGATAAGATCCTGTTTTAAGTATTCCTTTTAGGTACAAGAAGATTTCCTTTGTTTCTTTAAGCCTGCTTCAGTTTATAGTTATTTCAACCGATCCTAATTTGACCATACCTTTTGTTTTGAAAGGCAATATCATAGTTGAGGGCGATAACATGAGGAAGAGGCGATCGGAATTTAGATAAATAAAGTTTTGAATAGAAAGTATGGGTAACTTATGTAACTCACATGATAATGATAACGAGTGATGCGCAGTATAAGTGAAGGTTTATATTTTCTGATTATGATTAATTTTGGTCGTAAATAGTTAATGCCTATTATTTGCGTGGGATATTTACGTATAGCCAAGTGAAGTGACATGACGTTTTAATATACTTCGCTCGAATTTTGTAGACATTTAAAGTTTTGTTAGTTTATTTTAGCGAATGTTAGCAGCTCTCATTGTGTTGAATCTTTTAGTATGTTCTAAATATCCGTAATAAAAGTTGGTGATCTTATTTAGTAAACTATCTAAAATTTTATCTGTGCGTAAAGAAATTTAATTGATAGAAAATGTCGAGATCAAGAGCAAGTTATACGTGGGATCGTGGTATCTTCCCCGCTCTACGAACAATTATGCATTTAATTGCCGCCACACATTATTGGTACGCGATTTACTACGGTTTCAATCACGTTAAAATTCCGGTAGGCTCCAGGTTCCACGGAATGGGAAACTCTTTCGGAGGGAAATTCAAGTACCTGACTGTTTTAGATGCGTTTATCCAAGCAATTTACTTCACGATAAGTCTTTTAAATGATTTTATCGGAACAAACGAAGTAGCACCAAAGAAAACGCCTACTATACGACAGTTAAAAGATTATTTGCTGGCAGCACTAGCATTTCCTGTAGCACTAAACGTTGGTATATCATTTTGGACAGTAATGGCTATAGACAGGGAGCTGGTCTTCCCAAAAGCGTTTGACAGATTCTTTCCCAGTTGGCTTAATCATGTTATGCACACAAATATAATGGTATTTATTGTGCTAGAGATGTTTATCTCCTTTAGACAATATCCTAAACGTTGTAAAGGATTACTAGACCTTCTATTGTTTATGGCAGGATATTTAGTTTGGCTTCCTAATATAAAACACGTTTCTGGTGTTTGGGTATATCCATTATTAGAAGCATTGGATCTTCCACAACGAATCGCCTTCTTTATTGTTAATTTAGGATTGGTAGTATTCTTGTATTTAACTGGTGAATCCCTTAACAATAAGATTTGGATAAAAGAACTAAAGCTTGCGCATCGTAAGACAAATTAAATTTAATTTAGCTACAAATTAATATATCAAAAAAAAATACGGTTAAGGTATTTAAAAAAAAAAAAAAAAAAAAAAAAAAAAAAAACCCAAAAAAAAAAAAAAAACGATTCCATAGAATTTTAAATAAAAAAAAAAATTTTTGCACTTGCGTAGGGTATTTTTCATATGCAAACGATTTGTTTTTATTAAATTAAAATAAAGTTAGAATTCTTTGTAGCTTCAAGCAATTTTACTAAATGATAAACAAAACATTCATAATTAATTTGTTTTCCTATTGTTTAAAGTTTTTGCTTAGTTGTAGAATCCACGTGTATTTAAAGGGCATTTTTTAAGCGATCAGTAAGTCTAAATTTCTCTATAAAATGTATTACGAGTCATTTTATTAAAATATATAATGAAGAGATTACCAAATTATACACATATATACAGTATATAAAAGAAACTAAGTACTTTCGGACAAATCCAAGGGATTCTCCGCGATGAATGCACAGTTTCTGAAAAGATTTCTGACCTGTGTTATAGATTGAAAGATAGGAATGGGGTGGATATTGGTAAATGGCACATAAAGGATCTTAAAAAGTAGTATTTGTTAAATAGTATATTTTTCAAGTTAATAATCCTTTTATAATCGTCATTCCAATAATTATAATTAAGAGCGGCAAGCGTAGAGCTCCCGACTCAACTAATATACAAAAAACCAATAATTATTGTTAAGAGCGGCAAGCGTAGAGCTCCCGACTCAACTAATGTACAAAAAACTAATAATTATTATTAAGAGCGGCAAGCGTAGAGCTCCCGACTCAACTCAAGTTATAAATCCTTTTAATCGTGTATTTCCATTGTTATTAAGAACGGCAAGCGTATAGCTCCCGACTCAGTTAATATACAAAAAAAAAAAATTGTACTAACACGGATTCGCGAAGCACAATTTTTTTCCCCAGGTTCGGAGGAAATGTAGCGTATCAAAATTGCTACGAAAGCAAAATATTAAAAATGCCCTAAGCCCTAAATGAAATCTTAGTAAAACACAAAATTATTTCAAAGTAAACAAGTATGAACATTACAAAATTTATCGATAACAAATCAGACATGAATATCACAAAAAAAAAATTTATTTTAATTAGACCTAACAATTAAAATACCCAATCACTTAAAAACCTGTAAGATTCGAACAGAGCGGAAGTTCGAATGCCGAGTCTTCGAAAAGGCCGCGTGGCGAGAAAATAGAGAACCGATCCTTCTTCTCGTGCCAGCTTGCAAAGAGGATAGACCTATAGTGGAACAAAAAAAAAGTAAAATTTAGAAAAGTAAATTTCAGTAAAGTTTAAAACATTTAATATATATATATATAGTAGTTACTCTAAATAAAAGTGTCAGAGTTTAAAAAATATGAGTAGTACACTCATAATAAAAAAAAATGTACCTAATTATATAATGCTCCAGGGAAAAGGAGACATATGGAATTTAATAAAAGCTTAACCCGTTGGAGGAAGCAAATTAATCAACGCCATATGCAGACACCGCACAACTAACCACCGTGGGACTTCCAGATAAGAAAGATACATACTAATTCATATATATATAAAATAAAATAATAGAAAAGAGAAAAGAACCTTATTACAAGTTATGTTTATTCTGTTATATTTATTATATTACATATTTATATTTATATAATTCATTATCCATATTGGTCAAATTCATGCTTACATAGTCTGTAAGTTATTCCCCTTAATTAATGTATTATTTATTTAAATTGCATGTCTAGGAAAGATAATATTAGTTAGATGGGCCCGGATTAAGTAGGGAAGCAAGTAAGTAGCATAAAGATGCTCATACCTTTAAGAAGTTGTGAATATTATAATAAATTACTAAGCATTTGCAATTTGCTATATGTGTAAGGCATTTGAGAAAAAGGATATGTTTTTTATTCCACTCTCCGCAAACCAGTTTACTTAAAAAAAAAAAAGGAAAGAAATATTATGACAGGGAATCTCGTATACAGATTTCGTCGCCTTCCATGGCCTACGAAGGGTTCCCGCCCGGGAAAAAGTAATAAACGTTAAATCCACGAAATTAAAGGAAAATACGCGATATTTCTTTATACAGAAGGAAAAAGAGTGCTATCCCACCAAAAAAACATTAAAAATGTGAATTAGAAGTTCGTGGGCGCGGAAATTATTTATTGGGACAGTTTAAAACACACTTATTACAAAAAGAAGTGATATGGATTAGTCAAGATGAATCGTTAATAGCATGAAATAATTAAATACGGGCAATTTGTATTTAAAACACAATAAAGTATTATCAACCGCGGAAAAGTTGGCTGGCGCGTTCGTTGTATACCTAGCATGAATCTTTGCTGTCCTTCGAAATGTAACAAATTTTATTAGAAACACTATAGACTGAGCCACACTGAATTGGGGGGGGGGTATAGGTTAAGGGTTAAAAGGTACGAGGGGGTGTTGAAGAAGGTGGTGATGAACCCTGCGTTTGAACTCTTGGATGTTGTAGGAGCTCGGAAATACTGACTGCGAGAGATTATTCCACAGTCGAGTTGTTCTATTAACAAACGAATTCATATCTTTTTGTGTGCGTGAAACGGGTAGCTGCAGGTGAAGGGAATGAGACGAGTGCGCTAATCTGGTGTTGCGGGTATAAGATTGCCGTGGAGGCAGGAGAGCGTTTAACTCGGAGGAGCGTCACTATGATAGTAGCGATAAAATTTTGTCAGTGCTGCTACATTCCTACGGTGGCTGAGGGGGTCGATGGTGGAGCAAGCGGTATCGTCATCAATTAATTAAAGGGCCTTTTTTGGACCTTATCTAACCATGCCAAGGTGGTTATTAAAGCGCCGCCCCAAACGAGGAAGTTATATTCGAGAAGAGGCCGAATGTAGGATTTATAAATAACAGCACGGGCCGATGGCTGGAGGAGGAACTTGCACCTCTAAAGAAATCCCAGGCACTGGGATTAGGGTTGCCAACCGTACTATAATATATAGTATTGTACTATATTTCGGCACGCCGTACTATATACTGTGGAATTAATACATAGTACGCAAAAATACTATATTTCAGTAGCGGAAGTTTGCATGACATTTAAAAACGCAGGGAACGCTACTGCCTAATAATTAATACGACGACGGACGGCTGAAAACTTCCGCGAAGGGGCGCGACTGAGTAGAGGCCTTTTGTTTTCCGAACAATTTCGAACCGATCGCGCCTGTTATTTCAAACTGGGAAACTTCAAACTTTTGATCTTACATGTAACTCTTTTTGCTAAATTTTTTTGGCATTTTGTATTCACTTGCATACACATTTTAGTGTCGTCTTTTTAGGAGAAATTGAAGTTATTAAAATAACTATGAAAAGTGACAGTGATAATGAAAGTGCGTCAACAAGTGCTTTCCTAACGCCCACTAAAAAGCGGAAAATACCAAAAAGACTCCAAAAATATAAAACTGAGTGGGAAAGAGTGTATGATTGGCTTTCCCAAGATTCTCAAAATGGCTTTAATGCGAAATGTGTATTATGTAACATATCAATTTCTATCGGGAAAAGCGGCATTGGACAGGTGATTTTTTTTTAGATTAGGCATTTGCATACTTCTTGTTTTTTTGTTCAATAATTTTTTTTTCGATTTCTATGAGTATTTGTGTGGTATTTTGAACTCATTACAGATTAAACAACATGGTGAGACAAAGCAACATGCAAGCTGAGCTTTGCAAGAAAACTTCCACATTAAATCGCTGCTATTGAATGTGAATGGCATGAGCTGAAACGACATGTTGGCACTAGGTGGCTTTCATTGCTGCCTTGTGTGGACAATATATTTCGGAATTGGAAGCCTTTGAATAATTATTTTATTAGTTTAGGAGAGGAGTGCCCTACACACATTAAAAATATATTATTGATGAATGAAACTGATGGAGACAGTAAAGTTCAAATATTTTTGAGTTTTGTAAGCCATTTTTTACATAACTTTCATAAAGCTGTTAAACAACTTGAAGGTAATAACATTACAGTCGTAGATGTGTATAATATTGGCCTCGATTCCCAGATCCGACGGGAGGGAAGTGAGTTGCGGATTTGACACTTTCCGCAACCCCGAATTTCTTTTTGACATTTTCCGCGCTGTAAAAGTGTGATCCGCAACAAATTTTCTGCGGATTTGAACGACAAATGCGCCTGAGATAATCCGACATCATATATTTCATTATCGCGTGAGTCTTCACTCCGAATTTTCGATTTAAACCAATCCGGGACTGCGGATTTGAGAATCGTAAAGTGTCAAATCCTCACTCACTTCCCTCCCGTCGGATCTGGGAATCGAGGCCATTATGTCAACTTTAAAATCGGCACTATAACAACGTAAAAAAGACTGCTTTTTTGGTTATGAAACCAAAAAACTATTGCAATCTTTAGAAGCCACTTACAGAAAGTAATAAAATTAAAGAAAACTTTCTAGCGTTTATTGATAAATGTCTGGACTAAATGGTATATTTTGATGAAAGTAATTGGTTGTGCAAAATCCAAAAATTAAATTTGAAACACGAGATTTCATTTGATGATTTTGATGTAATATTAGATGTTCTAAATTTACAAGAAAAGTTAAGTATCAAAATGGACGAACTTTATTCTGAAATATCAGTATTAAAAGAAATTTTCGCAAAAGTGAAAGATTGTAGTAATTTTACTGACAGTACTACTGGCCAAAAATTTTTAAAAATAGTGATAATAACTTACCGAATTTATTTAAGATTATTTCATTTTTGCTCTCTATTTACAGAAAGGATATTTTCAATTATGAATTCGAAGTGGCGAGAAGAGAGAAACAGAGCAAGTATCTCGTTAATAAAAAATGAGATACTAATATATATTAATTTAAATGTTGAATGCCACAAAGCATTTGATACTTTTGTTTTGAACAAAAAATTGTTAAACGATGCAAGAAGTGCAAAAAAATATAGTTTTTATAAAAATATAAGCAAGTAACAAACAAATAATTGTCTTTTTTTAATCTTTTCAAGAAATACTATATTTTTTGTAAGTGTACTATATTTTTTTATAGCATAGTCTGAAAAATACTGTAATCAGCCTAAGAAATGTTGGCAACCCTAACTGGGATGCTTGTTTGGCGATTTGGAATATGTAATCATTCCAACGCAAGTCTTTGGCTAATGTCACGCCTAAGATGTGTAGGGGTGGGTCGGCCTTCAGTTCAACGTCATCCACTATCAAGGATGGTGAGGTGTTGAACTTCTTTTTTGAGATAAGACAGTACTTGGTTTTGGTGGGGAGTTTGATGTCATTTTTAATAGATTTGGACATTAATTCACGATCAACAAGACAGGATCTGGCATGTCTCTGTCTTGTATCGAAGCTGTACGAGTAACGTAGAGTACCGTCGTCAGCGAAGCTGAGAAGTGGGTTGGAGGGGATTGAAAGTAGGTCATTTATAAAGTTGAGAAAAAGGGCCGGTGATGAAATTGACCCCTGAGGGACCCCCGCAGAGATGGGGTAAGATTCAGATTTGACGCCATGCAATACTACCTTAATTGAACGGCCGGAAAGGAAACTCTCAACCCACTTATACAGAAGCGAGTCAATTCCAATAGCTTTGAGTTTAGCTAACAAGGCTGAGTGCCATACTCTATCAAAAGCCTTGGAGATATCCAAAGCAACCAAACTAGATTCGCCAGATCCATGCAAACTTCGGCTGAGGTGTTCTGTAAGGCAAACTAAAAGATCACCAGTGGATCTTTTTTGACGGAAGCCGTATTGTTTGTCGCTGATAAGTTGGTTGGTTTCTAGATATCCCATAAGCTTTTTGTTAATTATCGTCTCCATGGTTTTGGAGAGAATAGAAGTAATTGCTAGTGGGCGGTAGTTGGAGGGAAGGCTGGAGTTACCTTTTTTCGGTATTGGCTGCACATGAGCAAGTTTCCAAGAGTCTGGGTAAACTCCGGAAGAGTATGATAGGGCAAAAAGTTTGCGCAGAGGTTTAGCCAAAGGTGAGGCGCATTGTTTTAAGACGATAGGGGGTATATTATCGGGCCCAGTGGATTTGTTTACATCGAGCTCCTTGAGGCACCTGTACACCTCGCGAGTCCTGAAGAAAACCCTGTCCATTAGATGAGCGCTGTGCTCGAGAACGGGGGGTAGCATATCAGTTTGGGGTAAAGAAGAACTGGAAGCAAACAGAGATGCTAATAAATCGGCCTTGGATTTGCTGCCTGTTATCACCTTCTCATTGTGGATAAGTGAAAGAGTTGTGGATGAAGTGAAATTCTTCTTAATGGAGCTTACCAAGGACCAGAAGTTCTTGCTACCAGAGGTTGCATTAAGGAGCTTACTTCTCAACTTGTTGTCAAATGAATTTTTGACATTCCTGATGGTGACTTTACAGGAATTTCTTAGTTTTATATACTCTACACGGAGCGATTCACTCGGGGAGCTCTTGTAAGCTCGAAAGGCGGCTTCTTTATTTCTGATTGCATGCATACACTCCTGATTAAACCATCTGTTGGGCCTAGCCTTCACAGATTTAGTAGTATGAGGAATGAACAAATGCATTCCTGCCTGTATGATACTAAAGATACGGATAGCGGCAGAGTTGACGTTTTTGTTTCGGAAGCACAGGTTCCAGTCAGAAGATTGGAAGAAATTAACAAGCCCCAACCAATTGGCCTTCCCATAATGCCATACAGTTCTTCTAACTGGTTTGGGAGGGGTGGGAAATAAGGTTTCTTGATCAGCAACATCAGAGACTCTCGTGGGATGATCCACAACTTGATGCAAATTATTGGTGTCTGCAAAGAGCTCGACGTCCTTGCCAGAAACACTGGTGCCATTTGAGTAAGTCAGCCAGTTTACATTGTGAACATTGAAATCACCCGCAACGATGATTTCACACTCAGGATTGGACGACAAAAATCCCGAGATTTGTTCGGAAATAGAATCAAATGAATAAATGGAGGCTTCGTTACTTACGTTAGGACTTCTGTATAGGACGCAAAAGAATGTGACGTGGCTTCGGAAGATGATTGTATAGCTCACTGGTATGAGCTGGACTGTTGTATGTGTGTACGGGGTGATTAGGACTGCACAACCTAATCAATTTAGTAGCAGTTTTTATGTTGGTTAAAGAAAACACTTTGAGTTGCTGTTTGTTCTCAACTGAATTTTTAATTTTCCAGAGCTTAATTTATATGTTAACATTTGTGCAACATAATCATTTTTTTTTATATTATTAATTAGAGCAACATTAATCAATAAGTTATTGACTCGGTGATCGTAATTATATTTTATTATTGAGTCATCAACATGAATGACTCGGACGCGTGTGGCATACTTATCGTTTTGTTTGCTGTGCAAACATTTTGCCCAGCCGAGGTCGTGGATCGCGGGGCTGGGTTAGGTCCTAGATGTTCTGTCGATTGTTGTATGCCGGATGAGCTGTGAATACTCTCTGGTAGATCGCCAGTGGTTACATGGTGTTGTTTCAGACTCCAACGGGTCGGTCGACATTTCCATATACCTGCGATGATCGCTATAGTGAGTAGGACAGATCCTGCTGTTGTGGCGGTATGGTGTCCGATAGTTTTCCATGTTGATGACTGAACTTGTAAGCCAGTTGGATCGTGGATGATGCTGCTGAATGTGTCGGATGTTTTTAGTATCGGGTCTAACATTACTGGTTTGCTATCTAGCCCGGTAGGGTTGAATATCCCAGTTATGTTGAAATTCATTGGCTTTAGAAATGTTGATTGAATAATGACTTTGTTACGAACTTCAGAGAAAAGTATATTCTTCGTTGTTTCAATCACACAGTCCTGAGTTGTCTGCAGAATTCCGACGCCATGCAGAGTAACATCTTCCCGTTGTCCGTTACATTTAATTGCGGCCGTTGTTGGTGGATCTGCGATAAATAACCAGGTGTTCGCCAAAAAAAGATGTTTCCATATGACGGAGTGGATTTTCAGTTGCTTTAATGGGCACTCTTGCCTATTGTGTCGTTGGTATATTTCATCGATGATACAATTTGGATTTTTCACTAAGTCACTAACAACTGCGGGTGTGCACAATTTGGAGTATTTTTCTAAAGATCAGATCTCATCTAAAACCCAAGATCAGATCTAAAACCCAAGATGTGTTTCTGTCGACTTCGGCCAGTGATTTCGATATAATCGCTTTTACAGAAACATGGCTATACAGTGGGATTCTTAATGCCGAACTTTTCGACTCTTCCTTCCAAGTTTTTCGGAGGGATAGATATATTGACTCGGAGGCTCGTGGAGGTGGTGTACTACTTGCATGTAGTAACCTTCTCAACTGCTGCTTAATAACGCTTCCTGATTTTTCCAACACTTTAGACATTGAGGTCCTCGCTCTCAAAGTCTCCCTTGTTCATAACAACTTATTTTTAATCTGCTGTTACATCCCACCAGATATGTTCAGCACTCTTTGTAGTATAATGATAAATGGATTCCCACTACACTCCCACTGTATTATCATTGTAACAGGATAATATCAATGTTATCCGAAGCAACTGGCCCAGCAGCCAGTCTTCAATGTGATCTTTAATAAAGAAGTACTCAACAAGAGCACACAGTGCCATGTATTATAATACATGGCGCTGCGGGAAAAAATAAAAAAGTTTAAAATAATGGCACAGAACGGAAAATCGTTTGAGTGAAGACAGTGTCTTTAAATATAAATACATGACAGTGATTTAAATAAAAATAAATAAATACTTAAGTGATGACTGCACGTGAAATAAATAAAAAGGAAGAACATTTTTTTGTGAGATTATAAATGATAAATGACTAGAGCGAAGTCAAAGTTACAAGTTTTAACCCGTGAAAAGGAAAAACGTGGCCCGGGACGTCCACCTAAACAAAGGACAGTTATTGTAGTGCAAACAAAAATGGAATACGTAAGAAAACCGGATTACCTTAAACTAGATGGTAATATATCAGAAAATTGGAGGCGTTTCAAACAGAGTTTTGATATTTTCGCAACGGCAATCGAACTAGAAAAGAAATCGCAAGCAGTTCAAATAGCGGTCTTTCTAAATACTATTGGCCCAGAGGCAATTGATACATACAATTCATTAAACCTCCCAGAAGAAGATAAAAAACAATTTTCAAAAGTCATAAATGCATTTGAAGAATTTTGTATGCCTAAAAAGAACGAGGTATATGAAACATTTATATTTCACAGTAGAAATCAATCACATGGAGAACCGTTTGATAATTTTCTGATTGATATAAAAAAACTTATAAAAGCATGTGGTTTCAATGTCACCTTGGAAAACCGAATGCTGAGAGACAGAATCGTATTTGGAGTGAATGACAAAAGGCTACAAAAGAAATTTCTAGAAGACACAAATTTAACATTTGAAAAAGCAGTTGAAATGGCAAGGGCAAATGAAGCGACAGCAAGTCAATGCAGCAAAATGCAACAAGCGGGTACATCTATGCATGTGGATGAACTATCACGGGACTTCACACAATTAAATTTACGAACGCAAACAAAGGATGATTATGCCAGCAGAAAAAATCGAAATCAAGGAGAAAATCATTTAAGTAGAAACATGAAATTTAAAAGAAAATTTAAAAAAGTAGAAAATAATAATAATTTTAAAAATTTTAATTTTAGGATAGCACAAAATGAAAATGAAAATGGAAAGAATGCTCATCATGGCGATAATTGTAGAATGTGCAAACGGGTACATGGGAAGAATAATTGTCCGGCGTATGGAAAACAATGCGGAAAGTGCGGGTATTATAATCATTTTGCTATTGCTTGCAACACAAAAAAGGTAAGACAAATTAACGTAAATAATCGAACATTATATATTGATAATATTGAATGTAAAAAAAATCATCAAATTGAAAAAACCTGGTATGAAAATATCAGAATTGGCAGTATGACTTTCCGTTTCAAATTAGATAGTGGGTCGGACGTAAACACCATACCCTTCAAAGATTATGTTAAATTAAAAAAGAAACCGGTAATAGAAAAGTGTTTTGATAATGTCGAAAATTATAGTGGCTCAAAGATTAATGTAATCGGGCAAGTTGAATTGATTTGTGTAGTTCGAAATGAAGTGGTGCCTTTGAATTTTGTAATAGTAGATCAAGATGTTGTTCCCATTCTAGGATTGAGAACATGTACAGATTTAAATTTAATAAAACGTGTAGAGTCAGTTGAACTAGTAGGGCATAATCCATTAGTATACAAATATCGTAATGTATTTGAAGGTCAGGGGTGTTTTGCAGAAAATATTTCAATAAAATTAAAAGAAAACGCCACACCTGTAGCAAAAGCGGCTAGGAGAATTCCATTACAGCTAATAGAGCCACTGAAAAAAGAACTTAAAGCTTTGTGTGAAAGAGGTATAATATGCGAAGTAGGGAATGAAAATATTGAATGGGTGTCTAATCTAGTCGTAGTAGAAAAGAAAAATAAACAACTCCGAATATGTCTAGACCCCCAGGATCTGAATGCTGCAATAAAAATAGAAAGTCATTTAATACCGACATTTCAAGAAATTTTAAGCAAATTAGCAAACAAGAAAATTTTTACTGTTCTCGACCTTAAAGAGGGCTACTGGCAGGTTAAATTAGATGAAAACTCCAGTAGACTATGCACATTTAGTACTCCGTTTGGGAGATTTCGATTTAAAAGATTACCGTTTGGTATTAGCTGCGCCCCCGAAATATTCCAAAAGCTAAATGAAAAGAATTTTGCAGATATACCAGGGGTTACAGTATTTATTGATGACATCCTCATAGCCGCAGAAAATCAAAAAGAACATGATGAAATTTTTGAAAAAGTGATGATAAGAGCGAAAAATATAAATGCAAAATTTAATATAGACAAGTTACAATACTCTACAGATCAGGTTAGTTATTTAGGGCATATAATCACAGCTGATGGAATTAAGGTAGATGAAAAT
The DNA here is from genome assembly GCA_949987705.1 of Thereva unica. Taxonomy (NCBI): domain Eukaryota; kingdom Metazoa; phylum Arthropoda; class Insecta; order Diptera; family Therevidae; genus Thereva; species Thereva unica. The sequence continues at coordinate 48,983,433 of OX465281.1, read as the reverse complement.
AGGTCAAAAGCAATAGAAAGTATAGAGAAGCCGCAAAACAAGAAAGATTTACAGAAACTATTAGGTATGATTAATTATTTAAGGGATTTTATTCCGAATCTAGCTGAGCTAACAGAGCCTTTTAGAGAATTATTAAAAAAGAATTGTGTATTTAATTGGTATCCGGAACATGAAAAACAGTTAAAAAAGTTGAAAGAAATTTTAAAGAATTTGCCAACACTAACAACGTTTGATGAGAATAAAGAAATAATCATACAAACTGATGCCTCACAATCGGGATTAGGTAGTGTATTATTACAAGAAAATAAACCAATATGCTTTGCGTCAAGAAGTTTATCCGAAACGGAGAAAAGATATGCACAAATAGAGAAAGAAATGATGGCCATTGTGTTCGCTTGTAAAAAATTTCATTACTATATATATGGCAAAGAAATACGCATATTAACAGACCATAAGCCTTTATTGGGAATATTTAAAAAATCGATCAACCAAATTAGTTCCCCACGGTTGCAGAGAATGCGACTACGTCTACTAAAATATAGAATCGTTTTAGAGCACATACCTGGGAAACAAATGTTAATTGCAGATTTTTTGTCCCGATACTTTATGAAGACTACAGAGAAACCCGAAATAGAAGACCTCTCTGAAGTAGTTCACTCAATAAATGTAAGTGAACCAAAGAAATGTCAAATTAGAAAAGCCACAAGTGAAGATTTAGTTTTAAGAAAATTAAAAAATGTACTAATAAATGGATGGCCAAAAATGAAAAAAGAGCTAGATAACGATATAAAAGGATATTGGAATATAAGAAATGAATTATATATAGAAGATGAGCTAATTTTTTTCAAAGATAGAGTGATAATCCCACAGCAGTTTAAAGACTATATGTTGAAAGCGCTACATGAAGGACATTCAGGTATTGAGCGTACGAAAGCCCGAGCGAGTCAATTGATTTATTGGTGCGGAATAAATGAAGCCATCGAACAAATGATTATGAAATGTAACATATGTCAAAAATTTCGCGCTACAAATCAAAAGAATACGTTATTGCCGCACAGCATTCCCGAATTCCCATTTCAGAAAATCGGTATGGATATTATGGAAATAAATTCAAGAAATTATTTGATTGTGGTAGATTATTACTCAAAATATTTTGAGATAGTAGAGTTAAGAAACAAATCAACAAGTGAAACTATAAAGAAGTTAAAGGCGTTAATGGCAATCTACGGGATTCCACGGGAAATAATCGCTGACAATAATCCATTTGGTAGTTGGGAAATGAGAAACTTTTGTAAAGAATTAGATATTATTTTAAATACTAGTAGTCCTTATCATTCTCAGTCTAATGGGCTTGCTGAAAGAACTGTGGGTATAGCAAAGAATATTTTAAGAAAATGTACTGAAAGCAGAACAGAAATTTGGTTAGCCTTATTGGAGTATAGAAACACACCTTTGAAAGGGTCTTATCTAACACCAGTAGAACTAATGATGGGTAGGAAAACGAGGACGCTACTTCCAGGGAAAGATAATCTTTTCAAATTTAGAAACATACCATCTATGAGCCAGTATAACAAAAATAAAACAGAGCGCATGAAACAATACTACGATAGGACAGCGGGGAAATGTCCTGAATTTCAAGAGGGAGAGAGAGTGTGGCTCCAAAATAATTATAAATGGGAAAAAGCTACTATTATTAAAAAGTTAAATATTCCTAGGTCATATCTTGTTGAAACCGAAAGTCATGCTGTATATAGAAGAAATGTGAAATGGTTAAGAAAGATAGCAAATTAATCTATTAATTAAAAGTATGCACCCAATTTAGAAGTGTTGACAGAGCAAAAGCAAATTGAATGGAAGTTGGCATAAAAAATTGTGATACGTGGGTGGTGAGCATTCTGATTTTGTATTATATTTTTTTTAATCAGTAAAATACAATTGTAATTTTAATTTGAAAAGGGAGATGTAGTATAATAATATTTGAAGTTGTAAAGTAAATTTGAATGAGATGTAGTATAATAATATTTGAAGTTGTAAAGTAAATTTGAATGAGATGTAGTATAATAATATTTGAAGTTGTAAAGTAAATTTGAATGAGATGTAGTATAATAATATTTGAAGTTGTAAAGTAAATTTGAATGAGATGTAGTATAATAATATTTGAAGTTGTAAAGTAAATTTGAATGAGATGTAGTATAATAATATTTGAAGTTGTAAAGTAAATTTGAATGAGATGTAGTATAATAATATTTGAAGTTGTAAAGTAAATTTTAAAGAGATATATATGAAGAGAATATTTGAAATTATAAATTTAATTTGAAAAGGGAGATGTAGTATAATGATAAATGGATTCCCACTACACTCCCACTGTATTATCATTGTAACAGGATAATATCAATGTTATCCGAAGCAACTGGCCCAGCAGCCAGTCTTCAATGTGATCTTTAATAAAGAAGTACTCAACAAGAGCACACAGTGTCTTTTATTATAATACACTCTTGACGATAGAGGTCAAAATCTCTATGATATTCTAATCACTTGCATAAATCATATCCAAGATATGATGGATTCCAAAGATGAACTCCTACTTGTAGGTGATTTTAACTTACCCAATGTTAAATGGGTATCTTGCGATGATGACGATAACTACCTTCCTGGAAACAACCTTAACTCTAGGGAATCCAACTTTCTGAATTCCTTATTTTCCTGCGGCTTGTGCCAAATGAGCGGTGTGAATAATATTTTAGGAAGGCGGTTAGATCTTGTATTCTTTTCCGACTCAGACAACATGAATGTTGAGCCTAGCTCAATTGTCTTGTCACCTGTCGATAATTATCACCCTCCTCTTCTACTGAGCTATTGTTCTGTCTTTAACAATAAGCCAATCCCAGAGGAGTCAACCTTTACCTTTAACTTTAAAAAAGCCAACCTTGAGGAACTGTCATCCAAGCTCACTTCGGTCGATTTCAATTGGTTGCTCTCACCTAATGAGTTGGATGTCGATGTAGCCAGATTTTACTCCGTCCTGTATGAAACTTTCGCATCCTGTGTACCTATCGAGCCGTTAAAATCGTCCAGATCATCCCCACCGTGGTACAACTCCGAGTTGAGACGTACCAAAAACCTGAAGAATAAACTCTGGAAAACCTACCTGAAGAAGAAAGACACTGCGAGTTTCGATGCATTTCTCAATTCCTATGACCAATTTCATGCTCTCTCCGAAACCCTCTATAAAGAGTACCTCAGAAACATGGAAGGTAAAGTGTATGGTGATCCCAGAGCATTCTTTCAATTTATCAACACAAAGAAAAAAGTTGATAATTATCCTTACACCATGCAATACGAGAACTCCCTTAGTTCTAATTCAGCCGAAATTTGTGAAAATTTTGCATCGTTCTTCCTCAAATCTTTCTCGTCCCCTATATTCCAACCAGATGAAGACAATTTTCGACATATCAATGCAATCCAAACGGCTCAAAACTTTTCCCTGTCTATAACCAGGGATGATATCTCGAAACATATAAATGAACTTCCACAAGATTTTTCGTCCGGCCCTGATGGAGTCCCTCCAGCTGTTCTAAAATCCTGTGCAGGGGCCCTACTGTCTCCTCTTCTTTGTTTATTTCAAAAATCCCTAAATAAAGGGCGCTTCCCAACCTTATGGAAGAACTCTTTTATAATACCTGTCCATAAGAAAGGCTGTAAAAACGAAATATCTAATTATAGGCCAATTGCGAAGTTGTCGTCTATACCAAAACTCTTCGAATCTATTATTTATTCTGCTATCGCCCCTATCTGCAAGAGGCTTATCTCAACAAACCAACATGGTTTTCTTGCAGCCCGTTCCACTACTACTAATTTACTGGAGTTCTCTTCACACACAATTAGAGGCTTTGTCACTGGCTGCCAAACTGATTGTGTCTATACAGATTTTAGTAAGGCTTTCGACAAGCTCTCCCACTCTATTATAGTTCTTAAACTAAAGAAATTAGGCTTTCCGCATGCCCTTGTGGATTGGTTCCAGTCGTACTTAGCCGATAGAACCTACCAGGTTCTATTCCGCGGAGTCAAATCGAAGAATATCGAAGCGTCCTCTGGAGTCCCGCAAGGCAGTCATCTTGGCCCTCTTCTTTTTATTTTATCGATTGACGATATTGTTACACTGCTAAGGCACTGTAAAATCCTTATTTACGCTGATGACATCAAACTGTATCGCCACATAAGGAGTATAGAGGATTGCAAACTTCTGCAAGCAGATCTAAACACCTTCTATTCCTGGTGTTCCAACAACAACCTTGTGCTTAATATTAGTAAATGCGAGATCATGACTTTTTGTAGGAAACGTGGTGTTATAACTTATGACTATACTTTCCTTGACAACAAGGTCTCCCGTACTGAATCTGTAATCGATCTTGGGGTTAGGTTAGAAAGTAAGTTGGATTTCTCCACCCACATCAATTATATCTCCTCCAAGGGCAATTCAGTCCTGGGATTTATAAAAAGATGGTCCAAAGAGTTCAACAACCCCCTCGTCACTAAACACCTGTACGTATCCTTGGTTAGGCCTTTGCTTGACTACGCTTCCCAGGTATGGTCTCCTTACTACTCCTCCCATGTTAGTAGAATCGAATCGGTTCAAAGGAAGTTCGTCCGGTTTGCACTCAGCCACCTCCCGTGGGATGACCCACTCGCTCTTCCGCCTTATGAGAACAGACTTAAATTGCTCAACTTAAGCTCCCTCCATAAGCGCCGTGAGGTCGCTGACGTTATATTCGTTCATCGATTGATGAATGACAAGGTGGACTCTGGTTTCTTAAGAAACCGCGCGTCATTTAGAGTGAATAACTACAACCTGAGAGGTGAACCTCTCTTGCACATTAATTCCTCTAACACCAATTATGGCATGTTCGAACCCGTTAATCGCATGCTTATAAATACTAACAACAATAGGAGTGTGTTTAGCTTGCTAACCAGTGAAGTTGTCCTTAAAAGGACACTTCTCAATGTGGCGTGACTCTCTGCGTGCCTCACTCCCTTATTAGTTTTGCATGCTTCTCTGTTTAATGTTTTTGAACTTTTATGTTTTTAATATTTTATGTTTGCATGTCTCAGCTGAGCCACGGCAGTGGTAAAATTTCCCAGCCATGCTGGGAAGTGCGCCTTCTGCGTTAGAAGAGAAACTCTATATATGTATATATATATATACATATATATTTATATATATATATATGTGTGTATGTGTATGTATATATAGATTTTCATGCTTAACTGAAAAGTGCGCCTTCTGTGCTAGAAGGGTTAACTCTTATAAGATACGCAATTTCTCATTTCTTCTTCGGTGATTTCGAAATATTTTTGATTATTGTACTCTATCGCCAGGATTGCTGGTGATATTTGTGGCGTGACATATGTATTGTTATTTATGCGCTGAGGAATTGGGGTTGCTTTAATCATATTAAAGGTATCGGCATCCGTTATATGCAGAAATCCAAAAACCTTAACATCTGAATCGGCTATGTATATTTCCATATCATTCCCTGGTTCTGGAATGATTCTTAGATTAGATGGCATTTTGCTTGCTGCTTGATCTGTTATTTCTGCCAATTTGCTTGGAGTTATGAAGTCCATAATGTTTCCTTTACCATAACCTGCTTGTAGAATTTTTATGTAGTGCTGTTTTAGGTCTTCCAAAATATCTTTGGCAATCTGGTACGCTGCTAGTATTTGTGTGCTGACCATATTACTGTCAATCTTGTCATACCATCCTTCAATCTTGTTTACCTCGGAGATTACTCTGTTCAGTTTGTTTGTGACCAGATCGAACTGTCTACCCATGCGGACTTCTGTGTCATTTATCCTTGTCATTGTAGATACCAATATATTTGCTTGATGATTAGCCGCTTGTCTCAACATATCTTGATTATGCTGAAGGTGTTCAATGTCAGTGTAAACCTCATCGTTTACTCCAAAGATGGCTTGCAATAGATGTCCAACAAGCCCTCTTTTATTTCTCCGCTTCCGCCTTTGGTTTATTGCTTCAATCTCATTTAAGATTGTTGATTTTCGTTCTAATAAATGTTCAAGTAGAGTGCGGCAATGCGTGTTGTCTTCAAACCGTTTTGCCTCACTGCAGGTTTGTTCCATCTTGGTTATTATATTATTTACTCTACTAGTGTCTGCTGTTGTGTTGATTGGGATGAGTACCTCGACCTTGATAGTACCTCTCTTTAGTTTGGCGTGTCCAATTTGTTCGATAAACAGCCCAGGTTGTGGGTATTTTATTGTGTAGTGTGTATGTCCCGGTTGGTCGAGCTTAATATAACGAGTGTAGTTAAAACCAATTTAGCCATGTTCCAGGTAGTTGCTGATTTATGTGCCGTCTTCTTGTCCGCATGCAGGTGACTCTCTGTGCCAGTTTGAGAATTACTTGTTACAGTGACATGTGTACCAGCACACGTTTTCAGCTCTGTTGATGTAGTATGCTCTGCATTCGTCAAGTTGTCATCTTCAACAGGTAACACACATATTTTTGTTACTGGACGCTTTATTGTGGAGTTTTCTTTGACTCGTAGAGTTACCACTCGTACAACTCCATCTTTGCCTGGATGTGTCTCGATTATTCGGGCTAGTGGCCATCTCGTTGGAGCGCAGTTTTCATCTTTTACGAGAACAATTTGCCCAACTTCGATCAGCCTTGCTCCTGATTTCCATTTTGTTCTTTGTTGGAGTCGTGATAGATATTCACTTTGCCACACCTTCCAGAAGTCTTGCGTCATCTTCTGTACTTGTTTCCAGCGGCTCAATGTGGTAATGTTGTTGTCTATGGTTGGTTCTGGTAGTCCTACTAATTCTTGCCCAACCAAGAAATGTCCAGGTGTTAGAGTAAGGATCGAACTAGGGTCGCTCGGTAGTGGGTATAATGGGCGTGAATTTAAACAGGCTTCGATTTGGCACAGTAGCGTCGACATTTCCTCGAATGTTAGCGTAGTGCAGCCTATTACCTTTTTCAAGTGGGATTTGATGGATTTGACTCCAGCCTCCCAAATTCCTCCGAAGTGAGGAGCTGCCGGCGGAATAAAATGCCATTGTACACCTTCGGTCGCCAGGCTTCCCACTACTGTGGTTAAGTTTCTGATGGCATGGCGAAGATCCTTATCCAGTATTTTTTGTGCTCCTACGAACGTTGTTCCATTATCACTGTATATGTTTGAAACAAGGCCCCTTCTTGATGTGAATCTTCTAAATGCTGCTACGAATGCCTCCGAGGTCATGTCTGTTACCGCTTCGATGTGAATGGCCTTTGTAGCTAGACATACAAAGACTGCTATGTAGCCCTTGTGGGATTTGTTTCCTCTTCCTTTGGACATTCTTATCTGAATAGGCCCTGCATAATCTAGTCCGGTGTGCGAAAACGGTTTCGCTGGTGTTACTCGTGGAGCTGGGAGTTCACCCATAATTTGTGTCACTGTTTGTCCCTTGTGCCTGCAGCAAGTAATGCATTTGTTCAATACTTGTCGTATTTTGCTTTTCCCATTGATTATGAAGTATCTTCTTCTAATAAAAGCATGTGTGACTTCATTTCCTCCATGTAGTGTCGCTGCATGAGCTTCAAGTATCAATAGTTTAGCTATGTGGTGTTTGTGAGGTATTATGGCGGGATGTTTTTCATTATACGGAATACGAGAATTTTGGATTCTTCCACCCACTCTTAGTACGCCATTTTCGTCCAAAAATGGATTTAAGGAAAGAATTGAACTTTTTGTGTTAAGTGGTTTCTTTGCTTCCAGTTGTTTTAATTCTGCAGCGAACTCCGTTTTTTGTGTCATCTGTAGAAGTTGTTGGTGCGCTTTATCTAATTCCTTTACTGATAAATCTGTGCTGTTTATTATCTCCTTCCTGCACTTCGCGATGAATCTTTTGCAGTAAGCCAGCACACGTGTAAGTTTCTTAAATGATGAAAAACGGCTAAGTAGCTCGAAACATTCATCACTTTGAGTTACACGGACCGCTACTACCTTGTTTAACTTAACTCCTCTTGTAGTATTTGTGTTAATTTTTTGTGTTGGCCATTTATCTTCAGTCATCTTTAGCCACGATGGACCATTCCACCAAAGCTCTGCATTCTTTAGGTATTGCGGAGTGGCTCCTCTCGACGCTAGATCAGCAGGGTTGTCTTCGGAACGCACGTGACGCCAACTTGTAAACTCCAGATTTCTGTGAATTTCTGACACTCGGTTTGAAATGAAGGTTTCCCATTTATCTGATTTTCCATGGATCCATGCTAATGTTATCATCGAATCTGTCCAGGCGTATTCCTTTACATTCTTAATATCCAATGCTTGTTTTGTTCGACGTAGTAGTTTAGATAATAAGACTGCTCCGCAAAGTTCTAATCTTGGTAACGTGATTTTATTTAGTGGTGCTACCTTAGTCTTCGCTACAAGTAGTGTTATATGTACTTGCTCCGATTCTGACGTAGTTTTACTGTATACGGTTGCTCCATAAGCTTTTTCGGATGCATCGCAGAATCCATGTAGTTCAACTGTTTTGCATGCGGGTGTATACTGTATCCAACGTGGTATGTTAATTTCTTCAAGTTTTCGTAGTTCATTCCTGATGTTCATCCATCGAGCAGCTAGCTCTTCTTCCAGTGTTTGATCCCAGTTGTATCCTTTTGCCCATAATTCTTGAATTAACATTTTGGCTCTCACTGTTATAGGTGCCAACCACCCGAGTGGATCAAATAGTCTAGCAATTTCTGATAAGATTGTCCGTTTAGTAGGTACTTCTGGTGTTGCATTCAATTTTACCCTAAAGTGGAATTTGTCTGCTGCTGGTGTCCAGTATATACCCAAGGATTTCACAGCCTCGTCATCTTTTATTTCAATGGAGCCTTGATCCCTAAGTTCTGTTGGTAGATTATCAATTAGTTCACTGTGGTTGCTTCTCCATTTTCTAAGGTTGAACCCTCCTTCTTTTAACGTTTGGATCAGCTCACTTTGTAACCACTTTGCTTCCTGAATTGAAGACGTTCCAGACATCATGTCGTCCACGTAAAAATCATTGAGAATTATTTTTGCTGCTTCTGGATGATTTTCTTCTTCATCGCGTGCTAATTTTTGCAATGTTTTTATAGCTAGGTAAGGTGCTGATTTTGTTCCGTATGTCACGGTTGTGAGTTTAAATTCTTGAATGCTATCTCTTGTTGAAAATCGCCATACAATTCGTTGGTAGTCTTGATGTTCCTGTGAGACCCTTATTTGCCTGTACATCTTCTCAATGTCGGCACTAAATACATATTGATGTTTTCTCCATCTTAAGGCTCGGGCACACAGAAAACGGTCTGTCGCGGCGGGCAGCGATCCAGCGGTCATCGCGGCGGTCTGCGATATATGACTACACATAGAACGCGATATTTTTGTGTGAGCGGTCCAGTCTGGTCGCGTTCTTCTAGGGAAATAGTAGTGAATTTTCTTATTTATTTACATATATTGAGTATGACCTCGGACGAAGAACTCCTCCTTCTGTTATTAGCTTTGCAAGGGCAAAAAGAAGAAAAGACGATGTTGGGTCCATGAAATTAATAAGAATTAAGGGAATACCACCGCTTATGTATAGAATTGGAGTCACATGAAGATAGATTTTTCAAGTATTTTCGTATGTCTCGAGAATGTTTCGAGGAATTGCATGATTTGATAAAATGCAGGATTGAAAAGTGTACTACGAACTGGAGAAAACCAATTGAAACATCCCATGCTTCAGCCTTTTTCAAAACATTTTTATAATTTTCGTGGGAAGTATCAAACAAAAATCTGTATTTGCGGACATTTTCTATTAATATTTCGATTTTTCCACTCATCTTGTCTGAAAGCGGCAAGGCGGTCATGCTAAAATTTGTAATTTTGTACAACCGGATCGCTTGTCGTCGCTACAAAGTCTAGAAGGCGGCGACAGACCGCCTGCTGTTTGACCGAGCTGATGTTAAGTTGTGTAATACAACTAGACCGCCAGACCGCCTCGGTCGTAGATCGCTGCCCGCCGCGACAGACCGCTTTCTGTGTGCCCGAGCCTTTAGTAGAATGTCCTGTAGGTCGTGTTGTAGTCTGGGGCCACAGTGCATTAAATCGTTTAGGCTTAGCTTGGTGCTTGTTTTGGTAGAGGCGTCGAAAACTACTCTTAGTTTGGTAGTCGTGCTTTCTTCTTTGATGACTGCTTGATGAGGCATGTAGTATATGTTACGAGTATTGCACTGAAGTTCTTTGGGATCAATGAGTACCATATGTCCCAGTTGTAAGTATTCTTCCATAAATTTGTTGTATTCATCCCGCAGTTTTGCTTTTTGAGAACCGCTTTTCCATTTGATATAGTCGTGCTATTGCAACTGGTTTTGATTCTCCTAACCCCTCTGTCTGCTTGAACGGAATTTGTACTGTATACGTGCCATTGGGATTTCGTTTAACTGTTCGATCAAATTGTTCTTCACACGTTCTGTTTTCCTCTGACATAGGTGGACTCATTACTGTTTCTTCCATTTCCCAAAACTTTCGAAGCTGTGAGTCGATATCTACCCGTGAAATCATGGATGTGATTTTCCTGGTTACTTCTTTCTGTTCGATTGGTCCAGACAATATCCAGCCAAATTCAGTTTTTTGAGCTAACGTTCCACATTTCTTTTTTCTAATTCTGTTCATTAGGATGTCACCAAATACGTCTGCGCCCAATATCATGTCGACTGGTCCCGGGGTATCGTATGTAGGGTCTGCAAGAATGAGATTACTCCAACTAGTAAGATCTTCGCTATCGATATATTTTTGTGGTTGGTCGCTCGTCAGCGATGGAAGTATTAGAGCTTCACACTGCAGTTTAAAGTTGGATGGAAATCTCGGAATGAGTTCTACTAGAATTTTGCTGTGAGATGTCCCAGCGTTGCTCTCGTGTATTCCTGAAATCTCTGAATATATTTTCATTCTTGGAACTCCTAGTGCTTGCGCCGAATTTTCGGTTATGAAGGTGACTTGGGATCCGGGATCTACCAATGCTCTCAGATACTCATAGGTGTTTCTTACGGTCTTGGCTCGTACTAGTGCTGTTGCCAGTATTACATTGCAAGATTTCCTTGCAACGTGTGACTCAATTGTGCGTTGAGATGTAGCAATGTGTGATGACATTACTCTCGGTACATCTTCTTGTTTTGCTGTTGGATTTTTTGCCTCTTGGTGAATTAGTGTATGGTGTTGCTGCTTACAGACGTTGCATCGGCTTTGACTGTGGCAGGGGTCGTTCGCTCCATGGTTCAAACAGTTGGGACATGTTTTACTCTGCCGGACGAAGTTGAGCTTCTCTGCTAATTTTAGTACTCTGAATTTTTTACATACGTATATACTGTGCTGTCCATTACAGTATCGGCACTTTGTGGTACTAGTGTAATAATTCTTTATTTGGTAGTTATTTCGTGATTGTCCATGGTTTATGGTGCGGCTGCTTTCAGTTTTCTTCCTAGGCTCTGCAATTACTTCTAGTGCTTGGAATCTAGTTTCCAAGAACTTCAGTATGTCTTCTAATTGCGGTATCTCTCGTGGATCGCTCAATGATTGCTCGTACGCTTTATAGGTCTCTGGATCCATCTTTCTTCGTATAATATGTGCAATAAAGGGTTCCCAGGGTGGGGTTTCTAGTTGTAGGCTGTTGATTCCATGTAGGCATTCTTTTATTTGGTCATGCAATTGTTTTATTGCTTTGGCAGAATCGATGATTAACGTAGGTTGATCCAGAATTGCATCGGAAAATGTGGAGAATATTTTCCGTTTATTATTAAATCTGCTTGTTACTAGGCTCCATGCTGCTTCATAACTGGATTCGCTGCTTGCCAGGTGTTGGATAAGTTTGTGCGCCTCACCACTTAGTGACGTTTGCAAGTAATGCATTTTCTCAGCATTACCTAAACGTTTGTTGTTGTGGATTAGTCTACAGAATATATTTTCAAAATATTTCCAGGCCTTATAGTCACCGTCAAAGTTAGGAATTTTTATTTGTGGTAGTTTCGTCTTTGCCTCATCCTCTCTCTGACTTTTTTCTTCTATCATATCTTGTAGTTCTATCATGGTTTCTTGGTAAGCTTCTTCAAGAGTTTCATATTGCTCCTCCTTGAAGTACTTATGCGACAGCTCTTCCTCTTCGGTAAACGTCATGATTTCTTCGTGCAATTCTTGTATAGCGTCCCATTGCGTTGTTAACTGCTTGATTTTAAATTCGCAGTACGTCTTGGTTTTCGCTTGGCCTCTCTCTGCTACCGCAGCAAGTAGTCTCCTAATGTTGCTCATTTTGACCCTCTGCTTCTTGAGACGCAATGACTTCTCCTCCATGTCGTCGTTTAATTTTAAGTTGAAGTTTGCTGCTGAGGTGTTTGCTGCGGTCTCGACCAGCTGCTTGCTCAGTTTTTGTTGATACTCCCTCAGTAGTTCCTTGGCTTCATCGTATTTAGCTTTCACTTGATTGTAGAAATTCTGCATAAAATACGGCTCCGAAGGTCTGTTCATTCCTTCCAGATAGGCGTGGTTTTCTTGGAATTTTCCCCAGGAACTGTCAAATTCCGCTAGTCTCTTCTCTATATAGTTCTTGTCTTTCCTCCCACTGCTGTCTTTCTTCATATTTGAGAGGGCCCGGCACACGGCTTCCCAAGCTTCTTTTGTTCTTCTGTTATTTCCGAAAATGACTCCATCGTGGTACTGCAGACTCGGTGATTCGGTTCTTAATGTTATTGTTGTTTTTTTTTTTACTGTTTAACTCGCAGTGCGAGTTGTGCGTAGGTGTGATTCTTTTCAAAGGTTCGAAGGACCAATGTATAGCTCACTGGTATGAGCTGGACTGTTGTATGTGTGTACGGGGTGATTAGGACTGCACAACCTAATCAATTTAGTAGCAGTTTTTATGTTGGTTAAAGAAAACACTTTGAGTTGCTGTTTGTTCTCAACTGAATTTTTAATTTTCCAGAGCTTAATTTATATGTTAACATTTGTGCAACATAATCATTTTTTTTTATATTATTAATTAGAGCAACATTAATCAATAAGTTATTGACTCGGTGATCGTAATTATATTTTATTATTGAGTCATCAACATGAATGACTCGGACGCGTGTGGCATACTTATCGTTTTGTTTGCTGTGCAAACAATGATTTTAATCCAAAGATAGTTAAAATCTGAAGTCGCGGTTGAATATATTTTATAATGAGCCACGTCATCCCTAACATAGATGTCAATGCCCCTATGGGGAGAGAGATTATGCACTAACTAAAGTGTACCCCGAAGGGTGATGAAGCCTTCGCTTTAGCCTGCCGCGCGATTTTTTTCATTGTTTTTTATTGTGGACGTTGTTTTTGTTGCACTTTTTCACTTTCCACAATAATTTTATTCCGTTTTTATTTTATTTTTATTATTATTTTTTTTTGTTTCTTTTTTGTGTTTTTTTTTCGGGGCGTGTTTCACGGGCCGGAACAGCACACGCCCGCACTCATTGCTATCCACGGCCAAACTCCCCTTTGAACTCCCTGAGACGCGCTTAATACATAGTTGCCCCTGTCCGAAGCCAAGTTAAACCGTTTGGCCTTATTGAAGGCTTTCCACTTTCAGACATTAGTTTGAGAAGCCTCCTCCTCCACCAAGGCGGTTTGGTTTTACCACCATATTTCCTAGTGAGACAGGTTGCTTCTAATGCAACTGCTGCTCCAATGCTGAGATTTCACACTTGATATTCGAGATCTTCAGCGTTCCAAGGGTGGGTGGGAGCATCCTTGCCGAGTGATCTTTCCACTACTTGTTTGTATACGGCCCAGACGGTGTTTCGGACTTCTTCAGAGTTGAGCACATATTGACATTAAAAAGGATGACTCTGTATTGAGAAAAGGAGTGTTTACTAGATACTCTCCAGTTTTCTACACGGTTGAGCAGGTCTGGGGAAGCAAGAGTAATACCCAAGACTTACTCTTGCAACGAACGTAGGTTCATTCCTCTATTGCATAGCAAGAGATTATGTTGTATAGTTCAAAAAGCAACTCACCTCTTACATTTGTATCTGATCTGCCCCAAACGGAGCTGTGAGCATTCGCATCACATCGAACGATGAGGCTGGCTCCATGACCAGCCGCTTCCTTTGCCTCATCAAAGAGACTGGAGCTGTCCAAATTTCCCTCATATGGCAGGTAGACAGATCCAATTCACGTACCCCTACCTCCTTTTCTGCTGTCCAAGCAGACCATTAAATTGTCAGCAATTTTTTTGCTCCTGCGATATTGTATGCCATATTCTGGCGATCATTCCTTCTTTTAGAGATGCACATTTATTTCTCTTCATTAATTGCCAGTCCGAATTTCTTTGCTTCTCTTTCTGGCGATATGAAGGCTTCTTTTAATACGATGGATCTGGCTAGTATTACGATGGCGTCAGCGTATGAAAATAGTTGTACCGTCTTGTTGAAAATACTGCCCGCGGTATTAATTTCTGCGTCTCTTACCACTTTTTCTTTAGCTACCAGCTATCAAATGGTTTTTAACGACGTAATTGGCGCATTAGACTAAATAGAATAGGTCGCAGTTCCCGTTAAGATGCACCCTTATAGAAGTTTGTTAAGTTCTTTTCGGTCGGTTTCTTGGTGAGGCAAACGTCGAACAGATGCTCTGAACACTCCAAAAACACAGAATCTCAGCACGGGTGGCGTGGTCTCCTACAAAAGTAGAGGACCACGATTCTATATCCTGATGGTGTTGTAGAGAACTGGATGAACTTTATAGTCCAATCAATCTAAAATAGCTCCATGTAATTTTTGCGTTAATTGCCAACAGGAAACAAAAAATATGGTCATATAGGAAAAAAAATTCTAAAAATGATAGCGTTTTTTTGTTCGGAATTGGGAATGGCGAGAAACGGCCGGAAACTGGCCGGAAACTGAAAAAAACGGTTTTTAGCGAATAAAAGAAAAACGTGACCTCGGATTGAAAAAAATCAAATTATAAAGTTTTAGCTATTCAAATTATCTTTCGATTGATGTATATTGAGTTATAGGTTATGGTAGAAAATATAGAGAAAAATGGGGAAAACTGTCGAAAATCACGTTTTTTTAATTTGTTAATAACTTCTGTTTAACGCCACTTACATATTTGTTATTTGGTACAAATATTGCTTCTTGCTAGCTGAAAAAATGGTGTAATTTTTGTTGCGAAATATTGAACAGTTTCCTTGAAATTTCACTTTTTGCAAAAAAAGGCGTTCTTGTAAAAACGCTCCTCTTGGTCCATGGATTTCGCTGGATCAACGTTCAAGAGCTGAAACTTTTCTTCAAACCTTGTACTATCATGTACAAGTAAAAAATAGTGGATTTTAAAAGCGTACAATGCTCAAAATGGCCCCCAAAATGTATTAATAATGAAAAAAACATGTGTTTGGTGGAAAAAACTGAGTCTGTTTTTTCATTATTAATACGTTTTTGGGGGCCATTTTGAGCATTGTACGCTTTTAAAATCCACTATTTTTTACTTGTACATGATAGTACAAGGTTTGAAGAAAAGTTTCAGCTCTTGAACGTTGATCCAGCGAAATCCATGGACCAAGAGGAGCGTTTTTACAAGAACGCCTTTTTTTGCAAAAAGTGAAATTTCAAGGAAACTGTTCAATATTTCGCAACAAAAATTACACCATTTTTTCAGCTAGCAAGAAGCAATATTTGTACCAAATAACAAATATGTAAGTGGCGTTAAACAGAAGTTATTAACAAATTAAAAAAACGTGATTTTCGACAGTTTTCCCCATTTTTCTCTATATTTTCTACCATAACCTATAACTCAATATACATCAATCGAAAGATAATTTGAATAGCTAAAACTTTATAATTTGATTTTTTTCAATCCGAGGTCACGTTTTTCTTTTATTCGCTAAAAACCGTTTTTTTCAGTTTCCGGGATTTTTTAGGTTAGGTTCGCCATTCCCAATTCCGAACAAAAAAACGCTATCTTTTTTAGAATTTTTTTTCCTATATGACCATATTTTTTGTTTCCTGTTGGCAATTATTAGATGGATTTGCGTAGATTGATTGGACTATTAGGGGGGTTAGATGCTTGTACAAAGTACTAACATCAAATATGTCCAAACTTAGGGTTTTTTTAAACAAAAATATCAACTTCAACTCTTTATTTTTTGTAGAAAGAGGTAGGTGAAGTTGACATTTTTGTTAAAAAACAAAAACCCAAAAGTTGAACATAACTCCTAAAGTTGAGAAAATAGAACCATAAATTTTACCATCATAGATAGGTGGAGGAATTCTGCGTTAATTGGTACTTTACTTATGGAAATAGGTTATAGGATAACATAAACACAGGGTGATATGTAAAACTCTAATTTTTTACAGTTCTGATCGTATTACTCAAAACGGACAAATATCTCGAACTAGGCGCCATAGGCCGCGTTTATGCTCAAGTTAACAACGGCATAAACAGCAATTTTTTTAGTGCTGTAAGCTAACTTATTTCTGCTTTTTGACTTAGCTAAAATGTAGCACAGCTCAATCCTGTCAAAATGGATTGATGTTTGCTTATAAATTTTTGTTGTAAGCAAATAATTTAGAAGACACTCTTTTTATTATTAATTTTTTTTTTTTAGCTTTTTGTTATTTGTAAAATGCTATTATTTTTGCTTGTTATTAGTTGTAAAATGTGAATTATCAAATGGCCTAACAGTGATAGTGATAGTTTAACGGAGTTAAAGTAACTCGGGCGTAAACGCGGCCATAGTAACTTATATTCAGCTCAAAAATAGCTATCCAAGGACACATTGGAGATTCGACATATTCGCAGGTCTCCTTTTGTCCAACACTACTATTAGACATTAGAAATCACTTTTGTATGAACCGCAAGAAGCGCAGCTATGTTTTGTAATAAAATTAAATGAATTTAGTTCCGGTATTTTTATTTTAATTACATATTATTTTCATTTCATGCTCCCTGAGATATTGTTTAAAATTATATTTGCGACTAAAGATTGCTGTTCGACATTGCACTCTTGACAGAACTTACCGACAGTAGAATAAGGTTGCAACGCTAAGCTTAAAAATATTTTTTATTCTATTTAAGTAGTTTCAGACATTTAACCTTGTAATCTTGAGCATTTCACCAATTTCATTTAACTACCTACGCTGTGTACGGTGTACGTTGCTAGCTGGAAAAGGGCTACGTAAATGTTGTTTATAACAAACAGTCGTATTCCTACATTCTGATGCTAAAACAAAATTTCCCCTTCGCATTGGCAATGCCTTTGCTAAACCCAGGTTCTTTTACTTAGGGACATTTCCCCTGAGTTTGGAAATACACCATAAGCGCAAACCAGCTCCAGTTGAACCAAACAAATTCCCTGGAAAATTGTTATCACTTCCAACCAAACAAGTGCAAGCGGGAGCGACGTCTTATCACTCCGTCAACTGCCACTGGGTAGAACGGGAAGGCCGTACCGCAAACATGGCAATTATTCCACGAGCTCCCACTAGAGCACGGGAAACAGCAGCAAGAAATTTCCCGTCGCGCTCAGAGCAGTCAGTTGAGTTTCAGTCGTGGTCCAGTTTGCGTGGTGGTTTCGTAACGTCGGTTTTATTAACGGTATTTTTTTGTAATCCACTATAGAAGAAGAAGAGACAAAATGGGAGATCCTTGCAGAAAGGGCGTTCAACCTTTGCCGTGAATTTCAAGGAGTTTCTGATTGGAGTCTCCTGCGGCGGCCAGCTTCGTGTGTGCGATTCCAGCGAAATAAACAAAAATCCGCGCTGCATTCCGAGATTTTCAGCCAAGACCGCAGCGGCCGTGCGAAACCGGTTTGTGGTGTCCCGTGTCGTTCGTGCTCGGGATGCTGGAGTGGAGCTGGACCCAGTGCTGCTAACCGAGAGGAAAAATCCGAGCGACAGGCAAAAAATCGGCAGCGAAGCGACAGTCGCGAGTGGCCAGGAGTGGATTTTCGAAATTTCTTTGATTTTTGGCCCGCTCGGAGCCGGTTTGGTTGGATTTTTCCCTTTTTGGAGCCGCTTTTTCGGTGTTTGTGCGTTTTTTTGTTCTGTGCAATTCTCCAACTTTTACTGAGAAAAGGGCGACCGCGGCCCGCAGCCCCCAGGAAAGTGCAAACTCGAGCAAAAGTCGAGAATTCGTGTTTTTTTTGTGCAGTTGTGTTTTTTAAATTTTTGTGAATTTTAAAGTGGAAGGAAGAAATTCTGTGGAAATAACGGTTCATTTGATTGTTAATTGGAACCAGTGCTAGAAGAGAGTGACAAGTGTGCAACAATAGTGCTGTGAACGAAATTGGATTACGAGGAAGCCAGCTCCGGGTTCCTCTGCTGCCGCATAAAAGGACGAAATTAAAAAGGATAAAACGAAAGCCGAAGGTGCGTACTCCATTTTTAGCCATTAACTGGGGGCGAAACGGGACACAGTAATGGGTGAGCAACAAATGGTGCTGGTTTTCTGCTACTACGGTGCGGAAAACGAGCATCCGTTAATTGCCCCACCCGCCGTGCGGCCTCGCCTGTCACGCTTTCGACCGCAGTCGGGCAAGGAGACTTGAGAAATGTCACATCTGATCCAATCGATAACGCGGGTGCTCCTTTTTCTGTGGGGTGTTCTCGGCCCGCTGCTGGCTTGAGTGTTTGTTATTGAACGCGTGCACAGATCGGGGCAGTGTTGGCAGCTGTGTCGGAAGGGGAGCTCCTGTGAAAGGACATATTATTTCCTCTTCTGTTCTCGATGTGTGTGCGATGGAAAATATTTTGAAAGTAATTTTAGGGCGTAAAAACTTCTATTATAAATCGCAGAAAATTTAGCATTTTGCTTAATTCAAAGACAGGGCCTTGCTTAAGGAACCCGTAGTCCTTTTGATTCTGAATTAGAAAAGGGTCTCTATTCTAGCGTCTGCCCTGATTTGTACGATTTTTTTTATTTAATAAACAATAAGACGAAAATAAAAAGTTTCGCGACTGTGTGAGATGTGTTAATTGTAATTACTACGGAATTTAAAGCTGAGAAAAAAAGAAAATAACAGCTGAATCATAGCATTATAGTTCTTGCTAGAGATAGGCGGTGCCCATAGAAAATAAGGATGACAATGTCGAATGGCCGTTCGTTGAAGAAGCCCTTACAGCAGCTTCGAGAAACTTCGAGAGTTGCCGACCTTGAGCACTTTCCCGGATAGCTTTGTGTTGTGGATTGTCCCACCTTTACTTCGGTCCCCATAGGTATCGCAAGCAACTGTTTAAAGGAACCTATCTCCTGTTCTCCCACTAATGGAATATCATGACGACAGTCCTTTTTCTCGCACAGTATAATGCTTATGGCCGCCACGGATTTCTTCAGGCATCTTCAAGAATACTTATCCTTTTTAAAGCTGATACGTTAAACTGTTACGTTCTGTGGCTTGAATCTGGAGATGCGGCATATGCAGGTTATTACTATGGCACTCGACAGCCTAATCAACACCTTAAGCTTGAACCAAATATGGCGTGGCGTAACGTAACCGTACGTATCCTAACGATCACACACTGGTTCAGGCTTTAAATCTGCCTACATCTGATTACAGCATCGCACCTTTCGGTGTGTTCCCTCTATGAAGTACCTTACTAAGCTTCTATCAATAATAGAGTATGCTTCTAGGTCCTAGTTATTATCCTTCTGTACTCTCTTGGGATAGGGTTTCGACAAAGTAAGAAGCTAGAGGAAGCGGACTCTACTTATTATTAGCTATTTTCTTGGTTTCAATCCAGATGTCAAAAATTTTAAGTTCTTTCATTACTGTTCTGCACCAGGTATTTATCAGTAACAGCTGTACTTCCTTGCGGACTTCATTCAAGTGATCTTTTTTTCTAAGCTGTCTAATTTTCTGTCTTCCTTTGAATGTGTTAGAAGAGCGAGATAGCCTGCATATTGGAGACCTTCTAGTCACTCTACAATGCCGCATCGGATTCCTCTTGCTTCTCCGGCTGGCTTTCTTCATTATTTCGTCAAATACTGTAATGAAGAGTAATAGTGAAAGGAGGCAACCTTGTTTCGCTTCAGTTGTCGTGTTTGGATAATTTAATTGCCTATTATAAAGGATTACAGGATTTTTGCTACCATGTTTTGTATGGTAATACCTCTCCAATTTACGCATTCTTTTGATCTCATTTTCTTTGGTAGGTTAAGTAATCCCAGAACCTCTACTTTTGCCAAGTTGTCAGCCGTTTCGTTTTCATCGATATCTGTGCGTTCTTTAACTTAGTTTTTGAGCTTACTCCAAAGCCAGTGAGTGATAAATGATTTAGTTGACCGCATTTTCTAATTTCCCAGTTTATAAGGAAGTTATTGTAATTGTCATTTTTTCCTGCACGATATCGCACAAACAAAAAAAGATATCGACTTCATTGAGGTGCCGTTCGAAGCGTATTAACGAAAAAATGATTTGAAAAGATTTTCATAAAATTCGGTCGAAGCGTTTTTTTTTGTTTAAACCACGTACGTGATTTTTGTTGCTGTACGATATCGCGCAAACTAAACATCATATTGAATTAGTTCAGGTGTCGATCGAAGGATATTAACGAAAACATGCTTTAAAACAATTTTCATAATATTCGGTCAAAGCCTTTTTTGGTTTACATGAAATGACTTCGGCTAATGGTCACAAGCACCTTAAAATTGATTAATAGTTGGAATAAAACTCGTTCTAAATGAACTTATCTTTCCTACATTAACCAGCGCGATTTTCAGGATCAACGAACAGCCTAGTCTTAAATCTTTGAGAAGACTTTTGGTACCGGCCTGGTTGTCAATTATGCATCTTCGTCCGTATAGTCACCTCTGCCGCTTTAAATTTTGGAATCTTTACCATCCAATCTTTCGGAAGTATACAAAACACCAGCATGAAACATTACTTGCAGAATTTTGTCTAGCTCATTGTTTCTCAACCTGGAATGCGACTTTCTGAACGTCGTACCTGTCTTTTCCCTTGGCGCGAACTATCTCATATGGCCCATGAAACTTAGGGAACAATTACGCTCCGGTAGAAAACTAAGTGCGTTTTATAGCTATCACGCCGAGAGCCTTGTACAACCGCGTGGACTTTTTTATTTTCTTCGAATATAACTGCTTTTCTTCCTGAATTTTGCAAATGTACTGTTTGCCGGTTGTCGTGCTTCGGCTCTACCTTAGATTATCCTCATCTAGCATTGCCCATTGCCTCTGGAAACACCAGTTGTTACGAGGAAATGATTAATCTTTTCTTGCTCGCAACATCTCCGAAATGCATTTGCTGTTAAAAGCAGTCCTTCCGTCGATGATCATCCGATAAGGGCTTCCGAAAACCTTGCTCTGGAAATTAAGCTTCTTGATGACTTCTGCTGTAATTGCCTTCACTGGGTAAATACATGAGAATTTCATCAATGAATCAACTATAAGGAAAAGGTGCTTACAATTCTTTGGTTTATGGTAGAGGCTCCAAATGATCCAGATAATACGTGTGTAGAGGTGCGATTGCCTTTCTTGTCTTCCTGTCTCCCTTGAAGCTAAGATGCAATTGCGGAGAACGGACTCTATCTTTTTGCTGAGGTTGGGATATAATATTCCTGTCGAACGAGAGCTTTTTTTTCCGTTAATATATCCTTTTTTTTATGTGACACACTAAAGACTTAGGAGGCCCCTTTGTACTGTCGACCATGTATTTTTTTTTTTTTTTTTTTTTTGAAATGTCGAACAGCAGCTCTAGTCGGAAGATAGAGAGAGAAGTGAAGGAAAGAACTGTCACAACCTACCTGCGGTATTTTTATTTCACCTACTCCCAAGCATTTCGCGACTCTGACATCGGGGCATCGAGAACAACTCGCTGGAGTGTTATGCCTCCTGAAACGAGTTGAATCTCATCAACCAACCGATGACTTGCGCTTGGTGGAGCGGGGAAGAGAACTAGTGAAGGCTATGACAGGGAGAATCAGGAATGCAAAGAGGGAAGAAGAAAGAAGGAAAGTTATGTAGGCGGGAAATTGGGAAAGGCTAGGACCGTGGCACCGCCGGGAATCGAACCCGGGACCTCTGGGGATAGTAGTCAGGCGCCTTACCCCTAGACTACCGAGGCCCCAAATATATATATCCTGAATCGTGTAGTTGCGGTCCTAATATTTTTTTTAGAGCTTTGGGTATTAACAGTAATAGTAGTCATTTTTAAAGTCGTGCAAAATACCCTCTCTAAGAATGCAGCCTTCGAATTATATTTCTGTCAGGATTTCCAGACAAGTTTCGTCCTTTTCGTGGGCCCTCTTTACTTGCTGAAGGAGTCCACTCTCAATGGAGTAAGTATACCACGGGATACCTACTTAAGGCGTCCTCGTGCCACATTGCTGAGCCTAAACGGCGATGATGCACCGAACAATTGAACTATTAAAAGAACTCATTCCTTCTTTTTCGTCGCCAATTGAAACGCTGCAGTCGGTGTGAAGATTGTGAAGTCCAAACCAACTAACTAAGGAGGGAGCTTCCGAAGAGCTTTGATAATGGCGAGAACTTCTAACTCGTAACTATAGAGTAACGTATATTTCTGCGTCATTGGTCTCGAAACTCAAATAGAAGACTATCTGGAGCTGGTTGTCTTCTAAGTAACATTGAAGCAGAACCGAGCCAAACCCTGCTTTTGTTGTATCTGGCTTACATAACATTTCCTTCAAAAGGTTAAAAGCGTTTTGTTGTTGGGGGCCAAAATTAAAGTATGCATCCTTCCTAGAAAACATTTGATAACAGCTTTGCGACGGTGGAGTAATTTGGTACAAACTTCCATAAAGTCCAATCAGATCCAGGAAACTCTGGATTTGCTTTGGGGTTTTTAGCGGTGGGAATTTTTAAACAGAAAAAATCATTTTTGAAAAGGGTTCAATATCTCCGTTCCCAGCGTATACGTACCATGACTTTTGGTAGTCTGTAGTAAGTAAATATTGGCTTTCACGAACAGCTGATTTCTACATCAGTAAGAAGATCATCAATTATGGACTAATTGTCAATGACCGTAGCATTCCAAACTTCTGCAAGTCATTTCCAAACTTCTGCAAGTTATTTTCAAACTTCTGCAAGTCATTTCCAAACTTTCATCTGTAATATGCCCATATTCATCAAAATATTCGTGAGACAATAGAAGACCAGTACACCCAAAACTTAAAGGCGAAAGCCTCCGTTTTACCTGATTAAACGCCTTACGGCATTTGGACTGCACTGCACGGGAGAATTTGTGGAAACGCATCGCAATGTTGTTGCTTAAAATGCTTCACAGCAAAATATATAACTTTTTCATAACTCCTACGGTGACAGTTTCCCCATTAGTTTGTTCCGATCCACTATGGGTAGGTGCAAGCTATACCAAGTGTTCATCTGCAGTAATTCTGCTTGGTTTTAGCAGTATAAAAAAAAGGGTATCACTACCGTTCAAGGTCTATGTTGGCCGTTCACCCCACATCTGGTTTACGCTTCTTATTCAAATAAAACAATCAAATCAAATTTCACATCATTAAGGATCTTCCATTCGCTAATGCTTGTGCATTAATATCACTTCGCCAGACACCCGCGTAACACTCTCTTCACTCTAATAAACTTTTTTGCTAGACCACAAGCCCAGCAATTTACAAATTACTTCTAAGAATGCCCCGACCATTTACTTAACAGTACACACTGCTCGCTTCGCAAAATGTCCTTTAAACCTTAAAATAATGTCCTTTCCTTGAGGACATGTCTAGTATTTCAGAGTTAATTTCGCCTTTTAATACCGCATAAACAAAATTAATTTCCTTGTCTCCTCTGCCCTCCTGCTCCGCTCCTGCTTATGTAATTCGCAAGTGCTTCGTTCACGGTCATCAGCAGGATTAAATTTCTCAAGGTTAGCGCCAACCACCAAACCGAACACGTTTAAAATTGTGTGCGGCGCAAACTGGCCGCATCTGTGGGTCTGGCCCGAGTCGGCCGACGTTTCGGCCATGCTGACTGAAATGGCAAAGATGGAAGCGAGTGATAGAAGACGAGTCATTTTCATTTCATGATTTAATTTCCGATTTGTCATGTCGCAATTGTTTAACATATTTTGCGGAATGACATTTGTCTCCACGTCCAAGTTCTGGTGGATTGATAAGTATCAGGAAATAGAGTTTTCCTTCTCTATAATATTCTATTTTTAGGCTGGATTCTGTTTCGAGACGGTCACTTGATGATACCTTGACAAACTTGTTAAAATTACGATCATTTCTGAAGAGATTAATTAAGTTAGTAGTTATCGGATTAGTATTTGGTGGTGCTTCTTCGTAATGCTTGTTTATGAGAATGACAGGGCGGATCCAGAAACAATTCTTACTCGGGGAAATTAAATTTTAGTTAAGATCTCGAGATGATGTTATCTGATGTAGTTAGTATTCGGTGCACAGTTAACAAATACAATAAAATAAGAACAAAATAACTCACATATGCTGCACCATAGTGGATAGTGGGGATAGCCCCCTCTCTAGAACTTTTTTCCCATATATCTCCATATATCTACCTCTGCAAATATTAGTCACGTAGTCCGAGGAAGTATTTTATGGGAAATCTGATGACGTAAAGAAGTCGACAACTTTTTTTATGGGAAGGTCCAAGCTTAGCCCTCTAACCCTCTATACTACCAGTCCGTATGAGTATTGGCTTTCGATTATACTCATATCACTACTCGATACTTTTGACCGAGTAATTTTTCTCATATCATTACTTATGGGGTAGTATCAAGTATACCGAAAACAGCGTGCTTCCAGTAAAGCAGTTTGCGCATATTTGCTTTTGTATTAGTTTCATTCAAGCAAGCATGCGTTTTCACAGAGCTCATAAATGAAAACATGTGAAGCAAATGTGCGCAAGTTTTGCAAGTTTTTCGATAGCCCTGCAGAAAACTTGCAAAACAGACGAGAAGGTACTTCGATGACAAATGTCAAAGTATTGGTTGACAACATAAAATAGATGAGAAAATTGATAGCGGGCGGTGAATGTACTAAAAGAACATCTAAAAAGATAATTAATCAGCTATATTTAATTATGTCGAAGCAAGTTATAAGGTATAAGACAACCATTTTTTGATAGTTATGAGTCATGCCAAAGAAAGTGCTACAATAGGTCAAGAGAGTGGCTGTAGTACCTTTAGATGAAGTACGTCACCAAAGGGGAAAAGAAAAATGGTAATCCAAGGGATGGCAATTTGCTCTCCTTTTCGCTCCATAAACTTCTTTTTCTTCTTAAAATGGCGCTACAGTCCTACTAGAAGCTTGGCTTCTTTTGCGCCAGTGCTCTCGATTTCTAGTCAAAGTTGCCAGTTCGATTTGTGGCAAAGTTTCCTACAACTGCATCCTTCCATCTTTTCCTCGGATTGTCTTCAGGTCTTTCTCCTTCCCATAAAAACCTTATTTGCTGCTCTATCTTCTGTCATGGGCTTGACGTGTCCAGCCCAGCGAACTCTTTTGAGTTTTACGAGCGTCACTAGGTCTATGCCGTCACAGATTTGATAAAACTAGTTGTTATACTTTGTGCTGATTCTCTATATTCCTTCCTGATAAATTGGGGTATCGAAGTGTCGAAGTCTCCCTTTAAAATGAATTGGTATGTCTCAATCCTTTGTGTTGTGCAAGTGAAACCGGTTAACCAGCCAACAAAGGCTGTGACGCAGGCAGTACCAGACTAATATATTAATAAAGAGATGTACCGTCCGCTAGATGAAGACCACACCAGACCTAAGCGAAATTTATATTACCCGGTTAAGCTGTCTGGGATGCCATAGTAGGGCTACCGTTGAGGACATATGAGTGGCAATTCGTACGGGAATAATCGCATAACCTACACAAACTTTGTAAAAACCATTTTATGCTACGACTTAGCTTTTAAGAGACACATATTTGCAAAAAACTGAGTTTTTGACCTTATAATTATGCTTTTTATGGCTGTTCCCATTTGCAGATATTCTTGGAGACAAATTGAACTAGTTCATTCATGACCTGTCCATCTCTAATATCAAGTGAAGTACACAAAACATCCCTTGTTGATGATAAACTGCTTATGTTTTTTCGTTCATTAAAAATTTAAGTGTATTTCACGTGTTTATGACTAAATAGTAAAAATATTGTTACAATTTTCTATTCATAGCACTCTGTTAACCTTTGGCCTCTTCAGGAATCTTCTTCCAACGTTGTCGATCTTCAGTCTTACTCTTCCGGTTGGTAATCCCAATTGGGAGTAAGTCCAATGGTCTATACATCACTTTCTGGGTCTTACTTGTATCTTGATGCTTTTGGTTATATCAGAGTTTCTTTGTATATTTTTGATACCACAAATTGCGGTTGTATCTTCTTCACCAGACATCCTATTCACTTACTGCGTTTTATCGAAAATTAGAAGAACCTGCTCGTTATACCCATTGACATGTATACAGGATGTATCAGTGAAAATGTTGAAACGCCTGGCTGTGGATAGGTCTTGGATAGACGAACATCTTTTCGTCTTCGAACTCTTTTTTCTTCTCTTCTGAGCTCTTTATATTTCTTTTCATGCTGCTTCATATACTGCCTTACGCAATGGATTCTTAGATTTAGTCCCAAGCTTACATTAATCATCTTAGTGGTTCCTATCTCTACCATTTCCGCCTAAGATAAAACGTGCATGCATTTTTATGGAATGTCCTATTCTCATCAACTCCCTGGATCTCATCGCCTCGTCTCTTAAATAACTGAGAGTGAGTTCTAACATTTAGTCGTAGGTATGTTCGTTTGCGAACTCGAATTCGAATTCGACTATGTTGCACTGCACTCTGGGAGCTACCATACTAGCAATTTGGTTTTAGTCGAAGTTGAAACCTTGTTAATGGAGGGTATGGGCGATATAGCAGCACGTGGCATCTTTGGTTGCCAGTAATTCCATCCTTCGTTATGTGAATATTCTCACGTGAAAACCTGATGGTCACAACAACCAAATTTCAGTCGTCTCTATCGTAATATCGATGTTTTTTTATGTGACAGACTAGAGGCTTAGGTAAAGTCACTTTTGTACTGTTGACAATCTATTTTTCGTATACAATGTCGAACAGCAGCTCTAGCCGGAAGATAGAGAGAAGAGAAAGAAGGAACTGTCACAACCTAGCCGCGATATTTTAGTCCACCTACTCACAACCATTTCGCGACTCAGACCATCGGGGCATTGAGAACAACTCGCTGGAGTGTTATGCCTCCTGAAACAAGCTGAATCTGATCAACCAACTGATGGTATGCGCTTGGTGAAGCGGGGGAGGGATAGGGAAGGCAATGACAGGAGGAATCAGGAATGTAAAGAGGGAAGAAGAGAGAGAAGAAAAGTTATGTAGGTGGGAAAGTGGAAAATCGAAGGACCGTGGGGCTCGCTGGGACTCACACCCGGGACCTCGGCCAGGCGCCTTACCCCTAGACCACTAAGGCCCCCTGTTGCTATAAATACTCCTATTCCATACATACTTAAAAATTTAAATTTCTTAGTTCCTATTTGTAATTGTAACAGCGTTCACTAAGTATTCTTATTAAAACAAAATATCATGTAAGTACAATCGTTCTCAGTAGCTAAGTGCTTAAAGCATCCTGTTGGCGTCCAAGAGATTACGGCTCGAGTCACACAAAGCGACATTATCGGTCCTTCTATTTTCCACTTTTTCAACTGTTCTTTCTTACACTTCTACCGTCTCCGCATATAACCATATCACGGTAATATCAGAAAGTAAGTATACCATATAGACCGCTGTGCTGAAAGTCGAGTCGTGTGGCGTGACAAGTCGTTTGAGTTGATCAAAGTGGCGTTTCAGTAGAATTACGACTTGAAGCACAGGGCCATAAACTTAGCACTTCCACCAGGGTTGGGTTGATTATAATCATGATTTAAATCACTTGATTTTTTTAAATAAAAATCATGAATAAATCAAAAATTGGGCTTTTCAGCTCTTTTTTCATTGGACCTATAAAACAAAACATAATGATGAAACATAGTGAATTCTTAAAAATCAAAACCTGCTATTTTGATTGGCAGGAAGAAACTAAGTCACACACTAAAGGAGGTATCAATACATTCATAAAGAAGTGCTCGTCCATCTTCCGTTGTTAATGTTGCCGGTCTTGATGTTGCGCATATAACTGGCTTGTACGTTGTACGTTTGACCATCCATCAATAGACATATTCACACATTATCCCGATAGAGAAGAAAAACAGCCATCTCTCATTAAAAAGGGTTGTTGCTATCATTTTTCACTTGTGAACTCGAAGCATCTGAAGCTTGAATTCGTAGCCAAATTTGGCTATTTCTTTGTCCATCTGATACTTTTCAACTGATGTTTTCCGCATCACAAAACCGCTAATAACAGGCTGGTTGTCACATTTCCTTTTGTTGAGCCCATTCAGTAGTAGTTGGTGTCAGTACGGAGGTGGAACTCGTAGAAGGTAATGTCAATGTCACAGCAGCCTTTCTAGCCCAATCGAGCATTATTTGGTCCGTATTTGTTTCCTGCTCCGTTTTAAAAATTTCATGGTGTGCCTTCAGTCTCTGAACAATCCCTTGAATTTCTTTCCTGCTCTTCTTATTTGAATTTGTCGTCTTAAGGGTACCCTACCCATTCTCGGTTTCAAAAAATCGGTTTTTTTTTTATTGTCTTATTCGAATCTATAACTCTTCAAAAATATTTCCTGAAAGTTTCAAGTCGAAATTCGGAATACTCTACGAGTTCCAGCAGATTGATGGTAGGTGCGTCAAATCGCAAATGCTTAATTTCGCCGTGGCGCGGAAAATTACTTCAAAAACTTTAAACGCATTTTTCTCGAAACTATGTTTTTACGATTGGCGGGCATTGTAAGTCAAAAACTATAAAAGCGATCGTTCTGAAATTTTGATATGTTTTTCTAAACACCAAAAGCTATAACTTAGACTATTTGTAAAAAGATTGATGGTGATCTTCTATTATTACAGCCTAAGAGTTTACAAAAAAAACTCGGATTTTGAAAAAAAAAAATTTATAAGTCCACCATTTTGTAAATTTTTGCACTAAACAAATAATAATAGTCTATTCCCTAGCCAAACATGAACTCTTTAAAATTCCGTTCGATTTTTTGGTTTCAGACGTTCCAGTCAATTACAATCATGCCCGCCATCCAAAAAGAGGACTTTTAGTTGACCGCAAAAAGAGGCTATAAAATGTTCATACACAACTATGTTACATTTTTTTCTTGTTCTTAAGGTTTTCAATTACATGTATAAATATATCCGTACCTCATAAGTCGATTTTTCATCATTTACCGGCCCAATGAAAATCACAAAAATCAGAAATCGAGAATGGGTAAGGTACCCTTAAGGTAAAACTGCCATACTTTGTCTTCTTTTCTTCCAGCCATTACGTTAAAATTATTTAAGTTAAATTTAAAACGGTCAACCGCGTCCGCGGCCGCGTCTTGCGAATGAATGTATTCCTACGGTTTTAAAGACTGCGCTTTATCTTTTTTTGCTTTGCCCTTGATATAATACATAAAGATAGGCCTTTGTCTAGTGAACAATGCTACAGTATAGAATTTTTCAAACACCGTGACACAAAAAATTTGAGCAGTTCTGCGCACCTCGTTGCCAAATTTTATAAATAATGTTCTATCATTTCCCCTCTTTTTAGTTAAAACGGCAACAAACACTGAAAAAACTCAACAAAATAATTTGGGAAGGGATGCGCGCATGCCGAATGAATAAAGTTAATTTATCTTTTTATGTGTTGAGCAGAGCTTTTAAATACATGTAAAGCCCCTGCTCAACAAAGGCAGTTTATTCAACATAATAAGCATAATTTTACTTTAACTATGCAAAATATTTCTCATTTCTAAATTTAAAATAATTTAAAAAAAAATGCTGAAAAAAATTCCTTTGAATAAATGAGCGTTTTCATTCATAAACCAACAGTTCCCCGCAGTCGCAAGCAACACAACCTCCCCTGGCAGAAGCGCGTATGCGACTGGCAGGAAATGTCAACAATCTAGTAATCAAAGTGATAAAAACACTAATATCGTATTTTTAAGTAGAAATTACTACAAATTATTCCTGTAGCATATGTGTAAAATATAATTACCTTAAAATAAAAAAAATATATAAAAACGGGTGTTTTTAAGTCATAATTTGTAAATTTTTTAAATAATCATTGAAGTCCCAGAAAAATACACCTCCCTTTAGCAATACGCAGTCGCGGCTGATTACATGGCAGCAAGTGATTTGATAGGAGGAGTTAACTGAAGCTTTGTCTGAGCTTTTAAACATTTTTAAGAGCTTAGCTGGGGAACATGCGCGGGATGTCACGAGGTTTGAAAACAACTATACACTTTACGAAGTCTTACCAGACCGGGATTTCGTCTGATGTTTCAATTCTACTTGCTATACGTTGTTTTTAATTGCAATAACACTCACGACAAAAATGGCAATTATTTTTATCCACTCTCGTTAACATGTATTAACCAAATTTGTCACGCATACCAGACGACGGGCGCCTTTTATAAATCCCGCCTGGATCGTGAAAAATCGCGTGGCGACAGGAACGTTCTTGCAAGAACTGCGTTCTGATTTCTCAGTAGGAGACTATAAATTGCGCTATATCTCTTAGACCACATTATTCTTCTTTCTTCTTCTTTGATCCGTTAGCTGGCGGTCCCAGCGGGACATCCCCGCAACGGATACGTAAGCTGTTTCAATCGACTTCTTCGTACAAAAATTCAACCCTTTTGTATAGATAGCTTGATTGGAACAACTTACGAAATACCACCCCTGGTCGGTTCGACAGGTCGACCACCTCCCTCCTTTCATACCCTGGACTTGGGACCAGACGACGGCGGAGTTTTTTCACCACATTATTGCGTGTTTTAATTAAAATAAAAAAATATCATGATTTTTATGATTTTTTTGAAAATATCAATGATTTTTGATTTTTTAAATTAAAATCAAATTTTGCCCAACCCTGACTTCCACTCTCTGGCACCTGTGCTGAAAATCGTAAATCGACTGAAATGTCACTTTCTTCAACTCAAACGACTTGTCACGCCACATGACTTGACTTTCAGTACAGGGGCTGCTATTCGTTATCTTTCCAGCTAAAGTTTTCTGTTCGACATTGCACTCCGTGATAGAACC
Organism: Thereva unica; assembly: GCA_949987705.1. Classification (NCBI taxonomy): domain Eukaryota; kingdom Metazoa; phylum Arthropoda; class Insecta; order Diptera; family Therevidae; genus Thereva; species Thereva unica. The sequence continues at coordinate 48,952,245 of OX465281.1, read as the reverse complement.
GTCCGTATGCTTTATGAAACAAGTTAATCCCGCTCAGAAGTCGAGAAAGGCTGTGACCCCGGGAGTAATAGGCTACTAGCTGCAAAAGGAGTTGTATCGTCCGCTAGGCTACGACCTAGGGTGGTAGCACGTAAGTTGATTCAATCGACCTCTTCATACAAAAATTCAAGTGTTACAAAAATTTTTGTATTAAGAGGTTGATTGAAACAACTTATGTGCTACCACCCCTGACCTAAGTGGAACCTTGGTACCCTATTTTGAAGCCATGCAAGCTTTTGTTAGTGATCCTACAAATGGGAGGTCTTTTTTATTGCTGCTTGTTTTATCAATTGCTGTTCAGCCTATAAAAGAGCAATGAAATGCTATTATCCTGTTATCGCTTATGACAACTGCTACTAAGCATCTTCATACTGTTATCCATGTTATTTCCACATTTCTGGTTACCCATCATTATTTCAAAAGAACAACAATTACTAACTTACATCACTTCCCAAAAAAAAAAACAATACATCGATAAAAAGTTCTATAATTATCTTTTCGAGGAATCAAATCGATTTCTGCATTATTTTCTACGAATTTTCTCGCCTTAAGAAGCTTAAAAAAAATTCTTCATCGAAACTACACAACATTTCCATAATGCTCCCAACACTGCTCCGAGTATTCCTAGTATCCGCAAGACCACCCCACCACGACCATCGCCATCTCGCAGGACTTCGTCCTGCCGTCTGCGCCCTGCAATCGTTCGTTCCACAATTTTATCTAGTCTCCATACTTTTTCCCATGCTGATAAAATTTCTTCCTTTGTGTGAGATCCCGTTATCCTCGTTCGGTATTTACAACTTCCAAATCTTCATTTCTTCAGAAATGAACGTTATTCCAAGAGGTCCTGGAAAATAAGGATATTGCCAAAAAATCCTGTCATTGTTATTTTTGTTGTTTTATTTTCACTTCTCCGTCGTTGTCGTGGTCGTCGTCCTCTTCGTCTTAGCTGTATTTGTTTCGCCCCACAAGTTTCCTTTTCTTACTTCACTCGCTTTCCTTCGCGCTTGTTATTCTTAACGGAAAATCTTCTCGAAATTTTCTTCTTCGTTTTTCTCAAGTCCTTTTTTCTGCTGTCTTGAGAGGATCTGCAGTTAACTTCAAAAAGGGAGCAAAGAATAGGGTGTGGAAAGAAAATGTTTATGGAAAGGAACGAAAAGGACTCTTGTGTTTTTCTTGTTGTTGTTTTTTGGTTTAAAATTATCGGGCGCTGGAGGGGGTTGTTGGTAAGGATGATTCTCTCTAGTTGAACTTCAGCTGAACTATCGAGCGAGGACCAGAGAGAGAGAAAGGAGAGAGAGTAGGAGAGAGTATTGCAGAAGGGTTTTTAAGGCGATGGGAAGCGATAAATTTGCATAAAATCCCTTTTAGTTGTGTAGAATGATAGTAAATTGGGCTTAAAGGGGCTGGGATCCCTTTCCCGGGGGGATACATCTCCCCTCTTTTTCCACCCCACCCGTCGAACAGAAAAAAAACGGAAATTGGAATTCTTAAGTGCAGTGTCAACTCACCAAAGTGGATCCCTTTCGATGGTTTTATTGATTTTTTCCTAAGGATTTATTCACTTTAAGCAGAGCTACTAAATGAAAAAAGGGTAAAAAAATATATATTCTATTTAAATATTTAATTTTGGCAGCCGTTTGTATGAAATTTAAATTTGGGGAGAAAAGGTTTAAGATTCGAGTGAAATTATTGTTTAGGCTAGTTTAGGGCCTTTTCACTGATTTAAATGCGTTCAAACACTTTTTCAGTGCTGGAAGTCAACTATTGCCTTGATATCCTTTATCCTTTCTGTTGTGACTCAGTGATTTGATAACCACTAAAGAATAAAGATGATCAGATTTTGATCTCCAGTCTTGTTAGTACCACAATAGCCGGTTTTAGACCCATGAAAATATAGCACTTAGACCCATATTCGCTCAAGGCACCCGTCTTTTCATTTACCCTCAAAGCGCTGATGGTTCAGACCACATAACCGTGACCATATTGCCCAATAACAACAAAAATTGCATCGACCTTCCTCCTATCTCACCAGAGATAAGTCGGTAAAGATAATCTAACGGCTGACTCACTCTCAACATCCTAGAGGTAACTTTAACGGAGGATCTGTGATGGAATGATCACATATTCCATATCGTCAAAAAAGCCTCCCAAAGCCTAGGATTTTTCAAGAGATAAAAGTTCCTGCTCTAGCCAGCCGCCCTGGCTGCGATCTACAAATCCTCCGTAGACCCCTTAAGCCACAGCAGGTAGGGATTGCAAATTTTGACGAAAGGAAAACAATCGGAATTCGAAATTCAAATTTTAAAAACTTCGGAATTCGATCGAATTCCGAATTTTTTTTTATATTTTTTAGACAGAAACAAATAATAACAAACGTAATTAAAATAAAATGATTGCACAAAAATTCAATTAGCACAAAAATAAAAATATTAAAAATGCGTATACATTATAAAGAAAAAAATATTAAATTAAATTATTGATTTGTATTTTTAAAATAGGTTTTAAAGAAGCAGAGGTCACTTAAAGCCACATCTCCTAAGCTCGATCGAATTTTTGTCCAGTAGTTACCAGCAACTGAAGAGGCTCGTTCAGACTGCACGTTCGTTAAAAATGAGTATATAGACTCTAAAAAAAATTCCCGCACGTCATTCTCTTCAAAGAATTTCATTTCTGATTTAATTTTTGAAATTAAGCTCCGGTTTGTAGGTTGTTTAGTTGAGCCGGATGGTACCTATATTGGACGATAAATTCAATTTAATTTTTTGTTCCAGCTTTTGCATTAATGATTGCACTTCATGGTAAGTTCGTTCTTCCAAAACCACTTCTTCTAGACCGTCAGATTCCGACTCGTCGGCTAGGTAAGTTTTCATATATGTGTCGAATATCAATCTTTGTGCAAAGTTTTCAATAACTTTAGATATTGTATTGAAGGTTTGCATCCTCTAGACAAAGGGCGTCAACAGGAAGCTTAACTGGGAGAAGTGTAGAAATAACGTTGTTACGTTCGCGGACGTGAATGCTATCATCATTGCGCTCCTTTAATCCCTCATGGGACATAGGGCGGAAACAGTTGCCCTCCAGCGGACTCTGTTTTGCGCGACAGCTCTCAGCTCCGACCAATATCTCCCAGTTGTTGCGGCTTCTGCTAGTAGGGTTCTCCTTCACGTTGTTCTAGGTCGTCCTACTCGACGGGATCCTTGCGGATTCCAGTCAAGGGCCTGTTTGGCTAGATTTTCGTTTTCGCGTCGCAAGGTGTGGCCTACCCAATTCCATTTCCTTCGCCTGATTTGGTCGTCTATCCTTTCTTGGCCGGCACGGCGCCATAGTTCTTCGTTTGAAATTCTATCTTGCCAGCGGATTTTTAGGATACGACGAAGGCATCTGTTGATGAAGACTTGTAGGCGCCCTGTGATGAATTTGGTGACTTTCCATGTTTCGCAACCGTACAAAAGTACTGCCTTCACGTTGGAGTTGAACAGCCGCAATTTGGTGTTACTTGAGATCTCCGTGAATGCTATAGCACTCATTTTTATAATGATGCAAAATGACATGAATGCTATAGCATTCAAATTTTAAAGCCAATTTTTATTCATTAAATTGTATACCACCTTAACTTTTTGTAATTAATAAACATTATAAATTAATGTACAACTAATTCATTAATATTCTTATACCTGCTAAATGAGTCTTGATGTATACAATATGTATAGTCTAATCAGATTTCTAGTAGTACATGTAGTCTCAAAAAAATTGTCTCTCTATTTTTGCCGCTCACTGAAATTTTAACTGTCCGCGAACGTGTATCAATACAATTTCAGCTTCTGAAATAACAATGTCAGATCCGCTGTCAATCAGTGCTTTTCGAACATAGTTTTTGAGTTGGTTAAATCTTTCAAGCATTTGGAGTGTCCATGATAAGTTTTAATTCTTCTCCAAATCCTTGTTTCGCGTACATTTGAAGAATTCGATGTTCTCGAAAAACGAAACATCTTTACAATCGTACGAATTTTTCTGAACAAAATCCAAATTATTCGGTCTGAATATGCTCTAACTCAGAGCTAGATTATCAATTTGTTAGATCAAGCCAACATCGTCATTGTCAATGCATTCCTCGTCCTCTGATTCCTCAAAGAGCCCAATTTGTTGGATAAGTAGCCGAATGTGTACTGCACACTAGATTTCACTTTTGACAATGTTTCAGTGTCGTTGGGAGAGGAAGCACTTGGCGATTATTGGACCTTTCAATAGGATAGTGCACCTATCCATAAAGAAAGATCTACTATGAAGTGGTTTGAGGAGCAAAAGTATCCCGTTTTGGATAGACTGGCACACTCTACGGGTCTAAATACGGTAGAAGATTTATGGAGAATTGTAGTCAGAAAGGTGCATGCTCATGGAAAGCGGTTTGAAAATATAGAATCGCTCAAAATAACCATTTAACATGCTTGGAGTTCAATGCCGAAGGAAATGCTACATACACTAGAGGCGAGCATTAGAAAAAGAATTTTTCCAGTAATTAAAACAATGGAGGATCGACCAAATACTAAATAAAGTTAATTTATAAAAATAAGAACACTTTTTTCTTTATATTTTCTTACTGAAATTAATTCAATTTCGTACTAAAAGTACTTCAAATTTAAATGTTTTTATATCCGGTACGAATTTTACCGTTATTAGAAGAGCTAGCGATATAATTTTTTTGCCACTTATTCGCAATCCCTAGAAATTCATGTTTCTACAACAAAATGGGGCTGAGGAAAACGCTCTTAAGCACAGAAGTTTTGGGTGAACTTAAATCAATTCCGGGCACTGTATATACAGAAATAAAAACATAATAAGACGAGAGAAAACGGAAAAGTATATTTTATTAATTCGGAATTCGCTATGAAATTTTCGGAATTCGAAATTATATTTTTGAGAATGATGAGAACGAATTTCGGAATTCTCGAATTTCGAATTTCACATATGCAATCCCTAAAGCAGGAATGTAGCAGCTCTCTCTATACTTTATCGCTATTACCACAGCGGCTGCTCCAATTGAGGCCCTCCTGCCCGCTCGCCAATATTTTTCCCGTAACACAAGACTAGCCCACTCGGCTTACCCTAGGACCATCCCCTCGGAAGCCCACCAAAGACGAAAACCTGCCTGGTGTCTCTCGTCCTCGGTTGAGGCTAATTCACCGACCCTCGAAAAATATTTGGAATTCGGATCAGATTCCCGTCGAAGACAGAGCGAAGTTCAATTAAAAATTCGATCCCTAGCTCGAGCTCGAAAGCTCACTCAGCGGTAAGTTCATCTAAGGAACGAACCATCTCAGCTACCTGACAAGCACTTTGAGGGGGCCCAGTGGGGCCCCTCTGAGGCTAACTCCTCTAAGGTCCGATGTGTAGAGCCCTATGGGGACCATAAGGGGCATCGTAACACCTTGCCTCATTAGGAATACCCCATGTGTTTCCCATGAGGAGAATTCATTGCTACCCGATCCCAAGTGGAAAAAAAGGGCTGAGGAATTTGAAAATTTCAGCGTGGATATGTGAGTAATAATTAGTTGTAGCAGTGTCGAAAGCTTTATATTTTTACACGCGAGCGTTTGTCAAGCGGTGCCCCGACTGACTACTAATCACTTCCAATGCTGCTTGACCTCCGTAATCGAACAACAACCGGTCTGTTGAGGTTGTAAAATAAACATGATTGCCTGAAATGTGAAGGAAGCAACAATAAAAACTAAAGCTTTGTATGAGTAAAACCAAAGTTTACTATAAAGTTTTTTAAAGAGCTCTCTGAATACGTAATGCAGATGTTGATATTGCCCACTTTCGATATCCGATATTTTTTTTGTGTGGAGCATAATGAGGGTTCTAAAGGGAAAGCCCTCTTTCGCGAAGCCCTTATACCTATGTCACCTAGGGTCACCTAGAGAATTTAGGACCCATTCCCTGCATGAGGCATCACTTACTTGATTTATGCTCCTTTATTCCCTCATTGGACATAGGGCGGAAACAGTTGCCCTCCAGCGGACTCTGTTTTGCTTGACAGCTCTCACCAGAACAACGTGGACTACAAGCCCATTTGCATGAGGCATGCCATCTTTAAATGTTAATCGGATAAAGCCGGCTTTACACGATGCTATGAACACGAACTACGAGCGTCCAATGTCAAGTGTCCAATGCTCATATTTGAACACGTTCGGGCTGATGTCGGTATTGACTCAATTGTTGGAAGCCAACATTCGAGTGACACGTTCGCCGCATCGTTAAACAAGTTAAACCAAATTCTCCAACGTGAAAGCTCATCCAAGATATGCCGAAGTTCAACAGAGGCGGCTCACTCAAGACCACATACAACCACACCTCTTCTTATATAGGCCTACAGTGTTTGGTTTAATGTTAGAAGCCTGCTTGCAAAGATCAGTTCTCTCGCTTCTGGATTGACATTGAGCCCCACCCTAGTGCCACCTAGTGGAGCGATGTAGAACTGAGCTACATAGACGGATTCAGTAGGTATCTCTACGGAGCTCGGAGGACGAAATGGTTTGCTGACAAATAAGCGGGATCAAAAACAAGTTTACCACCTGTTGCTAGCCACCAGCTCCAACGCACTGGAGACCTGTGCTATCTCTGGGATGACTTGACCGATTTACAACAAAAAAAGAATAATGGGCTTCCTCATCAGACCCGGGCGAGATATAGCCAGAATTACTGTAATCATCACCGAACATTAGGCCTTCAGGGGACCACGCTGCCAATCTAGGTACTCCTCATCTGTTGCCGTAGTTTTTATGAGATGAACAAAAGGAAAACTCTTTTCATGTTTTCTGTAAACGCCCGGCTATATCTAAAGCAAGGCAACGCAAACTAGCCAGTTATGTTCTGGAAGACTAAGAAGATTTCCAGACTAGAGGTCAGATCACTAATAAGCTTCCTAAACTATACAGTTTGGCTTTAGATATCCGTCACAGTCGAACCAACTTTACGTTTAGGTTTACAAGAGCTTGTGGCATCAAAACCGCCCCACAAATCGCCTAAACTAACCCATCCCAGCACCAGCTTGAGGTCTCGACAAGTGCTTGCTGCATACATATTTGTCTAATCATCCAATATCTGTACCTAGGTACGAAAAGTGCTGTTTTGCCTAGTTTTTTTCGACCTTCAAAAGCGAACAACGAAAATATTGGCAAAATCAATAAGTTGGTGCTCAACAAACGTGGTAAGAGTCGCAGAGCCGTAAACGTCAACAAGGATAATTCTAAAAAAACGGTATAAAACCCTCTTCCATATAAAAGTCATGCTGACAGTTTTTTGGTTAGCGTTAGTGTGGTGCGCTGTGATGAATTCCTCCCAAAAGTACAATCGATGAACATGGTAAATACCGCATCCGAATAGGAGTGAGAGTAGAAAGAATACGACCTTAAATGTAAACAAAGCATAAATTACAACGCACCTTTCTTGCAACCCTGCATCATCACCTTAACCTCCTTCATCTCACAATACCAGAAATGTCAGATGCTCTCTCTCCCTGTATCATTATCATTATTCCACTAATTTTCACACCATTTGCTGCGACCCAATCACTTATTTAGCACATTGTGCCAAAACCCAAAACCATAATAAATTATTATCCAACCAACCCCTGCCCCTGCCGCCTTTCACCGATCGTAAAAAAATCGATATAAAATTTCCCTTTGAGCATTTTAATCGGCACCCATTGATCACGGCTACACGTCGTCGGTCGAAACGAGCCACATCTAAACATGATTACATCCTACTTAAGATTTTTCCCTCGTCCACACACCAACACCAAAAAAATCGAGAAATTCGATAATTTACGACTTTGCATTAGGATAATCACCGAGAAAAGTCCGCGCAGACAAAACGAGGAATTTTAAGAAGTTTCGATTTCCTTCCCACCCTCAACCCGAGCGCTTTTTTCTTTTTTCGAAAATGTTTGTATCTGTCCGTTCGTCGGTGGATTTATATCTTTTTGGGAAGTTGCTCTCCCCTTTTGCCCCCCCCCCTCTCGTTCTATCGTTAATTACTTTCTCGATAAAAATTACTTGGAGCCCAGCAAGTAATTGGATAATTGGTGGCGAGTGGTTTCCTAACGTCAATTTTGTTCACTTCCTTCAATTTAAGAGATCAGACGGAAATTAATGCAGTCGCTGGGAACTTCTTTTTTATCAAAGTCACTATCCACGCCCTTTTTCGTGGCAGATGGAGTAATTTTTTTATGTCATAGAGGAATCGTTAAGATTTTATGTACTTCTAAATCTCCACGTTGATGCAAGAGATACGACAAAGGAAATTGCAATTGCATTCATTCCAGCTCCCCTAGGCGTGTTTGCCTCCTTATGAATTTCGGGGGCCCTCGGCAGCCAAGGCCTTTCGTAAACCACCACCAGATTTTGCATAAAGGCACAAACAGGTTGGTGCGGAGAAATTGAAATATAGGAAATTCTCTCGCAGGGCACCGCCGCCACGACCTCCGCGCCAATATGTTTGTGTCTTTAGTCGTTTGTTGCGATTTACCTGTGACGAAACCTGCGGCTCTTAAAAGCAACACAATTACTGAGAGCGGGTTCTGTAATTTCAGTTTCTACCTGGCAGTATCTACAACGTGCGTTTTAAGTTTCAGTCCGATTTTGTTTGGCCGCCATTTTAGTTTGGCTGTTATTTGTCAGTTCATACTTGACAGTTGTGGTTTCTTCTTCTTATTTTTTGGTTGGCGTATTGTCCTACATCACTATACAGTTTGCGAAGTGCCTTGTCGCTTAGACTAGACTGTTCGATCAGGGCCTCGTTAAACAGCCTAGACTGCCACCACCATCCCGGTCAATTACGCCTTCGTGGGTTTCTAATCGTAGTCTGTAGGGATCCTTTGTCGGCTTTTTAGCAGGATTCACTTGTTTCAGGAGCCATAACACTCCATCAAGACTGTCTCTCGCTAGTCCTGACTCACCCGGCTGCTAAAAAAATGAACTCCTACTACATCCAAAAGTGCAAACACGAGGCTCACTGCCTCCTCCACATGCATCCACCAGACTACCCTTAACCTTTCATATTCTTTGCCTATCTTCAGGTCAAGCTTACTACTAGACATTGCACCATGAGTTGAACGACATGACGGACTAGTGGTGCAAAGGGTGATTCCTGCGCTTGACCATGCCACATAAAAAACCCCCCGACACCGGTGCACCAACACTGACGTCTCGGTGGCGCAAAAGCTCACCAAACAGTTTCTTGTCCCGGGTAAGGCTAAAGCTCATAACCGATGTCGTCACTGCATTCGCAGCCCCATAGCTATATTACTCCCGATCTTATTAACTCATTCCTTTCGGGGCAGGTTGCGGTGGTTGTTACGAGGAGGTTTAATTGCACGTTCATCCAGGTCCGTGGAAGCATCGGTGTATCTTGCCAGGTCCAAAAAAGAGGAGGTAGAGGGCCCTCATCGTCGTGGGCTAATAAAAAGAGTCTATCCTGAGTTTCTTCTGTTTTAACTCTAGGCGGACCACAGTAAGGTCTGCGTCACTGAATTTAGGGAGAAAAAAGGAGCCTATGTCACTTCTGATCAGAATACCTGTTCTGGGTCTTCCCTTTACAGTGGTGCAGGTTAATCTGAATCACCTGCACCATTTTTCGTGGGTGTTAATTTAACACGACAGTCACCCCACTTCTTCGTCGCTGGAGATGACCTTGTTGTCGGAATTGAAGTGTTGGTGTTCCGTATACAGGTTACCGACGAGGGCTCTGCCCGACTCGGAGTCTGTCGATGCATCAACTTCGATCTGGACTGCGCTTTCGCCATCCGTTTCCTCCATGTTTCCCGAGTCGTCGATCTGACATCAAGGCATGACGGAGAGGTCCCGGGTTGTCCCTCAGAACCTCCATAGCCGCTTCAGCGCCGCCATCGCCATCGCCTATAAGCACAATAATCAAGAAAACGATTTCCTGTTTCCGTGGTTGTATTGGATAGGAGCGGGTGGGGTACAAGGAGTTGGCGTTGGAAGTATCTTCGTAACTAGAGTTTACTGTCCGATCGTCTAAATAGAATTGCCAACAGTGTCGATCGGCCTTGTGTTCCACCTAAAAGGAGTCCTTTAATCTTAGTGGTTACATGTAACATTTAAAACTAGCAACTATAAAAGTCATAGGCTATTTTATATTTAGATCAATGATACCACAGCCGCGGCCACAATTGCATAGTTTCAACAAGAAACGCATCAGTTTTTCAGCAATAATCAAACCCGGCATTTTTTAACACACCTGAACTCAAATTTTCAAACCCCCCTAAAACGATCAAACGATATTACACCTAACATTATTTAGGTCTACTGTAACAAAATACCCAAACACACTTGATTGATCTTCTCAGCTCCTGAAACAGTTGCCACCACCATCCACTGCACTCCATCGCATGACTACCCTCAACAGAACAGTACCAGCTCAAAAATTTAATATCAATAAAAAACCACTATAATTTATTAACCTGTCGTCTCCTAATGGCACGGCGTAATTCAAGGCGAGTGACTCGTAACGTGATTGAAAATGGTTCGAAAAAGTGTTTTCCATCATCGTAATCAAAACTGCCAAAACCGAACGACATTCGCACCAGAATTTTCCTTGGAAATTACAAAATTTTACGACTTTGAGTGAAACTTTTCACCAGCATATTTTCACCACCGCCCACGGATGACTCGCTCTGGCGTTCATTACCCTTTATTAATCGATAAACAGCCAATAAATGTCCGTGGAATATGAATCGGTGTAGGTGGGGGGTCTACCTTTGATAGGTTCTCTTTTAAACAAGTTTTCAACAATTTTAATTACTAGAATTTGATGAAGTTTTGTTGCGGTTGTATTAATAAAAAGTCTTATCAGATCCTATCATGCTCCTTGAAGACACTCGACTCTGAGTAAGCATGAAGTCATTTGCCATGTGAAGAGGGAAGAAGTCAATTACGGCGGGCGGCTATTGTTGAAATCGTATTTATTTGCGAATCAGTTCTTATCTTTAAAACGCGCCACCTACAAAGGCCTGCGTAGATAAACAGAGGAGATAAGAGATAAGATTCTACACCCATGCAATCAACGATTATCCACAATTGTGTTTTCCTCAGAATTCGTGGCTCTGATTCTTAACCCAGTTCTTACTCAGCAGGTGAATTTCTTAAGGCTGAGTCAGATTTGGGGTATTTACGATATTTATCCAAAGATTAGATAAAAATTTCGGAAGAAAGTATAAAGGCGTTTTGTTTGGGTAGTCTTTCCTTTGTACGAACTTAGTTCGGTGGATTGTGTGAACAATATCTGTGCTGTATACGACAACATCGTTGGCTATGTAGTTAGTCCTAATTCGTAATAGACTCGCTACAATTGCAAAAGGACATTTATGGAAACACTGACGCTATATACGACATACGACAAAGTTTTAGAAATAAACAAGACCACCTAATTGCCTTGCATAGAATCGGTGCGAAACAAACTTAGAAAGTTTTGGTATGACCTTAGGAAAAATAAGCCAAAAAACCTAAAATTTCGTAACATAGAACACACGCCATCGAAAAAGAATAAAAATAGCTCACGAAGAGAAGAAAAAAAGGTTCGCATACGTAAACTAAGCCGATAAGGAATCACCCTTCCTACTGACAGTTCGTCCTATCATAGCAAGTTCTAGTACACAGCTCTAGAGATCAAACAAGTTTAAGATTGCGATGCGTGGGCCCGATTGCGGTTCGGACCATTATGGTGTTCGAGCGAAATAACAGATGCGATTACAAAGAGCGAAAAAAAAAACGGCGCTACACCAGCCAAGAAGAATTGGTCGTGCCTACAGAACCCGGCCATCGGGCGAGAGTTTTAAATGGCATTATCCAACAGGTACGATATCGGGTGTGCAATGAAGTTGTATCCACCCAAAAAAACAGACGCTGCCATGGATCTTGGACAGTCTGGACCTCGTCGATCAGCGGGGACGAATGAAACCCGTCGATTTTGAGAAATACCCCGACGATTTAACAAAGAAATTCGACATAAAATGAAATCGGAACGAGAAGCGTACTGGAATAACTTTGTGGCCGACATAAGCGGCGTCGAGGCACGAGTACTGGACGCTGTACCAGCCGATCCGGCGGTTATTATTAACTGACAAAAATCTTTATGTCTGGCAGTTCGTGCCTGAAGATCTGGACTTCTATTCAGTCCTAAAGCCTCAGTCTCGCTTCGTTTTACTTTCAACTCCTCCTCCTCCCTCCCTACCTTTTCTTCGTATCGTGACTTCAATAATATCAATCTTACTCGCCTTTCTGAAGCTTCTTCGACTATACCTTGGGCTGATATCTATAATACAACCTGCGTTGAAACCAAAGTTGATCTGTTTAATTCCTTCACTCAGTCTCTATTTAATCAATGTGTCCCTTTAGTTACAAGAAGACGTTGTAAATCTCCTACTTGCCCCTGGTTTTCTTACGAAATCCGCAACTTGATTGTTGAACGTGAGTTCTTGTATAGGCGCTACCGCAGAACGAGGATCCCGAGTTACCTTCGTGGTTACAAAAATCTTCGTAACTTAATCAATAGCAAAGTCAAATCGGCCAAGCGTGATTTTTACTCCCGTAAACTTGATCCTGCTCTGTCCTCTAAGCAACTCTGGTCTAATCTCCGTTCTCTAGGCATTCATTCCTCTGAGTTTAACTCTTATGATGTATATGTAAACTCACTCAATGCATCTTTCATTCAATCCCCTCCCAATTCCACACTGTCTTCCATTCCCTGTTCCTCTTTCTCCAATGCTCCATGTTTTGATGGCTTTAATTTTCGTTGTGTTGACTCACTTGAAGTACTTGAAATATTGCTTTCCATTTCGTCCAACAGCGTTGGCTATGATGGAATTTCTCCTCGCTTTCTTAAGATTCTTTCCCCTTTAAGTAATTGTTGAAACCATCACGCATATTCTTAATTATTGCTTGACAACCTCCCAAGTCCCTTTACTTTGGAAAAAAGCCATAGGTTAGGTTAGGTTGAAATGGCTGCCCCCACCAGGGAGCCCACTTAGGCACGCCATTGGGCCCATTGTGATGCCATTCTGGTATTGGGACATAGTTCAGGCCATTTCAAGCCATTTCGAGCTTTTAATAAAGCGACAGAGTCTAGAGACACCAATATTTTGCAGCTCGCTCAATCCGTCAAGGAAAGGTGAGCCAAGTAGAGTCCCTCTTTTCCTTGCTAGGGCGGGACATGTACAGAGAAGATGGGAGACAGTTTCTTCCTCTTCTTCATTACCACAACTTCTACATAAGTCGTTGTGGGGGAGTCCTAATCTTTCGGCGTGTGGGCCGAAGGGACAGTGACCAGTCAGCACCCTTACCACGTGGCTTATCTCCTTTTTGTTCAACTGAACCAGAGATTTTGAACGCTTTGCGTCCAAAGTTGGCCACATTGCATGAAGAGTGCGACAAACCGTTGCTGTGGTCCATCTCAGCCCGGCTCGAGCTAAGCTGATTTTTCTCACAGCTAGTTTATAGGTGGCTAAGGGCATTCCCATTCGGGTTAAGTGGGGTGTCCTTTCCACTTCGGTTCCCTGTCTAGCAAGCTCATCTGCCCTACAGTTTCCCCTAATCCCACTGTGTCCAGGAACCCAACACAGTGGTATATCAAACTGAGTGGCAGTCTCACACAGAGACCTGCGGCAGTTCAGAAGAGTCGTGGATGTTGTGACGACAGAATTAAGAGCCTTGAGGGCCGCCTGGCTATCCGATAGAATACATATATTCTTATGAGATATATTATTTATCTTCAGCCATTCGAGAGCCTCCCAGATCGCAGTGACTTCCGCTTGGAAGACGCTGCAGTGATCGGGTAGACGAAGAGAGGTATTTATATTTAATGCCTCGGAAAAGATACCAGAGCCTACATTATTCCCAATTTTTGAGCCATCTGTGAAAATACATAATGACCCAGTTGGGATAACACCATCTGTCCAGTCATCTCTGGCCGGAATGATGGTATTGAAACCTTTCTCCAAGGTCCACGTAGGTGTAGTATAATCTAGGTTGTTCGCAGTGATGGCGAATTTCCTAAGGATGGATGAATGGCCATATGAGTATGGAGTCCATCCAAGAGAAGCCTTTGTCCTGGCAGCCGTCCAGGCTGCCATTTGCTCGGCGTGTATATCCAAAGGGGTAAGATGCAATAAGACATCCAGCGCAGCTGTAGGGGTGCTTCTCATTGCACCACTGATACTCAGCTCAGCTGTTCTTTGGACCCTTTCCAGTATCTTGCGATACGTAATCTTCTGTAATGCAGTCCACCATACCGATATGCCATGCATAAGTATAGGTCTGATTACGGCTGTATAGAGCCAGTGGACGATGCGGGGTTTAAGGCCCCAGTTGACTCCGATCGTTTTCTGGCATAGGAAGAGAGCTGTTTTGGCCTTATTTGCTCTTTCTATAAGATTCGGTCTCCACGTTAGTTTCCTATCGAGTATGAGACCTAGAAATTTCGCATCCTCCTTTATATGCAGTGTTTCATTACAGAGTCTTAAAGGAGGAAAATTGGGAAGTCTATGCTTCTTTGTAAAGAGCACTACTTCAGTCTTGGTTGGGTTGACGCCTAGACCCTTTGTAGTGGCCCAATGAGAAAGAGTATTCAATGCTTGTTGCATTATATCTCTTATTGTTGAGATGTACTTGCCGGTCACCACCAGCACAATATCATCAGCATAGGCCACCGTGGTGCACCCAGACTCCTTTAGAGTTATCAATACTTCATTGACTGTCATATTCCAAAGGAGCGGCGATAAGACCCCACCTTGTGGTGTGCCTCTTTTAACCCGTCTGACTTCTTCCGAAAGCCCCAGGCTAGACTTTATGACCCTGCACCCTAGCAACTGATCAATAAAGGACCTGGAGCACCCATCAACATTCAGACGCTGGAGTGCCCTCGTGACCGCAGAGGGTTCAACATTGTTGAAAGCACCTTCAATATCTAGGAAAGCAGCTAACGTGAATTCCTTGAATTCAAGGGATCTTTCAATGACCGCTACCAAAGAGTGGAGAGCAGTGTCTACTGATTTACCTTTCGTGTAGGCATGCTGCGAGGGAGAAAGCAGTTTTTTATCAATGCTTTGCTTAACATGGATCTCCACAAGTCTTTCTAGTATCTTGAGGAGAAAGGATGTGAGACATATAGGTCTCAAGTCTTTCGGATTGTGGTAGGAGATTTTACCCGCTTTCGGAATGAAAGCTACCTTCGCTACTCTCCAGGATGTTGGAATGTAGCTTAGGCTAAGGGAGCTCCTATAGATGGCTGCGAGCCAATTCAGAATTAGGTCACTGACTTTCTGAATTTCAATGGGATAAATTCCATCTGGTCCCGGTGTTTTATAAGGCATGAAGCCTTCTATGGACCACAGGAGTAAATCTCTGTTTATCAATCTGTCAATGGTGCCTAAATTATGTGTGCTAGCTGGGCCCTCAAAACCTGTTTCTGCAGATGCAGCAAGAGATGTTGAGCCAGGAAAGTGAGTATCGAGTAGGAGTTTCAGTGACTCCTGACTACTTGTGGTCCATGTACCGTCTGCTTGTTGCAGCATTTCTTGGCACATTGGGCTTTTCGAGAGAACTTTTCTCATTCTTGCGGCATCTGAAAAACCTTCTATTGTCGCACAAAAGGTTTTCCAGGATTCCCTTTTTGAGTTTCGCAGTTCGTATTTGAACTCCCTGAGACGACTTTTGTAGTTGTCCCAGTCCGAAGCCAAATTAGACCATTTGGCCTTATTGAAGGCCTTTCTGCTTTCAGACCTTAGTTTGAGAAGTCTGCTGTTCCACCAAGGGGGTTTGGTTTTACCCCCATATTTCCTAATGGGACAGGCTGCTTCTAATGCGTTATTCAGGAGGTTACTGAGATTTGTCACTTGATGTTCGAGATCTTCAGCATTCCAAGGGTGGGTGGGAACATCCTCAGGGAGGGATCTTTCCACTACTTGTCTGTATATGACCCAGTCTGTGTTCCGGACATTCCTGTAACCAGGGGCCTTCTTCACAGTTGGGTACATATTGATATTAAAAAGGATGACTCTGTGGTCAGAAAAAGAGTGTTCACTGGATACTCTCCAGTTTTCCACACGGTTGAGCAGATCTGGGGAAACAAAAGTAATATCCAAGACTTCTTGTCTTACCCTTGTGATGAACGTGGGTTCATTTCCCCTATTGCATAGCAAGAGATTGTGTTGTAGTAATAAATCAAAAAGCAACTCACCTCTTATATTTGTATCAGAGCTGCCCCAAACGGTGTTGTGAGCATTCGCATCACATCCAACGATGAGGCTGGCTCCACGACTAGCCGCTTCTTTTGCGGCAACAAAGAGACTGGAGTTGTCCAAATTTCCCTCATATGGTAGGTAGACAGATCCAATCCACGTAGGCCTACCGCCTTTCCTGTTGTCCAAGCAGGCCAGTACATTATCAGCATTGCTAAATTTAGACAACATAAAAGCGTTAAGGTCATTTTTAACAATTAAACAGGTTCTTGGCTTACCTCCCCCATTTCTGGGATACAGCAACCTGTATTTAGGAGTCCTGATTCCGCATACAAGGCCCCGGACGATCCAAGGCTCTTGTACCAGGACGACATCTATATCGGCCTTAGAAAGGCGTAAGCATAGGCTGGCGGATGCAGCCTTGCTGTGATGGAGATTAATCTGCGCTACTCTCAACATCGTGGTTGGGAGTAGTGGAATCAGTCTCGATCACCGTAATATCAGCCTCGTCCTCTTCCGGTGTGAGAGTAATATCATCATCTCCCACCGAAAGAAGTTGGGCAAAGTCACCCAGTTCATCCTCCGTCCTTGACGGCGAAGGAACTGAGAAGTTGGAATCCTCAGAGGATAAGAGAGGGTCGTTTGAACCCAGGGTTGGTAGGTGAGTATCCTCAGGCACCTTAGGATCAGCTACTCCTGTTCCTGTGTCATCCGCAATACTAGGTACATTGGGTTCAGCTACTTGCGTACCTGTGTCACCCGCAGTGCCAGGCACGTTGGAATCAGAAACATCCGTACCTGTGTCACCCGCAGTGCCTGAGGGCTCACCATCTGGAGCCACAGGTGGAGCAGTTCCACTCTGGGGCAAAGAATCTTTTTTGTAAAGCCTCAGGGTGATTGAAGAAAACCCATAGCTTATGACGCATTCAGATTTCGCCAAAGGTCCCAGCGACTCCTCGCTAATTACTAATGTAACCGCTCGGCCGTCGCCTTTAGGGTCCTCCAGTTTCGTAATCCTCCACGAAGACGTCTGTAGCTGTGGGTTACTCAACCGAATGATATCCAGAATAGCCTGAGGCTCGGCTGGTTCTGCTGGGATCCAGGAACGCGCTCTTGGCCGATTCGGGATTTCCTCCCTCCTAACAACCTTGAGTTTGGCGCCTGGCCATGCTTCCCCAATTCTGGATATTGCTATTTTGTAGAGATCGACAGATCTCTGATCGGCACAAGCGATGAGCTTCACGCGGCCCTGAAACCATCCGCTATCGCGACAGTGAGGAGCAGTGCCAGGATGCTCCTGAAGTATTGGGAGGAAAATCGTCGCGAGCCTGACCTCAAGTTTCCTCCATTTATCAGGCAGAATGGTGCCATCTGGATCGTTTTCGTCGATGACGGCGATAACGATCTGACCTTCCAGCACTTGGCTGTAGGTTTTAGTAGTAGCAGGAAGTATGGAAGTGTTCCTGCTACGTTTAGCCTCAGGGTGATTAGGTTCCTCTAGGGACCTCTGACGCTTTGGGGCTGGGTTGCCAGTTTGCGAAGTTTGCTCGCCGGCGACCCGCGTCGCCCACCTTATCGAAGCTTGCTGCTTCTCGGTGAGTCCACCCTCCGCAACTCCCTTGTATCGGGCAAGGATTCTCTGGGCGTTGCGTAGCTCTTGGTAGTACACCCTTGATGGAGCACCTTTAGAGCCAGGCATTTTAGTTTTTTTAGCCTCCTTAGAGGCACCAGGAGATTGCACGAGTGCAGTTGAAGGGCCTGCTTCTGTTGAAGCAGTTGGCTTGGAGGGAATGGGGAGCTCCGGATTAGAGTCTAAAGCTCCTTTTTCCCTTTTACTCACCTTACTGCCCTTGCAGGCAGTAGGTTTAGTTTTGTTGGGAGCCCCCGAACTGGAGGCGATTGGTTTTTTAGGGTTTTTATTTTCCATCAAAGTCCCACGAGTAGTGCGGAAAGAGGGGTCCATCCTGCCAGAGCCGCTTACCAGGATAAGGCACTTGTACTCTCCGACCTTGCCCGGGCATCGGAGGGAACCGTTCGCGACCAGCACTCTTTAACCACTGGCTGGCCATGCAGCCATCGGCACGGTAAACACCTTAGCTTAGAAGTGGGGAAATAGGAAGAGGGAAGGAGAAGGAGAGAGAGAAAAGGTGAGGGTAAGTGGATGTACCTAGCTTAGTCTGGCCTCTTCGCAATTAGCCTGTTCGGCATGGGTGTCCCTACCGGTGGCTTGCTGGTTACCAGCTAGCCACCGCCGACATAGCCTAACGCTACTACGAGACTCGCAAGCCCCACCACCGCGGCAAGGTGCCATAGTGACTCCCATACCCAAAAGCCCTCGCCTGCTGATTTGTCTGATTTTCGCCCTATTAGTATTCTTCCTTTTCTAGCTAAAGTCTTTGAGAAAATTGTATTTACTCAAGTTGGGCGTTATCTTGATTCTTATAATTTACTTTCTAATCTCCAATCGGGCTTCCGTAAATCCCATAGTTGCGAAACTGCTATACTGAAGGTAACGACTGATCTTCGTTCCGCCCTTGATCGAGGTGATGTTGCAGTACTAGTCCTTCTAGATTTCTCCAAAGCGTTTGACTCTGTGGTTCACTCGTATCTCCTTCATAAACTTAGTCAACGGTATCACTTCTCTTCTTCTTCTGTTCGCCTTTTCTCTTCTCTTCTCTCCAATACTTAGGTTCCAGTGTGTTCGGCATAATAATGTTACATCCTTTTTCCTTAGTGTACCTGCAGGTGTACCTCAGGGTTCGGTTCTTGGTCCTTTGTTTTTCTCTCTCTCTATATTAATGATCTTCCATCCTTTATCCGTCACTGCTCTTTTCATCTCTATGCCGATGACCTCCAGCTATATATTTCGTGTCCCCCTCATCAGATTGAGCTCTGTGTCTCTGAACTCAATAGTACCCTGTCTCAAATTAATGTGTGGAGTTCTAGTAATTTCCTTAAACTAAATCCAATTAAATCGCAAGTACTTTTCCTTAGTCGTTGCTCGCTGTCCCTGGATGGTTTCCCGCCTGTTTTACTTGATAATGTTCCTCTCCCAATTGTTGAACGTGCCAAAAACCTGGGTATTGTTTTCAATTTCAGACTCTCCTGCTGCAGTCATGTCTCATTGATGCTCTCTAAAATCTATGGCACCCTTCGTAAATTGCGGCTACATGGCAGTCTGTTATCTTCGCCCATTCGAGCTAAACTCATCAAAACTCTTGTTGTTCCTCATTTTCTGTATGGCTCGTTGGTTTATATTTCCTTTGACTCCTCCTGCCGCCAGCGACTTAAAGTGGCATTTAATGACTGCATTAGGCTCATTTTTAATATAAGAAGGTCTGATCATGTGTCGGGTGTCCAAAATTCAATACTGATTTGTGACCTCTTTCAATTCCTTGGTCTCATGGCTCTACTTCTCTTGCATAAGGTCTTTTATTCCAAAAGTCCCTGCTACCTTGCTGACTTCCTCGTTCCTTTGCAATCCTTAAGATCCATCAAATTCCTGATTCCTGCTCACACTTCCCTATTTGGTAGTCGTTCCTTCTTTGTGTACACCCTTAGAATCTGGAATAATCTTCCAAATCACATTCAGAGAATGAGCTCAGCCACTGTATTCAAAAGACATGCATCTATTTTTCTATCTTCTTCTTCTCATTAGATTTCTTTATCTCTCTTTGCTTCACTGTATCTAATTCTTAATTTTCTTCTACTCTTATTCTTTCCTTAATTTTATTTTAATTTTCACTTTAATTTCAATTTTAATTTTAATTGTAATTTTTAAATCTAATTTGAAGTTTTTTTTTATTAATCCTCTCTGTTAATGTTACTTTGTATGTACTCTAAAAGATGTAAATCTTGTGCACTATCCGATAATAAATTATTATTATTATTATTTTCTTCATATCGAGTGCAATGTCGAACAGCAGCTCTAGTCGGGGAAGGAAACAACTGGCACAACCTACCGCGATATTTTTTAGTCCGCCTTGGGTGTAGGCGACTGACTTACTGTCGCGACTTTGACATCGGGACGTCGAGAAACAACTCGCTGGAGTGTAATGCCTTCTAAACCGAGTTGAATTTCATCAACCAACCGATGACATGCGCTTTTTTGGTGAAACGGGGAAGGACTAAAGAAGGCTATGACAGGAGGAATCAGTAATGAAAAGAGGGAAGAAGAAAGAAGGAAAGTTGGGAAAGTGGAAAGTGGGGCTGGCTGGGATTCGAACCTGGGATCTCTGGGATGGTAGCCAGGCGCCTTACTTCCTAGTCTTTAGTGGAGAAACGTGTTTTACTTTATTTAATCGAGTTTTCTCGCAATATTACACTGTTTCTTGAGGAGAAAAATAGCGCGATATTTTCCGAGGCCTCCTCTCCCTCCACCCCCTAAACGCCCCACGTAATTAATGGACGACCCCTAAGGGTCAAAAGAAGTTTTGATAGGCCCATGAACTATCTGACTGTCGCTTATTCCGATCTCCGCAGAACGCTTTCAATGAAATTTCTCTGTATTCAAAGGAAGTTCTTCACTGATGCCATTATAACTCCACTCGGTTTCGGTTCGGCTAACACCAAGCCCCTAATATAAGACCTATCTGAATCGCTTTTGGTGAGATAAAAGTGTGTTGATATTAATGACTTTTAGATTGAATTATGTTTCAGGCCAATTTTGCTTGGCCGCCATTTTGATTTCTCAGTCGTGGACAGTGGACGATAATATTTTATTACAGAGCATCTAACGCCACAAAAACACATGGATCTTTTATATTTTTCGACAGGTCCAAAATAAACCTCTGTGAATCTTCAGTATTGCCTTAAAGCTTTATTAAGAAAAACATCTGGGTCCGCTATTTTAAAGAGTGTCAAGATATAATTGTTGAAATGAAAAGAAATTGGTTAATCAATTGTCTCTTTCCACACAAACTGCTATTAATAAAACATTATTAAAAACCAAAGATTGAAAATTTCAAAGAACAAGTGCCGATTCTTCTATCTCGTTAGAATGGAAACAAATGCATATCTCACCTGAGAAATACTAATTACAGCCCACCACGAAGTTATGCATTATGCACACTCCACTGTGTCTGCAAATTTAGTAGTTCTTAACGGCAACATTTCTCCAACTCACAACACTCAATTCGACATTTCAATTCGCTTTTTTGACATTTGAACTTTTGCCCCGACCAAAAAAGAAGAAATGTACAATATTTGCCCTCGTAACAAGGTAGAAACAAGAACGAATTTTCCATTAAGCAAACAGCGTCCATCATACACACAATGATAAACGATCTGCAAATACTCGTAGCTGTGCGCCCAGCGCGATGTTCACCTTTTGCCACCTGTAACAGTTTTTACCTTCGCCTTTCACATACGAGTAGGTATATAACGGCGGCATCTGTAATCCCATTCACATAACAACTCGTATTTACTGTATATCGATTGCACGTGTTCAGTTTTCCCATAGGTCTGCCGATAGATAGGTGAGACCACGTTCCGAGGTGACAGGTATTTTTTGGAATTATCATTGTTTCACAATACTTCTCCCCCCCACTCTACTACTGGCACCATGTCTGCAGTCTGGCACACATTTTTGCATAATCTTTAAAACTATGATTTTTTCTCATATCCCCTCCCTTCCGACTTCTTGTTAACAGGTATTTTGTTTTATGCAAAAGGTAAACAGGAAATAGAGTGGATAGGGTTGAGGGCGAAACAAAATTGAAAAATTTTATTTAAAGCTACAAAAAAAAAACGCGAATTTTTTTTTCATACTCATCAAAATCAATATCTCAGGTGGATGTAGTACACATTAAAACATAGGGACTTCTTTTTACCTGCATGCACCTGCAGTGGGCGTGGTGTTCGCATCTGATAGTCCGATGTAAGGTGATAATTCTCTTTTTTTGGAATGTGGAATCTGCCTTTTGCATTTTTGTCTACACGCTTTAATTATTGGAGATTTTGTTGTTGTTGCATTTTGACCGGTAAACATAGGAAGAAGAGGCGAGGATCCCCGGCTATTGTAGACGTTACGGTGTAAACAATCAAAAGGTGTGTCGTAAAAAGGTGAAATTTTCTTTAGGGATTGCTTAAAATTTCGAATCTCATGAGAAAGTGAATTACTGAAATTGAAATTAAATTCTTTTCGTAAATATTTCTGTGGGTGAGATTTTTATCGGAAGTTTGGGGGATTGTAGCCTGTGGCGAAGCCAAGTGTGGGTTCTGAAGAGCTGTAATTGACGATATGTTGAAACGTATTCTGATGAGCTTAACACGCTGTTTTATGGTGTGTTATTATTACTCGAAAGGAGATGAGAAATTGGAAAGAGTAGAGTAAAAATTTAAGCTGATGATGCAGAAATGGTGCTGATTGATTGTAGTTTAGGGTGAAATCTTGAAAGTGATGCGAATGGAGAAGGGGGCGTCTATTAATTACGTGAGGAGTTTAGGAGGGGGGCTACGGGAAATATCACGAAATTTTTTCTCGCAAGAAGCAGGGCAATAATGGGAACTGTATTCTGGACATTTTCACAGAACAATGCACCTATGCCATAAATAAAGCTTGTTGGAAAAGAGCGCATAAAGAGGCTTCCAAACCCCCATGGAAGTCCCGCGACTTTGAAACACTCCGAAAAGAGTATAGATTGTAACCAACTAGATGCAGCAAAAGCGAAAACCTCCTGGGGCGGCTATAATTCGAATCTGAATAGATACAAAGAAGCAATAAGGAAGGCCCAACGCACCTCCTGGGCTACCATTTGCAGCAATATAGAGTCCAAATCGGAAGCTTCAAGGCTACGTAAAATACTAACTAAAGCGCGCCAATAATGCATAGTTACTTACTCAAAGAAAACCGCGATTGGACAAACTCAAGCGGAGGATCTTTGACACTACTCATGGACACTCACTTCCTGATTAGTACTAGGACTGAGACAATCATCGCGATAAACCCTCTAGCCTCACCAAAATTGGTCAAATATATCCTAAACAGAGCAAGAATCGAATGGTAAACACCTTTCACCAGGCCTTGATGGCATAGTGCAGGCATAACTTCAACGCACCCTCCCTCTAGTTGAAAACGGGTAAAAATGGTACCCAAGGCAGGAAAAGCCTGCCATGCAACTCCCAAAGACTTGAGGTCAATCAGCCTATCATCGTTTTTATTGAAGACTCTAGCAAGGCTAATTGAAATATATCTGGGGCAAATCATACGAACCTCGGTACTATCTAGCAAGCAGTACGCCTATACAAAGGGCATATCCACTCATTGGTATCAACCTGTCAAAGTCACTCGATGTCAAAAGTATACATTAGTAGCTTTCCTTAACATAGAGGGAGCGTTTAACAAAGTGTTTCCGGACGCCATTACCCTGGTCTTGGCGAAGCTGAGAAATCGGGGCTTCGCTGGTGTCTCTCATCCATTAAATGCTTACCGGCAGGATGACGAGTGCAAGCCTTGACGACTGCTCGTCCGCAAGGCCGTCAGCAGAGGTATCCCGCAAGGAGGAGTACTTTCCCCACTTCTATGGGTGGCGACTGTGAATCAGCTACTACGACGCATGAAGGCAGTGCGACATCACGTACAGGCGTACGAGGATTGCTATAATCATAAAAAGAAGTCCACTGAAGTCTTCCTCAAGTCCACTGGGATCTCATAGATGCGTTACTAACCCTCTCAAGCTAGATTGCCATGCTAGATTGGACTCTGCGTTAACCCAGTACAAAACGGAACTGGTCCTCTTCGCAAGGAGGTATAAAACACCTGTACGTATCTTTGGTTAGGCCTTTGCTTGACTACGCTTCCCAGGTATTGTCTCCTTACTACTCCTCCCATGTTAGTAAAATCGAATCGGTTCAAAGGAAGATCGTCCGGTTTGCACTCAGCCACCTCCCGTGGGATGACCCACTTGCTCTTCCGCCTTATGAGAACAGACTTAAACTGCTAAACTTAAGCTCTCTCCATAAGCGCCGTGAGGTCGCTGACGTTAGGTATATTCGTTCATCGACTGATGAATGACAAGGTGGACTCTGGTTTCTAAAGAAGCCGCGCGTCATTTAGAGTGAATAACTACAACCTGAGAGGTGAACATCTCTTGCACATTAATTCCTCTAACACCATTGTGGCATGTTCGAACCCGTTAATCGCATGCTTATAAATACTAACAGCAATAGGAGTGTGTTTAGCTTGCTACCTAGTGAAGTTGTCCTTAAAAAGACCCTTCTCAATGTGGCGTGACTCTCTGCGTGCCTCACTCCCCTTTTTAGTTTTGCATGCTTCTCTGTTTGATGTTTTTGATCTTTTATGTTTTTTAATATTTTATGTTTGCATGTCTCAGCTGAGCCACGATGGCAGTGGTAAATGTTTCTCAGCCCTGCTGAGAAGTGCACCTTTTAAGCTAGAAGGTTTAACTCGTATATTCGTAAAAAAAACCCCACTTTTAAAACTCCCCGGCTTAATAATGTCAGGTTCAAATTTAGCAACAGTGCCAAATATCGGAGTAGTTCTGGACAAGAAAATCCTCTGGAATGAAAATCCATAGGGAAGAAATGGGGCTTCTCCCCTAGCATCGTACGAAGGATCTATACAGCGATTGTTCGTCCAATACTCCTATACGAGGTCTTAGCATGGTGGCCAACCTTGAATTAGTACACTGTGCTAAACAAACTACAGAAAGTGCAAAGAAGTGCGGAGCTATGAATAACAGGCGCACTTCCACACCTACAAATGCCCTGATTGTTATGTTATACCTCCCTTTGAACCTTGTGAGAAGGGAAAATGCGACTATCGCAGTCTTTAGAATAAAGGAATCTAGATCTTGGATCGGAATCAGGAGAGGGCTGGACTTTGGCAACATTCCCACAGAAACCGGTTTTCGCATATCCCAGCTCACCTTTACGAAGAACTACGAGGTCCACATCCCTTCACGTCGTGAATGGAGTTATAGACCACATAGTAATCCAGATGACATGAACTTCTTCACTGATGGCTCAAGGTCGAGTGGGAGGAGGAG
This sequence comes from Thereva unica, assembly GCA_949987705.1. Taxonomy (NCBI): domain Eukaryota; kingdom Metazoa; phylum Arthropoda; class Insecta; order Diptera; family Therevidae; genus Thereva; species Thereva unica. The sequence continues at coordinate 48,926,940 of OX465281.1, read as the reverse complement.
TCTTCTCACCGGAGCTTGGGAATGAAGTCACTATCCAACTACCCGACCCCTGCAGTGTATAAGCGGAAGTTTTAGCCATACATGAGGCTGTTCTTCAACTCAATCAGCATGGCGACAAGAACAGAATTGTCTACATTTTCTCAGATAGTCAGGCGGCTCTGAAGGCCCTGCACTCTTACACTATCAACTCCAGAACTATCTCTGAATGGCGCAGATGTCTTAATGAGATGGCTCCGCAGTTCAGGACCCTCTTCATATGGGAAAAGGGAAACTGTAAAGCTGACTAACAACTGGCTAGAAAAGGTACGTCCGATTGCGGCCGCTTAGGTCTCGAAACCTAAGATTTCTGCAAAAGCTATAGGAATCTGCTCAGCCTTAAGCAGAAGAAGACTAACCACTTTGGGTGAGCCCTTCCTAAGCTCGTTTGCGAAAATTCCTAAGTTTGAGATCCCGCAACTAAGAAGATTCATTACGTCCTTGAGCTGGTGTAGCAAAGAAACGACACTTTGTCGAAAATTCATCATTTATGTCGAAAGCCTTTAGTCTTTACACGTACGTGAAAAAGGAATGTTACAGCTCTCAAAATCGCTGTTTCAATGCGCAATAAGAGTCTCAAGTCCCCACAAGCGAGGAATGTCAATCTGTTTAAATTCGCAAATTCTCTCATCATTCGCTCAAAAATCCGCTCATTTTTATTCCCAATCACAATTCCGCATGTGCTCATTTCCCTTCTTTTATGACGAGGGTTCTATCTACGTGAGAGGAATGGAAAGACGAAGGACCATACGCGGAGGGAATTCGAACCATGGATCTCTGGGCCTTACTTCCTATGACACCAAGCACGGCGACAATGCCTTTCTTCTTCCTACATATTCGCCACAGCTCAAATTAATTGTGCGCCCTTCTGTGCCTTTTCTGTAGATGTAAAATGTCGACTCATACTGCTGTAGCACTATGTTATCCTCTACAACCAAAGCGGTTCCATAGGGGCATTTTTGGTTTTCAATCCACCACTAATTAGCTAAACGCTCTTTTCGCTGGCATAATGCCTCACCATTTCGTAATAGTTTGACTCATATAATATTCGCCCTTTTGCTCGTGCAATAGCTTTTTTTCCAAATCAATGCTCCGCACTGCCGCTAATTCCCCCAATAATAACCGTTAATTATCGTTGTTTATTTAGAGTTTAGCGCACCTTTCACACCTCGCTCTAAAGTCGACTGTTTGTTTATCATTAAAGTGTCAACACCTGTCCATTTGTCTCATTAATTACCATCCACGACCTAATTTCGGCGTACATACTCCGCAGCCATTAATTTCACTTACTAAAAACCAGTTCATTTGAAATCCCATTTGCTTTGTACTTGCCTGACTGAGTATGAAAGCTCATTTGTGACTTTCTCTCCGGCGAAGTACACACGACATAAATCCCCTCTCGCGCACACCTGGAATATGACGAGGACAAAAAATAACTGGAGCAACAACACACGGAATCCAGAACACCTTAAGAACAGAGCTGGCGCAAAGCTAGACAAAAACTCATTAGGAGCCGCAAAAAGAGGCTCTTTCTTATCCGTTTTGTCCCTCTGAGGTGCTTTCGCCCGCTCGGGCCCGCTTTGGCAGCAGTGCTTTGTCAAAGTGTCCAAGGAGCCGGCGAAAAACCATCGCAAGACGAAGATTGATGGAAGCTTGATTCGCCGTAAAAAGAGTTATGGCCGCTGCCAGCTTAGTTCTAATCCTCGAGAACGGGGCCCAGGTACTTAACGGAGGTCCTTAAGTGGTTTTTGTTCGACTTTAATGCTGTGCGGAATTATCACTTTCTGATGCTATTAAAAACTTTTTCACTTTGGGGATCTTAGAGGCGTTTTTTGTTTTGGTTTTGTGTATCGAAAGCTTTTATAATGATTTCAAGGTAAAAAAGGTGAGAAACTAAAAATAAATTTACAATTTTTTGTTCTTCCAAAAGTGCTTTGGATTGTAAAAAGTTTGCGCCATAAAATAACTTTTTTTTTTCGGTACTATTTTTCGCGAAGTCTTGAAACCAGAATTTATTGTTGCTTTTTATTGTTACTGAACTAAAACCTGTCCTACACGTTCAACATTTCACTCTAAAATTTGCTTTCTTTTCGATTGTTTGACTTTTTCAGCGAGAAAGAATTGACTCAAGTGCAGAGAAGTAAATTTATACATAAAATGTTAATGCTAGCACCTTTAAGGTAGTACAAGTTAGTAAGTATGTACTATCAAATGTACTAACAATCTAAACTAAAATCTACTTTTTGTAAAACGAACTCACCTTTTGAAAAGATTGCCGTAGAAAATTTTTTTCGGAATGAATAAAAAATACATATGTATGTATATTCGAAAAATTAATCAAAAATAGTTCAACTTGTTCATACTACAACAGGCGGACAAGCCATAAAGAGCGCCAGATCTCATATACCAGAATTTCCCAGAAATTTCGCCTATTCAAATGGGAGGCGATGGATCTTCAAAATCGACTCCTATTTTACTCCCGCATTTTACTCCCGTAAATTTGATCCTGCTTTGTCCACTAAGCAACTTTGGTCTAACCTTCGATCTTTAGGCATCCATACCTCTGAGATTAATTCATTTGATGTTGATGTTAACTCACTCAATGCATCTTTCATTCAATCTCCTCAGTATTCCTCACTGTCTTTCCCTTCCGATCCTTCTTCTCCCAACTTCACTTACTCTGATGGTTTTAATTTCCGTTGTGTGGATGCATTTGAAGTTCTTCGAATACTGCTTTCCATTTCGTCCAATAGCGTTGGGTATGATGGAATCTCTCCTCGCTTTCTTAAGATTCTCTCCCCTCTAATCATTGAAACCATCACACATATTCTTAACTATTGCTTGACAACCTCCCAAGTTCCTTCACCCTGGAAAAAAGCCATTGTGACTCCCATTCCTAAAAAGTCCTCCCCTGCCGATTTATCAGACTTTCGCCCTATAAGTATTCTTCCTTTCCTCGCCAAAGCCCTTGAGAAAATCTTATTTACCCAAATCTCGCGGTATCTTGATTCTTGTAACTTCCTTTCTAAATTCCAGTCTGGCTTCCGTAAATCCCACAGTTGCGAAACTACTATATTGAAGGTAACAACTGATCTCCGCTCCGCCCTTGACCGTGGTGATACTGGAATACTAGTTCTTCTTGACTTCTCTAAAGCATTTGACTCGGTAGATCACTCGCTACTGCTCCATAAACTTAGTCAACTATATCGCTTTTCATCTTCTTCTGTTCGGCTTTTCTCCTCTCTTCTCGCAAATAGATCTCAGTGTGTTCGTCATAATAATGTTACATCCTCTTTCCTAAGTGTGCCTGCAGGTGTGCCTCAGGGTTCGGTCCTCGGTCCTTTGCTTTTTTCCCTCTATATCAATGATCTTCCCTCTGTTATCCGTCGCTGCTCCTTTCATCTATATGCTGATGATCTCCAGCTATATATCTCTGTGTCTCTGAACTCAATAGCACCTTGTCTCAAATAAATGAATGGAGTTCTAGAAATTTTCTAAAATTAAATCCATCTAAGTCGCAAGTACTTTTCCCTAGTCGTCGCTCGATGCCGTCACATGTTTTCAAATTTTTGTAGAGATAAGACAGTACTTTTGTTTTGGTTGCGTTGAATTCGACACGATTCTTGAGGCCCCAAACAAGAATGAGTTCAATGTCCCCGCTAATAGAATTGGACATGATTTCACGGTCTACGAGACAATGTCTGGCACGTGCTTGTCTTATCATATCGAAGGTGTAGGAGTAACTCAGACGTCCATCATCGGTGAAACTGTGAAGTGGGTTGGAGGAGATTGAGAGCAGATCATTAATGAATATAAGAAAGAGGGTAGGTGAAAGCATCTACCCTTGAGGAACTCCGGCCGAGATGAAAGGTGGTTTGGATTCGACGCCATCCAATACTATCTTGATTGTCCGGCCAGAAATCCAGTTCCTTAGAACTGAGTCGATACCAATAGCTTAGAGTTTAGACAACGTAGCGGGGTGCCATACTCTGTCGAAAGCCTTGGAAATATCTAGAGCAACCAGACCAGATTCACCTAAGCGATAGATGTTTTGGTTGAAAGCCGCAATCTTTGTGTCTGACCGATAGAAGGTTGCCAGTAGATCTCTTCGATGCAAGGCCGTACTGCTTGTCGGGCAAAATTTGGTTAGATTCCAGATATTTCATCAGCCTTCTATTGATTATTGTCTCATTGATTTTGAAGAGAACACAAGTAGTTGCCATTGGGCTGTAGTTTTAAGGGTCGCTGGCTTCACTTTTTTTGGGATCGGGCTGACCATGAGCTAGTTTCCAAGAGTTAGGATAAACTACGAAGAAATATTACAGGGCAAGAAGTTTGCGCAAGGGTTTAGCCAAAGGTGAGGCACATTTACCATAGGGGAAATATTATCGGGACAGTGAATTTATTGACGTGAAGCTCTTTGAGACATTTTATACGCCTCTCGTGTCCTGAAGAAAATTCCGTCCATTGAATGGGCGTTGCGATCGAGGACCGGTGGTGGTGACGTATCAGCTTCGGGTAAAGATTTGAGGAGAACAGAGATGCCTCTAAATCGGCCTTGAATTTGCTTTCTGTTATCACCTCCTTCCCATTAATGAATCGAGGGGTTGAGGAAGAGGTAAAATTCTTCTTGATGGAAGTTACCAAGGACCAGAAGTTTTTGCTGCCAGCATTTGTGTTGGGAATTTTGTTTTTCAATCTGTCGTCGAAGGACAACGTCAAATTTGATATGAACATCAGTTAAATTCAGTTTAGTTCAGGGTCCGGTACTGCTTGCCTTCAATTCCAGGAAGGAGGCCCTTAATCCAGTTACTTAGAACCAGGTCTATACCAAGTTTCGTCGATCCCGATCATGTTTATCGACACTTGCTATAAGTTAACAATTTCCTGCGGCAGAAATTGCAGATAACACGCTTGTTTACTGCTTGGGGCCAGGTCTTCTGGGATTACTCGGAATACATATGCTCTGGGAATATCGCGCCGAAATTTGAGCTGCTTTCTTGTTAGCAGGAGTTTGAGGGTTTCAACCAGGGGGATCTATGGTAAATCCACTATTTGATACGGGTAACATTTTACTGTGTACCAAATTGGGGACTGGGGGTTTGCAGCGGGACAATGTGGCATTCTGAGGCGAGTTGGTTGCAGTGTTCTGATTAACTACAGATGTGATTTCGGGCTAGATTGTAGCGGCGGCTCTGGGCTGCAAGTTTAAAGTGAGGTTAATCTATGTCTAGGGATTTCTGAACTAGACTCCAAAATTGGAGGGATGCAGGTTTATACTGCTCACTGAGACATAGAAGTTTCCTTCTGCAGCAACCTATGAATGTTTGGAATTCAACTAGTATATATATTAAGCGTCTGCCCACCACAAAATATCGGGAGTAACTCCAAGGATTTTGTCTCATAAATGTGGTTAGGTGTTGTCGATTGGATTTAACTTCACCTGCTCTGGTCTCATTTCAGTCCCTTGCCTGATTTGTTTTTCTTTTTCTTGATTTATCCGGAATGTGACGCCACAGTAGATCCATATAAAAGATACGGAAATAAAATGGAGTCTACGTCACTCTGACGTCATAACCCGGATTAAGTGTGCTAGTGTGTCGAGGATATTACAGGACCTCGCTTCCACTCTACAAAAGTTCGATCCATGTTTGTGAACTCCTATTGAAAATAATATCCAGGTGAACTTTTGAGCATTAAACAATTTCACGAAAACACGGAAAAGTACTGCTTGTAACACTTGACCATCTCAAGCGACTTTGGATCTTCTCTATATTTCCCTTGATTGTGTCAAAAGTCACACTATTATCAGCGCCAGGAGCTGAAAGCAGCAATCAAAAAGGCATTACGGAATTTGCCAGTGATAAAATATGGCACCGCCACATTTCACAGACGTTACGTTATCACATTTCTGGTTGTGTATTAAATAAAAACCATTTGGCGACAACGAGGGCCACACAAAAAAATTATTAAAAACATTTGGAATTGCGCAATGTTTGGGTTCAATTACCAGCAATGCCACATAATCGCCCGAAGGCCTCAGAGATTATCACTTTCTTGCCATTTCGTTAATGGTTCCATTGGAACTTTTTTGTCTTCAATTGCCTCGAATATTTTCGCGGAAGAAGCTCTTCTCACCGGCAATTACCGACCGAAGGTAGTTACGTAAACACACCAAAATCTTCCTCCTAATAGTTTCATTAACAAAATGAAAACCTTAACTCCACACGAGGGGGAAGGAAGGACAAATTGACATTTTGTTTTTTGTGGAAAACGACTTCACGCTTCGTTACCTGTTCACATAACGGGGCAGTTAAGCAGTGGATTCACAGTGATCGCGCCGTAACTTGCGTGTGATCTTTTAAAGGGTTTTTTTTCGCCTGAATGGGGCACAGTTTCCTTATGCAACACCTGATCACAAGGAAACACGAAAGAAAGAGATCATCTGGTGGACATCGTTGAGCATTAAGACCGCGATAAACGATCTACGCCCTGCGTCAACATGATCTCCCTTTGGCAGGCTGGTCGATCGGTCATCACGAGATGATGGCGACCTTTTACTTCACTTCACCTGACGAACAGGTGAAACTTTTATTCATGAATCTCTGGTAGTCGTTTCGGTGATGTATGATAAAATCTCCGGCCCACATCAATGCGCGCTGCTCTGGGTGACTAGAGTGGCTTAAGTGGCCATAGAGCTTAAAGAATGGCAGTTATTTGTCTATGGTCAATGATGTCAGAGTTTCGTGAAGATCTTTGGAACGTATTTTTTCCGCTCGGAGATTTTGACTTTCTTTAAGTGTGTGGAAGTGGAATTCAGGTTTGCGTTGCTTCACTCTTCCGAATTGCGTTTGTCGGTGAGTGTGGGTAGGTGGCATTTTTGGCCTATTTGTTGCGGAATTCTTTTTTCGACTGTCCGCCGTCGTGATAGCCTAAAGGTGATGGTAATTTAATTGATTTTTGGCCATGTGAATCGATTGCGGATTAATCTGGTTTCTATATTTGGTCGCTGAAGATCAATCACGAGATCTGGACGTGTATATATGATTGCGTGTTCTAGATTTATTTATTCTGGACTTTTGTTGTTAATTGCTATTGCGAACTTTTTGAATTAATGACTTTTGAATTGTTTTGAAAATTAATTAATTTTTTTTTCTTTCTCTTTCAGGTACGTTCAGTAACTATGATCAAAACAGAATATGTTTGCATTTAATAACTTGAGGTAAATCTGTATTTTTGGTACAAAAAATTATTATTTTTAAGTTGCTGATCATTGCTGATAGATCGGCATTATACAATTTGTGTTAATAACACAGAACCCCAAAAAAACGAAGGCCTGTTACAGAGAGGTGAAGTACCTTTTGGCATGTTGTTCGGTGTGCTAAAAACGAACCTGAGGCCAGAACTGACCAATCACCCTTAGATTTCGCCCCATCATCCCCCAAAAGTGTCAAAATTTTACTTATATCTTTGGTACAAGATCCTTTTCTATTTTTTGCGGTGATAACGATTGTTTTTTTCATCAAATGACCTGTAAAATTAGTTTCGACGGTAATTTTTATCGTCTGTTGTAATTTCTCATTTTAGCATCCAACAATAGTCAGGTAACATATTTACGTCCCGTCTACCCTGGTATCTCTTATCTCCATCTTTTTAAAATCTTGGTGAAAACGTCCCCTTGCTCTTCACTGTAATCACCTAAGTTTTTACTAAAAAATCAGGCATAGCCGAGTAAAAATAAAAGATGACCTTACAACGGGCGAACATCGACCGTCATTGAAACATAGTTGTTTGCAGAATTGCATGGAAGAATGAAGCTCCTCAACCCCACAGAAAGAAACCCAAGAAGGACTGACTGGAAGAAGTTCGGTTAGGTGCTAGGCTAAATTCTCTAGAGAGTGTCCACATGAAAGTATAGAGGAAGTCGTAAATAGGGTCAATACCCTATCCACTCGGCGCAAAAGATATCCTGCCCAATAAAGCGGAGCAAATTTTACCCGTGGTGGAATGAAGATCTTTCGAAACTAAAGAAGTTAACAAGAGAGACCTTCAATAGCTGTTGCAAAGAACTCGACTGCAAAGACGAAAACGAGGTCGAATCATCAAGGATCGAATAGAGACACTCCTGGGAGGAGATTTCCGCTGCTATTACAAAAGAAAAGGTCCTCTTGGCGATTAATAGTTTCTCTTCCTACAAAGCAACCGGCAAGTCCCCAGACGGCAAGGGTCGCCTTTATCTTAAAGATAGGGGGAAAAGGCCACGAATCCGCGAAGGACTATAGGCCGATTAGCCTGACCTCTTTCGTGTTAACACCAGGGTGGGTTGACTCCCCCACCCGCCATGGACAGCCACCAGCTCAACATGCCTATCTGCGTGGTAGATCCACCGATATAGGTGATAGGGTAATACTGGATCCTAAACTAAAATGGAAGACGAACATCGACGAAAGGGCCTTCTATGCCTGTAACAAGACTTTTGGCAGAAGATGGGGTCTTAAGTCAAAGATGGTCCTGTGGATGTACACAGTTGTGGTACGCCCAATTCTCACATATGAGTCCCTTTTATGGTGGCCAGCGCTAAGCAGGACCTATAAGTCATAAAGTTGGTAAGGGTGGAGAGAACGGCAACAGTAGAGACAAGAGGACCATGATGACAAGCCCTACGAAAGCTCACGACGTTCTTTTGCACCTACGGACATAACAATATTTTAAATTTGGTACCTGAGGTTATGGTCGCCTAGATTAACCTTCCACTAGATTAACCTATGAAGATGAGACTGAAGAAACGGAGCTGTCCTTCTAAAGTTCGATGTGCGAATATTCACCGACGGCTCCAAGACGTCAGAGCGGTCGGAGCAGGGATTTATCTAGACACCACTAATAGTTTACTTTCCTAGCACCACCACCAACCACGTTTGACCGCTCTAGTCCACCTTCCTACCCATCACTTTCCAAAAGGTTACATCAATTGCCTGATTTGGTATTGCCAAGCTGCACCGTACGTGTTCCGGTTCCCTAACATCATTAAAAACCCAAAATGCGATCCGCTTGAGTTTGGGAAGATCCTTCTCCTCGCACTTTTGTTGATTCGGAAGCCGAGGCTTCTATGCTGGACTTCCAAGGATATCCCTCTCTAACTCTGAGCTGATGCTTATTGCATTAGACCCACAACCTTCATCTTCGTCTGATTTGTTAATTAAATTTTGGTCCATAAAAGTCCCACAAGTATGGCAGGAAAGAAATGGTCCATCCTGACAGAGCCTCCATATCAGAATAAGACTATATATACAACTGGGTACGCCCGGTGCCCAGAGCAAATTGTTCGGGACTGTACCACACTACTCACTGCCATGCAGCCGCCGACACGATGACATTTACATCTTGGCTTGGTAGGCTTGTAAGGGTGTGCTCCCTAGTACCATTGCTAGTTCGTCTCCCCCACCGCCGCAGCTTATGAGGAACTGACAAGCGCGTTATTGTAGGATAAACTTTAAAAGAATAAAAACCAAAATTGTTTGCTCTTGGGTGAAGTTTGACCCGGGATACCAGGTTAAGGTTAATTCTAGATTAAAACAGGTTTTAGTGTTTTATTATGGCTCAATTAAGTTATGCTATCCAAAATCCAATTAAACTGTGTTTGTAAGAACTAGGCATATGCACTATTATCAAAATACTACATGATATAAAAAAATGTTGTATCGTGCATACTACAAATTGCAAAATATCACGCACATTTTAGTGTAGTTTATTAACGTGCTTTAAGGTAATATCATTTTTCACAGGAAATTTTCGCATTTACCTACGGGATTTTACTTTTAAAATGCATTCGCATTGAGAAGCACATTTCATTTCCATCATTAAGTATTTATGTATTTCCAAGTATCTGACTCACAACAACATACCAGATTTTACATCGAATTAAGTCGCCCGAACACAGTGCGAGACACATTCATTGTTTCCAACCACAAGCTACTTCAATAGCCTAAGAATTTCGATTAGTAAAACTCGAGTACGTGGGCCAATTGGCTTTCTATCATCAAGGCATTGTCCACGTTGCTCTGTATCAAATTTTTTGTGCAACAATTCGGAATCTCAAAGGTCGCCATGTTTTAAATCCCCTCCCCTTCCACCTAAATTCTATTCAGGAATAAAAACCCCGATCTTCTTGTGAAAAACGGCCTCCATTACGTCAACCGATTAATAGGTAAATCCCCGCGCAAAACGCTCAATTTCTCGAATCGCTTAATCCGCGCGCGTTGCATCAGCCGCAGCAGCAACAAAGCGCCAGCGATGAAAAATTCCAAGACTCCAGCGCCATTGCTGGTGTCTGCAGCACGAAATTGGGATTCGGCTGACGATGATGGGAAATGACTCAACGGGGATTTGTGACCCACAGACGGTATGCGCAAGTGGCTTGATGGTTTCTTATTGATGTTTTCACCTGGCAATCTCAGCTGGAATGCGCCGCCGCCAGGTAAGCATGTATGTGAGCATAGCAGTAGTAGGTAGATTCGCCTTTCGGTAGTGGACATTACAAGAGCACAGAATGCACCGATTTCAGTTCGGTTCTAGCCCAAGAATTGAACTGGGCCCTTTTGTGTTTACGGTGGGCTCTCAGGTATCGTATGGTTTCGCCGAACTTCAGGTGAAGTTTTTTCTTATAGAGAATACACCGCAGGTAAATCAATGCGCGAACCTAAGCACTTTCCGATGAGCGATGTCGCCGTCGCCGCTAGCGTTTTCTTCGCCGTATTCTCATCAATGTCGGAGCTTAATGAGTTTTGCTTCTTCTTCTTCTTGGTGCGCTGAGACCGAGTTCGGTTTTTGTCGAAATCAGATTCGGGGTCGCGAGATGGTTTCTTTCACGGCTGCGTTTCTTGTTTACGTCGTAAGACGCCGTCTGAGGAATTCCATCGTAGCATTGACGAGAAGAGCAGATGCTTTGCATACGTCGACCACCTCTGGGTGAGGTTTGCGGTTTTCTGGATGACTTCGAAATAATCTCGAACGATTTCTGATGATGATCTTGCGGAATTCTTTCTTTTTGTGTGTTCTTGGTATTAACTTTGTGCTGTGTCGGTAATAAATGTCTAACGAAGAGACCAGGCCGTAAAACGATGACGAAGTTGTCCTGCCTGACGCCAAGGCCCCAGGGTCAAGGATTTCGGTGTTCTCTGGTTTTATTGCAGCACATGGGGGAGAGCCATGTTGACAATGCGAACAACATAAACTCCATCTGTTCCTCATTTGTTATTCCGGCCGAAGCACTACAGCCCCCAAGGTGCACATCGAGGAGGAACAAGTCACGAGAAGAAATTGCTGCTAACCGGGCACTTGACCCCGAAATGTTATCTTCATACGGAAGGCGTGCGAGCTGATCCCTTTTTCCTTGGCTTAAGGAGCGCTTTATGCTTGCTTGTGCCTGGTCAGGGGAGCAGAACAGGGCTCTTTTTCTGCTCCTTTCTTTTCGCATATTGTTCAGCGGAAATCACTCTACCGGCATCATTGATGCCAACCGCATGATATCGCAAAACCATTCTCGGTCTGTGTATGTCAGCGCTGCAAAAGCCAAGGCAGCACAGAGTGAAGTTCCCTTTATTGCCGGGGTCCTGAATAAGAATCCTTGGAGCCTTCCAGGCTTGAAGGGTTTCTTTCTGTGTCGTATTCTTCTATCCCGGTGCACAAAGCCTTTTCCTTTTGTGAATGTCGCGCTTCCACAGAATTTTATTGATTGGAAGACTTTTGTGCCTGTGCCGAAATTTTTTTTATGGTTTATTTATAGCCGAAGGAATCGGGCCTTAAAGACTTTTACAGAGATAAATTCTGTCCCATCTTTGCCCGGTTTTATTGCTTATAGGTAGAGTAGGTATGCTATTTCGATTTTGAGGCCGTAAGCTCGCCTTGTTTATATTGGGCACGATTGGATTTCAAGAGAGATGCACAGAAAGTGGGTAATGGACAGAGAGTTTTATTGGAGGATGATCGAGATTGATTCTGTATTATTCAAGATATTGATGGAATTTTATTATGATATCAATGTTGTTTTTTTTCATGACGATTTAATTGTTGTTTTATCAAAGCCATTTATTTTATTTTTGTGCTGCGGCAGTTTGGAATTGTTCATCGGCTTTTATTGCTGGCTTTGTCATGGGTGATTAAATTTTATTTTCAATTAATACAATTTTAATCAAGACCCAATTTAAGACCTCCACATTAACTGTGATAAGTCGATGAGACTGAAATTAACGTTCAGCCATGGTAGAAAATTTAAAACAGTAGTTTTGATCAACTAAAGATATTTTGACATAAGCAAGGATAGTTTAATGACATTGGGCACAAGTTTAAGAGGTCTTATCATAAGTTCGTAGAACAAGAGAAAACAACCAATTATTTAGGATCAATTTTTTTTATCGGACTTGAAAGTGAGTCGTCTTAAAAGTGGGATATTGAAAAGTACTCAAAATAGGCATCTGTTTGAGCGATGTTCGACGTTGCAGTCATTGGCGTACATAAAGGGTTCCTAGGATGGGCGGCCGTCTAGCTGATGAGCCAGCACAAGGTTTCAATTTCAGTAATTCGATTAGGCCATAGAACATTGCAAAAATGCAGGACAAAGTTTTATTGGTGTATGTTTAAATTTGATTTTTTAGGGTCCGCGGCTTCCTTGGCCGCCATCTTGGAAAGGTGTGCAAATGGGTTTTCCACTATATCTCCGTAACAGTACATCTTACAGAAAATTTATAAAGAGATTTTTTGATTAGAATTAAATTTTATACAATTTATTCTATAAGCTGTTTTGTCGTAAATTTAATAATTAAGAAGTTGTAAGCATTAGAACACAAAAATTAGTCACAATGTTGAAGCACCGCTGATAAACTGGGAAGCAAATGACTTCATTTGGGAAATTCGAACGATTTAAGGAGATATATCTGCAAAACTAATCAATACTTGTCAGACTTGATTGAAAACAAGAAATGTTTTGAACTACTGGAAATTCGGGGATCAGCTTTAATTTCCAGAAATTGTATGACGTGGAAATCAATTCCCGTCAAACAATTGCTGAAAAAATTCGTGATGTAAACGTAATTCAACGAATCGTAACGGTTTTACAAGAGTGTTCGGAATTTGACAAGTGCTGTCTTGGTGGAAAGCTATCACTCCGCTGAATCCAGAAAAGGTAACTTCATTTAAAACATTTCAAAGAGTTTATTAGATATTAGGAAAACTAATCAATTTAAAGTGCTTGTCTACCTTAGCCGAAGTCTTTTCATTTAAACAAAAAAGGGCTCGACCGAATGTTTTGGTTTTTTTTTTTTTCAGAGCATGTTTTCTTTGATATTCTTTGATCGGCACCTCAAAAAACTTGATATGGTCTTTGGTTCGCGTAATATCGTGCAATGTACAAAATCAGGAATGTCGTTTAAACAAAAAACGGCCTGACCGAATTATATGAAAATCTTTTTAGATTATATCTACCGTAATACACTACGCCCTGCACCTCACCGAAGTTGGTATCTTTGTTAGTTCACGCGATATCGCACAGGTACAACCCGAACATATGTCGTTAAAACAAAAAACGACTCGACCGAATCTTATGAAAATCTTTTCAGATATAATTTCCTTTAACCCATCCTTTTGGATCGCCCGATAATGTGCAGGAAAAAATGATAACATAAGTACGCACACACACACACACATACCTGGGGCCTTATCATGAAATGCGATTCGAAAATGAAATTATCCGAAAATCGAAAAAAGCGATCATGCCATGCGAATTCGAATCGGTTTGATGCGATTACAAACGGAAATTTTTCCGATGGCTGTGCAGCTGTCGCATTTGACGTTTCGATTTCGTGAATGATTGGTGCACCCTTCAGGAATAAAAAATGTAAATTTACCTTTCATATTTTCTTATAACTACATATTTAATTGATTATATAAATAAACAATTTTTCAGGGGAAAAGCTACAACACAAAAACAATACGAAATTTTATTAACTTGGATGAAGAGGAATCCTAGTTTAGCTAAAGGGTATTTGAGCAGCAAGGACGCAAAAATAAAAGGCCATAATTTGTGGGAAGAAATAGCAGTGCAATTAAATGCATCAGGCCCGCCAATACGAAATGGTGATGGTTGGAAAAAGGTATACATAGTGCACAATATGTAAAACAACACATTGCATCAGGGAGCCCCATAGGATTCGAATTATCACGAAGTTTTCTTCGAACCAATCGCATATTTTGAAGATTTTCTTCTTCACTGTCAGATGATGAGAAAAACGCTTAGTGTCGAAGCGTTATATAAAGTCATTTTTATATAATTTTATATAAAAGAAAACTCACAAACTTTATTACCGCACTTATAAAATGTCAAATATTGGCATGAAGTTGCCTGCTTTCCCAGTATTAGAAAGAATTTTTAAGTTGCGTAGGGCACTACTCCCTTTGCAAAGCGAATTCGTAGTAGACGGATCCTATGATCGGTAGATTCATTCGCATCGCAAATTTATTTCGGTTCGTATTTACTTTCGAATCGCATTTCATGATAAGGCCCCTGTTCTCAAATTAATGCTGAAAATGCTTTTGGGACCTTGGGCGATTACGATTTTCGGACCGATTACAATACAACCATTTTTCACTGCAGTGGTAAATTTGTCGTAGGCCGATTATTGTTCTGCAACAGTTGCAGCAGTCGGCAACCCAAATGCATTGGCAGGCCACGAAAGTTTTCGAAAATCACTTTTTAGCCAAAATTTTACTGAAAAACTTATATTTTCGAATTTTTTTTTATCAGTCAATACAAAACGTTATTGCGTACAAAAAGTCCATTAGTCATTTTTTCTAAAAATTAACTCTTTCGAAGTTATTCAAGGTGTAAGTGTGGAGAAATCCCTTTTTGGTCAAAACATGTTTTTTTTTTTTTCGAAAATTGTATTTTGTAGGCAATAATATTTGGTATAAGTAGATGAAAAAAAATTTTTGCCTACAAAATAGAATTTTCGAAAAAAAAAGTTTTTAGTTATTTTTTTTGACCAAAACATGAGGATAAGTTTTCGAAAAATGACAAATGGACTTTTTGTAGGCAATAACGTTTTGTATTGACTGATCAAAAAAAAATTCGTAAATATCTGTTTTTGAGTAAAATTTTGGCCAAAAAGTGATTTTCGAAAACTTGGACCTTGAATAACTTTTAAAGGGTTAATCGGGTCAACTTTTTTGTAAGAACTAAAGTTGTAGAGAATTTCATTTTCAACATTTTGGGCCCGGGTTGTATGACTTATAGAAACCGAGATGCATGGAAAACTCGGCAAAAACGTGATTTCTCCGGCGGCCATGTTTTTTTTGGATTCCGAAAAGTCTTTCTTAAAAAGTCACAAGGAAGCTGTGTACCAATTTTCAGCCATTTTGAAATTTTGTCCCCTTCAAATGCTAATTTCCCCCAACCTATATTCTATCTCTTCTACTAAGCTTACTACTACACATAGCACCTCGACTGGACCAACGACATGATTAAGTGACAGTAGAGTAATTCTAAAGCTAAGAAATTCCAGATAAAAAAACACCAAAAATAAAGACTTGATCCCACTTGATAGAGTCAATCATACGTTGGCAATCATGATAGTGCTTGCCTTGCCCTTCTATTTAGTACAGACATTTGAAAGTAGTCCATAGATGCTGAAGACAGGCAAAAAGAGCCGTAAACTAACCGCCCCTTTCTAGATTGTGACCAGTCATAAGTCACAAATTTTTGTGATTTATGCTTTTCATTGAGACTATTCTTGTGAATATCGGCTGTTTTTGAATAGTAATGAGATAAAGCAAAGTCTGGGTGAAAACATATCCATCGTACGCCATAGAAGTTATACATAATGCTCTTGTTGCTCAGAAACACGCTGTTCGATGAACTTTGCTTAGCCTGGATTTGACATTCTTTTGCAAGGTGGAGCTGTTGCCGTAGCAAGAACCTGGGTATTTACCAACCTTTACCTTGATGGGTTTTACAGGGGGGAAGGCACAATAGATCAAACAAAATAGGTCGCAGTGCCCACCAAGGCATCCCTCAACTAGAAATAGAAGTAGGAGCCACTACACGGTTTAGGGTTGGTCTAATCACTGTGCATTCCGCGCATCATGTGTGTGTTTATGACATTTCTGTTGTCGAATGTCTGCTTAGTTGTAAAGAAACCTATGCTGGCCTTCCTTGTTCTCTCTTTGACGCTGACCACCCATTTCAACTTTCGAAATAAATTATCTGATTAAAGCTCAGTGCTTGCCTATTTGTTCTATTGGTGAAAAGCATCTGATTTATCTTTTGTTGGTGGGTTAATGGCCGACAGGGTTTAGAAAAAGTCTAGATTTAATCTTCGTATCTTGTTTACATCAGCACTGTAAAGACAGACCATCACCTTGTCTAGCAATATGAATATTGCGATGTTTTGTTACTCGACAATTAAGTCTAGAAAGCACCAAATTGAATTGTGCATATAGAATATACAACAAACTGTTCAAATTCAATGGTCACACAATTTCGTTTCTATTGTGATAAAAGCTTAAAAATATGTCAACACACACTATCTTTCTTTCTTCAAACTCGTTTATCATTCAAATATATTCAAACGTTCACAAGAAAAAATTAACGTAAATTGCCTTAATTTTCAGCGTCGTCGTCAGCATCTCTTAAGATGCAGATGACAAAATTGAATCTTGAGAAAAACTTGTAGAAATATTTAAATTATTATCTAATCCTCGAAGACACACGCTCCACCTCCGAAACAAAAAATGCCAAACCTTCGAGGTGACATCACTTCCCGCATTTTTACAGACGTCGTCGTGTCGTCTATGCTGCTTAAGTCTCTCTCTCTAGCCACGATTATGGATGGCTTGAGTGGATCTAGCGTCGTCGTTGGATTAAATTGCATCTTCCTAGAAAAATTGCGAGCATGTGACTACCGTGCTTGAAAATGCACAACAGCCAACCCAAAGGTCATGGGTTTGAGGTGTTTTGACGATTTTGCAAGATTTTTTTCTCGGGGTGTTTTTATAAGTCATGGCACATTTCTGTGCGGATATTGTAGGATCCCTTACGTCGGTGGTTTCGTGTATCATCCCCTAACATTTAATAATTTAGAAAATTCTCAAAATTGCACACATTCATCCCGGGCAAATTGACTAAGGGAAGAGACGTCTTCATCAGAATTCAATACAGAGCAGAGCCTCTGCCCCACGTACGGCGATGAAATCCTGAAAAGCTGCTGATTACAGTATATTGACGCTGGCACTTGTATGGCCGAGAGAGAGCCTGCAAGGGAAACGGAAGTCAAGTGCTCCTAAATCAATATTTGCGGCCGTGTCATAGACGCCATGTGCGGCCTCCGTTGATAAGGAATCTGCGATTGACGTCGAGCAAACTTGCTAGACCTTCTAGAAGATTGACTTGGAAGTGCTGTGGATGTGACTTAGCATCGCGCCCCATTCCTCGACCTTTGATCAGTCAGCAGTGAAATGTGCTGATTCTGATCTCCTCTCTCCCTAGCCATCGACTAGAGCTGGTCCAGGCTGTCCAAGTATATGTGGGAACTGGACCCTCTGACGGCAAATCAACGACGTCCATGAAACGTGTCTGAGCCGTTGATAATTCGGACAAATTATTTTTGAATAAATTTGAATTCTGTTTGCTCAATTGCTAGTCGCTAGCGAGTCAGCGTCTAGAGGTGGTGATTTATGGACTTCTGTGGGAACCTTCTCCTCTGTCCATTGGCGTGCTTGTAATCAAATTGAAGCGTTTATGTCTGCCTCGTTTATGGACGTATCTTCGTTAATGGCAGATTATTATATTTATCTTATCTTTGATGTGAAAAAAAAATAATAATAATTTTTCTTTAAGATTTTTATATAGAAAGTGATTTGTGGAAGAAATTTGTTATAATAGCAAAACACTTACGAAACACTTCTGAGATAACACTCTGCTTACGTAACGTGCGAATTTGAGTTAAGTTTATAATAATAATAATAAATATGTTTTTATGACACATGGAGGAGAAAGGCACGAATAAAAAAGCGGAAGAAATTTTTAACATTTAATTGCTTCAAATTATTATGGAAATAAAATATGAAAAGGAAAATTTGATTTACTGTGGCTTTTGACTGCTCGGTTAGAATTGTGCAAATTAACATCTTTTCCTTTATTAGGATATAAAAATCTCACTCTGAATAAGCTTTTTTAACAAACACACGAGTTTGCGTTTATAGCCCAATTTAGCGCCATAAGGTATAATTCTGCCTGGGTCATACCTGTTTAGACTTTCTTTTATTGCGGGTCTTGTTACATATTGAAAGGTCAATGAATGCTCGTTGTGTAATTTCACTTTAGGTCATCGAAGTTTTTATGATTAGCAATTATTGCTTGGGAGTAAATATCTGAGTGTAATGTTTGGGACGTTCTTGTACAAATACTAGCTTACGAACTTTTGTACTTTATAACTGGCTTGCACGTTCACCATCCACACCTTTATTCTTATTCTTGAATGGTGTTATAGCCCTTGTAAGACTCGAGAACCTAGTAATCCCTTCTTACAGTTCTACTTCTTGCTAGTTCTCTACAGTTTGTTATACGAAGTTTCTGTATATCTTCGAGTACATGATCCAACCAGCTCTATCTTGGTCTTCATACTCTTCTTTTTCCTTATGGTCTACCATTGAAAATCCTGGATAGCTGCCTTTCTTCAGAAGATACAATAAATTTTATATGTGTTTATTTTCTCATACAGTAGCTGAAACTTTCGTGCATCAAAGAAAAAAGCATACAAATTGCTGTGCAATAAAAGAGCTTCAAACTGCACTTTCGCGTTGACTTTGGTATGTAAACGCGGCTTTATGATGACCGAAACGTTTTGGAGTTGCAAATTATTCGGTGGAAATCCGAGTATGTCTCTTGATTAGTGGTGGAATCAACTTATTTGTATGACACTAAATCTCCGGCAATTTACGATTGAATGGTGAAATTCAATGCTTTGACATCGATATTCTTTGCAGCGAGGATTGCCCGTTCACAGAGCCAAGCGTGATTACGATGATTTCGAATTACTTCGGGGAACACATTGTCGATTAGAGTCGTTTGTGAATCCACGAATTGGCAGAAATCATTTCAAATAGTTATTAGTCCTGTCGTCGCATCTACTGAGATTTCACTTTCACCTGTTCCACCTGGCGCTTCTAGGAAAAAGATCCCACCAGTGTTGTTGTCCACCGATTGCATCAATGTTTCGTAAACATTTTTTGTTGATCATTCAGCAATGATACATACGATTGAATGATACTGATACCAAAAATTACTCAGAAAAATACGACAATGTAATCCTTTCTGTGCGAAGAAAAAGGAAAGTAAAAATCTATGATCAACTTCTCTATTCATATACGCGCTCCGGAATGGCGAGAGGGCGGAGCAACGGCAAACTACACAAACACATGCAGAGCAGGAAGTACACGAAAATGGTACATGAATTCACACAAGCAAAATAAAAGTCCAGACGGCACAAAAAATTGCGGAGAAGAGAAATCAGTGCGTCTCTTTCGCACTTCGTGAAATAACATTTCTTTATTTACCCTTTCTTTCTCAGGTTTTTTTTTTGTTTTTAAATTAAATTTTGTCTCGCTTGCACCTTGTCGATTGATATATTCACTCGCAAGGGAGCTTATGGGAAATTTTGAGAGTGTCGTATCTTTGTGGGTAATTTTTGCTGATACCACCCAGTGGGAAAAAATTGAAGCTCTTCTTAATAAGCAGTAAAGAAGTGCTTCCACATCGTATCTTTTGGAAGCTGTTAGGAAGATTTTAATTTCTTCTTCGACGTTGTTAGAAAAATGTTTCAACCATGCCCATAAAATGAAGGTTTTAGTCTTCTCACTGCTTCCTCCCAATGACATACAATGTTAAAAAAGATATGACGTGGGATACGGACAGGAAGGGCTCCTATGCTTCTATAGAAGGCTTCGTCATGTCTTAAAGTAGGCTTCCGTGCCCCAGTGGGCAAAGATTACCCACAAAGATACGACACTCTCAAAATTTCCCATAAGCTCCCTTGCGAGTGAATATATCAATCGACAAGGTGCAAGCGAGACAAAATTTAATTTAAAAACAAAAAAAAAACCTGAGAAAGAAAGGGTAAATAAAGAAATGTTATTTCACGAAGTGCGAAAGAGACGCACTGATTTCTCTTCTCCGCAATTTTTTGTGCCGTCTGGACTTTTATTTTGCTTGTGTGAATTCATGTACCATCTTCTTGTACTTCCAGCTCTGCATGTGTTTGTGTAGTTTGCCGTTGCTCCGCCATCTCGCCATTCCGGAGCGTGTATATGAATAGACAGAAGATCATAGATTTTTACTTTCCTTTTTCTTCGCACAGAAAGGATTACAGTGTCGTATCTTTCTGAGTTATCTTTGCTGATACATTGAGATTGTATTGATGCTGACGGTTCAGTTTTTGATCGAATGCATCTTGCATGAGTCGATTCGCCGTAATCATGCCAACCTGAATTAATAGTTTATTTGCTATAGTCATGCACAAATCCTCAATAGCAATCAGTCCTTTGTTGTATATTTCGTCACACATTGCCATTTCCGGATTGACATGTCCTTCTTGTATTTGTTCCCTAACTCTATAGTTTGAGACGGATAGCATGTTGTCACAATGATGGCGAATAGCATTCTTATTTGAGGCGCATTCGATGTGGACATTGTTTGGTGCCATTGATAATCGTCTTCCAATAAGCTTAAACGCTGACACGCCTCTCGATATGTTTGACAAAGATGACCATTTACCGTTAGTAAATGTGTGAATGATTTTGCAAGCGCAAGTAGAAACATTAAACATTCGATGGATGAACAGTGTAAATGCTTCTAAACACCAGTGGCGGTTCGTAAGGTTCAGGATAAGGGAAGCAATGCCCAAAGCGAACGATAAAAGTAAAAGTTTCGAAGGCTTTATTTACTAAAAAACCTGAAAAATAACATAGTGGAGTCAGATAAACAAACATATGGAATTGTTTCCAATCTAGAAAGAAATTTTGGAACATGTTAGTTACATCGAATACTATACGAAATGGATATGTAAGTTATCGGCCATTTTGTGAAAATTTCATCATTTTGGTCGTTCTTTCTAAATATAGATGCAAATATCTCGGAATGTGTAGGTCCGCAAAATGCAAAAAATAGAGGCTGTTCGTTATGATTTTGACTATCAGCGGTTACAATATTAAATTTTTATCTGTACACCTAACGTCAAAAAAAAACTTAAAAAACTGCTAAATTTTAGCTTCTTCGGATTTTTTCAGTCAACTTATACAATAACTGGTTACAATTTCAGGTCAAAATATCTTATTCAAGTCCCAAAAATTGACTGCAAATTTGAAAATTAATTGCCCTTTAATTTTTGTGCATCACATGAGGTTTTTCCTTTTTTTAATATGCAGTTTCTTTTATGATGGTGGACAAGAAAATTTTTTAAACTTAAAAAAAGTGAAAAAAATCGAATTCAAAGTCGTGAATTTTTGCATTTTGTCGAAATAGTTTCACTGCGGGCGTTTTGCGCCTTTTTTCAAATTCTGTTGAAAATTAAAGCGTCCAAAGAAAAGCTGTTAAACTATAATAAGCCAAAATCTAAAAAAAAATAGTAATAATAAAACCCTATTGTAACCTTCGCCTACTATCATTACATTCTTCTTGCAATAAAAACACTTCAGGCAGCCCGTACTCAAAAATCCATTTCATAAAAATATTCTCTATCCTTTAAAGCATCATTAAAGACAATAATAAAAATATAATGGAAGCTACAAAGTTATCAGCTTATATTCAATAAACACCGCCTACAACCCCACTAGAATAAATAATAGATAAAGAGAAACTTCACCTATCCTCGATCTCTTTTTTCTTGACTCAATCTACAAACGAAAATTCATATTTTAAGAAGAGTCAAAAACAAAAATACGAAGCAAAATTTTAAGAGCAAATTTAATATTGCTCGAAGCCAGAACAGATTACCAGAAAAAGAAACCAATAAAACAAAGAGAATATGGTGGATGCAGAAAATTTCTCATCTTCGACTTGTCAATTCTCGCTGTTCGGTTCCGAAGAAGCTGGGTTTAGCTCAGCTTCTGGGAGTACTGTATTAACGCAAACTTTTGCGTTAGTGTGGGTCCAATTAGATTTAATGTGTTGGAGTTTTCACGTTGATTTTCTGTGGCAAAGAAGCTGGATATATTACAGCTTCCCCATGTTGTGTAAGGTCTCGGCCACGATAAGAGCGGCGCCAGGAAAATTTAAATAAGCGGAGAGAGGCACTTTAGTATTGTCACTGCCGCTCGCCGCTCATATCATGTTCGAGGACTAATACAGCAATGGGAAGCTGTAATATCTCCAGCTTTAGTGTTTCCAGAGGAGGAAATATGTTAAGATTTTTGTGATTAATCTTGATATAAATTTAAATTTATTATTATTTATATAAATTTATTTTTATGAAGTTGCCTATTTGGTCAAGGGAAGCAGTGCTTCCTTTGCTTCCAAAGAGGAACCGCCACTGCTAAACACATCAGTTGAGAACGTCACTGACCGAGGTTTTATTTATTCACCCAGGTGGCCTCTTCCCGTATTGTAGAATCCTTGACTTTTATCTAAAAACTCAAATCCCAAATTTCCGCTTCTTCTTACCATATCAATTCTGAACCGATTGCTTCCAGAGCTTCAGGAAACACTATGTCAATGCTTTACCACTTGTAGCTAGAATGTCAAGATTTTCCGATTTTCCAACTCTTGACCAACTTACATACTTCTACCTGGAAATGACATTTATTTGGCAAAACTCTTCCTCCATTTTGAATTTATAAATTTTGATCATAAATTAGTTATTTCCTACCTTAAAAATTCCCATATACCTATTTTCATTGGAATCGGAATACAACTGGAAAATTCATCGGCCATATTGGTGCAGCCATTTTGAATTTTTATTTTGATCATAAATTCATTATTTACTACCTTTAAAAACCTCAAATACCGATTTTTATTTGAATTGCAACACAATTTGTAAATTTGTCGGTCATATTGGCGCGGCCATATTGAATTTTTAAGTTTTGATCACAAATTCATTATTTGCCCTAGATACCAAAGAAAATGCAAAGCTGTCTGATGGTTTTCTACGAAGCTTTCCATGACGCCCATCTAGGAGTGGCTTTGACTAATAAAAAAAGGAAAAAAGTTAAAAGTTAAGTTAAAAAGTCCAAAATATGCAGTGGCGCGATCTATGACTCATCCTATGAACTAATTGAGTGGTGAAATATGTCATCGGAATGAAACTGTTTGATACGATTGTTGCGATTTTTAATACGCTTTTATTAGCTTCACTTGCAACTACATATGTAATCAAAACTTGGAGTTTAAATTTGACCCATTTCCAAGTTTCCGATTGAGCTGAAATTTTGCACACACGTTAAGTTTGGATGACAATGCAATTTGACCATTTGTAAAAAAATCCAAATGGCCATTGCAAAATGACGGCCGATTTTTGCAATTGTGCTCCGCTGCCCACTGACATGGTTATCAAATGAAAGGATATGACAGGTAGAGTACAATTAACTGTGTGGTGTTATTCCCAATTCAAAATGGCGGCCAACACAAAATAGCTGAAGTGTTATAATAGACTACAAAGTAAAAAATATAGCCGATCTACTTCAAATTTTGCACACATTCGTAGTTCGCGTGATAATTAGTATGTATACATGATGAGTTGAATAGTTGAGTTGAGGTTGAGATGAAATTAAAAAATCACTGCACGTCAAAACACAGAGATGCTGCTGTCATCTAAATTCAACTACTGAGATCCCGTCTGTATGTATAATTTCAACTCAACTCAGGTAGCAGAGCTGAATCTAGGTCAGTCTACCGTAACTCAACTCGACTGCTGATTACATGTAGCTACACTCGGGTTTAACCTGAGTTTAACTCATAATGTATAAGTACTAAATGCAATCTGACCATTAAATATAAATATAAAAAAACGTGGGGCGCTAACGAAAAGTTCCAATTTTAATAAAATAAGAATATAGGTAAAGAGCGCCCCATGCTTTTTTACATTTAAGTAAGTGGCTGCAGCAATAAAAACGTTACATTCAAAATTATTTTTTACTTTTTGGTTCATTTTGAAACTAGTTGGGATGTGGGTTTGACCCCTTCGGTCCACACGATTAACTTCCCAGTATGATGAACGAAGATGGAATAAACTAACTTCTTACAAAATAGTTATACGTTTAGCACTAGTGGAAAATTGGCTAGTATCAGAACTGATGACAAAGCAATCCCGAGAGAAGCTAGTTCAAATAACCATAATAGTAGTAAATCCACAAGCTTCTTCTAGAGAATTTGTTTTTCCTGAACGTTAGCAAACAAACATTTCCTCCGTATTTCGTTCGCTGCACTGAAGCGGGTGTTCAAATTCGTATTGAGCGTGCTGAAGCGCCGTTGACGAGCTGAGAAGCGAATGACTTCATTTGGAAATTCCAAAGCTTTCCGGAGATATTAGCAAAACTGTAACTGTTAAGTACTTGTCAGACTTCACCAAAAAGAACAAATGTTGTGGTAATTACTGGAAATCCCGGGATAAACCGCAATTTCCTGAAACTGTATCACGAGTAGAAAACAATTATCCGTCAAAAAGTGCTAATCCAAGGTTTGAAAAATTCGCACTGTTTGTAAAGGGTAACGAAATTTTGAAAGGTTGTCGGATTTTGACAAGTGATGTTTTTTTCGAAGGCTATCGCTGTGTAGAACCCAAAGAAAATCACTTCGTTAAGAACGGGTCTCATTGCATCGAGTTTATTACATATTAGCAAAACTTATCAATTTAAGGTCTTTCTGACAATTAGCCGACCGGATATTATGAAATTTTTTTTTGGAACCTCAATGACGTCGATATAGTTTTTAGTTCGTGCGGTATCGTGCAGGTACAAAAATCATAAACGTCGTTTAAACAAAAAAAAAACGGTTCGACAGAATTTTATGAAAATCTTTTTAGATCATATTTTGGTTAATACTCTTCGAACGGCACGTCAACTAAGTCGATATCTTTTAGGCTGGCCGCACACGTACGATTTCCGTGTTCGGTTTCCGAATTCGGAATTCCGACTCGGGATTCCGTGAGCTTAGCGCAGACGTTCGGTTTTTTATATTAGGAATCGACAAAAATCGACGGATCGACAAAAAATACTGCCACAAAATACAACAAAATATAAAATGTACTCGGCACAGCACTGGCGCGGTTCCGAATGGAAATTTCCTGACGTGTGCGCCGGTTAAGCAAAAATGTATGTGAGCGCTGCGTTCGGGATGACGCCATTCGGTTTTTTCCGTTCGGATATTCCGAACGCAAGTCTTGGCTTCCGAACCGAATATCAGGAATGGTTTCCGAACGGAATTCTTAAAGTCCGAGTACGGAAACCGAATTCGGAAACCGAATACAGAAATCGTACGTGTAGCCTTATAGTTCGCGCGATATCGTGAAGGTAAAAAATCACTTATGTCATTCAAACGAAAAAACCGCTCGACCGAATATTATAAAAATCTTTTGAGATTATATTGTCGCTAATACGCTTTGAACGGCAGTAAGTCAATTTCTTTCGTGGTTCGGGCGATATCGTGCAAGTACAAAAATCACTTACGCCGCTTAAACAAATTAACGGCTCGACCGAATTTCATGAAAATCTTTTCAGATCATATTTAGGTTAATACGCTTCGAACGACACCTCAACGAAGTCGATATCAGTTTTGGTTCGCGCGATATCGTGCAGGAAAAAATGACCACATCCTTACGCGCACACACACACACATACTTCCTCCCAATTTTTTGCTTAAAATGCTCCTGGGACCTTGAAAGATGAAAAAACGTTGAAATTTTCGATTTCGATTTTCGGACCGATTACATGGGAAGTTAATAAAAGCGTTTTTTTTAGTTTTTTTTTTTTTTTAATTTGATTTATTTTTTTCAAAAATGAATAAACTATGAAAAATATCGTATCTAAGTGGGAAAACCATTTCATTACTTTTTCAAATTTTGATATGCCATTTTTATAAAAATAAATCAATGTCTTCGCCGGTTTTTATCGTAAAAAAATCGTTCTAAGCGATACTGATCATTAATTAAAGCGGTCACTGTACTCTATTGGTATTTATTAAATCATCGTTTTTACAACAAAATTTCGCATATGTACCAGTATTAGATCATGTTTAAATACGTACAACAAGTGCGACTTTATACATAGCAAAAACTAAAATCAAATTCCATTCCCGGTACATCCCCCATTAAGCCACTAAATAAATTGCAGAATAAATTTTCAAAAAAATCCTGTTTTAAGTTCCTTGAACTCCATGTAGAAAAAGTTAACAGTCATCATAAAGATTGTTATCTAACACGCCGCTCTCCTTCCTTGTCAATTTATTCAAATTCATAATCTTAAATCTGAAGATCTTCTACATTTTCTTAGTTTTTTTTGCTAATCTGCCAATCAAGCTCATGTAGATAGAAACACCGCAGATGAGAGAAGTATTGGAAACTATCGCATAAATCCTCCCACAACTCCGGCCGGGTGACGATCGTGGCCCGCCATGGAACAGTTATTCTTCTTCCACAGTTTTTGACGCAATTCCCATCACAAATAATCAAAACTGTCAACCACTTGAGTGAATTTGTCAAAATATTATTCCACATTTTTTGCTTGTAGTTCGTCCATCGTTTCTTAATAAATCCCGCTCTTGTTGTCCTCTAGCTGTCAGACTACGAAACCCCAAACATCATCGACAGCACGAGGAGCACACAAAACTTGAGAACTCGAGAAACTATAGCCCGACTTGGGACTCTTCGACGTCTGCGACTGTAGGCTTAAGCCCGCAGGTCGTTCACCATCTATCAGGTTTGCTCTGATCTCTGAAGCCTACGCTCCAATCCCGGGCAACAGGCTTTGATTTATCATCGTGGAGTTCGTTTCCTTCCTTTAATCTCCAAAGAAAGCGCGCTTTTTTCTCCAAGGCGCTTTTAATTGAAATTTGGTTGGTGATTACCAGGAGAGCATTTAGTACGCCACTCGAGGAGAGGTGAACAGCACTTAACGTGCCTTGCCTCTTATGGGTTTAAGCTGCGGCTTGGCATCCCGGTAGTGAGTGTGCCCAGGTATAGGTCAGCATCCCACAAAACCCATTCAGATGTCTACCATGTTTGGATGAAGAGGACATTGTGCAGAAAAGCGGCTAGAAGTGATTACTGTACTTCCTTCCACGCAGCATTTCGAGGAGAGCTAATGGCGTTCTATTCTTGAACCCCCGGGGGAGCTTAAGTGGATGAGATGCACTTGTCAACATAAATTTGATTGCAGGGACGACGACTTGAATGAGAAGTTTGAGGACTTGGGCATCCAATAAATTCTCGTGTCTATCTTGATTATATTGTTGTTCGGTTTTCTGCAGCTCTTTTGTCCGCAGTAAATCAGCATCTATGGTATAGTAAATCAACATTCACCTCGCTTCATTATTGCATTTCAAATCCCCCTTGCGAGTGAGCTCTATTACTCTGCAATTGTAATGCCTTTTAGTAAATAGCTGAATCCTGTTGTTGTGCTATTCTTTAAGATCTTTCATAGCTCAGACTATTCCACATCCGTGTTTTGGACAATCAAAGCAACCATCCACATTTATCGAAGAAAGGTTTTATTGACGTGACAACGTCTTATAAATCGATGAGTATAGGAAAATGCGCAAAATGTCCCGTCCCGTTCCCGTCGCTAAGTAGTGGTGGGGATAGTCACGTCAAAAAATTAATATTGTAGTAACAGTAACAGTAAAATACCGAAGATCCTGTTTGGTTTAAAAATTTCTCAATAAACTTGAAAAAAAAAAAAAAAAACTTTATTAATTCATTTGGCAACAAATGAAGTTAGAATTAATTTAACTATTCTTTTCTCTTTGCAAAGATAGTGCAGATTTTCAGTGCGGTCTGAAGCGGTTGGTAATCAAAAATAGTGTGTTCTAAACCTCCTCTTAGGCTGGTAAACATTTAAATCGGCGAGCCCTAGAGAGAAGCTCTTGCTCTACACTACTATATCGGGCAACCCAGAAGAAAATCGTGTCATGCCTTCTACGAGGCCTATCTAGTTCAACTTCACATCATACCATTAGCTGGGAGCGCATCATCACCCAATGCCAGGGGCGACGGAGCATAATCCTTGTGAGTAGGAAGCTCGCGAACAAGTAACCGTAAAAATGTAAACAGTTCATCGTTCAATTGAATTACCAGCTGTCTAATAAGTTATATGAGGAGTGGGCGAACAAAACGACACATGTCCAGTTTTGCAAAAAACTGTTTCTGCCTCTGAACTGATCACATTAACTATTTACGAGTATGGTAGGTTGTGCTACTATTTGAACTCATTCAGACGGAAAAAAAAATTTTAAATATGTTTAATACTTTAAGAGAAAAAATTAAAACAAAAATGGACATGTGCCCTTTTGCGGGGACACAACTGGGACATGTTCCGTTTTGTTAAACCCTTGAATGGACATGTGTCCTTTTGCAGGAACCCAACTGGACATGTTTTTTTTGTTTTTAGCCTTTTGGGGAGCTCCCTGGCCTCCCTGAGGCAAGGGGGAATTTTTGTGGTATTTTTTCCTAATAGTAGGGACTGTTACGCAAATTTTAAGGGGTCATAGTGCCCCCTACGGCTTGTTTTGGGGCCGTGGGAGGCAAAAGTGAGGTAAATTTTAGTGCATTTTATGATGTACATACAAATCGATGTAATTAGAGCCCCAGGTGAGGTGCAATGAACTTCCATTGTTGATTAAAAACTTTTTGGTATGAAATACGTGCCCTTTTGACAATCCACATTAACGAATGGTTAAAAAATATGAATATTCGTAGGACATATGCCTTTCTGCAAGGAAACCGTTACTTTGCTAACAAAAAAATATTACATGAAAGTGATTTTTGAAGTGTCTGAGATTGAAATTAGTTGCAGTTTAGTGTAATGAACACGATTCCGTCAAAACACTGAAAACGGCCAACAATGGACATGTGCCGTTTTGTTCGCCCACTCCTCATATATGGTCTTCGTTTATGGGGTTATGCCCGACTGGCATTTTGGGAGGAGGTGAATATAGGGCCCCTATGAGCCCAACCCGATGGCCCTACTAGAACGCCGCGTGGATTGCCCTATAAGATCCACATAAAGAATCCGCCTTGTCTCATTCGCACCTTGTCATAAGGAATGTCCCATTTGGCCTCCTTGAAGAAAAATCATTGCTCCTCGATTCCGAGTGGGAAAGAGAAGCCGAAAATTTTGAGAATTTTGGCATGGTTATGTAATTGCGCCGGTGTCGAAAACTTTATTTTTTAAACGCTAGTGTTGTTTTACCAATAATGTCTCCCAATTGAGTACTAGTTAAATCCAATGCTGCTTAACCTCTATAATCGAATCCGAACCGGTCTACCGAGTATGCTAAATGATACCCTTCACCATCACTAACATAATTGCCTGAAGTATGAAGCAATGCAACAACAAAAAGTTAAAGCTTTGTATGAATTAAACTAAAGCTTAATGCCTCGGCTTCACCGATCTCAGTTCATTAATGTTCAGTTCAATCTACATACTTGGCTTCACCGGCTAAAACCCATTTCATGTTCAGTTCTTGCTTGAAATTGTTGTTGCTCTTTCGCCAGACGTCATAATTGCAAAAGCCCACTGGAATGTCATTCCACTATTCCAGTTCTTTGGAGTGAGCTTTTAAGTTCAACTTCAGTTCAAGTCCAGTTGGGCGAACTGAGGTTTGTTTATGGTCAGTAGAATATGTGGAAATTGTATGTGAACTTAGGTTTGGTGGTATGTGAGCTGACGTTTAAAGTTTAGTCCGCTAAAATTTTGCGCAGCTCGGGTATTTATTTAAACTATCTCAAAAAGCTTCCCGATTATATAATATTGCTAGATATTACTCCATCTTAGTTGAAATAAGGTTTGTCTGCTAGGACAATTATGAAAAACTCATAAGGCATACCTCAGTATCGCTGATTTTTTTGGCGGTGTTTATGAGGAAACTCTGCATGCCCCTATTTTGCTACATGGGGTTCTAATGGAGAACCTACGACTATATCTCTCTTTTGAGATGCCCCTGAGGACGATAGAGTAAGGGAGTGCTCATCCAACCCGGAAAGGTGTGCTTTTTGAGGGAGCTTATCGTGAGGGAGTTTGTTTGCAGTGCCTTTGCATAAACTTGTAAATTAAGTTGAAGAACGCGGCTGACACACACTGATCATGGTTAAATGCTTTCCTGGCATCATTGGTATTAAGTCCTTTGGCGTATGTTACTATATTTGTTTAACTACTATCTAGCCTCTATTCAGCTGTTTATCGTTAATAAGCCTAGTAAGGGGAAACTGGAACAAGGAAACTCTATTGGCGCATTGGGATAGCACCTTGGCTCCACAATCCACTTGGATTATTCTCCAGATTTTACCAGAGCTTCTCGAATCGATTCAAGGTACATTGGTGTTGTTTGTAATGTAGGGTGCTTTCAATAGTTCTTAAAACCTTGTGCAAAGTGGCCTCAGTGAATATTCCTAGAAAATGGGCATGTTTATCGGATGTAAGAGCCGATGACCCTTTTCGTCTTGAGCACGAAGGATGTTAGGCTAAACGGTCTATGTCAGTCGTTCTTCAATGCTGCCGAATACAAGTACTATCTTATTTACAACAAAACCTAAAACTTCCGAACTTCTACAACATTTCAATCCTGCTTAGTAGTCTCCTATTTTGTCCCCTTTAAGTGATTTCAATTTATTTAACAAAATATATGTTGGCACTTTGCTAACTGTGTTCAACATTTCGATTGGTCTGTAATTGTAGTTCATCAATTCATCTTTTTATTGGTCTGGAATAATTGTGCCGCGAAGTTCGTTTTCGACATTTTTGTTGCTTGAAAGTTTGTAATATACCCTCGTTTGCTTTTCAGGGCTCCTCCCCACTATATTTTAACATTTTTATTGGTTTACGAGCGTTTGCTATGCATGAGGGTCTATAAAAACATCAGTGACCGGTTGCAAGTCTTCGTTATTCTGCAGGATATTCAGAAGTTTCAGTTTCGCCTGATTAAACAAGGCAGAAGTGTTGTCACAACTACTCATGTCATGGAGGAATACTAGACTCTAGATGGTTTGAGACACCTTTAATTTCCCTGGTTCCATAAGGAAGGCATTATTTATATCAACGCTACATAGGCCAATCAGGATCACCAAAAAGTCGATATCTTCTCCTACCAATGTCACATACATTTTACTAGGCCAAAATAAAGCGGCCCACACATTTTCCGTTTTAACTGCGCAGTTGAACTGTATAAAAAACTGTACGCTAAAATGAACTGAAAGTGTGTGGGTTTGTCCGTTCGTTGTACTGTTTTGTCAGTTATGTTGATTTGAGTACATTTTTAATAATGACAAATGGACGGAATTGAAAAAACTGATGAATCTATCAGATAGATAATTGTTTGACTTGGGCAGTTTATCGGAGCAAAAGAGGGTCCAGAAGCTCACACGAAAGACTGAGTGAAAATGGTTCAAAACTGCACAGTTCACACAGTTTATCGCTTAGGCATGACGTCACACGTAATAAACTGCGTTGTTAAACTGAAAGTGTGTGGGTGGATTAGGATATTAGCGTCCTCTGCAGATTGTTGTTAATCAATTTTTGACTGGCCGAAGCTCTCCATCTGATTATGTTACTATCGGCATTGTATTCTACCGACAAGTGTGTGCTCGTGCTTGACCCCATTAACTTGTTATTTGTTAATGTTTTCATATTGAACCTTAGCCGTTTAAAAGATATGATAAACAGGGTCTAACTTGTGTATTACGATGGGTCATATTGTGTGCAAGGCACAACAATAGATAGAGGCCGGATCTTGTTTTCTGAATTTGCTAGGCAACTTTCCTGCGAGCCAGGATGATATTGCAGCAGATTATTTTCGTTGCGCCCTTCTCAATCCTTCTATCCGTTTGGTCTTTTCACTAGCATTGTAAGAGAAGCCATCGAAAATGACAATGTATTTGATTTGTAGTTTGACTTGATAAATGATAGGTACATAACTGCTGGAAATTTCTATATTATTTAACGTATTATTCTGAATTTGTGAGCCCCACTCCCGAAAAGTGCTCAATTTCTTGGCACATATTATACTGCGTTGTCATCCTTTGGTATGGGTACAGGCGGTCAAAAAAATTGGAGACCACTGCTCTAGTCTACAGAAGCCGACAAACCAAATCTCCGGAGGAAGAATGACGTAAACAAAGAAACTGGATAATACCGGCTCAGATTTTAAACCGATGGAGGGAGTAATAGTAAGGGAGGCAAGGTATCCATGGACCCCGGAGAGCACAGTATCCAAATATATGTAAGAAAGTAAATTTGGCTGTTTTTTTAATGTGAAAGACTAGAGTCTCAGGAAAGGTCCTTTATACTGTTGACAATCTATTTTCTTCT
The DNA here is from genome assembly GCA_949987705.1 of Thereva unica. NCBI lineage: Eukaryota > Metazoa > Arthropoda > Insecta > Diptera > Therevidae > Thereva > Thereva unica. The sequence goes on along the minus strand of OX465281.1, from coordinate 48,894,351 downwards.
TATAAGAAGAGTGCAATGTCGAACAGCAGCTCTAGTCGGGGAGGAAGAAACTGCCACAACCTACACGCAATATTTTTAGTCCACCTACTTCCAACCATTACTATCGCGACTTTGACATTGGGGCATCGAGACACATCTCGCTGGGGTGTTATGCCTCCTGAACCGAGTTGAATCTCATCAACCAACCGATGTCATGCTCTTTGGTGGAGCGGGTCGGGCTAAGGAAGGCTAAGACAAGAGGTACCAGGAATGTAAAGAGGGAAGGAGAAAGATGGAAAGTTATGTAGGTGGCAAAGTGGAAAAGACGAAGGGCTGTGGGGCTGGCTGGGATTCGAACCCAGGATCTCTGGGATGGTAGCCAGACGCCTTACTTCCTAAGCTACCCAGGCCCCCGAATAAAGCTGATATATAATTAGGGGGTAAAATTTATGACTATTTTCGCTATAAGGGAGCGCGGTCAAAAAAATCTAGCTCTAAGCTACCGAGGCCGACCGAAGATTCGGGTGGGAGAATGACGTAGATCATAAAACTGGATAACATCGAGATTGTAAGCAGATGGAGGGAATAGTAATAGGAGAGGCACGGTATCGACGGACCCTGGAGAGCACAGTATCCGAATATGTAAAAAAATGAATTTGGCTGTTGGTTCAATGGTTCGTTTTCATGAAAGAGTCTTTGTATGCAATGACTCGGTATCCACCGTGAAAAATTATTAAAAACTGTCTGAAAAGTTATGCCATTATTAACTTTACATACTATTAAACCTCTCGACACACTTTCTGCTTTTGACTAAAACACAGAAAAAGTATGAAAAACTTTTTAAACGAAACTAAATATACTTTTCATAAAATAACCAACGATCCAAAGCCCCTTCACAGGCTCCCCATCCACCACTAAAGCCCGCATGAAGCTATCTTTTCCGCATTTGAGCAATGCAGATTCCCATAATTAAATGTTTGCTAAAAAGCGAGAAATTAATTGCGTATGCAAACAGGGGGGAATCATTAGGGATTTCGTAAATGAACCCCTTTTTTCTGGAATTATTCATAGAAGCACCGAGTCTTGCCACACGTCGGCCGTAGAGGTGGAGGTGCCCCGGCGTTCTTATGTATTTATTCATAGATATCGTGTGCCCTCCTCAGCAGTCTCAGCTCTCGGCTTGCGCTATTTTAAATTCAAAAGTGGCCAACAACAAAGGCACGAAGGAGCCTTTTTCCCAACGACCTTTCTTCACTTGTCTTTCATATTTTCTTGCGCAATGCTTAGGCCAAATATTCTTCGGGGTACTCTCGCAAGACGAAGACACGGTGACCCCCGGACTCGCTTCTTTTCTTGCAATTTCGAATAAAGTGGATTTCGAAACTTTCCGAAAATTCAATCAAAGTATGACCAACAAATTCAAAGTCAGATTCCCAGAATCTAGGGACTTTGCGGCGGGAATGGAAAAAATCCGCGAAAAACAAACAACAACAAAAATATGCTAAATTTCCTGTTACGTGTTATTTATTAAATGCCGCAGAGATCTGTCATGGCCGTGATATTGTTTACAGCAGCCCCAGGTAGGTACTCGGTGCGAGCGAAGAAAATACTTTTTTTATGACGAACTTGAATCAGCGGCGAAGGTGACACCATCAATGAGCCAAACCTAAACCTCACCTCGTTACGAAATTGATACAATCGCCATTGAGTGGTTTTCTGTAGTGCCAGGTGTCGTGATGAGAGTGAGGTGCCTTAATTACACGACGATCAGAGGTTCCCTCGCGTTGCCTGGTATCAAGATTTTGTTGTGATCTTCGCGATGTTATCCAGTGGTATTACGATGCGTTTGCAGAGAGTTCCGTGAATGTACTATGGGACGAAATGCGAGAATTACGCCAGAGTCTTTGTAGTGAGTTTATTAAATCCATAACCAAGGTAATGGAGGCATATTTTAAGGAAAATTATGAATGAAAAAGCGTGGTGTTTGGTTAGAGTGTTGAAAACGTGCAACATAACTTTGAGTCGTGATTGAATTTTTTAAGTAAATGATGGTCTTGGTACAACAGGCTTAACGGTGACGCTAGATGCTAAGCTCCATTGGTGCCAGCCTGATGATGGACAACCTGGTGATTACTAGTGCGGTGGCGTAGAGCTAAGTTGAATAGCTTTACTATATTACAAAGTTAAGCAAGACCGGGGGTATTCCGCTGTATGACGAAGTAGAGCAATCCCCTAAAAACGTTGCACCTGGCGATGGTCTTCATCGGGGACACTGTAAAATGGCCAGCGCTATGGAAGAAAACCCAAGAGTGCGAACGCTACACACTATAAAACCGCGAGGATCTCAAGTTTTTCACCTCCTTTTGTGTACATACAAGAGAGGGTATCCTATTTTTTGCCTAGGACACCATAAGGTCGTGCGATAACCTAGCTGTTATCTCTCGTTTCCTTCCTTTGCCTCTGAGCTTCGAGTTGGGCTTCAGTGTAACTACCTTTCTCCACACATCCTCCGACCTAATCATGTGGTCCAGAATGTTCTACGGCGTTGATAAAAGTATGCCGTATAGCCATCATATCTAATCAGGATATGCTTTAGGTAGTAACTAACGGCATGCATCCTCAAAAATCACTTCTCTTCATTTGATAAGGGTTTATAGGTCCATCGGCTCTAAGTACATTCCTCCCACCACTTGTTTATTCCGGGTCATACGAGGTATTATTCTCCGCCACCAGAATATCAATGGAAGTCATTCCTGCTAACCCACATGCAACCTGACGACTAATATTAATACTACCTTGACAAGGTCAATTTGTGAAGAAGAAACATGGAGAATCAGATATAACATCGAGTTATATCAAATCTATGACGGACAAAGACTTAGTAACGTTCATAAAACTCAATAGACTTCGCTAGCACTGAACACGACGAACGCATGCCAGAAGACAGCGCAACGAAGAAGGTCTTCACTAGCATCATCGAAGGAGAAAGACCCGTTGGCAGGCCGAGGAAAAGATGGAAGGATGCGGCTGTAGCAACACATACCGAACTGGAGAACTTCGACTAGAAATCGAGAAGACTGGAGATTAATTAAAGGTCAATGTAAAGCAAATAGGCCACAATTTAGAACTCGGTGTTCTTTCTGTTGCACCTTAAGAATTCTCTAGTCCAGAGCCATTTTTCCAGCGGGGGCACCTGGTATGGTTCTGGACCACTGAAAAGTGCCTGCCTGGCCAAAGTGATTGGTTTTCTATTACTCTCGAAACCTTGAAGACCCGGGGCCCACATAAGGCTGACTGGATTGAGAGTTTCATAAGAGCGCGTTCACATTCCCAAACTAATTTGGATCTGGTCCAACGTGGACTTGAGATAAGATAATAAAGAGCTACTTGTCAGTACAGGCTCTTGCTAATTCTTCTTGGTTACATGCCAATAGCGTAAACCTCTGCTTAAAAAACCAGTTAAGCTGCTCAAGTTGAAAGTTCTACTAGACGTGGGGCTTGTGCCGTTGAAATGCACGCGGGATACAGACTAATAACTTTCCTGCTTCTGGGATCTCCTCAAATCGTCCTGACAATTGTAGAAGGTCTCGCTGAAGATTATCGCCCGGGGGCCATTCTATCTCACGCTTAGTGCAACGTTTATAGCGTTTTCTCTAATTCAAATTTCACCGGTATCAACTTAAGTAGAGTCTCCAGTGCTACCGTTATGATAAATAGTACCAGCCTGAGTAAAAATAAAACTCGGCCATTGGTAGCCTGCAACAGACTGACTGGCATGCCGTCAAAACGCCTTCACGGCAACCGAAACAGCGGGCCCAACCCCGGGCCCTCACTGAATAACTACGAAAATTGGGAACCTTACGCCTTTATCGCTTAGGCCGGTTACACTCCTTCTCTAGCACAAAAACAAGGCAACCACGCACGCTACTTATCTGACTTACCAGAGATGGCATCCCCGTGTCGTGCTAGTCTTTTTTCCACTCCCAAGCCGGAACCCCTTTCTCCTGCAAGCTATCTCGCCTGGCCCAGATCTTAACCCTTTTTTCCAAAACTCTTCGGTTTTCAGCCACTGGCTTTTTCCCAGCAAGCTTTTAGGATGCTTGTTCAAAACTCTTGGTATTGCTTGTCCAAGTTGACTCTGGTAGCTTACTGATGAAACCTTTTGGTCGTAATTCTTCCCTTTCCAAAATTCGTGCCAGGGGTTGTCCCTTTTCTTCTTTTCGGTTTACTTGATTGTTTGTTGGTTTGATTTTGAAATCTCGGATGTCCCTATTCCATCTCCTTGCTATTTTCCAAAAAAAAAAAAAACGAATTGACGATTTGCAAAAAAAAAGAACCCAGACTTGACTATTTGAAAAAATCGTTTCTCTCCTACCCCTTTCGAATTTCTCCAAAATTCCTTATCAAATTCTATAGTGAATATTACAAGGTGAATCAGGGAATAGGCCCGCCGCCACACGTCTAAGTAAAAATTGTACTTTTTCAAATAACCATTAGCATTCTCAGTATACCTGTTCTCGTTAGATTGCGTAGGTCAAGCAGCATTGGACGTGGTTAGCACTTAGTTGGGGGACCGTTGGGTAAAACGACGCTTGCTTTTCAGCTAAATTATTTTTACTCGCGAGGACCATTTTGTCGTGATAGCCAATTTCCCCCCACTAGCTAACAGCTGGAGACTGTATAGTTATAGCAAGAGTTCATCCACAACCAATCAACACAGGAGAGGAGATATTCTTCTGCGATGGTGCTCTCTTTAGACTTCTCAGAATGAATGACTGATGACCGAGCCGATCCAGTTGCAAAAAGTGCCACCTATACCTCATTTATTGAGTGTCCATCTAAAGATATGTTTCGAAAGCTCCTTTTAAAGCGGTAATGCGCTTATTCTTTTTTTATAATGCTCCTTCTATTTCAGTGGACAGCTCTTATCTTCTTGTTAATAAATTTCTGCTTTATCTTCGAGGCGAAAGAAGAGAGGCATATCGAGGCATTTCTTTTTTGTGATAGTAATCAAAGCGCCCTGGCTTGGGTTAGATATAATATTAACTTTCCATCGCACAGATGGGTTAACCAATTACGAGTTAAGTACTAAATAATTTACAGAGTAAGGTAGTGAACATGTCAGTGGTCAGAAGTGAGATGTATATGCTTCAGAGGGGTAGGTTTTAATGACCACATCATCTCTTTGATAGCCTTGGGGCATAGCCAGCATTCCTCTTCTCTTCAAGCGCAATTCTACCCCACCTCAATCAAAAAATTCTTATAATACCAATACGATAATGGAACAACCTTCCACAATCGGTATTTTCGAACTGATTGCGTTAAAAATCAGAGCTATCTCGAATTTCGTCATTTACAGTTCGAACTTCGGTTGCCCTAGATCTTGACATTAACAACGGCATGACAGAAGTCGACAAAGCGTCTTACAGCAAAGAGTGAGTGATAAAAATCCAAATCGAAACTGTCGACAATATAAGAATAAAATCAGAAGCATTTTTCTCTGCACCATAAATTATAAACGGTACTTTCATTCTGCGAAAAAGTGCACCTTTTTAATCGCCATTCATGCGAACTGCCTATGAATGGTGCGAATCACCTTCACAACCTGTCTCTCTCAACTCAGCCAAAAAGGAGGAGCACAGGTGTATCTGGATTCGGTCCGTGACATCGACGACGTCTAATTCTGCAGCACTGATCCAACCTCTCACAGAGTAGCAAACCAGAATGATTCTCACCTGTGTGTGGGTATGTAGAGATCTCGGTAATTAAATTTAATTACGATAAATGCGAGTTTCTTCACTCGTCGTCATTTACCTTCTCCGGCATTACACAAGTCTTCCCAGGTGCCATTGCCACGTGGGAACCTGAATTGGTGGGAAATCGGAGAGATATGCCCAGAAATTTTCAATGCTTTCAACATTTTTTCTCGCTGAACGAGGAGGAGGAGGAGACTTTCAATGGCCACCGTCAACTTACTAATTGACGACGCAACGGAATGGGATTTAGTGTAATTTATGCAGTTTGGGGGCGCTTTCAGGTGGCATCAGAACCCTTTTGGCTGTTGACAGTTTGTTAGCTTTTCACCTGTTATTTCGTTCCGAGCGCCCTGCACTAAATGGAACTGAATTTACGGAAGCTCCACTTTGTGGCAAGTTGTGGCGTTTTCGAGTAATAACCGACTTGGTGAAACCCGGTGACTAAATAGGAGAGATAATAACTGCGAGACTGTCTCAGGTGTTCTGATATAATGGAATTATATTTAATGCAGAAAAGTGTGAATAATTAAACGGAAAGGTTTCAGCGATGTAAGTAACTGTCGACGGATTAGGCGAGCAGAGGAAAGTATGTCGGTTTCTTTATGGACAGGTGCTTATTAAAAAGTGTGAACAAGATTTTGGTAAAAGGTTTTTTGTTTTGCTCTTTTAGGGAGCAAAAAGAGTGGAAAACGATTTTTTTGTTCTAATGATCTGGGAACTTTTGGTAAATTAAGAGTTTACTTTACTAAGTGGAGCATTAAAAATCGGTGAATGTCCTGTATTATTTATTCTTAATGCATGTGAACATTTTCAACTATGAACAAACAATTTTTGACGACTAGAAACCTTTTTTGAAATAGTTAAAAATTCTCGTGTCATATGATTTTCACGACAATTACGTTACCAAACTCACCTAGACCTTTTATTGTAGTTTCCGAAATCGTCCTTCGTTATATAGGGAGCGAACTACGCCAGTAGATTTCCGCGTAAAGATATCAACAATGCCACCTGGATATTTCTTGATGGAGCTACTTGCAACTAAATAAGCCATGTGTTGATAAACCGTTGACAACTTTCTGGCTTGGTAATGGTACCAACTTACCGAGGTGTCAACTTCGACTCCGAATATTATCTGGTTGGTATGACGCTCCGAAACCCCATTATAGCGCACAAAAGCTTTGTAACAGCGAATCAGACTCGAATTAACACAGCTGTACTACGCAGTGAAATGGCAAGACACGGGTTCACCTAAGGCCATGCGACCTATTTCTAAGGAGATCGCGCTCAGTAAGCGAAGGGTACGTCCTAGAGACCAGACGCCAGCCGACATCGAGGGCTGGAAACGCCTTAAGAATACTGTCATTATTACTGTTGATTTCATCAAGTAAAAATGGTAGATAGGAACGACTGGTTCAATGATCAATCTGAGCTGGCAACTGGTCGTAAGAATGCTGCGTATCGAGCAATGCAGAACTAGAAATAGAAGAGCTCAAAAGAGAATAAAAGAAAGTTTTCAAACGGAAAAGGAAGCCTGGGAGAAAAGTTCTTGTTTATGAACAAAAAATACAGAGAAGGCCGCACCAGATGCCGGAGCTCTACTCAAGAATATGTGGTGTGATACCATTCACGGCACGTTGCATATACTGCAAGCACAAAGAGGGGAATCTGGTCCCTGATCCTAAAGGCATCTTGCAGCGATAGGAAGAGCATTTTCATGAATTGCTACGTGGCGAGTAATTGGTGGCTGTAACAATAATCGGTGGTAATCTTATGTTGCCGCCACAAAGGTTAGAAGAAGTTAGCAGAATCATCAACCGGCTTGAAAAAAAGCCCTCGGGTTTAGATTGCATTCGTCGGAATTTTAGAGGGCCAACAATACACCAAGAAGACTTAAAAAAGTCAACCTCTACCCGGTACATAAGAAAAGGAGATATTAGAAAGTGCAACAATTATGGTGGTGTACCGTTGTTAAACACCACGTACAAGATATTCTCCGCTATCTTATAAAACAGGATGTCCACATACGTTAGAAACATCATATCCTGCCAATACAACCGTAGAAGAAGCTTTCATCCAGATTGAGTTGACGGCACGATCCCACAGCACGCACATGCCCACAGCTAGCACGCATAGCGAACAAATAGGCGTGCCACAAAATTATGCACGCTACTGGCACGAAAATCTAGAAACTTGTTCGCTACAGGCATGTACGTTTATAAATCCATCCGCATCGGCATAAACCATTTCAAACGCGAGTGTTGTTTTACCAGGCAGTCCGCCAGCTAAGCAGTACACCCACGTTCAATGCTGCTTGACCTACGCAATCGAACGAGAACCGTTTTACTGAGTATGCTATTGGCACTTTTTATGTTGAGCCACATAATTGTCCATTTCTTTCTTTCTACACAATTTTTTAAAGCTCCAGTTTTGCTCCCTTTAATCTAGAAAGAGTGCATGTCTGTGACGGGAGTATGCTAAAACCAGGCGAGCACCTTGGCTAAAGGGATCAAAACTGGGGCTTTAAAAAATTGAGTAGGATGAAGCAAACGGACAATTATCATGAGTCTTAGCCCCTGTGCTGAAAGTCGAGTCGTGATTCGTGACAAGTATTTGGAGTTGAAGAAAGTGACGTTTCAATCGGATTACGATTTTCAGCATAGTGTCCTAGAGTAGAAGTGCTAAGTTCGAGTTTAGCCCCCCCCCCCCCCGTATGCTGAAAGTCGCAATTCCACTGAAACGTCACTTTCTTCAACTCCAAAAACTTGTCACGAATCACAACTCGACTTTCAGCACAGGGGCCTTATTTTTATTCAAGCGTGCATGCTAGCTGCGGGCGCCATGCGTGATAGAGGATACCTGCTGCTTTCTAGGTGCCGGCAAGTTTCATTTTTACTCGGGTGGCCCCGAAGAGGAACCTGATCGGAAAGCCCTCTGCAATCAACGGGATGGTGAGACAGCGAGGGAGACCCAACCTCCGCTAGAAGAATGGAATAGACCAGGACGTCCACAATCGGGATCGCATGTCTGAAGCCTGGTTGTAGAGCCGCCAAAAAAGAAGAAGTCAGGCATCTGAGTTTCTGAAATGTGGGTCAACTTCGACGAAGTACCGCGCTGGATAAGAAGTAAGAAATAGATCAAGGAGATGTGTCGTTTGACCTACACTGTTGAAAATTTCTATTGTAATTTTTCAAACAGTTGTTGGAAGTTTTTACGCATCACGATATAGTAAAAGTACAATCTACACAATTAATTCCAATTAAATTTGGGAAAATTACAAAACGTGTGTAGCAATTTTACTAAAGAGCTATCACTGTTTAGTAATATTACCAATACAAGTGATGTAATTTTGTTAAAAAAAACTATACTGAAAATCTCCTGTATTTTCAATACGTTTTATTGTCCGAGAATCGTTATAATCGCTCGAGTAAAATTATAATAAATCAAATTATAAACAATGTTTGTAAATTCGAAATGCTTTCTATTGAAAGCTGATAAACAGTTCAGTAAAATCGCAATGCGTGTAGGATTTCTACATAAAGATTGTAAAATTACAACTGATATTAGTAAATTTCCTCACATACATATCTTAGAAAATTCCTTGAATTGTATTTTAATTTTGTATTGCCATACACTGATTTGTAATTTTACTCATCTTTTATTTTGTAAAACAATTGTAATTTTACAAAAAAAATTAACAGTGTACTATGTAAGGGATTCTTCATTGACAATAACTTACAATTTGATGTAGCTTATTAGGATTACAATGCAAAATCACGTTTTTTTATTCTTCAGGCTTAATTGTGGAAAATGCATACATATTTACTCTTCAAAACAAGTTTTTCCCATTTTGGCAGTGCAGGGACTACGCGTCGAAAAATTTGCTCGTCTTTTGATGCGATTCTAAAATTTACTCAAATTTTCTCCTTTCCGTAAGAATGTCAATGCAGCTAAGCCAGGGCATACGTCATCGATCGGAACAGGTGGTAGCTGGAAGGGGAAAATCTGGAAAAAAGGTGGCGGCTGAAGTGGGACGTCCAAATTTAGTGGAAGCAGGTAGATGCTGCCGACCTTTAACTTGATACAAAATTACTTTGTTACGTCTTTGTCCCAATTGTCGCTAAAGGCAGATTCTCCGTATCTCACTCCGCGATCGTCTTCGAAACGAGACATTAAGACAAAGATGCGATCAACAGACATTGATCAAAGAAGAAATACAAAAGCGTCGACTACGGGGGTACGTAAACTTCTCTGGCGAGACCGTCCGCGGACCGGAAAATTCAGCAATTGGCACCGAAGAAAACCTGGCTAAAGAATATCAAGGGCGACTTAAAGAATCAACGATTATCAGTTATCGAAGCTCGGAACGTCGCCAAACATCTTCGAGAATGGAAACGAATCGTGAATGGAGTTCGAGACCCAGCTGCACCGACAGCAGTGTATCCGTTGCGGGGACGTCACGCTTGAACCGCCAGAATAAGAAGAAGATGCTTGGCTTAGTCGTCTATGTTAATCATGGCCAGAGTGTCCCAGAATCGCCAGTTACAATACGATGCAAAAATGTCTTCCTTCTTGGCCGTCTGAATTCTTGCACATGAAACGACGTTTTCCGGCTTCAACTTGTATGGTACCCAATTTCCTTACCTTTGGTTCATTCCCAATGCTTTTGATTTTAAGGCTTTCTAATGATCAAAAATGGCTTGTTGAGACAGCTGCAATAAATCTGCAAGTTCGTGTTAAGTTTGATATTGATCTTCATCCAGTAGTGCATCCAGTTCTGCGTCTTCAAACTTTTTTACCAGTACGAGACGCTCCTTATTTTCCAAGTCAAAATCACCACTTTGTTGGGTTGATGCCATTGGCGACACGTTGTTTCACTAATAGAAGCCTCATAATAAGTTTCTACAAGTTTCCACGCACTAAAAAATATATGACGCCGATAACATTTCATAAATGTAATGATAATGAGTTGTTGACAGCTACCTAGCTTAACATTTGACGTTTCGGATATGACATTTTTACCTAGTATGTGGCGACACAAAGCGATCACAGAGCCACCAACATGTGAAATACACGAAACCACCAACACTGTACGCTAAAAATTATGTATTAGGATAAGTAACCTTTGAATAATGTAAATAATAAAAAAATTAATTTTCATTGTCAATTCTGTTTCCAATCTTATACTCGAAGCTCGTAGTTTGTTGAATGTTTAGCAATCGTGGTAGTTTCGCTGGCACTAGGCCTCGGACGTAGTAAAAAGTAGTGTTTAAAGAGTTTCGTAGCTTAGTTATGCTTAGTAATTATTAATGCACAAATAAAGCTTTGTTAATTTTACTAACGTATTGTGTTTGATTGAGTAACGAAGAAGGAAGGACAAGCGGATAACGAGGTATTCTATGGCGTTGCTAGACGACAGGAGGACCCCATGAGTATGTGGCAGTCTTTCCCAGCCTCTATTGGAAAATATCCGAAATATCCGCAACTTGACCGGATTAGTAGCAGAAACAACTACTTGCTGCTACGACGTTTACTACTACATTTTCGTTATCTCATTCAATCGAGGTTGCGCTGCGAATGAATTCGACAATTCAATCGATTAAAAAGAAATAAATGAATTGACAAATAAAGAATATAAAAGATAAAAATATAAATTTAGAAATAAAAGATTAATTATCCGAATAATTGTTGGACTTTTATTTCTCTTCCGCTCGCCTATGGTTGTGACACGGAGTAACAACCAGACAGCGACAAGTACCTTATTATTATTATTCTTGTTGAGGGGCGCTTTAGCGGGCACTGCGACCTATTTTGTTTGGTCTATTATGCCATCCCCTTCTTTAAAAACCATCAAGGTTAAGGCTTCTTAGGTAGCCTAAAGCTGATTTAGGGTTGCTGTCCCAAATCTCCCTGGGAGTAGGGAAATCACGATGGAGAAGGCTCAGTCTTTTCCTCGCTGTAGCCTCACAGTCGCACATCAAGTGCTCCGCGGTTTCGGGAGCTGTCCCGCAGAATCGACAGCCAGAGTCGGCCACCAGTTCTATTTTGTTTAGGTGATAGTTAAGCGAACAGTGGCCCGTCAGGAGCTCTGTTATTATTTTTAGCTCTCACCTCTTGAGATTTAAAAGTTTGCCCGCCTTAGCTTTATCGATTTGGATGAATCTTTTAGCTTGACGAGCACCCTGGGTCCTAGACCAGCTTTGAAGAAACATCTGGTCAACCCAATTCTTTAAGGCCATTTTTACGTGGCAGCTTGCTAAGCTACAGAAAGGTTCCGGACCAATAGGTAATGGGTTTGCGCCTGCTCTAGCCAGGCTATCGGCAATCTCATTACCAATGTGACCTTCGTGACCCGGAATCCACATCAGCGTGACACTATTGTTCCTGCTGAGGAATTTCAGGGATTGAAGACAATCCAGGACAGTCTTTGATGACACTCTGTGCGATTTAATGGCCAGCAGTGCAGCTTGACTGTCCGAGAAAATAACAATGTTAGAGCTATTTGGAGCTCTATTAATACAAGTCTGAGCACGCACCTGGATGACGAATACCTCAGCTTGAAAAACAGTGAGGGTAGTGCCCAGGGCCATGGATATTTTGCTCCTTGGGCCATAAACACCCAGCGCTACCCCTTTATCGGTTTTGGAACCGTCTGTGTACCAAAAGGCCGTGCTTCCTCTAAAGAGAGGCCTGCCATGTTGCCACTCTGACCTACTTCGAATAATCGTCGTAAATGGTTTGTCAAAGTCAAGAGTAGCAGGAATGGTATCGGACAAAGATATCATTGGCTCCAAGTTCAGCTCCTTGAGGATCGATAAATGATCCAGCAGGTCTCCTGGCTTAAAGGAGAATAGCTCCCGTAGACGCAGTGCCCCTGCCAGAGCCTCTTTTTTCACCACCAGGTGTAGCGGAGGAAGGTTCAGTAGAGCCCCCATAGCCACAGTCGGACAGGTGCTTTTGGCCCCTGTGATACCAAGACAGGCCAGTCTTTGCACCCTGGCCAGCTTAATCATAGCACCCTTTTGTTTGGTCTTAGCCCACCATGCGATGGATGCATATGTGATCATGGGCCTTACGACCGTAGTATATAGCCCAAACATTAACCTAGGTTTAAGACCCCAGGTTTTTCCTACGAATTGGCGACAAACATGGAGAGATGCAGTTGCCTTGGCAGTTACTCTATCAATTTGAGATTTCCAGGAGAGCTTTTGATCCAGGATTATGCCTAGATATTTAGCCTCCTTTGAGAAACCTATTTCTTTGCCGTCCACAGACGGAGCTTTTAAATTTAGCTTCCTTCTATTAGTAAACGGTACGATGACAGTTTTTTGTGGGTTAATACCCAGATTCTTGCTACGGCACCAGCTATGCACATGTGACAAAGCGGCTTGCATGAGGTCTGAAACGGTGCTATCATGACCGCCGCTAACCGTTATGACGATATCGTCAGCATAGGCCTGTGTTTTAAATCCACGGTTATTCAGGTCGGCAAGAAGTTCGTCGATCACGATTGACCATAGGAGGGGTACCATAGGAGTACCTTACTACTGGCGCCATCTATTGGAATACTGCGGTGATACAGAAAATATTTTTTTTTTTCGTTTTAGATTTGCAATGAAGTTATAAAAATTTAAAACAAAACTTCTGTGGTCGGGTTAATGCAGCGAATAAATAGTTAAATAAGTTTCACTTCCTAAGATTTCCCTTCATTTGGGGTCCTCCCGGCTTGTCTATCCAATATTATATGCTACCTAAGAATATTTGGTTTTCTGAAATGTGCATTTTTCATGCTTCACTAATTTTAGACGTGTGAGTTAACCTCAGCCTGTTACCCGCAGAGAGTGTTTTTATTAAGCTCCCATTCTCAAAGCACAATCTCCAAATCCGAAAACAAAAAGCAAAGTTTACAAAGCCATTTACACAATCGAAGTATCTCAAAATCGTGCAAAACCTGACATAAATATTAATGACAGCGCTGCAACGCAATATTTTACCCCTTTTGATTCGAGTCCCCAAAAAACCCAAACACGAATAAATAAAAAATTACCAAATCTGAAAGATGGCGACTTCTTTTGGTTAATTTGAATATTGTTAAAAACGTCCGGAGAGCATCTCCCGGCCGAAATCGTCGCCGCCGCAGTGATGAATGTGTCGCACGAGAGCAAGTCATGAGACAAAACTCTGCCTGCTATGATTTATCGGGGCATTGTGCAGCGCGGCGCAGGTCGCGGGGACCACTGACCGCAGGTTTTAGTACCAGCTTCCACCACGACCGGGCAAAACGTTTCTCAGTTTCAAGACTGGAACAAATTGGCGCTGAGAATGCCACGCACAATTTAACAAATCGCAGCGAAGGTCGTGAGATTTGCCCCGGCCACGCCGAACGGAATTACGAACTATTGTTAACTGCGGCCGATGCTGTTTTGCTGCGGGACTGAGGCGGCCAGCCTTGAGCGGCCACAAAGCCAGATTTAATTGTTAATTGCATTAACGAAAATTTGGAGCACTTTAAGATGCCGCACAGATTGCCGGGGGGCCAGATTAAGAATTGAAATCGTAATGGCAGGTTGTGTGTGGTAAGTGAATTCTTATCGAGATTTGCTGCGTTTAAGTGAAAATTTGGACCATGGATAAGTGAATGATAAATCAGTGTTTTTGTTGTTTGGATAAATCTGGGGTTGTGACAATAGGCTTTGATTGGTAGTGCTCGGCCGAGCCACCAATTCGGTTAGCAACCATGTAGAAATTTGGCTTTTATGTTTTGATTGTGGCAGACAAATTTTTTCGTTCTTAGTCAATGGGAAATGGATTGTGTGGAATGCGTTAGTGTGGCTGGGATATAAACAACTAAAGCAATATGCCTTCACGGACTTGTGAAATTGCGATTATAAATTATTAGCGGTAGTTTTCTAATAAGGTCAATTCTATCACCCACTCTTTTCCCAAATTTGATTAATGTTTTGCTCTCAATATCCACCAACACATTTCGCAGAACTTGCGCACTCGCGTTACACCCTCTCTGCAGGTGCACCCGTAGAATGTAATCGTAAACGCATCGGAAACGCCAAAAATTCGTGCTCTTACCAAACCTAAACTAGCCTCCCATCGTCCCTATAGACCGATGTGTCTCCTTTGTTGCGTAGGCAAACAATTCGAGCGGTTGATCTGTAACAGAATACTACCTAACGTCGCAAGCGAAGGAGGCCTGTCGGACAAGCAATTCGGCCTTTGAAACGCAATATCACCCACTGATGCATTTAGCATGGTGCTGGACATGGCAAGATCCGCCACATAGAACAAATTACTGCTGCGCATTGATAACACTCGACGCTAAAAATGCTTCCAACTCGTTGAGATGCAGCAAAATAGTCGAGGCGTTTGTCAAGCTAGGTATAGCATTAATTCTGCTTCATTGTGAATTACCGCGGGGTCTAGAACAATTTGCGACGTTTCGCAAGGCTCCATCTTGGGCACTCTCATGCGGATCACATTGTGCAATGATGTGATTCCTTATCTATTGGAAGTAGATCCGATTGGTTTCGTAGATGATATTGGGGTAGCTTGTGGGAGATATCTCCGTTACTAGACGCGTTAGTCTGACATTTTCTGAGCACAAAGCTGAAGCTGTCCTTATCAGCAAGCCTGAGTTCTGACGCAAGGCAAACTGGCAATTCGTCATCGGCTGTGATGCAAATGCTCACCACTCCATCTGGGGGAGTACCGATGAAAGAGAGGAGTGACTTCTACAATTTCTTGTTATGAATAACATAGATATTGCAAATAGGGGATGCAAACCCACTTTTATCACTGCTAGTAGAAAGGAGGTGGTGGACCGCACCTTCACGAGCAGGCTTCTCGCTGATAAGATAGAAAACTGGCGTGTTCTGGGGCCTTATCATGAAATGCGATTCGAAAATGAAATTATCCGAAAATCGAAAAAAGCGATCATGCCATGCGAATTCGAATCGATTTGATGCGATTACAAACGGAATTTTTTCCGACGGTTGTGCAGCTGTCGCATTTGATGTTTCGATTTCGTGAGTTTAGGAATAAAAATTGTAAATTTATCTTTACTAGTTGGGATCCCTGTTACCGAAATTCGGTCACAAAAACAATAAATATATAAAATTCACGATTTGTTCGAATTTAAATTCAATTTAAATTTTTTTATTTCAAAAAAAAAAATTATACGCAATGGCGAATTTTTAATTACTATGAAACATTTCCATTGTCGCTCCAGAGCATCTAAAATTTCCCAGGATTTTTTTAATCGCATCCATGACGTCTTGCTTGGCTATGTAGTGGAAAATAACAGCAACATCAGTTACTACAGCATCATTGAAACGACGAATATCAACTTGGTTATTAACTTTTATGATCATAGAAACTTCAGCTGCAATATTCTCAGGTCTTTGGCAATATTCATACATGGACCTGAATGAGTGAACAAAAGGATTAATCCGATCTAACTCCAAACCTATTTCACGCATAATATCAATATTACATTCAATATTCGCATTTCTATTTATTCTATGATTAGCAGCAGTATCTACATCATAGAAATACAATTGTGCATAACATGGAGGTCGGCCTTAGCCAGGAATTAAGGCACCAGTTCGGTGATAGAAAATGTTATGGATTTTAAAATGATATATGCCATTTGCAGTGTCATTTGACAAATTACACTCAGAGCTAATCATTGCAAAGGCAGCATTATACGAACGAATATTTGCAAAAAAAATTTTAGAACGATTTTTAATACCACTTTCATTCGAAGTTAATCCTTCAAAAAAATTATTGAAAAAGTAATTTTGAGAAAGTGGAGGTAGATTAACTTTGCCTTTATGACAACACAAAGAAAATGCCTCAGTATTAAGTAAAGTTATGTACTTCAGTCAGAAATTCGCAGTTAACTGTTTGGAATGACAAAAATACAACTCAGATTCCGAGAACCATACGAAAACGAATAAAAATTACGCAGAATAACATTCAAAACACACTTAAATGAATCAATTAAAATTTCTAAAGGCATTCGCTAAAAAACGAACGGCAGCCCCTTACACAATACAACTCAATAATACTATACACAAAAGAGTATAAAAAAAATGCACGCACAAAGTGACCGAGTTTTTTTAAGTCAGTTATGCCGCCAAAAATCTACACAAACGCTTGTTTTTCTCTGTTTCTCATTCGCTTCACTGAAACGGCATTTGTGTCAATCGTAGGCTACTCAGCTCTACGTTGATGCTCACAAAAAATTCAAATTTTCCAACGGCTTTTTAAAATTCGAAAAATTAAAATCGCTATAACTTTTTTATTCGTGAATCGATTTCGTTGAAATTCCTTATTACAAAACTATGCCATAAAAAGAACATTTTCTGAAAATTTAAACGAAATCGGTCCACGAACAAAAAAGCCTTAGCGTGTACAAACTTTTTGTTTGCCTATTAATATATAAGATATTTTCTTATAACTGCATATTTAATTGATTATAGGTATAAATAAACAATTTTTCAGGGGGAAAAGCTACAACACAAAAACAATACGCTGTGATATCCTTTTCTATTATAAAATAAATGTTCATTTTCCTTTGGTCGAATTACACATTGTTCCTTCCACACATCCAATTACTCCGGCTTTGATACTCGAAAGAGTTGTATAAAGCTGTAACAGAAAATAATTGTAATGAAGAAAGTAATAAAGTCTGTGTACTCATATTGCATCAGGGAGCCCAGGGAGGATTCGAATTATCACGAAGTTTTCTTCGAACCAATCGCATATTTTGAAAATTTTCTTCTTCACTGTCAGATGATGAGAAAAACGCTTCGACAATAATCATTATTTTATAATTTATTTTACTTCGACTAAATTATTTAATTTTTGTAAAGAAAACTCACAAACTTTTTACCGCACTTATAAAATGTCAAATATTGGCATGAAGTTGCCTGCTTTCCCAGTATTGGAAAGAATTTTTAAGTTGCGTAGGGCAGTACTCCCTTTGCAATGCGAATTCGTAGTAAACGGATCCTATGATCGGTAGATTCATTCGTACCGCAAATTAATTTCGGTTCGTATTTACTTTCGTATCGCATTTCATGATAAGGCCCCTGGACGAGGCCTCATTATCGGATCATCTGCACATTAGATTTGATGTTGCAGGCCTCCCACATGTACGTGCCTCTTCTTTGGTTCCTAAGAAACGCACTGGTCTAAGTTTCAGGAGCTTGTGGCTGCAGAGTCAATCGATGAAAAAATGAGGAATCGCGCGACGAAAAATGGTAATTCCAACAAAATTATGGAATTTTGAGGACTCCAACGACGAAACTATGGACCGAATGTCCCTGTTCGGGCGCCAATGTTTGAGATGTGGGTTTTTCCACACGCTTTTTGGTGATCGATAATTAAACGAAAACTCGTGCGGCCACGATATAATTAATTTTACTTGGTTATAGGGTTGCGATGATTTAAATCAAGTGATTTAAATCAACGATTAAATCGCGATTTTAATCAAATGATTTTTTTCAAATTTCGATGATTTAAATCATATTTTTTAAAATCTACTCAAGTGTAGCAAATTTCACAAAACAATTACAACTGCCAAAAATGTTACAAAATATACATTCAAAAAACTACGAACTCAATTCAAAAAATATGTTTGCCAATCTAAGTACGTGTTTATTCGGTTCAGTTTACATCGGTAGAAAATATAGTCCAGGAGAGATAGCGAAAATGTATTTAAAAGTTGAAATAAATCTACCCTGCGATTTCTTGACGCTATAATTAAGAGAAAAATCGTAGGAGTTCAATGAATGTGTTTTGGATAAAATTGGTCCAGGGCAACAGGTGGTTAATAATAGTAGCGAAAACACGTTTTTCCACGTTTTGGGTACGAAAAAAATGTTGTTTTGGAAAACAAAAAATACTACATAATAGTGCTTAAAAATACTAAAATTATGAGTTTTGGACCATTGAAATCGGTTTTTGAAAAGGCCTTCAAGGATTATGGGAAAAATAGATGTCATAAAAGTCTTTGAATCAAATTCTCCAAAGGTCATAAAAGTTGAAGGGCTACAATGTGTCAGTGAATACACTGAACTTTCTTTCATTTATTTCAATTATGTAACATTTTTGGGCAGTTGAATGCGTTTTCATTTGACTTTGTTTGTTAAATTATGATTTGGTAAATTGTTATTTGGATTTCTTATAACGATATCACAATATAAAATTTTTTGATTTAAATCTAATTTAAATCTGATTTAAATAAAAAAAATCGATTTATTTGATTTTTAAAAAAAAAAATCGTGATTTTTTTCAACCCTACTTGGTTATTATAGCTGTTAACACTTCTAAGATCCAAGAGCCACAACCGCCAAGTACTTGCAGTAATTCTTTTGTCCCTTGATAAATTGTTCGACCCATTGAACTCTGGACCAGGAAGTGATCTTGTACTAAAGAAGAATGTTTCCCAGCTCGCGATCTAGAGCTCAATGGGTTTCACATTTGACTTCACAATAAATTAATAATTTAAGAATCGTTTAAGAATTTAATTTGCAGTATTATAGTGGATGGAACAATGCCTGCGAAATATATCATAATGTGGCACTAAATAATAACAACGTGCAGCCGTGATACTACCGCCAGAAGCCAATGTTTTGTTCCTCTCTTTCGACACGCCTTGCATACGTTGTCCACCTGCAACCAGCAATAGTGACACCAATCTTCTCAAGGGCCACGCAGTGGGGATACGGTAGTCCTTCACGGGTGATTGTCTCTCTTGCACGGGACTTCCAACAACGAGTTTTCCTGACTGCCCTGGTCTCCACGTTGTGATTACGAAGGTGCATCCGTCTACCACCTTCTCGCTGTGGATCGCCTCAGCATACCTGGGCCCGCTTTCGCGAATTCCTTCCGAGCAGACCGATGGTAGGACTGCGTTCGGGAGCCCGGGAAGTTTGAACAATGAAGTCACTATACACTGGGGATGGGTGTAGTACAATAGGCCAGGCGAATAGCCGCGGTACTTTTGGATCCAATATCTCACCATAAAAAACGTACCCATGAAGTGAATAAACCGACCTTCCTCTTGAAAATCATACTTAAAAATTGACTAGAAAAATCCATCCTTCCATCCATTGACTAGGAAAAACTGTGATTCATTTATACTGTTCTGGAGCATATGTCGAAAATTCTTTTAAAGGCGCCATATCAACTCATTGGACTCTGTTGGAGCACTTTTAATTCTTGTTTCATGGCGATAAAAAATGATGGGGTGCAATATGGCATTATGCACCGGGCGCAAGAAAAAACAAGCACCGGCTCTGGGTCGCCTACTCCTTTCTCCCAACCAAGGCGACATGTCACTTCTATAACCCACTAAGCTAACCCTACCTTGTTGAACGTATCAGGCTACATCCCCGGGACATCCTCTCTCCAGGCTGCTGCTGAGTCTCCCACTCTTTTTACTGCCAGGGCTAACTCTGATCGCTTCTGAACGCTTTTCCTCTTCGGTTCCTGGTCTTCCTTCAGGCTCGATAAGGTCCGGATATTCCCGGCTAAATTCTACGCTGGCTCCACCCGTTAAGGGATCTTGTAACAAAATCTCTCCAACCACAATCTCGATCGTACTGCACCGAATTTCAATTTCGTTTCCCTACGTTCACTCACGTTAAGATATTATAACTGACTGCCTTCCAAATTTTTCCTTGTTTTTTTTTTTTGTTTTTTCTCGCCTACCTTTATTTTAAATTTCTCCTAAAAAATCCTGTCAATTTTGAGGATTTTAAAACTTTACCGTAGTTACAAGGTGGATTTTAGAAAAGGAAATAGGTCGGCCGTTACACTATACTCAGGAAACCAGATCTCGTTCGATTTCAATGGTCAAGCAGCATTGGACGTAGTTAGTACTTAGTTGGGGGACCGCTTGGTAAAACGACGCTCACATTGGAAATGGTCGATTACGAGTACAGAAACAGAGGTGGAAGCTTCGATTCCGGTCACTATCTTTTGGTATGGTGCTCCGATAGTGCATTACAATGCATAAAAATCTTTGTAACTGCGAATCACCGATTGAGAGCAAGTCAGTTATAAATAGTGAAATAGTGGGAAAAGAGCGAGTGATAATATGGCGTAGGAATTACATTCGAAGCCGTCCGATACTAGCTTGATTCAGTGACCAGACAGAAAACTCTCAATCCACTTTTTCGAACAAAGTCGATATCACTAGCTTGGGACACCCCCTCTTTTGCACACCCCATGCAGGATTCAGTACCATCTCCTTCAACACTCTCCCAAACCCTGATAACCCTAAACCTGTTCTATCACTCGTTCTAAACTTATTACTGGAGATTGTACCAGGATGTGACAAAGGACATAACGAACTGGTAGAATCACCCCTTGTTCATGAGCTTAGAACTTCTACATAAAAGAAAAAAAAACTAAAGTTACAAACGAGATTCGATCGCTACTCCATATTTCTATAAACATAACCTCCCCAAAAATAGAAATTTTGGTGATTGGCATCAAAATTTGAATATTATTACAAACCGCCAGATCTATATATTTGAATTTGGAAGAAGCCAATCACATCCCCAACAAACAATGCCCTCTAAAATTGTCGCATGTCAGACCAAGCCTGAATAACAATAAGTTCACTCATACCTGCGGGAGGTGGTGGGGCAGCATGTAGTGGTTGATATTAACAATCACACACAACAATACGTCATAATGTGCGAATTGAATGTGCCAAAGAAAACCATCGCAGAAAACTGAATGCGAAACTCAAAATTGCTTACCGGAAATGAGTTTTTTTTATTTAGTACACAAGTCAATACACCCTTTCAAAATCACTCAAGGGGGTTGCGCTATAAAAAAAGGAAGAAGAATTTCGACGACTTCCCCGGCAAACCTCACAAATCGTCGTGATTTCTGCATTGAGAACTCTCACCCTTCCCCGAATGGCTTCTTTGGCAAATAAAAAGATTCTCGAAGTCTTTGATGGGGATTCCTTTTGTTCTTTCCCGAGTTCCGCAGTTCCGCTAAAAGCGTTCACCTCCTGAAAATATTTTCCTTCAAAGTTTTTTCATTTAATTACCTGAGCACGAAAAGGGGAACGAAGTGATGGTAGGGGTTGGAAGGGAGGGGGGGTCGGAGTGAAGGTATTGAATTTTCAGATTAACTTTGGAGTTCGCTTCTCTCTCACGTTGCGTAATCAGAATCAGGTCGAGATAAAATTCTTTCCGGGCCAAGCACCAAAGTAAACCCGAAGAGTGATTCTCATACACTTTTTCTGAAATCGGCACCTTTCTGCATACATACATCCACGATTCTCGTCTGTTTCGGTGTAATCAGAGTCGCAAGAGCTGATTGGGCACAAAAGAAGAAAACCATCCTAGAACGGCACAGATCCCATGTCGCACAACAATTGTGGGCACCGGCAGAAATAATAGCGTCTCATATTTCCACCAAGAAAATGTTTTCCTCAAAATCCGATTACAATCATGCACCACGCGGGCCAGATATGGGGACACAGGAAAGTGCATATGTGCATGCACACCTCACACCAAGAGAGACCTGAACTACATCCGTCGTATACTTGCAGCATGCACAGTGCATAAAAGTGAATGCATGGCGAGCATAAATCAAACATATTCGCGCGCAATTATGCAATTTATATGTGAACCAGTTGCAACATTTTCCGTCGTCATACAAACTCGGGCGCATTTTTTCCACGGCGGTATTCCCGGTCGACTTTCGGGTGCTCCTGACTGCGGCGCATTGTTTTATTAGAAGGCAAATTGCCAGCTGACGACCTGATTAGCCCCGGTGCAATTCACAAGACTGCACCAGAAACCTGGTCCAGAAAGGAATTTTCCCAGTGGCGGTTGCTCCATTATAGCAAGAACACAGCACCACCAGAAGCAGGCCACTGCACTACCTTGCAGCCAACTTCAGTCCAGATCCGCAGCACATCTAATCGCGAGCTTGATTAATTTTAATTGATTTTTCCGATAGCACACCGGTGCAGTCCGGGGACCTGCTTGGTACAATTGTAAAACACAGGTTCGCGGTTTCCTTTTACAATCGGCAATTTCCCAGCAACTTCAGGCAGCCTCAGCAGCACCACTGCAGCTCCGCCAAGACTTTCCGCGTCCAGTGCTGGCGCAAGTGGGGCAATCAGTCACTGCACTCCGTTATTTTTGTGACCGATTTGTTTTGTTCTGTACGCTGCAGAACTGCAGTTGGAAATTACCTGGGAGATGACAACATGATTAGGATTGTTTCTACCAATGCGAACCGAGCGGATTTCTAGTGCCCTTGATCCATGGCTGGCGGTGCTGCAGGAGAGACGTGGATAAACGACGGCTAATAATGCACTTTGGGAGTGCAATTTTCCAGATATGATTGTCATGTGTATCACTGTTCGAGAGTTTTGGTGGTGCAAATCGTGCACGTTTTGGAAATGAATATGAGATTTGGCACAGGTGCTTGTAAGCTTGAGTTTTATGATTGGTGTGCGCCTCGAGATTGTTTCATTTGGGAAAGTGATAGCGATTGTGTTTCGGGGAAAAAAATTTTGAAATTGGTGGCCTGGGCATTGTGAAACGTGCCGTACGTAACTTGAATCTAAATTATAGCAAAATGATCGGATTTGCATCGTCCAATAAGAGTAATAATAAAAGGATAGTATTTCGGGATATCGAATCCACTTTTAATGGGTATCCTTTCAACTTTCTAAGCAGGAGCGTTCACAATGTAAATTCACCCCAGAAAACTAATTCTAGATTCTAAATCAGCTCTTGGCGATGCAGACCATGAGGCCATCTCCCTGATTCGGTCCTTACCTTTGACCCCTCGAAGTTGACTGGCCTCTAGGAAACTCGTATCACAGCCTAGTCAAAACTAACTTGCCTTACTCACAACCTAGGAAAACCGTCTCGCATTATGGAAAAGCCAACTGGCTAGAGGTAATTCGTTTCTCCAAGAAAGATAACTGGGCTCAGTGTTTCCGCAACGCCAACGTGATCTATGTCGCTCTTCTACTTTAAGCTGCAAACTTTGTAACCACTCCATTGGAATATGCACAGAAACCGCTGTGTCTGACGGAGCGACATACCGTCATGAACTCTCTTCCAGTGGAAGACTCTAGTTGGGGTAGTTAAACCTCATGTACAAAGACTTGATCTAACTAAAGTAAGCAGAAATAACCCGTAATCTTGATGGTGTCGTAGAAAAGTTTTCCAGAGTCCTGCTGGTCATCAAGGCATCGCCAACTTGGAGAATATGTGGCACATTGAGATTCCGTACTCCCGCAGCTATAAGGGGACCTAGGCATCGTGGCAGTTGTCCGGATCGTACATTGTACATTGGGAAGCTTTTTCTTGTAGGGTTTAGGAGAGGCTTCGAAGTTTTAAATGTGGGATGGGACAACAACGTGGTAACGCCATCATGCAGTTCTGGTCCGCCGACCGCCATACTATCGCGACAGAATGTTGCTCTCGGCGGTCGTTCAGGAGGACCTTTAATGCCTACCGCTAATACCAAAAGAGAGAAGGTTTAATAGAAAGCTCAGTTACAGCTTTATCTTAACTCTGTAACCGATTAATTCATCAATATGACTCTTTTTTAATACGCTTTTATTAGCTTCATTTGTACCTATGTAAGAAAATCTTGGAAGCTACCACTTCCCAGCTTTCGATTGAGCTGAAATTTTGCATACACGTTAAGTTTGGATGACAATGCAATCTGACCCGATTTCTGCAATTGTTTTCCGCGGCACCCAGCCATGGGTATCAAATGACAGATAGAATACAATTAGCTATGTGGCGCCACTCCAAATTCAAAATGGCGAATGAGTTGAATAGTTGATTTGATTTTGAGTTAAAAATAAAAAAGTAATACACTTTACAAAAAATCACAAACCACACACACACACAATGTTTAAGCAATAGAAATCATTTGACGACACATAGCTAGCCGTATTGCACTAGTCATATCTTTTCATTAGAGGGTGTTGTACAGAAATAAGTAATATGCCATTTTCTGTCGGCCGCCATGTTGGATTTGGAATGACGTTCCAGCTTATTGCATTGTGGATTAGATGGCAAGGCGAGGATCCGTCTTGTCTGAGTCAGACGAAAACAAGGACGGTAGAATGTTGGAGCCAGTAATAGGAAACAAATTTGCAGGAAAATTGCTGAACTAGTTAAACACTCCGGTTTTATAAATTTGATATACTCTGAACTGAAAATGTATCATCCTCTCGGACATAACTCGTTTATTTGAGACAGAGAAGCCTTAAAGAAGGCCGTCCAAATTTGTTAACGTTGCCAAAACTTCCTTAATAAATGTGGTCGTCGGATTGTCTCGTAAAAAATTCTTGTTTCTACTGGTAAGGCAATTTACAGACGATCTTTACTGCAATTTCGCATTATTTTTAATGATCTACTTTCCACTGCTAGTATAAGTAAAAGTATGATCCGTTTTCACTCTGCACAATGACTACGTAAAATACTAAAAAGACATTTTCATTCATTTCTCCACACTTGTCTCTCAGGCAAATATAGGTAACACTTTTATCGCGCACAGATTTTAATTGCAAGCCATGACACATTAACCTTACTTGACTTTACTTGAATCTAGATTGGTTTCTTAATATTTATGAACTTAACCTAAGCAAAAAACAATAAAAGAATGAAAACGAAAACGTCATAACACATGTCCATGTCATCCGAAAAACCAGCCGCAGGAGTGGATCGACCTTCCCTGCCCATAAAGGTGAATCTTTTAATTCGTTCATTAATCCGGATTCGCAATTAAATGTGGAGCTGTCTAATCCCTGCATGGGCGTCCCAACTGAACGATTTGATTTGCGACAATTCCTTCCCGCAAAGCTGTCACGGCACGATGTACGACTCGACAAGTCCATTAACAATACAAATCCTCTACCTACACAGCCCCGTCAGCAATATAGCCGCAGTGTCTGGACCTCCCCCTCCGCATCAGAAGGTGCTCCTCCAACGATCCGCTGCCGAGCTGTTCTCTATACAGAGGAGGAGACTTCATCACCATCTAGCATGCTGCGCGATCGCGACCTGCGCAGGTCTTCGCTTGTATGAATTGAGCGTGCGCGGTGGACTCAACCTTGACGTCTTTTAAAGATTTTGTGCGATGAAGAAACTGTCTCGATCTCGTTTCAATCAAATTTTAGACTCTCTCCCTCTGGACCTGCGCTCGGGAATAGACGAGGCCCATGTGCGCTTCCTGGTAACTCTCGGCAAATCTTGCAATCTCATGATTAACTGTGATGGGTTCAATAGGTTCAATAACAGTTTTTGTGGGTGTCGGGATGAGTGGGCTGAACCGGCTGCGCTAGCTGGCTCTAGCTGGCTAGATAGGGTGTTGCTTGGGGCTAAAATTTGACTCTCTTTAATGATGTTCTTTCGGTACTTCTTGTTACTAATTCTTTTTATCTTTTTACTTAATTCCAGATAAAATCGTTTTCATTAACCATCAATCATCTCTAATCGCATGTGTGCGAATTTCGGATTACTTGGAAGCAGTCGGCGGATTTGGTAAGTTTTGCTCGCATCGTAGTAGTAGAAAAGTCGGCAATTTTCTGTTTTGTAAGGTTATTAGCCGCTGATTGTTGATTGTTTTCTTTCATATTTTTGTAATCTACCTAGAAAAATTACGTTTTTGTGATAAAATCATTGAAGTGGGCATCGCGCGTTTTTTCAGTGTTTGGCAGTACTTCTCCACAACAGAAGAGAAAGTCAATAAATTGCTGTTGCTGGCTTGGTGATTAGAAGGAGATAAGATCTATTACGTGGTAGTTTCTGCAATGGGCTTAAACCAGCATTGTATTTGTATTTCGGTTTTTAATGCATCTTCCCTGCAATAGGTGCCTTTTCAAAAGCTGGACCTAGGCTCTAATCGACTTCTGGAAATATCTACGACTCTCTAGTGTTGCATAATTGATACGTGGTGTCTGACCGGAATATGTCCTCCTGGTAGAAGACATATTAATATTTTGTGTTCGGGCTTAGTAAGATTGAGGAGATTCTTAGCTTTTTAATGTGAAAGAGTAGAGCTCCAAATTTAGCCCTTTTGCACTGCCGACGGTCCTAGTATTGAGTGCAATGCCGTACAGCAAATTTTACTCGGAAAGATGATAACATCATCTTTTACTTCACCCGTTTCCATCAAATACTATTGCGAAAGCACCCAAACTTCACTGAGTAACTGAACAGGAGATAGCTTCTCCGCTTATTATACTTACAGGTCATTGCATGAGAAAGGTCGTGGAATTGCTATAAATAAAGAAGACATAAAAGAAGGAATGCTATCAAGATCAGATTAGGGATATGGAATCGGTGGAGAGAATTTAATCGATCTCATGAGTAGAATCGAAACAGAATTACTCAATGAGTACTTGTTACTCGTTCAAAAGTACTCGATTCCTTGAGAATCGATGAGTCTTTTTTTACATTTTTACGAATTGCCTTAACAGTTATTCGATTTTCTGCTATGACAGATTACAAATACTTATGTAGCTTCCATTCTATCCCGAGTAGTAAACAAGGGCATCAGCCAAACGGATATACACGCTCCAGCTACAGGCAAGTTTATTTAAAAAATAACCCGCCGGAGGTGTTCACGCCTCTGTTACACATATGAATGTAGTCGTAATCGACCATTCCAAACGCGGGTGTCTTTTTATCAAGCGGTCCCCCAACTAAGTACTCACCAAGTCCAATGCTGCTTGACCTGCACAATCGATCGAGAGCCGGTCTACTGAGTACGCTTAATGGCACCCTTTATATTTCAAAGACCCAATTTTGATCCCTTTAGCTTAAAAAAGTGTGAGAATAGTTCCGTTCTGCGTTTGGACTGTTCCGCTCGTACCTATAGCGGGCTACATTTAAAAAAGTAGAATTTTTTTTAACGAACCGTTCTTGTTGCGTTTGCCATGCAGACGTTTCGATGTTATCCGTACCACCTACAGGCTAAGAACGGGCGATTCTTATTTTTACTCATAAGTATCGTGTTTGTTTCGTGCTAACTGCGGGTGAGTCCTATTGTTACTCAGGAGTATCATGCCGGTTTCGGGTGCCATGCAGGCACTTTGACGTTTTAATGCCTGTTTCAGGCTAAGAAGGGGCGAGTCTTATTTTTGCTTGGAATGGAATATAAACTCATATCTATAAAAGCCCATTTATATCCCAAACGCTAATTGGAGCTCTTTTATCGCACCGGACTGTCTAGACGTTCGTGCAACAGAGAGTAAAGCATACAAGTTTCTATTCTATAAGGAGAGCTCCAATTGGAGTTTGGGGATGTAGTTTCTGCCTTATTCACGATTGAGATACACTTGCAGTTAGCTTGAATTCGGCCTCGAATGCAAATTGTACTTAGTACTCGATTCCAACCTATAAGTAATGATATGAGTACAAGTACTCGGCCAAATGATATGAGTAGAAAGCCCAATATTTGTATGAGTAAAGAATCGAGTACCGGTTCCGTATTCCTCGGTCGGATAAGTGTAAAGATAGCTGGTACCATAAACCGCTGAGATGGTATTTGAGTACCTTAACCCCTAGGCATTCCGAGGCCGGCAAAGGAGAATTTACGAATTTATTTTCTTGTCTCATATCCCTTGCATGAGTGCAGTAGTAAAACAAGCAGGGAGCAGAGCGTTACTTTCAGTGGTATGGTTACTAAGATACAAAAGGTGGTAATCGTTAATCTAGATGTGTGGCGGGGTCAAATGTAAGACATGGAGATTGTACTTCGAGCTGCTGACTAATTGAAATTCTTAGGCATTGCAGTGCTTGCTTGGTGATTTGGAATTTCTGGTCAGTTCAATTGCAGTTGATCGGTTAAAGTTGTGCTTAGGATGTTTAAAGATGAATCAGCTGCTAATCGACACTGTTAACTGAGATGAAGGGTGTGGTTCGACAGATGGTCGGCACAAGTTTTTGTCAGTGATGAGCGAGAATTTCACTTTGGAATCATTGAATTTGCTCAGCTCTTGCGACCCCAATCAAAAATGATTTCGATTCACCTATTATTGTGCCTTTGGTCTGTTCGGAAGCAGTTCACGAGTAGAACGTTGGAGGTCTGGGTCTGGTTGTTGCCCCAGTAGGAGGGTAATCTCGATTCCACGCTTTGTTTTCCTTCTTCTGGGGTCCCTGTTCCCTGGATGATGGGAATATCCCACTAGATTATATGGGAGCTGGAGCTGCCAATTTTCTGGGGGTTCCAGGACGAGGAAAGCGGGGCCCGGCGTGCGCTCCATGGGGCTCCCCAACTCAACTTCGGCCCTCTCCAGCTTAATTGCCATACTTTGCAAAAAGCTTTTAGATATTTAGAGGGACCGGACCAGTTTCACCGTAACGGTTCAATTGCTTTGTCTGACATCTAAGAAGGTCGCCAGTAGATAGTTTTGGTCAATTGGTTGGACAGGTGCTTTTTTCATGGCGCGGCCTTTAGCAATTGGCCCTGATATAGATACCATTTCCTAGTGGTCCTACCGATAGATCTTTTTTAACCACTTCTTGCTCGTTCGAACTATAGCTTGGTGAGGCAAGAAGTCTTTCCTCATCTGAAAGCCTCTTTTCAATTATTTCGGCTACGACCGTAGTTTTTGAGACAACAGTCTACATCAAGGGTGGGCAACCTTTTTAGAACGTGTATCAAATTTTTTTTTACTTTTCTTCCGCGGGCTGTAGTAGTCAATTGTTACCCTTTTTGTAACCTGTAATTTTTATAGAGTTGTGTCGGACTTACACGAGGCAGTACATTTGCCCCTTATAATATGGTAAACTGTACTGAAGCCTCAATTTTTGAAATGTCCAGGTTCAAAAATAACCTCCTACTGGTGCCTCGAGGCGAGGTGGGATTGTAAATAGGTAGTGGAGGGACAAGGGTTTCTTCTTTCTTACTTCTTTTACGGCAGGAATGTATCCAATTTGAGTTGAGGCGAGGTGTGGTTGTAAATTCGAATTGGAGAAATATTTCTTACTTCTTACTTCCCAATAGGTGAGATGAGATTGCAAAATATAAATATATGTACATTAGGAGGCATAGATTTCTTACTTACTCTGAGGCAGTTTAAGCATATTAGAATCAACCTCGTAAAAAAAGCTCCTCATTGGTATATTGCTTTTCAATTTGTTTATGTTTTTTCATTTGGGCATTAGTGCCACCTCGCCTTATTTGCAATACGACATTGTACTGGCTCAAAAGAAAAAAAAACACCTTTTACAAACTCATTTTTAGTCTGCATTTCAAGTGAAATCACACTATCCATCGCTCGGTCCTCAATTCAAACCGGTTTGTAGGCACTACACTTAATAATAATTTTTCTCTCTCTTTTTCGCATAACGATTGCGATACCAATGTAATTGTACAATAAACGCGAATGAGAAGGGAAATTTGTCATAGTGAAGAAAAAACAAATTTACCTTTACTTGTCTATAAAACCGGATTGTGTATGAGGATAATAAAAGAAATCATGCATACTGGAATTTAGGTACCTAGTCCATTCAAAACGCGGGGGGGGGGGGGGTGTTCCAAAATAACACCGTTAAGAAAATCGAACCCTAAAGGTTTTTGGGGTCGCTGATCACGAAAATTTAGGTCCCGCGGTCCTAAAACTAGGGCGTCACCCCTAAAAATGCAAAAAACACCCCTTTTTAGGGGGTTTTCGCGATTATTTCAGTAATAATGAAAACTAATGCGATGAAGTGCGCTTTTTTGATATTTATTTGCGAAGGTGGTTGATTTATACAAAATTAAGGCGAACTTAATGGTGAGGGTACTCCTAAAGGGTTGAAAGTACCCCTAAATTGGTGAAAAATGGCAAAAATTGTAAAAAAATTTTTTTTTCAAGTTTATGCTTCAAATTCGATTGTGAGCGTACGGTCAGGCAAAAATAAATTATTTTCAACCCTTAATGGGTTAAAACTACCCCTACAATATAGTTCATTGAAAACTAGGGGGGTGGGGTGTTCCAAAATAACACCGTTAAGAAAATCGATCCCTAAAGGTTTTTGGGGTCGCTGATCACGAAAATCGAGGTCCCGCGGTCCTAAAACTAGGGCGTCACCCCTAAAAATGCAAAAAACACCCCTTTTTAGGGGGGTTTCGCGATTATTTCAGTAATAATGAAAACTAATGCGATGAAATTCACTTTTTTTAACATTTATTTGCGAAGGTGGTTGATTTATACTAAATTAAGGCGAACTTAATGGTGAGGGGTACTCCTTACTTACTCCTCCTATGACCGCCCCCCATCCTACGTGTGCCCCTCCTACGCCTACCCCCTATATCGTTCACCTACATCCCTTCTGCCTCTACCCGACCTTCGCCGCCTGCACCCTTCCACCATCTGCGCCCATCCGTCATACGCCGACCGACACCACCTCTCTCCACCTTCCCTCCCGCCACATGCCTACCGCGGCACAATCTCTTATGTCCGCCCTACCCGCCGCACGACCGCCACCGCTCGCCCTGGGCCTATATTTGCCATTACAAGTTGAGAATTATATAATACCCGGGGATTTTACGTAATAACCAGATTTATCACATCGTAACATACACACATGTACATATATCAATTTATATTTTCTAATAAAAAGAATTTTTATTAAAACAATTCATTAAAAAAAATTTAAATTGCAATCTACGAAAAGAAATTTTTTTTTCAATTTACCCCTAAGGTTTAACTTCTTTAAGAGGGTTAAAAATTTTCCAAATGTTTTAATAATATTTCATCAAATATAAAATTTTAATGCAAAACAAATTTCAATTTGTTCCAATTACAATTTTAATGTGGGGGTAATTTTATCCCCTTAAGAGTTGAAAAAATTAATTTTTTGCTGATAATACCTTTTGAACCAAATTTCAAACAAAAAGAAAAAAAAATTGCAATTTTTTTTATATAAAGTTGTTTTTATTATAGTAGGGGTAGTTTTAACCCATTAAGGGTTGAAAATAATTTATTTTTTCTTGACAGTACGCTCACAATCGAATTTGAAGCATAAACTTGGAAAATTTTTTTTTACAATTTTTGTCATTTTTCGCTAATTTAGGGGTACTTTCAACCCTTTAGGAGTACCCCTTACCATTAAGTTCGCCTTAATTTAGTATAAATCAACCACCTTCGCAAATAAATATTAAAAAAAGTGCACTTCATCGCATTAGTTTTCATTATTACTGAAATAATCGCGAAAATCCCCTAAAAAGGGGTGTTTTTTGCATTTTTAGGGGTGACGCCCTAATTTTAGGACCGCGGGACCTCGATTTTCGTGATCAGCGACCCCAAAAACGTTTAGGGTTCGATTTTCTTAACGGTGTTATTTTGGAACACCATAACGCGCGTTTTGAATGGACTAACCCCAATAGAAGTAAGCTTTAACATTAGTAGAGGATCCGCCAAAAGAGTTGATGCCGGAGCGCGCAGCTGGGGAAATTAAAGCTGCACACAAATAAAAATTGCGCACATATTGATAAGAAATGCGCTTATGTATTTTCAAATTTCCCCTTCGAAATTTGTTGCGACTAGGCTAAGGGACGGGAACGGCATGCGGGGATTCTACTGCGCATGGAAAACGCAACTTTCTCGGCATCAACTCTTTTGGCGGAACCTCTACTAAATTATCAATATATATGTTGCTATGTACGTTTAATGTTCAATTTAAACTAAACAACTTACATAAGATATCGCGGACCGGACAGAAACTTTTCGCGAGCTAGAGGTTTCCCACCGTTGGTCTAGAAATAGTCTGATATCTTGGAATTGTCACCTGGGTTTGAAACGTTTAAGGGTGGGCTCCCTCTTGTTTCTTTTAGCCCTCAATTATGTTTCCACAAGAAATTGAGAATAAAACTATCTTCTTTACTATACTAGAATTATTTGAAACCGAAGTTTTCCTGCCGTCCGGAGTTCATTGTTATCGCCTTTCATTAGCCCCTTTAAACCGTCATGGATTTCGATCGATAAGATTTCTTTTCCAAAATTTTATCTTAATCCAGAAACTTTTCTTAATCCCTTTTTCGGTGACAGTAACTCCATCGATTCACCCTAACGACCTCTTTGCAGGAAAACAACCCTTAAGGTAAGAATAAAAAACTAAAGAAAATCTTAATTCCTCCCCCCCAAAACACGTTCATTTTTCGTCCAGAATTTTTAATCAAAGAAACCCTTTTTTCTCGTCCATGAAATTTTTATATGCAAATAAACGAAGGGTCAGGAAAGGAGACGAGCACTTCTTTTATCGCCGTTTAAATAGCACCAGACACTAGCTAGGTTCACTCGGGCAAGTGCCTCCCCCGCTACTCGAGTCTGATATCACTTATTTATCTACAGCCTGCGCTGGTATCTTAAGCGGGAGGTTCTTTGACATTGACACCGTCTTAGGTTTTTCTGTGCTGTTGCCTGTGGGGGTGGAGTCTCTTCTGATAAGAGACGGTTTTATGCATTCTCTTATCGCCTTGTTTTTGTTATGCAAGGTTATGTTGGTGTGATTTTATTTATTTAGGTAAAGGTTCTCTTGTCTTGGGGTTATTGGTTCTAGTGCGACAGTAGATTATAAAAATAAAACGTTTGAGGGATTTTGTTGAAGGAATTCGTAAATGGTTAGTCATTGTATGTCGTGGGTGATAAAGAGTGATAAAATTCCAAGAAATTGAGACAAACATGAATAAATAACAATTGAAGACCCTCGGGGAAAAACCAACTTAGTCCACTTTTTCAAAAATCAGAGAATTCAGCTCCATCTATTAGCTGCTAAGGTGTACTAAAATTCAAGGTATTAACTATGGTAAAAAACCAACGTAGTCCTGGCAAAATGAACGGGCAATAATAAAAGGTTCGGGGAAGAACCAACATAGTCCTGCCAAAATGAACGGGCAATAATAAAAAGTTCGGGGAAGAACCAACTGAGTCCATGAATCAATGAGGGGAAAAACTTGTATTTTTTGGAATTTTATTTTTTGGACTAAGTTGGTTTTTCCCCGAGGGTCTTCAATTCTAATCCGCGTTTTCAAGTTATAGTAGAAAAACAAAAGGATTTTTATACTGACTGAAAACTCCTTAAATCTCACGATTTTCTTAAGTCACAGGTGATTGTATAAAACGTTCCTTGGATTTTTTAACATTACTGGAGCGCGCAAAAAAAACGTTTTCCTTAGAATTGTTCATTTCGGGGATCTTCTTTATGGCGGCATAAATCTACTCTGGCTGTTCGTAAAGCCATAAATTTTAGAAAAGGTGTGTAAACCTCCAAAGTGGTTCTCTGTTAAAAGCTCATATAAAAGTTTTTGTTAACCAATAAAAACAGGAAGAAAGTTGTACATTAGGTTTTATGTAGTAATACAATTTCAGGAGATAAAGGGAATAAAAGATTTCATGGTAAGTCTTTTCACGAATATATAGGGTCAATATCAGGAATGCTCATATGTAATTAACTATTTTACCATCGTATTTCTTTGTATAATTATTTCATTTCTAATTTTCTTATATTTTCCATACATCATCATTGGTATCGGTTGAGTTCTACCTAGCTCAATTTCTTTTCTAGTCGTTCAATCAAGGTAGTATTGGATAATATCGAATCAAAACTCTGCACCATCTTTCTTAGTGTCCCCAACGTCAATTCTGTAATCTGCTCTTTTTTTATAGTTATAACAATATGTTCTCAATCTCTTCGAACCCACTTCACTTATTTATCAGCGATATTAAATTTATTTTTGATTAGGATTCCAAAAATCATGTTAAATTCAACCCACCCTAAACCAAGTCTATCTCCAGAAAGATTCTCTACCATTGTTTCAGTTTCCCCTGACAGGTGATTCATTTCTTGCGGCCGTAAACATCAACCAGGATTGTCAACATTTGGAATCGGGAATGCGGTGTAAAATCATTATTTTATCCCCAATCATGGATTTTATTTGTGATAATCTGGGTTGATGTTTATTATAAAATCGGCATTGCGTCGGATGCAAATTCAGCCACATTTAGCTTTTACACCTTGATGGTCTTGTCGAAGCTGAGAGTTGTCGCAAAAACAGAGTTCGCTGGAGAGCAAGTGTTTCCGCCCTATGCCCCATGAGGGATTGAAGGGGAATAAGAAGAAGAACATTTTGGGAGAAGGGTCCAAAAAAGGCCCCTATGAGCCTACCCCAGCCGCCACATATGAATGACCTCGTATGAATTGCCCTTAATGACCCAAACAAGGGTTTTAACGCCTTCTCATTCGCAAGGGAAAATCACTGCTCCTCGCTCCCGAGTTTAAAAATGAGGCCAATTTGAAAATTTCGGCGTAAATATGTTCATAATAACTGCGCCGGTGTCTTAATGTTTTTAAACGTGTGTCGTTGTACTAATTCGGTCTGCCAACTAAGTACTAATCACTTACAATGTTGCTTAGCCTCTGTAACGGAACCAGAAACGGTTTATTGAATATTTGAAGCAATGCAACAACAAAAACTAAAGCTTTGTTTAAGTAAAGTAAAGCTTAATGCCCTGGCTCACCGACCTCAGTTCAATAATATTCAGTTCAATCCCACAAGTGACTTCATCGGCTAAAGTCCAGTTCATGTTCAGTTCGAAATTGTTGCTGCTTTTTTTCCAGGATTCAGAAATGATATCACCACTAGTTTGTATTTTAAGCGAGCTTTTACGTTCAACTTCAGTTCGAGTCAGTGGGCGAACTGAGGTTTGGTTATCCTGAGTTGAATATGTGAAATTCTTTGCGAACTGAAGTCGACAACTCGTTTACCTATTAGAGTCATTATGAAAAACTGTTAACGACGTACCTCCCTTCAATATCGATGATTTTCTTTAACGGTGTTTTCATTAAGAATGTACGGAGAAATCCCTCTTTCAGCAACGCCTTAGGCAATTAGGGTGTGTATATGCCCACCCAAAGTGAAAGTGCGTGTGCCCTTTTCCTTCCATCCACACGCGCTCCGCCGCCCCTGCTAGGGTGTTCTTCAACATCAGCCGCAGTCCGGCCGTCGCTTAAGGCCCGACCCTTGGTTCAGAAAATAACGGGCATGCTCCGTATACACCTTCACATTTCAGTAGCTCGGTTAGTACGACGAAATAGGAAACGTCATGGCCGAAACAGTGGAGGTATGCTCTATATTCTCCATCCATTCAGACACGGCTGTGATGTTGGATGATGGCTATATCCCATTTGCTCATGCTGCGCCTTGATCTACTTTCTCACATTTGAAAAGAATCTATGGGTTTATAAATGTTGCGTCGACTCTTCTCATCTCTTCAGCCTCTTCTCTTATCGACGTGGAAACCGCTTTTCATCGCTACGGTTTTTTGGCTCCTTATTAGCGTTCTTCCGCTCGCGATGGCGGAAAGACAGTCAAGTCTAAGCTATATGGTAGGGAATTACTGTAAAGAGGAAAGTTAATTAAGTGAGAATGTAAGCTTTGCTTGAGAAATGGAAAGGGGAGAGAGCATGTCGTTGCGAGGGACTCGAACCCATATGTGTCATTCTTGTTCTTTTCTTAATTAAATGCTCTAGTAACGTCCGGTATTTTTATATAAAACCTTTTTTTTTTGGTATTAATTGCGATGGCATTCTTCTTTAGTCAGGTTTGTGGTCCAAAGGTTCCTCGACCACTAACTGCCTATTGTACTACACCTCTAAAGCTCATATTTATAGGTGCGAGTATTGTAACAAAGCCGCTACAAGCCATATATTTCATAATATTTCGAAATCGAGCTTTTGGTTTGTGTCTTGCCCTGAAGCTTTTGCCGTTTGTGTCCTAGACTGAAGTTTTTGAGGTTTGTGTCTTGGGTTGAAGGAGTGCGCCACCTGTATGAAACTAGTTTAAAGCGTTTAGTCTGTCTCGGAAAAGCTTTCATGCTGGCTGGAATTGACGGTCTTTTGGTGAAATTTGATTCAGCTTCCAATTCTTAGATGTGCCTTCACGCTGTGTGAGCTTTTGAAATGGTGATTGAATCTGTAGTTCAACATGGAATCTTGGATGCCATCTAAACTGAAATTTTCACCTTTTTAACAGAAAAAATCATATAAATACTTGAAAAAGTGAAGTGAAATTCAGGGTTAGTTTTTTTTTTTTATGTGAAAGTCTAAGCTCAGGTGTCACCCTTTGTACTACCAGTCCGTCATGTCTTACACGTCAACGTCAGGTGTCAGGTAGTAAGCTTAGCTCGAAGGATAGAGAAAGAATAAAACAGATTAAACGGAGTCTGGGGGGTATATGAGGAGGTGGAGATGAACCTTGCGTTTAAACTCTTGGGTGTTATATGAGTTTGGGAAAACTGCCTGTGGAAGGTTGTTCCACAGTCGAGTTGTTCTCGAAAAGAACGAATTACTAAACTGGTGTGTGCGCGAAAATAAGGGCTGTAGATAGTGAGGATGAGCCGAATGGGCAAGTCTTGTGTTGCGGGAAAAACATCGCCGTGAAGGCAGGAGATTAGATATTTCGGTGGAGCAGTCGTTATGGTTGATGCGGTAGAATTTTACCAGAGCTGCTACATTCCTACGGTGACTAAGTGAATCAATTTTGGAGCAAATGGCGACGTCGCCAATGAGTTGGAGAGCGCGGTTCTGCACTTTGTCCAGCCACGCTAAGGTGGTACTCGGTGCCCCTGCCCAGAGATATGAGTTGAATTCGAGGCGGGGCCGAATGTAAGATTTGTATATTATAGCCCTGGCCGACGGCGGAAGGAGGAATTTGCATCTTTTAAGGAATCCCAAGCATTGTGATGCTTGTTTAGCGATTTGGAATATGTGATTACTCCATCGCAGATCTTCAGTTAAAGTTATGCCCAGGATATTGAGGGATGGTTCAGCCATCAGTTCTAGACTGTCCACTTTAATGGGAGGGATTGGGGAGCGCGTTTTCATAGAGAAGAGACAGTATTTTGTTTTCTGTGCGTTGAATTCAACTTGATGCATGAGGCCCCAATCAACAATCAATCTTATGTCCCTGTTGATTGAAGTGGACATAAGTTCACGATCAAGCAGACAAGGTCTGGCCCGTGCTTGTCTTGCTTTATCAAAGCTATACGAGTAACGCAAAGTACTGTCATCAGCGAAGCTGTGAAGTGAGTTGGATTTAATTGAGAGCAGGTCATTTATAAAAACTAGGAAGAGAGCTGGTGATAGAATAGAGCCCTGGGGAACGCCTGCAGAGATGGAGTGGGGATTAGATTCAACGCCGTCCAATACTACCTTGATTGAACGGTCGGAAAGGAAACTCTCAATCCAATTCTTTAGAAGAAAGTCGATGCCAATAGCATGGAGTTTACTCAATAGAGCGGGGTGCCATACTCTATCAAAGGCCTTGGAGATATCGAGAGCTACCAGGCCGGATTCACAAAAGCGATGAATGTTTTGGTAGAGGTGTTCAGTTAGGCATACAAGAAGGTCGCCAGTAGATCTTTTCGATCTAAAGCCGTACTGCTTGTCATCCAATATTTGGTTGCGTTCAAGATATTCCATAAGCCTTCTGTTTATTAATGTCTCCATGATTTTGGAGAGGATAGAAGTGATTGCTATTGGGCGGTAGTTAGAGGGAGAAGTAAGAAAGGGCGAAGAGTTTGCGCAAAAGTTTTAGCCAAAGGTGAAGCGCATTTTTTAAGAACCATAGGGGGAATTTTATCAGGGCCAGTGGATTTATTGAGATCGAGCTCTTTGAGACACTTGAACACTTCACGAGTTCTGAAGAAAACTCTGCCCATTGAGTGAGCAGAACCCTCTACAATGGGGGGTTGCACGGCAGTATCAGGCAAGGAAGAATTGGAGGCAAACAGAGATGCGAGTAAGTCCGCCTTGGATTTGCTTTCTGTTAATACCTTCCCATCGTGAATGAAGGGAGGAGACGACGATGTGTTAAAATTTTTCCTGATGGAGGTTACCAAGGACCACAAGTTTTTACTGCCAGCAGACTTGTTAATGAGTTTGTTTCTTAACCTGTCATCGTAGTTCTCGTGTTCTGTGTTCGCAGTTTGCTTAAGAGTGAAAATTTAACTTTAGATACCATCCAAGACCCACTGCGGAGTTGAACAACATATGCGATGTCCAGTGCGATGTCCTATCGAGAAAACTCATCCCAGAATTGGAACTTAGATCAAATTCCCCAATGTGCTGTATGTATTCCGCCGATACCCATCCAAAACTCCCCCAGCATGAAAGCACGTCCGAGACACACTAATCTCAGCCCTCACAAGATCGCACCCAAAAACTTCTCCAGCAGCCCACAAGAAAAACACTAAGCGAAGTTCAACTAGTCAACTCAAGACACAAACCGCAAAAGTCTTAGCCCAAGACGCAATCCTAAAGCTAGATTGCGCAATATTATGAAATATATTGATATACTACTACACCAGCCAGACCGCTTGAACATATTCCACAGTTTGCCTAATGGCTTGTAGCTTAGGCTATTCGAAAGGAAGAAGTCCTCTTCAAGGCAAGCCTGTAAGGTAAGGCCCCTCCTGATAGCCTCCATATCAGTATAAGGCAGTGGCTCCCAAACTTTATTTCGTTCGGAACCTTTCTACAATGTATAAAATTTGGCGGAACCCAACGATGAAAGCTTTCTTGTCTGTCTGTTCGTCCGGTACATATCTTGCAATCGATTTTTTGAATACTTCCGATTACCCCATCACCCTGAAATTTTGCACACAACTTCAGCTCCGATGACAATGCAAAATGGTATACTCATTATACCGTTAGATCCATGGCGGCCGTCTCAAGAAGACGGATTACTGCTTTCTTCACGAAACAAATTTTGCAATCCTATCCTATCATGCTGAAATGTTGCATACAGCTTTAGCTCCGATGACAATGCAATATGGTATACTCAATATACCTTTAGATCCATGGCGGCAGTCTCAGGAGGGCGCATTGAAATATTCTTCACAACCCCTTCGACATGGGTATCAAATGAAAGGGTATGATAAGTAGAACACCATAAGCAATATAGTATACTCAATATGTCGTTTGGCCCATGGCGGCTATCTCAAGTGGGCGGATTACCATTTTCTTCACAACCCCCTCGACATGGGAATATGGAATGGCGGCCAAAATGTTACGCGGCGTGACGTAGATCAAATTTCAAGGAAGAAGGGCCACTCGCACTTTCTGATTAGCAAGAACGCGTTAAACGGCTGGCGCAGCGCCAGTGAGTCTGCGAATGCTTTGCGCTTCGCCGTTGGTGACACGTAACCCTAAAATTTTTTCGTGGAACCGTAAGGTTCCGCGGAACTCACTTTGGGAATCACTAGTATAAGGCATTATCGATTGGGTGCACCCTGTGCCCAGAGGAGATCACTAAACGACAGTGCAAGAACTACCCACTGCCATAGAGCCCTCGAAGCGATAACATTACATGTTGGCTTGGTAGGCTTTTCAGTTGGTAGTCCCTACAACCTTTGTTAGTTGGTTATCCAAGGGGCACCACGAGAACGTGACGGTTCCTTTTTGCCCCATTTCCTATGATATTCCATGACGGGGTTTCCAAAAACGTTCTTTGAATCACTCTCAGACAATCATTGCTCTGAGTCATGCTCATACCTTATATTTCAGAAATTTTTTTCTCTATCGTTTATAATTTGTTAAAAATTTCACTCGCTTTCATTGTGTCAATGGGGCATTCATTATCGTTTGTGCCCATTCAATTATAGTTAAACTGTAGAAAATCAACACATTATCTTTGTGTTTACCATAACAATTTTCAAGCTATTAGCAATTTTTGATTCTGCTTTACTTGAATGACTGTGACTCGTTAACTATTATCGTGGCATGTGTGTATCAGAACAAAGATTTTCCACCCTGTAATAAACTACGAACACGTCTAGACCATTATGTGCATAAATATGTGCATTTTTTATGCGTTCATCACGTCATGAGTAAACTATTACCCAGAAAATATGAGTGCTGATTTAAAATCAGTCTTAAGCCCAAATCAACCATCATCTTACAACAATGTATGACAAAACTGTTTTTAACACATTCGCCCATCTCCAAGATTTCATCGCAATTTTTTGCAGAATCCCATAGCTCAGCAGATTCTATCTTCCAAAGCAATTTTCATCTTATTAAGTCTACCTGGAAGGCGAAAGTTATAATTCACGATAAGCATCACAAATTCACAAGAACTCTCCTAAATCAAAACTTAAATCACCAAGCAAAACCAGCAGCGTGCATAAACCATTACTGGATCACTCCGACCCCCAGCCCCATCCAGCGAATCGATAAGCACTTATAGAGGAACTTTCGCCTGAGATAGCCGTCCACTGCGAATGCACCACTATCTAGCGAAGCAGTAGCCCTTAGCAAACAGTTTCTCCTCTTTCCGCATAGCGCGAGTCTTTCCAATTAGCATTCACCCCGCTTCTACCTGGGCCCGATGCAGCTTGCTACGCCCGATCCTAGCGCAAACAGATTGTCAGTGGCTGAGAATTAGTAACCTAACTGCTATCGGACCAGGTTGCCCGGGCACAAAGTTTCTTACCTAGGAGAACAAGATAAGAAACCCTCGAGGCATCCAGGCACAGGTATCCGCCCTCATCGCCAGTCCTAGCCGTCCCCGTGCATGATTTATGAATATTCAAACACGCGTTCTCCCCATCCTCTCCTGGCACAAGAAGTCGCCGAGTGCCCAGGATCAGGTTGACGGGGCCAACTCCTAGAGCCGCGATGCCATTCCAATAATTATCACGGCCTCAGCGCTCCGCCACTGGCGTAGCGGTCGGTCGTTACTTCGTACGCCTACCTTGGGACTCATCTAGGCTTGAAGCTCGCTCTTGACGTCGCTGCAAATAGACCGGGATTTTCGCCCTAAGCCTGCATAAATTTTCTTTTATGACTGACGCACGCATTCGTTTTGTTTTACTGCCACTCAGGTTTCTGGCAACCTCAGGTATTTCGCGGTGCATTTACCTGATCTGTCTGGAAGTGTAGCCGTAAAACTTTTATAATCGCGATAAAAACTAAGTACAAGTTGATATTATATTTTTACGGCTGGACTGAATCGATACTTGGTAAAAAATTTAAGTTTCGCGCAAAAGACAAAAAAAGAAATGTTTTAAGGGATCAAAGTGGCTTCGTCCACCTGGGAGCACTGCATTATATACTGAAGGACTCTCTCTCACCGCCCTGATGCTAATTTCTTAAACAAAGTATCTTTACGAATGCCCTTAATGATGCCCTCAAGTTCGGTGTCCTCTAGTCAATTGAATAGTCTTTCAGCTCTTGGTTGCCATCCTTGCAATTCATGATCTTGTTGAAGGCGAGCTGGAATAGCACGATGGAGCCGCCACCCTCCTTAGACTTCCTCTAGCCATTGACTTGCAGGCCAACTTCAGTTGAACTTCGTTGTTTGTTCAGTCTCACACTGACGATGGCCTCCCGGGAGCCTCAAAGCCAGAACCCGGAGTGTACAGTCGCTGCCTCAAGTGTTGTTGCAGCTCGACATGGCGCATTTTTGTGTGACTAGTCATTCCACTATCATGGCAAATCGTGCAGCCCAAGCAAACGGTTTCAGTTTCACCGCTTTACCGTATTTCCCATATATGATGATGGCTCCGTCGTTTATCTCTTAGCAGCTTTGTGTGAGTGTATGCCAAACGGGAATATAGCACTCCAAAAACACCAGGTCATCAAATAGCTTCATACAAAGTGGACAACATTTGCACAGAAGCCTTTTACCGAATTTCTTTCTTATTACAGCGCTCCTCGCTCTGCTGTCTCTGTGTGTTCTCCTTTTCTTACACACGGACGTTGTAGGGTCACCAAACTGAACATCTTTCTTGTCAGATAGTAACCCCGAGGCCGCTAGTCAAGGATCCGGTGGGCGATGTTATTTGTATTTTACATATTGTGTGGGAGGGATGTGCCACTTTCGTCCTGTTGTGGAGGAGGTGTTTGTCACACATTTTGGGGAATTTAAACGGAGATAAGTAATTGAGTAGCAAATGTTCTCCTTGGAAAAAAGTATGTTTCTGGATGGTTCTATTTCAGAAAAATACAAATAAGAAAATTGGATGCAAAAATTCATGTTCGTGCCAGAAAATACACAATGGCGCCCCCACATGGTGTGATTTGTCTATCAACTTCTAAGGTTTGATCATATTACATCGGTCAACACAAATTTTGAGTTCTTCGTTTCTAATTTTCATACTAATTTAAGAAAAAACAGAAAAAGAGCGCTCTTGTAGATAACAGAAAGAAAAGCAGATTTTCAGAAAATTTGCCTATTTTCATCACTTTATCGAATAAGCACCCGTGTAACTCCTTAAGGGTCATTCTTCAACCTATGACCTTAAAGCTATTATTATTGAAACAAGCTGTTTGTGATTGCCAGCTCTGATATTTTCGAGAATACCATGAACCACTGCTTTAAAGCTGCTCCTTGCCTCATTTTCGTGAGTGTCGAGTCGCTGTGAAAATTCTTGGACGTTATTTTCTTTATTTGAAGTTTGGCAAAAATACCAGCTTTTATTTTGGCTTCCGAGAAATTAGGAAAGAAATTCCTTACATATGGAAAAGT
Organism: Thereva unica; assembly: GCA_949987705.1. NCBI lineage: Eukaryota > Metazoa > Arthropoda > Insecta > Diptera > Therevidae > Thereva > Thereva unica. The sequence goes on along the minus strand of OX465281.1, from coordinate 48,851,071 downwards.
TTCACAATCCTTACAAAGACCTTTAACAAATTGATTTGAGTAGTATAGCTATGTCGATTCTGGCGCAGTGACCTTATCGGTTGTAGTCCAGAATATCAAAGCTACTGGCAAACATCTTTAGATTGTTAAAGCTCACGGAAAGCTTTTAAGCCCTCTCCAAACTCACCGCAAAGATTGGTGTCCAGCATGGTACAATAATACAAGGTAGGCTCATAAGGAAAAGCTCTGGATTCGTGACGTCACTCAGATCTGAGTTTATAAGGGAAAAAAGCTTTCCTCTGACGTCACTCAGATCGTTTCTCTAACAAATTGCGTTTAAGCTTTTCAAGATGGAAACAGAGCTCGTTATGAGCCTACCTAGACCTTTAACCTTCCATAACTCGGGTAGCCGGTCAATTGGCTTTATTGACTTTTCGGAAATTATTTTTGAGCCCAAAATAAAGAGAATCCCGCTGATAAATCTCCAGTTGCGTTTTTTCAGAGGTTCGTGTATAAAGTGACTGGGCTATTACTGGAGTTTTCATAAATTTTATAGAACGAAAAAAAACGGGCGATTATCTTGGTGATCATGAAAGGTGACGATGGCGTACTCAATGGACTGGTTCTCGTCCGATACGGAGGACAAACAGCTTTGGACGTGGTTAGAACTTAGTTGGAGGGCGGCTTTGGTAAAACCACCAAATAAAGGCTTTTCGATACCGGATCACATATCCACATGCGTCCATGAATACTTCTTTTTTTAACTTTTTGGAAAGCTCCTAGACCATTATTTCTCAAACTGGGGGTCCCTACCTATAAGGCAATCGCCATTAGATATTATGGGGTGGCAATGTGTCCAAAAAAATATTTTAATAAGCAATTGGCTTTAAATTGGCTGTTGAACGGTTTTGGTTAGACGAACTCGTATCGTTTACAAAAATAGGTACAGCTCGCTACACACATATCCGCACCGCATTTGCCCAGCATGACGTCCGTGGTTCGGACGACACACGGAGAGAGAAAACAAGTGATATTTTAGCAGTCAGTTCCCACCTTTCCGCGTGTGCACCGCGTCAAACTAATTGAGTTTATTTTTACGCGGATACGGTGCGGTTACGTGTCCCGGGCTTAAAACGTCTCGACCTACCCGCGCCCACACCCATGCGATTTTTTTTTTAACCAAAAGCTATCATTATTAGGCCGCTTTGGAGACTTAGCATATTATAAAAACAAAAAATTTAGCCATGATTTTCGCGGAAAAGGTCGATCCACACATATCCGTGAGCTGATGGTGACTTCAGTGCAATACCGGCGCATCAGTGCAAAAAAAAAAATAACGAATCGCTCCAAGTGCTTGGGTTTTAATTTTTCAACCAGGGGTTGCAAGATTTTTCACTTCATTTTTTGACTTTTTGGGAGTCGCAGCACTAACTAGTAACGATGTCCTAGAAAAGCTTTATAAGGAGTATGAAAAGGTATGCTTCCTTGCAATGGCATGCAGTGTTAAAAAGTATATGGAACGGAAGCACTGCAAACTTTTTAAGGAGTGCTTAAAAATGGCTATTGCAGCACTGCGTTTCCCGCTGTGTAATTATGGGACGCTGGCCAGTTTGGAATCATGCAGCCAGATTGAAATTCCATATAACACCCGCTACCATCTGCGAAGTGGAAAAGGCAAGTGAGACGACCGAATACTTTCTCTGCTAATGTCTTTATCATAGGGAGCCATTGTGTATTTGGAAACCTATTCTTAAAGGATTTGCGAGAAGCTGAAAAAAAAGAGATTTAATCCAGTTTTTAATTATGACGGGCTGGATCTAAAATGTTTCCTAGTGTTTTTCCAAAAATCTTCTGGACATAGAAATATTTACATCGAAACTAAAAATTGTTAACTAATTCAAAACTAACCCATAAACTTTTACATTTTCTACAGAATGACCAATATATGATGCACAGAGGCAGTTCTGCTCGTAGGTTTCCCTTCATAAAATCTCCCCTAGAATTACTTTTATATTACACAAACATTTTCCCTGAGATACTGAGTACAAGCATCTGAAATCATAAGGTAAACATTTCTGTAGGACAACTTACCTAACCAAAAATTTAGGTTAATGCGTTATCTACATCCCTCAAGGGCTTTAGCTATTGCTAATGCTAATAACGCACATAAACCCCCTCTTTAATATTAAAATTTGATCAACAAAAACGAAACAAAAATGTCCCTCAAATGAGGTAAATGCTAAGTGCTCAGCAATATTACTTAATTTATGTTAAACTTGACAAAATCCATTAATGTAAATGACGATGACTTGTCCCAAAAGTAGGCAAATTGGGAAACACTTTAATCATGACGACAAAAAAATGCAAGAAAGGAATTGATTTAGGAGTCATGGTCGCGCATTCCTCGTCCTTTTTGGTTATAAAAATTAAATTATTAAATTCCATGAGAGACCGGTAAAAAAAATGAATGAAAACTTTTCCTCCCTCGATGGAAACTCGTCAAAAAAAGAGAAAAACTCTCAAGAGTTTTTCTTCGAGTCACAAGTAAAAAAAAAACGGGAAAACTTTTGACAAATTTCATTATCATAAACACATCAGTGGAGCAGACAAGGCCCCACCCGCAAGTCCATCGGGGAAAGAGCTGCTCCAATTAACCACTTGGGACAGGACGCTTTTTTCGCCATGTCTAAAAAATGCTTGCTTAAAAGTTCATCAGTCTGTTGACACCTTCCCGTCCTCCATTTTCCGCTGCCATCGTTCATTTTATGACAGATGAGCGCTTTTAGAACAGTTCTAGCCAATTATGACGCTCGAAAGGGGGAGCCGCCTGGGCCTGGTTAAAAGAGCGAAATTTTAAAACTTTACAGAAGTAATTCCCCCTCCTTCGCCCGGCCGTTTCAGGGAGTCCCATTGGAGCACCCCATCTGAAATTAGCGTCGTTCTATAAGGAAGTCGGATATCCGTGCGCGGAACAACAAAAACAATAGGGTCGGAATTTTTCCAACTTGTCATCTTCCTCCCGGCCGAGGGGACGACGCGCCATTATCATTTTGATTGGCGGGAGAATTTATTAAATTGTGGGAAAGCTTCGTGCCTGTGAATATCAGTGGCCAGGAGTGCTCAATGCCCGCACTACAAAGCCCTCGAAGCTCTAAAGTGGGCAAGAATTGTCCACATCAATTCCGACTGGTCATTGCCGGAATACTGAATGGGCTGCGAATGATTCTCAATCGTCCGCCGTAATGATGCGAGGGCGTGCAACCATAAATTTTGATAGAAATGAACGAACCAGAAAAAAAAGAGTCCAAACATTTAAGAAAACTACCCCCGACATCGGGCAAATATCCCGGCGGCGCCTGAAAGTATAGACACACAATCAAGCCGCATTCATCCCCTAACAGCACCCGCCGCTTTCCAGCCGACCCTCGGCACACGCGTTCCACAAGATTTTCCGCCTGCACAGCAATAAACGAAAATTGAAAAAGGCATGGAAGATGTCGCCATTAATTTCGTTTAAATTTTGAAGGGAAACTCGATTTTTCCTCAGTTCTGGAGACGACGACAACTACACACTCTCGCCGATTGCGCGGGGGCGGCGACGCTGCAGAGCGGATATTAGGAAATAGCACTTAAGGGTGGGTGGGTCTGGGTGTGTGTGGAGGGTGACAGCAAGTATCTGCCTTGCAAAGCGGAGGAAGGACATGTTGACGAAGGTGTTTAACCAGAAAGTGTCAATAGGTTTCGGGCTCTGCATCGGTGCAGGAGAGATACACAGGATGCAGGGTGGAGAGGCTCGCATTTGCCGCAGAAGGACAGCAAATTCAATGGGGAGTGCTCAATTGCTGGGTGAGAGCGTGCTGTGTTTGCGGCGCAGTCGGCACCCTTTCGAGGGCACTTTTATTGGATTTGGTGCCTTCTTCCGGCGTAAATAATGACAATTTGTTCGCATCTGAAGCAGACTCAAATTAAGAGGAAGCCACGTTGACTTTATTAAATTTATTATATTTATTCACTAAGTTTGTTCACTATTTCTGGAATTTTTTGTGTGAAACGTGAAGCTCAAGAGTTAAGGCCCCCATACACGGTCAAATTGGATGTACATCGAAGGGCGGATGTACAACCAAAACTATCGATTGTGGGCCGGTCGGCCGATCAAAATACGTTGGGCTTATGGATTTGATGAAAATCTGGTTGTAAATCCATTTTGACCGTGTATGGGGGCCTTAACTCTTTGTACAGCCAGGACGTCAGGTTTCACAAGCTTGGTAGTGAGCTTAATTCGAATTATACGTGAAGCACGGAAAGGAGGCGACGAATCCTGCCTCTTCTCTTGGATGTTGTCTGAGTCCGGGAATACTGGCTGTAACAGGCTGTTTCGCAGTATGTTGTTCTACGTGTAAATGAATTGCTAGACCGTTGTGTGCGAAAAACCATGGGTTACATTCTATAGTCCAAGGAAATGGTGCTTTAAGGTTGCAGAAATGCAGAAAAAAGTTTTTTTTTTTGGTTTGTGTAGGGGGGTCGGTGTAAGTTTAAATTTGAGTTTTCGGGGCCCCCTATTTGGCCGCCATCTTGAAAAAGGTGTGCAAATGGTTTTTCCACTATATCTCTGTAACAGTACATCTTACAGAAAATTTGTAAAGATATTTTTTGTTTAGAATTAAATTATCTACAATTTACCAAACCTACCTGTTTTATCTAAATGTAATAATTTAGAAGTTATAAACCTTAGAACACAGAAAATAGTCATAATATTTTCTTTTAAAGGTTATATCTTTTAAAGGAATAAACAAGTTTTTTTAGTGGGTATTATAACGAATAATTTTCATTCATTCTTTTTTTTATTTCATTCAATAGGAAGTTTAGAACACGCCGAAGTATCAAAATAACAGATTTTCTAAATTAGAAAACTAACTCAGAAATACCAAACATTGTCAACGAGATCAAAATAAACAGACGGATTGGTCATGTCGACATGACATGTACTAGCCCATGTAAGTTCGGCTCAACTCTACTTTATACTGCCAGTCCATCATGTTGTTCAAGGCTTGATGTTATGTCTAGTAAGCTAAGCTCGAAGGATAGAAATTGGAACTTGCTTTTGACTTTGGATGTTATATCAGTTCATTTTTTAAGCTGCCGTCTGAGATCGAGAACTGTACAAAACCAAGACAAAAATTGTGGGGTCACCAGAACCAATGTCCGCGATAACAAGAAGTGACAAACCTCCAGGCTCTTAATTATGTGCGTTGTTTCGTGTCACTGCACTTAATTCATGTCTTTTAGTTTCGACTGCGAGGGCCGAGTGAGTGCGCTGCTCAAAAATTTGGTTCAAAACATAGTGGTTTTAACGCTTGCCTATTAAATTCGCGAAGTATTCGTTCCAAATGCTAACTCTTCATAAATTCCGGTGTACATGTGCTTCTCATCGGTGAAAGTTGGCTCAATGATTCCATTCCCTCTTCTGTCGTTCCCAATGAGTGATACAAGTTATTTCGAAACGATCGGAACGGACGTGATGGTGAAGGAGTCACCATTTATTTGCGTAAATATCTTAAATTTAAAAACTCCCAGGAATTTAATTTATATGTGTTGACGTTTCTAGTGCTTCTCATAAACTTCTTCTTGTCTGCGCTTATTCTCCGCCTGGCATCTTCAACTCTAGTAATGCCGAAGAAGTTAGGGAAAGCTCTTGAGTGTCTATCCGGTGCGTATAAATACGTTCTGCTAGGTGGTGACTTCAACGTCAGTCTATTAACGAAATCTAGCCTTGAAAATTCTTTTGTGCACACTTTTCACTCTCTTGTCATAGATATTACCAATGTTCTCCCAACCTAATTCAATTGTAGTGCACCCTCCTTACTCGACGTGTTTCTCACATATTATATCAATTCTATCACTTTCGGCCTATTAGCATTCTTCCATGGCTAAGGCTCTTGAAAAGCTGATAGCAACACAGATCCATGAGTATTGCGATCATCTGCGACTCATAAATGTCTGGCAGTCTGGATTTCGCAAGCATCAGGTGATATCCGAAACTCTCTTGACGTTGACGACGTTTGCTACCTATTGTTAATTGACTTCTCTGAAGCTTTTGATAGTGTCAATCATTCTCTGCTTATGCAGAAACTCTCCTCTCGTGTCCATTTTTTTCCTTCTGCTATCAAACTATTGCAAAGCTTTTTAACCAACGACTCTCAGAAAGTTATACTTGGTGGTTGTAGTTCCTCGATTGTTCCACTTCGGGCTGGCGTACCCCAAGGTTCCATTCTGAGTCCTCTCTTATTTCGCGTTTTTATTAACAATCTTCTTTCGGTAGTAACACATTCTAAGATTCATATGTACGCTAATGATGTGCAACTTTATATGTCAGCGCCTAATGGTCAAATTCAAAGACGTGTGGAGGAGCTTGCTTCTGACCTACGCCGTCCTAGATGATCTCAAACTTACTTCAACTTAGTCCTTCGAAGTCTCATGCATCTGTTTTCTCTCATTGTGCCACTATTCGCCCTGACCTCTCCGTTATCGCTTTAAATGGCACCCTTTTAGTCAGTGTTGCGAAGGTAAGAAATCTAGGAGTTATCCTGAATACCAAAATGACCTATTGCGATCATGTTGGTTCCATCATTCGCAAAACATACGGGCAACTGTCGAAACTTAGGTTCCATTGCCATTACCATTAGTAAGACTGTCCATACGTACATAGTGAAGGCACTAATTTTACCTCTTCTAATGAAGGGTCTGTCTATTTTTCCCCTGCTCTTGACACGTCCTGCGCCTGTAAACTTGAAATTGCTTTTAACGACTGTGTTATTTACAATTTAGGCCGTTTTGACCCTATCTAACCCTATTTTAATTCCGTTATGGGCTGCTCTCTTGGTGACTACCGTGAGTATGACTTCTGCATCTGTTTCGCGATATCCTCCATAATCGTAAACTATCTTATCTCAATCAGTTGGGCAGCGCACGCAATCACTTAGAAATAATACTGTGATTATTCCGCGTTACGGAATTGGTCAGCGATCTTTCTTCGTCCACGCAGCTCTGCTATGGAGTTCTCTCCCAGTTGTAATTCAACGAGCCGATTTCTTCTTCTTGTTATCATCTATGCTCTCCAAATTTTTAATTAATGTACTTTAATATAAGATTTTGATCTTTGTACATGTGCGAAAAATTAAAATAATAAAAAATAAATATATAAATAAGCTGCTGAGCTTGTTCAAACGGTCTGGGTTACATAGCTGAGGTACAGGGGCTGTCGAGAGTACAATAGATCCAAATGGCGACTACAGTATCTGTTGAGCCTATAGTTCATTAAAAGAAGAGAAAAAGAAAGAATAAGAGGGAGGATGACCAGCCTATATCACCAAAGGAACCTAGTCTATAGATCCTTATCCGTTAGCATAAAACCCGCCATGGATAGAGAAGTTAGAGAGATTATAACTATTGCGCACTATCTCACAGTTGCCAAACTGCTATATTGAAGGTTACAACTGATCTTCGTTCCGCCCTTGACCGAGGTGACATAGCAATACTAGTTCTTCTTGACTTCTCCAAAGCGTTCGACTCTGTAGTTCACTCGCATCTGCTCCATAAACTTAGTCAACGGTATCACTTTTCCTCTTCTTCTTTTCGTCTTTTCTCTTCTCTCTAATAGATCTCAGTGTGTTCGGCATATTAATGTTACATCCTCTTTCCTAAGTGTTCCTGCAGGTGTGCCTCAGGGTTCGGTTCTTGGTCCTTTGCTGTTCTCCCTCTATATTAATGATCTTCCCTCTGTTATCCGTCGCTGCTCTTTTCATTTGTATGCTGATGATCTGCAGCTATATACCTCTTGTCCTACTAATCAAATTGAAAATTGTGTGTCTGAACTTAATAGCACCCTGTCTCGAATAAACGAATGGAGTTTTAGTAATTTCCTTAAGTTAAATCCAATTAAATCGCAAGTACTTTTCCTTAGTCGTCGCTCACTGCCCCCGGATGGTTTCTCACCTCTTTTACTTAATAATGTTCCCCTTCCAATAGTTGACTGTGCCAAAAACCTGGGTATTGTTGTCAATTCCAAACTCTTCTGCTGCAATCATGTCTCATTGCTGCTCTCTAAGATCTATGGCACACTTCGTAAACTATGGCTACATGACAATCTGTTATCCTCGTCTATTCGAGCCAAACTTATTAAATCTCTTGTTTTTCCTCATTTCCTTTATGGCTCGCTGGTATATATTTCCTTCGACTCTTCTTGCCGTCAGCGTCTTAGAGTGGCATTTAATGATTGCATTAGGTTCGTTTTTCATATGAGAAGATCTGAACATGTGTCGGGTGTCCAAAACTCCTTACTGGGTTGTAACCTCTTTCTATTCCTCGATCTCATGGCTTTACTTCTCTTGCATAAGGTTTTTTTATACCAAAAGCCCTTGCTACCTTTCTGACTTCCTTTTTCCTTTGCAATCCTTGAGATCTATCAAATTCCTGATTCCTGCTCATTCTTCCCTAATTGGTAGTCGTTCCTTCTTTGTGCATACTCTCAGAATCTGGAATAATCTTCCTAACCACATTCAGAGAATGAGCACAGCCACAACATTCAGAAGACATGCATTTCTTTTTCTGTCTTCTTCTTCTCACTAGCTTATTTCTCTCACTACCTCTATCACTCCCCACTTCAATCGCAATTTTAATTCTACTTTCTGTCTCTAACTTTTTCTCTTGAATTCTTTTTATTATGCTAGTTGTAATATTAATTTTAATTTTAGTTATAATTGTCCTTTTTAACCGACTTCAAAAAAAGAGGAGGTTACTCAATTCGACGTGTAAGTATTTTGTGGTCCTGTTCACGCATAACTTTGCAACCCCATAACTTTTTTGCTTCTTTTTTGGTTCATTTGAAGGGGGAGTTTCCCACGGTGGTCCCGTTAAATTTTTTCTAAATTCTGATAACGGAGTTCGAAGTTAGGCATAAAAAACTGTTAAAATTGGTTCAACCTAAACATTTCATAGGCACCGAACAAATTACTTTATTGTTGTGAATCTGGCAGCAGGCAGGCCGATGGGGAGTGGGTAGAGCGTTGGATCCTCGATTCAGCGTAGTGTGGCGTTTGCAGGTTCGATCCCTGGTCGGGGCAGGCCGGTTGTTTTCTTTTTCTCTTTTTCTTCTTTCTGAAATTATTTATTAACATATTGGTCAGCGGCCCATAGTACTTGACATAGCGCAAAGGGCTAGAGAGAAGTATTCTTGTCTGTGGGATCTATGGGGTGCGAGTTCGATCCTTTGGCTCGCGGTGCTTTTTTTTCTATATCGACAAAATAATTATTTTTTAATTTCCTTCGGGGAATTTTGTTCCATATTAAACAAGTTTTCGACGTGAATACGTCTATAAATTTGCTTCCAGAACAAAAGCCGATGAGAACGAAATTATGGCAGAAAGAAATATACCATGACGTGGATGAAGAATCAAAGAATTTTATTGTTTACATTTAATTTCCCCGATATCAATGGCAACTTAACTTTTTATATGCCTTATATTATCTTGATCTGTATGTGTGTGTAGTGTAAACAAATCTTGCAACTTGATTTTGACCCAGTTCCATATATCCGATCAGCTGCAAATTTTGCACATACGTATAGTTCGCATGACAATACAATCTGATCATTTTGTAAAAAAAATCAAGATGGCGGTTCCAAGCTGGCAGTCGAATTTTGCAATTGGGCTCCCCGACCCCCGAAAAGGGTATCAAATGTTAGGGTGTGACAAGTAGAATACACTTCGCTATGTGGCGTCTTTCAAAACCCAAAATGCGGCCAACACAAAATGGCGGCTTACTTTTTCTTTAGAACGTTCTTGTTATGGGTATCAAATGAAAGTATATGACGAGTATAGTACCTTCACAATAAATATGTCTTTTAATTTCCCCCGGAGAATTTTGTTTCATATTAAATAAGTTTTTTTTTGTAAATTCGTCCGAAAATATGCAAATACATTACTGAAAAAACTATTTAGCTACTGCTTCGATTTTTTTCGATTGTGATAAGGTCGGAGGAGCAAGTGGTCGAACATCACCGAGACATATTTGGTAAAATCCAAACATTTTACATTGTGCAAGCCGAACAGTTGAGTTCACACGCAACGATCTATTTGTGCCGTGTAGACCTACCTTAATAATTTTTTTTATGTTGCCCCCGAAAAAAATGAATGGACTATAAAAAGTACGAAATAAAAAAAAAATTTTAAAAACCGACTTCAGAAAAAAACCGCACAAAATGCACAAAAAAGGATAAAATTGTTTGTAATACTTAACAACATTAATCCAATCAGAATGAATCTAGAAAGAAGAACCACTTTTGAAGACGGTGCCAGGTAGTAGTTGAGTTTGATTGCACTAACTCTTGCTTCGGGAATTGTTTTCATTTCTTTGTTAGGCTTATGCCCTTAATATATCACCCACAGGTGTTAGCACCGTCTTCAAAAGTGATTCTTCTTTCTAGATTCATTCTGATTGGATTAATGTTGTTAAGATTACAAACAATTTTATCCTTTTTTGTGCATTTTGTGCGGTTTTTTTCTGAAGTCGGGTTTTAATTTTTTTTTTAAGTAACTCATTTTGTTTATATACATAAATTGTGTACTCTAAAAGATGTAAATCTTGTGTACTATCTTAAAATATAGTTATTACTATTATTATTTGTCATTAAGACAAAATTTCTTCCTTACTATTTTGTATGTCACTAGCATCATGCGCTACAAATTCTTCAATTCTTCTTAGTAATACAAAAGCCAATGATCGTCCCCGTTCCGTTAATTAATCACAACAAATTAAGCCTTGACCAGCTGCAAACTTATCATTAAGTAACCCACACCAGAAAAGGAAAAATAAAAATCAGCGACATTTATGCAATCTCACAAAGCCAACCACATTAAGGAAAAACAAGCTCTAAACAAAACGTCTTTACATCGGCCACAAACTCTTGCTTTCATTCAGCGCAAATCGCCATCATAAATGTCCGTTTATCTGTCCACACTCGGCCGGTCTATCTGCACTCGACGTCCCACGCTTTAATTGAAATTATTAATTACTGTCCACTTTGCAGCCTCATTAGAATAAGCGAATTCATTGGTGCACTTTTTACGATCATCGGACGTCACAACAAAGCCAGTCTCAAGGCTGCCAGACTCTCGCCAATTGTACTTCCGTATGGCCCGAGGCGGGCGGCCGGGAGATGCCCATATATGTGGCCGCGGCGTTCCCCATTCATTCCGACAATTCGAGGAAATTAGATAAAGAAGGCTTAAGTGGTTTTGGTATCGCACAACGAGAAAAAAAAACGATTGGCGGTCCGGTATGTCCAATGTCGGGCCGCGTTCTCCTGTCAAAAGATCGGTTAACAACTGGTGCACCTCTGTCATGTCCTGCCAGGCATTGGACTTAGGATAAATTTCAGGTAGTGTTTCCCAAGCGGCCCGGCTCCTGCATGTGTGACTTGCTAACTGACATTCCATCCAGATCTGGCTCACTGACTTGCACTTAGCCGAAAACGTCTAGGTCTAGATCTATGCAAAAGAGTATCGCCGCTGCCGCCGTCGCTGCTGAAACAAAAGCGGCGAAAAGTTAAGCAACACCACCACCACCACCGCCGCCGCCGCCGCTATCTTGAGCGGAATTAATTGGCACCCGACATCACGGGTGACACGTTATAAAGCTGTTACCGCACTCTCCGCCTGTGTACCGACGCGGCCGGGCGGTTTGTTAACAAGTTTTTCTGGCTATGATCGATTGCCGGAGTTCTTTTGGGTCAAATTACTTTCCCCAGATGCGGAGCCCCACACACACTCGGTATCTGTGCCGCCGCGCGATGTGATGATGATGGACGAATTAACAACTTCGTGCCAGATGACATAATTACCTTTGCACCAGCTGTGGGTGATGGGAAAAGTGTCCCAAAGTCCTGACGTGTCAAGACGGCTCCGAAGACATGAAAGATGAATGGAGATCTCGGAGGTGATTGTTTCCGTGTGGTTCTGTCGGTGCCGCTTTTTGTGTTAAATGAATGATGTTACAATGGGTGAGAAGTGGTGCAATCGGGAATGATGTAAGGGCCTGCCAGCAGCCAGCGTTGTCTATTGATGCTATCTGAACTTCTTTCAGTTTCTGCACAATTTATGTTACAGGGAAATGAGATTTTCGGATGGCTTCGTTTCGATATGGGGGCAAATTGTTGTCTCTCTTGTAGGGGACGTAATCGGGGTTATTTAATTCAAGCATTCTGATAAGTGATGATCGTTTCACAGATATTGTCGAAGTGTTGATTGACATACTTATCTGTGTAATGATTTTATTGGAAATAGGTGACTTGCAGTCCTTTCAATTGTTGTCATTTGTCGTACTCATTCTCAAGAACCAAAATACGTATGGAATTGTTAAATTTATAGAATAAATAGACGATTTTAATCTGGAAAGTATCATATCAAACAGGTGATACCATCTTTTCAGTGACCGAACATCTTTCATTCACTCCTTTAAAGAGCCGCTTAACGGAGATTGCGCCCTACTTTATTTGGTCTATTATGCCAATCCCGCCATTGATATGTCCTAAAATTCAATTGGGATTCATATCCCAAATCTCTCTTAGGGATCCGGGTAGTCGCGATGGAAGAGACTCAATCTCCTCCTCGCTGTAGCCTCAAGTTGCGAAGGTTCGGGAGCTGCTCCGCAGAATCGACAGACATAATCAACTATTAGCCCTATTCTGCTTAGATGACAATCGAATCGAGCGAACAGTGATCCGTCAGGAACTCTCTTGTTATATTTAGCTTCCACTTCTTGAAATTTATTTAAAAGTTTGCTCGCTTTAGATTTGTCGATTTGAATGAACATTTTAGTTTGACGAGCGCCTGGGCCTTATCCAGCTATGACGAAACAGCTGGTCGACTTAATTCCTGCCGAGCTTATGTGGCTGCTGACTAATCTGACACATGGATGGAGAATATGTAAGCTTGAAAAACGGTGAAGGTAGTGCCAAGGTCCTTGGGTGTTTTGCATCTTGGGTCTTATAGGCCTAGTGCTACTTCACTTCCATAATCGTTCCTTGAGTATCGAAAGGCGATCCACAAGGTCTCCTGGTAATAGTGTTCTGTAGGATACGATTATAAAATGAGTTTTTACGAGGCTCCTCATTTTCCTTTTGAACCAGTACAATGTCTCACTTCAAATGAGGCAAGGTGCCATTGTATTGCTAGCACGTCACTTAGTGAATGGCTCAAATGTTGCGATGCGGGTAGATTAATTGCGTTTTCGATTTATGTAGAAAAATGGGATACAATAAATGATGCACTTTAAATAGTGGTTTTTGTACTACTAATAGTACTTTTTGTAGTCCTTTTATTACTTTTTTTTGTAAACTGTATAAGAAAAACATATTTACAGATTTAAAATGAAACTCCGTAAAATTTAAAATAACACAAAAATATTTTATTTGTTATAGATAGAGCTACAAATTGCAATTTAAAAATAGTATCTTAACCTATTTCTTCTGTCATTTAACCTATTTCTTCTTTCTACCAGAACTTGACCCGTTTTAGAAAAGACGCGTTCAAAAGGCACAGAAGTTTCAACGCTGCACAGTCTTTCTCTAAAAAGTTGATAGAGTCTACGATATTGACATTTTCTCGACTACCACCACTATGCATCTTGGCAACGGTGGTTCTTCAAAGTATTTTCTAACTTCCTAATGGCTTCAGTTGTTGGATTGGTGGTTTTTATTAAGTCACACACCCACCACCTTATAGAAATCATCCCAAATACTAGACTCCAGCTCCTGGCTTTAGAATCACGGGTTTGAATCTCTTATGCATTAAACTGACTAAGAGTGCGTATGGCAGCTATGCCTCCAGAAAGTATATTTATATTAAACAATCTCACCTCGCCTAAAACGAAGTAAGAAATGTCTCTCTCAATCTCACCTCGCTGTAGTTCGAATTGGATATATTACTGCCGCAAAAAAAGTAAAAAATATCTCTCCACTTCGTAACTTACAATCGCACGAAGCTCGCTCATTTCCCAGTAGAACATTATTTTTGAACCAGGACATTTAAAAAAGTTGAGGCCTCAGTACATTTTACCATCGTGTACGGGCCAAATTTATATTGCATTATGTTAGTCCGGCTCAATTCTACCTGATAAAAAGGAGAACAGTTTCCGTACACTCAGTAGGCCCGCGCGAACCTCCTTCTTCACTATTAGGTGGAGCGGAGGGATGTTCATTAGGACTTAAATATGCGATTAACAGGTTCGTACATGGCATAATTGGTATTAGACGAATGTAAAAAGAGGTTCACCTAGTGTAGTTATTCACTTTAAATGACACACGGCTTCTTAAAAAATCTGGGACTACCTTGGCATTCATCAGCCGATGAACGAATATAATGTCAGCGAGAGTTATGTTAAGTTAATGTTATGGAGAGAGCTTAAGTTGAGCAATTTCAGTCTGTTCCCATAAGGCGGGAGAATAAGAGGAGGTGGTTGAGTGCAAATTGGACGATTTACTAATATTAAGGACCCGGTTGTTGTTGGAACATCTAGAATAGAAGGTGTTTAAGTCTGATATACTCCTTAAATGGCGGTACAGTTTGATGTCATCAACGGAAATAAGGATTTTACAGTGCCTTAGCTGAGTAACAATATCGTCAATTGATAAAATAAAAAGGAGAGGGCCAAGATGACTACCGTGAGGGACACCAGAGGACGTTTCAGTGTTTTTATATTTGACTTCGCGGACTAGAACCTGGTAAGTTTTGTCGGCTAAATACGAATATAAGAGAGTGAGAGAACTTGTCGAAAGCCTGTGTAAACACAGTCAGTTTGGAGAGAGAGAGCTCCAGTAAATTAGTAGTAGTGGAACGAGCTGCAAGAAATCCATGTTGGTTTGTTGAGATAAGTCTCTTGCAGATAGGAGTGATGTTTGGATACTGCGAAGTTTATAAGCCTTACCCCATTATCGTTACTTTCGTTGTACAAGCTATATGGCCCTATTGCATTTAAGTCACCTAAGATTATATTAATGTCGTGACGTTGGCATTATGATAGGCTGATTCTACGTTATCGTAAAATTCATCTTTATCTGCCTCTGATTTCTCCTGAGCTGGTGAGTGAACTTTAATAATGCAATGAACAGATTCCTTTTTATCCGTAGATAGGACCTGCTTGGATTAATAGCTTTAAAATTTATTAGCAAGTTCTTATTTTCAACTATGAATCCTCTTCGCATTGCATGCTCTCTACGGTGATAACTATAGTATACATCGTGTTTTCTTTTGTCCATTAGTCCTTTCCCTTCCATCGCATCTCCTGTATAGCCAGAACGTCCATTGCCCATTGTTGTATCTAACAACTATTACCAGGAGTGTCCTAAATGATTCTGCCCTGTACAGTGATCTTACGTTCCAAGTACATAATACCAAATCGTTCGCCTTTTTCGTAAGCCAGATCGTTGCCGAGTTATTCGTTCAGTTTCTTTCTCTTGAGTTCTCATAACACGAGATGAGATATTCAGATTTTCAAATCTTCTTCCCTTCCTTCTTTCTCAACCTGGCGACCGGGTATGGCGGAGCTCCTCTACGTTAAGTACCATGACTACAAGGATAATTCGACTACCATTGAGAAATTGATAGCCAACATTAAATGCGCCATTGGTCAAATACCACTTGAAATGCTCGAATGCGTTATCGGAACTTCAAAGTTGACTATGTTAGCCGCGGTTTCTATGATAATAAAGATTACCCGATAAAATAAATTTTCAATTTGTAAAAAGTACCTCTAAATCAGAGGTAGCCAAGCCGCGGCCCTTCGTGAAAAGTTGTGCGGCCCGTAAGAATCAACAAGATTTAACAAAATATTTTGTACTAAAAGGATCCAACATGTAAAAAAGAGCCAGCTATGAGCAATGATTAAACTGCCATAGCCTGCCATAGAGAATGATCGGGGTGGACCGAGTGGCCGGGTTAATGGATAAAAATCCAAGCAATTGCTCTTCTCTAAAGACCGCATCTGGAACAAAATTGGTCAACATTGAGCTAGTTTGTTATGAGTGCAGGATTATTTTCTTCTGGTCGTTTAATCCCGCATGTGACATATAGCTGAAACAGCTGTCCTTGTTGTGGCCTCTTGTGGTAGGGTTCTCCTCCATCTTGTTCTAGATCTTCCAACTCGACGGGTTCCTTGTGGATTCCAGTCAAGGGCATGTTTGCCTAGATTCTTGTTAGCACCTCGCAAGGTGTGTTCATTTCAATTCCATTTCCTTTGCATGATTTCGTCATTTCTTTTTTGGCACGTCGCTATAGTTATTTTATTGTAATTCTATCTTGCCAGCCTTTAGGTTGAAAACTTGAAGGTTGTGAAACTTGGTTCAATTGTTAACTGCGAGTCGGTTCTTTCCAAAAATGGAATCTACGAAAAATGCATACCGCGCCACCTTGTCTGACAAAAATTGCACCTCCAATTATCTTACATTTCGCCTGATCTATTTATTTATTTATTTATTTGCCAAACAAGGCATACTTAAACTAAATACACAAGAGTTCTTATAGATAAACACTGGCATATATAATTATTTAATTCTAAGGAGTGTTAGTATTAGGTTGTCAGGAAGGATTTAAGTCTTTTTTATAGGATGCTTTATCTATTGAAGGGGAGTAACATGATCTATAATTGTTGAAGACCACGCAGCATCTGTTAACGGGCTCATTCCTTGCATACTCGGTCCGATGTGGGTATTCCTTGAGCAGTTTCGTATGTCTTGTAAGTCGGGTATCTTCATTGAACTTGATCATATCCGACAAAAACTGCACTTTAAGGTTGCCGTTAAGGACTTCTAAGGTGAGAGACGCGATAAGAAATTTTCTCCTAGAAGAGAGTGGCAAGAGGTCCAACACTTTGAGCCTTTCCGTGTAGGGTGGTAGGCTTAGAAAGTCTCGCGGATCGTGTCGACTTCTCAGAGCAAAGAGGATAAACTTCTTTTGAATTGATTCCATCCTGTTGCTACTTATGAGAAATATGGGATCCCAGATGGGACATGCATATTCCAGGATAGGGCGGACTAGAGAACAGAAAAGAGTTTTTGTGACCCAAATGTTGTCGAATTCTTTAGCTCTTCTCTTTATAAAGCCAAGAAGTTTGTTGGCTCTGGCAGTAATATTATCATAGTGCAAATTAAAATTAAGTTTTTTGTCCAGAACGACACCTAGATCGACAATGTGATCGACTTGATTCAACACCGTGTCGTTGAGATGATAATAATACTGCTGTGTGTTATGTTTACGAGAGAAGGTAATTGCTTGACATTTGTTGATGTTAAGATGCAACTTATTAGTGGTGCACCAGTCTTGTAATGCATTGAGATTCGACTGAATAAAGGATACGTCGGTTTGGGACTTAATGACACTATATATTTTGAGATCGTCCGCGTAAAAGAGATGCGGGATATTCTCTAATTTCTTGGAGAGGTCAGCGATGAATATATTGAACAGAAGAGGGCCAAGATGACTGCCCTGAGGAACACCGGAAGTTACATCGATTTCCTTTGAAAGGAATCCTTGAAATCTGATAACCTGTGTTCTTCCGTTGAGATATGATCTTAACCATTCAAGAGCAGAGCCTGTTATTCCAAATTTTGAGAGTTTAACAAGTAAAATATGATGGTCTACCTTATCAAAGGCCTTGCTGAAGTCAGTGTAAATAGCATCGATTTGATAGCCCTTCTCCATGATACAGAGGAGTTCGGAGATTAAGACCATGAGGTTTGAAGTGGTCGAACGCCCTTTTCTGAAGCCGTGTTGTTGTTCATTTAAGTGTCGGTCGATTAAAGGGGAAATTTTGTCGTGGATGAGTTTTTCGAACAGTTTGGGGATTGTTGATAAAATAGCAATACCTCTGTAGTTATCCACTAAATGCTTATCAGACGCCTTATGGATTGGTATGAGGTAGGATTTCTTCCACAACGTAGGAAACTTTCCTAACGATAATGACCTATTAAAGATGAGATACAGAGGGAATGAGATATGATTTGAGCATCGTTGCAAAAAACTAGGGGGCAGATTGTCAGGTCCATGACCTTTTTTCGGGTCAAGGTTGTTTAAACCAGTCAGTATATCTTCAATCGACAGGCATAAATCATCTATGAGAACTGGAGGGTGCGCATCAGTTGGATCAGTGTGCCTTGGAATAGAGTTGGGGCAATAAATTTCGCTGAACCTATCAGCAAACATGTTACAGATTTCTTGGGGGCATGAGGAGTGCATTCTACCATTTGTCATTGTTGAGGGATAGCCTGATGTCTTTCGTTTTAAATTAACGAAATCGAAAAATTTTTTGGGGTCTTTTATAATGCTATCTCCAACGGAATTGATGTATGCGGTATAGGCCTCACGTGACCTAAGATTAAATTCTGAAGCTAACCTATTGTATTCCAGTTTCAATTCCTCGGTGACATTAGGGTTCTTTTTTATCTGGTTATACAGTTTGTTTCTCTGATTGCGAAGAGATCGAATGTTTCTGTCAAGCCACGGCTCCGATAATTTATTCCTTTTAATTATCTTGGGTACATATTTGTCAATGGTATTTAAAATGATGGTATAGAAACAAGATACTATCTCGTCAGATAGCCTATGTTCCCAGTCAACTAGGGATAATTCAGAGCAAATACTTTCAAAATCTGCGTTTTTAAAGTCATAAACAACAGTATTGTTGTATGTTCTGTGGTGTTTGGGGATTGAAGAATTGAGTTCCAAGACCCACGCAGAGTGGTGAATAGAATTACTGAATAGGTTCTCCTCTTCGGAAGCAGGTAGAATTTTCACCTCTTCATGACAATTAGTGAATATTAGATCTAACCAATTACCATAAGAATTTGGTTGACTGATAATTTGATGTAAATCATTGGAGTAAAAGGTGTCGATAAGCTTTATATCGATAGGATTTATAACATTGATAGGAAGAAGGTTATCCTCCTCGTCAGGGATAAAAGAAATATTTGGACGGTTGAAATCCCCTAAGACGAATATGTCGTCATTGCTGCAAAGAGTCTTGTTGACTTCTTCTAAGATATGTAGTAGATCGTCATATATAGGTTCGTCAGCTTTGGGGGGGATATAAAATGAGCCGATGAATACGTGTTTCTTGCCAGATTTGACACGTATGAAGATGTGTTCAAAAAATTGTGAACCGTTGGTAGTTATGAGTTCACTATTTAAGGGGTCTCTGACTGCTATTAGAACTCCTCCTCCTCTTGTTAGACCGGAGGAATTGTAGTCTCTGTCGCATCTATAGATAGTCCAGCTGCAGTCTAGGATCTCCTCATTTAGGAAAGTCTCATTCAACCATGTTTCGGTGAACACGAGTATATTAAACTGGCACGAATTTGCGCCAACAAAGAGATTATTCACCTTGCCTCTCATACCACCGCAGTTGTGATAGAAAAGCCTTATATCTTCCAGTTGGCTTGGTTTAGGGTGAGGAGTCGAGATTGGGTTAGTCGTTGGAGAAGTAACTAGTTAGGGACGATAATATCTACGCATTTCATCACGGCTTTTTTGGAGCTGTGATACATGTAGAGATCTTACGTGCGAAGCATAACTGGAGAGATCCCTTTTTACTTGTTGGGATGTTATTTGGTACTGCTCATAATACTTTGTGAACATATTGAGCAGAGTATTGTAATCTGTAGGAAGACCCTCTTGCTGAATCGAAATCATGAGGCTAGTCCTGGTTTTGCCATATATGCAGGTGGAATCGGGTTTGTCGTGCATATAAGCGAGGAAGAGCCTTACATTATCGAAGACCCTACTTTCTCTTAGACGAGACAACAAATAACGTCCATCAATCGAATCTGCGGAAATTAAGGTATTTTTTACGACGGGAGGCTGTAGTGGATTCAAGAAGGGGGGATTGGTTGAGGCGATATTGGTGCTACCGCTCACAGACGGCACCAGTGTGCTTTCTCCACCCGCAGGCTGGGGTGGTCGAGGATTAGAGATAACTGGACTGCTCAAGGGAATTTCGTTGATGTCAGAGTAAGAGCGACCGCCAACGATAATGTGACTGCGGGAGAAATTTGGATAGGAAGTCAATGGATCACGGCTATTTATTTTTATAGGGACGTTAGAAGATATAATGTTGGATTTAAAGTGGGCAGAAGAATTTTTAGAAGGTATTGCGGGTGTTGTTAGTCTGTTACTATTGGAGCTTACATCTAAGTTAGAACTTAACATAGGTTTAGTAAGACCGGATATGTTAGTAGTGGGACTATTTACCTTAGATCTATTGTTGGAACTACTTATCTTAGGTCTAACTTGCTTACTTCTACTATTCTTATTGATCCAACGGTTGAGGGTGAGATTTCTCCATCTGAAGACGTCCGATTTTGAGCTCAGGAACAGCCAATCATATTTAGAAGGCAAAACTACTTTAAAGCTCCTGAGTTGTTTTGACTTCATTTTCCGAGGTGATACTAATTCACAATCCAGTAGAGTTATGGAGAAGTGATCTTCGAAAAGTTTGCATATCCAAGCAGGATCAGCGTATTTAGGGGCTCCTTTGAGGAAGTAAGTTGTTGATATTTCCTTGTCGAGAAGCGACGTAGTAACGCCTCGCCGCAGTTTTTTTGAATCCTTCTTGCGCGCTACGTTATGTGCCTTGTTTGCTGCGTCAATTTTTTTTAATCTTCTGTCCCAATCTTCTACTGACCATGTTGTTCCAAGTTTCGATATGGTAGTAGGTAAGTGGAGCGGGGGTAAATAGTGAGATGGGCCGGAAGAGATAGAGAGACTCTGGTTGTAGAGATTAGGAGGGCCTAGAGTGAAGTTATTCCCATAATTGCTGCTCGAAGCTCCCTCTAATTCGTCTGAAAGAGAGATTGTCTGCTCGTTCAGGACTGGGCTCTTTGCCGCAACATCTTCATTGGTGATCAGTCCCGTCTCCTCGTCAACCTTGGATAAAGACCTTAAGCCCGCCAATTTCGTTTCAAGAATTTGATCAAAATACGTCGATAATTCCTTTCCCAACGTTGCAAGAGAGTCTTCGAAAGTGGAAAATCTGACCAAATAGTTGGAGATTTTCCGGAAGAAATCAGAAAACTCGCTGTTGCTGTGCGAGCAGGTATTTAGGCTTTCTGAGCTTAGTTTTACTTTCTTTATGGCTGAATTTACCATGTTCAGTTCGAATTTAATAAATTGAAGTAGCTCCTCCATCATATCTTTACTTAATTTGGCACTATCTTTATGTGTTGGTATATTCTCCAGTTTAGATTTAAAGCTTTCAAGTTTATTTGAATGATCTAAATAATTACTATCGACTCGATCGATAGTACACGAAAGCTCATCCACGCTATTAATTAGCAACTGAGTGTTTTTGTCAGTATTAAAAACTTTAGCGCTGCAAGCGTCGATGTCGGTTTTTAGATATCCAACAGACTCAGTCAAGTTCATAATATTATTGTTATTAGACTTGATGGCTAACAATACGTGCGATAGGTTGATTGATTTGCAGTCCGTGCAGTAAAACTTGAAAGCTTTTTTGTACTCAGATATGTACTTGAGTGCAGAGCGGGAGAGACCAATGCACGAAGCATGAAAAACGCTGTCACAGATCCCATTGCATGCTATCCATTCAGCGGGAGAGTCGTTAACGGCGGAGCATGTACTTTTTCTGCACTTATTCATTTTGGAAGTGATTCGTGTCTCGTGGAAAGTTCAAAGTCCAACTTGTACCGAGAATGAATTATTCTGAATAAGAATAAAAAATTATCACAACAATTAGTTTTTATTGGAAACGGCACTATGATCGGCACTATCACTGCTTTAATACACCGAGGGAAAAGGCGGAAAATTAAAACTACGGTCAAATTTTAGGGCAAGGCAAGAAAACACGGTACACTTAATGCACTTTAGGTGAAGACGTCCGCACGTTGCGGTGGGTCGAGTTCCTTATAGGATGCTGCGAGGGTGGTCCCTAATAGAGGAAATGTGCTCTCTTAAGACGTTAGCTGAGGTATAAGAGTATTGACATTTTCTTTAAAGAAGGGTGAAATGAAAACTTTTTTTTCTGTTGTATCCTTTTCCATGCTCTCTTATCAGCTAATATCCTTGGTGTGCATTCATGTTCCTTTGTTTATGTTTATAAATTATCCTTTATCTCTTCAAAATGCTCTTACCTGGTCTATTACCTATTTTAACTCACATTCTCAACTCCTGCCTTATGGTACCAAAGTTTCCCTTGACTAGGAAGCATGTTTTAATCATAGCTATTCCCAAGTCCTCTTCTCCTACCTTCCGCATTGATTTTCGGCCTATCAGTATTCTTCCAATTTCTAGAAGAGGTTCTTGAAAAACGGATTGCTTCTCAAATAATTGTGTATTGTGAGCGTCTCGAACTTATAAATATAAATTTGGCAATCTGGCTTTCTTAAACATCACAGCCTTCAATCAGGTCCTGCTTCTGCGAAAACTGACCTCTCAAACACATTTTGTTCTTTTTGCTCTTAAGCTTTTACAGTCTCTTATCTGACCCCTCTCAAAAGGTTAAACTAGATGGCTAAAGTTCCTCAGGTGGCCTACTGCACGCTGGAGTCCCCAAGGATCCATTTTTGGGCCACTTTTATTCAGTATTTTTATTAACGATATTCTAAGATTCAAATATATGCAGACGATGTGCAGCTTTATTTCCCTGCTCCAAAAGATGAAATGCATGTGTGTAGGAGCTTGTTGTTGACTTGCGTCATGTATTCTACTGGTCGACATTAAATTTGCTGCAGCTAAATCCTTTGAAATCCCAGTGTATTTCTTTCACTCTGCTACTGTTCGTCCTAACATTTTTGCTTCCGCGTTAAACTCAGTTCCTCTTGTTGGCGTTAGTAAAGCAAGGTGGTACTGAATAGCAGC
Organism: Thereva unica; assembly: GCA_949987705.1. Lineage (NCBI taxonomy): Eukaryota > Metazoa > Arthropoda > Insecta > Diptera > Therevidae > Thereva > Thereva unica. The sequence continues at coordinate 48,828,173 of OX465281.1, read as the reverse complement.
ATGCGCACCTGCTGCGATCACATTGGTTTCATTGTTAGTTAAACTTATGGACTCCTGTCTAAACTTCGTTATCATTTTAGCTTATTGAAAAAGATTGCTCGTAAGAATTTGCTTAAAGCCTCGCTCTTCTAATACATGGGCATTCCATCTACTCCTCTCTCGATGATTCATGCGCCCATAAACTTGAAGTAGCCTTTAACGATTGTGTACGCCGTTTTGACCGCATTCACCCTACTTGAACTCCGTTTTGGACTGCTTTCTAGAGGCTCGATTACATTGAGCGAGTTTACCAGCTACTAGCCGGAGAATTCATTAGCTGCTAATAAACTAACTAACCAGCTAATTAGCACATTGTAAACAATCTAACGAGAAATTTGAAAGCTGTGCTACTTTACTCGCTACTCTCTGGCGTGCGTGTATCTCATTACTTAGTTTCATTGACTACAAAATGAAGGAGTTAGCTCGCGCTAGCTAGTTTTGATTGTCATCAATACTATCGCACTAGCTCACTCGCCGGCTAGTAGCTTGTAAACTCGGTCAATGTAATCGAGCTTTAAGTGACTATCGTCAGTATTGGCGTCTGCGACTGTTTCGCGATATCCTACAGGAGGGTAAACCGGTTTGTGCAGCTTTCGCAATTCCTTAGAAATAATCTAATTATTATAAAAATTTCGTGTCACAGTGTTTGTTATCGAACCCCTGTGAAACCGGTTGACCGATTTTTATGAAATTTTTCCCTGTCGCACTAGCTGACTAAAATCCGATATTAATTTCCGATCGACCTAGCACCCTATGCAACTGCTCCACTTTTCTCTCTGCTAAGGCTCTACCCAGCTAACCAATCAGAAAAAGCAATTCGACTTGTGAACTTGTGTGATTTTTGGAGGCACCTACATCCTGTGCACGTCCTTAAGATCTCTGTAGAAATATTGCCGAATTAGACAGACAGATATCCGTGCTTGAGATACAAAGATACGTAAAATGACGAAAAATGTTGGAAAAAGATACAATTTTTCGCACGTATTTCCACCACGCGGTCATGATATGAATTTTCTTTGATAAAATCCGGTTAAATATTGAGAATTTTTACGCATGATTCTCGAGTGTTGATGTTAGTTTACACAAAAAAAAGTGAAGAAAATTCAAATTCACAACTTCACTCTCAGGAAAATATCTTAAGCATTCCACTCTAAACATCCTGTTACTCTCTAGCACCGCACGATGCGGCCCCACGCGGATTCCAGAATGATTGAGTCGTTTGATTTGTACCCGTTTATCGGTCTTCTTTTATCCACACGTAATTTTACCTCTTGGCTACTCACCTGAAGATTACACAGCACCGTGTCCGTGTAGCCATCAGTCGGTGTCGGGGGCATTGTAAACAAATTCGTCTGATCGTCTCGTCTCTGTAGATTCTCAGAAGTGTATGTGAATCGTTGATTGAAACTGAACGTGACTAGAAAATTCTATTTCGGGCTCTCGTATAGAGGTGTATACTCTAGACTGGGGAGAACTCAAGTGGCACCTTTGGAATGGGTAATCATCCCTGAGGGTAGGCACTACAGAACACCACATTGCACGATAGTTAGTGGTGAGAACCTCATTACATTGCCTACCGCAGAAAAGTGTATCCCTTAATCCGTAGGTGCTAGAAATGTAATAAATGATTGCTTCTGTGCTACTCCTTTTGGTTAATGGAGTCCGACAGCACCAGCAGCGGCAGCCGAGTCCTCCTCTGCGGGGGAAAAATCTCTCTCGTCGTATTCTGTCCGAATTCTAATTATTTCCATTTTATTGTACGATAAGACCGTATCTGCGGGCGGAGGGCCATTATGTTAGTCTCATCACGTTTTATGAGTTGCAATATCCATAAAATTCCATATCGAAAATGGATACTCGACGAGCGAGCTTTCGGCTCAAGTTGCCGATACGGAATTGCCATCGGCATTGGTCGTGTTATTGCGTTAATTAAATTTTTTTCGGGGATCTGCAAAGGAGGCCCATTGCCAGTTCTTTAAGGTGGGTTTTGAATCGATTCTTTTCGTCGTGGGATGCGCATCATGCGGACCTCTTGATTGCCGTGCAAGTTTTATGCAAAAATTATTGCGTCTGTCCATGGTTTTGAGAGGTTTTATTTGCACTCCGAATCGAGTAAATTCGGTGCCAGTTTAATTAACCGTCATGCAATAATTAGAGCTATAACTTTGAAAGACGACAATCCTGATAAAATATCCTTAAGTGCGCCTTTTACTTGGCAAACTGTCATTACTGTCGCAAGAAGTAAAGTTTCCAAGATTCAGATGCTCCAGGCTACAGGATACTACACCGACCCACATCCACACAGCCATCCTTCCAACGATAAGTAATTAACATAGCGAAAGACTGGTGGAGGATGAGCCTTGCTGGAGCCTTGCATGACTGACAGAGCAGAAGCGCCATCTGATGGGAAGGGGGGTAGATACTGAAAAAAGGGGTGCAATGAGATTGCTTTCTTACCTGTAGGGCAAATTTGGCTGACTGTGAAGAGGTTCTGGGGCTGATTGAATGGGAAACAGCAAAATTGAAGTAAACAAGAAAATGTCTACCATTCTGCCTACCGTCGCAATTGACGTGACGTGATGAATTCTGAAGCTGTGCACGGCTTCAATTCCTTTTTAGTACGTTTTTTCCGCCCTTTCATCTCTTCCCTTTTATGGAGTAGAGAATCAGCACGACTGAGCCATAAGTGCTGGTAGTGGTGGAGGAAGTGATGGCAGCAGTACTAGTAGTAGTAGTGATGACGGTGAATTTATTTACCTCATTTCCTTTACCCCGGAATGACTAGGCGCTTGTGTAGTACCCTTGAATGTTGTGTTGGCGAAGGGCTGTACGAATACAAGTGGGAATGTACGGAAGTGTTGTAATCATGATTGTTAGTCAGCGTCTGTTAGTAATTAGATGGGTTCACAGAGGTCGTGCATAAAAGCCCATAATATTCGCTATAAAACGCCAGCTTAATGCCAAGATAAACATAAGTTCTTTTATCCAAGACCATATTAAACAGGCAATAAAAATCGATCGGCATTTAGATTTTATTATGTAACTACGATAATGAACTCATTCAATTTGCCCTAAATCGTGTTTACAGGTAAAGCAGAGGCTGAGACTGGCAAGGTACTAACAGGATACTATTAGTGTTATGGGAGTACTTTTCGCATAATTTCGGATTTTGGTATTTGGGGTAAATCACTGAGTAATATTTTGTTATGGAACTACAGATTTTACTCTTATTTGGTTTGTTTATTTGAAACTTAATCAGGTAGGAGCGCCGTAGTTTTTGTACGTAGATGGTATACGTGGTAAAAGCCTGTTTCATGAGCATACTAAAGACTTAGTTTCAAAGGTACTTATAAACATTCCTTTAGGGCAATAACAATTCTGAAATAAAATATCATTGCGCAAACTATTGAAACTTTTTTAGGGAGACCCATATCCTTAAATTCCTTATGTTAGAACTGAAAGCGTTAAGACCTGTAGGTATATGGTGAGATTTTCTCTGTTGGTATTACAATCAATATTCACCAGTATAAAACGATCTCCTGAAAAATTCAACATGAAGATACTGCAATGATATATGTTTTGACAGATGCCTGTCAAAATTTCAACCATTTCAACCAAAATTTATTTTTGAAATTACTATTATTATTTTTTGATAGGATATGATAAGAGTAATAGAAAAAATACATAATTAATAAAGAGAGAAAGTTTAAATGTAAGAAAATTTATAAAAGAAAAATTGTATTTGCGTTTTATACTAACAGGGTTAGGGGGAGATATGATAGAAAAGACGCTTCTTGGAAACGCCCGCTGAATCAATGCGCTGGAGATCAACTCAAAGAGAATTCCAAAGCAAAGTTGCGAAGACCAAGAAAGAACACTCAAGGTACGGAATTGTGGAATAATTAAATTATTGTGAGTGTCAAAGCTATGGTGTTTGCGAAAGCCAGATTGCCATTCGTTAATGAGTTGTATTCGTACACAAAACTCAAGGCCATCCCTGGTAACAACGGAGTAAAGCAATCCTAGCTTACGCTGTTTTAGTGCCTCCCGCAGTATCAAATTATTGGTAGAGGTGAGGCTTTGGTTAACGTAAACTGGAGAGTCGGCAGCAAACCCGTCCAGCTCGCAGAGACGAAAATTCAATCTTTGTTTTCCCCTTAAGGCGAGTAAAAACGCCTTCGCCTCACGCTTGCCAGAAAATTTGACGATGATCAGCCCACTCCTCTGACGCATCCCTAAATGAAAACGAAAGGCCTCGGTATAATCTGATAGACGGTGATTGATCCGTCTTGTTATGTTCGCCTCGGTCTTCAGTGTCGAGTCATCTGGCTTCGTTGGAGTGCCACGGATTATGATATCACTGAGCCTTTGAGCCCGTCGTATATTGCCTAGGTGGCGCACATTCCTGCAGTTAAAAGGCAATATCTCTACGCAAATTAAAACCAAGTTGGTATTTACCTATTTTATCTTTAACCCTCAGTCAGGCGCATGTTCAAGTAGATACATTCGGACCTCATAAGTCTGGAAATAAGTATTAAAATATTGGGTTTTTGATAATGCGTTGTAGCGTATTTATATACGATGCATGTTTATAGCAGTATTCCGGGAAATCAGTAAAAAAAACGCACGAAAGGAGACAAAATTCCAAAATGGATGAAAATTGGTCCACAGCTTGTGCCTTTTTAAGAAAACAATTCAATCACAAAAAAACAACATAGCCGCCGGAGATATCACGTTTGTCCTGAGTTCCTTGTATCTCGGTTTCTATAAGTCATACAACTCCATGCCCAAAATGTTGACAATGAAATTCCCTACAACTTTAGTTCTTACAAATATGTTGACCCGATTAATCCTTTGAAAGTTATTCAAGGTCAAAGTTATCAAAAATCACTTCAAACTGTTTCAACTGTCACTCAAAAACTTTTTTTTTTGCCTCGAAAATTGAATTTGTAGGCAATAATGTTTGGTATAAGTAGATGAAAAACGGCTTGGTTGTGTATACTCTCCTCCGGGACTGTTTTACCTTAGCTGAAGAAGTCAATGACACTCTTGAGCACCTGTCCACTAATAGCATATTGGTCGGCGCTGCCTTTAACATCAACTTATTAGTAAATTATTTCGTACGAAACTCATTTGGGTACAATCAGGACCTCCTGCCTGCATGGCAATATTTTTAACGCAACGCAAGACTAGCCCTCTCGGGTCATCCCTTTTCGCCCACAATACCGTCTAGAAGTTCTTTTATGAATAGAACAATTCGACTGTGGAATGAGCCGTTTGACTGTCCGAGAAGATGTAGACGTAGGTTCATGTTTGGCTAAAACCTCCGCTTGGTATACACAGCAATGAAAGGGTAGTCGGAAAGTGACTTCAATCCCAAGCTCCGGTGAAAATACTCCTCCTTCAACTGGATCCTCGAGCTTAGAGCTAACAGTGAAGAAGTTTATGGCATCCTGAAAACTATGTGGTCTATTTCTCCATTCACGACGTGATGTGGACCTCGTAATTCTTCGTGAAAGTAACCTGAGATATGCAAAAATCGGTTTCCGGTCCAAGATTCTGATTCTCTGCGGCTGCGGGCTGCGATAGTTTTTCCTTGCCACAAGGTTCAAATAGAGCATGCAGGAAATGGTCCCACGAGAAGCCAAACAAAATATTTCTAAGATTCAATAGGAGAGTAGGAGACAAAGCAATAAAAAGCCTAAGGCTGCAAAATCTATAAGGAGGGCGACTTGGTTGCAATGAAAACGGCGCGCCTACAAATTCAATTTTCGAGGCAAAAAAAAAAGTTTTTGAGTGACAGTTGAAACAGTTTGAAGTGATTTTTGATAACTTTGACCTTGAATAACTTTCAAAGGATTAATCGGGTCAACATATTTGTAAGAACTAAAGTTGTAGGGAATTTCATTGTCAACATTTTGGGCATGGAGTTGTATGACTTATAGAAACCGAGATACAAGGAACTCAGGACAAACGTGATATCTCCGGCGGCTATGTTGTTTTTTTGTGATTGAATTGTTTTCTTAAAAAGGCACAAGCTGTGGACCAATTTTCATCCATTTTGGAATTTTGTCTCCTTTCGTGCGTTTTTTTTACTGATTTCCCGGAATACTGCTATAAACATGCATCGTATATAAATACGCTACAACGCATTATCAAAAACCCAATATTTTAATACTTATTTCCAGACTTATGAGGTCCGAATGTATCTACTTGAACATGCGCCTGACTGAGGGTTAAAGATAAAATAGGTAAATACCAACTTGGTTTTAATTTGCGTAGAGATATTGCCTTTTAACTGCAGGAATGTGCGCCACCTAGGCAATATACGACGGGCTCAAAGGCTCAGTGATATCATAATCCGTGGCACTCCAACGAAGCCAGATGACTCGACACTGAAGACCGAGGCGAACATAACAAGACGGATCAATCACCGTCTATCAGATTATACCGAGGCCTTTCGTTTTCATTTAGGGATGCGTCAGAGGAGTGGGCTGATCATCGTCAAATTTTCTGGCAAGCGTGAGGCGAAGGCGTTTTTACTCGCCTTAAGGGGAAAACAAAGATTGAATTTTCGTCTCTGCGAGCTGGACGGGTTTGCTGCCGACTCTCCAGTTTACGTTAACCAAAGCCTCACCTCTACCAATAATTTGATACTGCGGGAGGCACTAAAACAGCGTAAGCTAGGATTGCTTTACTCCGTTGTTACCAGGGATGGCCTTGAGTTTTGTGTACGAATACAACTCATTAACGAATGGCAATCTGGCTTTCGCAAACACCATAGCTTTGACACTCACAATAATTTAATTATTCCACAATTCCGTACCTTGAGTGTTCTTTCTTGGTCTTCGCAACTTTGCTTTGGAATTCTCTTTGAGTTGATCTCCAGCGCATTGATTCAGCGGGCGTTTCCAAGAAGCGTCTTTTCTATCATATCTCCCCCTAACCCTGTTAGTATAAAACGCAAATACAATTTTTCTTTTATAAATTTTCTTACATTTAAACTTTCTCTCTTTATTAATTATGTATTTTTTCTATTACTCTTATCATATCCTATCAAAAAATAATAATAGTAATTTCAAAAATAAATTTTGGTTGAAATGGTTGAAATTTTGACAGGCATCTGTCAAAACATATATCATTGCAGTATCTTCATGTTGAATTTTTCAGGAGATCGTTTTATACTGGTGAATATTGATTGTAATACCAACAGAGAAAATCTCACCATATACCTACAGGTCTTAACGCTTTCAGTTCTAACATAAGGAATTTAAGGATATGGGTCTCCCTAAAAAAGTTTCAATAGTTTGCGCAATGATATTTTATTTCAGAATTGTTATTGCCCTAAAGGAATGTTTATAAGTACCTTTGAAACTAAGTCTTTAGTATGCTCATGAAACAGGCTTTTACCACGTATACCATCTACGTACAAAAACTACGGCGCTCCTACCTGATTAAGTTTCAAATAAACAAACCAAATAAGAGTAAAATCTGTAGTTCCATAACAAAATATTACTCAGTGATTTACCCCAAATACCAAAATCCGAAATTATGCGAAAAGTACTCCCATAACACTAATAGTATCCTGTTAGTACCTTGCCAGTCTCAGCCTCTGCTTTACCTGTAAACTCGATTTAGGGCAAATTGAATGAGTTCATTATCGTAGTTACATAATAAAATCTAAATGCCGATCGATTTTTATTGCCTGTTTAATATGGTCTTGGATAAAAGAACTTATGTTTATCTTGGCATTAAGCTGGCGTTTTATAGCGAATATTATGGGCTTTTATGCACGACCTCTGTGAACCCATCTAATTACTAACAGACGCTGACTAACAATCATGATTACAACACTTCCGTACATTCCCACTTGTATTCGTACAGCCCTTCGCCAACACAACATTCAAGGGTACTACACAAGCGCCTAGTCATTCCGGGGTAAAGGAAATGAGGTAAATAAATTCACCGTCATCACTACTACTACTAGTACTGCTGCCATCACTTCCTCCACCACTACCAGCACTTATGGCTCAGTCGTGCTGATTCTCTACTCCATAAAAGGGAAGAGATGAAAGGGCGGAAAAAACGTACTAAAAAGGAATTGAAGCCGTGCACAGCTTCAGAATTCATCACGTCACGTCAATTGGACGGTATATCACGTGCGGCGCCTTGATTGCGGAGTTTAGTCTACGATTAAAATTAGAACGTTTTTTGGATCTAACCGTTCACCAATATGAATTGGATAAGATATGTGATCACGATGTGCCCAGGATAACTTAAGCCTCGGCGGATGACCTTGAAGAATGGGGCGAATGATACGTCAGAATGGCCGAATGTGCGATCTAAACCTATCTGAACTCGTTTTACTCGTATTAAATAAAGTTTTGTAAAGAAGAGGAGTTTTGTTATATTGCAGGCTACCGACCTCTCAAGTCCCAGAGCCGAAATCTTAAAATTGCTTTGGGATCGGTTCTCCAAAGCAGATCTCCACATGGAACTGGTAATTTGGTTATAGTTGTCTTTAAATAAGAATATATAACACCAACTAATATTGACGCCCCAAAATAGCTTGCGCCCCGGGGCTACAGCCCATTTGGCCCCGTGGTTAGGGTGTACCAGTGCAAATCCGCATACCTCAACCAGTTTGTGCAGCTTTCACCGTGTTTCCGCAATTTTATTCGACAGCGTCCTTTCTTCGTCTTCATATAGGTCTACTATAGAACTCCCTCCCAGTTGAACTGTAACGTATCGATTCAGCGAGCATTTTCAAGAAGTGTGCTTCTGAACTTCTACTTATAGAATTGTGTGAGCATTGGTGTAGGAAAATGAAGAAATATGCTGTTTGTGTATTTTTTCGTGGAGCCCACGTCATAAAAGAAGGGGCGAGCATGTGGAATTATGATTGCGAATATAAATGAGCCATTTATTTACGTCTTTTGTTTATAAGTGACTTTACTCGCTTTGTTGGACTTGAAACGCTCCGTTCTCATTGGAAAAGCGATTTTGTTGGTCTCTTTTTTATGGCGCGGGCTCTGTCAATTATAATTCAAATAGTATTTATAGGCATTCTTTTGTTTCTTTTATTTATGTTTTTTCTTCTCTCTTTTTTCTATTATTTTTTTACTTCCCGAATTCCCAAAAGTACTCCACAAGAGAATTATTAGCTTTACTAAATATTTTAGGAACATCATAATAACATATTTTAATCAAATCTTTTCTTTTCCATTACAGATTTTTGTGTGATGAACGAGATATGCACTTCCAAGCAGTGAAGATAAAAATAAAAATTTCACGTACTTGAAACATCACTCCCTAAAACCAACGCTTATCACCGCCGCCACAGCAGCCGAGTACGACTCCTCCAGCGGCTATTGAAATGCCTTAAAATCGCGGCTATCAGGAGCAGACCAACAAGATTTTTCGCTTAAGATAAAAAAAACTCGGAGTTATTAAAAAACAAGAAAAGTTTTATCTGAAAGTTCGTTAAATTGTTGCTTATCAGGAAGTTTCCGTGATTAAATGCCAAGAAAATAAAACTGCGGAAATATTAAAGTTTTCGAAAAAAGGAAAAGTGAAAAGATTTGAAAGAATCAAGAGCAGCGCCCGCACACAATGGAGACCTCGGGCTTCGACGATGATCCTCCACCAGAGCCCAGGGATGGCTGGCTCCTGGTCAGGATTCATGTTCCAGAATTGAATGTCTACAAGTGCTTACAGTTTCCTGCTGATCGCCTGGTGTGGGATGTGAAGCAGCAAGTCCTCGCGTCTCTGCCTAAGGTGAGTACTGATGAATTTCGGTTCAGTTCCGGTCTACGTCACAGTAGCTTTAGTCGTACTTATTCGATATTATTAGGAGCAAACAAAGTAGAGTAGATAATTATTAAGAAGGTAAAAATCTAGAACACAAAATTTGCAACTCTCAAAAACCGCGATTTGGATCCTGGTTTATATCATTAACGAAACGCGATGGGAGTGCAGCCAGCAACATTGCAGCAATTCGACAACGAACAGAACTTCGATAAATTATAGAAAATTGAAAGATAACCAACGACTGAGGTGGTTGCAGTCACGGCAGACGCGAAACTTGAAAAAAGTCGTGACCAAGCCATCGGATAAGTGGCAGCCAGCACAGCCTAGGAATTGATTCAACGAATGACCTCAGTATTGCGCGCCGCCAGGTGAGGTACTGCCTACCTGTCATACCTCCGCGTGCTATTGTTCTCTCCTCAAGTTCAGGTGTAATTCTTGGCATTTTCATTGCTTCAAACTCGTTTTCGTGTCACTTCTTCGGCATTTCTCAATGACAACGAGGACTGTGCCTCTCTGGGCCCTCACGCCGCGCAGTGACAATTTGTCCAAAAAACAAATTTTGTCGGATTGCGGGGGGTTCCCCGGGGCGGAGATAATCTCGTGCTTTATGCCCTCTATGCGCAAACATAGGCACGTACCAAACAAATATTTTTAGCACCGCGCTTATTTTTTCCGTACAAAAGCGGATTTTTTTTGGGGGTTTGCTTGGTAAATACATGGAAATTGCTGTTAATAGCAACAACAGGGCCAGTTGGGGAATTCAGTCACGGATGCTTGTCATTGGCAATGCCTTTTTATGATATGCGCTATGATTTCGTGGCGAATTGCTTTTTAAACATGGATTTTTGGTCATTTGTTTGCGTTCAATTTTGAAGTTTTATTTAAGCTCTTAAGTATTGGAGAACATTGAACTGTTATTGCCCTAGAAGTTTTGTATTTGCAAAAGAAATGAAGCAAGAATTTTGTTTGTGATTTATAATAGCATTTTGAGGCATCTACAAAGGCTCCAATCAATAGGGACAATTGTCGGCTTTAAATATCAGGATTGGTGATAATAAAATCAGGCCCTCATGCAGAATATCTCGACTGCTTTAACGATTGTTGCTCCTAGCAACGATTACCGCGTAAAAAATTTGGTGTAGTATTCATGTGGGATTGGTAAATATAAAGTAAAGAATAAAAAAAAAACGAAAAGGTATTCGATATAATCAAAAATAAGTTCAATCAAAAATAAGTTCAGTCAAAAATATAGACTTAAATGAATTAAGCAGTTCCACGTCCACGGTCGCAAATCGAACTGAGTTTTTATTTCACCGCAAGTCACTGATAACCTCAGTGATAACCGATCGTGGCGCGATCGCTGTATTCGTGTGCATTCTGCATTCCCACATTCATCCATATCTTAAGACTCCCATTCACACAAAGCGAGGCCAAATATCACCGCACACACGCCGGTCGCCAACTGTATGGGGTCTGCAGTCCAAGAAAACTTACAAAAGTCTTTATGTGTTGCGGAATCTGTCGTCAGTTCGGGCCTGAAGATCTGAACTTCTATCCACTCTCAAGCCGTGAATTTACGCTGTATCCACTCGGAACGGAAATCAAGGCGTGAGCTAGACGCAAAAATAGCCACACTCGCGTTCGCGCTTTCGGGTGTTCACGCCGTGAATCCGGAGCCACCTTGAAATTTTCGTTGAGGCCATGAACATTTTTGAACTTGATTTAACAACCTACAATGCTAAGCTGTCGCCTTGGCCTGTGTGTCTGTGGGGAATCATGACTTCACCTGCATGCCACGGCCTGTTAGGCGGATACCCAAAGTGTCATCCCTCAGTCAGATTGAGTAATCTGTGGCCTTCGTCGACCCGTGCTGGCCGACCTGGTCTGAAAGGTCACTGCCTACAGGCGGCCTGTAAGTTAATGGGGGTCTTTAGTGGAGATACATGTTTTACTTAATTTATCCAAGTTTTTACACTGTTTCGTGAAAAAAATAATAATAATAATAATTACGTGATATTTGCCGAGACAGACCCCCCGACCAATATTCGTATATTCATCAGAAACGTCTTCGTTGCTACACTTTTTTCTTGATGGTATTGCGATGCGATGAACTTGCTGAAGGCCAATCTAGGGCGAATGTAGAGCGTCGTTGTCGCGTCCTGACCCACGGGTAGCAAGTTCAAGGTGTTGTTGATGTATAATTGCACTAAGCCCTTTTGGAAACATTCATGACATCATTACCACTAGGGCATCTGTGTATCAGACTACCTGAGCTCCGCTGCTGTCAAGCTTTTTCTATTTATCTGTTACTAACTTCAGTAAAGGAGAGATCACGCGTCCTACGTTATCGGATTTAACAGTTAACAGTTTTGGTTTCAAATCCGCTTGAGCTCACTATAGCCGCCATCCATTGTCTAAAGCCTGCTTCTGTTCCACCTTTAGGGCTATGGGAGCTAAGTTATATCATATTTATCGATTGGCAGACATAGGAGTCAATGACTTTTTAATGTGGCATAAATACGAAGAGTGTTAAACTACTCGACCTATACTTCTTCACGGATTCGCATCCTCTTCTTCTTGGTTTTGGGATGAATACGGCGCTCGTCCGTCTTCAACTCAGGTGAACGTAGCGGAGTCCACATGCAGCGTTTGAACGTAATCACCAGCCATGGTATTACCAAATCGGGTAATTTCTTCACCATGACGTATGCCCTCCGGGCCAGGTGTTTTGAAGGGGAGAAGCTATTAATCACCCAAAGAACCTTCTCCTTTGTAATAATAGCGGCTTCGACCTCAGTTTCAATCTTGCATCAAGGAAAGTGTGGCTCTACGGCCAACCCCACTACCAGGAGCACCGGATCCGTGATTATACCCCATCAGATAGGCTGGCCCAGCTATACCCTCTTCTCTGAACTCTCTTTTCTTATTAGCCATTCTAGAACGAGATTGAAAATCATTGTTGTCAGTACATTCGCTTCTGTTACTGCTTATTGCATCTTCATTTTAACCAGTGAGTTATTCGTTACGCATTTGATTAATGGTACGTACCACCTTTGAGGAGACTCCTAATTTCGATAAGATCTTCTACAGCATCTCTCTTTTTATAGAGTCACATTCCTGTTGAAAGTCGACAAATAACTGGTATACCAGTATATCTACTTGTGCGAACCTATTCCCGTAAAAAGCTTCCCCTAAGCTTACAAATACGAATCTTTTCATTAGAAGAGCCGCTCGTCCAATCCTATACCAGCTGAACCGGCCCTGGAAAACTTATGTGCCCGTCAGAGCTTGCTTGTTTTTACAGGTTTGAGACTTGCAAAATATCCTGAAGTTCTTACTGCGTAAAAACAAATTACAATCAGAGACTTGTAAGAAGCGAAAGACCATTAGCCTTTGGTTTTCAAACAGAGCCAGGCGGTTCTTTTCGGAACTGTTGTTCGGGGCAGAATATTGATATACAAAATTATCGCTGATTAGACATTGATCGTATTAAGAGTTAAATCTACCTTGAGGAGAGCAAGTAAGAAAACTGATCTTGATCACCCTGACTCGCTCAATCTTTAATGGTAAACTTATTACATAATTAATTTTCCCCTTTTGGATCCTTTAATTTGTGAACTTTGAAGTCTTTGGTAATATTGTAGCATTCCCTCTATCAAACTCTGGTTGAAAGTTTATCACGAAAGAGTGAATTTTTGGTGTAGTGCACCTTTTCCGTGATTCAAAATCCAAGCTGAGAATTAACTTGATTTTGATACTAGTATAAATTTGGATTCATAATTTTTGGATGATGTAACGAAGATTCAGTCACTTCCACTGCATCACTGCTCATTCTTCTACCAAACTTTCTCATACAACTTAACGAACCGAATCCGTCCAGAAAACATTCAGAAAATTTTGTTGTAGCTCGTCTATTAAATATCTCAAAACTAAGCTTTATGATCGCTTCTAGAATTGAAGAACAATGGAGAAGATTGCTACTTCTAAAGATACTTACCGTTTAAGTTCCAGAAGTTTTTGTTTTAAAAGTGTGGTTTTTAGTTAACGCACGGCAAATTTTCCGAAATTTCTTTTTAATATTTTCTACACCCTCCCGAGTACAAATAAAAATGGCCTTGCAACGGGCGAACGCCAGCCGCTTGGCTTTTTAAGAGGCATATGAAGGCCGTAAAGCTTTTAATCATCTTTGATAGGAGCACATAAGGCCTCATGAGGAATTGCATTAGGGTGTGTGAAAATATCTCTATATAAAAAAGCCTTTTTCTAATCGCATTTATCATACATATTCCCGTCGGTGTATGTGTGAGGTGTTCGGCCGTACAGTCATGCAAACAACATTCTGATGCCCAACACATGGCCGAGGATTATGCTTCAATCACGGTCGGGTTGCGCCCGTTGTAAGGCCATATTTTATATTAGCTCGGGCTAACAACTATTTAAAAGAAAAGAGTTAACATTTTATTAGAGGTCAAACCCCTAACGGCTGGATTATTATAGAAAAGTGTAATTTTAATTTGATTAAAAGTGTGCAGTACCTATTGAAACTTAGGTTTTATCGAAAAAAAATCGACCCACTATAACAATTTAGTCAAAAATCTCCTTAAAATAACTCATTTCACCAAATATGAAAAGCCCATTAAAATCCCAAGAATTAGTATCAAAAATTGATTAGCAATTCTAATTTGCATAAATGACGAACTCTGCTCAACCAAAAAAAAAGGTTAAAATTTATTTTTATCTCAAGCTAAGCTTAAAATTTTACACCTGCAATATTTCATCGCCGTCGAATAATTTATGATAAGTTTATAAATAAACCTGATCGATAAATTTCCCTGTAATTAGATTCCTCTAGCAACCAAAAACTTAAAAATATTCTCTCAATCTAAATCTGGAATCAATTAACCACAAAACAAAATCATATCGACAGTAATTACTAATTAATTCTCAGCATTAACCAACACGCAAAAACTAATCTAATTACTTCGTCATTAAACATTACCTTATCAGTAGAATGCAGGTAAAAAATGCGCTTAGAGTACCTGTGCGGTAATACCAATTTACCTCCCACTAATTACCCAGAGTGCATTAGCGGCAGGAGTCGGTAAAAAGCTACGACAAGACTCGCCAGTGTTTATTCAATAACTCAAAGCTAATTGCTCTCCATGATTCATAATACCTGTTGTCTTTGTCCGTCTTTGAACGGCGGTAACCACTGCGGTGTTTTTTCTGTATCGACTTAAGTTCCTAATCTCCGACTCCACAATTAATATGCCCGAAAACAATTATGCTGCGCTCAACCTTATCGCGTTATCTTATCAGAAGTCCGACGTGGTGATGGAGCGAAACAATCATAAACTCGCGATCAACTGTCGCTGGTTTTTATGGACTTTTTGTGGATCTGTTCGATTAGATTTCGATTTTCGTTTTGGAGCGTGGAACAGTAGAGTGGTTCCGGAAACACAGGTAGTAAAGTTGAGGCTGTGTCATTTAAGGAGTATTTCCGCAGTAAATTCTTGGGCAGGTGGTCATTTCATCGTCACCTAGAAAATATTTGCACTTCTACAACTGGGATCCGGTCTTGGCCTTTGATAACCCTACGTCGGACAAAGTTCCGAGCTAATATTAGGTCTGTTTGGGGATTGGTCAAGCTCAGAAAAAACCACAAGAGTGATGATACATAGCTCAATGCAACCACTTGACGCTGGCCTATCAATGACGTAGAATTAAGTCATGTACTGTATCATCACTCTGAAGCATTCGCCGAATAGACTGTTGCTGACTTTGACATCGGTACAATCTTATCTCGCTGTCACATCACCTAAAACTTACCAAAACAGACTTTCCGGGCAGGTTCCTCTTCACCCATGCAAACTAGATATCTAGACAGTGCTAAGAGGTCAAAGTATTTTTTGCTGAGCAACCAAGGCTCGGGTGAAAATCAGTAGTTGAAGATTTGAACGACGTGGACTCCCGAGCTCTCACGGCCACGTGGAACCCATCCCTGTAGTACATGATGATGCAAAGTCCCCGTACACAAAGTCCAACTCATCATTTCATCACTCACTCACCCGTCATTTTCACAAAAGCACACACACCGACTCACGCAAACGACTGTCAAATAACAACTGCACGTCCAAAATGGCTGAAAATTTGGTGAGCAACTGTCAAAAAATGCACAATTCCATTCACTAGCTTTTATTGACGAGTGCTGCCATCTTCACGTTGAGGTCGGAAAGTTTTCAGACTTTTCAGCTGGCATGCACTAGTCCGGACGGCGCACACTGGGGCAGAAAGCACTTTTTTGGTTCAAAAGTTTCTAGAGACCACAATTTTTAACCAATTTAGATAATTTTTTTTTATTTTGAAGGTAAGATCATTTGTAAGATATCTGTGGAAGCCGAATTTTGATTTTCCCTTCTAAATATGCCTCAATTTTTTTTTGTTTTTAGCCATTTTTTTGCCTCCCACGGCCCCAAAACAAGTCGTAGGGGGCACTATGACCCCTTAAAATGTTCGTAACAGTCCCTACTATAATGAAAAAATAACAAAAAAATCCGCCCTTGCCTCTAAAGGGGCCAGTGCGCAACCTTAAGGGCTGTGAATTGTAAAATGCACTTATGCACTTTATAATATTACCTCCCACGGCCCCAAAAAAAATCGTAGGAGGCTCGGAGACCCCTTAAAATTTTCGTAATTTAACGTACAACAGTAATAAAATAATATAAATCCGCATTTGCCTCTAAGGGGGTCAAAAAGGGTCCTGAAAGTTTGTCCACCCCTCATATGCACCCTATGCACGCCACCCATGTCTAAATTATAAAACTAGTTAATTTGATTGTAATAATTAATAATCAATCAAAAAAAAGTCATTGTACCTCACCTGGGGCTCTAATTACATCAAATTGTCTCATTTTATCGCATAGATCATAGCATAGCATAGCACAAATTAATTATTTTCGACATTTGAGGTTAGGTGCAACATATTTGGAAGGGAAAATCAAAATTCGGCTTCCACAGATATCTTACAAATCATCTTACCTTCAAAATAAAAAAAAAATTATCTAAATTGGTTAAAAATTGTGGTCTCTAGAAACTTTTGAACCAAAAAAGTGCTTTCTGCCCCAGTGTGCGGCGTCCCCAACTAGCATGCACGTCTGAGTAAAAATAAGATTCGCTCGTAGCTAGCATACAGCTAGCACGCACGGCCAATGTTAGACGGTCTTTTTCTAAACTCAAATTCGGTAATTGTAGTGTTGACTATAAAGGGTGCCAATAGCATCCTCAGTTCAAAAGTTCTCGGTCGATTGCGTAGGTCAAGCAGCATTGGACGTGGTTAGTGCCTAGCTGGGGACTGCTTGGTAAAACAACACTCGCGTTTGGAATAATCTATGCCGATGCGGGCCCTTTTATAAATTTTCATGATTGAATGCATGCGTGCATGCCTGTGGCAGGAGAATGCGTACTTTTGTGGCATGCCTATTTGTTCGCTATGCGTGCCAGCTGTGGGCGCGTGCGTGCTAGTAATAAAATTAATAAATAAATTATTTTTAATAGGGTATTTTGTGTAACTGGTATAGAAGACCCTGGTCGAACGCGGACTGCCTAGTGAACAAGGACTTAGAAAGGCGACCTAAGACGGTCTTTGTAGGCAGTGTGTGTTTCGGTTGTCTAACTATGTGTTGTTTCTTCATAAAACGGTTTTAGACAATTCTTTTAGATTGTTCCTAATTTCCTATTTTTTCTTTATTGTGGAGTATACCGCGCTGGGGACAGCGGTCACCGTATAGAATTAAACCTAATGGTAATGGTGTATGTTCTATCCCCTCGAGTACACTGTTCTTGCACATGAATACTGCCTTTCGAAATTATTGGACCAAGCTATTTGGACCCTCGTCTGCGGGAGTTCGTAGGTATTTAATATGGCTGCTATATGCTCGTTCTCAGGGGTGGCGTTTTCATATGTGCGGATGGTGCACTTGCACCGGGCGCAATTGGACAGGTGCACAATTTATTAGTTAATAAAAGGAGTTCGAGTTGAGTTTTCAATTTATTATATGCATGGCTTTGTAGTAGTGATTTATTTTAATATATTTTCGCTAGAATCGCTTTCGTGAATTACACCTCTCGGAAAACTTCGTTAAAAAACACGCATCTGTTGTCTTGTCTGCTGGGTGATGTGGAAAAGGGAAATGTACGTATTCCTACAATATACGTGGTTTTACCAATTTTTTATTTGTTAGATTGTCCTAGAAGATTAGAATGTAATTGGACACTTTAACTTATCTTGATATCGCCATGTTTTGGCACTTTTTGCATCACTTGGCATAGCGAAACATGCGTGTCTCCACCAATATTTCTGTCGTATTCGGTTACAGGTTTTCGCGGCTACTCTGATGGTCACCGAAACGGAAGTCGTGGTAGAATTGTGAAATAAATAGAAGTTCAAAAAACGTGTTATAGTCGTTGAGATTAAACGTAGAGTTTATAATTCTTAAGCCAACACTCTTCTTCTTTGGTAGTGATTTTTAGTACTAATCGAATTAAACACATATGAAGGGTACCAAATTGTTGCGTCCAGAAAAAAAAATTTAAATCTGTTATTTAATTAAAAATATTAAAAAATAAACAATTATTAATTTAGTCTAAAACACCGGTCTTAATGAAATGTCCGAATGAATTCTTTTCAAGTTTTTTTTTTGTAGTAAAAAAATAAGCTCTTTTATATAAAGACATCTTATCAGTCGATTCACTTTTGTTTACATGATTTTTTTTCCATTAATAATTCATAAATTACTGCTAATATTTTCTCCATAATCTTTGTTTATTGAGAATCGCCGTCAGCGACTTTAGCCGCGACTGAAATAAAACCCCCAGTCGTCCGTCGACATTTGATGCTAAACGTGTACCAATAGTCAACAACGGAAAAACAAAATTACCATATTTTACCTGAGCCAACAACAACAGCAACAACAACAAAAAACGTAAGGTTCCCCAGGTAAACAAATTAGTGGCTGCCGGTGAGTAACCTGGTAAGAATCACTTATCGCCGTGCAGGTTAATCAAGCACCACCGATGATGACACCTTCCAGGTGATTTTGATTGGTGTATATCCTCCATTGAGGTGCGTTCATGCCCACAGATTTCAATTAAAAGCTCCCCAATCGGCTTTCAATCAGGCGGCACTTTGCACCGTGTCCCGTTCACTGTAAACCGAGCTGCGAGTTCGTGTAAACACAGTCCAGTGGTTATCGGCTTGTATGCGCCAATTGAGCACTGTCAATAGTGTGTCTGATAAGTGAATAGCGGGGCTTCAGCCTCGTATCAGCGGCGCGCATCGAGCTGTCGAACAAGACACTAATAACGAAGATAACAACAACAAAACAACCCCCCCGCGTGAGGTCATCCTCGGGGCTGAGAGCTGGGTCCGTGAGAACAGTTTTCTGTCTCGTGATAACGCAGTGCGATTTGTGTGATAAAATTATTGCGATGATTGTGCTCCTCTCCGCCAGATATCTTCCTGGATAATACCTTTAAGAGGTTAATTGCTTGCCCAGGAGCCCCGCCAGTCCGAGAGAGCCCCGAATGCGTGACTAATGCTGAAGACATTTCGGAACTGGAGCTGTGTGGGAGGTTGGACAAGCAGAATTCCTCTCGGCGGATTTATCACGCCATTGTTTGTGGAAATTCTTAACGTTCTTTTCATGCTAATTCCACACTCCGGCGGAGAACAATTAAACCTGCCCAAATGCTTTGCTGTGTAAACAGGGAACAATATATTTTCTGCTTTTATATATTCGCCAACTAAAACGCGCGCCGGGAGAGGAGCGGGGAATGCCGGACATTTAATTGGAATAAATTTTCTTTTCTGCGTGGAATATTGATTTTTGTGATTAAGTGCCTTTTCTGGATGTGAATACTAAATTTTGGGTAAATCATTGGTTTAATTAGAAGCGAAATTGAGGGAATTTTTCTAGCCTAATTCAACCTTTTTCGTCTCGTAATTCTCCTCACTTTTTCTGTTAAGCTTTTTGAATCAATTATAGAAGAAGTTCACGACGTTTTTTTTTTTAGAAAAAATCGATCAAATATGCTCCATTATTCATCATCTGTAGCACTATAGCCTATTATTGGCGTTAGCTTCCTCCAGAATTTCTCTCCATGCCATTCGGTTCCTGGCCAATGCCCTTCAATTACGTACGCCTAACCTTACTAGTCCGGTCTTCGTCATTTAAAGATCTTCTTGCCTTCATCCGGAAGGCTGATAGTCTGTTCCGCTAGTGGGGTACGCACGCAATAGGCCTAGCTTGGCCGCAGTGTTCACCATGTGGGTTGCCCCTCACTCCTTAAAAAAAAAAATTTTCCAAAAGGAATCCATGACCGACCTGAATTTCGCTTTCCATCAGGGATTCGATTTTTCGCTATTTTAGCAGGGTTGCTATCGTCAAGCCTTTATACGTATGCCACCCACCTTTGTCGTAGCTGAAGCTACTACTAAATGATAGGGGGCGTGGCATTCGCCTAGGGACATTGAACCAACAATTAAAACCAATAAGACTCTCGGACAACATAGAAAAATCCCTCCCTGGTACCAGCTTGGGTTTTTCCTCTTCAACGACGTATCGCAATCGTTAATGACGCTACTCAATGAAAAAAAATGCACACAACAAAAAAACTGACAACTCCTGACCCTACCTATCCAATTGACCTCCGGGGTGAATCTTCATGCAGCCTCGGTACGGCCTAGCCACCACGAGTGCGCTCGTCGATAGGACTTTCGATTAGCGTTTTTAACTTTCTTCTTCTTCTTCTGCGTCTAAGGATGCACGCTGATGATGGCCCTCTCCGCCAACACAGCGTACAGCCGACAGAGCGTATGTATCCAGAGAGCAGTTCAGTACATAAAAAACAGTTCGGACTCCGCTCAAGTCACGGACGTCCCTTCTAGGTCCTCAAGGCTAGGTCCATTCGCCCCGGTATGGAACACTTGGCGGCTCCCTTTTCTTTATGTTGCAAAAAAAATCTCCTTCCCCAAAAATCATATAGGGTTTATTCAAAAATTCAACACTGCAGAATTCAGCTACAGACTTCTAATTGCTGAATTCTGCAGTATTGCGACAGTGTTGGATTTTTGAATTCATCCATTATTTCTTCCGTACAGAACCCTCGTCCGTTCATTTCTATACCTAAGGTTTTACTTTGGTAATTTTTTCTGGTTTCCTCCTCCAGTCTGACTCCCTTAATATTTCTAATACCCCTATTTTTTTCTGCCGCCCCAAAACAACAAAACAATTCTTTGCCCCGCGGCCTCCTGAGAGCCCCCAAAAAATTCCTTGTAAATTTTTCCCCATATAACTATGTACTTTCCTTTTTTCCGACTCCAAGACTCCGACTCTCGCCTAAATTGCCGAGGCTGGACAAAAAATACAAAAACCCCGGGCATTTGGCTGAATTGAGTTTTTTCCCTGGGGCCCATTTTTTTTAAATATTAAAGAATATGTTTTCTGACGACAACCGTCGCACAGTGGTCTGAAATCCCCAAAACCTGGACAAAATTAATTTACTACCGTAAGAAAAATTAATTTTTTATGAAAATCGGTATATGGGGGTTTTCGGGGTCGCTGAGTAAGAATCCGTTATCAGATTTTCAAAAAACAAAATGGCGGATCCAATATGGCGACCAACTTTATGAAAAATTAAGCAAATTTGATGAAAACCGGTATATGGGGGTTTTCGCGGTCGCTGAGTAAGAATCCGTTATCACATTTTCAAAAAACAAAATGGCGGATCCAATATGGCGACCAGCTTTATGAAAATTTAAGCAAATTTGATAAAAATTGGTATATGGGGGTTTTCAGGGTCACTGAGTAAGAATCCGTTATCAGATTTTGATAAAAAAAAATGGCGCATCCAATATGGCGACCAAGGTGGCCAATTTTGTTTTTTTGAATTAAATAAAAATCTGTAATAAGGACGTTTTGTGGTTGCTCAGTAATAATTTTTAACGAAAATGTACTAGAATTGTTAATGAAAATAAACTTTTTTTATTTAATTTAACAATTATTAAATTAATTTTAGATGCAAACTTTTTTTCAAATTCAAATACATTAGGCTTTATTTGTTGCAAAGATTTGTTATAATTACTTTGTTATAAAGATGAAAAAAAGTTAATATATAGCGCCTGAATAGGACGTTCAAAACTATACGTTGAGCAAATATGTAGTATATCGTGGATTTTTCTATTTCTTGTTGAGGGGTGCCTTTGCCGGCACTGCGACCTATTTATTTGGTCTATTGTGCCATCCCCGTCTTTAAAAACCCTCACGGTTAAGGCTTCTAATATAGCCTAAAACTGATTTAAGATTTCTGTCCCAAATGTCCCTAGGGGTACGGAAGTCCCGATGGAAAAGGCCCAATCTCTTCCTCGCTGTAGCCTCACAGTCGCACTGCAAGCGCTCCGCAGCTTCAGGAGCTGCTCCGCAGAACCGACAGCTACAATCAGCCACCAGACCTATTTTGTTTAGACGGTAGTTAAGCGAACAGTGGCTCGTCAAGAGCTCTATTATTATTTTTAGCTCCCACCTGTTGAGATGTAAAAGTTTTCCCGCTTTAGCTTTATCGATTTGGATGAATCTTTTAGCTTGACGAGCACCCTGGGTGTTTGTCCAGCTATGAAGAAACAGCTGGTCGATTTTTGATGGAAATTCTAACGTGGTAGCTTGCTAAGCTACAGAAAGGTTCCGGACCGATAGGTGATGAGTTTGCGCCAGGCTGTCGGCAATTTCATTACCAATGTGACCTTCGTGGCCCGGAATCCATATCAGCGTGACACTGTTGTTCCTGCTTAAGAATTTCGGAGAAAATCCAGGACAGTCTTTGATGACACCCTGTGAGATTTAATGGCCAGCAATGCAGCTTGACTGTCGGAGAAAATAACAATGTTAGAGCTATTTGGAGCTCTATTAAGACTCTATACAAGTCTGAGCACACACCTGGATGGCAAGTATTTCGGCCTGAAACACAGTGGGGGTAGTGCCCAGAGCCATGGATATTTTGCTCTATCGTGGATAGAATGACATGGAGCAAGCAGGAGCAGCTGATTTTTTTATATGTTTTGCAGAGATGATTAATAAACAATTACATGCGTATTACTTAGTGGAAGTCGATGGAAGTTTGTACTTAGCCATCAATTTATAAGCCGAATCGTTAATCAAATCACCACAATTTACTACATATTTGATCATAAATAAACAATAAAATTATTTATTTATGTTCATTTCAATAACACAGTATAATTGTACTTACTCTTAGGAGAAGAACCCTTTTTACAGAAAAGGAAACGGGCAAACGTACTGCAATCTACACGCAAAAACGCAACACGTGCTTTTGCTCCGAGAAAACGTGCTGCGTGTAGCGTGTTCGACACTCACTTTCCAAATGGAATACAAAAGAGGTTTCGAACATCTGCCTCTTGCCAAGGGCCTTGAAATACTCCAGGGGGGCCACTATACCTAACCCACCCGAAAAAAGTACCTAAATAAAAACTTTCGTTTTGGTACTTTTGTCCAGGTTTTGGGGATTTCAGACCACTGTGCGTCGTATCGAATTGATAACCAAAGATATATACGGCTTCCAGCAAAGGGCTAGCAACCCTTTCTGGCATTTAGTTTTTGCTATGAAACCTACGACACAACAGAAACTTGAAACAGGACAGAAACTTGGGAAACTTAGGGCAAAGATATCTATAATTACCCCGTTTGTGACTAGGTTGAGTTGAAATTTCGAGGTTGAGTTGAAATTTCGACCACCGTATATAACGTCGACTTTGGATTAAAATAGAGTTGAACTGAAATGAAAACATAACTTCAAATTTTTGTGTGAAATTCTCATTTATAGATATGTATGTTAAAACTCAGAACGAAATAATTTTTTATTCCTGTGCAAGCAAAAACACCGAAGATAAAACTAAAGCCAAGGGCGGACTTTACGGATGGTAAACAAACAAAACAAATGTCATTTCAATCCAATTACCACTCAACCAGTGTATATGAGGCGAAAAATCAACTCGACCCAGGTAGGAGAGGTGAATTGGGTTGAGTAGACCCAGTTTTAACTTGACCCCCGTTTAAGACTGGGTTGAACCTAGTCATAAACGGGATAAATAAAAACAAAAAGAGGGAACAGAGACAGAGAAATAAATGTGCCAGAATTAAAAGAAGAGCAAATTAGGGGTGAATATGAGAACCTACTAGACGAAAGCCTGCTCTCCATTACTCGCGAAGTTGCTTCGACGAAGTTTTTCTCGAAGTTGATCTACATATATGTCTAAAGCACGTTATACAGAAACACGGTAATGTAAAAGAGAAAGGTTACTTTAGTGCTAAAGTCACCTGGTGACCCCTTTCTATATAAAATCGAAGCTGTTGTTGTTGTTTCTGCATTAGTGCTGACGTCTCTGGGGACGTTTTCCATCTGGCACCTCTTTTTATATTCGGAAATAAATTGCTATTCCCGCCCTAGCAAAAATGTGCCATGCGCAGTTGCGGTCTCCATGCAGGGTAGTTCGTACCTGCTGCAGGTGCGGGCGAGTTACATTTTTTCTCGGGCGAATAGAATCGAGCTGCAGTCCCGCTAGCCGGGAGCCATAACCACTAGGATATCGAGAAAGGCTGAAACAAATCAAAGTTGTAGGACTTCTCGGAAACAAATATAAAAAAATTAGGTATTAAAACGTCATTACTATCGCTGGTACAAGGAGAGTGAATTCAACTTTGATAACGCAAAGACACTATGACCTCATTCAGCATAAACTATGAATATTTCAGATTTGCTTTATATTCCTCTGCATAAAAAGCTATCAAAAGCATAAAAATCACTTCCATAGAAACGCTAGACTTGCTCTGTCTTCATTATTGCAATACAAAAGTTCGTTAACCTATAAACACCAATGAAACGCCGCTTAACATTGCATCATCAACTTCTAATTAAAAAAGATCGCTAAGAAGACGCCGATTCAGACACTAGTGTTCGCCCATCAGTCAACATCAACCGCCGTTATGCACCAAAACTATAAAAGAATCCGAAACCGATAAAAGTTCACACTTTATGTCTCCTCGTCAAGAGCCCGAAGCCAAAGAGGAGCAAACCACGTCGAAGCAGAAATTCCCATATTTTATCTTTCGGATCAAAGACCATATATCTCATCAGCGTGCAAATAAATCGCCAGCATCCTCCATAACTGCCAAGAATTTGCTTAAAATTGTTAAATTTAAATTTTTATCTCGACAACAACAACAACAAAAGCAACGTGGTGACGATTGACCACGTCCAGAGAGGAAACCTGCCCGACATCACCATATTTTTTAAGTGGTCAAACCCGAACGGCCTCCGCAGCGAAGATTATTTATTTATCGGCTAAAAACAGCAACAACAACAAAACAGTAGTTTCCCGGCTGTCTACCTGTCAGGTATTGAAGAAAAAAATTTGCATGAAAATTGATCTCCGAAAAACAGAAGTACGAAGTTGGCGACTTATGGCGACTCGAATTCGCCGCAACGCGGTGCCCCGGTGGGAAAATGAAAACCGAAAGTTAAACGGCGTCAAAATTTTACCTCGTCGACAAATTGACTTAAGGAGGCCAAATTAACCGGTGCTGATCCAGAAACGGCCGTGGATAACGCCAGGTAAAACTGCGCGACAATCAATCAATCGCGGCGAAACGCGCTGTCAGCGAAAAATGCTGTTCTCGATTTTTGGAAGAAGTTGCACGCCGCAATCGGTGACTTCTGTTCTAGATTTCGCCGCGGCTCGAGCCGTAATTATCGAGTAGCGTTGCAAAATCTTAGATGTGTCAAATCTGTGTCGGCGCGATCAGTTTTCGAGAGTGTGTGCTGCTTGGGAAAGGTGCTAATTTGTGCAGCACATGTGACTAGTAGTGGAGTTGGGGAATGATACTAATAAATGCCGGAGGAATTTGTTGTGGCGTAGGGTTGGCTTTGGAATGAAGGTCAAATTTTTTAACGTGGAACTATGTACAGTACCCAGATAAAGAAATTTAGTTTTTCTCAGAACTAGCTCAAATTTGAGATAAATTATAGGATTTTAGGATATTATAATTTCTTAAATTCGAGTTTTTTTTTATCAAGCCCCTAGGAAAAGTAGGTTAGGTTAGATATGGCTGAGCTGTTGGTTTAAGCTCATACCCTTAGACCAGAAGGATAGGCACATTGTGATGCCATAGTGATCCCACTTTAAACCTGTGCTTAGAAAGGGTGCGCCAAATTTGGTTAACCTTATTCTGCTTAGGGCCGGGCCTAAGATCTAAGCGGGTCGCATGCGTCCCTATCAGACAGTGTCCGCTCAGCACTCCCACTATAACTGAGAGGTCTTGTCTCCCGAGGCTCAGTAGTGAAGTGGTCCGCCTGAGACTATAAGAGGGCCAGGTTAATTTGCCAAAGTTCATTTATTAAGATCCCTTCAATGCTTTTTTGCTTGTTCCATTGTGTGTTGCTTGCGTCGGAGTTTAAAGGTGGCCCCAAGGTATACCAACTCTTTCCTTTTCTGGAAAGAGAGTAGCGGTCGTGGCTCTCCTAGCCAGTTCGTCAGCTTTACAATTTCCCTCTATATTTCGGTGACCGGGCACCCATACGAGGAGGGTCCTGAACTGTTGAGCCATCTCTTTAAGAGATTCGACATTCAGAGATAGTTCTAGAGCTGCTTGTGCAGGAGCGCAGGGCTTTCAGAGCCGCCTGACTATCTGGGAAGATGTAGACAGTCCGATTCCTATCGCCTTGCTGGTTGATATGCAGAAAACCCTCTTGTATGGCCAGACCTTTCGCTTAGTATACACTGCAGTGATCGGGTAGTCGGAAGGAGACTTCAATCCCAAGTTCTGGGAAAAATACTCCTCCTCCCATCCGACCCTCGAGCTTAGAGCCATCAGTAAAGAAGTTTATGGCACCCTGAAAACTGTGTGTCTATTTGTCCATTCACGACGTGAAGGGATGTGGACTCCGTAGTTCCTCGTAAAGGTAATTTGGGGAATGCAGAAGACGGGTTTTGTGGGGAAAAGTAGCACTGGCAAAAAAAGGCGTTTACATGTATAATAGCGGTATTGTAGGAGTGTTTTTAGATGCAGCCTATCATATTCAGGTAACCGATCACATCTCCAAATGCACGGTGTCCGGTACCCAAAGCCGGATAGTTGCAAAGAAAATATTCGTTTGTTACTCTGGTTGGTTCCACCTGCGCGGATGTACTTGTATATGATTCTCAATGCTTCCTAATTTCCCAATATCCTGTGTCAATCGACATCGTATTGGTGCTCTCCTTCCGCGGTATCATTCATCTAAATCTCTCTAGTCTTGGCGTTAAGAGGGCGTCCTATAAGCTCCTGTGTCCTATTTTATTTAATCTATTGTGCCTTGCTTGGTAGAGAATCACTCTCCTCCTCGCTGTAGCTTCATGGTCCCACAGAAAGTGCTCCACACTTTCAGGATCTGCCCCGCCGAACCTGTTATTATCTTTAGCTCCCACCTCTTGAAATTTAAAAGTTTTAGCTTGATGATCGCCTTGGATGTCTATCCAGGTTTGGCGAAACAACTGGTCAACCCAATTCCTGATCGTAACAGCTGGCTAAAGCCTGAATGAAATATGACGTGTGTACGAACATGAGTTGAAATCATATGACATAAATTGACTTAACTAATTTGCATAAATTCGATCGTTAGGGTACGTACGGTTACGCCCCAAGAAGTGATAAGATGTAACCTTCGTGGCCCGGCATCCAGATCAATGAAATATTATTAGTCCTGCTGAGGCATTTTAGGGGTAAGAGACAATCCAGGACATTTTTTGCCCATAATATTAAACATTGTGATATCTCGTAACGATTTCTTTGCTTTTCTGATACAAGCCAATTTGTCTGCCTTCCCTTTGTTGTCGAAGATCCTCTGACCCGATTCTCACTGGAGAATAAAGGAAGAAAGCTCTTTTTGGCAAGTTTTGATCGAGTTAGACCAATGAAGAAAAATGAGTACTGCCCGATTTAAAGAAGGGAAAAAGAGGCTGGGAAATTTGGGAATGTTGTCGCAGATATGGGAGTAATAACTTCAGCGGTGTCGAAAGCTTTATATTTTTAAACGCGAGTATCGTTTTACCAAGCGGTCCCCCAACTGGGTACTAAACACGTCCAATGCTGCTGGACCTCGTAAACGAACTAGAAACCTCTCACGGTTATCAACAGAACTGCTCCAAATATGAAACAAGGCAACAACAATAACTAACGCCTTGTATGATTAAAAATAAAGCTTACGAGTACTACTTTAAAGCTTTTAAAAAGGACCCATTGGGATTGCCCATCTTTCATTTGTAATGGGGTTTGCCTCATACGGTCCTTCTGAGAAACTGATAAAGCGTATCACACAAAAGCGGCTTTGGTGTCTTAACCCCCGACTCTAAGAGTTGAGTTGACGCAACGGATTTGCAACGGAGTAGCATCTCGGTCTACACGAGGAAATGGGTTCGTTGCACTAGGACTATCCAAAACTGTTTGCTCTTAGAGAGTTCTCCTGGAGAGAGGAAGTTGGACGTGTTCGGCTGACGCCGACATTTGGCAATAAAGCGGAAAATATAAGCGCTTTTTCTTAACAGATGAGCTAGCGAAAAGAATTTAAGTATCAGCGATACGAAATTGGTACCTACCTTTAGGTGATAGTTTTCAGATTGGACTTCAAACAATTCGGGATCTTATTGTTAAGATACCTCAGGTCGATTTTGCATGTGCCATGTTAATGGTAGGCGGAGGTTCCTCGACTCTCTTGGTCTGCGGGGTTTGTTTCAGGCGGAACGTAGGCTTCGCGAAGCGTTAGTGTTTCGTAGGATTTCGGCGAAACGGTTGAGTACAAAGGTTTGGAACGTGGTTGGGGGCCTTTTTATCCAAGCCAGCACGATGGTTGAAGCCCTCCATCCTTCTTCTCTACTAGATTACGGAAGCTGCGTTTGACAGTGTGAAGTAGTTTGGATAGTAACACTGCTCTAATGGAGGCTAATGGAGACGATGCGGTTTAACGAGTTGATGCATGCCTTTCTAAGCTTTGATTTAATTTTACGTGAACTGATGGCTGCTTAACTGCCTGACATTATATGTATAAGTATCTGTGTCGTTTGTCGTTTTGTTTAGACATTCACAGGGTGTCGGGTACTGCTGACTGAAATACTCAGTGGGATTTGGTTAGAGCTGCTGCAAACCTGCATATAGGTTCGTAAAAACGAGTTCCGTTTGCTCTTCCTTTGATTTTGGTTTCATCTATGTACCGCAGATGTGCTCAGTTTGCAACTTTCGACTACTAGCCTTTGGCTACTTCGAGGGTTCTGCTGGCTGCCTCTTTTTTACCTTTTCGTATGGTAGAATCCTCTTTATCATAAAGATTATAATGGTTCCTGTCGAATACTTTGGATCTGTCAAATCAACAAAAACGAACGAACTTATGGGGATAGCACAAAACAGTTCGATTTGGAATATCTCACAGAATCCTTAGTTACTGCAGGAATGTGGAAGATCAATAACAATCCAGTGAATTTATATGCGGGATTATTGAATCCTATTTGTAAATGCTGCTGTCAAAAAAATAAGGCTCTGTCAATTTGAACAAAATCTATTCATTCAAATAATTACTATATTTAAATCTATAACAAACAGATAAAATACATATAAAAATTTTACAAAATTTTGTGTTCTAGTTATTTTACCTTTATGTTCAAAATTCAAATGTTCGTTCTTTAGTCACAACAAAATTTATTTGTTGATTGTTAGTTTTTAATCAGCTTTAAAAAAACACACAAAAAAAAACACTGCAAATTAACAGCAAAACTGCACAAAATCTACATACACTTAAAACTCTAGATTAGCATAGATTATCCTAGACTTAAGAGAACTACTTAATCCTTACAAATTAGTGAAGAATTATTGTAATTTTTCCTTTTTTTAATTTTCTTTCTCTATTTTCTTGCTTTTGGTGTGCATATAAAAAATTGATGTCTTGTACGTACACACACGCAACCAAACACAAAACACGCTTCCTGCAATTGTTGTAAATCGAAACAAAACCACAAATGCACAATTTACTAATGATGATGGCACAAAATCGATATCAACACTTTGTATTGCAATCAATGGTGGACATGGACGGAAATCGATTTCTTTTCGATGTGTTTCAAAAAAAATAAATAAAAATGCAATCTATGGATGCAACCCACCCACGATGCTGCACCGCCCGCCCATGGTGATGGATATAAATGGATAAAAAAAATCATAAAATTATGAAAAATGACAAAAAAAAAAACACATTGGATCTATGCTGCGAAATCGATGCTTTATTTATGCTTTTTTGGGTTTGGCATTGCTTGAAAAAATATTTTGTGTATGTTTTCGTTTCGTGGCTATTTTTTCACGACAACTGAATGCATCCCGATGACTTATCTACACGCAACGTGATTTATTAAAGGTCGCATTTTGGTTCAGGGTAGGTGATGGTTTTTATTTTATTCTACTATATATTTTATTTTTTGGTGCTTTCATTTCCTTCTGCATAATTTAGAGTTAAATTCCAAAGCATGATGGAATAGAATAAAACGCCCTTTAGCATGTGTTTCAAATATTTTATCATTGTATTTCACCATAGTATTTTATTAATTATTTACTATATTAATTTAAGAAAAAAACAAATATTATTATTTTTTACTTTTTGAATATATATTTATTAAATAAAAAATAAGTCTTAAGTGAATTTAATTCGATCGCTTATCATTGCTCCAAATTAAGTTTATACCTTCAAGAAATAATTGCTGTATCATCCCGGCAGCAGATCTTACGTTTTGAAAAATATAACCTTGCTACTAAAAATTAATATTGTTAACAAATTATAACGTAAATTTTACACCCAAAACCTTAATTTGAGATAACATTAACAAAAGCAGCTCCTTGCGTTCAGAGCCGGCGGATCGTGCTTGGCCCGGGTGGGTAGTCGTCAGACAAATAGATCCTCCTCCGAAACTGTTAGTTGGTAACAACTTTTGCTAAAAAGGAAGGAAGGTAAGTGACTTCAACATGTGGTGTTCTGAGACCTCTCTTGTGGATAACAGTGTATTACGATATACGACTCAAAGAGGTCTATGTGCAAACGCTGAGAGCTGGGCGCCCTGAAAGCGCTGGTCTGCCGTTTGATGAACACAAAACTGTCAAGGCTAGCGCATACTACAGTCGCGGTGGGCCGCTGCGCCTCACATTGCAAAATTGCGCAAAAGCACATAAGGAGTCACGTCGGTGGTGGTTAGCTCAGTTTAGCTTTACGCAGTGCGCCAGTGTAGGCATCAGCATTGTGCAAGAGGGCTAACAGCAGAAATTGGAGTACCGTATACAGATTGAAAAAGATACGTGCGTGCGGTGTATGCGACGAATTTTTACTGACATACACTTGCGTGCTTGGGTTGCGTCTAGTCTTTTACAAATAATCAAAAAATCTAAACGACGAGTGCATGCATCTGTTGTGTGTGCTTGGGTTTGGGTAGGTATTTGAAACTATAGCGAATGCGGCAATGCGGAAAAGTTGCGTTGGAAGTAGACCAACTTTTGCGCTGCGAGCGTTAGTTTACGTAACTATATGTCAGTTTGCATTTGAATGCATGCACTTCTTCTATATCAGCATGTATTTGTATCCACACTGTTCTTGAGTGGAAATAGAGGATATGGAAAATACCTCTATCGTTTCGAGCCCGATGGCTCTGCGGTGTGACTGATGACTAGGTAGGTATCCAGAATAACGCAGATCAAGAATTCTTTCATTATGTGAGTTTCAGCTAATATATGTAGGCCGAAACCAGAGACATTCTTTATATCACACGCTCAGTTACTCTTAAATTCCGGGTGGGTATTTTACTTACATTTAACTGCCACCTCTAAGCAAATTACTGTCTATAGTAAAGAATGACTGCTAAACTTCTGAGCCTATACTCAAAAAAGGGTCACTCTAGCAACCCCTTAAACTACCACCCAATAGCAATAACTTCTATTCTCTCTAAAGTCATGGAGATATTAATAAACAAATACCTAATGGTATAAGGAAATGGATTAAGAGCTTCCTTTCTGATCGTTCAATTAAGGTAGTATTGGACAGTTTCGAATCTAATACCCACATGGCCGGAGTTCCTCAATGATCTTTCATCCGCTCTTTTGCTACTATTCATAAATGATCTGATCTCAATACCGTCCAACCCACTTCTGAGCTTCGCTGATGACAGTACTCTACGTTATGCCCACGCTTTTGACAATATAAAATAAGGTAGGGCATTTTCGAGAATTCACCATGGTAGCTACCAGTCGAACCAGAAGTTAATCTACCATCGATTACTTACCCCCCTTACTGTTAGTGTGACTCTGGTTTCCTTACTGGTGAATAGAAGAACATGTTGAGTGGTAAATAATCAATTTTTGAAAGTGGTAGATTAACTTCAGGTTCGACTGGTAGCTACCATGGTGAATTCTCGAAATTGCCGGCAATGGAGCCTTGGGTTGGATGCTCGAACGGCCAACCCTAGACCCTCATTTCATAATTACGAAAATTGGGAACCATACGCCAAACCGAGACTTTTCAAAGTGGTACCCCCTGGCCTCCTGAGAAGGGCAGCTCGTCGGAGGGTTGTGGCGTGGAAAAACCCTGGAATGCCACCTAGTGCCTTGAAAGCCGCAGCTCAAATTGGATATCTGTCGCAAAAAAGGTAAGAAGCGTGTCTCCACTAAGTTATTTACAATCAAACCTCGCTTAATTTATCTCGACTTTCAATACGCGCTCATATGCCAGTAGGACATTATTTTTGAATCGGGACATTTAAAAAAAATAGAGGCCTCAGGACATTTTACCGTCGTGTAAGGGACAAATGTACTGCCTCGTGTAAGTTCGGTCCTAGTCGTACAACTCTTTCACTATTTGAAGATCCAACGATCTCTGTACCCTACTCAGGTGCCAATTAACTGTGTTCTATGTGGCTTATCTCCACGATATCATTTTCGACCAAATGATCATATCTTCAAGATAATATTTCGTAGTCCAGGTATAAACCAAGATATTTGGGCGTTGTAGTCAAATTGATTTCCGTTCTGAAGAGCGCCACTACATGGCTGTTGTTTTGTGCATCAACGTAGCATCAGTCGAAGGCCTTTCTTCATGGTGTCTGCAGTAGTGCTCATACGAAGTGCTTAACAGTGTGATCAGTCCCTACAACAGCTGATAGCAACAAACCATTTCGTGAGCATACTATCGAAGTCATCTTCAATGTCCATAAGAGGCCATCGTAGTTTCCTACGAATTAAGCTTATACCTAGACATTACTTGGCTTGTACGACATGAAAGGTAGGCGGTACAAAGGCAAACTCCTAATTTGTATTTTAAAAGGAAAAACGTATGCCTTGGCAATTGATATTCAGAAAAAGTTTCAGAAGAAGAATGACCTCAAACCTACGAATTTCTAGTTTGACCAAGCATTTTGTGATTACTCAATTACTTCAATTATCTTGTATGTGCAAAAACCGGCTGCAATTGATGAATGTAGTACTTTTTGCCATAGTTCTTGTTCTAAAAATGTGAAATAGGGTCGACCTTGGTTGTCTTCTTTCTACGAGAACGATCTTTTTGTCTACTCCTCTGGAACTAATGCATTGTAGTAAACAAAAGCATTGATTTCTTCCGAAATAATTGTTTGTCCACTGACATGTCTACGTACTAATGTATTTTACACGGTAGCCGCCTTGCGCATAACCAAAATTCAATTGATGATAAACTGCAAAGAATTAGCACCCTCCACAAATAGTTCATCAGTTGCTTTACACTATCATCAAACTTTGGCTTTAAGAAATTCCAAATCAGTTTTTTTTTATGATCTTTCAATGAATAGTACAAATGAGAACGCTGTCTATTTACTTCTTTAGATAACTTTTCCCGAAATGTAATTATATTTTCTACTTGACAAGTTTTACGGCTCTTGGTCGACATTTTTATATCGGGAAACGTCCCAACCTACTCTACATGAATGGAAATAAAACTATTGTGGAGCACGCAAGTAAAAGTCGAAATCATTGAATTTTTTCCCAACAGATATTAACTTGTGAGCATAAAAATAAATCATTTCGTACAAACGATGATTGATGGTTTTGTATACGCAAGAAAAACACAGAATGTTACTAAAAATATTCTAAGTTGCTGTAGTGAAAAGAGAAGGCTTTTATGAAATTTGCTCATAGGTTGTATCAAAAGAAAAGGAATAATCATCATAACTTTGTCCTCGCATCGAGAGATTACAAAGAGAATCATCTAATACTCATCTGCACGTCCTTTTTAGTATTTAGGAAAACAATTTTGGTTGGGGGTTTACGTTCTACAATGCCATACCTTTATAATTATTTGGGATAGGGCTGTCGTGGTGTTGATTTTACATTATTGACATTTAGGTATAGTAAGGGTTTGATAAAAGAGCGTTGGAATGCAAGGAAGCTTGTACTATAGTTAACCCGTCATGTCCCTTTGATTTTGTACATTTAAAATGCAAAGGAGTCTTGAATCATTTTAGTAATATAACACTAGTGTCTATATGTATCAGGGGTTTCAGACCCGGCAATTGCACAGGAAATTCAAGAGATGCTAAATTATGGTCTCTTCAGTGACACTAACGCCTTCACGTTATTGATTTTAATGAATTTTTCGTATAGCATAGTTTCAGTAGTTTAGTGCAATATTTGAAGACTAGATTCTGCCATCCAATTATGAAGAGCCAATCTTATGTGCCTATTAATATGCCAGAACACGATTTCACTCCAATTAGAAATTATCATGCAGAATATTTGGAAAATCCTAGCGGATCGATTTGCTTTTATGATTCCAATGGCGTGGTATATATTAGTCATTTCAGGCAAGGACTTTGAGCATATGTATTAATAAAATCTCAGAGATGTTCGGTGTTTCATTCCCTATACCCCTTTCGAGTGAATTCAATGTTGGCCCCTTTCAAATCTTTCTCAAGGTTAAGCATAGCCCAGGTATCAATCGCAGGCATTTCAGTCTAGCAAACAGAGGGCCATCTTCCCATTGCAATTGAGACTTTGGCATAAAATGGGATGGGATATATTCGCTTGTCCCACCTAGTGTAGATATTATCGGCGATTTCGTCTCGTTCTTCCCTGAACGTTGAAAGAGTAATCGAATGTGATCGATTTGTAAAAAAATCTAATGAGCATCCTCCAGAACTATACTAGTAAGCAAGTATCCTTTTGGGCTTGTTGTCAAAGATTCGATGATGCTCTGCACATGAGATTGATACGATCTAGGAGTTCTGAGTACTCTTTTGTATGTAGTAGGTACATCCGATGCAATAGTAAACTAGTTTCACAGTCTCAAATCCGGACATTAGAGATTATTTATTGTTAACAAGTTACAAGTCATCTGTATCTTGTTATTAAAGTCGCTTTAGCAACTTCATTAAACAGTTTGAATGCGAATTGCATCCCTAGATTTGCTGTAAGTTCAAGTTAGTACATTCACGAAACTTTAAAAAAAAAATAGTTTTTAGTGAGTAGAATATGTTAAAAAAAGTTTCGGAAAATTGGTTGCACGCTACCCCTTAAAACAACCCCCTAAAAACAGAAAATTATTTTTTTGGTTCATATCTCTTAAACGGCAAGTCATAAAATATTATTTAAAAAGTTTGTAGGTCAATTGTAGATTATCTACAAAAAATGATATTTTAACATTTTCATTTACGAATCGCCGTTGATGAGATATCGCCGTTTTAAAGATTTAAAATACTCTTATTCCCCTAACTCTCAACTTGTATAGGTCATCAGACGTTCAATAAATCCTTTGTTGGACTACGTGGCTAATATTTTCAGGGGTGATTCCTGGATGTTTTGGAGAAAAAAATTGTTCTAGAGAGGGGGCTATCCCCACTATCCACTAAGATATACGGTGTTTACGAAAGAAAAAAAGGTATTTTTTAATATTTACTTAAAACTTGAATAACTCCTAGACTAAGTATCGTAGATTCGAAATTTCGGTTCTTCTTTTAGGTAAATGTGTATTCTTTTATATTCTTTACAAGAACTTGGGTGACTCCGTTTAAACGGTATGTAGATTCAAAATATGACCAAAATGCTAAAATATTGGAATTTTTCTAAAAGTAAAAAGTAAACCAAGTAATGTCTTATCTCCACCAACCAAAACTGTACCGACCTTCCCTCTATTTCAGTTGACGGGGATAATCTAACATCTGACCCTTCTCTTAACATCCTTATCGTGACTCTATCCAATGATATGCAATGGAATAATTATATATTCCAAGTCACCAAATAAGCGTATCAATGCTTCGGATTTCTTAAGAGATGCAAGTTCCTCCTTCAGGTAGCTGCCCTACCTACAATCTACAAGTCCTTCATTCGACCCCACCTTGAATACAACTCGTATATCTGAGCGGGCGCTTCTAAAACCACCTTGGCTTGGCTGGACAAGGTGCAAAATCGCGCAGACAAACTCATTGGCGATAGCACACTATGCTCCTCCATAGACCCTTTAAGCCACCGAAGGAATGTAGCTGGCTGCGCTGAGCAAGTTTTAGGGCTATTATCACAGCAACCGCTCCACTGAAATTGGAAACTTCCTGCCTACACGGTAACTTTTTGCCGCAACACAAGACTAACCCACTCGGCTCACCCTCCAATTAATGCATCCATCGTTTTCGCGCACATTACGGTTTAGAAGTTCGTTTATAAATAGAACAACTTGATTGAAGAACTGTCTTCCGCAGCCGATGTTTCCGAGCTCGTATAACATCTCAGGGTGCAAACGCAAGGTTCATCGCCATTAACTCATGCACCCTCCAGGCCCCTAACTTATCCTTTCTATTCTATCCTTAATCTCAAGCTTACTACTATACATTGCAGCATGACTTGAACGACATGGCGGTCTAGTAGTATAAAGAATGACTCCTACGTTTCATCGTATCACAAAAAAATACATTCCGTAAAAAATCATCTATTCGGCCTAGGCTTTGAAGACTTAGTAGAATTAGGAATAAATAAACACAATCCCGCCCATATAACTCTGGTGACAAAGAGAGCGATAAAGCTTGAGTTAGCCCTACGAAAACACAAGTCCCAGTAATGTTTTCATAACAATAACTTTAGGCTTCTATTAATTTTCTTATTATTAATATTTTTTGTTATTAATATTTTATTACAACTGAGGAGTGTAGAATCAAAGTCCGCTATTTGCCAGCCACTTACGAAGCAAATAGCGGTCTTTAATTCTACACTCCTCAACTAAAAAAAGAAACCTTCAGAATTGGACTCAACTTCTTTACAATTGTGTCTATGGGTTTAATCTGCACTGATATTAACATATCAATAATCTATTGTGCAACAAATAAGCCTTAGTACCTGCATGTCCAGTTTGTAGCAATTGTCACGTTAACCCACATGTTCTGTTTCAAGATACAAGAGATTTATAAGGTTTTTATTTAGAGTATCTGGGTGAAGGTGACTAGTACTTTTCTATCTAACTCAGTATCAGTCCGAGACATTAGACCTTTTGTGTCTACTTAACTTGTATGTGATTGTTTAAGGAATATCATTTAGTTAATTTGTAGTAAATAATAGGTTGTTGATTTAAAGTTATTTACCGAACAAAAATTAAGCAACCACTTAGCCAAAAAGGAGTTATTTCGATCTACCTCCAGGCAACTAAGTCATCACTTATGTATAGTAGTCCCAAAAAATAATTCTCCCATCCACTTCCACATGTTATTAAACATAATTTGCGCGCGCCCAGCCAAAAAAAAAGATTCAAAATGTTAAATTTCATGCATCATTATTGTCTAACAACTTTTTTAATGAAAGCCGATATTTGTCCAAGTCACATGTACCTCGTTTCAGATTCATTAGATCGACCAGTGACTCTCCCAGCAAAAAAAATATTATTCCGCGATGACCTTCGGGTTTCGTAATACCGCGGACGTAGCAGAAAAAAAAATGGTAAGCGATACTGGCAGTCAGTCCCATGCTTCGGCGCATTACCATGATCACTTTATCAAGTGATCTTCGATCTGCAGCGCATGTGCTGCCCTAGTCCGGGGCTAGTCAGGCTTGTGTAAATACTTAATTATAAAACAGAGCAAGAAGATAAACTCCCCGGGAAAAAATGCCTAATGAAAATGGAGTATGCTAGAAGTGGGAACCAGTAATTTGTAACACGTTCGCTTCTAGCCAAGATAAGCTCCGATCGCTGCTTGATCATCTGTCAAGCGAGGAATAAATAATTCAGGTGCCCAGTGTCCAGCCTTGGGTTTTTTTATCTCCTCTACCAAATCGGTTTGTAGTTAGCAAAAATCTACAATTACAAGTGCTCCTCGTCTATGGCCAAAAAAACCGGAGGCTATGTGTGGTTTTCGAAGCCAGTTTTTCGGTGTTGCTGGAATTTGGTCATTATTTAAAATATACATTTTTTTCTTCTGCTCCAAAGAGGAAGGCTTCTGTCGTGTGCAAGAAACGAAGGTACTTTGACCTCCGGTATCCAGCACAAGAACGTCAGGTTGTTTAATCAAAGTGGCAGTAATATTTTCAACGTTTTAATTACCTGTGTTTCGTGAGCTGATGAGCTGCCATTAAAAACTCCAAAAAATTCGATTCCCCCCACCCAAAAAAAATTATAAACAAAATCGAAATTATTGAGCCGTTTCAGGGGAAAGAAGCAATGCCGAATTCATTAACATACAACAAAAACCGGTAAAACTTCTTAAAATGGCAAAACACTTTAATTTAATTTTATTTTTTGCAATTTTGTGGGTATTAGTATTTTTTATTAATTTTTTTGGAAAAAAAAGTGTGAAGTGATTAATTGTGAATTATTTGGCAAAGGCTTTTTTGAACCGGAACAAATTTATGACTTAAAAAAAATGCGGTACTAATCAAGCCCGCTGCAATTAACCGATGCGAGATTTAATTATAAAGTAATAAAGTTTTTAAATATCCAAATTTATTGTTTTTGTATTGAAAACTGGTTGTGATTTTCAGATAGAGTAATTTGACGAAATTGGATACAGGCATTGTTTGTTGGGGATTTATGGAATTAGGAATTGCAATAAACAAGTTCAAATTAGTGAATGAATATATTTAATTAAACTGTCTGTAAAAAAAGGTAGACATTTATTTATTCTCATTAAGACAGGCATCCGTTTAAAGTTTGGTTTCGGGTCCTCGGAGGAATTCTCGATAAATTGCAGGATTTCAAAATGTCTAAGTAGTTGAGTTAATAACCCGGGCCTCGATAGCCTAGGGAGTAAGGCGTCAGGCTACCATCCCAGAGGTCCCGGGTTCGAATCCCGGTAGTGCCACGGTCCTTCGTCTTTTCCACTTTCTCAACTCTGTCTTTCCCTTTTTACATTCCTGATTACTCCTGTTAAAGCCTTGCTTCCTTCCCCTTCCCCGCTCCACCAAAGCGAATTTAATCGGTTGGTTGATGAGATTCAATTCTCTTCAGGAGGCATAACACTCCAGCGAATTGGGTCTCGATGCTCCGATGTCAGAGTCGCGATAATAATGGTTGGGAGTAGGTGGAATACAAATTTCGCGAATAGGTTATAGCAATTCCTTCCTTCGCGACTAGAGATGCTGTTCGACATTGCACTCTATACGAAGAAAATAGAATGTCGACAGTATAAAACACTTTTCCAGAGCCTCTAGTCTACCACATAAAAAAATTAAACCTGTACTGTAATAATTCTATTATTGATATAGGTGCTGATACACTTTGTGCTGACCTCAGATTATAGTGTCCTAGAGAATTACTTATAACTCTTCGTTTTAGGTCACTTTGGTTACTTTGAATACTTTCATATATAATCAAAAACTGACTTTAAATTTCGCTGCGCCTGTAATTTTATATCCAAGCCTCTCTCTTATCGAATTTCTGTTTCTCTAACCTACGTTTCACATTGGCCCCTGTGCTGAAAGTCGAGTCGTCACGACACAAGTCGCTGTGAGTTAAGAAAGTGACATTTCAGTCGAATCACGACTTTCAGTACAGAGCCCTAAACTCAACTTCGCATTTCCACTCTAGGCTCCTGTGCTAGAAGTCGTAATTCAACTGAAACGTCACTTTCTTAAAGTCAAACGACTTGTCACGAAACACGACTCTACTTTCAGCATAGGGACCATTATCTAGAAATTGGGTGGAAACCCCAAATGGCAACTCGGCCCCTTTAAAAATCCATCACTATCCCGCGGGCCGGGGTGATTCAAATTTAATTTAATATAACATGAAACAATGATGACCAATTAACGTGTTGAAAAGCGGAATTATTAAATTATAATTTCTGAAGAATTGCGCAAGCTGCATAAACCGGCTTGCGCTCCTGTAGGATATTGTGAAATTGTCACCAGAAGCCTATACTCACGATAGTCACTTAATTGCATTGAACGAGTTTACAAGCTACTAGCGGGCGAGTCAGCTAGTTTGATAGTGTCCAACATTCAAAACTTTCCACTCGCTCAGTAGCCAACTAGCTGGCGTGAACTATATGTAATTCCAAATAATGACATTCTCGCAGCTATTTAACTAAGAACTTTAATTACACATAGCTTGTTTAGTAGCTAGCACGCCCACACGCCAGAAAGTAGCGAGTAAACTAGCCCGGCTTTCAACTTTCTCAGCAGATTGTTTACAATGTGCTAGTTAGCTATTGAACATGATGTTTATTAGCAGCTAGTGAATTCGCCGGCTGGTAGCTTGTCAACTCGCTCAATGTAATCGAGCGTTTAAAGAGCAGCCCAAAACGGAGTAGCTTGAAATTTGGTCAAAACGGCGTACACAATCGTCAAACGCTACTTCAAGCTTATGTGCGCATAAACAAGCGATGGAGGGATAGATTGAAAGGTTATGCATTAGAAAAGGTAGTAAGACTTTAACCAAATTCGTACGTACATATTTTTCAATAAGCCACAATGTTAACGATGTTTAAACAGGAGTTCGTATGTTGTACTAACAATTGAACTAATAAACGCAAACAATAGGAACCGAGTTTAAAGCGATAGCAGAGAGGTCAGGACGAACAGCAGCAGAGTGAGAGAAAAAATACAGTGGGACTTCGAAGAATTTAGCTGCAGCTAAAATTGGTTGTATTTCATACATTTTTAGGCCTATTTCGAAAGGCATTTTAAAGCGCTTTTTTGTAGCAGTATAGCGCTTGCGATTCGTAAGAAGTATGTGTCTGCTCCCCTAAAACTCCTGACATCCTCCAGAATAGTTCTCTATCTGCCGCTGACGGCCACGTGATTAATCTGATTTGTCGTTCTACCATTGGGCGATACCCAGGTCATGAAATATAATGCAGAAAAATTAAATGTCTGACAATTGCCTGGCCTCTGGGTTCTCATCTGCAATGTCATTGAGCCGGGTTTTATTTGTTTACCCAGATGCCAGTCCCTTCCCGTCTTGCAGGATCCTAGACCTATATGCACTTAAAATATCAGATGTTTAGGGTTGCTTTTCTTCTTATCCATTATATTATACATTACATTATAAAGCCCCCATTTCCGTTTCTTCTTACCATCTTTCCAAAATAACCTTGTTTATCAATTCTGAACCGATTGCTTAGAGAGCTTCCGGATACACTATATTCAATGTTCCTCCATTTGGAGCTGGATTTAAAGATTTTCCAAATAATGAACAACCTACATGCAGTTCACCGGGAAATGACACTTATTTGACAAAACGCATCCGCCATATCGGTTTCGCAATTTTTAATTTATAAGATTTGATCGTAAATTCGTTATTTGCTCCCTTGAAAACCGCCAGATACCAATTTTCATTGGAATCGGAATGCAATACGCAAACTTGTCGGCCATATTAGTGCGGCCATTTTGCATTTATAAGTTTTGATCATAATTTCGTTATTTTCGACCTAAAAAACTCCTAGATACTGATTTTCATTTAAATCAGAATACCATTGGCAAATTCTACATATTTAGGCATCCCCCACGGACCCCAATTTCGAAGCTCTGCGATGACAGGTGCACCCGCTATAGTGCGTGCACACATGCTGCATGTATACAAACTTTCTTTTATCACTTGCGAATACAAAGGGGAGGAGGAAATGTTCCTCATTGTCTTTATTTTTAACAAAAAAAATCTTGATTTTATTTTAATTATAGCTGTGTACTTAGTTTGAAATATGTAATATATGATCAAAGTAGGTCGCTAGTCTAAGTCTCCCTACGGTTAGAGCTCAGTAGGATTTATTCGAGGCAGTGCATTTATCCCTTACACGACTGCAAATCGTACCGAGGCCTCAATTTTTTAAATATTAATGTCCTACTGCTTTTTGTATGAACGTGTGAACCTGCGCCATCATCCACATCATGGTATGAAGACCACAGATTACCCGGAATAAGAAAAAAGTCTTGATTTAATTAATCAAAATTTCCCCCTTCATGATATAATTCACATGTCAAACTAAACTACTACGATTAAGTAGCAAAATGTGCTTAGTCGCCACCAGACTTTTTACTGTCTCTGGTTTAATAAATTGTAAACTCATCTTTTGCATTCCCATTTAAGTTTGGCCTTTTATCTGCTCTTTGTGTTTAGTCGTGACTTCTGTATTCGGGTAAATATGCATGCAAACAATATTTATCATGTCCTATTTTTGATTTTTTTAATAATAATAAAAAAATACTATAGTTATGCTGAGTCTTTGTCATTCGATGAATTTTTCTTACCAGTGTCTATCGAGCCTCGATACGTCGAAATATGTATGACAAAAATACCAAGTATCTATCGTGTCCTCTAGTCAGAAACTTACAGGTAGAAGGGAAAAACTTCGGGTCAAAATTTCTACTTGGGATTATCTTACATTGTTTTGAAGAAAAGGTATTATATTCGCAAAAAATTTAATTTGACGTCGATGCTGCAGCTTTACTTGGATCTGATTCAGCAGGCAACATCATCTTTTGATTTTGAGTATAGTTTCATGGTTTTTTAAATTGTATATTTAGGGTATTTTTTTTAAGAGTATCCAGTGTTACTGATGTCTAAGTAAAACCTGTGGAGTATGATTTTGTGCGATATCTTAACCTTTTGCACTCCACACAAAATTTCATATCACCCACCAGCAACTCTGTGCATTTTTTATAAACAGTAAAAATTAAAAGAATTATTTTTTAAAAAAAAATTATAAATGAGTGAACATATATTAGATTATTTTTATATATTTTATTAGATACATATTTATATTTCTGTTATGTTCCAGTAAAAAAAAGATTAATTTTTGCGCTTAAATTCTTTCATAGTATGGTATCTATAAAAACAATCTCCCACATGCATCCTTGGTTTATTTGTACAGGTATCGCAATAATAAGGAGTTACATGTCTTTCACCTTTATGTTCTCTGTTCGAACATACTACACAATCCCTTTTCGCAGCTTTTCGTATTACATGTAGTTTTCCATTTAGCCTATTCTCGGTAGTAGAACTGGAAGCTCTCTCACGCGTTTGAGAAAAATTGCCAACACATTGGTCCACTAAAAGTTTTACAAATTTTAAGTGTGTCAATGGCTTTTCATTTTTAGTCTTCATCATCACTTGGTGAAGGAGGTAAGAATTGATTGCCCACAGCTCCATTCCCCAAGAAATGTTTATTTGTTAATTCATGTCACCGTATAGGTGTCAGTGGATTTGTGGTTAGATTTAGTATGTCACCGTATAGGTGTCAGTAGAGTGCAAAAGGTTAAAACAGCAATTACTTGCTGAAGCCGCAATCTAAAGAAAAACATTACTTAACTTCGATTCACACACAAAAGTGCGATACAATAATGCCCGAGAATAGAAGATTAGTTAGGAAATGGTAGTTTTTATTTATTACATTCTACAATTTGTATGATTACATCCCACAAAACTACAAGCAAACAACTTTCATAACCTACTCCATCGTAAACATAACGCAGGCTGAAACCCCCTAGTTAAGAAACATTAAGAGCAACTTAATGACTACATAGAATTTCGAGAGGAAAAAAACACACCCAAAAAAAAATCCATAATTCACCAGAAGTTTTCCTGATTTAATTCCCAGACCTTGCGGCACCACCACGAGTCTATGAAAAGAAAATGCTGAGCATAAAAACCCCGTGGAAATGATGTTATATGTCGGATGCTCACGTGTGGTACAAGAAGTGCTCCGGGGCCATTGTGGCCGTACATAGTTCACATGTGCGTCTACATTCAATATGTAATTGGGGCCTAAGTAGCGCTCCTAACTAGCTGAGCTGCGGGGCCTACTATCACTTCATTGATGCCAACGAGGTAATTAACGGGCGAATTTTCACTTTTTCCATGAGCCTCCTCAACAGCATCAACTTACTGCCATTACTGTGTTTGAAGTGCTTTGGGTTGTTTTGGCACTACAGCCCGGGGAGGTGGTGCTGGGAAATGTAAAATTGGTTTAAACCATCCCCCCACTCCATTGCTCTGCGGCTGCCATCGTAGAGCATAATTCACTAGGAAAACGCAAGTTTATTGGGTCAGGTTACCAGAAAGTGTTACGCCGCTGCTTACTCCATTTGATTCAGTTTATGTCGAGTTTTTGCATAATTAGCGGGGGCCGCTCGGGGAGCGCTTACAGAAGGAAGTTCTCCTTTTGGGAAAGCTCTATACAATTGAAAGAAGTATGCCAGAGGAAAAATGCTTTCTTGCTTTTCATTGGGATTTTATTCAATAGCCCTTATCTGAACAGCCATCGAGAATACAGCCATCGAGAAGTTGTGCTCTTATCGTGTGGGAAATGTTTTCTTAAATTTATTCAATTTAACTTCTTAAGTGCTTTAAATGCTAATTACCACGCATAAAGTTTGATGTTTTAAACTATAAGGAAAATTTAATGAAGGTATGTTGAGATAATTATGCTGGGGGATAATAACTACTGAGATATGAATAGAAACAGGTAAATTATCTTTTTTTAGCCCCACTAATATTCTAAAAATATTAAACCACAGAATGAAAGCAGTAGTATCATGCA
This sequence comes from Thereva unica, assembly GCA_949987705.1. NCBI lineage: Eukaryota > Metazoa > Arthropoda > Insecta > Diptera > Therevidae > Thereva > Thereva unica. Next base: position 48,783,223 of record OX465281.1, on the reverse strand, counting down.
TTTTTCTCTCCACTATATCAACCTTCCCATTATCTACAAGTCCTACATTAGTCCCCGTCCTTTATCTGGCCCACGGTCTTGACAACCCCAATGCAGAGGCTGGGCAAGGTGCAGAACGGCCCCTCATATGATTCATTGCGCCGTCGCACTTTCTATAAACTAATTAGTAACTATTGTCTAATTTCCTGATTGTATTTACTGATTGAACCCTTACTTAGTGAACCAATGGGAATTCAATTGGAAAACATCTTTCTAACCCTCAAATTTTTAGGGCCTATGGACATGTGACTAATAACTGCGGTGCGAAAAGCTTTATAATTTTTGTTCACTGACAGCGGTTTTCCCAAATAGTCCCCCAGCGAAGTACTAAACGTGTACAGTGCTGCTTGACCTTCGTAGGCGAAACGAAACTCGTCTATTGAGTATGCTAAAAACTTTAATGTTTCCGGGTAAACTAAGAAAAACAATTAAAAATACCCTGAAATGAAGTCTTTTATTAGTTCAGTAAGTAAAAGGATCAGAAATAAAGTTTTTGCTTTTTGTTCGGTCAATAAACAGACCCGAAATAACTAATTTTCCAGTCAAATTTGCAATAATTTACGGGATGAACCAATAAGATTATTACTAATTCAGTTTTAGAGAGTAAGAATGTAGTTGTCCGGTGAAGGTGACGGGAAAAACGTTTAAAATACCCGGATCATGTATGGGAAATTCTCCCGTAGGCCACCTCCTTTGTGTCGTTTGTGTCTTCAAGAACGGGCTCCCATTCAACGCATCATGCGGTAGCTGGTATTTAAATGAAAAATAAACTCCTGTGCACGTACAAACATCGTTCACTAGCCAGGGCCCGGCACAGTTCATTTCGCATTTGTCATATACTGGGCGAGCTTAAAAGTCTAGCAACAGCCAATCCAACTAATTTCGCATAAGTAGTTCTTGTGATCTAAAAATGTGTTCAAAGTGGATCTAAAAATCGAGACAAGCCTAGTGGTCATGAGTACGAGTGCTGTGGGGGTAAACGAGTGAATAAAAATTGAGTGAACACTCTGAGAGGATTCTCTTAAAAAGAGTGTTTTGTCCGGAGGAACACTCAATTCGTGGTTAATAGAAATTCCCTCAAATTGCTTGCATTCACTAAGGAAAAATTATACTCGGAAACAAATGCTTGTTCACACACCACACGTTGAAATGTCATTATATGACATTAATTCGTCCTGTTATAACCGCTTGCAGCGCTCCTGTTCTCATACCAGTTCCATATACTTTTTAACATTGCATGTTATTGCAGGGGAGCATACCTTTGTATGCTTCTACAAAAGCGTCCTAGGAGCATTGGAAAAAAGCTTTTAAAAAAGGAAATTTTCATGGATGCCGGCGGATATGTGATCCGGTATCGGAAAGCATTTATTTTGCAATTGTCGTTGCTTTCCAAGCGCGAGTGTGGTTTTTCCAAAGCAGTCCTCCAACTAAATTTTAACCACTTCCAAAGCTGCTTGCCCTCCCTATCGAACGAGAGCCGGTCGGTTGAGTATGCTAATGCCACCCTTTATGATCACCAAGATAATCGCCCATTTTCCTTCGTTCTATAAAACTTATGAAAACTCCAGTAATGCCCGCTCGGGAACATATTTAACGGCGCTCCTCATAAGTTCCTCAGAACAGTGCTCCCAATTTTTCTCACTGGGATGCTACGGGATTGACACATGGACGCCCCCACAAAGGGTCGAGGACATGCTAAGTTCCTGTAAAAATAACATTTTGGGAAGCATAATAGGATCTATTCGTCACGAAGGGGAGAATCAGATATAACAGCGTGTTATATCAAATCTATGACGACCTAAAGATAGTGACGCTCTTAATCGAAGGAGAAAGACCCGTAGGCAGGCCGAGGAAAAGATGGAAGGATGTGGTTGTAGCAGATGTGGGGACATTACTCCACACATCGAACTCGAGAACTTCGGCTAGAAATCGAGAAGAGTGAAAGGAAAGATTAGAAGAAGCCAATGCTTGAATTGGGCTGTAGTGCCATTGGAAGAAGGAGATAATACAAAAAGGCAAATTGTTCCTAGAGAACCAGCTTTTGTCGTAACTAAAACTTCACAAGCCACACAGCCAAATCGGAAACAAAACAACCAGGTGCCCAAACCAAAACCTTACTACATAGTTACTAAAACTCAAAAAGATGCTCGGCAAAAAAACACCTATTGTTCAAACTCAAACTTAACCAGTTTGTGCTCCAACTAATCCCCCATAAGTAAATTTTTTCTCCAGAACAGCTTTTGCCCTAACTAAAACTCCAAAGTGGATATGGCTTACTTCTCCTGAGCCTGCTTGCTATGTCAATTCTCTTCAATTTCTTACATTTTTCGTGACGGTCCCATATCAAAACCTACCGCGCCAATACGCATTCAATCGAATTTGAAGAATTTTTACAATGGTTTTTTTTATTTTTAGTCGATTTAGGGGTGGTTTTAACTCTTTAGGATTATTCCTTATCATAAAATTTGGCTTAATTTGATACTAACCAACCACCTTCGCAAATAAATATTAAAAAGCGTGTGATTGTTACTGAAATTATCGTAGACCCCTTAGAAAAGTTGTTCTAGCATTTTTAAGGGTGGGGCCTATATTTTAGACTGGCGGGAATTTCCTAATCAGCGACCCAAAAAAGGGTTATTTTTAACATCCAAACGCTCATTTGAATGGACTAGCTCTTCGCGCAAATAGTGTGTTGAGGTTAGTAATCAGTACTCTCAATTTTTCTCGATTGTTCATACCAAAGTAGAGAGCGCTCTCAAATATCAAAAAAAGCGAAGCAAGTGTTTTCGTTGAGTTTAACGAAAGTAAATTTTCTTCACTCCAAGTCAAGTGTTCTCTCGAAAATTTTGAGTAAGCACTCGCACTCAGATTTTATTCACACCACCCAATCTTTCAAAGAATCTTTCAATCTTTAAAAGAGTATATGATTCGTAAACTGCCAACAAATCGCCAACTCACCCAAAATCGTTTACAGTATCTAAAGCATCGTTCTAGCATTCATTGAACACTTATCTACAAAAGCTAAATTCCCTTGCAATTACCTGAATTACCTCCCGAAAAAAAATCCCGAACAATAAACAAAAATTGTGGCAATTTTCTTTTATTTACAAAAGGCAATTCCCGACCTTGAGTCATTAACACAAATAAATACGAGCTTTGTGCCCTCGCATATTTCTCATGTCAATTGCAATGGCGCAAAACTACCCACTTCCGCTACAATTTCACGGCTAATCTCGGCTGGGGCTTATCATTATGTCGTGCTTCCCTCGCAAATTGGATATAGTAGAAAAAGAGAGGGGGGGGGGGGAGAAAAAGCTGGCATTATTGGCCCCCGAAATATGCCTGCAAATAATACATGGGTCCATTACTGACGTGCAGAACGCTGCTTCCGGGGTAGGATGTTTGCCGGGGCTTCGGGGTGATTATTTTTCGGAATTTTCGTTTGACCCGGATTAAGAGAAATAACGAAATGAAATGAACGAATCATTCTCGAATATAATAGTTTTCAATTATCCCTTCCATGGGCGGAAATAAAAATGCCGGGGGTGGTCGTTTGTGGATGGTTTTCCCTTTTTATGTGTGAGTAAATTGAAGCCGTAAGCATTCCCGATTGTCGGTCTACTACAAAACTTCAAAAACATAAAATCAAATCCGTGCAAAACAATTGCTTACAAAGGTACAAAATCCACCTGCCGCCACTAAATCATCGATTTTATTTTTTTTTTTTAATCCTTTTGCAAATATTTTTATCAACAGCTTTCATCTGTGGCATTGAACTGGTTTCGCTGGCTTTATTCACGCGAGAACCGAATCGCGTGATAGCGCAATTGTTTAAAATAGCTCTGCCACCCCGACGATTGAAAATGCCACTTAAGAGACAATTATCAACCCTTTACTGGGGGGATTTTAATTTTAAATTGCTGCTAGAAGGTCAGTTATCGATTTTTATTGTCTGTTGAAGAGGGTACGGTGGCCAGGTTACTATTATTGTGGAGTAAATGTTGTGTAAGACATCGTTTGTTTAAGTGGCTTTGGATATTCGCCCAATCAACAACCGATTACTGGTGTAATTATTGAGGAGGAACGGGAGTACTAAAGAGGATTATTGCAGTTATTTGATTTAAAGAAGAAACATTTTATGAAGGTGTGAAGCTCTTGCTTGAACGAATTCCACACTGTTGAAAAAAACACTTAACAATTTTTGACATTTTGTCAACCTGCGAGGATGCTTTTGATCTAATTTATTAGCAACGTAGCATCTATGTGCACCGGTTATTTTTTGCTGCATACTCTTAGGCTTGAAATTATCTGCTGAGTTGCATATCTCTGCTCAGTAAGCCAGTCAAATTAGATTTGTTCGTGGCAACGGGGTCTAAAATAAGAAAAATTCCGTAGAGTTTGATGAACTTCAAAATGGCGACTGTCTTCCAGTTGGTGATCCCAATTGTGCGAAAATCCATTTCGATGTCGTCTTAATATCTCTTCCTAGGTCTTCCTTGCAACCTTCTTCCCTCTGACATGACGATTGGAGGGACAGGATATTTAGGCGCTTCTTGAGGCATTCTCATTACATGTCCTATCCAGCGAAGGCGTGATATCTTTATGCTTTTGGCTATGCCAGGTTCTTTGTATATTTGGTACAATTCGTGATTGTATCTCTTTCTCCAGATACCCTCTTCAACCGAATATTTTTCCTTTTAGAATTGTTACTTCTTCAGATTCGGGAACAAATTCTTAATAGTAAGTCTGGCTGGAATGCAGAGCTCTAAACAAAGGAGTTGCGCTGACGCCCTTCCTCGATATCGAGAGAGCCTTCGACAATACATCCTTTGATACTATAGCTAGGGCTCTTAGTAGACGCAATCTAAGAAGCACTTTCTGCAACGGCATTAACTCTACGCTGAGAACTCGCAAACTAATGGTCTCTCATGTTGAGGGTCTCTGAAGGGTACTATAGCAAAAAGTTGTCTACAGGGAGGAGTTTTATCTCCACTTCTTTGGAGCCTTGTTGTAAATCAACTCCTGAGCTGCTCAACGGCCGAAACTTCTTCGCCCAAGGTTACGCTGACGATGTCGTCATAGTATTTACAGGTGAAACTGAAGGAGCCATGTCAAGGCGCCTGCAGTAAGGACTATATCGTTGCGAGATCGTAGGACTAAAAGTCAATCCCGACAAAACGATTCTGGTTCCTTTCACCAGAAAAGGATCACTACCGAGACTTTTGGAACCTACACTCGCAGGCAGAACTATAGGCTTTTCACAGCAAGCCAAATATTTAGGAGTAACGCTAGATGACAAGCTCAACTGGAACCAGCACACTCGGATGAGCAGAACACACAAATTCCTGTGGGCTTGTCGCAGAGCTTGTGGTTCCACCTGGGGTTTACAACCGAACGCCATATATTGGATATACACCACCATCATTAGGTCCATGGTAACTTAACTGGTATGGAGCTTAAGGGTTTCATAACCAATTTAAGCAAAATTCAAAGAATGGCCTGCCTTTCCATCACTGGGGCCATACGCACTTCCCCGGCTGCAGCGCTGGAGACTCTCCTCAATCTGAGGTAGAAAAGTCCGCCATAAACGCGGCGCTGGTCATTCTGAGGACATTCTATAATAATCAACATCATAGAAAAGATTCCAGAAGCGGGGATGCTATCAGACTGCATGCCTTTTAGAATCTCAAAATTTGAGCAACTTTCTGTGCACATACAGGATAGGCTAACCTTGCACTTTTCCTAAAGTATTTCCGGACCTAGTATGGTACACGGATGGCTTTAAAACAGAGACAGGTGTGGGCGCCGGAATCTAGAATGAAAGACCCCATTCAGCAGGGCGATCAGCTTAGGCTCCCTAGCAATTGTCTTTCAAGCAGAGGTGTACGCTTTTCTGGCATGCACTCATGAGAATCTAAAAAGGGCCTACCAAAATGGACGAATTTTTGTTTTCTCTGATAGCCAAGCAGCAATTAGAACGTAAGGTCCCGTAGGACGAATTTGAAGTTCGTTTGGGACTACCAACGTGCTCTTGATGAGTTAGGCGCTACCCTTGTCTAGGTCTCGGGTCGCCAGGGCTTCAAAGGCAACGAAAGTACGGATGCCTTGGCGAAACAGGACTCTGATATTGCATTCATCGGTCCAGAGCCGGCTATTGGGGTACGCACCAGCTTGCTGCAAAGGATACTGGCCTATGGGACTTTGATGAAACATACTGAACGCTGTTGGTCCGTGCTTGGGCTGGCCAACTCCGTCTCCTGAGACGGCCAAGGAATTGTTAGGGCGCAGTAGGAATGATGTCAGGACACTTGTTAGCTTGATTACCGGACAGTGTTCCCTAAATTACCACTTATGTAGGATAGGAAGGGCAGAAGACCCCACATGTAGGCTTTGCCTGGAAAAGGATGAGTCTGCCCTCCACGTTCTCTGTGAGTGCCCCGCAACACCGAGGAGCAGGGCTTCTTTGCTCGAGGAGTCCCTGCTCGAACACACAAGTCTAAGCGACAAGCCACTAGGAAAACTGCTGCACTTGGGTTGTAGTACAATAGGCCAAATAAATGGCCGCTGTACCTTTGAACCCCACACAGGAAAAAAAAGAGGGAGAAGGTTAAGACAAGATAAGCCCACCGAAGCTCTATTTCCACCATCTCTTTGCCAACGAACCGAAAGTAATCCGTTTGATAGGAACCTGAGCACCTCAAAGAAGCACTTGCTCAAGATTGCTAGACCTAAAAAGGGAAGAGGCTGTCTGGGAATTACGCTTCCGACACAAAAATGTCACCTACGACTTTTTAAAAAGCCGCTGGTAGCAAAAACTTACAACTTTCAACAAGAAGAGCATACACAATAATATGGCTATAAGTTTCTAGCGCGGGAACGTTATCGGTTGCGGACTCTGGTATAGATGTATACGATGGTGGAAGGATCTATGAAGCTAAGGAGGCGACGTGCTCGACTTGCCGAATTGATCAGAATCGGGAAACCATAGAAACTAGGCATTGCCTGAAGCTTTTCTTTTTTTCAGGATACTAAACACAAAATCAAAGCATTAACATAGCTGTCAAGTAGATTTTTATGCGGCTTTGTTTTATTACCTTTTTATTACCTCTGGTAATATACATGGTTTATAAGAAATTTTAGTACATTTTCGAAGAATAATGAAAAAATAAAAGAATCATAATACTTTATATGTATTTTAAATAAGGTCATCAGCCAATCTGGACTCGTTAACATAACTCGGAAAGCATAACATAAAAAATATGTAGTCCTCGATGAGGAAACATAATGCTTATAATGCTGCAGTTTATCATAATTTGGTTCTACTGGGAATTTTTGTCTGTTATGGGAAAGGTACGTCTGGCGGCTTTTAAAAGGGTCCTACATACATCAAAGATGCTCAATTTGCTTACTGTAGGAGAATTCAGGACAAGCGCTTGGGTCTGTTGTGCCCGGTGCACAATACCATATTGCGCCCCATTATCTCTTCACTTTTTTATCGCAGTGAAAGATAGTGGTAAAAGACATAAACATTTGGTGGATGGGAGAAATAACTATCGATGTTGGAGTAGTTAGACCGCGACGCAGCTCTAGTGCTTATTTGCACATCACAGTCAGAAAAGAGTCTCGCTCCGGTGGTCTGCGATTATATGAAGAATTCTGGAAAAGCCATCAAATAGCCCAAAATCTTGATTTCATGCGGGGTAGACTAGGTTAATGTTTATAATAAAACTGCGATTAAGGACTAACGTTACTTATGTTTTCGGTTCATAGTGGGAATAAGTAAAGTAGTTTATATTATATTCCGCACATCATGGATACGAGTTTTTTGCGTAAAAAACACTTTCGTCTTACAAAGACCATCGTTCATTAATCTTAAAATACGAAACTAAATAAATCATTATTTGTACAATGAAAATTTTGATACCATCATCCGGTGACAGGGAATTTAAAATCAAACTGATTACAGATCATTTCCCATTTCCAATTCTTAATCAATTCCAAAAACTAAAAATTAAAACCCATCGCAGTTTTAATCAAGCCCCATACCAGTGGCGTCTGCAAAGTATCATTTATCACCGAATAAATCCCTGAATAATTCATTTTAGATGTCGAGTGGTGGGGGTGGAGGACAAAATCAGGACATTGATAAGTGAACAGACTAAAGTTCCATTATAAATCATTTTGCCCAATCCAGCGACCTGGTATCGAATAAAACTCATTTCACAGTTGGACGTATTCGTGTCACAAGGATTAAGATATCTCTACAATGAACCCACACACAGGCCCGCTGCGCCCTACCGCCCCTGCCCCGGGCACCCCTCCCCCGCGGGGAAACCTACACCATTCGTGATTGTTATTTATCCATGAACCAGAGATTGTTGGTGTCACATCATCAACTCCAGAATAGCTCTGTCATATCCAGACGGATCGATACCAAATCAAATGTGAAAGGAGCCAGGACGTCCTGCGTCCATATTGCGCAGCACTATTGCCACACTACATGGCAGCCTGCCACAAATAAGGATACGCAAGCATAAAAACAAAACCGCTCGCCGTGATAAATCGTTCCGGGCGTTGTCGTCTGTTTACCGACCGAACATGAAATGTGCCTTGAGGCCGGCTTCGGCAACATTGATTTATCCCGATGTTATTCAAAATTTGTTGCTAATTTAATTCCCGTGTCCTTTGACTGCAGCCCGAAGGGCGAGCGCCGGCTGGCCGAGCACTTTTTATCGTCCGTCGGTTCGCCGGGCGAAGCGATTTATCTCCATTTGCCGCTTGACAAATGAAAAATCAAAACTGCTCAAATTGCTTGCTTGTGACACATTTCGGATTGCAGCTTTTCGGCAGCCCAAAACCTGACGGCTCATTTTTGCTGGAAGGATGACCGAAAAGTGCCCGACCGCTACTCGTCCTTGGGCAATGTGTCGGAGGGGTTTTTTACGCAATATGAGAGGGGCCACTTTTTTGGTGGGGGGTGGACGACGACGACGAATGCGAGAGTTTTTATCCTGGTTTGTCTCCGCTGGTGAATGGCTTCCTTTGTTTATTTCTGTGTTTGGACGAGGCAAAAAGTAAACAGGATGAAAAGGGATAATTCCTTGAGTTATTTTATTTGTTGCTAGACAATTTGAATGCGAAATGGGTTCAAGAATTTTTGATTTATTTCAGTTTTTTATTGCATGAATAATGGACGATTTTATTGTCCTTTCGTTGGAATGTAATCCAGAGAGTAGAAGAGTCTGAAGTGGAGGTCAAAATGATGCATTTGCTAGATTTAGTGCCCTTAATAACTTGTATGCCATCAACAATAGTGGGGCATAAAAATTGTACGGATATGATGGTTGTAGGACAAAAAGTTGTCCGTCAGTTAGTCATTTCGTTTGTCAGTCATGTCATAGTGCAATTTCTAGTTGTAATCTTAGTTCAAGGGATATAACAGATTTTAGGTAATGAGGAGCCAAGAGGATATCGCAGGAGATGACGACGAACTGTCGTTTGAATTTTTGGATGTTTTACGATTCGGGAATACAGAATGTGGAGGATTGTTCCACTGTCGCCTTGTTCTATTTAGGAACGAATTCATAATCTACAACGTATGCGGTAAAGCGGGCTATACATAGGCAGAAAGGGGTCGTCCATGAATTACGTGAGGCGTTTAGAGGGGAATCGAGTCGAATATCACTCAATCTCACGTGGCGGAGAGGGGGGTCTCGGCAAATATCACGTAATTTTTTTCCCTCAAGAAACAGGGAAAAATTGCGAGAAAACTCGGTTAAATTTAGTAAAACGTGTTGCTCCACTAAAGAGCCCCATTCAGCCCGCAGGCAGTGACCTTTCAGACCAGGTGGGCAGGCAAGGCCCCATAAAGACCACAGATTACTCAATCTGACTGACTGAGAAATGAAGACTTCAGGTCGTGGCGTGCAGGTGACGTCATAATTACCTACAGACACACAGGCGAAGAAGACAGTTCAGCATAGCAGGCTGTTAATTAAAGTTCAAAAATATTCGTCGCCTCAAGGAAAACTTGAAGGCGGCTCCAGACTCACGCCTAGAACACGCGTGAACAAGCGCGCAAACACGAATGTGGATGGTTTTCGCACCTAGCTCGCGCTTTTCGTTTCGAGTGTATAAGGCGTGAACTCTTACCGTAAATTCACGGGTTGAGACTGAATAGAAGTTCAAATCTTCAGGCACGAACTAACTATAAATCCCACACATATAAAGATTTTGGTCAGTTTTCTTGGACTGCAGACCCCATTCAGTTGGCGGCCGGTGAAAACGTACAGGTCACGGCCTGCCGGTGACCTGTGTGTGAACGGAGGCCTTAAGATATGGCTGAATCCTATCCAAATAATTTTAAGTGGTTATGCGAATGCCAGAAAGTAGCATAGTAGCCCTCGATTGTTTAGCCACCACCGGCCAGCCAAACGCACGGCTCGGCGAATGCTGTGGCGTAAGAGCTAAGTAACACTGACCCGTGAAAATGCCCTTAGAATATAGAACTACAGTTAGGCCCTCGCCGAATTTTAGCGTAATGATATTCTTGTTGAGTGAATGCTAACGTGTTGGTAGTTGTGTGTCCCCTACAAGCGGAATAGGCCAGTGGAATAGAAGAGGGGCAAGGAGTTCAAATTATGAGTTATCTCATAAGTTCGATAGGGCAAAGAGGCTTCGTAGAGGCTTAGGTAAAAGTGAGACGCGTTTCTTTAGGACGGTATATTGTCGTGTACAGTAGCTTCATTGTTATCACGCTTTTCGAAGCACTTATATGTCCCGTGAATCTTAAAGAAGACGCCTACCATTTAATGTATGGAGCACATGTTGTGCACATGTGCTCAGGTATCAGGAATTTCAGGTATTTATATCAGGTATTTCAGGTATTTATCCGTTTAAAAATAATTGTGGTACCAATATCAAGTTCAAACACGACATCGGCCTGTAGTAATTTAAAGAAATAGCTAAAGCTTCCTAATCTTCAACTCTCATAGGGCTTAATTTAAATCTTAGTGGAGCCTCGGAGATCCCACCTAAGACCTAGCGAAGTTTAACTACAGATTAAATCCCCAGCTTGAAAGCTCATTCAAGATCCAAACCAACCTCAGCGAAGTTCAACCAAATTCCACAACGCGAGAGCTCATGCAAGGCACAGGTTTGCTTAACTTATCTCACACAGGGGGCCCGAACTCATACGCACCCCCCAATTCCAAAATTGAATGACAAAGGTGCATAATCTCTGTAGGCAATATACAAACAAATCTGGAAATAAATCTCACAAAAGTTCCAGCACAATCCCACTAACTTAAACTTCCTAAATTTACGATACGGGGACTCCTTTAAAAATCCACTTTTATACATCGAAGGGTTGTCAGATAAGCTTAACTAGACTTAAAATCCTTTAGGGGAATGAGCACCTCCTGTTCTTGCTGGACTACGATTTACTTTCATATTCACAAAGCGGTTCAGAGTTATCCTATAGGATGGCTGGTCTCAATAGCCACTGCAGCTTTAAATGTCTCTTTGGGTAGGTTAGTGAAAGGTACAATGCAAATCGCAAATCCTTTAATCCCGTTAGTATATCCTCTTTTATCACACAATACAAAAAAGGCAAGGACGATGCTCATAGCTGCAGCAGCCTATCTAGTGCACCGATGTAGTACCAGTGTGTGATAAAGTTCGCGGAAATAGCTCGGATTCATCAGGCTCGGGTTAATGGGATCAATTAGTAAAAGTGGGCCATTGGTTGACTTTATTGATGTTGAGGGAGTTTTTTTTAATGAATACACAATAGTTTGGATTCTATTTCGTGTTAAATGATGGGATGGACTCCGTTGTGGTCTGATAGAGCTTCGCCTCTATTTATATAAGGAATGTGAAATTTACCAAAAGTTTATTTTTTATACGGAATTTGTTTTCACGTTTTGGGTAATGATGGCTTAAAAATAAATATGACTATAACTTTAGTCTATCCAAAAATCAAGATATTAAATTGCACAAGGATCAAGCTATAGGGTGAAACAAAGCAGTATGCTTTTCAATTTTGTCTATTGAACTCCAGTAACTGAAGACTCGAGGTGAGTTGAACGCTTCCAAAAATAAATACGATTTTATCTCCAATAAATAAGCTTATTTCCTCCGTTTCATTGGCCAGTCTACATACATGTAACCATTGATTTACCCCTTAACATTCCAGATGTAGCATTTACTATCATATCATGAAAATCGCTAAATAAGCGTCCCGTGGTCTGGGATTTCTTAAGAGATGCAAATTCGTCCTACCCATCTATCACCATTCCAGGTTGTAATCTACAACTCCTACATTCAAACCCGTCTCAATTCTCAACTCTAAACTCAACTCATCATTTGGAGTCGTGCCCTCAAACTCATCGAAGACAACACTATTTGCTCCTCTATAGAAACTTGGGATACGGGAGTATCGTTTTACCAAACTGTCCCCTAACTAAGTACTAACCATGTCCAGTGCTGCTTGACCTGCTCAATCTAACGAGAACCGGTCTACTGAGTTTATGCCAATTTTCTTCCATACAATTTTGCTCCCTTTAGTCTAAAATGGGCCGGTCTGATTTTTGCTCGGAATAGAATATAAAATCAAACCCATAAAAGCCCGATTACGTTCTAAAACGCAAATTGGATCTCTTTTATCATTCCGAAATTTGTGTCTGGAATCTATGCAACAGAGAGAAAAGCATACAAATTTCTGTTCGATAAAAGATCTGCAATTTGCCCTCTTATTTTGCCTTTGGCATGTAGAAACGCCTTAAACAACCCTAAACTTTTCTTTATTGAGGCAGAAAAATGCATATTATATAAATTAATGAATTAATTGAATGGCGATGTTTCTGCCAGGAATGCCGAACTCTTTGCAGAGACTATCCCATGAGAGTCCCTGACGCTGCCGACCCAGAGGCCAACCTCCTTGATTTTCTTACCCTCCACTCAACGCGATACTCCTTCAAAGTTAATTGGCATCTAGGCAACCCGATCACTGTCTTTCTCCGTCTTGTCTCGATCTCAAGACCTGACCAAATTTCTTACAGTCAATCCTCATTGGGTTTCTGTGCGAATAAAGAGCTTCAATATGTAGGATTACCCTCAAGCGTATTCACCGTTGATCCTAGATCAACTACCAGGTTGGGTCTATCCATTAAAGCGCAGTTGGCACCAGCATGAACTGCCCTGGGGTGCAGGCAGGTCATGCGTCACATAATCAGAGACTAAGTAAAGGTTCTTCCCCCGAACTCCAATCTAACCAGCGTTACGTTAAGAGAAAGGATGAAGTGCTATTCTTCAGTGGCTCCTCTGCTTTGATGACCACCCAGTCATCCATTAGAACCGCAGAATTTTGAGCCTAGAGACACTAGATAAGCTTTCCAGTGTCTAGCTTTACTTTAGGCAAACAGATGCGGGCCCTGGGTCTACTCGGTATATTCGCAGCTATCGTGTGTCGTTACGCACATCATCATCATAAATAGCTCTGCAGCCAATTATTGGCCTTAGCTTCCTGCAACATCTGTCTCTAGAACTAAGCCTGTTCGTTTACTTCAAATGGGATCCCGAGATTTTTGACAATAAAATTGAAGAGTGGGGATAAAAATATGAAAGTAAGCGAACACTTTCTGGGATGATTTTTGCAAATCTAACCTAGAAATCACTTGGGTCTTCAAATTAATGACATAAAGCTATTGAAACTAATAATTTATGCATGAAATTATTTAAACTCGTGTTACTAGGCACCAAATAAACAACTTATTTTCATCACGTCGTAATCGTTTTGATTTAACATGATAATTGACAGTTCCTTTTGACAATTCAAATACACCACAAACAGCAATCCACAATCGCCGGGACTCATTGGAAGAGAGGGCTCATTCTGACCTCCAAAAAAGCCTAAAGAGAGTGCTCCTATAGTACTCCCAATAGAGTTGAGTTGGAGTACTCCAGGAAAACTAGCTGTAGTCTGAAATTGAAGATCTTATCTTGAGTCCCAAAGTGGTATGAAATGGGGCTCTCCAATTTAGCTTTCAATTATTTCTGGGAGGATGCAAATAATACGTTTTTCACTGCACTTCGTGCTGCGGATAGATGCAGAATGACGCAATCTGAATAAAGCAGAAGCCCGAGTACTCACGAATACGAAACAGTAAAAAATCAGAAAACTAATTCATCATCTAATAAAACATAAACTCAGTCACGGCATAAACTCTCTAATCAATGACTGAAAACCTATTTGGGATGGCTCCTTTATTCATCCTCTAGGGAGCTCTCCTAAATTTCCTGCTGGGAACTGATAAAATTCGTGATTGTATCTTCTCTTCCAAACACCGTTTTCGTTGATTCCTCCATATAGAGTGCGCAGGATTTTTCTTTCGAAGTACCCTGGAGGTGTTCTTTGTTACTTCTTAATGTTCAGGTTTCAGATCCATACAGTAGTATTGGCCTTATAAGAGTTTTGTATAGTTTCACTTTAGTCCTCCTTGAAATGCTGCTTGTATCCGTTACACACGGTGCCGATTATTTCCGTGTCAGTGACTTCAGTGATGCATTTTTCACTGACATTTATGCGGCACCGCCTTTTTCCGTATCAATGTTCAAAGGCATTTGACATTTTACTTTTGAAATTTGCACAGTGATCTCAAGTGCATCATCGAATCTAGCGTCCTCTCAATTTGTTTGCATGGAGTTATTCGTATCGATAATTTTTTTCGCCGATGCTCCTAGTACGATCTTAAGTGAACATCGTTCAGGTTTTTATCTAATCAGGTTCAAAAATTAGCTTGGTCTAGTTCTTGCACAAGGCCAAGGCCACCTATTCGTCTTCAAGACCAAGCCTTATACAGACCTGGCTTACATTGTGCAAGGTTCTATGTGTGCAATCATGTCCCACACATACATACATGTCCCAGAAATACATTGTAACCTTATACATAATTTTTTTTTTATATCAATGTTAACTTGGAGGCGGCCAAGTGGCACGTAGGCGGCCATATACTCACACACGCCCCTGCCTCCGAGATGATCTCTGCCAATCCCGCTCAGCATCTTTTTATGGGCCCGACTTTTCCTTATGGCGACCCTGTGAGACTCTGGCTTTTTTGGATTATCGCTCGAATTTCTCTTTAGAAGTTGATCGAAATCTTTTCTGTCCCTTGCATGGCTCAGGTTTGATTTTATGCCAGCCGTTTATTGTATTCCTCAACAATCGTCTGGATCTTTGTTTTTCCTTCCATCTCGCTCATGCACAGTACCGGTCTCCTCATTCCTGGTGATTTTGCCAAGAGTGAACAATCTTTTCTTGGTTCTACATTTGCATATCATCTGACCTCCACTTTCCTGAACCCACTCCCCGAATTGGTGGTCTTCTCCAATATGGTCTCCTGGCTGGAGGCGAGAAATTCTAAGGTGAGAGTAGTGTTTGTTGAGGTGTACTATTGCTGAACTCGCGGCATGACTTTCACATAAAAAAATGTTTTCTGTAAATCGAAATCAATATAGTACGAGCTAGCACTGGCTGTGGAGGAATGATTGGACACAATCAGGCCTATTCTGAACTCCACTGGAATCGATTCCGCTGGAGTTTTCTTACAATCGCAGGCAATGTATGAAAATTCCAGCGGAGTTCAGAACAGAAAATATATGTATGTGTCAAAATTGTGTCGGCAATTAAAATCCTGCCTATAAAAACACATGGTCCTATGGTAACATAAAATGCTAACATAAATTCCACCAGTTACGCACTTTATTATGCGGTAATTACTTGATACTAATCAGCCGTAAAGGTCGCTCCACATAGAACAATTCATTTGTTATCAGCCGCTCAGGTAAAAATTGTTTATTGATTGACCTTTGCCTTATTTACCAGCAATCAACAACAGCACAATGGCGCCAAATTATTATTTTCTGGAATATGATGGATTTTAATCTAATCGATTTCTTCAGAAACATACGTAAGTGTTTTAGCAGCACAATACGGCTTATGCATGCGTTTTCGTGTGCCAGGTGAGATAACCTAGAAAATTATCACCGAGACATTTTGTTATTAACGTGTGGATACGCAGAAAGGTAAACAGGAGTACAATCAGTGGCGATCCACATTCGAGTGGCGCGATTAAAATGGATTTCAAGTTCATGCAGCACGCGAGTTTCTTGTTGCTCGCGGTCTTGCTTGCCTGCTTCCATCACCGACAAAAACGAAATGCAGAGCCTCGTCAAAAGGTGTTTTTCTCGCCGTGCTTTTCATTTAAGACTTTCCTGGTTTTTACCTTAATTCGGCCGCTCATCAAGCACAAGCCGCCGCAGTCACGTCACACCTGGTCCCGGTCAGTCAAGCACGTATTTTAGAACAACTGCAGATCTGTGCTAAACGGTTCCAATCGTGCGTTCCAATTCTAGATGTCGATTGCCTTTTTGCTCGATTCCATCTGCGCCTAGGATTCTTCAGGTTCGAGACTCTTCCGTGGTTGTTTTTTGGACACCTTGGCGGGGACTGGTGGTTGGTCGGCCATGCCAGCTGGATGTCGTTGTCGTGCTACTTCCAGGTTGTCACGGCTGCAGGCGGAAGATGCTTGTACCTGGGACTGGGGTTCTAGGTTTATCGTGCAACTAGATCAATTATCGAATTTTCAGAACTGAACCTAACTAGGCGAAAGCGTGATTCGCTCATTCGGCTCGGGTTTCCGTTAGTTTCGATTCTGTGCACGAGATTAGAACTAATTTCCAACTCGGAAGTCGGCGACTGTGATTTAGTGTCGTGGAAGACACAAACCTAATTTACATAATTACAAGTCTCTGGAATTGGATTTCGTTCACGACTCCGTAAGATTTGTGGATTTTCTATGATCAAATGTTACTAATTCGACGATAATTGGACGGAGTTAATTTCGCCGTGAGATTAGATAAAGTGTATTAAGTTATCGTGGTTTTATTATGGAGATTAATTGATAGAATTCGATCTGAATATATGTGAAAAGGAAATTGAGTTCATTTTTGGGCGTGCTAGACGCAGATATGAATTTGTTAAGGGATTACATAATGAAAATGGGAAATTTTTAATGGGTTCTTTGATTTTTAACAAGCACAATTCCACAATTTATAGCAACCGCCTTTTCTCATCAATTTTTAAAATATAGTCTGTAAATGAGCTGTTGATAAACAGTGGACGTAAAAAGGCATCCGTTCAAACCTTCACGGGGACTTAGACTTCCGTTCTTAGTTTCAGTATAAAAGCTTAAATCATTCGTCTCCCTGGGCGAAGGCACAAAGGTCTTTAATTAAAAAAGACCCGTCTTGAGCGGGGCTTAGAAGCTATCTGAAAAACCTTCTTCAGATTAAAGCACGACATTCACACAGCACATGTGTAGAAGTCTCGTTACCTTTCATCGATAAACCAGTGGAGTTTTCTTGGATCCACAGGAAGGATAAGTTCCTCCCACGCATAACGATCCGGAATAATAGCCTTGAACCGTAGCTCACAAACCATATGGTCGGATTCGCGCCAAATTGATGTGTTTGGGTTATTGAAAAAGCGGGTTGCGAGGCCTAGCGGGCTTTCGAGATAAGCTTCTTAAGAACGGGCTGGCTACTGGGCTGATCTGCAGGTGAGGAGTAACGTTTTCGACATCTAGGGCAAAAGGTCTCTTGATATTACTATGGTGGAAGAAGGTAACTTCTCTATCATTCGAAGCTACTTTCGCGAAAATGTTAGCCTGCGATTGGGCAAAACTCGATTCCAGCCGACAAGTGGAAAATGGCCCAGAGGCGGGTAAACGATAATATATGCACTTGATCTGGTCATGGTGGTGGACAGCGCTTTCAGGGCCAAGTTGATTAGCCTGAAGGGGTAGATAGCCTATGGATTCGCCCATACCCGACTGATCCCAAATGATTCAATTGTTCAATAAAGCAAAAGCTGGGCAGTGGCAAAAATACAGGTTCACCCAAAAAGCCTACAACAAAAAGTTGTGACGCTCCAAAAGTATTGCCCGGAGAAAGCATTGTTAGGGCCTGCAAACTCTACCAGAGCGAGCTAGAATCAAAAGTCTACCATAGACTTCTTCAGTGGAATGAGCATTCTTAAAGAGAAGGGTGGCTCTCATACGTCCAACCATGAGGGAACCTTGAGGTGCCAGCTTAGCGAGTACTTTCCAAGGTCAATTGTCCAATCCGTTTATCACCTGGATGGTGGATACAGTCAAAGGACTATTCCAGACAGATACTCCTAAAGCCTCTCTTAGAAAACTTCAAAAGGTTAAAAGAGCAGTGGCCAACTCTACATAACCCTGGGTGGAGATGGAATTTCCCTATCACTTGTTCAGAAGTGCCTCGATCTGATTATTGAAAACCTGGCCTGTCGCTTTCAAGCCAGCTGCAATTAGGGATTTATTTCAACCATCTGGGGGAAAATCGGAGTTGTTTTCATCGCTAAGAAAGGCAACAAGTTCATGGAACTGCCTAAATCGTGTAGACAAGAGAGGCTGCTTTCCGTCCTCGCTAAGGAGACTGCCTTATGTATATTCCTTGATATCGAGGGTGTTTTCGATAACACTGGCTCCTATTTCTAAAGCCCTGACTCTCAGAAATCTGGATCTCCACACAACTGAGTGCATAACGACTGCTCCACTGAAATCAAAAACCTCCTGCCTACACGGCAATTTTTTTCCCGCAACACAAGACTAGCCAACTCGGCTCACCCCTTCACCCTGCAGCCCTCCCCTTCACGCACATTACGGTTTAGCAGTTCGTTTATAAATAGAACAACTCGATTGTGGAACTGTCTCCCGCAGTCGGTATTTCCGAACTCATAAATTGGATGTACATCGAAGGGCGGATGTACAACCAAAACTATCGATTGTGGGCCGGTCGGCCGATCAAAATACGTTGGGCTTATGGGTTTGATGAAAATCTGGTTGTACATCCAATTTGACCGTGTATGGGGGCCTTAACATCTCAAAGTTCAAACGCAAGGTTCATCGACATCTACTCATGCACCCTCCAGACCCCTAACCTATCCTATTTCATCTTTTCTTCAGATCAAGCTTACTACTATACATTGCACCATAACTTGAACGACATGACGGACTAGTAGTACAAAGGGTGACTCCTAAGCTTCATCTTATCACAAAAAAAAAACTGGCATTCTTTCAAGCCGCGACATTTTTTCTATCCACCAAAATTAGTGTCAAGGCTATCAAGGGCTGCCCTCAAGGTGAGTTCTGTTCCCGTTACTCTGGTCACTGGTTGTACATAAATTTTTGACCAAACTACACGAATCTGGTTTCGATTTCATCGTCTATGCAAATGATTTTGCCACCGTTGGCCCCTGCACTGAAAGTCGAGTCGTCATTGGTGACAAGTCATTTGAATTTAACTGTTCAGTTGAATTACGACTTTCAGCACAGGGGTCTAGAGTGGAAATGCGGAGCTTAGATTTGACTGAAACGACCCTTTCTTCAACTCAAACGACTTGGCGTGTCGTCACGACTCGGCTTTCAGCCTAGTCTAGAGGACGTTTGACTAGACCATTACAGAGGCCCTGTGAGCATCACTGCATGAAGTTCAAAGATGGTGTAGCACGAAAGGCTTATCAATCAACCCAAATAAGGCCCGTCGTGGTCACATTTCCAAAAGTGTGAGACCTAGGTCCATTCAAAAATTTCGGAGCAACGCTGTACAAGAGCTTGAATTGGAACGCTCAACTCGACTATGCCACCAGTAAAGTCACTAGGTCTATGTGGGCCTATAAAAGTGTGATACATGGGGCTTACAGTTCAAATGATGTAGGAGATGTACCAAAAGATCCTTAACCTGTTGTGACTGGCCATATCTTTTCTTCTTTCTTTGATCCTTTACCTGTAGGTTCGAGTGGGACGTCCCCCCAACTCCTTTCACCATTTCCATTTACGTCACATCATGGCACATCTCGATAATAAATACCACCAGCATAAATACCTTGAGAGTTCAAATATCATTGATCGTCCTCTCTGCGATCATCTCTTGCAGATGTGCCAATTGGTCAGTTGCAAGGGGATGGATGGTTGACCATATTCGTCGAGATAAGGCCAAGCTTGACATCATCTGGCTAAAGGTCGGACGAGGAGATCTTATACCCATCTTGCCCCTCTGCTGTTTTTTAAGCGACAGTCTAAGCTTAGGTGTCACCTTTTATACTACCAGTTGTTCTCGTCATGGTACAATGTCTAGTAGTAGGCTTAGCTCGAAGACTAGAAAAAGAATATGATAGATTAATGGTAGTTAGGAGGATGTATAAGAAGGAGGCTCTCGTTTGAACTCTTGGATGTTGTTCATTTGTTGGACATTCATTTGTTTTAGCAACCGGCTAAGCCACAGATAGAATCGTCGGGGTTAGCTGGAGACAGCCTCTTCGGAGTGTTATACCTCCTGAAACAAGTTAATTCCGCTAATCAGCGGACAAAAGCTGTACGACGGCAGGATCAGACTACCCAGGTAAACAAGAAAGTCCGCTTGGTAAAGAGACTCGATTTAAGAAAAACTAACCGTTTCTGTCGGTGAGTTGCCTTATTAAGGTTACTCAGGCGATCCGGGGTTTTCCCTCTGAGCGAACTGTTCTCCGCTCAGTTTTTCCGAAGGGTTTGGCGAAGCTTTTTCTTTGAAATTTTCTCTAGATAGGTCTTTTGCCTGTGGTTTTTTGATATCCAGATATAAACTTTACAAACCCACATTTGCCAATCGCTATCTGGCAATGGTTATAGATCCCGACATAGCCGAGCACACGGATTCTACGTCTAAAGATTCATCTTTAGCGCTCCTCTGTACAAAACGCTTGCTCAAAGGCTCCGCCAGTTGAGTCAGTTGGTTTTATTAATGTTATCCATAGTTGGACCAACAAATAGATGGAATATATGTCAACCAGCCGCGTGTCCGTATATTGTGAGAAGGCTAATTGAAACTAGAAGGCGCTAGGTATCCAGAGTTCGGATATTTGTGATCAAACACTCCCTTGGCCATGCATCTCTTGGGTTGTCACCACCTTAGATTAGGGTAGTTTTTTTCTAATAGAGCGTTCTTCTATACGCCGACGTACTTTAGAATACATATTTGTACCACTGGTGCCATAGCAAATTTGGTGATCTTTGTGGTTATAGGTTCTGCTTTAGGGAAATTTCAGCAATAGTATGTATCTAAAGGGGTTTTTAGAATGAAGAAAAAGAAGAAGACCCTTCCACCTGATATACGATATTGTATCGCTTGGGTAGATCAGTTGTTTTAACTATGGTCTTGCTTGAACTCCTATCACTGTCTCCTTGGATTCTTTCAGCCTTAATATGTTGTAGATGACTCTCAGCGTCCCTTATACGCTATTTCACATTTCCTCCGACTTCAGCATGTGTGCCAGTATATTGTCTGGTGCTAACTACATTCCAGCACCACCTTGAAACTCATCCCAGTTCACTCAAGGCTCTATAAAAAAAATGTGATCTGCGTCCTTAATTTCATAATACATCTCGAAAGGCGTTGCGGATCATCTTGCCCGAAGAATATCAATCGGCTGAAAAACTGAGCGAGATCGAACTGGGCTGAACTTCATCCTTACTGATTTATGTATTTTTCAGCATATTCGCGATTGGCCCATGTTTCCAGCGACTTTTCTATCATTTATCCCACCTTTGCTAGCATTCTTATACATATAGATATTGCTGGTCGTCGTGCTACTTGCGGTCGAATCATGCATATTCACCACGTATTCATTAAGGTATGGTTCATAGTTGATATTTCTCTACTTAATAGTATTACTCTATCGTGTAGAATTGAAATGCCTTACTAATAATATGCCATAGTCAAACCGAAATTTACTTAAACGTATAAAAATTATTGTTTAATTTTTATAATTTTCGCTTAAATTTAGTTTGTTTGTTTTTTGTTGTAGCTGGCTGACAGCATGTCTTTATAACTTTACAGCATGAAAGAAGTATATAAATACTTTTTGTTTTTAATTTTCTTTCATAAAAACGAAAATACTAAATAACTCCTTTTTTTACTTTTCAGGTAAGTGAACATTAATCTATTAATAAACTGTGAGTATAATTTTGTATATAACTTTATTGCTTCTACAGCCATAAAATCCTCTTTTTATACGCAAAACTAAAAACAAAAACTCCATCCATTACTTCCACCCTGTGATTTATTTCATCAGCTATTAATAACCGCAAGGCACCACAATCTAGCAATTCGCGATCTCCCTAGTACCCATCAATCTTCAACATCATCCAACTGTTGGTTCCATCGTTGTCGTCCTTTCTGCGGATTTCAGTACACACCTAGTTAACAAGAAATTTGTAGCAGCAAGTTTCCATGTCAAACATTTTCCAGATCCGGCCTTAAAGATCACCGATCTTGTCCGCGCACATCTTAGATACCATGAACAGGAACATATCTAAACCCAATCTGAAAATAGAATCCAGAAGATAAAAGCTTGGATATTACCAGCAGTTCAAGTGCATTTCATCAACTGATCCATCTCCAACGCGGATAGGTTAACAGAAAAAACAAAGACAACAAAAAAATGAACATGATCATGCCCATTGCAGTGGATCCCACTCTTCTTGTGTATACGCAATTACATTAGACCCTAGAAGTTATATGGCAGCCGTGCAACAAAATCTCGGAACTGATCGTTCTTTTTTTAACCTAAGGAAACCGAGGATCAAATTCGCATCAGAGTTGCAGGCAGAGTGGGGACTGTAAATGGTCGAAGGAGCAAGATCGCATGGGGAGCAAGAAAAAACCGCTTCCATGATAAATCCCCATCATCGCGGTGCGGGCAGATATTTCTGCGAAGTGTACGACGACGGGCAAAAAAGGGAAATACCTGAGCCGGCAGAGGCAAGGTACCTTTAAGTGTATCAAGTTCAATCTCTGCGCCAATATAGCGAGAGAGACAATGCCGCACCAGAGCACGAGTAGTCATTGACCTTAAGCCGGAGCCCGCAATCGTTGCTGTAGACATCGCGATCGTGCATATAACTGGAAAAGAACTGGTCTCCTCCGTCTTGATCTTGTCTTGGTCATCCTCTTTCGGTTCTGCACTTACGATATGAACACCCAAGGCAAGGACTGAAGGTGGTGCAGGCACATCACAGCTTCTCCAAACATCGTCCATATAGTGACTGTGGCCAGTGATGGAATGATCGCGGAAGAAATGACCGCCGCGCATATTCTATTGACGACGTCGATTATGTGCGCTGAAGAGGCCCGTAAATTGCTTCAATGCAGCTCCGGAGAGACGACGGAGACGATCTTAGCAGCTCTCTGCTGCGATCACTTATTTCAATTAATAGAACAGTTAGAATCCTCAGAACGTCTACCATACGGATTATGTTTCGTGGCGCTCTGATCGAAGGAGAATGATCGCTATGAACTCTGGAACGATATTTGCATTCAGTCTTTATGGCTTCAGAATTGGCTGTGTTTGTGGCTTATTGTCTGCATTGTGATAACAGTTATCGTTTTTTATCGTCTTTCTTGGGGCTCATGTTTGTTGGGTGCGTGTCGGTCTTAAGCGTGGTCTTAACTCAAGTGAAATTTGTCCTTTATTAATTTCAAGTAGTTCACTTGAAAACCCTCGTATCTAGTTGAGCATGGGTGACAGAAATCACACTTGTTTTATGTGGTAGGCGCCATTCTATGATAAATATCGACCTATGTCATACTCAAATAGTTGCCTCTAACTGAAACTATTGAACACAAAACAATCGATTTATCGATTTGTCGAAAATAATATTTGTAAATTGTGATTAATGTTGGACTAGCGAAGATGTTGCTGTACGAGCGCCAAAGAAGCGCTATCATAATGTTGCAGGATTTCTGCTTTCGACATTGTATCATTTTAGTAACCTTCTTTGTCGTTAACATCTGCATACGGATTCTGCGTCTAAAAAACTGATCGTCATTTGAAGCTATCCACAAATCGATCTGCTTCGCCAGATCATGCGTCATCGATTGGAACAGCGGGCGATTTTCGGAGAATACGGCGAGTGGAATAAGGACATCCTAATTAAATATTTCAAACTATATTTTAACGACATTAGCTACATGCGGCCGACCGTTGTCGTACTGCATAGTAATTTTCTTATACCTTTGGATGAATTGTGGCCGTTCTGCCGTCAATGCTCGGCTCGTTTCAAAGGCCCTAGTTGTTTCAGTAGCGACCTCCTGTGATGGTTTCACTCAGTTGCAGCAGCTGATAATATAATATATGTATACCACATGTGCGGTAAATATGTGTTTCAAAGAATGAATGTTTCGTTTTCCCGTCGATGTTGATGCTTAGCCAGGACGCCCCTATTGATTTTTTACACTTTAAAATATCGTAACTTTCCATCGCGATTCTCAATACGATATAAAGTCTTATATGATCGAACTTTCCTGTTTTTGGATCATTCCATGTCTTTCAAGCGATTAGAAAAGAATCTTAATCTGATCTTCATCCAGTAAAGCCTCCAGCTCTGCGTCTTCACACCTTTTCACCGGTCCGGGATGTTCCTTACCTTCTACATCAAAATCGCCGCGCCACCTTTAACCCTATTAGCAGAAGCCGCAACAACTGGGAGATCCTGGTCGGAGCTGAGAGCTGTCGCGAAAAACAGAGTCCGCTAGAGGGCAACTGTTTCCGCCCTATGTCCCATGAGGTATTAAAGGAGCATAAAGAAGAAGAAGAACCTTTCGCGAAATGTGTATTTCACTAATGAAAGCTTCACCAGAAGCTTCTGCGATCATTTGACCCACCTCAGCTGCATTTTTTTGTCGAATTGAAATAACGCTTATTTGGTCCAAAGTTCGACATTCTCACGCACAAACAGAAGCGCTGATGAAAATTTACAAATGTAATGATAAGGAGTTGTTGATACAGAGATGCCTTGGTTATCATTTGATGTTTCTGAGCTGACATTTTTCTTTCTGGTGGCATCTATTGGAAACGACGATTTTTTTTGCATTCCTAATAAGCCTAGTTTTTTCCAACATTCGTTAGAAAATACTAGATCTTGCCTACATTTTTACAACAAACATTTAGTTAATCACAAGATAGGCGTTTATCAATTGCCCTTCTTCTTCTTTTTTGACGGCTCTACAACCGGGAGCCGATCCTGGCCGCTCGCAACTGCTCTCTACACCGGTCCATATTCTGAGCCGATGTCATCCAGTTTGGCATCCCTGAACTCTGACCGTCCTGGTCTACGCCATCCTTCCAGCGAAGGTTGGGTCTCCCTCGCTGTCGCACCCCACAGAGAACTTTCCGAGCATGCTCTTCTTCACTCTTACGAGCTAGATGCCCTGCCCACTGGAGCCTACTGAGCTTTATTTTTTTCGCAACATCTATGTTGCGACAGCGCTCATAAATCTCGCCATTGTAGAGTCTCCAGAATCGTACTTCCTCACATAAGGGGCCAACAATCCTCCGAAGTACTTTCCCTTCGAACGCGGCTAAGAGGTTTGAGTGCCTTTTGCTAAGCACCCACGTTTCAGATTCACATATGCACCGGTAAGACCATCATCTTATATAGTAAAAGTTTAGACGTTTTGGTTAGATGCTTGGATTTAAATAGCCTTGACAGACTATAGTAGGCTTTGCCGGCTTTGAGCAATCGTGCGCGTATTTCTGGTTGCATGATATTATCGGCTCCCACTATTGACCCGTAAATGATTTTACCACGTCAAACTCGTGTTCCTCTACCTTGATTGTGGTACCAATGTTAGGTGTTCTTATAGACGAGGCCACCATGTACTTTGTTTTGCTCTCGTTAATGTACAGTCCCAGATTTCCTGCCGCAAGCTCAATCTGAGTGAAAGCTTCTTGTACAGCTGTTCTTGTTCTTCCAATGCTGTCAACGTCGTCTTCATAAGCTGTCAAGCGTATCAATGCCTCGGATTCCTTAAGAGATGCAAGTTCCTCCTTCAGCCAGATGCATAAGCCACAATCTACAAGTCCTACATTCGACCCCACCTTGAATACAACTCGTATATCTTGGCGGGCGCTCCTAAAACCACCTTGGCTTGGCTGGACAAGGTGCAAAGTCGCGCTATCAAACTCATTGGTGATAGCACTCTTTGCTCCTCCATCGACCCTTTAAGCCACCGTAGGAATGTAGCTGCACTCAGCAAGTTGTATCGCTATTATTACAGCGAATGTTCCACTGAAATAAAGAACCTCCTGCCTATACGGCAACTTTTTTCCCGCAACACAAGACTAGCCAACTCGGCTCACCCCTTCACCCTGCAGCCCTCCCCTTCACGCACATTACGGTTTAGCAGTTCGTTTATAAATAGAACAACTCGATTGTGGAACTCTCTTCCGAAATCGGTGTTTCCGAACTCATATAACATCTCTGAGTTCAAACGCAAGGTTCATCGACACCTACTCATGCACCCTCCAGACCCTTAACCTATCCTTTCTATTCTATCCTTCAGATCAAGCTTACTACTATACATTGCACCATGATTCGACGGACATGATGGACTAGTAGTACAAAGGGTGACTCCTAAGCTTCATCGTATCACAAAAAAAAAAGCTAGTAATTGGGTGGAATTGTGGAGGATTGTACCCCTTGATGTCACGCCCGAATCTCGGATCACTTTCTCCAACGCCAGGTTGAAAAGGAGGCAGGCCAGACCGCCCCCTTGTCGGAGTCCATTATAGATGTTGATTGGTCTGGACAGTGTTCCGGATACCTTTACTGGACTTGTCACATTGGTCCTGGTCAACCTACATAGTCTTGTCAGCTTGTTGGGGATGCCGACTTCTCTCATGGCTTTGTAGAATTCTTCTCTGGCTATGCTATCATAGGCGGCTTTAAAGTCTATGGAGAGGTGTTGAATTGAGTTTTGAAACTCTAGAAATTTTTCCATAGCCTGCCTCAAGATGACAATCTGATCAGTCGTTGATTTGCCTGGGCTGAAGCCACACTGGTAATGGCCTATGATGTTTCTGGCGTATGGGATAGTAGGAAGCGATTCTCAGCAACCTTTATACCGCGAACATTAGTGCACGCTGTCATATCTTCTTTTGTATGTACCGGGCAGATGAAGCCTTTTCCCCAGTCTTCCGGCATTACTTCCTGCTCTCATACTTGAATAATTAATCCATGAATTCCTTGGTGTAATGTAGGCCCTCCATATTTGACCAGCTCTGCTGGGATGCCGTCTGCACCCGAATCCTTGTTGCTTTTGAGCCGGCTGATGGCTCTTCTAACTTCTTCTAAGCTTGGTGGCGGCAACATAGCATCGACATCAGATATTAGTGGATCCTCCGAATCCTCAATTAGCTCGCCATTTAGCAATTCATGAAAGTGCTCTTCCCTTCGCTCCAAGATGCCTTTAGGATTGGTGATCAGATTCCCTTCTTTGTCCTTGCAGTATGTGCAACGTGGTGTGAATTTCGTCATACTGCGGACTCTTCGGTAGAACTCCCGCTGATGGTGCGGTTGCCGCTCTTTGTACTGCTCTAGTTCACAGACGAGAATTGTCGCAGCATTTTTACGTTCAGTTGCCAGCTTGCATTCATTATAAAACCAGTCGTTTCGATCTCTACAAATTCTGCCTAAGATGGAGTCAGCAGTACCAATGACAAAATTTTTAAGGCGTCCAGCTCTCGTCGACGCCTAGCGTCTCATCCTCAGGACTTAGGGCGAGTTCTAATGCTTGACCGTAGCTGTTTCTTGCCATTTCATTGCGTCGTGCAGCTGTGTTCATTCGAGCCTGATCAGCGGATACAAAGCTTTTCAGCGTTGTAATGCGCTCTTGGAATACCATACCAACAAGATAGTGATCCGAGTCGAAGTTGGCACTTCGGTACGTTCGTACCGCCATCAGTCCCAAAAAGTGGCGGCGGTCTATCAACACATGGTCTATTTGGTTGCGAGTGGTTCCATCAGGTTCTTTTCTGTAGTTTCACAGATACGCCTTTAATTCCGTACAGTTAACAACGGCAGTAGTACAGCTCTGGAGTTCCTAGAGTCATCGGTTGTGGTCTTGGGTGTTTGTGTCGTGGGGTGTGAGTGAGCGCCGCATGGGTTTGTGTCATGGGCAAGCTTTCGTACCCACCTAAGACCACAACCGATGACTTCACTGCGCTAGGAACTCTACAGCTATACTAATAGTGTACACAGCTTGGAGATTATAATCGTACTTCATAATCGAATACATGTTATGCCTCCTATTCCACTGATGACTGATTTTTTACATCAGCATAAGTAAATAATGTTTTGATAGCGCCTACGTATCGTGTTCGTTTGCTGACTATCTAGAATTTTCGCAGATACAAAAGTTGGGCGTCTTGTCAAAAGAAAACTACTCACGAAGTATCTGTTAGTTGTTACTAATCATTGAAGAAGGGAATCTTTGTGTCGTGGTTATATAACTACATAGTAAATTTAAAATGGAATCACAGATTATATTATAGTGTAGGGAATTTGTGGAAATGACTAAGGTGGCAGAATAAAGTAAACTGACAATGGTGTATAATAATCTACTGTTTGTATATACATATCTGATTAAAGACCACTAAATAGGCCTACCTTTCGTACATTGTGCAAACTGAATTTTTTTGTAGTAAGCATCTTCCCAAGTTATGACTAAACCTTTTTTTTTTTTTTTTTTATGTGGTAAATACAAGCTTAGGAATCACCCTTTGTACTACATGTCTGTCATGTCGTTCAAGTCATGGTCAGTGTCTAGTAGTAAGCTTGATTTGAAGGATAGAGGAGAAAGGATAGGTTAGGGGTCTGGAGGGTGCGTGAGTAGATGTCGATGAGCCTTGCGTTGGAACTCTAAGATATTATATGAGTTCGGAAACACCGACTGCGGAAGGGAGTTCCACAATCGAGTTGTTCTATTTATAAACGAACTACTAAAACGTAATGTGCGCGAAGAGGAGGGCTGTAGCGTATGCGGGTGAGCCGAGTTGGCTAGTCTTGTGTTGCGGGAAAAAATTTGCCGTGTAGGCATGAGGTTTCTGATTTCAGTGGAACAGTCGCTATGGTAATAGCGGTAAAATTTGCTAAGGGCTGCTACATTCCTGCGATGGCTTAAAGGGTCGATGGAGGAGCAAAGGGTGCTATCGCCTTACTACAATCTTGAGATATTGCGTACATTAAAAAGTTCAATCAGTTTTATGTTTCCTCAGTAATGAGCCGAAATGAATTCTGCATTTTCCTTGAAATAGATTTTTCATCTAAAGAATGCTGGTAAGAAACTGATGTAATTTACAATCTCGAAAACTGAAACCATTATTCTAAAATCTCACGTAAACCATTCAAGATAAAAATTATTCTGCATTAAATTTTTTTCGAAAGATTTATGATCTAATAAAAGTCCGTCAATTAAAAGCATAAAAAGTTTCATAAAAACATGCCTTCTGTATCTGGCTCGCAATCAGCCAAATGAATTGGACATAAATTACCTGTCAGAATTTTAATTTTCTTAGCACGCCATCATACCGTCAGCCAAAATTGGTTTACTTAGCGCAACACCTCACCTTTGAAGATAGAACAAGCAACGCGGAAGGCGCAACGGGGGAAGGCAAGGTAATACCAGCACAACTCAGCAAACATAGGAATGATGGATGGCGAATCTAATGGTGCCCGGGTAGCTTCAATTATTCTAAGCCGCTCAACTGAAGCATCGTGAATGTTTCGGTACAATTCAGCATCAATCTTGGGCATCACGGGAACCAGGAGGGGGGCAAAGGAGGAATGTGTGATCTTAGTCCAAAAATTCATCGAGAGGCAAATGAGAATCTTTGGTGAAAACAAGCTGCGCAGAGGGCTTAACCTTGCGTCGAGGCTCGCGCGCTTTTCTGACACTCTTCAAGTCCAGCCTAAGTCGATCGCAGCCTGCAATCAAAGACTTCAGTACCTTTGCTCCAGAGGCTAGATCCACACGATTCTTAACCTGTGAAGAATGCAATTCTAGGCTGATTCTCTGGATTATTCCATTTTGCTCCAGCGGTGCGCGCGCGCAAGAAGATGCAATTTCACGGCATTCCGGCGATCAAGAAAGATCCCGCCCGTTGCTCTCGACCAAATGCCTATTCTTGGAACTGTTTGCCGCTAGACCGTGATGGTCGCCAGTACTTTAGTCCACGAACTCTGTACGTATTTAGAAGAGTCTTCTTCCGCGCGCAGCCACCACCTAGGCCAACTGAGGAGCAATAGGCATGCTGCCCCAGCCGGCTCTACCGCGTGCATCCGTATATACCCGTTCGGGCAAGAAATATTCCCGCAATAGCCTGCAACCAGACTGCAATCTGGCGCAGTCTTTAGGAACAGTTTTACAACGCGATCGTGTGATGCATCCGAGAATGCAGGAAGATTGAGCGCGCTGCAGAAAAAAATCACCCAGTGGTCAATGTCTTGTTGACCAGAAGATCACGCGTTACTTAAGGTAGAAGAGGTGCTCGCTTTGCTACAAGATAACAGGCTTCAGGCGGTAAATAATGTTAACTAACTGGAAGACATGGCAATTATGCTGGAAATTTACCGGTGCAGAGAATTCTATGTTGATGGCGTTAGGATCTTGTTATATTTAAGAGATTGATTCAACCTAGAAAACTTTTCAAGGTTATCATTATGGAAGATGTAAATTGTGGATTCGGTCTTGCAGATGATCGTATTTGTAGCGTGATAATTGCGTTCTTCTGGCTTATAAAAAAGATCGATACGAATTGGGTTTGGAGGTGTCAGAAGAAATCTAGGAGAACATTCAATAAGGCCAATGATTTTTTGTATATCGTTATTTTTTTTTAAAGGAAGAGATAGTAGAAGGTCTCGGAAGGGCAAAAGGATGTCCGCACGGAGGAGCTACATTTCCTCTCCTGTGGAGCCTTGTCATAGATGAATTCTAGAACTACTGGTTTTAAAACTTGTTAACTAGAGATCACGCAAAAACATTAAAACAGATCGTACTGCGTCAAGGCACATGTTGCAAGTATTCTTCAACTTGTGTTAAGGTGTATGAATCAATGTTGATCCCGACAAAACGATTAACGTACATTCACAGGAAACTGATAATGACAAGATTGACGGATTAAGTTCTTGCAGGTTATAGGTATTCTCAGAAGACGCAAAGTACTTAAGGGTGACATCAAATAATGCCAAACTCGATTGATACCAGCATCAGCATAAGAACCAGCGATGCTTTCGGAATACATGCCAGTTTAAGCCTCCTTCCGTGAACAAACGCTATCCCGGGTTTTTCCTAATATAATACACAGGAACGACTCAAGAGCTACATGGAAGACTCCAAGACAGGGGTTTAGTGGGGCATTCTACAGAGATATATGCCAGCAGAGTTTTTACGATTATATTGAAATGCAACTATGAAAACTATAGCCTACGATAACAAATGGATTCTAATTATTCCAGACAGAGTTAAGTGGCAAATAAAGTATTACAGTCCCATACGACGAAATTGGTTTGCGACTATCAACACACTTTGTAATAACGAAGAGCACGGTTTCAGCAGTAAAGCTCCAGGCCGGCTGTTTAAGTGTTTTGCCTATAAATCTAAGGTATAGGGCCTGCTGAAAGTACAATACGTATTAGTTTTGACGGCTGTACTGCTTGGAGGATCTGTAGGCGCTGATCAGAATAGCCAAGTCTTAAAAAAATCAGCCGTCACAAGCCAACTGGATGATGCCTACAGTCCAGGAATACTGACAAAAATCTTTATGTCCGTGGGTATTATCAGTCCGGGCCTAAAGATGTGAACTTCTATTCAGTTTGAAATTTTCGTTGAGGCCATAAAGATTTTTGTACTTGAATTAACAACCTGCTACACTAAACTGTCGTCTTCGCTTGTGTCTATATTAGGAATCATGAGGTCACCTGCAGTCCACGGCCTGCCTCAGTCATACTGCGTATTGTGTCACCTTCATCGAGCCTTACCTGTCCTACCTACCTTCGGCGACCTGTATGTGAATGGGGCCTTAAGTTGCTTTGTGGAATTTTTTACTTCTTCGATGGCTCTACAACCCAATTAGAGTGATTTTTTACTACACAAATTATATTATCTTCATCTACGAATTTTTTTTTTGGTGGCACACCTAATGTGCAATAGTTTTAAGTATCTGTTCGGTGGCACGCTAATGCATTTGGGTTGCCGACTGCAGTTCTAGGGCACCCTCTCTCTTACACATACCCGCAATGCCAGTTTGCCCCACTCGGATCTTTCCCGCTACCAGCAGCCCTCCCTTTTTGCACACTCGACAAACTGTGAAAAAACTGAGGGGAATCAGATTCAAAACCCAAGATGTGTTTTCTGTCGACTTCGGCCAGTGATTTCGATATAATCGCTTTTACTGAAACATGGTAACACAGTGGGATTCTTAATGCCGAAATTTTGGATACCTCCTTCCTAGGTTTTTGGAGGGATAGATATATTGACTCGGAGGCTCGTGGAGGTGGTGTAACCAACTCAACTTTATAAACGCTTCCTAATTTTTCCACCTCTTTGGACATTGAGATCCTCGCTCTTAAAGTCTCCCTTGTCCATAACAACCTATTTTTAATTTGCTGTTACATCCTACCAGATATGTTAGCACTCTTGACGATAGAGGTCAAAACCTCTATGATATTCTTATCTCTTGCACAAATCAAATCTTAGATATAATGATGCACTCCAAAGATGAACTCCTACTTGTAGACGATTTTAACTTTCCCAATGTTAAATGGGTACCTTGCGATGATGACGATAACTACCTTCTAGAAAACAATCTTATCTCTAGGGAACCCTCTGAACTCTGCCTTTAACAATAAGGCAATCCCGGAGGAATCAACCTTTACCTTTAACTTTAAAAAGCCAACCTTGAAGACCTCTCACCCAAACTCACCTCGGTCGATTTCAATTTGTTGCTCTCACCTAATGAGTTGGATGTTGATCTAGCAAGATTTTACTCTGACCTGTATGAAACCTTCGCATCCTGTATACCAATTGAGCTTCTTAAGTCGTCCAGACCATACACTCCCTGGTACAGCAATGAATTGAGATATATCAAAAACCTGAAGAATAAACTCCACAAAACCTACCTGAAGAGGAAAAATACTGCTAGTTTCTATGCATTTCTAAATTGCTATGACCAATTTCATGCTCTCTCCGAAACCTTCTATAAGGAGTACCTCAGTAACATGGAAGGTAAGTATGGTGATCCCAGAGCATTCTTTCAATTTATCAATACTAAGAAAGGAAAAAGTTGATAATCCACCCTAACACAGTACAATGCTATCGCCCCTATCTGCCTGAGACTTATGTCAACTAACCAACATGATTTTCTTGCAGCTTGTTCCACTACTCCTAGTTTACTAGAGTTCTAACACAGTTCAAGGCTTTATCACTGGCTGCCAAACTGACTGTTTTTACACAGACTTCAGTAAGGCTTTCAACAAGCCCTCTCACTCTATTATAGTTCTTAAACTAAAGAAATTAGGGTTTGCCTACCTTGTGGTATGGTTCCAGTCGTACTTAGCCGACAGAACCTACCAGTTTCTATTTCGCGAAGTCAAATCTAATAACATGGAAGCGTCCTCTGGTGTCCCGTGAGGCAGTCATCTTGGCCTTCTTATTTTTATTTTATCTTTTGCCTATATGTTACCCTGCTACAGTGCCTTAGCACTTATTTAAGTTGATGACATCAAACTGTATCGCCACATAAGGAGCATAGAGGATTGCAAACTTCTGCAAGCAGACCTACACGCCTTCTATTCTTTGTGCTCCAACAAACTGGTGCTTAATATTGGAAAATGTGAAATCAAGACTTTTTGTAGGAAACGTTGTGTTATAACTTATGACTATACTTTTCTTGACAACAAGATCTCCCGCGCTAACTCTGTAATCGATTGAGGGGTTAGGCTAGAAAGTAAGTTGGATTTCTCCATCAACATCAATTGTATCTCCTCCAAGAGCAATTCAGTCCTGGGATTTAAAAAAAAGATTATCCAAGGAATTCAACAACCCCCTCATCACTAAACGCTTGTACGTTTCTTTGGTTAGGCCTTTGCTTGAATACGCCTCCCCGGTATGGTCTCCTTACAACTCCTCCCATGTTGGTAGAATCGAATCGATTCAAAGGAAGTTCGTCCGGTTTGCACTTAGCCATCTCCCGCGGGAAGACCCATTTACTCTTCCGCCTCATGAGGCCAGACTTAAATTGCTCAACTTAAGCTCTCTCCATAAACATCGCGAGGTCGCTGATGTTATATTCGTTCATCGGCTGATGAACGGCAAGTTGGATTCAGGTTTCTTAAAAAGCCGCACGTCATTTAGAGTTAGAGGTGCACCTTTCTTGCACATTTATTCGTCTAATACCAATTATGGCATGTTCGAACCTGTTAATAGCATTCTTATAAATACTAATAAAAATAGGCGTGGCTTTGGCTTGCTAAATAGTAAAGTTGCCCTTAAAAAGACTCTTCTTAATATGGCGTGACTCCCTGCCCCACTCCCTTTTTTTGCACGCTTCTCTGTTTGATGTTTTGTGCTCTTAGGTCCATAAATTACCTGAGGTGATTTTTGAGATTTTTCAACCCCCCCTCCCCCCGGGGTGAGATGTAGTGAGATTTTTCAGATTTAAAAAAATCTATAGTATTTAACACTAAAAATACAAAGATAGGGGCGGAACCACAAGCTTTAATTATAGATAACTGATAGTTCGAACTTCTACTTGCCCTTCATCTATTTCAACCACTCTTCCCGCTTGTGGTGGACACATAAGTTTACTTAGCTCGTACGCCGCAGCATTCATCCCTCGAGGCGCTACTACGCTATTTTCTGGCGTTCGCATAACAGTTTTTATGTTGAATTTAACCATGTCTTAAGCCCCCCTCTGACACACAGGTCAACGGCTGCCGCCTGAAAGTTTTTGCCTTAAAGCCAATAGTCCAGTCAAATGGTACTTTCACTCTGCATTTTCTGAAAACAGCAATTTTTTTTTTATTGTCTAGGGGGATTGGTTGGGAGTATAAAACCGAGTTTTCGGGATCCGGCGGCGTGACGTTCGGCCGCCATCTTGTTTTTAGTGATGTAAAATGGTTTGTCTTATATATCAGAAACCGTGAGACGTACAGAATTTTTGTAAATACAATTTTTTTAGATAATCAAATTATCTACAACTTTGGCTAATAATGTTTTGCCGTAATACTAATCAAAAAAAAGATATGGATGAAATATGACAAAAATTTTGGGGGTGACGAACTTTAAAGCGCTATAACTTTTTTATTATTGATTCTACATAAAAAATGCCTTAGAGCTTTTTTGTAGAGCATTTTATTACGAATAATTTGATGTAGTCATTTATTAAATTATTGTTGTTATTATTGATTTTGTATCAATGCAAACGGAGTAGTTATAACAAAAGTTCTGCATATGCTTCTATTTCGTAATATAATACTTAATATTATTGTAGGATGTCTTATCGAATTATTTTAAATTGAACTCATTTCCACACCACCCGCGAAGTAGAGTTGTCGGCGCGTTTTTTTAATGTGGTTCCCCTGTAGGCCTAATCCACTTGGTAACATTATTATTTCTTTGTTTTTGAAGGGCCAGGTTGTGGGTCATTTATTGAAGCGTTCTCATCTTCTATAATAATTACACAGTTATCATCCGTGGGAGTTTCAGTGCCCTCGTCGAGAAAAATGTTGTCGACTTCTTGGGGCAACATTGATGGGCATTCATAGTTGAATTCATCGTCGTCTAATAACTTTGAGACTTCTACCACGTTCTCACATGTTTCACCATTGCAATTTTGACAAATCGCAGAACATTTTAAGCCACTCTTCCGGCATCCGCAGGCTGCACCACACTTGGTTTTGCACCTGCAAAAAATTAGTGTTAACAGATCCGGAGGCGCCGGCGCCATCGTCCATTTAATTGGTACAAACATTCGCGACATTTTTCTCCAGCCCCAGCATTCGGGATCTTTATATCGTCCTAACCACGTTTGTACTTGGTGATATACTCTAAATATATGCATACGAGCTGCATCTTGTGTAGGAGGGAGGGTAGAGAGATTAAATTTGCTTTTAACTACACATTTTGTGAATCGCCTATACCGTAGTATATTTAATGATGTTTCCTGCTTTTCACCACCATATAAGGCAATAAAGAAACTTTCTCCGATAATACTCAGTACAGCGGGGTCAGCTTTATCATTTTGAAAAACCTCAACTTCCGAAGCTAACTCTGGGTTTTTCTCAAGGGCGTGAATAAATTTCATTTTTCCATGACTGAAAGCTGCCGGTGTTGTGTCGCATCCAGAGAAGGCATGAATAAATAATATATTTTTAGCTATTATATCTCCATGTCGAAGACTTGATTGGGAATACCTTTTTTGCGGTGAACGCCCTTTTGCGGGTTTTAAGAAAAAAACATTCGGGTGATCGCGGCCTAGAGCGGTGAGCAAAACAAGGATATCAATATCCTCCGCTACAATAGTCACGGACTCAAAAAAGTCTGATTTTTCAAGGGCACAATTTACGATAAGTGTATCTGTATCTCCTTCTGCTTGATCAATATGATAACACGTTTCTAATAACTGTATCTTCAAAAAGTCGATAAAGGCTTTTTTGTTGTTTTGGGTACTAAGAAATTTCTCCTGTGAAATTGTCGGAACACTACTGCGATTAAAAATGAAATCAGTAGATATGTGTTTTTTGGAACGTCTAAAGCCGCGTCTCCACCAACCGAACATTTTTGCCGAACAGTGTTCGCGAACATAAAAATGGACAAACATTCCACTTTTGGTTCCCAAACATGTTCGACGAACATTTTCAATAGCTCACATATCAATGTTCGCTACAACACCGAACAAAGTTCGGCGGACATATCAAATGTCTGCCGAACACTGTTCGGCAAACATGTTCGGTTGGTGGAGACGCGGCTTAAGGCGCTCCCATGACTTAGCACCAGCGATGTCTGGATCATCTGAGTAACCGTCAAATATAATTATCACGTTAGAATCGTAATGACTTCGAACGTATTTTACGTATTTGTCTAAAATTATTTGAAATGATACATTTCGGTCCCATACAACAGCGTGCAGAAGATATCCGCCATCGATTACAAAAAGTTTATTTGACCCAAGGTCAACGGGATCATCAAACGGTGCGAAGGCGTTAAACAACGTGGATTTAGTGCCCTTTCGCATACCTTCCTCAGAAAACAAAGATAATGGGAAAGGGGCGAGTTCATACTCAAAATATTGCTTCATTTGACCAATAGACTCCTTCGACACACACATTCGTTGAAAGAGAAGCAAGGGATTTATAACGACGGGAGTTTTCTCCACCTCAATCGAACTCGAGAGCGCACTCAAAGGAAGTACTTTGTTCTTTCTCTTGTATGATAAGTCTTGAAAATGTGCTCCAATATTTTGAGAAATTAATGCACCTCCAATCTCGATCGCGCGGTAGCAATTAATGCCATCATGAGCAACGACACCGGTAAAAATTGAAATTAATTCCGATCTCTCCAAAAATGGTTCATGCGATGCAAGCCAATGGTCTAATTTTTCTACGTCCTCATTGTCCCGAAGTACTCGTGAATCTCTGTCATCGACATGTTGGTCTGAGGTTTCCATAGAAAAATCACAGAAATCTTCTACCTGCTCGCAGACATCCTGTAAAGAAATCATTCCTAAAGTCCACGAAGCAAGTGTACTGCTAGAAATCCCACGCCCTCGGGTTAGTCCACCTGACGTTTTCATCATCCTCATAAGTGTCATAAGTTTTTTTGTTTCAAAATTAGCCATTTATTACTTACAACTAAAATGACCAATTCATTCAATTTTCATATTTTAAAAATGAGTAAAACTTTTTACTCCAACACGGTATGCAGAAAAATGCCATAAAATACCGTCAAAAAAATTGTATAAAAAAATACTTTTACCTTGGACGTACCTTCGTTTGCACTGCATTAAAATCAATAAGAACAACCCAAATTCAATAAATGACCACATCAAATTATTCGTAATAAAATGCTCTACAAAAAAGCTCTAAGGCAATTTTTATGTAAAATCAATAATAAAAGAGTTATAGCGCTTTAAAGTTCGTCACCCCCAAAATTTTTGTCATTTTTCATCCATATCTTTTTTATTATTAATATTACGAAAAAACATTATTTGCAAAAGTTGTAGATAATTTGATTATATAAAAAAATGTATTTACAAAAATTCTGTAGGTCTCACGGTTTCCGAGATATAAGACAAACCATTTTTTACACTAAAAACAAGATGGCGGCCGAACGTCACGTGGCCGGATCCCGAAAACTCGGTTTTATACTCCCAACCAACCCCCCTACACAATGAAAAAAAAATTGCTGTTTTCAGAAAATGCAGAGTTGGGCCTTTTTTCTGCACCATTTTACTGGACTACAAGTATCGCCACACACCTCCAACTGGATGGGGCCTGCAGTCTAATAAAACTGATAAAAATCTTTATATGTGTAGGCATTTGTCGTCAGTTTGTGCCTGAAGATCTGGGGTGGTAGCACGTAAGTTGTTTCAATCGACCTCTTCATACCAAAAATTTTGCTATGAGAATTGAGCTAAGAGCCCTATCAATCTTAGTCGGGTGTCAACAGAAAAAACTTTGAGTTTATTTTAAAATGTGCAATTCAAGGTTTTATTAAATGGAATGTATGTGATTATGATCCGTAGACAGAACATAAAATCGTGGCTCATTGAGTTGAACTAGATTTTGATATTCCATACCTGATTAATTTGTTGAAACCACAAAAGTAAATTCGTTAATTGTTACATTAATTTGAGCAAACTTTTAATATTCTACTTCGGTCTAGCTTGACTTCATGTACAGTCTATGTATAGTGGGAGTGCTAAGGGTAATTTCGTTGTATTAAAGAGAGTAACTTTGCCATTATATTTTAAAACTTAACAAGAATTCAAATTACTCGAAAAATTTCTGCTTTGGTACTGGAAATTCTGGGAAGTTCATTATACAAAAGTAAACTCCCACATTCTATATAAAGCGAAAAGTTAAGTGTATTTTTTTTTTGTCAAAAAGTAATTATGCTCGAAGCAAAATTCGTCAAAGGGAAACGACACCCCTAAAATTACACCCACTAATTGCTGAAAATATTCGTCAAAGTTGCATATTAATTAAACTATATGCACATGGTCTCAGTTCCCTTGAACTTTCTTAAGTGTGCACCCACTAGCAATTTATCATCAAGCGGCGAGACACATCAAAGGCGACAAATTAGCCGCGGTCTACAGAGGTTCACTCTTCGCAATCTGATAGTAGATATACGTTCTGAAAGGGAAGAAGTTCGTCTGCACAGTACGTGGCCATAGTTGAGCTAGTTCAATGCACCCAGTTTCAACAAAACACTGTCGAACACTGCCGAGTCTCTCTCTTTCAAAATCTTCCTCAAGTGCTTCATATCCGTCAATGGTTAGTTAGCGGCTAATCAACTCAATTTACTAGAGGCACCCAAGTCCGTGCCGACGCCCCAGAAGACCTCTAGCCCATACTTGACTTAGGAGGTGATGGCTTGATTCTTTGTTTTGGTCGAATTTTTTTGTTCATCATCGCCTTGTGATTCTGTTTGCTTTTGTGAAATTTCGAAAAGGAAATATTTAAGGAATTTTCCGTAGAGAGAAAGAAAATTAAATTTTGCGCTTTTGTGTAAGGTGAGCCCCATGCCTAAGCCCAATGAAATGAGCCAAACAAGAAGTGACAAATGATTCCTTCATGGCTATTTAAGCGCAGCGCACACATCTGGGGAATTTAAAAGATTTGAAATTGTGGTCATTGCGGCTTTCCAGCTACGTAATAAGATTTTCATTTGCGGTCGGCTACAATAGATCGAGTTTCGCCCTTTTTAATAACCTTTTGATTAATATTTTCGGTATTCATTACAATTGCCATACTGGAAATCTCTTACCCCGCCTCCTCCAGGGCCCAGAAAGGGCGAAATTCTGCCGTCCCTTAATTACCTGACAAAATGCGCCCCAAGCCACAGCAAGAATCAAGCACTTAAAATACCATTAATTCACTTCCAGCACAAACAGAAATGATATCCGATATTTATCTTGTTCGTTGGCCTTAAAATCTGGGGGATGAAATATACCCTAGAACCCTCAATCAAATTTCAACCTACGTCAAAGTCTAACCAAAACAAAAGCCAGATTCCTTTCGGGGCTATTTGTGTGATGATACTCTCTAAAGACCGGGACTTTTGTTCGGTTACGTAAAAGGAAACTGTTTCATCCCTGTTCCGTTGAAGATCCTTCTACCGTAAAATTAAAATCATCTTAACAATCCCGAGTAATATTTTAAGGGAAAATAACGGTGTGCTTAGAAAGGAAAAAAGGACAAATAATAACCACCTTCGAAATCACCGTCAGACACACTATAACCAGTTCTCACAGCAAGGACTACACTAAAAGGATCCGATGGGAGCGGACTAAGCTGTGAAACTGAAGAAAAAAATAATGTCGAACGACACTGAAAGGACGAGGAAAATAATTGAGAACCGAGAAAATTCCGAACTCATCCTGGCAACAAAAAAACCCCCGTGCATTAAGACAGGTGAGATCCGCTTTGATGGGCTTAGGTCCGGATCGGGGACCTCGTCGTTCGTGAAAAGGGACGATTGAGCAAGTTTATGATGTGGATGATGGGGTTTTATTATTTTGCACAAGAAGCTATTATCAAAGGTGAAAACAGAGAAAAACACCTCGTGTACCTGTGAACATGCGGGTGTACCTGGCACGAGTGACCTTGTCGAACACCATTAGATTCTTTGGAACTTTCAGTTTACTTTTGTTCAGTTCAGGAATTTCTACAGATTATTTTCATCAGGGCATCAGTTTATAAATCAATATTAAAAATTTCGTTCTACTGCGTAAAACTGGTGTTTCTAATCAGTTAGCCAAATGATTCCACATTCCACTCCACGTACTTACGATATCATTTCGTACTCTAGCGTATCCTGTTAAAATCAAACCTATTTAGGCAGTCGTACCTTGTTACTGGCGCTTTCTTACAAGTTT
The DNA here is from genome assembly GCA_949987705.1 of Thereva unica. Classification (NCBI taxonomy): domain Eukaryota; kingdom Metazoa; phylum Arthropoda; class Insecta; order Diptera; family Therevidae; genus Thereva; species Thereva unica. The sequence continues at coordinate 48,742,125 of OX465281.1, read as the reverse complement.
CATGTCGTTTAATAACTGTAACTGGCTCTTGAAATTGCAACAATTATATCAATAACGTCTGATGACCCGATACTATTCAGTATGGCATCTCTGCAAGAGCAGCTAAAAGCAAGTACTGGCAGTAATATTAGAGTCTATCGAATGAACTAGAGATTCTGCCAGACTAAGCAAGATATTAAGTAAAAAGCAATCCAATTCGACCTTCCTCAGGAATACGCAAAGAGCGTAGAGGGAAAAATCTGCTGAAATACTAGGTACATACGCACTTCCCCGGATGTACGAAGACGCTCAAGACGACACCCATATAGGCGACCAGATAGGTGGGCGGCCGTTGTAGGAGTGGCTCAACTCGTTGGTAGGTTAGGTTAGGTTGGATATGGCTAAGCTGCTGGTACACAGCTCACACACCTAGGCCAAAGGTATAGGCCCATTGTGATGCCATAATAATCCCACTTTAACCCGTTGCTCCGCTAAACCACCTCGAGGACGTAATGAAATAAATGAATAAATAATAAATCATCTTAGTTGCGGGATCCCAAACTTCGGGATTTTCGCAAGCGTGCTTAGGAAGGGTTTACCAAAAGTGGTTATTCTCCTTCCGCTTAGGGCTGGGCAGTGACAGAGAAGGTATTTTACACTTTCATCCTCGTCAAGATTCTTACGGCTTCTACAGAAATCGTAGGCTTTGGCAGTGTCCGGTCAGCCTTCCCACTGTAACTGAGAGGTTTCGTCTACCGGGGCTCAGCAGTGAAGTGGTCCGCCTGAGATCGTAGGAGGGCCAAGTCATTTTGGCCAATGTGCATTTGTTAAGATCTCTCCAATGTTTCTCTACTAGTTGAATTGTGTGCTGTTTGCATCGGAGTTTAAAGGTGACCCAATGCATGCCAACCCTTTCCTTTCCACGAAGAGGAGTGGCGATCGTGCCTTTCCTAGCCAGTTCGTCAGCTTTGCAGTTTTCCCTTATATTTGCGGCATTCAGAAGTAGTTCTGGAGTTGGTTCCTGTCCGCTTGCTGGTTGATTTGCAGAACAGCTTCATGTATGGCTAAAACCTCTGCTTGGTATACACTGCAGGGATCGGGTAGTGGGAAGAAGACTTCATTCCCAAGTTCCGGAGAAGACTCCTCCTCCCACTCGACCCTCGAGCTTAGAGCCATCAGCGAAGAAGGTTATAGCATCCTGAATGGTCTATTACTCCATTCACGACGTAAACGGATGGGGACCTCGTATTTCTTCGCAAAGGTGACCTCGGATATGCGAAAATCGGTCTCTGTGGAAGGGAATGTTGACAAAGTCCAGCACCTTGAAGTGCCCTCCTCTGATTCCGGTCCAAGATCCAGATTTTTTATTCTAAGTGCTGCGATAGTCTTGAAGAGGACTAATCCTGTTTTTCAGGGGTTAAAGCATAGTCCGCGGGTGGTAGTCCAGTTTGAAACAGTTAGTACCGCCGCCTCCATGAGATCACAGAGGACTTGTGGAACCATATACATAAGTTGTAAAAGTAATCTTCCTTGCGGGGTACCTCTGTGGACGGCTCTTCGGACCGAGCAGTCGCCAAGGCTTGAGCTCACCATCTTGCCTGTTAACGTAAGTTGACGTGTCGAATGTGGTTCTCAAAAATAACTGCTCCTAAAAGTATGCAAAATCCCATGGAATCGCTATAAAAACGTTGTTATTTTTGATATTGTCCACTAGTCATGAGCAAAAATGGTCTTGATCTTGCAATCTTGTCTTGGTCTTGCACATTTAGCAATTCCCCCACTTCATGTGGGAGATTTCCAAACATGCTGTTGATATTACATTTTCTTCTAGTGGCGTTCATAAAATCCACTACCAGTCTTGGCAATTAAATTCATATTTGTCACTAATGTTCTTTTGATGTTATATTTAAAACCTCACCATACCTAGAATATGTTTAATACAATATTGTAAATTTTTTACTTTATTTATTTGAGATACCTTTTGTCATCCATTATAATTTCTTATCGGCGGTCCATTGAAATCTAATTTTTCAGGTAATTGAACTAGTTTTTTAAAATAGGGGTCGTGCATAAATTACGTGAGTAGATTTTTGCGATTTTTCGACCCGCCCCCTAATCTCACGTGAGATTTCTCAAATTTTAAAAAATCTCTAGTATTTACACAGCAAGTCGGGCCTTTCCTTAGAATATAGAACTGCAGGAAACGCCCTCGCAAATAAAATCCGTGTACGTAGTAGCGAAATCTGCGTACCACGTAAAAATTTTGGTGTAGGATTTAGCTATATCTTAAGGCTCCCTTAAGTCTTTCGAAAACTTACGTTTTGAGGCCAAGGATCACCACACACGCACCGGAGGCCTATTTAGTATGATAATTGTAAAAGCATTTGCACATAAGTACATAATGGCTGCATGCATTGTGCGCAAACTAGTGATGGAACAAGAACAAGATAGATTGAACAAGAAAAAGACAAGAACAAGACTAGATTAGTCTTGTCTTGCTCTTGCGTTTGCTCATCACTAGTTCGCGGGTGTTCACGGTGTGAGTCTGGAGCCGCCTTGAAGTTATCGTTGAGGCTATGAACAGTTTTGCACTTGAATTAACAACCTGCTATGCTAAACTGTCGTGTTCGCTTGTGTGTCTGCAGGGAATCACCTGCATGCCACGGCCTGCCAGGCGGATACCTGAAGTATCATAACTCAATCGGACTGAGTGATCAGTGGCCTTCATCGGGCCGCGCCGGTACACATGGTCTAAAAGGCTACTGCTTACCGGCTGCCCTGCCCTGCTGCTGGGGGTCTTTAGTGGAGAAACATGTTTTACATACTGTAACCCAGTTTTTTTTAGCAATTTTGCAGCGTTGCTTGAATTACCTGATATTTGAAGAGACTCCCCTTTTCTCACATAAGATTGAGTGATGCGACTCGAACCCGCCCCCCTAAACACCTCATGCACTCAGCGTCATCTTTGGCGTCGTGAAGATTAAAGACACTTTTAAAACGACAAACATAAAACGTCGACATGCGTGAACCCAAAACGTCATTTAACCAGCCTTATTCTCATTGTTGAGTGACGTGACAGATGTGTGATACAATTTTAGGTATCAATAGTTTCATTCCACCGCGTTTCTCGTAGTCACATCACTCGCCAACGAGAATACTACCTAACGTGTCGTTTTCAGTCGACTTCGAATTACGTCGTTTGCCTATCTTCGAACTCTTTTATCAGAATTTCCTTCACGACGAATTGATAACCTCCTCCTTTTTCGGAGCCGTTTAAAAAAGAATAACACGTGATTTTTCAAAAAAATTAGTTTGATGTTTCGTTTATTTTTAAATTAGAAATAGTGAAGAACAAATTTGAATTTCTACAGAAAAGTATTCTTGTAAAAATCTTTGTTTTCGAATTATTTTGAGAAAACTGAAAAAGAGGTAATTTCGGTCGAGTCTCAAAAACGTACCATTCAGAAAGAGGACACTTTGTGATTTTATCATTCCAAAGTAACATATTAAACCATAAAAACCCTTGAACGCAATTCTTCCATATTCAAAGACATTTTCAATAGCCTAGTACCCGTGTTCTGAGACTGCCGTGTTGCACGGTAAACAGGGTTCTTTAGCAACAGATGCAGTCGTCAACTTGCTTTTTTCATCAAACCAGCCGGTACCGAGCTTGACGACTTTTATGAAGTCAGCAAAATTAATGACAGTATTTTTAAGGCGGGTCCAATACTCGTTACAACCCGGCATCTTGCTTGCTTTATACAAATTCTAAATTGAACATGTTCAGAGCTTGTAAACAAGTATTATTAGTCATGCGTTTTCCTATTCGTATATGTCTCCTATGTGTGCAAGGTCCTTTTCACTGATTTAATACTAGCACAAAATTTCAAATTTGCAATTAGAATTTCTCATACAATCGGAGCAAAAATGATGGGCATTGCAACATGACCAATGAAATGAAAATTGCCCTACAATATAACCTGACCAACTTCAACTCATTATAAATTCAATCTGTTTAAACGCAAATTACAACCACTTTAAAGCCAACAATTCCCAACATGAATTAACCAACTTTTCACTCATTTTAATTACAATTCAAATTATGTATTCGCCATGATAATTTCGTCCCGCACAGAAATCTCGTATCGACGCAATAAACAAAATAAGTTTAGTGGCCTTAACGTGTGCGTATATTAATCCTCCCATACAAATAACACGAGACACAAACGTATGCCACAATCTGCCCACATTCGCAAATTAACTGTGATGCCATGAATAGTTAATTCCTACCAGCAACAGCTTCTAATAATGCTCTTCATATTCCTTAACGACATCAGCCAGCAACAAACCAGTGCCAAAATAATATTATGTATGTATGTCAGTTAAGTTAGTGACTATGTGGCAAAATGGCACATTATTAGCCAAATACACACCTCAAAACTGTCATAAATTATTAATGGCCAAAGTTGATGACGGAAATCCATCACAGGTAACAAAGAGACGTGCCGAAGAATTTCGCTCAGAAAAAATAACGTATATAAAAATAATGAAAGCAGTTTGGAGGAGGAGTCGAGGCGCACACACTTCGCCGCATGTATTACTTGGAGGATAAAGCCGTTGAGCGAGGAAAGAAGAAGTGAACCTTAATCCCTTAATCAGTTGAACCTATTCCGGGAAAAATTCCCATTAGGTAACGACCTCGCCTGACGCAATCCGCTTTAGTGCCCCATTTCGCTTGCCATAAGCAACTTTGCGGCGAAAAAATGTAATTTTAACATAAAGCGAATTTCCCGGAACCTGCGTCCACAAATTAAGGCAACCAAAGCCCAGACGCTGCAGCCCCACCCCCAATTGCAATGTTTGCGAGCCTAATTTACTGCGCCAGCTTCATTCACAAGCCTGGCTTGACTTGATTGCGCACATATACCTCTTGCCCGCCAACACTGGTCCGACGGCGAAAAGCGCGGGAAAACGCGCCAAACCCATGCGAACGAGCCAAACCGCGGCAAGAATACTGTCAATTGTCGCGGAGGAAATCTCGGGAATTTCTCAATCGAAGGTTAATTCCTCCGTTTGTTGGCTCGGGATGCCATTAGGTGGCAGCTGGTGCCGCGTGGGCCGTTTTTGCAACCGGCCGGACTAATTAGTTTCTATTCAAGCGCATTACGCAGAAGCTTGAGGAAGTTTGGTGTCGAAATTAGCATGGAACTTGCGCTTTGATCTGGTTACTGTGGGATTGTTGCTCGGTTTTTATGATTTCTTTATCGAAGTTCGCCCAAAGAGGTTCGCATTTCATCAATGCCGTGAGACTTTTTATGATCGTGTTACCTCCTAGAGATCTGGTTCAGTGGAGAATGACTATTGGTGATTTTTTTGCGGAACACAGAAGTTAATTTGATTTTCATTTCGTTTCTACAATTTTCTAAAACAAGGTTTTCATTTTTTGTGGAAAAATTTGTGTGACTGAACAATTAGGCTAGTGCAAATACGATTTAAATGCTTCAAAACAAAAAAAAATTAATAGCAGGCAAGGCTCAGCAGTTAAATGTGGTCAAGGCTATAACTAAGAGAAAAAAAAACTTTTAAACACGAAAAAGGGGGAAATCTTAAAATGGGGATGCTATTTAGGGGTTGAAAACGGTTTTTTGTGATTTGCGGTGAAACATGACCTCCTAGTGGAAAACGCTTCATGCAAAAGTTGTAGATAATAAAAAAATCTATAACTTTTGTATATAACATATTTTGACATAACCTCAAATTCTATAAGAAAATGGCGGAAAACCGATTTTTCAGTTTTTTATTTTTTTCTCACGTAAAATTAATTCAATTTAAATGAAAATTTGTAAGAATATACCTTGTATTGTGTTAAATAAGCATGATTTTTTCTTGGTTTGAAAAACGAATGGTTTCCTAGATATTGACATTTTTCGAAAAAAATACCCTAATTTTGCAAGAACAACTTTATTGGTGTTTTTTCGGATTTCGATGTTCAAATAAGTGCTCAATTAACCGTTGAAATGTCTACTTTCAAATGGTCTATATATGTTAATACTTTATTCTTCATTAAACTGCTTAAAATTAAGAAAACCCGAAAAAGGACTTTTCGGATCACGAATTTTTCAATTTTACAACTTTTTTAAAATTTTGAATTATTTCCGTTAATGACGCTTAAATTTTAATGACAGAACTTATTTTCATATAATATTACTTAAATTAAATAAAGTTAATTACAGAAAGTGGCACACACCATCCGCAACATTTTAAATAAATAAAAAATAAAAAATAAATATGTACGTATAAATTTTGTTTCACTTGAATTACCCGCCCAAACCCAATTACCGGCATTGGGTGGGCGATTTCAAGACTGGCAGACACCACTTAAACGCACTCTACTAGTACCTACGGGCCAAGATTTGTGATGCTGGCTTGTAGAAGAGCACGTGGTGATTAAGTTTGAAATCTAAATAAAAAAAATGTTTATCGACTAGAATCTGCTCTCGAGCAACAAAAATTTATCAAGCTTAGCCAGTATTTTTTATAAGAAAGATGCAGACCAAATCTCTATTGCGAAAAATGGATCTCAACTTATAGCTGGTATTTACAAAAGTAAAAGAAGGGATACATCATTAAATCAATTACGATTTCAGCTTTACCAGCAGACAACTCACAAATCAACTTTTAAGTTAGAAAAACTTCCCCCCACTGAAGAAGCTGCTGCACAACACTCCTACAGAGCTTATTACCAATTGTAAACTTGGGTTAGTTATTTGGACGACGAGTCTGATAGAGGTCGCGCCAAAAGAGTTGATGCCGAGAAAGTCGCGTTTTCCATCCGCAGTAGAATCCCCGCATGCCGTTCCCGTCCCTTAGCCTAGTCGCAACAAATTTCGAAGGGGAAATTTGAAAATACATAAGCGCATTTCTTATCAACATGTGGGGCATTCCACCTCAAGTGTTCCCACCTCAAAAACGAAACATTTTTTATTTAAAATTGTAAGTCCGAAGATTTGTTGATAATGGAAAGCAAAGAACACGTATCCTTATGTATTTTTTCCGTACTTTCCAAAAAAAAATATATAAAAAATTTTTTATGACATTTAATAACATTTTTTTTTATTTAAACTTTGTTAATAACATTTTTTCAACAAGAGCCTGTTGGGATTTTTTTCAGAGTTAGCTTATAATACAGTTCATTTCCTCCCCTACAAAAAAGTATATATAGCATTTTATGGGCAAAGTTGAATTTCTTCTCTTTTTGAGGCTCCAAACCCAAAGCGTCTACCGCGCCCGACGCGCGACGTAGCTGTGGCGCGCGGATTTAGATGCCTTGAATCACGCTTTTCTATGAATTTCGAACATTTTTACTACTATACACACACACTTATGCTAAAAATAATAAATCCGCGCGCCACAGCTACGTCGCGCGTCGGGCGCGGTAGACGCTTTGGGTTTGGAGCCTCAAAAAGAGAAGAAATTCAACTTTGCCCATAAAATGCTATATATACTTTTTTGTAGGGGAGGAAATGAACTGTATTATAAGCTAACTCTGAAAAAAATCCCAACAGGCTCTTGTTGAAAAAATGTTATTAACAAAGTTTAAATAAAAAAAAATGTTATTAAATGTCATAAAAAATTTTTTATATATTTTTTTTTGGAAAGTACGGAAAAAATACTTAAAGATACGTGCATGTTGTTTTTTCGTTAGCAACAGCTTTTTGGACTGAGAATTTAATTAAAATCGACGTCCGAAATAAAGGGCGAAAATTCAAGCCCCTGTATCACTGCAACCCGTGCATAAATCCGCCCCTCCTTTTCCACAATCAATGTACTCTGATAGTACAACAACTCTACCAAATATCATCAAAATCGGGAATGTTTCGTTTTTGAGGTGGGAACACTTGAGGTGGAATGCCCCATGTGCGCAATTTTTATTTGTGTGCAGCTTTAATTTCCCCAGCTGCGCGCTCCGGCATCAACTCTTTTGGCGCGACCTCTAATAAGAAAGCAAAGCAGTCATTAAAATTTAACCGTCATTAACGGAAATAATTCAAAATTTTAAAAAAGTTGTAAAATTGAAAAATTCGTGATCCGAAAAGTCCTTTTTCGGGTTTTCTTAATTTTAAGCAGTTTAATGAAGAATAAAGTATTAACATATATAGACCATTTGAAAGTAGACATTTCAACGGTTAATTGAGCACTTATTTGAACATCGAAATCCGAAAAAACACCAATAAAGTTGTTCTTGCAAAATTAGGGTATTTTTTTCGAAAAATGTCAATATCTAGGAAACCATTCGTTTTTCAAACCAAGAAAAAATCATGCTTATTTAACACAATACAAGGTATATTCTTACAAATTTTCATTTAAATTGAATTAATTTTACGTGAGAAAAAAATAAAAAACTGAAAAATCGGTTTTCCGCCATTTTCTTATAGAATTTGAGGTTATGTCAAAATATGTTATATACAAAAGTTATAGATTTTTTTATTATCTACAACTTTTGCATGAAGCGTTTTCCACTAGGAGGTCATGTTTCACCGCAAATCACAAAAAACCGTTTTCAACCCCTAAATAGCATCCCCATTTTAAGATTTCCCCTTTTTTCGTGTTTAAAAGTTTTTTTTTCTCTTAGTTATAGCCTTGACCACATTTAACTGCTGAGCCTTGCCTGCTATTAATTTTTTTTTCCGAAAACCTATTTGCACTAGTCTAGGCTAGTGCAAATACGATTTAAATGCTTCAAAACAAAAAAAAATTAATAGCAGGCAAGGCTCAGCAGTTAAATGTGGTCAAGGCTATAACTAAGAGAAAAAAAAACTTTTAAACACGAAAAAGGGGGAAATCTTAAAATGGCGATGCTATTTAGGGGTTGAAAACGGTTTTTTGTGATTTGCGGTGAAACATGACCTCCTAGTGGAAAACGCTTCATGCAAAAGTTGTAGATAATAAAAAAATCTATAACTTTTGTATAACATATTTTGACATAACCTCAAATTCTATAAGAAAATGGCGGAAAACCGATTTTTCAGTTTTTTATTTTTTTCTCACGTAAAATTAATTCAATTTAAATGAAAATTTGTAAGAATATACCTTGTATTGTGTTAAATAAGCATGATTTTTTCTTGGTTTGAAAAACGAATGGTTTCCTAGATATTGACATTTTTCGAAAAAAATACCCTAATTTTGCAAGAACAACTTTATTGGTGTTTTTTCGGATTTCGATGTTCAAATAAGTGCTCAATTAACCGTTGAAATGTCTACTTTCAAATGGTCTATATATGTTAATACTTTATTCTTCATTAAACTGCTTAAAATTAAGAAAACCCGAAAAAGGACTTTTCGGATCACGAATTTTTCAATTTTACAACTTTTTTAAAATTTTGAATTATTTCCGTTAATGACGCTTAAATTTTAATGACAGAACTTATTTTCATATAATATTACTTAAATTAAATAAAGTTAATTACAGAAAGTGGCACACACCATCCGCAACATTTTAAATAAATAAAAAATAAAAAATAAATATGTACGTATAAATTTTGTTTCACTTGAATTACCCGCCCAAACCCAATTACCGGCATTGGGTGGGCGATTTCAAGACTGGCAGACACCACTTAAACGCACTCTACTAGTACCTACGGGCCAAGATTTGTGATGCTGGCTTGTAGAAGAGCACGTGGTGATTAAGTTTGAAATCTAAATAAAAAAAATGTTTATCGACTAGAATCTGCTCTCGAGCAACAAAAATTTATCAAGCTTAGCCAGTATTTTTTATAAGAAAGATGCAGACCAAATCTCTATTGCGAAAAATGGATCTCAACTTATAGCTGGTATTTACAAAAGTAAAAGAAGGGATACATCATTAAATCAATTACGATTTCAGCTTTACCAGCAGACAACTCACAAATCAACTTTTAAGTTAGAAAAACTTCCCCCCACTGAAGAAGCTGCTGCACAACACTCCTACAGAGCTTATTACCAATTGTAAACTTGGGTTAGTTATTTGGACGACGAGTCTGATAGAGGTCGCGCCAAAAGAGTTGATGCCGAGAAAGTCGCGTTTTCCATCCGCAGTAGAATCCCCGCATGCCGTTCCCGTCCCTTAGCCTAGTCGCAACAAATTTCGAAGGGGAAATTTGAAAATACATAAGCGCATTTCTTATCAACATGTGGGGCATTCCACCTCAAGTGTTCCCACCTCAAAAACGAAACATTTTTTATTTAAAATTGTAAGTCCGAAGATTTGTTGATAATGGAAAGCAAAGAACACGTATCCTTATGTATTTTTTCCGTACTTTCCAAAAAAAAATATATAAAAAATTTTTTATGACATTTAATAACATTTTTTTTTATTTAAACTTTGTTAATAACATTTTTTCAACAAGAGCCTGTTGGGATTTTTTTCAGAGTTAGCTTATAATACAGTTCATTTCCTCCCCTACAAAAAAGTATATATAGCATTTTATGGGCAAAGTTGAATTTCTTCTCTTTTTGAGGCTCCAAACCCAAAGCGTCTACCGCGCCCGACGCGCGACGTAGCTGTGGCGCGCGGATTTAGATGCCTTGAATCACGCTTTTCTATGAATTTCGAACATTTTTACTACTATACACACACACTTATGCTAAAAATAATAAATCCGCGCGCCACAGCTACGTCGCGCGTCGGGCGCGGTAGACGCTTTGGGTTTGGAGCCTCAAAAAGAGAAGAAATTCAACTTTGCCCATAAAATGCTATATATACTTTTTTGTAGGGGAGGAAATGAACTGTATTATAAGCTAACTCTGAAAAAAATCCCAACAGGCTCTTGTTGAAAAAATGTTATTAACAAAGTTTAAATAAAAAAAAATGTTATTAAATGTCATAAAAAATTTTTTATATATTTTTTTTTGGAAAGTACGGAAAAAATACTTAAAGATACGTGCATGTTGTTTTTTCGTTAGCAACAGCTTTTTGGACTGAGAATTTAATTAAAATCGACGTCCGAAATAAAGGGCGAAAATTCAAGCCCCTGTATCACTGCAACCCGTGCATAAATCCGCCCCTCCTTTTCCACAATCAATGTACTCTGATAGTACAACAACTCTACCAAATATCATCAAAATCGGGAATGTTTCGTTTTTGAGGTGGGAACACTTGAGGTGGAATGCCCCATGTGCGCAATTTTTATTTGTGTGCAGCTTTAATTTCCCCAGCTGCGCGCTCCGGCATCAACTCTTTTGGCGCGACCTCTAATAAGAAAGCAAAGCAGTCATTAAAATTTAACCGTCATTAACGGAAATAATTCAAAATTTTAAAAAAGTTGTAAAATTGAAAAATTCGTGATCCGAAAAGTCCTTTTTCGGGTTTTCTTAATTTTAAGCAGTTTAATGAAGAATAAAGTATTAACATATATAGACCATTTGAAAGTAGACATTTCAACGGTTAATTGAGCACTTATTTGAACATCGAAATCCGAAAAAACACCAATAAAGTTGTTCTTGCAAAATTAGGGTATTTTTTTCGAAAAATGTCAATATCTAGGAAACCATTCGTTTTTCAAACCAAGAAAAAATCATGCTTATTTAACACAATACAAGGTATATTCTTACAAATTTTCATTTAAATTGAATTAATTTTACGTGAGAAAAAAATAAAAAACTGAAAAATCGGTTTTCCGCCATTTTCTTATAGAATTTGAGGTTATGTCAAAATATGTTATATACAAAAGTTATAGATTTTTTTATTATCTACAACTTTTGCATGAAGCGTTTTCCACTAGGAGGTCATGTTTCACCGCAAATCACAAAAAACCGTTTTCAACCCCTAAATAGCATCCCCATTTTAAGATTTCCCCTTTTTTCGTGTTTAAAAGTTTTTTTTTCTCTTAGTTATAGCCTTGACCACATTTAACTGCTGAGCCTTGCCTGCTATTAATTTTTTTTTCCGAAAACCTATTTGCACTAGTCTAAATGTGTTTCTAGCGATTACTACGAATACTTTACAACCCGTCGAAAGTCTTAAATAACATTAGGCGTTATTTGTAGAGAGTTTAATACAAATCCCTACTAAATAATAGCACTCCACAATAGTAAGATGACAACGTTCTATTGTGGAACAAGAAATAAATACCGGATTAAAAAATTAAGATTTAAGAATTTGTTCGTCCTCTTTCTTCCTTCTCCTTGGATCCATTAGTTGGCGGTCCGGGCGGAACGTTCCTGCAATTGATACTTTGTTGTCGGAGCCACTCCATTCACGATTCGTTTTCATTCTTTAAGGTTTTTGGCGAAGACTCGAACCTCGTTGATCCTTGAAGTCGCCATCGATATTTGTTAGCCAGGTTTTCTTCGATGCCGATCGCTGAATTCTCCAATCTGCCGGGCGATCTCGCCAGAGAAGCTTATGTGGCAAGCGGTTATCATCCATTGCGTACTTTCATTTTGATGGAAATATTTGTTCGTTTCCATATGCACCACTTGAGCGAGGTGAATGCTGCTGTTGCCTGGCCGATGCGGCTGTGAACGTCGGCCGTCGATGACACTTTCATTTCCTCAACCAATAATCCCAAATATTTGAACATCGGAACCAGTTCGATTTGGGTTCTATCGAGGTGAACACTGGCTTTGGATCCGTCCGTTGTGGCCACTTTGTCTTTTCCGCATTGATTTCTAACCCGTATGACTGGGCGATTCGAGAAATGTCGTATAAGATGTCCGTTGCTTTGGCATCCGTGTCGGCATCGGCGCTATCGTCGGCGATAATCAACTCGGTTACGAAGTTGTTGTCGTCGTATCGAACTCCGAGTCGTCCATCAAATGCTTCACGCCTAATCGTGTCGATCACAACGTTGAAGAGAAATGGCGAAGCGACGTCTTTTTGTCGAAAACCTATTTGAATCGGGAATTCCTCGGGTAAGCCGCTCCGAATACGAACGCTGCTGGTTGAGCCATCATACGTCGCTTGAAAAAGATGGATGATTCTCAATGGCACGTGTTCGGTTTCCAAGGCTCTCCACAAACTGTTCCAATCGATGCAATCGAAAGCGGATTTGCAATCGATGAAAACGACGACAGTTCGTTTGCCGCAACGAATTCTTTCTTCCATTAGCTGACGGAGTGCGTATGATCAATGCATTCTCGATGAGGTCTAAATCCCGCTGGTTCTTTCCGGCTCGTTTGCTCTCGATGTTTCTTTGCCGACGATCGAAAGAAGGCTAATACCGCATTCCCGATTGCCGCCTTTCTTAAAAATTGGGACAACGATCGCTTTCTTCCACGCCGAAGGGACACGATCCGAATGCCATATGAGGAGATGAAGTCGTTGTGATAAGACATCACCTCCGGCTTTGATCATCTCAGCGGTTACTTGATTTATTCCGGGCGCTTTTTCATTTTTCCGCGATTTTATTGCTATCTTCACCTCGATAATTGTCGGTTTGGTATCGAGAAACTGATTCGTCGGCTGTTCGATAATAGGCGGTTCGGGTGCTGGTCCTTGTAGCGGATAGTGGTTGTACAGCTGGTGGAAGAATTCTCTCCACCGCTGCAGGCGTTCATGGGAAGAAGTCACAAAAGTTCCATCCGATTTTTTGATGTTGTCATTTGTTGATGTTGTCTTGCCACCTAGCCGGCGGATTGTCTGGTACAGCGTCCGGTACTTGTGCCTCGACGCCGCTTCTTCCATGTCGGCCGCAACATTATTCCAGTACGCTTCGCGTTCCGATTTCATTTTCTGTCGAACTTCTTTGTTCAATCTTAATTAATCCCGCAAACTTGATCCTGCTTTAAAATCTAAACAACTGTGGCATAATCTTCGTTCTCGGTGCCTATACCCTTTAATACTGATGTAAATCGTCTTAATGCATCTTTCATCCAACGTTCTCCTGATCCTATCTCTTCCACCTCTTCTAATTCTGTCTCTTTTGATTCTCTTAGTTCTGATGGCTTTAGCTTCCGATGTGTGGACTCATCCGAAGTTCTTAAAATATTGCTGTCCATCTCCTCTAACAGCGTTGGATTTGATGGAATTTGTTCTCGCTTTATCAAGCTTCTCTCCCCCCTAATTGTGGAAATTATAACACACATTTTTAATTACTGCCTTACAATTGCTCAAGTTCCCTTGCTATGGAAAAAATCCTCTCCCTCTGACATATCCGATTTTCGCCCTATAAGAATTCTACCCTTCCTAGCTTTGGAGAAAGTCATCTTTATTCAAGTTCTTGGTTATCTTGATTCTAATAATTTCTTCTCTAAATTCCAATCTGGCTTCCGTAAACTTCACAGCTGTGAGACAGCTGTACTAAAGGTAACTACTGATCTGCGTTCTATGCTTGACCGAGGTTACATTGCGGTATTAGTTCTTCTTGATTTTTCTAAGGCGTTTGATTCTGTGGCTCACTCGCTTCTAATTTCCAAGCTTAGCCAGCTCTATAGCTTTTCCTCTTCTGCAACTCATCTTTTTTCTCCTCTTCTTTCTAATAGACTCCAATGTGTGCGGCATAATTCTATTGTATCATCCTTCCTACCTGTACCCTTGGGTGTTCCACAAGGTTCTATCCTTGGCCCTCTCCTTTTTTCTTTGTATGTTAATGATCTCCCTGCTATTATCCATGGATGCGCCTTTCATTTATATGCTGATGATCTACAGTTATATACTTCATGTCCTCCCAATCGGATTGAATCCTGTATTTCTGATCTCAATAATGTCTTATGCCTGATACATTAATGGAGCTCTTCCGATTTCCTTAAACTTAATCCTAATAAATCCCAAGTACTCATTCTTAGTCGTCGCTCTCTTTCTCTGGACAATATTCCAACTATATCACTTAATAATGTTTCTCTTCCCGTTGTTGACTGTGTTAATAATCTTGGTATTGCCATTAATTCTAAACTATCCTGCTGCAACCATATCGCACTCATGCTTTCCAAAATCTATGGCACGTTACGGAGACTTAAGCTGGTGACATATCCAAGCGTACATGCATTGCATTCGTTGACAGATAATATAGAAGTGTATGTATTCAAATGCGAGTTGACGGAATATTCCGTGAATGGAAGGCATGCCACGCAAAGGTCGGGCTACTTTCAACTTTTTCTGCATTGCCGCATTCGAAATAGCACACACAAGCATAAGCACACAAACACATGAACACGTTACTTAGATTTTCGGGCTATGTGTGAAAGCCGGCACGGAACGCAAACCATGTAATTATATGTCAGATGAAATTCGCCGGATATCATGGAGCCGCTGAATGCAATGCATGTACGGTTGTATATGTCACCAGCTTTAGGCTTTATGGTAGTCTTTTATCGTCGTCTATTCGGCTCAAGCTTGTTAAAGCTCTTATTGTTCCACACTTCCTCTATGGCTCCCTTGTATATACTCGTATATCCCTTGATGCATCTTGTCGTCTACGTCTATTTGTCGCATTTAATTATTGTTTAAGGTTCATTTTTCACTTGCGCAGATCAGATCGTGTGTCTGGTGTACGAAACTCCCTACTTGGTTGCGACCTCTTCTGTTTTGTTGATGTCGCTGCATTGGTCCTAGTGCATAAAGTTCTCCACACGAAATGTCCTTCTTACCTCTCAGAATTCCTCCTTCCTCTGCAATCCATGCGTTCGATTAAATTTCGTATTCCTGTACACTATTCCCTAATGGGTAGCCGTTCCTTCTTTATGCATTCGATTAGACTTTGGAACAACCTTCCTAGCAATATTCAAAGAATAGGCACAGCCAAGACTTTCAGAAAGCAAGCATCTCTCTTTCTATCTCCCTCTACTTCTCTTTAGTATTTTCTGACTTTTTCTATCTCCTGCTCTTTTCCTTTCTTGGTCCTTACTCCTTCACTTTTCCTTCTTTCTCGTCCCGTCCCTCTCATAGTTTATTGAGGTTAGGTTAGTCTATATATTATGTAGTTATATTTTTTTTCTTTCTTTTTTATATATAGTGTACTACTCTAAAAGATGTAAATCTTGTGTACTTTCCTGTTAATATAATAAATAATAATAATAATCTTCGGTATTGCTCAAAGTCGACGTGTTTCATTCGCTTCCGCTAATCGACGAAGTCCAGACAGCTGTTCGAGACCCATGGCTACGTCCGTTCACACACACAGGTGTGGTGTGCAGCGCCGTAGCGAGGGTCTCGGGGGCCCTTGTGCAAGATTTCGTAAGGGGCCCTTGAAAACGAATTTCTAAAAAAAAATGTGATTTCGTTCGCTCGTACAACGCGAGAGCACGAGAAGTTTAAAACAAAAGAGCGTTGTGCCTAAAGGTGAAATTTCATGTGGGCGTCAAGCGTTGAGCGTCAAGTGTTTTCAATGCAACAGAAAGAGAGCGACTATATTTCTTTCTCTGTCTGTTGCATTGTAAAAACTTAACGCTCGACGCTTGACGCTCCCATGAAATCTCTACTTAAAGGTCTTATTCATAGGGGCGTCAAGCGTCGAGCGTCAAGTTTGTACAGGTTTTTACGAAACAGAAAGAGAAAGATATATTTCTGCACTTGTCTGTTGCATTGTAAAAAACTTTACGCCCAATGCCTAACGCTCATCCCATGAAATCGCTACTTAATGCATGTAAATAATAAAATCATAAGCTCTCTAACAAAGCAGCGTTCATTAAAAAAAAGGGTTCTCGAAAACATTTTCTATTAGATACTAATAAGAGCGTTCTAGAAAAAAAAGTTTCCCAGGGGCCCTTTCCATAAAAAAGTAGATCCAATTTTATACAATGTTATAAAAACTTTATCGAAGATCTTTTCTAGCTCATACTTTAAAACGA
Organism: Thereva unica; assembly: GCA_949987705.1. Lineage (NCBI taxonomy): Eukaryota > Metazoa > Arthropoda > Insecta > Diptera > Therevidae > Thereva > Thereva unica. The sequence continues at coordinate 48,725,382 of OX465281.1, read as the reverse complement.
ATTCTAAAAAAAAAAGAAATCTTCGGGGGCCCCTCAGGGCCGGAGGCCCTGGTGCGCCGCACCGTCTGCACATGCCTAGTTACGGCGCTGGTGGTGTGGTGTGGTGGACACAACTCCATTGCACACTCCACAATAGACTCCGACAATTGCCTTTCTTCTACATCGATATCGTCCGGTATGCGAGCGAATTTGTTGGATAATGCCATTTGAAACTCTCGCCCGATGGTCGAGTTCCGCAGGCACGTCCAATTCTTCTTGGCTGGTGCCGTTTTCTTTGCTCTTTGTAATCGCATCTGCAATTTCGCTCGAACAAGATAATGGTCCGATCCACAATCGGGCCCACGCATTGCACGTACGTCTTTAAGTGTCGATCGAAATCTTGCGTTGATCAAAACGTAGTCTAACATCGCCGAGTCATTGCTGGGTGGATTTCGCCAGGTGAGTTGGTGTTTGAGTTTATGACGGAAAATGCTGTTGCCAACAATCAAGTCGTGCGATGCGAATGAAAGCAGGCGTAAGCCGAGCGGGCACACGCACGATCAGGATCCTGAACTGCTGGGCCATCTCGTTAAGAGATCTGAGGCATTCAGAAGTAGTTCTAGAGCTGTTAGTACAAGAGCGCAGGGCTTTCAGAGCCGCCTTAATATCTAAGGAGATGAAGACAGTCCGATTCCTATTGCCTTGCTGGTTCACCAGTAGAAAAACTTCATGTATGGCTAGAAGGAGCTAGTAATCGGCGGGAGACTTCAACTCCAAGCTCTGGAGAAAAGACTCCTCCTCGAGCTTGGAGCCATCAGTAAAGAGATTTGTGGCATTCTGAAAACTGTGTGGTCTGTTTCTCCATTGAACTGAGCTTACAAAACTGAGAATTAGTCATATTTTAGCTGAGGTGTTCTGTAAGGTGTCGCTGATCACGTTTTTTGTCTGAAGCGTTTGATGTTTAGTATAACTATAAAATGGGATTCAGTGTGTGTGTGCTTTGTGTTTTTTATCTACTCCTTGGTTTTGAAGAGTAGTTGCTTTTGCGAGATAGTTGAAGGGGATGTTGGAGTTCAATTTTTTCGACATGGGCAGGGTCTTCTGATCTACTTATGGTCTGACCTACTTTGACATTAAAATTCCTTGTCAGAAGCCTCCCCGAATAAAAAAAAAAAAATGGGCTTACAGCGGACGAACACCAAACGTGATTGAAACATAGTCCTCGGCCATGTGAAGAGCATCAGAAGGCTGTTTGAGGGCAGTACGTACATAACGAAATTGTCCACGTTCCCATAAAATAAATTTAACAGTACATTTGTTTCAGCTTCGGTTGTGGCACAAATTTGCCCATGAAATGCCCGCGTGTACGGCTTAGTTCCTGGCTTTAAATCTTTTCATTAATTTGGGCCGTCGCGTCGTGAGGCTGTATGGGCCATTAAAATTGTTAAAAATTCTACGGCCATCACACCTCCTTCAAAGGCCAAGCGGCCGCTGTATGCCCGCTGTAAGCTCGTTTTTATTTATGCTCGGGTCTACGGAAGACTTTTAAACTTGCTCTCTTCAACTGATTCAAGAATTAAGAGAAGCTACTTCTACTCTATAGCCTAAATTCAATTACAATTTCTTGTGTCGTGAGATTGATCCTCTAATTAGACTTTAATATTTAGGGCCGCCTGGATTTTTTTTGTTTCGTTATCCAATACTTTTCGGATCCAATTGCGGTGGCAAAGAAATATAATTATGTAAGTTTTTCTTCTGTAGGTGCTTACAATAGGTATAAAATTGGTAATGAAGCAAAGCAGTTTTCAAGTACTGTAATGTAACAGAATTGTCGTAACTTGAAGGGCAACAATTTCACTTGTCATAATCGCAAAGTATTTGTCCTTCTATTCAAGCAATACATCAAATGCTATCACAGTTGCAATTGTCTTATGTCATCCTTGATTGGAAACGCAATAATCAATCATGCCCCATAAGATTCCCCGCAATTATACATACAGTTAACATTGATCACACAAAATCGAATAACAATTGATAGCACTTTTTGTGATTTATTTGATTAATTTTTCATTAATCAGAGTTTTTCCATGGTGCACATGCGTTCCTTAAATGCTGCCATATACACAATGGCATCGAAACGTTTTACCCACATATAGTTTGCCAGTGCCCCCATAGTGCATTGGAGGTTATGCTTCGATTTCTTAATTTGTCATACTTTGTCATGCCGTAACATTGGCGATTTGTCACGCCGATAAAACACCCAACGACTGAGCATTCACTCAATATCTAGATGATTTGGATATTGCTAGCACAACACGCTCTCAGCATATGAGTCGCATAAATTCTTGTGTGTGATATGTGGAGGAGAATAATGGAGGTGGGAGCTCCTTTTTGCCATGGATCTCGTTATAGACACATGGGAGTGGCTCCTTTGTCACACATTTTGCAAGGAGGGCAAACAAAATACGGGAATTGAATACGGGAACAGATTCTGTGTATCCTTCTTCAATAAGCCATTTTTCTTTTATCATTGTCTGGAAAACAAAGAGGGATACTTTATGCTACTTTGGGACGAGCAAGAGAAGTTTGACTTTCGCAGTTTTTTTTTATTTTCTTTTCGGAATTGAAATTGAAATTCAAGATTTCGTGCTAAATTTAAATTTTACTGAATGGAGAGAATTGATGCACGAATAATAAATAAGATAAATGAAAAACAAATCGAATAAATAAATTCGTCAACTTGTTGAGTTCGTTGTTGAAAAGTCCTTGAGTAGCTAAAAAAGTTTCTTAAAAGCTGAAAAGATTTCTAAAGAGAAAAAAAAGAAAAACAAATTTCCAAAAGTTCCACTAAGTCCCTCTAGCATAGGGATGCCATCGCCTAAATTGTCGGGGCCGGACAAAAACTACAAAAAACCCGGACATTTGAGTGAAATTGAGTTTTTTCCTCGGACACCCTTTTTTTAAAAAAGATTTAACGAATGTGTTTTCTGGCGAGTTAAAACCAAACCGTCGCGCATTGGGACAAAAGGACGAAAAGCTGGCCAAAAGTCTTTAATATTAACCAATTTGGGGGCCTCGGTAGCCTAGGGAGTAAAGCGTCTGGCTACTATCCCATAGGTCCCGGGTTCGAATCCCGGCCAGCCCCACGGTCCTTCGCCTTTTCCACTTTCCCACCTACATAACTTTCCTTCTTTCTTCTTCCCTCTTTACATTCCTGATTCCTTCTGTCATAGCCTTCCTTAGCCCTTCCCCGCTTCACCAAAGCGCATGTCATCGGTTGGTTGATGAGATTCAACTCGTTTCAGGAGGCATAACACTCCAGCGAGTTGTTTCTCGATACCCCGATGACAAAGTCGCGACAGTAATAGTTGGAAGTAGGTGGACTGCAAAATATCGCTGGTAGGTTACCACAGTTCCTTTCTTCCCTGACTAGAGCTGCTGTTCGACATTGCACTCTATATGAAGAAAATAGATTGTCGACACAGTATAAAGGGCACTTCCTGTGACCTAGTCTTTCACATAAAAAAAAAAAAAAAAATTAATTTGAAATTTGGTATATGGGGGTTTTTGGGGTCCCTGATTACGAATTTAGTGTCCATTTTTTCATAAACAAGATGGCGGCTTCAAAATGGCGACCAAAAGTAATTAAATATCCTTCAATTGCTATAAAACTTGGTATACGGAGGTTTTTGGGGTCGCTGATTACGAATTTAGTGTCAATTTTTTCATAAACAAGATGGCGGCTTCAAAATGGCGACCAAAAGTAATTAAATATCCTTCAATTGCTATAAAACTTGGTATACGGGGGTTTTTGGGGTCCCTGATTACGAATTTAGTGTCCATTTTTTCATAAACAAGATGGCGGCTTCAACATGGCGACTAAAAGTAGTGGAATATTCTTCAATTGCTACAAAACTTGGTATATGGGGGTTTTTCGGGTCGCTGATTTCGAATTTAGCGGCCTTTTTTTAATAAAAAATAAAATTTTAAATAAAAACTTGTAAGAAAATCACTCGGGGGTCTCGGTAGTCTAGAGGTAAGGCGCCTGACTGCTATCCCCAGAGGTCCCGGGTTCGAATCCCGGCGGCGCCACGGTCCTTCGCCTTTAACACCTAACTTTCCTTCTTCCTTCTTCCCTCTTTACATTCCTGATTCCCCTGTCATAGCCTTCCCTAGTCCTCCCCCGCTCCACCAAGCGCATGGCATCGGTTGGTTGATGAGATTCAACTCGTTTCAGGAGGCATAACACTCCAGCGAGTTGTTCTCGACGCCCCGATGTCAGAGTCGCGAAATGGTTGTGAGTAGGTGGAATAAAATACCGCGGCTAGGTTGTGACAGTTACTTCCTTCTCTTCTCTCTATCTTCCGGCTAGAGCTGCTGTTCGACATTCTCTCTATATGAAAAAATAGATTGTCGACAGTACAAAGGGACTTTCCCTAAGCCTCTAGTCTGTCACATAAAAAAAAAGTCCTGAAAATATTAACCATGTAGTCCAGCAAAAGATTTATTGAACGTCTGATAAGTAGTCGCGATAGTCGCAAATAAGTGGATACGAGTATTTTAAATGTTTAAAACGGAAAATTCAGGACATTTTTTTTGCAAATAATAGTATAATCTACAAATTTTTTAAGCACTATTTTATGATAACACTTACTATTTAACATGTATTTGCAAAAAAAACTGATATTTTGACGCTAAAACTCCTAGATGAAGGGTACAAAATCGGTAGACTTTTATAACCCCTTATAAGAACACTAAAAGTAAGCTCTCTGCCACATTCATTTTAGCCTGTACCCAATCATTTCCGCTACTTCGCTTTTTTCGACTTAATTTTACCTATATTATTTCCGAACTCAACAAATATAAAGACCATTCAGAAAAATTTTATGCAGCAGTTTATCAAAACAATATTTATATAAATATATTATATAATACATACATAACATATGTATGTAATATGAATACATAAAAAGTTATTTATACACAAATAAGGGAAGGGAATAAACCATAAAACCATAAAATGATGCACTTTAGTCCACCGACTAAAAGATCGCAAAAAGTCTCAATTTTTATTGTTTGTATTTTGCGTAGAAAGGTTTAAGGAATTAATTTAAAGCGCGACCAAGCGAGACTTTTTTGTAGGACTTTTTTAACAAAAGATTTTCTAGCAAAAATAATAAAAATTTTACTGTCTTTCATTAATTAATTAATTATACAGGTATAAAAATAGATAATATTGATTATAGAAATGAATCCAATCCCGTACTAAATTGTCAATCCCGCAATCCCGCGGGATCGAGGTCAACAATTTGCGGGACTACAAAAAAAAATCATATATTTTGTTCTAAAAGGTTATGTTCATGAATTCATGAAGTATTATATGAAATAAGAACGTAATAAACTACAGTCAAACAAGGCCAATTCTGAACTTCGCTGGCATTTTCTTACATAGAAGCATAAATTTTAATTTCGAAATTACTCTCCGTTACAGCAGAGGTTATTCTACCACCGATGTTAGAAAATTTCAGCGTAGTTAAGAAATGGCCTGAATACTTTGTTTAACTGACTCAGTTATTCGTTTGAAATACAACACAATTATCCGCCAGGGGAATCCCCTTACGCTCACTATTGCGTTTCTATGTAGCCTGGGTTTTCTCAAAGTAGACGATCATGGAAACGGAGGTTGATTAAAGTTTCGTTAACCAGTCCGGTTAAGTCGAGTTTTGCATATGTGTGCGATTGAGTATCCTTTACTGCACACATATACTAACGGCGACGCAATGTAATATTACTTATCGGTCACTTTTTTTTGTTTGAAAGACTAGAGTCTCAGGAAAAGCCCTTTATACTGTCGCCCAAAGCCATGATGGAAACAGCATCGAGTTAACTTGAGGGAAAAGGGTTTCTGTTTACTCAACGAAAACTCTACCTCGGCTCATGGAAACACAGTAATGCACGTGGGGAATCTCCTGTCGTAGGCGTAGGGTAACTTTACACTTAGACATACACTTAAACAAACATGTATATGCAAAATCTGGATTAATCCGACGTGTTTCGTGGAGTTTTCTTGGATTTAGCGAAACTTTACCTAACCCCCGTTTCCATGGGCGCTTACTCGGAGCTAACTCAGGGTTAACTTTGCATGGAAACTCAGTAATTGATCACTGTCGGATAAACGTACATAAATATAGCCGATTTTGTGTTATTGCTTAGGCAGAAATCTTCAACTAACGAATTTAAATTTTTTTGTAGTGTAAGACCTGAACTATGTACATTGAAAAGCAGAAGCATAAATATGCAGCATGTTGCAGTGGTTTATTAGAGAACGCGTGATAAATCACATTTCATAAGCAGTGTTTTTGACATGACTTCATTTATAGTCTTTTGTAATTTTTTTTGTAGTCCCTTGACTTTTGTTGTAAAGAAAATTTTTATTTCTCACTAATTCTATCATATTTTTCGTCATCCATTTTGACAACAATGGCAATGATAACTTCATATTAAGTTTTTTAGAAATTGGCCAGTGCGAAGATGTTTTTTAGAAATTAGTCTAAGACAAGGCAGTGCAGTGCAGTGCAAGGCAGTGAAATTAAGTCTAAATTTATCTGCGCGGTGCTGCAGTGTACTGCTTTTCAGGCTTATAGTTCAGGCTTAAGGCTCTCCGTTCACGAGTCGACTGATTTGCAATCCCAATTTCCAACTTGTTTTACAATAATCACAAGCACAACCAGCTCGCAATTAAAATCAAATCTTTGGCCACACACGAGCAGAACTGATTTTTTCTCAATCGGTGTTGGTTTTTAGTCACGAGGTTTTGGCAAAATGTCAAGTAATTCAAATGAAGTGCCACCACGCAACTTAAACTGCTTCCAATCACCAAGAACAGTCGCACGCGAGCAGTTCAAACTAGTTTTAAATGGGGTTCGTTTCCGTCGACCCATGTATGGATTCCCACATCCGTACACAGGCAAGGTGAATCGATCAGACGTGTTCGGAGGGCCTCAAGCTATTTTCCTTAATACTTTGAAATATTGTTAGTATTTCTCCATTAAGTGCCGGTTCTTATAACAGGTGATTCTACTTGCCCAAATCCCGCAAATCCCGCGGATCCCGAATATCTAGTCCCCCATTACTGATCCCGCAAAAAATTGCGGCATTGGATTCGCTAATAGCAACCCTTTCTGGCATTAAGTTGTTGCTATGAAACCTACGACACAACCTCGGACAGGACAGAAACTCGGGAAACTTTGGGCAAAGATATCTAGAACTACCCCAAAGTTGAGTCGAGGTTAAGTTGAAATTTCCACCACCGAATATGATATCGAGCTAAGTTCACTTTGGGTTGAAATAGAGTTCTTCTTCTTCTTCGATGGCTCTACAACTCAATTCGAGTCTTGACGTCCATCAGCGTCTTCCTCCAGACGTCTCTTTGCCCCGCAGCTTGTCTCCAATTTCTTATATTGAGCAGTTTTGCTGCATCGGCCTTAACATTGTCCTCCCACCTTGACCGTGGTTTGCTAACTGGTCTTCTGCCATCAGGGCTTTTTTTGGTATCCTTGAGTCATTCATTCTTTGCACATGACCGGCCCAACGTAAACGTAGTAGCTTAGCATGTGTCGAGAGTTTACATTCTTTGTATAGATCGTACAATTCGTGATTGTAGCGTATTCTCCGAGCATTGTCTTCATTGATTGGGTCGTATATCTTTCGGAGAACCTTCCTCTCAAATATATCCAACTTGTCGGCGGATTTCTGGGTGATACTCCATACTTCACATCCATACGTAGCTACTGTACGTATGATGGTTTTCTAGACTCTTATTTTTGTTTTCCTGTGCATGTCTCTGGATTTTATGGCTGGCAGTAGTGAGAAGTATGTTCTCTTTGCGGCGTTTATTCTTCGTTGTACGTCTATCGTTTCATCGTTGTCTTCGCTGACTGTGGAACCTAGATAGTTAAATTGGTTTACCCGTTCGAAGTTATGTTCCCCCAGGTGGTGTTGTGGTTTCTTCTTCTTCTTTCCACCCTTGACTGAATAAGAACTTTACTTTTTTCTGCATTTATTTGCAGCTCTATATCTTTGGCTCCCTCTTCTAATTTCGTGAACATTTTTCTTCGGTATGACAGTGATCTGTCAAGGCAGTTTATATCATCGGCATATCCTGCCAACTGTTTTGATTTGTTAAGCAGGGTTGCGTTCGCATCAATGTTTACTTTGCGAATTACTCCTTCTAGGCAGAGATTAAATAGCATGGGTGCCAGCCCATCGCCCTGCTTTAAGCCTTGCTTGACTGGGATGGACTCCGTCAATTCTCCTTGCATTCTGACTGCACATCTTGTGTTTTCCATTGTCATTTTTGTTAATTTAACTATCTTTAGGGGGATGTTTAGGTCCAACGTTGTTGCATACATTTGCTCCCTGTCGATTCTGTCGTATGCTTGTTTAAAGTCAATGAAGAGTTGATACACGTCGATGTTGTATTCCCAGCATTTTCAGAGGATTTACCTTATTTTTTTTGTGTGATAGACTAGAGGCTTAGGGAAAGCCCCTTTGTACTGTTCGACAATCTATTTTTTTTTTTCGTATAGAAGGTCAAACAGCAGCTCTAGCCGGAAGATACAGAGTAGAAAGAGAGAGAAGTACTAAAGAGCTGCCACAACCTAACCGCGATATTTTATTCCACCAACTTCCAACCATTTCGCGACTCTGGCATCAGGGCTTTTTATTTTTATTTTCCCACCCGGAAAGCGAAATCATTGTTGCGGGTGATTTCAACGTTCACAATGTACATTGGCTAAATTACTCAAATGGCACCAGTGTTCCTGGCAAAGACGCCGAGCTCTTTGCGAGCCTCAACAACTTGCACCAAATTGTCAAATGTCCGACGAGAGTCCCTGATATTCCAGGTCAAGGAGCCCATCTCCTTGACCTGTTTCTTACTTCCAATCCGACGCGGTACTCCATCAAGGTTAGCTCACCCCTTGGCAACTTGGACCATAAACTAATTAGCGCTTATTTCCCATATCCATCCTCGACCACAACCGCCACAGCTCCTAAAAGAACTGTGTGGCACTATGGGAAAGCCAACTGGTTGGGTCTTATTCGCTTCTTCCAGGCCACTGACTGGGATTTGTGTTTCCGTAATGCCAATGCGAACTATGCGACCCTCTGTGTCACCAAAATTATTCGAGCGGGTATGCGCTTGTTCATCCCTCACTCTACCAAATCTGTGAAGCCTAGGCCGAACAAATGGTTCAATGGGGAATGTATGAACGCAATCAAAGCTAAAGAAGCCGCCTATAGAGCATACAGACGTTCGCCTAATGAGCCACTTCGTCGTGAGTACGTCAAACTTAGAAACTCCTGTAACTCCATCATCAGGAAAGTCAAATCATCATTTGATGATAGATTGAGAAGTAAGATTCTTAACTCCACTACAGGCAGCAAAAACTTCTGGTCCTTGGTAACTGCCACCAAGAAGAATTTTACTTCCTCCTCAACACCTCCTTTTATTCACAACAAGGAAGTGATAACAGAAAGCAAACCCAAGGCCGACCTATTAGCTTCTCTGTTCGCCGCAAATTCTTCTTTATCCGATGCTGCTATGTCACCCCCCACTCTCGAGAATACCACCCACTCAATGGACGGAGTTCACTTCAGGACTCGCGAGGTGTTTAGGTGTCTCAAAGAACTCGACGCCAATAAATCCACTGGTCCCGACAAAATCCCCCCTATGGTACTTAAAAAATGTGCCTCACCTTTGGCTAAACCTCTGTGCAAACTTTTTGCCTGTCTTACTTCTCCGGAGTGTATCCCGACTCTTGGAAACTAGCTCATGTTCAGCCAATCCCAAAAAAAGGTGAAGCCAGCGACCCCTTAAACTACCGCCCAATAGCAATTACTTCTGTTCTCTCCAAAATCATGGAGACAATAATCAATAAAAGGCTGATGAAATATCTAGAATCCAACCAAATTATACAGACAGGCAATACGGCTTCAGATCTAAACGGTCTACTGGCGATCTGCTTGTGTGTTTAACCGAGCGTATCAACCAAAGCATTCACAGCTTTGGTGAGTCTAGCCTGGTTGCTCTAGATATATCAAAGGCTTTTGACAGAGTATGGCACCCAGCTCTGTTGAATAAACTCCAAGCTATTGGTATACACTTAGTTCTAAGGAACTGGATTAAGAGCTTTCTTTCATGCCTTTCAATCAAGGTAGTATTGGATGGCGTCGAATCCAACCCCCACGCCATTTCGGCCGGAGTTCCCCAGGGATCAATTCTCTCACCCGCACTTTTTCTAATCTTCATTAATGATCTGCTCTCAATCCCCTCCAACCCACTTCACTGCTTCGCTGATGACGGTACTCTGAATTTCTCTTACTCCTTCGACAATATAAGACAAGCACGTGCCAGACCTTGTCTTTACCACCGTCAACTGATGTCGGCTTCGATCAACCGGGATATCGAATCGATTCTTCATTGGGGCGAAATGAACCGAGTCGAATTCAATGCCACAAAAACGAAGCACTGTCTGATCTCCAACAAAAATTGTACCGACCTTCCTCCTGTCTCGGTGGATGGAGTGAATCTAACGGCTGACTCAACTCTCAACATCCTAGGGGTAACTTTAACGGAGCATCTGCGATGGAACGATCACATATTCCAAATCGCCAAACAAGCCTCCCAATGCCTTGGATTTCTCAAGAGATGCAAGTTCCTCCTCCAGCCAGCCGCATTGGCTACAATATACAAATCCTACATTCGGCCGCGCCTCGAATACAACTCACATATCTGGGCAGGCGCCCCAAAAACCACCTTGGCCTGTCTCGACAAGGTGCAAAATCGTGCCCTCAAACTCATTGGTGATGGCCCCTTTCGCGCCTCCATAGACACCTTGAGCCACCGTAGGAATGTAGCAGCCCTCTCCATACTTTATCGCTATTACCATGGCGACTGTTCCACCGAAATTCAGGACCTCCTGCCTGCACGGCAATATTTTTCCCGCAACACAAGACTAGCCCGCTCGGCTCACCCCCATACCCTACAGCCCCCTCGTTCACGCACAATACGGTTTAGAAGTTCGTTTATGAATAGAACAATTCGACTGTGGAATAATCTCCCGCAGTCGTTATTTCCGAACTCGTACAATACCTTAGAGTTCAAACGTGAGGTCCATCGTCATTTTCTTCTACACCCTCCAGACCCCCTCTAACCTTTCCTATTCTCCTCTATTCTTCAAACCAAGCTTACTACTAGACATTGCACCATGAACTGAACGACATGACGGACTGGTAGTACAAAGGGTTACACCTAAGCTTGGTTTTTTCATATAAAAAAAAAGGGCATTTGAGAAACAACTCGCTGGAGTGTTATGCCTCCTGAAACGAGTTGAATATCATCAGCCAACCGATGACATGCGCTTGGTGGAGCGGGGAAAGACTAGTGAAGGCTATGACAGGAGTAATCAGGAATGTAAAGATGGGAGAAGAAAGAAGGGAAGTTATGTGGTGGGAAAGTGGAAAATGCGAAGTACCGTGGGGCTGGCCGGGATTCGAACCCGGGAACTCTGGGATAGTAGTCAGGCGCCTTACCTCTAGACCACCGAGGCCCCTCTGTTGTTGATCCATTGTTGACCTATTTCTTCTGAATCCAGCTTGGTATTCACTTATTGCGGCTTCTGCGTAAGGTTGCAGTCTGGCCTTAATTATATTGGTCATTATTTTATATACTGTGCTTAAAAGAGAGATGCCTCTCTAGTTTACACAGTTGAATTTTTCTCCTTTTTTGTGTATTGGGCAGATAATGCTTTGCTCCCAATCTTCAGGCATTTTTTCGTTCCTCCATATGCAGTATAGTAATTCATGTAAACAGCTAGGGCCGCCTTTGCTGAGTGTGGAGCGAGATTGTCTTTCGGCGCCCTTTAGTCGAAGCTTTCACTTCACATACATAAATTGTATTTCCAGTTGCCTAGGTAAAACTTTTTTCGAGCACTGGCTGCTTGCCATTTCCATACGGGATTATATCTGCCATTTTGCTGCGGGAGCTGCAGCCCCATAAGGATTTCGATGATGGTTTTAGGGTCACAGCCCCGCCTTTAGCGGCAATAGAGGAAGCATGTCTTCTCAGAGTTGCTTCCCCGACGTTCCGCCAACAGCACCACCTTCTTTGGAGGCTATTTGGTTGTTTGCATTGCATAGTTGGGCCTTAGGGCTTGCCCCAGGTTGAGATGGTGGGGAGAGTCATCTTCTCGTTAAAAGAGGCTTCTCCTACCATCAGCCCAAAATTACAGTGTTCACCATACTGACAACGTCATCTCTGTGAATTTTATGCGGTGCACTTTGTGGAGTACTCTCCACTCCTACACCCTTAGGGTCTTCTTTTGGACCCCTACCCTTTTCAATATAATGCCAGTGGGGTCTTCGGTTGCTGCCGTGAAGTACCCGATTACAATTGGACTGCGCGGCTGCGTGTTCCCGTCTACAGCAACAAGGCTTGCTCCTTCCAAGGGCTTAGGGCGGCCCATCATAGAGCGCGCATCGACCCCTAGGGACCTGGGCTGTTCTGAGCCATGAGCTAATTCGGCTATCGCCTCCAGAAGACTTCCATGCACGGTAACTAGTTGTTTCGTGGTCAAGAGAGTATCGGGATTGTTAGTCGCAAGCACGCCCATTCTGACACTTTCTGCTATTTGACAGAAGGTCAGCTTTGGAGTCGTTCTAGACTTCATTATGGGAACGTCCGACTTTTCTGAAGGCTTTTCAAACCGTATGGCCAAAGCGTTCGCTCTTTTCGAGAATCTAACCCTCTTATTATTAAGAAAATCGGTATCCCTTTTTTCCTCGGGGGCCACGCAGACCCTACCAGCCTCTACACGGGAGTAGCCAGCTTCCAGATATCGCGTAAAACGTTTTCGGGCTGCGCCACTCCGTCTTCTGAAAGCGGTCGTTTTTTCAATTCGCCTCTCCGATTAGGTACCCTTACTTTCGCAGGAGATCTAAGAAGATCTCTCAATGAAGGAATGATCTCAACGCCCTCCCTGAAGAAGAATCCCAAAAACTGACTACGGTCATTACTTAATTGTCACACCTCGTATTCTGATACCACGAGTTTGGCGAGAAAGCCCATGGCAGAGCTTCGTATCACCATTGGAAGGCTAATTCAAACCGAAATTCGCCTGGTATCCGAAGTCCATCGTTAGTAGTACATTCACGCAGTCACATTCATAACTTTCAAATAAAGCGAGAGCATTTTCGCCACGCACAAGATTTGCTTGGATGCGGATCCTTCAATTGATCGGGTCACTCCTGACACAAAAAGTGCCCGGGTTTTACCCGGACACTTTTCAAAACCCCGCCCGGAAGGCCCCCAGGCGCCCGCGGATCTAGGACAAACACGGGGAAAGCCGGACGGATGGCAGCCCTACTCTAGCATCTAAGTAATTTGGGTCAAGGTAGAAGGAAATCTGTGACTTAGGAATTTAATAACGATTTAAAACCGTAACAAGTTTAAGTAATAAAAATCCGTTCCATGTCCTGTCTGAAACTCTTATCCATTGCTCTACATTTGCAAAGGGCTCAATCCATTGGAGAATCTTCAAAGTATCTACCACAAGCCTGAAATATCTGCACTGGTTGTCAAACAGATACCTGACTTCTAACATTCGAGCTAAGGGAATATTCCGAGAAAGTTTTATGCATCAGAAACTTCTATACTAAAATTGTCAATATCAGGTGGATATGAGTTGTGTACACGAAGCTGAGCCTCCGGCAGGAGAGGCATCCAATATATGGTAACACACTTGAATCCAGCTAATAAATGCATGCTCGTATCAATGCCGCACGCAAAAAGTTGTCCCAATTGAGCCATTTATTATCGTCCATCCAGAATTAGGGCATATGCAGTTCGTTGGTTTGTCTGTATAATATCCACACTAACAGAGGAGACATAAAAGCCTCCATAAAGGATCTACAGCATGATATACGACAAGATGCTTGAAATGGTGGTGATGGTAGGTTTATAAAGGAAATTTTCATAGACCAATCAGCCTTAGGCTTCTGATACATGTTCTGTCTGCACGTTTTCAGCACAAAGTTTGTTCAATGTTTGAATTTTTGCTTGAAATAGTCCAATTAAAAAAATATGTCCTTCTTTTATTTTTACATGAGTAATTTCAGTCAACGTAAAATGTACTATTTGTACTTGGCAATCAATTATGGTAATTAATATGTCATTCCTTTTGCCTCAAAGGAAAATTTAAGGAATTCGAAATAATATAAGCAAAGGTCTGTTGAAAAGGTTCTTTAGCTTTTGTTCGGTTGTTTCAATGAGCAATACAAATTTTTGATATAATATTTTAGTTTTTATTTTAGGCTTTTAAGAGCTAAATGAATGAGGTAATAAAAAGTTAAAAAAAAAAATAAAAAATACGCTTTTATTTTAATATGAACCAAAAAGTAAAAAATAATTTTGAATGTAAAGTTTTTAATGCTGCAGCCAGTTACATAAATGTAAAAAGCGTGGGGCGCTAACGAAAAGTTCCAGTATTAATAAAATAAGAATATAAGTAAAGAGCGCTCCACTCTTTTTTACATTTAGGTAAGTGGCTGAAGCAATAAAAACTTTACAATCAAAATTATTTTTTACTTATTGGTTCATATTAAAATGGTTTTTCGCGCGGATTATGGTTCTCCAACGATAAATGCGAAAGAGAGTCGAGTCATGTTCCGTGACAAGTCGTTTGAGTTCAGTCGAATTACAACTTTAGGACAGCGGCCTAGAATAGAAATGCTAGGTTGAGCTTAGGCTACTGTACTGAAAGTCGTGATTCGACTGAAAACTCACTTTCTCCAACTCAAAGGACTTGTCCTGACGTTCAGCTCAGGGGGAATTGCTGTGTAGAAATTTTGTTAAAATCAAATTAATTTTGAATTACTGAACAATTATAGTTAATGTTATTCCAAAAAAAATAATTTATTTAACAAATAAGTTTTCTCAAACCCTCTATACACTTTTATTTTTCTAAGCTAAAGGAATATTCAACAAACGCCACAGCGTACAAAGCATCAAAAAATTGTTTTAGCCGCTTTGGGATTTGGTTTTGCCTCAAGCCAAGGCGTACATTTGTGTTTCACCTAAGGGCATAACCTAACCTAAGGGTGCTCTAACGCATACGCCTGACTCAGATTTGGAGCCATCTGTGTATAAAACTGGCTTCTTGGTGGGGGATCACTTATTTCGGTAGAACAGATGCTGCGGCTCCGTGGCTCAGAGAAGGACAAAATCATGCTACCTTCCATATAATAAAGCACGCGGTTTTGCAACCTTGCGAGCCAGATAAACTTATTTTTTGATTATAGTTCGACCTGGTTCGTAAATAAACGCCATCATAACTAATTCTTCAACGCGGATATATGTAGAATCGAGGCTGCACCGAAAATACTTTAGTAGCCGATTTAACCACAAAAATATTGACACACGTTTAGACACAGGGTTAGACTTTATTTACATTGGTTGCAGATGACGGTAGGTTTTGCTTCTAAAAATTGTCTTATATGTATCTAGTAGGTGCCTGTTGATAAAAAATTGGCGGGGTGAAACTTTATTTTGGACTTAAAAAAAATAATTTTAAGTTTAGGGGTTGCTGTGGGGGTGGCTTCCGATTTTCCGATAGGGTTGGTTTTGGTGTCCAAAAATAGCTTATAGTAAGAGCTATTAGTGCATAAAAATTTGTCGGATTGATTTCATAAGCAAGTGTGAAACACTCAATTTTAGTAATAAAGGCTGTCCTGGGGGTAGTTTCCGAACAAGTTAGAGGATTGGTTTTATTTTTATTGAATTCGGCATTCCCAAATTGAACGTTCAGTTCTTCAAGTACCTCAATTTCTTCATTTCTTCTTCCTAATATGTACTGCACTTTTTCCTTTGTGCATGCGCTTCTTAGTTCGCTTATTTTTTTATACTCCTCTTCAGAATTTATTGTTCTATGTCTACTTAACATGATTTGGTATGCTCTGTTTTTCTACATTGTTGCTTGGCGCATTGCGTTGTTAAGTTTATTTATTTTTACGTCAAGTCGGTTCTCATATTCATCCCTAATTTCCTCTTCCTTTAATTCTAGCACATTCACTAAAAACAGAAGAAATTTTCCCTAAGTTTCCTAAGTCCCGTAGCAAGAACATCATCTTTATCCAAGTTCTACATTATCTTGTTTCTAATAATTTCCTCTCTAAATTCCAATCTGCCTTCCGTAAACTTCACGGCTGTGAACCTGCTGTACTAAAGGTAACTACTGGCTATGTTTAACCGAAGCGTTCTATATTTGACCGAAGTGACAGTGCGATATTAGTTCTTCTTGATTTTTCTAAGGCGCTTGATTCTGTGGTTCACTCGTTTCTAATTTTCAAGCTCTATAGCTTTTCCTCTTCTGCAACTCGTTTTTTTTTCTACTCTTCTTTCTAATAGACTTCAGTGCGTTCGGCATTATTCTATTGCATCAGCCCTTCCTACCTGTACCCTTGGGTGTTCCACAAGGTTCAAGACTTGGCCCTTTCTTTGTATGTTAATGAACTCCCCTCTATTATCCATGGCTGCTCCCTTCATTTATATGCTGATGATCTACAGTTATATACTTCTTGCCCTCCTAATTGGGCATGTTCACCCATATGTCCGGTGTTTTTGTAGTTTTTGGTCAGCCTTGGCAATTAGGCAGCCTTACGCTTTGCACAAACGCCTAAATATTTATACTGCTTTGCTCTGTTTTTATATATAACTATTTGCTACCTATATCTTTATGCCTACAATAGATTGAACTAGTACGCTAAAGGGCGTTAGTGAAGTGGATTCGAGAAAAAGGCTTAGATAAAAATACCAATGTGTCAATATCATCATTAAAATGTAAAAGCGTCAAACGTAAAACTCAAAAAATATTAAATAAAAAATTACCCTAAAAATTGCTCCTAAAACTATGCAGAAATAAATAAACGACCCACAGCGAAACAGTCTACAAAAAAACCCCAACCGGCCCACAGAGACGCTACGGATTAGACTAACAATAACGTCTCGTGTAAACTCCGCAGTTACCTCCTACACTTGTATATAGCATTTTTTGTGTAACTCTTGTTTTATCAGCCATCAATTATTGTCGCCTGTCTCCATTTTTATTTAGTTTTTGTTTCAAGTTTAAGGGTTCTTTTCAACCCTGCAACTCTTATTCCCGAATTGTTTCAATAGGGTATTCCCTAAGCATTTGAAGGGTTTCTAAAAAGTGAATAAAACCCTTTTGGAGCAAGTTTTATTTATTTAATATTTATTATCTTTTATCTATCTATTTTCTATTTAATACTAAAAGTTTTTCTTTCACTTTTCAGGTAAGTGTCACTTATGCCTTGGATGTGTAAGTAAAATTTGCAAAAAACAATTTTAAATTAATGAAAAGATATTCAATTTCAGAAAAGTTGTAAATACTGCTAAAACCACTTATCTGGCTATTTTCGAAAGATCTAATAACAAAATTTAATCCATTTCGTGAAATGATATTACCATAGGTATTAACGGTATCGCACCGTCGATAATATTAAATTGCACCTTTCGATATTTTCCGCTATAATGACGCACGTTATCCATTAAAATTCCAATTGGCAAACGAAAAGATTCCATAATCCGCACCTGTCACATTCGTCGTAACTCTTCTCACCGAATGAAGGTGGCTAGAGTTGGTCCAAGCTACGCAAACTACTTTCACCTGTCATACAAATTCTATGGATAAAAATTTTACCCGTCCGAATGTCGAACCTGTCCGAACGCACACACACACAGGCAAACAAGGTTCATAATGAAGAAACAATTAACGAACTCCAGGTTGGCATTGTTACACAATGCATACCTTAGGGCCTGCGGTGTTGATTCAGGTCCACCAAAAGGTATTATGACTTAGCGATCAGCTGCGGTACTTGTTACGAAATTTCCACAAAAATCGCAATAATCTTTTCCCACGAGATAAGAAAAACTCTGGGGAAAAGGTACTTTTATCCAAAATCCCTCGTGTCACATCTTTCTGTTCTCAAGACATTCAAATCCAGCAGCACGTAATGCAGGCGCCTTTAATTGCGCAGGTGAGACACGCTTAAAAGTTGCGC
The DNA here is from genome assembly GCA_949987705.1 of Thereva unica. NCBI lineage: Eukaryota > Metazoa > Arthropoda > Insecta > Diptera > Therevidae > Thereva > Thereva unica. Next base: position 48,707,265 of record OX465281.1, on the reverse strand, counting down.
AAGTCGCGCTAGGTGATCGCGAGGGCTTTTAACGATTCAATTTGTACGATCTGATGCAGGTCCATTGTTTTGCACTATGATACAGTGACTGATTGGCCTAGAAAGTCTAGCCGGCTTGGGACAGGTTAAGTAAGTAATATTCTGGAGCCAGACTAACTGTCAATCTTGTTGAAGAATATCGGGTTTTATCTCTGCTGATCGCTATTAGGAAATGAGCCATAACGGACAGGAAAATAGCGAGACGGATAGTGATGGATGCGATAAGAATTTCCATTGTGACTTGAAAATTTATAATCGACATGAGATGTTACATGACTGGGATGTTTAGTTGGATATCCACATGATGCGCAGGGATTATTAAAATTTTATCGTCTAGTTACTAATAGATTTATTGTCGAAGGAGAAGGAGAAACAGACTTATACATATAAACGTGTGTGGAGAACAGTTGCAAGCTCTGTTAGCCATGCTCGTCGTCTTATATCTTCCGTAAAATATGGATGGTATACTAGAGTGATTAATTCGGTTGTGGATTTCGAGCTCCACCAGTTCTTCCTGGATCGACTTGGTGCTGATGTTGTTAAAAGCGTATTCTATGTCCAGGAAGCTTGCCAAGGTAAACGGTTTGGATTTTAGGGAGTAGTCTATGCAATCTACTTTTTGCAGGTAGGCGGGCAGACACCTTTGTTAAAAAGTTTCGAAGATATAGGATCAGCATGCTTTCTAGGGTCTTCAGGAAATAGAATGACAAACTCCATCATTATCAGATGGCATCGCAACCCAAGCAAATCCTAGCCTCCTCAATTTTCGTCTTCGAACGTCCATGGTCCCTTCTTTCTTCTCTCCTGTTTCTTGCTAGGGAGCTTGTCTTGTCCTCCTCCTTTGCTACCCACATTTGTGAATTTATTTGAACGGTCTGGATCGTTTAAGCGGAATCCTACTTTTTAGGTGGATGCCGGTGAGCAAACAAATTACAAACACAGGAATAACATAAACCATATAGACAATAATCACACTAAATTTAATAATCAAATGTAAGACATTTCCCTTTTTCTCCAATCGGGAGCTTTATCTACCTTTAGATTCATGAAAAGGGCTCTTTCTTCTATTCAATCCTCTTGCGATCCGCCTTCTTCTCTACAACTGGTTCACGCTAACAAACCTCCACCCAGACTCGTACGTTGGCCTCACCTTGATTGTTTCCCCTACGTGGGTGCTGCACTGCTGTCAACCTCTGGGGGAATCTTCTCGTTGTGTCGCCACGGTCTAGCCACCACGAGTACGTCCTTCGATAGGACTTTCGACTAGCGTACTTAACTTCCCCTTCTTCTTCTGTCGATAAGGAGAATAATTTGCGGAAGTGACGGACACAGGCCACTGAGACTTCGTGGATCACTCCTACCCTAAAATTATTACCAGGAGTACGGCAAGTACTTATCCGTTAATTTATCCTCAGATCTATACTTCAATCGGCCACGCACAGCGTACGGATCCAGAGAGCGGATCGGCACAAAAAAAAACAGTTCCAACTTCTCTCGAGCCACGGACGTTTCTTCTAGGCCCTCAGGGATAGGTCCGTTCGCCTCGATATGGATGACTTGGCGGCTCCCTCTTCCTCATGTTCCCCAAAGATGAAGACAAATTCTTGCAGGTGACCTTCCACTGCAGCGTTTACGCTTCACCTCCAGGAAATCATCGCCCGTTCGATTTTATACTTCAAGTTTTACTTTGGTCCTTTTTACCAGTCTTTGGTACTACTTTGATAATTTTTCGAAAACTACTTATTTTTTTCTTCCGCCCCAAATCAAAATTATTCTTCCCCGGCCTCCTGACAGCCTAAAAACAATCCTTGCATTTTCCCCCCCCCATAACTAGGTACTTTCCTTTTAGGGCACTCAGTTAAAATTTCAAAAATTACAGTAAAGTTGCTTTATGGCAGTGGCGGGCAAACCTACACAGCTAAAGAAATGCATTTGTGCAAAAGCTATCAAAAGCTTTCGAAAGCTTCACACGGTTATCGAGTTTAGAAAATTTGCATATTTTTAAATTTATTGCAACATATAATAAGAAATATAATTTAAGTCTCATATATTAAGTAGTTGTTTTTAATTTTCACAAATTGACAATTTGAAAATAAATTACTGCTTTAACAGTGTATCCAGTATATGAGCACAAAGTCCCTCAAAATACGCTCCCACTCGCATGAAGTCTTAATTAAGACTGATATCCTTTTTTGTGCATATTCGAGTCATTTGACTTCGTATACATATTCAGAGCTTTAAAGCTCATTTGCCCGCGGGCATAGGAATGCCCAGCACTGCTTTATGGTGATTTCCGGGCCGGGGATAGGCCGGCCGCTACACAACATAAGTTTCAATGAAAGCCGCAACGAAAGCTTGAATGGAAATCTTCAATGAAAGTTTCTACGAAAGCGTCAATGAAAGCTTCAACGAAAGCTTCCTAGAAAGCCGCAATGAAAGCTTCTCAGCGATAGCTTCCATAGAAGCTTTGCAGCGAAAGCTTCAATGGAAACTTCGCAGCGAAAGCTTCAATGAAAGCAAAAGATTAAAATATTAGAACTGTAGGACAGATTTGCTTTTAAAGAAGGACTGGCTCCGGCATCCATCGTATGAGGACCTCTAAATTTTAGACCGGCCCAATGGACTTGGGCATTGGATCGTTCGAGTATGGGGTCCTTAATTTCCCCAAAGTACTCTACTCATGAAGATTCTATTTATCCGTTTGGACCAGGTACTCACTATTCTGAGGGCCCCTATGTTTTTGTTTCAATTGGGCCAAAATACCGCGATCGGATTTTTTGGGCCAAGGTATCTCTTTTAAAGCACGAAACCCTATGACGCATATCTTGGCCAGAAAATGTGTTTTGCGTCTGCTTCAAGTGCCCTTGTGTATTTTAGCGAGTTTTTGAGTATTGTTAGTTTATCAATTATTGGAGAGCTTTTACAAACTATATAGTAAGACGAGGAATTATGATAACGAGCAGAAACCAACGAAACCCCGATCCTTGCCAAACAGGATACCTCTCACTATTTATATTCATGTTACAGTGTCTGTTATATGTCAGAACATCATGACAGACCAATCCCAATGTAATCTACTTTCTATTAGTACTGAATAACACGAATCTAATTTCATGAAAAAGCTTTCTAGATTTTGTAGGCAATACTCGGCTTGCTTGAATAAATCAAGAGTTTGTGGCATTTTGTTAGAAAATTGCTGTTTTCCGCTAGGGAATCAGACAGAAACAACAAAATTTCAAAGAATTTGTTTGTTGTCTTAGCACGAAATCAAAAAACACACAACAACACAATTTCCGGAACGCAACGAAAAATACAACAAAGGACAAACCCTCCAATACACCCAGGTATCCCATTTCTTTTTCGTCGCTCCTAGAACCCACCCAAATCGTTTCCTACAACCACGTATATAACTCTTGCAACATTCCCTGAATACGTGAAAGTTAATCACGCACTTAACAACCCCTGTGTGTGTGTTTTTTTTTCATTTGATTATTGTCGTTTCCCGACTAAACAATAAATTCATCGCCTGCGGTATTGGACACACCGAGGGTCCTAGTCCCTGATCCTTGATCCTTTCCCCATTTCAATAACGCTAATTGACTCGTTCACTCCAAAGCCAGTTGAACTCTGCACACACAAACACACGTCAAGCGAAGTCTCTTTTCTTCGCCAGCAAGCCGAGTGCAAGCCGCTAGCTTATCATTGCTAAAATAGGGTGTTCCGACAGGATGGGAGGGAATGTGGGTGTGGTGGTGCATGTCTAGGGAGAGGAATGCTGAAAAATTGAAACAAATGAAAATTCCAGGACATGCCTGAAGCTACCTGATGACAAGCGCAAGCAGGCCGGCTCTCTCCCTCTGGATTTATGGCGTCCTGTACGTTGGCACTACGCAAAATATTCAAAACTGCTGGGGGAGGTTTTTCTGCATCGGGGAAGGGGTAGCTTCAGCAGACACACAGGGAAAAAAATCAAAGCGTTATGCCATAACATCCCCACTCGAAAGATTTCCAGATGAATTTTCCTCCTCAGACTGTCATCGTCACAATTTACATTCCTTTACAAAGGCATGCGAGGATTTTCGGTGTACGTGTAAACTCTGCTAAGTACATCCACCCCACCGCTGCAACATATTAGGGTGCATACCCCTGCCAGTGCATGAATTGTATTAAGCCACCCTCCAAACCAAGATGGTGTTATCTCCCCTTCGCCCTTTGTTGCTGCACGTGCTTAAGTAATTATTTCAGCTTGAATGCTTTTCTGGGTGGGGGCACCCTACCTACCCTACCTAAAGGCGAACGTTGCCAGGTTGTTATGGAAATGGGGAGGTGGGGTTGGGCTGGGGGCAGCAGCAGACCCTTAAGGGTGCAGAAAGAAAACAGTTTAAGTGTTGCCACACGTCGATGGTTGTTTTATTTTTTCTTTCTTTTTCTTCTTTTTTTAGGTTTAAAAAAAATTAAATTAAATACAAAAATGTAAACAAAAATTCTGTGTGAAATTGAGCGTGTGTTGTTACTTAGGGACGGTGTTTCTGTGTGTTTAATTTTATTATTTTATTGCCACTTGGCCTGAATAATTAAAATTGTCAATAAAAAAAAATATTGTGCATAATGAGCTTAGCCTGAAATAAAAGAAAGTCTACCTTTAAAGAACAATGGCGGCAGCAGAATTTTTCACTGAAGATTTTACCTAAACCAGGGTTGGCAATGTTTTTTTTTTTGTTTTGTTTTAATAATATTGCCAGCATGGAAAACGTTAATATTTCCAGGAGTAAGAATAATATTTAAGATGCAGCTGGATGTCTTGAGTCCTTGACTCAAGTTTTTGTAAGTAAGCTCACGAGTGACCCTTTATACTACCAGTCTGTGATATGTGTCACATCAAGATACAGTATCTAATATTAAGTATAGAAGTTTTCAAACTCCGTGACACAAATAATTTGAAGGGTTCTGCGCACCTCGTTGCCCAATTTCATAAAATTTCCCCTCTTTTAACTTAAAAAGGCAACAAACGCAGAAAAAACTCAACAAAATAATTTGGGAATGGATGTGCGCATGCCGGATGAATAAAGTTAAGTAATCTTTATATGTATTGAGCAGAGCTTTTAAATACATGTAAAACTCCTGCTCAACAAAGGCAGTTTATCCATCGTAATAAGCATAATTTTACTATAATTATGCTAAATATTTCTCATCCCTAAATTTAAAATAAATTAAAAGAATTGCTGGAAAAATTTCTTTTAAAGATATGAGCATTTTCATTCATAAATTGAAAGTCCTCCGCAGCCGCAAGCAACACAACCTCCCCAGGCAGAAGCGCGCTTTCGACTGGCGGAAAATGTCAAAAATCTAGTAATCAAAGTGATAAAAACACAAATATTGTATTTTTTAGTAGAAATTACTACAAATTATTTCTGTGGCATATGCGTAAAATATAAAAACATTAAAATAAAAAAAATATATAAAAACGGGTGTTTTTCAGTCATAATTTGTAAATTTTTTAAATAATCATTGAAGTCCCAGAAAAATACACCTTCCTTTAGCAATACGCAGTCGCGACTGATTACATGGCAGCAAGTGATTTGATAGGAGGAGTTAAGTGAAGCTTTTGTCTGAACTTTTAAACATTTTTAAGAGCTTAGCTGGGGAAGATGCGCGGGATGTCACGAGGTTTGAAAACAACTATACGCTTGGTTCTAAAGTAATATAGGATAATAGGTGGCCCAGGCCTTAGACTCGATTGACGACGTACATTCGGCGATTCTGAATACTGTCGCCACCTTTTCCCGCACTTTTAACTCCTCGGCTTCTCTTCTTCCTATACATTAAAAAAAGTTCGATGCCTGTTCGGACTGTATTGAATCGCTGTCAACAGCAGAAGTACAAAATCACAATGCAGTGAACTCTATGTCTTATAAATTTGAAAGTGTCCCCTCCCTCTGCGGCGGCAGTATCTGATGGCGCCCTGCAGGCAGGAGAGCAGCTTCTTTCTACACCCTGCCTCACAGCTGCTTTTCTTTCAGAGAATGTTATCCTCAAACTGGCTTCCAACAAGCCAATCACGCCAGGTCTTAAGGTGCCTCGCAAAAGTCGTAAGAAAGGTCAAAGCCGCTAAGTCACCCATGGTGATGGTTCCACCTTGAGCTCGTCGCCCCGCGTTCTAGAAACAGAGTCGACCTTTAAGCGGTCTCGATATCAACCTCTTCGTCTCCACTAGTTGGTGGTCTAGCTACAGGTCCTCTGGGACCTTGCCGTCTCTGCTTACTGTACCGAGACCTTTAAATAATTTCATCTAGCGATTTTCTCCTGACGGAGCCTGTTGCTTCTTTTGTTTTGTCTGCACCGCCTGTTTCTACCGAGATACTTTTGGACCCTGGTTTCTGGCCCACTGGTGTTCTTACCAAGGTTTTTGCTCCGCATATCCATATTCGAGCTCATTTTGCAAACGCTTCCGTTCCACAAATATCAAAAAAACTCGAGAAGCTTTCCTTCCACTACCAGAACATAAAGGGTACCAGTTTAAAAACTAACGACATCCGACAGCTCCATGAGGGTATTCTCAATGCTGAACTTTTTGATTCCTCCTACCAAATCTTTCGAAGAGACCGTCACACTGATTCGTTGGGGTTGCGTACTTGTTGCTTGCACTAGCCATCTAAATTGTAACTCAATTTCGCTTCCTAGTTTCTTTAATCACCTTGAAATTGAGGTTGTCTCTTCCTGCTGATATTTTTTTTTATATGAAAAAACCAAGCTTAGGAGTAACCCTTTATACTACCAGTTCGTCATGTCGTTCAGTTCATGGTGCAATGTCTAGTAGTAAGCTTGACTTGAAGAATAGAGGAGAATAGGAAAGGTTAGGGGGGGTCTGGAGGGTGTAAAAGAAAATGACGATGAACCTCACGTTGTTCATGTCGCCATGGTAATAGCGATAAAGTACGGAGAGGGCTGCCACATTCCTACGGTGGCTTAAGGTGTCTATGGAGGCGCGAAAGGGGCCATCACCAATGAGTTTGAAGGCGCGATTTTGCGCCTTGTCAAGACAAGCCAAGGTGGTTTTTGGGGCGCCTGCCCAGATATACGAGTTGTATTCAAGGCGCGGCCGAATGTAGGATTTGTAGATTGTGGATCAAGGCGGCTGGCTGGAGGAGGAACTTGCATCTCTTGAGAAATCCAAGACATTGGGAGGCTTGTTTGGCGATTTGGAATATGTGATCATTCCATCGCAGATGCTCCGTTAAAGCTACCCCTAGGATGTTGAGAGTATGATAAGCACACTTGACGATGGAGGTAAAAACCTCTATGATATTCTTATCTCTTGTATTAACCATACCCTGAGTACGATGAACGCTGCAATTACTTCATCTTGGGGACTTAAATTTACCCAATATTCAGTCGGTATCTGAAGAAGTGGACGATAACTGCCTTCCTGAAGGCAACCTTAATTTTAAGGAATCCTGCTCTTAGTTTGAATCAAATAAGCAGTGTGACTAATGTGCTGGGGAGGCAGTTGGATCCTGCATTCTTTGCTGACTCAGTAAACATGATTGTTAAACCCATTCCATTAATCCTCCTAGCGTCCGTTGACAATTATCACCCTCATCTCTTGCTTAATTACTGCAGACTAATCCTTGTCCGAAAGTGGTAACCCATTCCTTCAACCTTAAAAACGCTAACTTTGATAAACTGTCATCTTAGCTTGCCTTCATTGATCTCAACAGTTTACTTTCCGCAAAAAAGTTGGATGTCAATGTGGCACGGCTGTAGGTAGCTTCAGGAGGCATTAAACTCTGACGAAGCTGCCTCCCGCTAACCCCGACGGTTGTGGCTCACCCGGCTGCTTAAAAACATCAACTTACACAGCATCCAAGTTGGAATACAAGGCTCACTGCCTCCTCAACATGTATACTCCACACTAACCAAGGTATCATTTCCTAACACTTTCACGACTTGCAGACGACTGGAAGAAGAGAACTCAAAATATTTTGTACTGCAAGGACCGTATAGCCTGAAACAGAATCAACGCAGTGTGCAGTATGCAGTGTTTTTTACTGCTTGTCAAAAATTACGGCACTGCGTCTTATAACGAAATCAACGCAGTGCAGTGTTTGTCAAATCAAGTCAAACGTCAAATTTGTTGTTAATTTCGAAAACATGGTGCGGAGAAATTTAAGAAATATTTTGTTATTGGCGGCTTTAACAGTTTATAGAAATAATATGTTTTTACTGGCACACTACCACAGTTATGGAAAGGACCCCGCACAAATTATATGGAAACGTGCTTTCGGTCAAATTGGCTGAAATTTTACTATGTTGTAGCTGACATCGTCCTGATCAAAAGTGTTCATGGGCACGAAACCCAAAAATTAGATCTTGTGGGTTTTTCAGGTACTTTTAGGATTTACCTCTCTTTTGCCTCCCACGGCCCCAAAACAAGTCGTAGGAGGCTCCAAGACCCCTCAATATTTTTGTAACGGTTCCTACTATTAGTAAAAAATACCAGAAAAATCCCCCCTTGCCTCTAAGGGGGCCAGGGGGCGGTCCATATGGCTGCAACAGGTAAAATGCTGTTATGCTTGTGTTTTATTATGTTTTGATGCACCTACAAATCAATGTAATTAGAGCCCCAGGTGAGGTGCAATGACTTTTTTTTGATTGATTATGAATTATTACAATGTAATTAACTAGTTTTATAATTTAGACATGGGTGGCGTGCATAGGGTGCATATGGGAGGGGGCAAACTTTCAGGACCCTTTTTGACCCCCTTAGAGGGAAATGCGGATTTTTATATTATTTTTGCGTAATTGTACGATTAATTACGAAGATTTTCCGGGGTCTCCGAGCTTCCTACGATTTTTTTTGGGGCCGTGGGAGGTAAAAGTATAAAGTGCATTTTACCTGTTGCAGCCATACGGACCGCCCCCTGGCCCCCTTAGAAGCATTCGATGGACGACTCGGAGTTCAATACGACGACAACAACTTCGTAACAGACTTAATGTTCGCCGACGATAGCGCTGTTTTCGCCGACACGGATGCCGAAGCAACGGACATCTTATACGATATTTCCCGCATCGCCCAATCATACGGGTTAAAAATCAATGCGGAAAAGACCAAAGTGCTCACAACGGATGGATCAAGAGCCAGTGTTCACCTCGATGGAACCCAAATCGAACAGGTTCCAAGGTTCAAATATTTGGGATCATTGGTTGAGGAAACGAAAGTAGCATCGACGGCCGACGTTCACAGCCGTATCGGCCAGGCAACAGCAACATTCGCCTCGCTCAAGTGGTGCATATGGAAACGAGCAAATATTTCCATCAAAACAAAACTACGTCTTTACCGAACGTTGATTCTTCCGATTCTTCTTTATGGATCTGAAACGTGGACACTGCTCAAATCGGACGTTAAGAAGCTCGAGGTCTTCCAAATGCGATGTTTGAGGCAGATCCTCCGTGTCTCACTCCGTGATCGCCTTCGAAATGAGGTTGTCAGACAAAGATGCGATCAGCAAACACTGATCGAAGAAGAAATGCAAAAACGTCGACTACGGTGGTTTGGACATGTTTGCCGAATGGATGATAACCGCTTGCCACGTAAACTTCTCTGGCGAGACCGTCCCGCAGACTGGAAAATCCAGCGATTGGCACCGAAGAAAACTTGGCTAAAGAATATCGAGGGCGACCTAAAGAATCAAAGATTATCAGTTACCGAGGCTCGAGACACCGCCAAAACCCGAGAAGAATGGAAGCGAATCGTGAATAGAGTTCGGGACCCAGCGGCACCGACAGCAGCGTATCCGTTGCGGGGACGTCCCGCTCGGACCGCCAGCTAACGGATCAAAGAAGAAGAAGAAGAAAGTTTTGGGGCCATGGGAGGCAAAAGAGAGGTAAATCCTAAAAGTACCTGAAAAACCCAAAAGATCTAATTTTTGGGTTTCGTGCCCATGAACACTTTTGATCAGGACGATGTCAGCTACAACATAGTCAAATTACAGTCAATTTGACCGAAAGCACGTTTCCATATAATTTGTGCGGGGTCCTTTGAAGTTTAATTTTCTAACCTCACACTGCAGAGCAAATTTAGAGTTTAGCCTAAACCTGCAGTGCAGTATTCTGCTGCTTACTGCGCTAAATGCAATTGTGTGCCGAGTAATAGAAAAGCATAAAACCAAACTTTGACAGGCTGTGCAGTATACTGCACTGCATTGATTCTGTTTCAGGCTTATCGTGCATTCTGAAAAAGAGAAAGCTCCAAGCTTATGAATCACCCTTTGTATTTCCAGCTCGACATGTCGTTTAGTTTATGTTGTGTATCCAGTAGTAAGCTTAGGCTGAAGAATAGTAGAATATATGTAGGATAAATTAGGGCGAGTAGCTACGTCAGCGGAAGGCAATGCTCCTGTTTTGATTGGCTGAACTCGAAGATTTTTTACAAGTTCGGAAATATTAACTGAGGAAGATTCTTCCATGTTTTTTTATCTACAAACGAACTTTTAGACTGCGTTGTGTGCGTGAAAAACAGGGCTAAAGGGTGTGAGTGAGGGCCATGTCGGCAACTCTTGCATTGTAGAAAATGTGTTGCCTGCTAAGCAGAAAGTCGATAATTTCGTTGTAGCAGTCGCTATGGTTAGTTAAGGTTAAGTACGAGACTGTTTCCAATTAGCATTTTCCGCACCGTCGTTTTAATACCACAAACTTGCGTACCTCATGTATGGTGGTTGTTTGACGACCATTTAAAGCCATCTTGTGCCGTTTAGGAAGCTTAATTATGTCATCGTAATCCGCTTTTTCCCATGTATCTATAAGAATGAAATTCTTAAAGTTAAGAACAACCCCAAAAAGCTCTGGAACAAAGTTAATGAAATCACTTTTAAATCCAAAGCTAATACATCAGTTGCTCAAATACGTTTGAAGGATGGTCGAATCACGAGAAAAGCGGCAGAAATAGCAGAGGAATTCAACGAGTTTTTCACATATGTAGGAGAAAACATTTCCAAAAACGTAGATTGCGCTAGTCAAATGCAAATACCAAACCAACCTATTCTAAGAAACCCTAACCACCTTGATGATTTACCTCCCATAACTTTGAAAGAAATACAAGATTATATTACAAATCTAGATGACAGAAAGGCTGCAGGGCTAGACAATTATACGCCCAAAATTATCAAAGCTATATCAGGTCACATCATGGAACCTTTGCTTTTCATTTTTAATAAATCACTTTCTGAAGGTGTTTTTCCTAAAAGATTGAAAATATCTGTACTAACTCCCGTACCTAAAGGAGGTGATAAACTTAATCCAAATAACTACAGACCGATATCTCTAACCTCGGTTTTAAGTAAAATTTTTGAGAAGTGCATTAAAGCAAGGTTAATGAAATATCTAGTTGAAAACCACATCCTTGCACCGAATCAATATGGTTTTAAGCCTAGAAACAGCACAACAGACGCACTATATGACTTGTCTGAGTATATAAACCGCGCCATTGATAACAACGAAAATGTGGTTGGCATCTTCCTAGACCTAAAAAAGGCATTCGACACAGTAAATCACCTAAACCTGCTTCACAAACTTGAGTGTATTGGTATTCGAGGTAAGGCACTCATCCTTCTAAAGTCTTATCTAAATGAAAGGACACAGTGCGTAAGGGTAATGGATGCAGTTAGTGATTCCTTATTAGTGAGATGTGGCGTTCCCCAGGGTACAGTACTAGGCCCCTTACTTTATCTAGTCTATGTTAATGATCTATGTAATATGGAGCAAAATGGAATAAGTGGACATATTGTTGCCTACGCTGACGATACAGCTCTTCTATTCAAAGCAAAAAACTGGACCACGGCCATATCTTTGGCTAAAGATGGCCTAAAAAATGTGTATAATTGGCTCTGCCTTAATAAACTAGCGCTGAATCTAGAAAAGACACAATTTATGACCTTCGGACACAGCAAAATCTTCAACCCAAGTGAAAACTATTTAAAACTAAAAAACATAAAACTAAAATATACAAAAGAGGTAAAATACTTGGGGGTTGTCATAGATAGTGACCTTAAATGGAAAAAGCATATATTCAACACTGCAAATAGACTGCGGCAAACCATATATAAATTTAGCATACTTAGAAATTATGTCGGCCTTGAAATTCTAAAAAATGTTTATTTTGCGATTGCTCAATCAATTCTCCAGTATGGGATAATAGTCTGGGGTGCTACTCACGGAAGTACTATTAACATTTTGCACAATGTCCAAAGCAAATTAATAAAAATGTGCCTAGGTAAAACTAAATACTATTCGACAACTCAGGCATTTGCCGAATTCAATGTAATGGGCATTAGGCAATTATACACAGTAACGCTCCTGAAATTCGTATACCAGAATTTGGAAAAATTTGCCACGAGAATGACAAGGCATGACACGCGTGCGCAACGTAATCGACCACTAGATATTCCAAGATGTAAGAAATCCCTAGTGCAACGCCATGCAAGTATATTAGGCCCAAAACTGTATAATAGTTTACCAATGTACATAAGAAATTATATAAATGAATTTAATTTTAAAATGCTACTTAAAAAATATGTCATATCGAAAAGAGATGTACTCAATGAATTTATTCAGTGATTAATATAGAACTAAATATTAGATAGTATTAAATATTTAGATGTAAGAAGTTTGAAAATTAGTTTTCTTTTTTTTTCTTTTTTTTTGGAATTTGTATATAAGCAGCTCAATAACTGAAATTACTTATTTGTTTCAATTTGTTTGTATTAGGATTTAAGTTTATATAGATTGTTAGACTTTGTATTTTGGAAATTAAGAATTAATCTTTTTTTTTATATACCTTAGGTAGTCACAGCCCCCACGCACAAACCACTGTTTATGTGGTGGCTTAGCTTATAAGTTTGTATTAAGTACTTAATTTGTAATAATTTAATTTGAAGCTACAATAAATAAATAAAAAAAAAAACGCTATCTCTCTACCCGATTAAAAATAATTTCATGGTTAATATCCTTACTAGCACGCACGCGCCCGCAGCTAGCACGCATAGCGAACAAACAGGCACGCCACAAAAGTACGTACTCTCCCGCCACAGGTACGCACGCTCCCGCCACAGGGATACACGCTCCCGCCACTGGCACGAAAATCTAAAAATTTGTTCGCTGGAGGGATGCACTCTCCCGCCACAGGTATCCACTCTCCCGCCACACGCACGAAAATCTCAAAATGTGCCTGATGACGACTTTACATACATATATAATACTCTTCTCCATCTTTTTTAAGAGGCGTTGAATTTTTATTCTACGAAAAAAAATTTTTTTCTTTCATTTTAAATTTGAGTTTCGTGCGTACCAGCTGCATGCTAGCTGCGGGCTAGTGTTATTTTCACTCAGGCGTGCATGCTAGCAGCGGGCGCCGTGCGGGCTAGTGCATGCCAGCTGCGTGCTAGCTGCGGGCAAATTTCATTTTTACTCGTGATTTATAATATTCGTGCGTACCAGCTGCATGCCAGCTGCGGGCTAGTCTTCAGGCGTGCATGCTAGCTGCGGGCGCCGTGCGGGCTAGTGTATGCTAGCTGCGTGCTAGCTGCGGGCGAATTTTATTTTTAATCGGGTATGTCCCCGAGAGCCGGGAAGAACCAAAATTAAAGTCACGTTACATCTTTTACTGTGTCACCGAGTCTAGAGCACTTATAGAAATTTGGCTACCTATGGAAAATGTAGCTTCGTGACAGTTCATTGTCCGGTATGCCTTCAGGATCGCCAATACATTCGCTTGAAAAATGCTATCGTGCGACGGAAGGTTCCAGAATAATTAGCTCTCTAGATATATGTACCTGCTCAATGCTCTACTAGCTTTTAGAACCGACTTCCTCAAGTCATTTTTCCTTGATAGTATTTCATCCATCCAATGGCGCTACAGCCCAAATCGAGCCTTGGCCTCCTCTAGGGCATTTCTCCAAGTTTGACGGTCCCTTGCAGCATGTCTCCAGTTCCGGATGTTGAGCATTGACTCTGCGTCAGCCGTCACAGAGTCTATCCATCTCCTCCTGGGTCTACCTACTGGCCTACTGAGGGTATTTCAGTCGGTATGCTATAAAAAATTCAAGGCTGCTGCACTCCATCGCAGATAGGCTCCTATGAGGCTCGTCTCACTCTCTTATTGTGTACTCCATGTAGTTTGCCTATGAGGCCCATTAAAGGAAAGTAACGCCTTGCCTCACTCGCGCCTCATAAGTACACTGCCCCATGTGTCTCCCGTGAGAAGAAATATACGCTACCCGATCCCAAGTGGAAAAAAGACGCTGAGAAATTTGAGAATTTCGACATTCATATGGGAGTAATAACTGCAGCGGTGTTTACAACTTTATATTTTGAAACGTGAATTTCGTTTTACCAATCGGTCCCCCAATTGAGTACTAATTATTCACATTGCTGCTTGACCTCCGTAATCGAAAGAGAACCGGTCTATTGAGTATGCCTAATGCTATCTTTCACGATCAACAACGTAATTGCCTGAAATACGGAGCAAGTCAACAACAAAAACAAAAGCTTTATGGTACGAGTATTAGGTTTGCCTCATAGGGTCCTTATGAGATACTGATAGGGCATACCTCACTGTATGGCTGATTTTTTTGTGGTGCTGATGAGGAATCTAAAGGGAAAGTCCTCTTTCAAAATCCCCTCATTTGCCCCATTGGGGTCCCCATAGGGAACCTACAGGAAGACCACTCTTTCGTTTTGCCCCTTTTTAGTGATCATGGAGCTCAAACGTTGCATGAGGAATGCCCAAATGCTAGTCGGAAGAAATTCGTTCGGACAGCTGCTGAACTCGACAGAATTCTCGCAGCCCTTTCCAAGAATGACTTCGATATCACTGGCGATATAGTTGGATATGAGTTCACCACCAGAAAGACAAGAACGTTGTTATTTTATAAGTTTGAAGACGTAATGGTGACCGGAATAGCTGTGAAGTGGTTTGATGAATGAATTTCGTTGAGTACTTTTGTTACTTAGAATAAACTAGCCTTTTTTTAAATTACTGCTTCAACTTTGCCTGGTACAGTAAAGTGCTTCGATGCTCTTTCTATTCGTTTGAATGTGAACGTTAAAAAAAACTACAAACATTTTCACTCTCTTTTGTTTTTAACTAAGTTCATCTCGAGTTTAATAAAAAAAACCTTTTTCCTTGTTAATTCCATGAGCTTTCAACAGCACATTTCCACAAATCGCTAAAAGAGATTAGATTTGTCATCGAATTCATAACATATTTTCACTGGAACAAAAAAAAATAGTTTCTGGTTAAATTTCCCAACCTTTTGCATACCCTCGCAGCAGCCGCCAGCAACTTAATCCACTCGAAACTGTCAATTTTGTATCCGAATTGAATAATGCAATAAAATTTACACCATTCTCTCCAGGTGTCAATATCATTCTCTCGATTGCATCCATTAGTGCAAAACTATCTAAAAAATGTTTGACCGGGACATATAGTATTAAAGCCGGAGTTACGAAAGAGCCCGGCCAGCCCCGAGTGTAGTACCTGCATATAAGTCCCCAATAAACCAATCAAACCTGCTTCGGTGGAAATTGCCCACTGGACTGGTTGAAATTGCCTTTAATAGCGTTTCTGTAAACAGATACGATGCGGTCGTACGGTCTGGAATCGGCAGCCGCTTACTGAAGAGACCATACCTCACCCGGTGTGTGTATCTAATCAAGTGAAATGAAATACGGCGGAAAAAATCTTGTTTTTTAGAAAAAATAAAAAACTGGGAATATAATTTTATTGCCAACGCACCTGGATGTGGATGGATCCATTCATAGGTGGAATGAAGTAATTGCATTCTCCTCTATTCATTACTGTCGTCATACTCATTTCGTGGCTTATGATCGGCACTTTGGGATGCTGTTCAGGAACGGGCTGCCATGCAAGATTGGTTGCATCGAGGGATTTTTATTATTTTTATATAAATGTGCAATGGAGAATACATTTCCGGATAAGTAGTTTTGTATTCTGTCAGCTTTTCTATGAAGTATAAATTAATTACCGAGATATAGGAAGATAGCCACTTCGCTCATTCAAGGTAGTTGAAGTAGGCTGCTTCCTATTGTCGGTGTCTACCCGGGGGTGCTCAGAATTTTACAAATAAAAACATTGTAGACCGTGGAAACTGTTCATAAGATTTATCAAGCCACAGCAGTCCCATTCATGGCGAACTCTGAACCCCTTCCTCCTGATCTTCTTTTTTTCTTGTTACTCAGCAGTAGAGTAGATAATATAGCCAAAGCACTGTGTTACGAAAGAACTTATATACATTTTCAGCAGATATCACGAATATGTACCGACCGGTACAAGTTCAGGAAAACCAAAAACGTCTCCAAAGAATAACAGTGACAGTGAATCAGAACCAATTGGAACTTATGAATTGGCTACTGTAACCTACGGAACCGCAAGAGCTGCCTTTTTAGCAATCCAAACTTTGAAGCAGGTTGCACTAGACGAAGCACATGATTACCTCGAAGCCTCTTCAAAGGCAATCTCCGACGCTGTCGGGCTCCTCATCTTCACTGGAACATGCCATAAAAATGCGCAAGGACATAACAAGTTTAGTATCAAGAGGTTGCTTTGAACTTCGGAAATGGTCGGCTAGGGGTCATCCATAAATTACGTGAGGTGATTTTTGGGATTTTTCGACCCCCCCCCCCCCCCTTGGTGAGATTTCGTGAGATTTGGCTCGACCCCCTCCCTCCCCCCCTAATCTCACGTGAGATTTTTCAAATTTTAAAAAAATCTAGTATTTACACTAAAAATACGTATTTACGGTCGTAACCACAGCAAAGTGGGCCTTTTCTTAGAATATAGAACTGCAGGAAAGGCCCCCTCGAATTTAAAATCCTTGTTCGTAATCGTAGTGAAATCCGATTAAAATTCGGAGTGAAAGGCGTGTAAAAAGTTCATCGGAAGGGGGGTGTTGGGAGCAAGATTTTATTTGAGATAACTGATAATTTAGACGCCTTGCCCTCCTCTATTCCACTCACTTTTCCGTTTGTAGTGGACACACAAGTAGTTCTAAATTCTAAGGGCCTTTTTGCGGGTCAATGTTACTTTGCTCGTACTCTGCAGCATTTGACGAGACACACGTTTGACAATCGACAACCAATTTTTGTGTAGGATTTACCCCTATCTTAAGGCCCCAATTTACACACAGGTCGCCAGCAGGCCGTGGCCTCCCTAAACACTCACTGGTCGCCAACTGTATGGGGTAGTGATGAGCAAGACTTTTCTTGCAATTCTTCCTTTTATTGTACATTAAGCAAGACCAAAACAGGAGCAAGACAAGACAGGACAAAATAAGACTACATTGCTCATCACTAAATGCCTAAAGTCTTGCAGTGGTGAGCAAAAAGCCTTCGAAAAAGTCTTGCTAAAAGTCTTGCAAAAAGTCTTGCAGTCTTGTCTTTGTCCTGCTGAATTGTCTTTGTCCTGCAAGACAAGACGCTTTGCTCATTACTGGAAAACTTTTGCCCCTTAGTGATGAGCAAAAAGCCTTGCTATCCTGATCTTGCAGTCTTGACTTATCCTTGACTT
Organism: Thereva unica; assembly: GCA_949987705.1. Taxonomy (NCBI): domain Eukaryota; kingdom Metazoa; phylum Arthropoda; class Insecta; order Diptera; family Therevidae; genus Thereva; species Thereva unica. Next base: position 48,689,645 of record OX465281.1, on the reverse strand, counting down.
GTCTTGATATTTCTTGGTCTTGCTAAATGTGCAAGGCTCATTACTAGTATGGGACCTGCAGTTCAAGAAAGCTGACGAAACTCGCATTTATCGTCAGTCCGGGCCTGAAGATCTGAACTTCTATTCGCTAAGAATTCACACCGTATGCCCGATTAAAAATAATTTCATGGTTAATTTCCTTACTAGCACGCACGCGCCCGCAGCTAGCACGCATAGCGAACAAACAGGCACGCCACAAAAGTACGTACTCTCCCGCCACAGGTACGCACGCTCCCGCCACAGGGATACACGCTCCCGCCACTGGCACGTAAATCTAAAAATTTGTTCGCTAGAGGGATGCACTCTCCCGCCACAGGTATCCACTCTCCCGCCACACGCACGAAAATCTCAAAATGTGCCTGATGACGACTTTACATACATATATAATACTCTTCTCCATCTTTTTTAAGAGGCGTAGAGTTTTTATTCTACGAAAAAAAATTTTTTTCTTTCATTTTAAATTTGAGTTTCGTGCGTACCAGCTGCATGCTAGCTGCGGGCTAGTGTTATTTTCACTCAGGCGTGCATGCTAGCAGCGGGCGCCGTGCGTGCTAGTGCATGCCAGCTGCGTGCTAGCTGCGGGCGAATTTCATTTTTACTCGTGATTTATAATATTCGTGCGTGCCAGCTGCATGCTAGCTGCGGGCTAGTCTTCAGGCGTGCATGCTAGCTGCGGGCGCCGTGCGGGCTAGTGCATGCTAGCTGCGTGCTAGCTGCGGTCGAATTTCATTTTTAATCGGGTGCACTCGGAACGGAAAGCAAGGCGCGAGCTAGTCGTGAAAACCATCCACCATCGCGTTTGCGCTTTTTTGCTCTTTTGTGTTCACGGCGCGGCGTGAGGCTTGAAGCTTTCGTTGGGGCCATGAGCATTTTTGCACTTGAATTAATAACCTGCTATGCTAAGCAGTCGTTTTCGCGTGTGTGTGTAGGGAATCAGGACTTTACCTACATGCCACGGCCTGTCAGACTCATCCCTCAGTTAGACTGAGTCAAGCTTAGTTCTGCCGGCCGGCCTGTAAGTCAATGGGGGTCTTTAGTGGAGAAACACGTTTTACTTAATTTAACCCAATTTTCGCGCAATTTTACACTGTGTTTAAAAAAAAAATACGTGAGATTTGCCGAGACCCCCCCTCTCCCCCAGGTGAGATTTGGTGAGATTCGGCTCGACCCCCTCCCCCCCCTAAACGCCTCACGTAATTAATGGACGACCCCTAACCATCCGGACATAACAGCCGACATTGAAGACGACAAAGTTGAAAAACTGGCCCCTGTGCTGAATGTCGAGTCGTGATATGTGACAAGTTTTTCGAGTTGAAAAAAGTGAGGTTTTAATCGAATTACGATTTTCAGCATAATGGCCTAGAGTGGAAGTGCTAAGTACGAGTTTAGCTCCCTATGCAGAAAGTCGCAATTCGTCTGAAAGACCACTTTCTTCAACTCAAAAAATTTGTCACAAATCACGACTCGACATTCAGCACAGGGGCCACTGGATCAAGTTACAACACTCGGAATCAGCTAGAAACCTCATGAAGACATCTTAGTCCTTTTTAACATAGAAAGCATCAAGTTTCACAACGTGTCAACAAAACGATCAATTCTCTTAACGATATCCTCGCTTTACGACCCCATAGGCCTCTGCGCTTCAGTCATTTTAACTGCAAAAACGTTCATGCAAAAGTTCTGGTCTCAACAGGAGATAAATTGGGACGACTTGGTACCTTCGGCTATGCTTTAAGATTGGAACGAATTTTGCAAACAACTACCACTATTGTCAGACAAAGAGATAACTCGATGTGTTCTTCCAGTTGTTGAAAATGAAGTAAAGGAAATTCAGTTACATGGGTTCGGAGATGCGTCTGAGAAAGGCTATGGATGCTGTGCACATTCGGACCACCGATAACTAATACAAAATCCACATAAGGCTTTTGTGTGCAAAGTTACGAATTTCTCCTTTAAAGAAGGCTACCATTGTTAAAAAGATCACTTCCTCCATCAACATAAAATTTAATCGGATTTTTCTGTGGACGGATTTAGAAATTACGCTGTATCGCATCAAATCCACTTCCACAAGATTCGTAACATTCGTCACACAGCAAGTGCAGATTGGCATCATGTTCCACCTATTAACAACCCCGCTCGTAGTTTCCCGAGGGTTATTTCCGAAGCAGCTGAAATCTTGTGAATTATGGTGGAACGGTCCAAAATTTTTAAACAATGATGAGTTAACATGGCCGAAACAACCTCGACCTGAAATTCCAGATTTACGCAGAGTCGAAGTATCTAATATCGCTTTGGCATTACCAAACGTGTCATTTATCGAGCAGTTTTCGGACTTCAAGAAGCTTGTCAGATGTTTAGCTATTTGGCTCAGATATTTTTTGATAGTCTTAGATGCTCCACATCAAAACGACGTACCAGCGATATCGATGAAACAGGATTCTCCAAGGCAACAAAAAGACTTGTGTATCTCGCTCAACAGGAAATGTTTCAGGAAGACTTAAGACTTCTCCAAGAGACCAAACCTCGGTAGTCTAGGGGTAAGGCGCCAGACTACTATCCCAGAGGTCCCACTCCACTCCAGGCAGTTGTTTCTCGATGCTCCGATGCCAGAGTCGCGAAATGGTTGGGAGTAGGTGGAATAAAATATCGCGGCTAGGTTGTGACAGCTCCTTCCTACTTCTCTCTCTCTCTCTCTCTCTCTCTCTCTCTCTCTCTCTCTTTCTTTCTTTCTTTCTTCTCTCTATCTTCCGACTAGAGCTGCTGTTCGACATTGCATTCTATACGAAAAAAAAAAATATATTGTCGAACAGTACAAAGGGGCTTTCCCTAAGCCTCTAGTCTATCATATAAAAAAAAGAAGAAGAAAAAAACAGGTTGACATACGAAATAGCAAACTTCGAAGCCTCAAATCCTTGTTGGATAACGACGGAATCATCCGTGTTGGTGGACGCCTGAGAAATGCAGGGATCAAAGATTTCCGATGGTCATCTTGGGTAAACATCATCTCTCTACGCTGCTGATTCGGTACGAACACATCAAAAAACACATTATCTAGGACCGCAAGCTCTCCTGAATCAACTCAGACAACGATTTTGGATCATCTCGGGCCGAAATCTCTGCAAGCGCACGGTACACCAGTGCTTCGCCTGTTTCTGCATCGAGCCAATCACTATGGAACAGCTAATGGGAGATCTACCGAAGCTTCGCGTTCAACCCGCTCGTGATTTTTTGAATGTAGGCGTCGACTTTTGTGGACCCATGCTCGTCACCTTTAAGTTAAGAGGAAAAGCTCCTATAAAAACATATGTTGCAATATTCGTGTGTTTTAGCACCAAAGCTGTTTATATGGAGCTAGTGGAGGATTAGTCCTTAGAAAGCTTTCTAGCAGCCCTTCGATGCTTCGTAGCCAGGAGAGGACATCCAGCTCATCTATTTTGTGATAACGGGCGACGAATTGACTTCATAGGGGCCAGAAATCAACTTTCTGAATTTTACCGACCGTTAAAATCAGAGAAACGCCATAACCAAGTATAGATTTTTTCAAACGTCGTGACATTCCGCGCATCTACCCCAGCAAAGCTCTTAAAAATATTTAAAAGCTCGGCAAAGCTTGTTTTAACTCCTCCTATCAAATCAATTGCTGCCATTTAATCAGTCGCGACTGCGTATTGCTATAGGGAGGTATATTTTTCTGGCACTTCAATGATTATTTAAACAATTTACAAATTATGAATGAAAAACGCCCCTTTTTACATCTTTTTTAATTTAAGGTTTTTATATTTTAAACAAAATTTCTGTCTGGGTAGGTTGTGCTGCTTGCGACTGCGAAGAACTAGCGTTTTATGAAAGAAAAAGCTCATGTATTCAAAAGAATTTTTTTCAGATTTTTTATTAAATTATTTTAAATTTAGGGATGAGAAATATTTCACATAATTATAGTAAAATTATGCTTATTATGATGAATAAACTGGCTTGGTTGAGCAGGAGTTTTACATGTATTTAAAAGCTCTGCTCAACACATATAAAGATTAATTAACTTTATTCATTCGGCTTCGGCATGCGCGCATCCCTTCCCAAATTATTTTGCTGAGTTTTTTCTGTGTTTGTTGCCGTTTTAACTAAAAAGAGGGGAAATGATAGAACAATATTTATAAAATTTGGCAACGAGGTGCGCAGAACTACTCAAATTTTTTGTGTCACGGAGTTTGAAAAAATCTATACAGAGATATTGCGCAGAAGAAATACAGTTTCACTACATTCCAGCCAGATCCCCTGATCACGGTGGCATTTGGGAAGCTGCCGTGAAATCGGCGAAGGGTCACCTCAAATGGGTCATCGGTACTAGCACACTAACCATGGCGGAATTGCGTGTTCTATTAGCTCAGACAGAAGCTTGCCTTAATTCGAAGGCGATTTTAGCGCTCTCAAGTGATCCTTCGGATTACTCCGCATTGACTCCCGAGCATTTTTTAATAGGTCTCCATTGACAGCATTGATGGATCTAATTCTGTCATATTTGAAATGCAATCGCTTTTCTCGGTGGCAGCACGTTCAACAGCTAGCACAGCACTTATGGCGCAGGTGGTCGCAAGAATATTTATCCAGCTTTCAGGAGAGAGTCAAATGGAATAAACGAAAGCACAACGTTGAAATCGGAACACTCGTTCTGCTTAATGAAGAGAATCTGCCGCCCTAGAAGTGGATTCTAGGTAGAGTTGCTGCAGTCTTTCCAGATCAAGATGGCCTCATCCGCGTTGTCTAAGTGAAAGTTGTCCGGGGAGTTCATACGAGCCATCTCTAAAATACGCCCACTGCCCCTCGAAGGTTGAACGACTTGTAAAGGATATCCAGACGATGTTGGACCGAGGGTCCAAGGCGACCGGCATGTTACGGATTGATAATTTAGAAAATTCAAATCTAGTTAGAATTATATTATTTTAAATATAATTTTGAATTTGTTGAATCGAAACGACGTGTCTTTTAATTCGAACCGAGCATATTTAAATATAATTAAGTAATCGGTCTCAACACACTGCCTACAAAAACCAGTTAAACCTGGCTCACTTAGTTATTGGAACTGTGATAAAATTCGTTGAAAGCGTCACCAGTTGAACTTGCCTCTTTATTAGACCAACTCGATTTTTACGTTTAAAAGTTTTATCCAAATCTAAAAATATCAGTGCTCCAGTGGGTCATTTCCAGATTTATTTTCTAATTTTTATGTTTTTCGTTAACATCAATTAATTTATTTTCTGGTTATAAACCCACGCAAACAACATCCACTCTATTCACAACCAAGATAACCAATTCAACTGGAAACAACTTTAACTGGCAATTATTAAGGTTAAGAATTTTTCTGTTGGATTTATCTGCCAAAGATGGGCGCATGCACGCACATGAAACCATAAGTATTTTTTGTCCAATTATAATCTGGCGACAATAGACTTGTTTTTAGAAATCTTTGTACACAAACTCTTGGCAGCTCTAAACTCAGGTATCACTTTTTGCACAGCCAGTTATTAATATTATTGTGGAAGTTGTAACCCTAACTCGAAGGATAGAAAAGGTTACCGTATGACGGGTCTGGGGCTGGGGTCTGGGGTCAAGTCGATAGACGACAATGACTTTACGTTTGAACTCTAGAGGAACTCCTGAACTCCGCTATATGTTGAAGGAGTTCGGAAATACTGTGGGTAAGATTGTTCCACGCGATTGTTGCGTTATGAGCAATCTCCTTTTCTGTAGGGGTTGCGAGAATAAGAACTGTCAGGAGAGTAAGAATAATCCGAGATCGCTAAGCTTGTGCTGTAGATATAACATAGCCGCGAAGTTCTTAATTTTGGTGGAACAATTGCCTTTCTAGTACAGATAAAAAATTTCGAAGGACTACTACATTCCTAAAGTCGTCTTAAGGATCATTGGTGGAGAAAATGTCGTCATAGCCAAAAAATATTGTTCATTTTCGCTTGATCTTCTCATTCCCCGTCATTTTGATAATATAATATCGTCATTTTATTGTGAACCGTGCAATAGTTCACAACAGGTGATGTTTTAAAAAGAGACGTGAAGCTGTGTGCTAAAAACGCCCTATTTAATTTAATCTGTCTGTTACAAACAAGTCAAAAGACCCATAAACTCTGCGTATAAACCTGGAAAAGAGATTGTCACAGGAAAAATCTCATTTACATATACCATGAGCAGCCATAGAGAACGCTTTTTGGATGGCAGCTCTTCTACGTCAATGGGGTCCATTAATTACGTGAGGCGTTTAGGAGTGGAGGGGGTCAAGCTGAATTTCACCCAATCTCACGTGGGGAGAGGGGGTCTCGGCAAATATCACTTAATTTTTTTCCCTCAAGTATAAAATTGCTAGAAAACTGGGCTAGAGAAAACGAGTTTATCCACTAAAGACTCACATTCACTTACTGCCCGCCGGCAGGCCGTGCGTTAGCAGGCACGGCCCGATGAAGGCCACATAATACCCAGTCTGATTGGGGGATGAGGACTTCAGGTATGCGACTGACGGGCAGTGGCATGCAAGTGACGTCATAATTACCTGCAGACACACAGGCGAAGACGACAGTTTAGCATAGCAGGTTGTTAATTCCAGTGCAAAAATACTCATGGTCTCAGCGAAAGCTTTAAAGACTCAAATAGATTGGGGGGAAATTCTCGCAGGCGGCCGCCTTCATCGCCTCTGCGCCAATCTGTTTCTGCCTTGAGGCGGCTCCAGATTCACCGCGTGAACACCCGCGAATGCGAGTTTGGATGGTTTTCGCGCTTAGTTCGTACCTTAATTTTAGTTCCGAGTGGATACGGCGTGAATTCTGGTCGTAACTTCACGGATTGAGACTGAATAGAAGTTCAGATCTTCATCTTCAAATGCCCACACATAAATATTTGTGTCAGTGTTCTTGGACTGCAAGTCCAGTTGGCGGCCGGGGAGGTGTGTGGTGATACTTGGCTTCAAGCGAAAACTTTCAGACTACGCCCACCCGTCGACCTGGGTATGAAAGGGGGCCTTAAGATATATCTAAATTTTGCGCAAAGTAAACTCGTAATTTTAGTGTTAAAACTAGAGATAATCTAAAATTTGAAATATCTCACGTATGATTAGGGGGGGGGGGGGGGGGGGTGACGAACCAACTCTCTCGACCTGGCACCACGGGGGGGTCGAATAATCGTAAAAATCACCTCACGTAGTACCTTTTGTTGTACAATTTATAGTTTTGGCGCTATTATGGCCAAAAAGGGCGAAAATGTCAATTTTTAGTCTCTTTTTTCGATTATCGTGGGAACAGTTGGCTTTTCGAGGCAAGTTGTCATGGTAAATTAAAGGTCATGATATTTCCCATTAAACGCAATAATATTTTTTCTCAATTTCGTTAAAACTATGTTTTTACCAACATTAATATGGAAACTCCAAGAAGAATTGGAAATACCCGCTCCGAAACCTCACCCAAAACCATCAGCGCGAAAGCTCACCAGGTGCAAAAGCTCATCCGAGACACAGTCAAGTTCAACCACATTCCCCAGTACGAAAGCTCGCCCAAGACAAAATTAAGCTTCCAAAAGCTGACAACCCAGATCACATCCCCATCTGAGGTTACAACCAATGACGTCATTGCGCTCAGAGAGGCATCGCTATACTACTGCCTGGGTATAACTGAAGAGACACTTTTTAAGTAGAACCCAGTTGTGTATCTAGCTGGCCTGTCTACAGAAGCGGCTCTACATCATCCGGCGAAGAAGAACGATTTTTTATAGTGATGGATATATTTTTTTACATTAAATGTTCTTGAATCACATGAGTGTGAAAGAAGTTACTTTGTTCCACGAGAGTGATAACAAGAGCACTTTTGCCCTTGATTTTGAAAACGTTACTGCTTACCCACTTTACGGTACCAGGATTTGAGAAGACCAACCGTAGCCAGCCCGTTCTTGGAAGCTCCCCTCGAAAACCGACTGGACATGGACTTCGCAGCTTGTCTTTTCAATGACGATGTCAATGATCGCCTCCTGCAGCTGTGCCAATTGCTCGGCTGCAAGGAGATGGCTGACCATATCCCCCGATAATCATGTGTGTTTGTCCAATACCTAACAAGGACAGTTGTTATTGTTGACCCAAAAGCAAGCTATTGATCATTAAATTAAAGAGACTATATATCCATCTAAAATTTACGCAATAACAAAGATTTCTAAGATGATCAATTCACTCAAAAAATTGCATTCAATTCAACATTTTTCCCACGCCTGACCAACTTCTTTACAAATTCCTTAACCGCATTAACTTCCAATCTTAAGCCCAAAACGTTTATTAACCTCTTAATTGTGACTTGATTTCCCCCGGTGGATTCAATTTCAAGGCCTTAATTCGGCTAATGCAGACCCGATTACCTTGTTCTCTGTTACGCATTCATGTAGATTACGATGTTCCGTACAAAACCACTCTATTCATTCAACTTGCTCGTAAGAAGAGGACGATCATTATCTCCTCCATCCAGCGTAAGTAAGTCTTTAGTTCTTATGAGCTTCGCATGCCTTGATATGTCCAAACTTCTTGTCAGAGATAAATGACAGAACGACTAGTTACCTGCTGCCTACACCTTACGCAGACGAGACTCTCTGCTATCAAAACATTTTGCATGCATTTTGTCCGAAATAGCCGCGCAGTTTCCAAATACCAATGTACTTCAGTCAGTGGTTAAATGGTGATTAATGAGCCACCATTGATCTGGACGCGATGTCTTTGGTGCGTATAAACCACCTGAACATATCTATCTACACACTGCTCTGCCTCTCTCGAATAAAGCAACCGAATCGCATTCCGCAGGCTCAATTAAACCTCGCGCAGGTCGTGACTACTCACGATTTTTATGTTAATAGATGTTCGGAAAAGGCATTTCCTTGCTCTTTCTTATCTTTCTTCATTTATAATCCACAGCATCAGTCATAGAAAAAAGTTTTCCTTAGACGAAAAGTAATGTCGAAAGTATGACTTCTTTCAGGTGAGCCAGCAAGGGAGCAACTTTTTACCTGTCGGTTTTCAGAGAGATGCTGTTGCGGCTCAACCTTAACCGCTTTAACTTTCGTTTGATAAGTGAAGGAATGCGCGCTGGAATTGCTTAATCACTTGCGGTTTGCTATGTGTTAAAAGCGAGAGAGAAAAGGGAGAATAATAATTCTGAAGTAAAAAGTTCGTCTCACCTTTGACTGCGGTAGCGAGAAGCAATCACGATTAGGGTTGGAGTTAAGTAGCTGGAGAGCAGCATGCGTTTTTGCTACTGGAATGTTAATAAAATGATGGAATTTTTGTTGAAGTATTGAAAGATAGGTGGCTTGTCTATAGTTATTACGTGCATGTACATGTTGATCTTAAGTCATACAGTAAACACAGTGTAGTCACACATCCATTTTAGTCCAATCTTAAGTGGATAATACGAATTGACAAAGTGCATACTGCAAAAAGATATTGAATCATAAATCTTCCTTCCACTGCAGTCTTCAATGATAATCGATTTTTGATTACTGAGGAGATAATTGACAAATAACTTCTTGAATTGTTCGAAAACTAGTGTTACACCAAAACAGAGATAACAAACTATTTGCTTTCCTATTTTCACGGAAATTATTTACCCAAGCTTGAAACTGATATGAGCAATGACCATTAACGACTACTAACATATAAGAACAAACAATAACAAAAGAGTTAGGTTAGGTAAGATATGGTTGAGCTGCTGGTGCACCGTCCAAACACTTAGGCCAAAGGGATAGGGCCGTTGTGATGTCATAATGATCCCACTTTAAACTCAATGTTAAAGTGTCGTTTCTTCGCTAAACCACCTCGAGGACGTAATGGATCTTCTTAGTTGCGGGATCCCAAACTTCGGGATTTCTGCAAGTGAGCTTAGGAAGTGTTCACCAAAAGTGATAAGTCTCCTTTACTTAGGGCTGGGCAGTGAGAGAGAACGTGTTTTACACTTTCCTCCTCGTCTATATTCTTATAGCTTCTGAAGAAATCGAAGGTTTTGAGACCTAAGCGACACAGTGTCCGGTCAGCACTCCTATTGTAACTGAGAGGTCTCGTCTACCGAGGCTAAGCAGTGAGGTGGTCCGCCTGAGATCTTATAAGGGCCAAGTCATTTTGGCCAATGTGCATTTGTTAAGATCTCTCCAATGCTTTTCTGCTAGTTGCATTGTTTGGTGTTTGCGTTTGTGTTTGTTTGTGTGAAATTTAAAGCCCAAGGCTTACCAACCCTTACTTTTCCAGGAAGGAGAGTGGCGGTCTTGCCTTTCCTAGCCAGTTCGTCAGCTTTACAGTTTCCCTTTATATTTCGGTGATCAGGCACCACTACTTAGCCATCTCGTTAAGAGATCTGCGGCATTCAGATATAGTTCTGGAGTTATTAGTGCCATAGCGCAGGGCCTTCAGAGCCGCCTGACTATCTAAGAAGATGTAGACAGTTCGTGCAAAACAGCTTCATGTATGGCTAAAACCTCCGCTTGGTATACACTGTAGTGATCGGGTAGTCGGAAGGAGACTTCAATCCCAAGTTGATTGCTCCTACCACTCGACTCTCGAGCTTAGAGCCATCAGTGAAGAAGTTTATGGCATCTTGGATACTATGTGGTCTATTTCTTCGACGTGATGAGATGTGAACTTCGTAATTCTTCGTAAAGATGACCTCGGATGTGCGAAAGCATTCATATCTTTAGGAAATCTAGCCTGGCTCCACTTGATATTTTCAAAGCTTTCGACAGCTTGCTATGCTGACTAAATTTCACGTTATTTTAAGAATTGAAACCTTTGCCAAAAAATTCCCGTGTGTCGAATCTCCATACAAGACCACCAGCGTGAAAGCTCACTCGGTATGAAAGCCCTTTTGAGACACAGTGAAGTTCAACCTAATTCCCCAGCGCGAAAGCTCGTCCAAGACACAGCAAAATTTCCAAAAGCTCACACCCAAGATCACATCCACATACGAGCCTACTACCGATGACTTCACTGAGATAGTTATACTATTGTCTTGGGTCATTTGAAGTCGAACCGCAATGTGTCTGAACCGACATAAGACTAGGAGGGTCGTGACAGAAGAAGTACCCTAGCTACCTTCAAGCTAGAAAACGACTCCATTGAAGCAAAGTCTTTTAGATCGACCAATTGGTTGCATTCGATAATTCCTAAGCTTCTAATAGAATATGGCACTTTGCTCTGTTGACAAATTTTTAAGCTATTTACATTGGCTTTGTTCTAAGTAAATTAATTGCCCTCTATGGCCGTTCAATAAAGATAGTTTGGGCCGGTGTTCCCCAGGGGTTAATTCTATCATTCGCTCTTTTCTAATATCGTCCAGACCATTAATCTGCTCTCAATCGCCTTCAATCCTTTTCCTAGCATTCCGTATGATGGCGATACTATTTTTACGTCTTGGATAACATTAGAAAGATCATGATCGCGAACTTATGTCCCCGACGTGTAATTTAATCAACCAGTACATCGAACTCGTTTTTGATGGGGGCCCCCTCAAAAACAAAGTACCAAAAATCAACAATAGAAGTCAGCGTTTTCTCGAATTTCTTTATACATACATATAATCTATGTCCAGATATTGAAGCGACCGACCTTATTAGCCTAGGGGTTAAGGGGCCCGACCTCCATTCTAGAGGTTCGTGGTTCTATTCGATTTTGACCCTTAGACCCTTTCTTAGTAAAATATGTAAAAATTTAACCCTGTAGTTCCAGTACCCACCCTCCTAGCCAAAAGCTTTAAGTTCGAGTGAGATAGGTATAAAAAAACTTTGTTTGATAATCTTGCCCAACGCAACACTGGCTTGAAACAAGGTTGATTTTATGGACCGTATAACATCAACAAAGTTAACCCTCAATTTTAAGTTTAACATGAACGTCAACCTAGTTCACTCCTCATAAAATCCAAGATTGGGCGTAATTTGATAACTTTACAGCCTATTCGTCATGTGAAAATTACGACATCCGAAATACTTCGAAAACGTAATCTGAGAGCTTTTTTGTTAAATTACAACAACAATGGCGTGGTTTGAAATATGAGGTATTGGTTTCGTACGTGATTCCCAAAGCTCTTATTTTCCATACCAACAAGCGTTTACAATATTGGAGTGAGCTTTACTCTCAGATTTACTTTGAAATAGAATCAGTAGCGGGAGATCCAAATGCATAAACGTGGGCTTTTCGAAAATAGTAGAAATTATCATGTTTTACTGAATTTTGTGTTTATGTATTTTAAATATATAGGCGACTTCAGGTGAACTTCAAAGGTATGATGATTATGACCCTAGAATGGTTCTACACATTTAACTTTGCATTCTATTTTTTGGCGTTCATTTTTTTTATATTTCACTTCAATGCAAAGTTTGAAACAGACTAGGAGAATTGAAAGCAGCTCAGAATAGAAAAGAAATTTGCGTTCAACTCTTGTGTTTTCATTCCTTTTTTATGAGTGTGCGTATATCTATGAATGTACACGTATAGCCATAGCTGGCGGATAATGTGGGTATGGCGGGTAGTAGAACCCACCCGGGAAATTCCAGGTGGATAAAATACCCAACCGGATTTTGAGTTTGACCGAGCGTGTGACATGAGCTATTTATTTATAAAAAAGTACAGTTATTGAAGCTTACTTTAAGTTTCATTATACTCACGCCCATGATTCTTATTTGTAAACATACGCCGAGCTAATTTCCCACATTCGCTTTTATTCATTGTTATTCCATTGAAACTCCTCGCATTCAATTTCATTTCTTTGTTTTCTTACGTTGGCAGGTGAGAGCCACTCATGCTATCTACACGCTCCTGCATGCAATTAAGAACACCTCTTGGTAATCCATTTGTAGCATAGCGTCGCGGTGATGGATCAGCTTTTTCTAACAGCTAATACTCCTGATGTTTCTTTTTTTCTTCCAACCTCATCTTCCTGCCTTCAGCTTCATTTCCACTTTTCTCCGTCTATCCTCGTTCTAGATTATGGATCCTAGGAAGTTTTTCGGTATTAGCGGCACTTCTACCATTGCCTCTAGTTTCTCCCTATATTCGCCGAATCTCACACCATAAAAGAAGACATGTTCTGCGTTATTCGTAACTCACTTCCTCACACGTTAATCGTAACTCACTTCCTCACACTCCTTTGTAAACCATCTGCCCACATTGGGATAAGTCTGTAGGTCCAACGATATTTGGCTCCCCTCCAACATAATGCTGGGTCATAGAAAAGCATGCCTCCTCTCGCCAGTATGTCTCTGGAGATCATTCCTACGCAGGCCGCATCGTTGGACGTGGTCCTGTATGCACAGCACGCACACAGACCGCTTGGTCCATATAATGCGATACTTTATTTTCTGCTTTTAACCATCCTCTTCAACGTTGCTGCCTTCATTGCTGCGTATAGCACGACTGCGATAATCAAGTTTTCTGTCAGGAGGCCCTATTTGCAATGTGCAAGTGTTCAAAATTTAGACACCGTCCCAATTATTTTAGGCCGAGCTATGGGTGGAATGGTCTGTTACCATACCTTGATCCTCAGTTTCGTGCTCAGCAAGCATCGACCCAGCACTTTCAGACCACGCTTTAATCTCCAAGATTGCTTTGTTTGCACAAAATTCGACCTCATCGAGACGTCGTCCTATGACCACATCTCTGATGTGGTTCGCTTATCCAAGCGCAACTATTCCTTTTGGGAGGCGTAGCCTCAACACATGGTTATACCTGTCCTAAGATGGATAGAATCATATCTTAACGGAAGAACACAAGCCGTTAGATTTCAAGGATTTCTGTCAAAAGAAATCGAAGTAACTTCCGGAGTCCCTCAGGGTAGTCATCTTGGCCCACTTTTATTTAATACATATATTCATCTCAGACCTGTCAGAAAAACTAAGGAATATACGACATCTTTTTTATGCCGATGACCTCAAAATATATAGTGTCATAAGGTTGCGTGATGACGTAACTCTCCTTCAGTTGAAACTGAATACATTACAGTAAATGCCACGTACACCAGTAAATGCCACGTAATTACCTTCTCTCGTAAAGAAGGCATGCAGTTGCAATACTATTATCTCAACGGCAAGGTATTGGACCGCGTTGATCAAATTGTAGATCTAGGTATTGTCCTGGACAATAAATTAAATTTTAATTTGCACTACGATAATATTATTGCAAGAGCTAGCAAAATTCTTGGCTTTATAAAGAGAAGAGCCAAGGAATTTGACAGCCCTCGAGTAACTAAAACCCTTTTCTGTTCGCTAGTCCGCCCAATTTTAGAATACGCATGCCCGATCTGGAATCCTATTTACCAGGTAACCAGTAGTAGGTTTGAGTCAGTGCAAAAGAAGTTCCTACTCTTTGCTCTGAGAAATCTTACAACTCGCGTGATTTCCATAGTCTACCGCCCTACACAGACAGGCTCAAAGAGTTGGATCTCATGCCACTGTTCAATAGGCGTAAGCTGCTTATTTAATGCTTTACTTTGGATGTCTTAAACGATAAGATCAAAGATCAGTTTCTGTCAGACAGGATCAAAGTTAAAGACGATGTCCGACACAATAGGCATACGAAAATGCTTAGGGAATATTCTCATCGGACCGAGTTTGGAAAGAACGAGCCCATCAACAGATGTTGCATGATTTTCAATGGCCACAGTTCCTGCTTCTCCCCTGGAATTAGCAATTTATCCTTTATATCCTTCCTGTCATCCGAATTACCCTGAACTAACGCTATAACTAAGTTGTGCTATATGTTATAAAGATATACTCTGTGATAATAATGTTAGACTGTAAACTACTTTTAGCTATAGTCATTTTCCCTGTGTAATATACATAGTTTAAGTATGCCTTGTTTGGCGTAAATAAATAAATAAACTAGTTGGGATGTGGGTTTGACCCCTTCGGTCCACACGATTAACTTCCCAGTATTATGAACGAATATGGAATAAACTGACTACTTACAAAATTGTTATTCGTTCAGCACTACTGGAAAATTGGCTAGTATCAGAACTGATGACAAAGCAATCCCGAGAGAAGCTAGTTCAAATAACTATAATAGTAGTAAATCCACAAGATTTTTCTAGAGAATTTGTTTTTCCTGAACGTTAGCAAACAAACATTTCCTCCGTATTTCGTTCGCTGCACTAAAGCGGGTGTTCAAATTCGTATTGAGCGTGTTGAAGCGCCATTGACAAACTGAGAAGCGAATGACTTCATTTGGAAATTCCAAAGCTTTCCGGAGATATTAGCAAAACTGTAACTGTTAAGTACTTGTCAGACTTAACCAAAAAGAACAAATTTTGCGGTAACTACTGGAAATCCGGGGATGAACCTCAATTTTCTGAAACTGTATCACGCTTAGAAAACAATTCCCCGTGAAAAAGTGCTAATTCAAGGTTTGAAAAATTCGCGCTGTTTGTAAAGGGTAACGAAATTTTTGCACGATTTTGAAAGCTTGTCGGATTTTTACAAGTGATGTTTTGTTCGAAGGCGCTATCGCTGTACAGAACCCAAAAAAGATCACTTCGTTTAGAACGGGTCTCATTCCATTGAGTTTATTACATATTAGCAAAACTTGTCAATTTAAGGTCTTTCCGACAATTAGCCGAAGTTTTTCTATTTAAACAAAAAAGGCCCAACCGAATATTATGAAATTTTTTTCAGAGCATTTCTTCGTTAATATTCTTTTTTCGGCACCACTTTGACCGACAATCAAGTCGATATAGTTTTTGGTTCGCGCGGTATCGTGCAGGTACAAAAATCACAAACGTCGTTTAAACAAAGAAAAAACGGTTCAACCGAATTTTATGAAAATCTTTTCAGATCATATTTTGGTTAATACTCTTCGAACGGCACGGCACGTCAACTAAGTCGATATCTTTTATAGTTCGCGCGATATCGTGCAGGTACAAAAATCACTTATGTCATTTAAACCAAAATCCGCTCGGCCGAATTTTATAAAAATCTTTTCAGATTATATTGTTGCTAATACGCTTCGAACGGCACCTCAAGTAAGTCAATATCTTTCGTGGTTCGGGCGATATCGTGCAGGTACAAAAATCACTTACGTCGCTTAAACAAAAAACAGCTTGACCGAATTTTATGAAAATCTTTTACTCCCTCGTTTGGGGCGGCGCCCCAATAACCACCTTGGCATGGTTAGATAAGGTGCAAAAAAGGTCACTCAAGTTAATTGATGACGTCACCGCCTGCTCCACCATCGACCCCCTGAGCCACCGTAGGAATGTAGCAGCACTGACAAAATTTTATCGCTACTATCATGGTGACTGTTCCTCCGAGTTAAACGCTCTCCTGCCTCCACGGCAATCTTATACCCGCAACACCAGATTAGCCCACTCGTCTCATTCCCTTCACCTGCAACTACCCTTTTCACGCACTCAACAAGACATGAATTCGTTTGTTAATAGAACAACTCGACTGTGGAATAATCTCTCGCAGTCAGTATTTCCGAGCTCCTACAACATCCAAGAGTTCAAACGCAGGGTTCATCACCACCTTCTTTAATACCCCCCCGTACCTTTTAACCCTTAAACCTATACCCCCGCCCCCACCCCTCCCCCGTACTAAGCTTACTGCTAGACATTGCACCATGACGTGACAAATGACATGACGGACTAGTAGTACAAAGGGTGACTCCTGAGCTTAGCACTGCCACATAAAAAAAAAAGATCATATTTCGGTTAATACGCTTCGAACGACACCTCAATGAAGTGAATATCATTTTTGATTTGTGTTCTATAGAGCATGTTCAAAAATCACTTACGCCCTTTAAACATAGATACAGCTCGATCGAATTTTATGAAAATCTTTTCAAACTGTACTTTCGGTAATACGTTACGATCGGCACCTCAAAGAAGTCGGTATCATGGTTGGTTCGTGCTATATCATGCAGGTACAAAAATCACTTACGTCGCTTAAACAAAAAAACGGCTGGACCGAATTTCATGAAAATCTTTTCAGATCATATTTCGGTTAATACGCTTCTAACGACACCTCAACGAAGTCGATATCAGTTTTGGTTCGCGCGATATCGTGCAGGAAAAAATGACCACATCCGTACGCACACACACACACACACATACTTCCTCCCAATTTTTTGCTTAAAATGCTCCTGGGACCTTGAAAGATGAAAATACGTTGAAATTTTCGATTTCGATTTTCGGACCGATTACAATAACTTCCTATACTGGGAAGTTAATAAATACATTGTGATCTACAGTAAAGGGTCCAGGAAAGATCCCTGCGGAACTCCGCATGTTGCCCTGTACATCGTCGACCCATCTTATGATTCACAATGAAGTGCCCTATCTTCCTTCTTTTTTAGATTAAATACCAATATAGCTCGGCGGTGAGGGGTATGTCTGACTACCCGCCCGAGCCTAACACGATCCGCCGGCACTGCGTATAGCAGAATGAACGTAAAATCCGGTTAAGACGACTCCCGCATACAACGATTTCCCGCTTATTACGGTCAAATTCGATGGTCCCTACGACATTCCTATACTGCCCCGTAAAAAATTACCTCTTTATAACGCTCTCCTTTATTACGATTTTCCGCTTATTACGATTGTTTCGAATGAGTCCCATCGCAGACTACCTGGGAAAATTTTCACGCTTATAACGATTTTTTGGACACAACTCC
The DNA here is from genome assembly GCA_949987705.1 of Thereva unica. Taxonomy (NCBI): domain Eukaryota; kingdom Metazoa; phylum Arthropoda; class Insecta; order Diptera; family Therevidae; genus Thereva; species Thereva unica. Next base: position 48,671,929 of record OX465281.1, on the reverse strand, counting down.
AAAAATAGAAAGAAGAAAAGGAACCTTTTGAATTTCATTTACCCATTTCCGTCTAAATTTAAAACAATGGTTTTTCGTAGAATGGTTTTATTGGCTTTTTCGAAACAAACAAATTGTAAAAATATGAACAAAAGTGGGATGCCATGATGGGCGTTTCTAGCCCTTTCGTGCAGTGTATTAAAGCTCAGAGGGACAATTTTTCTAGTTTCTCGTTGTTTTTCAAACCGAGTACATCAAATTTCAAATATGGAACGCTGCAAGCGAATGAAAATGATGTTTTAAACAATAAGGTTTCGACGTTAACGCAATCGACATTAGATTCCTTTTTTCTGCGAGAATAATTTGTAGTCTTACTTATCTGTATAAACAATTCTGTACATAAATAAAAATTTAATTACTTTTTGTTTATAAATTATTCTTGATTGTTAATTGAAAAAACTCTTTGTTTATAAGTGCGTAACAATTTTCGCTTGCAATCCTACATTGTCATAGTGAATTTAACGTTCATACGTTTATAACGATTTGCCGCTTATAGCGCTGTTTTGCTTTGGTCTCTAGAAAATCGTCTTAACCGGGTTTCACTGTATTTTTCACCTGAACTTAAAAATTCAAAGAGAAAAGCTTTCAAACAAAGAAATATGACAGAATTGAAAATCAGAAAATGGAATGAAAAATTGAATGTGCAGAACCGGTCCTAGGTAGTTTTAGATGAATATCTCAGTAAAAAGGAACCCTCTATGAATTTTCTCTTAGCGAAAGGATTTTGGTCTGCTGCTCTCTTCTGAATTCCTCTTCTGAATACAAAAATCGTTTGTAGCCAATAATAATCAGCTGTTTTTTTTTTTTTAAATTTTCCCTAAATTTACCCTCTCCCCCAATGTTCATTCTCCCTTCAACAAAATAAAATAAATTCACATATGGCAGTACAATTTGCACATTCCACAGCACTAAAAACTTGTAACAAATCTCCAGAGTCATATAAATCGCATCCCATAAGAACAACAATTTACATAAATTTCTCTTCAGCCCCTACCCTATGAGGGTGTACTCCATGCAGCCCTTATGCGTTACAGTGCTTGATTCGCACGTCGCACATCAGCTTCAAATGTCTCCCCAAAGTGCCTTAAGACGGCAAAGCCCCCCTCGAGCTGCACATGTTCTACCCCAAACGACCTCTTCTTAACACTTGATCCGGAAAAATCGATCGATGGAAAATTTTCGTATGCAACTCTTCCCACTTTGATTTTATGACTCTTCCATTTTCATGCCATTGAAAGCCTTTTTATAGAAAGGATCAGCGCTCGTCCATCCGCGCCAACCACCCCCGCACTGGCTGCTGCGGTGGTATGCGTTGGCCACAGGATTTTGGGTGGCATAAAACGGCCATTGGTCGTTTTACTTTCCAGAGAGTAGTTGGGGGAGGCTTTTCACAAAACGCACGCCCGTTCCGGCACCCCCTTCTAGCGTCCCGCGGTGTCCGTAGATGCAAATAATAAAACACGTCAAACAACCCGCCAGGACCTCGGCTGTAAAAAGAAAGAGGATATACGCCGCTGATCCATTGGCTGCTATTTGGGGCGCGGTGCTAATGTATTCCGACTGTGTGTAAAGTTTAGGGGTTGCTTTAGTTCGGGGCAAAGGGTATTTAGTTTAATTAACTTCGGACTACACCACACGAGGGAGCACAGTGATGGATGGATGTTATTCATTCATTTTTCATCTAGGTAAACGAAATTTGCTAGACGATTTTTGAAACAGGATTAATAAATTAAGGACGAGGGTTAAAATATTCAATATTTAGGAAATGCTAGTTTAGAGCTGGTTAAGCTCGTGTATCTCTCTAGCTCGGGCGTGTTTTTAGTGCTTATGTAGCCAAAAAAGTGGCCTGATGTTTATCGTATATAATTAAAGTTAACCAAACTTCGTGTTGTTTTAATGAGATATAAATAAAAAGCTAGTAAAGTTGAACCTTTTTAAGCGAGGGTTGTTCATAAATGCTTTATCTGCAAAGTTTGCTTGTTTTAGAGGCACCCCGTTGCAACCCCGATAAATTTTATTAGATATAATATCAAAGTGCTGGCATCCATTATTAAGGATGCATTGCACGAAGGGCACAAGGAAAATAACTTCCCCTATTTATAGTGTCTTCAAGGTTTTCAAGGGGGAGATGAAAGATGATGATGCTGGATGTGGGATATTATTCCAAAGAAGTCTTACATTACTTTTATTTTAAAGAATTTTTACGTTACAAAATTAAACGTGAGATTATGCCAAGAATGTGCTTAAGTGAATTTGTTTACAAAAGAACTTTTAATTCATGTGTCTGGGGACGATACTAATTTTATCTCATAAGATCATAACAACCCAACGAAGAAGCTCCCCCACACCAAACATCACTGAAATAATAGCATTCGACGTGGAAGGTATTCTCTAAAAACGAATCGGTAACTATTCACTGGTTTCCAAAAAAGTTCACGGGTTGAACCATTGCTTAGCCAACCACTAGGAAAACAGTGAAATTTCACTGGTTGAATCAGCTCTTTCTAACGTGAGTGTCGTTTTCCCAAACGGGCCCCATCTAAGTATTGAAATTATGATCAGAGATGCGGGGCGTCTGGTACTGCCCTTCCAATTGGCAATCATGTCAGTCATCTCTCCATTATCAACTTTACTTCTAGAGATCTAGTGGCGATCTCGGTTGCGGCTTCCACCGCCAACGAATTCCAAGAAATCGTCCTTGCGGCGGTTCAAGAATTGATTGAATTCTGTCGCAAGACGAACCGCATACCTCCCACATGCCCGCGCTTCTTTTTTGGTTCCTAAGAAAACCAACTGATCTAAGGTTGTGGCCTCGAAATCAGACCTGCATGCTGCTTATATCAGCTCAGTATGTGAACTGGAGAAAGCGGCCGCGCAGCTTACTGATATGCTGATCTCTTCCTACCATGACAGCCACACTGTCTTTTCCTTTCAATCGTCGCGTAAAGTGCCCTGGTGGAATGACGCTCCAAAAGCTCTTTTCCAAAGACTCCTTCAACGGACTGGGTATTCTCAAAAAGGAGGATGGCTCTTACACCTCTAACTATAAAGCAACCTTGAGGTAGCTACTCAGCGAGCATTTTCCAGGGTCAATCCTCCAGACCGCTTATCCATTGGATGCTGGCTATAGTCATAGGACCTTCCCTGACCGTTATTCCCGGAGCCTTTCTGGGAACATCTTCTACCGTGACATCCTTAACAATATCCCAAACATTTACATTTGCCGCGACCATATGGTTGGTGGCTCGAAACGTTCTGAGTTTCTTATTTCTTCTTTACGTTCCTTTAATTCCTCATGGGACATAGGGCGGAAATAGTTGCCCTCCAGCGGGCTCTGTTTTGCGCAACAGCTCTCAGCTCCAGACTGAAATACACGCCACTGCGACCTGCGCTAGGCTCAACCTTAAGAAAGGTCTGAAAGGCGCCAACATTAAAATCTTTTTTGACAGCCAAGCTTTCATTAAGGGGGACCTCTAGTTTCTCGGGTCGAAAAAATCGAATATTTTATTTTTTTTTTTCATAAATCACATCTACAATATGTGTAGAAAATGTGTGCCAAAGGATTTTTCGATAATCGAAGTGGTTCACAAGTTACGGCCCTGGAACGGAGCAGGTTTACGGAGCCTGCGTAAAGGATACGTTCGACAGCGTGATTGCTCTCGGATCGACCGTTCAGAAAGGCGCACGAGTGATGTCGTAAAACAGGTCCACATCGCGAAAAGGGGAGAAAACGCAGCTCTGCGTTACTTCCAAGAAGGCGAAGGCCTACTGTATGGTCCAGGCGTAGCAGATTGATGGTGAGATGAAATTTTTATTATAAATCACATGTGCGAACTTTGAAACGCGTTTTTCTCGAAACACTATTTTTCAAAACGGTGACCACCATAATACAGAAACTACTGCACCGATCTTGTTCAAATTTATACAGCATCTTTAATATGTTATAAGCCTGCGATTGAACTAGGATTATCATGATTGCTTCGATAGTTTATTTGAACTAACTTCTCTCAGGATTACTTTGTCACCAGTTCTGATACTAGTCAATTTCCCACTAGTGCTAAACAAATTACTATTTTGTAAGAAATCAGTTTATTCCGTCTATGTTCATCATACTGGGAAGTTGATCGTGTGGACCGAAGGGGTCAAACCCACATCCCAACTAGTTAATTTATCTTTTTCCATCCTTTCTGCTCCTTTACTCCTTCGTGGACATAGGGCGGAAACATTTTTTGCTGCTCAGCCCAACCGACTTTAAACTTATGGCGCAGAGGACTCGGCTTATGATCGTCTCCTATTAACTCCTTCCGAAGGAATACCCCAAGGGGCATTGCGCGGAGTTGGGATTAGGACTTGCTAAGAGAGCTGCTAGATGTTCGTCTGAAATGACTTCTCGGGTTTTGATAGAAGTAACAAGCCGCATGCCACCACCTTGCGAAGCCTTTGTTAGCCTTTACCCCCTTTTTCCTATTGAACTGAGCTCCAACTGATGTATTTTTTAGTTATTATTAAATTTAAATTTTATCGCTTAAATTATATCTAATTAATGTACTAGTTTAGAATATTTTAATCTTTATACATGTCCTACATAACTCCAAACCTATTATATACCACGTACTAAGCTAACTAGTAGACCAACGACATGATGAATTTTTAGTACAAAGGGTGATTCCTGAACTTAGATCTGATACATGAAAACGCCAACCTTAACTTAGGTCTTAACAACCTTCTAAACCACCCCCAATGTACCGAAAGCTCTGCTGCATACATAAAAAGATTTCGCGGGACCGCCATCTTTAAAAGTAGGCTGATATAAAGCTTAGATAACCTAAAACTGTCTGTTGTATTTTTGTTCTGTAGGATAATATCCAACAGATCCATTCCCAAACTCTAACTTTACTCTTCCATAAATTCGAATGAGAATGGATTTGTTTACTTATCGCTGATATCAATCTAAAATTGGAATTCAACTAAATATAAACGTATTCGACCCGTACTCCTCGATGCCATCCACACTAATTCGTAGCTCCACTAGGCCTTCAACTGTCTCGGTGTCCGTCCTTGATTTACATGAAAACTTTCATCCGAGCACACGTCAGAAATAATTATATCGATCCACGGAGCATCTTCGCCGCATCTCCTCGGGCTGCGATTAAAGCGCGGTGGAAAGTATGCAGTTTCCCTTCTAATAACAGACTCTTTTCAGCACCAGTGCGCACGAACGGGTCAATCGCGGTTTCATAACATTTCATCTTGCTGCATTCATTCCTGCGCTCCCCGATGAATTTCGTAATCCACTCCCCAAATAAGACCCGTGAACAGCAGCCCCATACGCCGCCAGCCAGAGCCGCTCAACAACTAGGTAATGTCGGTCTTCTTGATAATTTCCAGCAGGAAACTACCAGTCGCGTGCTACCTTCGTGGAATGCCTTCTCACCTGTGGGCAGCACATAATCTGCTCCCCACCTCAACGCCGTATGGGAGACCCATCGGGGCCCCATTAATTGTTTTCGTAATTGTTCACTATCGATCGGCTTTCCACAAATAAAATCGAACGGAGCCAGTTGCTCCGTGTGCCCCGAAGGATGATTAATGGGCTCGGACTTGTCAGGCCAGGGTGCTTTTATCTATTTATTACCTTCTTGGGGAGGGGTAGCCGATATCCGTGTGATTTATCGAGAGTTCAACGTTCGCATTCTTTGATGGTGTTCTTTTAGTGGCGATGGCGGCCCCAGTTAAACTCAACCTTCTTCCTGTCCCAACTCCTTTTGGGCTGTCAGACCGGTGATGGGATTTCTAATTAATTCGTGGCATTCTTCAGATGACAATAATGAGATTAGCGAAGTTTTTTAAAGTGTCAGATCTTTAACAAGACGACTGCGAAGGGCTTCGGTTATTACTTTTCCATTTCGGAGTGAAATTCGAGCACACTTATCACCTACTAGGCCATGTGCGAAATGACTTCGTCGAGCTGATTTCTCTGACGTTTAAATTAGGCTTTTTGAAGTTAATTTCATTCTGCACGGAGATGACTTCTCAAAGGTAGAAACTTTTGATGTCATTCATAAATTGTTGATGTCATCGCGTTTAAATTATAAAATGCTTCTCGTTTAATGACACCGAAATCATTGACTAGAATAGCATTTATTGCTTGAAGCATGCTTGAACTTGGTCGTGACTTTGCGTTCTTCTATCTGCGGTGCTAATGCTAAATAAATGTGTTTATATATTATTGGATGATTCTTCTAGAGCCATTTATTTGGAGTGTGGCTGCATAAGGCACACACAATTCTTTGTGTAAGAATCGATTATTTGACAGGATGACAGATAGATCGCGGCACTATTTGAAAAATTCATATAATTTTTAGATAATACCAACCTTCAAACGATATGTGCATTTCATGTCGTTTGGATCATTAGTTGCGTTCCATGGGGCGATATTTGCTACTCCGGAGTACTCCAGAGTACTTGCAACTACCTCTGCTCTTGTTTTAGACTATTTTACTCCTAGTAGAAACGCATAAAATTTCAGCCGGGTTTCAAACTTTAACTACTTAAATAGATGGTTGATATATGAAAGCGTCCAAAGAAAATCTGCAACTATAGTCCGGGGAAATTAGCATTTTAAGGAGTCAATGTGGCTGAAAATTGGTCCACAGCTTCCTTGTAACTTTATAAGAAAACAGTGTGGTAATAAAAAAAACATGGCCGCCGTGGATATGTATCAAGTTTTTCCTGAGTTTCCCATGTGCCTCGGTTTCTATAGGTCCGGTGCGGGGACCCAAAATGTTGACAATGAAATTCTCTACAACTTAAGTTCTTACAAAAATGTTGACCCGATTAATCCTTTGAAAGTTATTTAAGGTCAAAGTTTTTGAGAATCACTTTTTAGCCAAAATTTCACTCAAAAGCTGTTTTTTTTCTCGAAAATTGTATTTTGTAGGCAATAATGTTTGGTATAAGTAGATGAAAAAAAAATACAGGTGTGGTCATGGGACCCCCGTCAGGAACGAAGCTCCTTATGATTTTTCTACAGCTGCGAATGTAACTCCAAATAAAATCTGTATCGCCATCTTGATCTCGCTTGCACGACATACTGGCGTATCTTACAATTTTAACGTTACTGAACTTATCTGAAGAATTTATATCGCAAAATGTTGAAAACAAAACTTAAAAAACGCTGCCTTGAACAATTTGCTTCATACAAGATACGAGAGTATGTCGTCCTAGCGACGATATGTCTTCCGCCATTTTGTGTCGGCGGCCATTTTGAATTTAGAATGACGAAACACAGCTAATTATATTATACCTGTCATACCCTTTCCTTTGATACCCAGGTCAGGGGTCACAATTACAACAATTGTCCGTCATCTTGGAACCGCCATCTTGATTTTTTTACAAAAGGTCAGATTGCATTGTCACGCGAACTGTGGATATGTGCAAAATTTGAAGTTTATCAGTTATATGAAAGTTGGTCAAAATCAAGTTGCAAGATTTGTTTACACACAAGATACAAGATACTATGATGAGCAAGACTGGTTTTGCACATTTAGCAAGACCAAGACTGGACAGGACAAGGACCAGACAAGACTGCAGGATCAAGATAGCAAGACTTTTGGCTCGTCACTAAGTGCCAAAAGTCCTGCAATGATGAGCAAAAAGTCTTGTCTTGCCCATTTAGCAAGACCAAGACAAGACTGCAAGATCTTCTGCAAGAATTTTTGCAGGACCTTTTGCTCATCCTTACAAGACTTCTGACACTTAGTGATAAGCAAAAAGTGTTGCTATTTTGACCTTGCCCTCTTCTCCTGCCCTGGCTTGTCTTGATTTTGCTTTGGTTTTGTTAAATGTGCAAGAAAAGGCAAACCTACAAGACCAGTCTTGCTCATCACTACAAGATACAGGTGCAGCTAATATAAAGCGTTTAAAACGAGAGACAGAGAGAGATTCCATTCCTTTCAATAAGAAAGCATAAGCATCTATCCTCGATAATGACCAAAGCAAAATGTGTGCACGTTCGGCATGCATGACACTTTGCATTACCATTTCTTCCTATAGCTATTGGTGCAAATTGGTTCCAATTTCTACACTGCATTCTGATTTCGTAAATTTCAAAAAAAATTGATAAAATATGACTTTACTGTCACTTGCTTAACACGCCTAACTCAGTGGTCGATCCCTCGAGACAACTCTGCACGATATGGTGAAAACCATTTAAAAGACCCTATATTACAAACTTTTGAGCTCCCTTCCCCTTCTTTTCTTCACTCATGAGTGAGAGTGATTTCATAATGAGGAATTTACAAGTGCTCATTCACGAGTTACTCATGATTTTCGTACTCCGCTAAATCCTGTAACTTTCGTCAGGCCTTGAGTTGATGGTCACGTAAGCGATATGTCAAATCACTTTGATCCCATAAATATTTGTATTATTAATAAATTTTTCATTATCAATATTCAGTTTTTAACGCACGAATGCCTAAATCCATGCATGCTGGGATTGATTTCGGACGTCGGAAATATACGCACGTACACGTACGACTAGCTCGCACCTAATGTGCCATAGGTGACATAGTACTCGGAGTATCGGTATTGTTGGGGCGAATTCATTCCTGTTCAAGACAAGACAAATTCGTACGAAAACGAATCGAATGTGCGGCCAGCCAAACTCATCTCTAAACTAAACTTCTCTTAACACAACTCGACTTATCTAACTTCAACCCCTAACTAAGCTCTTAACTAAACTCAACTTTTAACGCATTCTTAAACCAACTCGTTACTCATCTAAACTTAATTCATATTAACTTAATTCAGTACAAATGGTCCCGAAAATCTGCCTACCAGTTTGTTGCATTGGGGCTCAACTCATATCTTATTCTCTCTTCCTCTTACATTTAATAAATCGTTATCGGCTGGAAAGTTTCCCACGAGGGGGGGAGTGGCTGCTAATAATGAGCCAGATGAACTTTTTGCGAAAACAAATATCACGCGCAACGCTGTGGTAGGGTCCGCGGATGGCATTACCTTCTTTTCACGCTATGAAAATAGTGTAATATTTTGTTATTGCAACCACACGCTTTTCAAAGTGCAATGCAACGCTTTTTAAAATATATAGGTGCAAGGGACAAGTGCTCACTTCATTCTTCTCTGCTGGTTGGCCTGGCACTCGTACTGGGAATCTGAATAAAAATCATTGTGCTTTGGCCGAACTCGAACTCGTACACGTAGCGTAGAATATTATTATGTCTTCTCTTGAATGAAGTGAAGTCTGATATGGTCTTGGTTTTCAATATACTCGAACTGTTCCTTAATTCACCATTTCATTACTTTTGGCTCTCTGCTAGCTTACTTCATTATTTCGTCAAACACTGTAATGAAGACAATTGAGGAAAAGGGCAGCCTTACTTCATTCCAGTTTTTTTTTTGCTTTTGGATCGCTTAATTGTGTAACTAGTGCCAATTTTCATTTCACCGCATGCGATAACAGAATATTCGTTTTTGACGTTAAGTTGGCTCCATGCTACCGAGTTCTGTAGTTACTGAAATAGCACTTGTGTTAAGTTACATTAGTTTAGGAGGTAAAAGTAGGTCACAGACTGACGGACACGGATTATAGCTAAGCGGAACAAGGAAATCTTTCGTTTAAGGTATATTCAACCTCCAAAAGTACCAGAAGTCAATCATAGTAATCTCACCGTTGCAATGGATTAAACAATAAATATCGTACGAAAGAGTCATTTTATCAAAAGCCCACATTTCCCCTCTAGTAGCCATTAAACCCTAGTATGATGACTTCATGCGCATTTAATTAGACCCTAGTTATTAATTACCCTGTTAAATGAAACCCAGTAACTTAACCACGCTGCAATACTTAAAATCACAAAACGCTCCCTTAATCAAGCCCCGAAACCCTTTTAGTTACTCGAGAAAATTCAGCCAAAGGTCATTAATCTCCTGTAAGTAAAATGCTCTCAAAAAAATTCTTTTCACTGGAAATTCCTTGCTGCAACCATTCATCACTGACGGAATGAATAGCTGCAGACTCCAGTGTACCACATTTTTCATTGGACTCATGTTGATAGATTATCATTCCTCGTGTGGCAGTACCTTCCACCCTCCAGAGGAACTCGGCGTCTTTAAAAACTCCCTCCTTGCCCGACGGGCGAGGAACCTTGCAAAAATAGAAGCAAACGTCACAAATAGCTGAGCCTTGCCCACCATCGTCGCGTGGGGAATTCGAGCAATTTATAGACGCCGGTGCAGCACAGCTATACGAATACCTCTTGGACACCTGAGATCAGTTTGCATAGAGATGAATTCCATTCAGGTGTGAAAATTGTCTTGCGAAAAATAATAGCGCCCGAAAAAAAAGAGTAGAGCAGGAATTTCCTTTTTGTTTTTCCCGCTAAGCCATCGGAACACCTGAACAGAGCCCCGATGGTGGACAATCACTTCACAGTTAGTCGCTGGCTTTTGTTGTTTGGCGCGAAGTAAAATGGACTGCACATGCGCAGTGATTTTAAACTTAGTTCAATATTTTCGATACGTTTTGGTGCGAAATACTTTTCCTATACTAATGGTGGAATGTCGTCTATCCGGGCAGTTTGATGAAGGGAGATTTATCGATAGTTGCCTGATTTAGTAGTCCACATCCCATGTGGGGCGCGAAACAATGACCAATGGGGGCTAAATGGTGTATGTACTGTAGCATGGCGGAAAATGAATGTTGATTCTGCGCCAGTTTGTTCTTAGGTGGTTATAAATTTACTGCTTGACAATATCGGGGATATTAGTTTCCTGTTATTGAACAAATATTTGTTAATTCATTGTTGCGTCACTTTGGCTCAATTTTTCAATATTCAGTTCACACTCAACTTGAAAATATATACATAGGTACACCTGTATATGACTTTAATTCATCTTAAGATCGCGTGTGTTTAACAGTATAGGGTTGACCAGGAATAATTCACGATTTTTCATATAAGTCGACGGCTACAGCTCTTTATATCAATATACAAGGTGCACAGGTTGAATTTTCGTCGAAAATACATACAGTAAAAATAATTCTAAAACCTAGTGTCCATTATAAAGTTTTTTGTGTAGAGCTAGTGAAAACTCTCGCGTAGAGACGCGTAGAAAGGTGTATACCCCCTCTTAGACTTTACACATGCGCTCTACACCCACTCCACGAGAGAGTTTTCTCTACTAAAAACTCTTTAGCATTTTTTTTTGTGTTTGGTGTAAAGTTCTACATCTACTCTACGCTCTATCTAGCATGTTCAATAGAGTTTTTTTCTCTACAGTATCCATTCTCATTTGCGTTCCGACTGCGCTTCGAATTCGAATACGACATAATTTTGGTATGCAGATGCATCTTCTTACGTGAGTTCGTTCAATAATTCTGGGTTCATTGTTTTGTTTTCTTTTCGCGATCCAATCTCGCTCCCAGCATTTGTTTTCCTTCTTTTTCTCTTCTTCGAGCAAAAATAAAACGGCAGCAGCTTATTTTTGGCGAGAACTTATTTTATTAGTATTTTTAATTTCTGTCCTTTAAATTTTTTACAAAATATGTGAACGCAGGCACCTCTGAATAACTGAAAAATGAAGTGAGATGAAAAAGTTGATGGTTGCAGTTGCCCACTCTACCATACGACTCTACAGTAGGGAAATCGTATCCGCAGTGTACACAGTCTGGTAGAAATCTACTCAAAATTTCTATAGAGTAGCTCTAGGGTGGAGTGGTAGAGAAGCGCTGTAGAGTACACACTTCAGGTAGAGCTCTACACTCTACCGAAAAAACTGTATAGTGGACACTTGGCTTAAGAATTCATTGCAAATTCCTAATAGACGGGATATGCAATGTTTTTGTTTTTTTTAGCAGTACAGAGCACATCCTTTAAAGCCTACCAAGTAAAAATGTAAAGGTCACATGCTTCTGGTCAGAGCTAGAAAGGCTACGCTTAAATTTCCCAGATCGCTTCATTGGCGCATAATTCGATCTCATTGAGGGGTTATCCTACGACCATTACCTCGATGTCATCGGTAAACATGATCGCCACTGATCCTTTTGATATCATCTTAAATTTTTGACTCCATCCTGACTGAGATAGATGAAAGACTTGAAAACTATTACTCACCTCAGTTTTCGGGTAGTAAGTAATCGATAGTACCTTCCTAAACTCAAGAACACATGAGTGGGTGACACTAGGAAGGTCTGCGGATCATTGTAGGATGTGATGCGAATATACTTGATGATCTTCACCAGGCATGTGTGGACGTTTTGAATTACCTCTTACCTTCTAACCGTTACCTACTAAACCGCGGCACATATCTTAACTTCGGCAACGGTAGAAGACGTGAAGTTATACACATCATCCTGGCCACTCAAAATGTTGCTAATTACGGTTCTCAGAAGAGCCGTCGTGCTCAAACCACAATCACATCCAATTTAAGGTGGGTGGCTCCTTAGAAATAGTGAGGCATATAGGACTCCCACATAAACGGTGTGGGCACCCTTTCGGTCAGGTTAGAATAATGTGCTCTTCAAGTTGAGAACCGCCACGTTCAAGCTATTCAATGCAGCCAGAGCGTGCTCGAACATCCCAGTCTAAGCAGCAAGCTACTGTTCAAGCGGTCTGGCCCACAAATATGAGGTGTAGGAGTGTCGGACAACAAAATAAGACTCGCCCGTTCTTAGCCGAAACGTTCAAATGTAGACTCACGGCTCACGCCTTGCTTTCGGTCCGAGTGTATATGCCGTGACTTAATGGCTTGCGGCTGAATAGAAGTTCAGAAGCGTAATCAAATTGTTGTTGAGTGAGTGCTCACGTTTGGGTAGCTGCGTGTCCGTTACAAAGGGTTGAAATTATCAGTTATTTTAAAAAAAATCTTGCCACGTAAGAGTGGATGAGGGGGGGGGGGGGTGGTCAAGCCAAATCTCACGACATCTCACCTAAGTAGGGGTCGAAAATCTGAAAAATAGCGACACGTAATTTAAAGACAACCATTTACAAAAAAAATATGGGCGAAACCCACCATATGAAGACACCTTAGCATAAACTGCTTCTGGTGGAGGGAGGCTAGGTGTATTTTTTGCCGTCAGAAGACAAAACTGGAAATAATCGATACTCTTTTTCAGCTTATCTGTATTTGTTGTAAGTAGTACAGGCAACCACCCCATCTATGGACCGTGGATGGGGACACAATTGTGACTACGAGTACCTGAAAAACCTTCACCTTAGTATTATATACAATACTAGCTGGGACCCAGTACGCCTCGCTGCACCCATAAGCCAATAGTAGCCAATAAAAACCATCCATTGACTCGGTATTTTTTGAGATATGAATTTTACACAGATGAAGTGCCTCAAAGGACGGGTACATAAGTCTTGAGATGTCCGCCATAGATCTAACGGTATATTGAGTATACTATATAGACCTTCAGCTAGTGACAAATTTAGGTGCCCCATTTTCTCATGCTAGCCTCGAAGAGGGTTGAAAGGTAGATCGATGTTGAGTTGGAAAAAGTTAAATTAAACTGCCGCTCTTGGGGATAACCTAACGTAACGTATTTTTTGTAACAGTTATGGAGGACCACTTTCATAAAAATCGGTCAACCCGTTTCGGAAGAGCTCAATAACAAACACTGTGACACGAGATTTTTATAGATATAGAAGAAGTAGATAATGAAACAACGAAAAAACAATCCTTTCTTCCTTAAACAAATAAATAAAATGTAATTTTCTTTGATATAAACCGCCCACACTCCAAGTTAACAAAACCTTTTATTCATATTAAAAGAAACCTAAAAATGTCCATGGTCTGCAACTTTCCAAGAACAAGCACAAGACTCGAAAAGGATTCCATATGTCGTCATCATTTTCCCTTGAAGAAAAACTCCTTTATATCCTCTTAAAATGTCATTTAACCCTTTCTGCTTGCCCTAAAGGGGAAAAAACATTCTTCTTGGATGCATGCCATCCGTCGTCACAGATTACTTCTGCCATAGTACAATCATTCTTAACTCAAGGGCCTTCCGCACACAAACATTTATGGGTCAAGTATTACCGTCGCCATCGCTGCAATAACAACTCTTCTCCTACTTGAAAAGGACGAGTTCAAGTAACATTTGCTCCTGAGAAGATCTTGAATACTTTTTCATATACTAGTCGTCGTCGCTCGTCGTACATTATATGTTAAAAAATTCATAAGAAATCCTGACAGGAACCACCTTCAGCCTGGCATGTATGAATGGTGCCTAAGGATGCAAAAATCGAAACGAAAATTACATTTTCATCGATTTTGTGGAAGGAGTCGACCCGGAAGCAAAAGATCCATTGCCAAGAGAGTCCTTGTGATTGATGGCAGCCGAATGGAAATTGTGTTTTTTAGATACGGTTTGCCAGAAGCGAGCATAGGTAACAGGAGATTACGCAACCTCTCTAACGTTTGTCTTTTCTCTTTGCAGGAACTCAAGGAGAGCTTCAATTATGGCCTTTTCTGCCCACCATCGAACGGCAAGGCTGGGAAGTTCCTTGACGAGGAGCGACGTCTCGGTGACTATCCCTTCAATGGCCCCGTTGGCTACCTAGAGGTAAGATTACTTATCAATGCGCGCTCCTTATCCCCGGATCAGACATTTCAAATTAACCTTTCCGCTTACCTGTCCCGCAGCTCAAGTATAAACGTCGTGTATATAAGATGCTTAACCTTGACGAGCGACAGCTGAAGGCGCTGCATACCAGAGCTAATCTCCGGCGGTTTTTGGAATGTATCAACGGGGGACACGTGGAGAAGATTGCGAAAATGTGCGCCAAGGGGCTGGACCCAAACTTCCATTGTCCCGAAAGTGGTGAGACGCCGCTAACTGTCGCTACAGGAACAAAGAAACCAAATAAACTCCTCATCGCCTTGGTTAATGGAGGCGCCCTACTCGATTACAGGACCAAGGACGGAGCTACCGCCCTGCACAAGGCTGTCGAGAGAGATTCACTGGAAGCTGTGACGTAAGTACTTATGTATATATCCTTTACTTTTCGTCAGTGTGAAATTTTGTATATATGTATATGTTTTTAAGTGGGTGGAAAATTTCGATAAAAGTTTAATTAGGAAAGTTTTGCGCGACTATTGAGTTTTTGAAAATTCAGAGAAGTTCACAATGATGTAATTTACTTGGCGGTGAAAATTTTCTGGAATTGTATTGTGAATTTTTCAGAGGCAATCCGTGAACATTTTGGGTTTAATTCAAGGTTTAACTTCTGGGATTTCAGCCAGTACCTCTTTAATTAGCACCAAGCTACATCTAAGGAAGATAAAAGAACTGCTCTCATGAATTTAGTAAATTACCTGGAAGAAAATTGTGGTATATTCTTAAGAAATTTATATTCTATGCTCATTTAAGAGAAAGAAAAGCTCAAATTGGTTTTTCAGAAGCGTAATTTCAAACTACTTCAGACCAGTACCAGATTAAGCTAGCGCGGCGTCAGTAAAAAAACGTTTTAAAACGGCCTTTGGATCTATGTAGGTAGTATATGCGAATCGACCTAGCTTAGTTCGATTCCATTTAAGCACTCCTGCCAAAAATCTTACGTCAGCTGGCCAGATGGTACATGGACAGAATCCTCTGTTCAAGCCTTAAAGCTTTGCTGAATACCAACTTCCCGGGTTTTGATCCCAGATACAAGCCTAGGGTTACAAGAGGAGACAGCAGTATCAAGGTGGGTGAAAAGTTTGTCCTCATGTATGTCACCATGGCATGAATGACCCAATGTCAATTATCTACCTAGCTACAGCTACGTGCTTCCCTACTGAAGAATGGTTAATATGAGTTTCGTTGCGAAGACAAGTACACATGCGCACGGGACGACAATTGATTTAAGGCCAATATGCTTATCTTTTTGCATCCTCAAGACTCTAGAAAACATGCTAGACATATAGCTTCGATATTCCAAGTCAGTAGACACAGAACTGCACAACGAAGTGCGTTCTGTATAATACTGTACCTTAAATACAAATTTACCTTGGCAGCCTTGCTGCCCATAGACGACGTCTTCAACAACATCAGCAAGACAGGATAAAGCCAGTCTTTCTCTTCACTCTATCTTCCGACTAGAGCTGCCGTTCGACATTGCACTCTATACGAAAAAAATAGATTGTTACAAAAGGGCTTTCCCTGAGCCTCTAGTCTTTCATATAGACATGTTGAACCTAGTAGAAGCGGTGCAAGCGTTGTGAGCTATACATTAATCCAGAAAAGACAGAACTGATGTTCTTCATAAAAGAACAAAAATCCACAATTTCAGTCTACCAACAATTATTGGTCAGAGAGCCTATCCCGATTAGCTAAGTGCTAGAGTCTCATTTTGGACTCATATTTGTACTGGTGACTCGAGATCGAAGTCCACACCATAGGTCTTGAAACTCTAAATGGTGCGTTGTTGTTGCACAGCAATTGCACTGGTCTAACATTCGGCTTTGTCTTGTGTTGACTTGCCCTTGCAATGAATGCAATGCTCGATCTGATGCCAGCTGATCTATACGTCAGTCAGCAGGCAGCCTGTATGGCCTGGAGGCTACTAGAACCGTCCTGCTGAATGAGTTGAGCCAGCTGACTACATGACATCGAATTGAATTTCAAGCCAGGTTTCAATGGCCAGATCCTCACCAAGACGTAATGAAAAACTCTTTAACAAGAACTATGACGTAGCTCTATATTGAGATGGCTTCAAATCAGAGTCGGGTGGGGAGGCTGGAGTTTTCTCCCTCTCCTTAAACCAAAAAAACCGCCCGCCTAATTATTCCAATGACTTCCAGGGAGAACAGGTGACAAGGTGACAGGGTAATACTTCAATCGGCCAGGACAGACTAGGATCAAATTTTGTAGACTGACCAGAAGAGAATGGCCCGAGGATGCTACATGTGAAGAAGAGATATATTACCATGCTTGACCACACCATGCAGACTAGGCCTGACTTCAACAAGCAGCGATATCATGACCTCCTGGTGCGGAAGCATATCACTAGAATCGTGCCGACTACACAGGAATCTGGTCTAGTCGAGTACAGGCGGCCAGATTTAGAATCGCGCTGTTAACTGCCAGACCGTAGCCTGCTGCCCAATGATCAAGCAATGAGCAATGACACTGATTCAATTAGATGAATAAATTCCTCGCTTGTTGTTTTAAACAGGTTTGATATCCTTTCCTTTATTCATCATTGCGCTCCTTTAATCCCTCATGGGACATATTCGGGCGCCTTACCCTAAACTACCTAGGCTAGATTTAAAACGACATCGCTATATCGGCAAATCTTGCTACACTTTTAACATATCTTTTTATTGAAAACGATATGTATGAATTGAGATAACTTGCTTGCGTTAGACCAGCAGCAGCTGACTCCAAAAAGCTGCCGTTGCCCACCACTGCGCTATACTTTAGTCGCGTGGCAATCACAAAGAACTGATTCATCCTTCTCAACGTAATGGGTGCAGGTGGGGTGGCTTGATCTTCCTATGCCCCATAAATGGTAGATCAGCGAACAATGTCTGGAATACAAGTCAGCAAGTATCAAGACATGCTTTTGTAATGCAATTCTGAGCATTGTCATCAATCTAGAAAACATAACTGTACTAAATTTTCTTCTTATAAATTGTTCTACAGTTCTTGCAGGACTCGGGCTTTTGAAGCATATTTTTCCAACCGTCTCTACTTTAAAATCACATTTTGTCGTCGTATGCCCGTTTGTACAGCTCAATACTTGGCCATTTAATTCTTTTGGTTAAGTTTCGCCCTCGTGAGACCGTATATGCTCCCCCAACAAAAATAGTTAAAAACTACGGCCATCATGTGCCAAGCGGTCGGTGTTCGCCCGTTGTAAGGCCATTTTTTAGTTTTACTCGGGATAAGGGATAAGTCGTACGAATCCCTCCCAAAAGTCTGTAGCTTGACTTCACGCAATGCCATGGTCGACCTAGTCAGCATTCCTTGCTGCTTGCCTTCAGTCGAAACAGCAAATCCATGCTCTCTCACATACCCATGACTTACTAACTTATTACCCTTTAATCCCTCATGTGACATAGGCCCTCCAGCGGACTCTGCTTTGTACGACAACTCTCAGCTGCGTCCAGGATCTTCCAGTTGTTGCGGCCTCCTCCACACTGTTCTCGGTATTCCAACTCGACAGGTTCCTTACGAGCTCCAGATTTCAGTCAAGGGCCTATTTGGCTAGATTTTTGTTTTCACATCGTAAGTTGTGGCCAATCCAATTACACTTCCTTCACCTGATTTGGTCGTCTAAAAATCGCTATCGAATGCCATATGTTCTGCTATCTAAAGGGCAGACAAGGATGTCATTTATTACTATAAGAAAGAGTAATGGCGAAAGTAAACATCCTTGTCGTACTCTTGAGTTCACTTCAAAACTGTCGGATAATTTTCCATTATGGAGAACTCTACATGATTTGTTGTATAGAGCTTTTATCAATACTATTATTTTGTCCAACAGTCGATGTTACCATAGAGCTCGCCTTATAAAGCTACTATAAACCGAGTCGATCACTTTTTCATAGTTTATAAAAGCCAAGTAAAGGGAGGATCGCAATTCAGTAGACTGCTCTACTGTGATTCTGAAACTGTTAATTGGTCTATGCAGGAGCGGCCCTTTCTGACTCTACTCTGCTGTCTTCTTAGCGTTCGGTCTACTGTCTCTCCCTTACCATGAAGACCGGTCTCCGAATATTTAAGTCCCCTAGTTATACATTTGGACTTTAGTTTTAGAGATTATACCACATTAATATCTTGGGAAAGTTCGCCTAAATAATACATCACAATCCCAAATATGAGTAACGAATAAAACAGATTGATCTTGAAATTATCGAGGTTCATAAACCGCATAATCTCAATGAGAATCTCAATTAATTATTCAAGTAGAGAAAGTACTCTTAATGAACTTTCTTACTGCTGCTTAAAACCCGCAAAGCAATAACATTTCAATCCCCAACTATGTATCTCATAAGCCAAAGTAGTTGTTGTAATTGTTAAAAATCGCCTCTTAAGAACCAAAAATAATCATCCTTAATCTCTCGACCATAAAAAAACTTTCTAAGGTTTGCAAATACCTTCCATATTCTACCATCCGCATCCGCCGCAAAAACCCACTTCTGTCAGCTTAAGCCGCAATTCCTTCGCAAGTCTTCAGCACCTGAATCAAAACATATCAAAGCGACCTGATTAGCTTCCATGTGATTAAAAAAAACCACCCAAATGCGTCACGTCATTTTCACGGTCAGATCCATAAACAAGCAAAAAGTCAATTTGGCCGGAAGAAAGTGTTTTTACTCTATAGACTCACTGCGAGACAAACCGCCGATACCTCAGCAATTTCCAATCACCTGGCATCAATAGCTGCTTCTTAAATTGATCTCCCCGCTCCCCCCATCCGAGACTCGATTGTTTATTACCGTTATAAACTAACGTTACAGGTATGTGCGCGCGCATCTCATTCTCGGGCCATTTTAATCGAAGCTTCTTCATCACCTCACAGCAGCGACTTTACCTATGAGATTCGATTTGGAGCTGCCCAGCGTTCGTTGGTTTTTGTATTCCGCCATGACCGGCCCCCCAACCCGCTGACAGTGGGGCGATCTCTTCGGAATCTCTGGAGAGTGGGAGGAGGTGATTGGACAATTTCACGCCGAACACTTTTTTCGTGGCTAGTGAAATGGTTCAATGCATTTGGGATGTTTTGCGGCTGCTATTGAAGATCGAACGGTTTTTATCGACTATCGGCTTTGTAATCAGATTACCTCAATCACTAACTACTCCACGTCATACTGATCGGCGGCATCGAAGGGCTCGTTCGATTGGAGTCACTTCAAAGAGATGGAGTATTGTACGAGATCGTTTCTTTTTGGTGAAGAGTACTGGAGAAATAGGTTAAGTAAGAAGATGGACGGGCCAAATGGAATTCGTAAATCATCCCAGATTTCTTGCATAATGCAGAATAGTTTTGTAACTCATAGTTTATGAAGAAGAAGCACCACCAATAGACTGAGGTAATTTGTTTATTATTCAACAGACAATCAATTTTAATTTTAAATTGAAGATGAGGAATCCGCCTTATGGAAGCTTCTGTATTATTGCACATTCCACACGCTCGTCAGAATTTTTCGTAATATAAACAGCTAAAGGTGGCATGCTTACAAGTTGCTGTATTTATTCTAAATTTAACTGCAGACACTTGCAACAGTTCATAAGCAACCGGTGCCGCCAGAAACTATATCGAACTTTACTAACTTCAGACAATTTACAACTTTAAACAGATAAGACAGAAATAACTGCAGAAAAGTGTGTGAAGTCAGCTCAACTTGTATCAGAATACCAGCAACCACACCTGAGGGCGTATGATTTTCAAGTCGTGGGTGGATAACACGTGTATATTCAAGTACATTCTTACAAAGACCTACGCCAGTGCGCATGGGTTTTACTTTCTATAATTGTTCTTGTTCAAAGATACTGCAAGCTTAATAATTGGCGAACTTCTGATTGTGGGTTGATAAAGTATTTTTATGACTACTTAAGGAAAGCAGAGTTGGACGCGTCTAGTTCTGTTCATTCTTTTTTTTTTCAATTGTTTGATTCCTTTTGTGTGGAAGGTTGATTTCTTCTCTTTTATAACAAGACAAACACGTGCCAAACCTTGTTTTTATGACCGCCAACTTACGTGTCGGTGTACTTTATTTAGCAAGGACATTAAAATAATTTCGGATTGGAACTGGAAGAATCGTGTCACATTCTATATTTCCAGAATTGTTTAGTTTCTTATGTCCAAACAAATCTGTAGCACCTTACCATCACTTTCATTGGCCTATTCAGAACTAATTGCTGTCCCATTTGTTTATATTCTGTACACAATATAGACTTAGCTTTTGCGATAGAGCAAGCTCATAAACCATTTCGATATATAGAGAATTTCAAAGCTTTGGATTATATAACCAATGCAATATTCTTTCGTTAACCCACGGCTCAGGCCCTGGCAATACTTTATTCCTTCTATCGCAACGATTACTCTACCGAATTAGTTTAAACACCTACCATCTTACTTCTCGCAGAAAAAATGTATTCCCTCCTTTGAGCTTAGTTTGAGTAGTACAATAAGGATGGTTTTGCCAAGGCCGGGTTTACCCATAGGTAACATGGGCGCTCGCATAGGGGCCCGCTATCAATTCTCCGTCATCCATTTTGATAGCAATGGCAATGACAACTTAATATGAAATTTTTTTTAAGAAATTGTCGTGATTATGTATTGTGAATCGTCGGCGAACATCAAGTCGGTTATGAAGTTGTTGTCGTCATATTAAAGTCCGAGTCGCCCATCGAATGCTTCATGAATAATCGCGTCGATCACAACGTTGAAGAGAAGTGACGAAGCGACGTCTGTCGGGCACTCGGTTGAATCGGGAAATCCTCGAATAAGTCACTTCGAATACGAACGCTGCTGGTTGAGCCATGACACGATGCTTGGAGAAGTTGGATGCTTTTCAATGGAACGTGTTCGGTTTCCAAGGCTCTCTACCAGCGGTTCCAATTGATTCAACTGATCGATGAAAACGACGACCGTTCTTTTGCCGCAACGAATCCTTTCTTCCATTAGCTGGCGGAAAAATATTTACATTTTTGAATATATTTGCAACTCAAGCTGTATCAAACTATACAAGAAGCTCGGCAATAAGTTAAGATTTCGACCAGTTAGGAGGCGCGAGCTCAGTAATAATGAGCGAATATATATTTTATCATCATCCATTATGTTTTACTTCTCCCTACCCATCGAGCCATGCTTAGTAGTATAGCTATGTTGGTCCGGTGCCACCTATTGCGCAAACGAGCTTTCGCTTGATTCTGCCCGAATCTGATACGTCACCACCGGTCCTCGATCGCATCGCCCATTCAATAGGCGGGATTTTCTTCAGGACCCGTGAGGTGTATAAATGCCTCAAGGAGCTTGACGTCAACAAATCCACTGGCCCCGAAAATATTCCCCCTATGGTACTCAATTAATGTGCCTCACCTTTGGCTAAACCTCTGCGCAAACTTTTTGCCTTATCATATTTCTCCGGAGTTTATCCAAACTCCTGGAAACTAGCTCATGTTCGGCCCATTCCGAAAAAAGGTGATGCCAGCGACCCTTTAAACTACCGCCTAATAGCAATAACTTCTGTTCTCTCCAAAATCATGGAGACAATTATTAATAGAAAGCTGATGCAATATTTAGAATCTAACCAAATCATTCACGACAGGCAGTACGGCGTTAGACCGAAAAGATCTACTGGCTACCTTCTTGTGTGTTTGACCGAGCATCTACACCGAAGCATTCATAGTTCCGGTGAGTCTGGTCTGGTTGCTCAAGATATTTCCAAGGCTTTTGACAGAGTATGCATCCCGCTCTGCTGTCTAAACTCCAAGCTATTGGTATCGACTCAGTTCTTATGAACTGGATTGAGAGCTTTCTTTCCAGCCGTTCAATCAAGGTAGTGTTGGATGGCGTCGAATCCAACCCACACTCCATCTCGGCCGGCGTTCCCCAAGGATCGATCCTCTCACCTGCTCTCTTTCTAATATTTATTAACAATCTGCTCTCAATCCCCTCCAACCCACTCCACAGTTTCGCCGACGACAATACTCTGCGTTACTCTTACGCCAACGCTAGACAAGCAAGTGCCAGACCTTGTCTCTTAGATCGCGAACTCATGTCCAGCTCTCTTAACGCATCGAGCTCATTCTTGACTAGGGCCGCAAGAATCGGGTCGAATTTAACGCATCAAAACGTACTGCCTTATCTCCACCAAAACCTGTACCGACTTTCCCTCTATTTTAGTGGACAAGGATAACCTAACACCTGACCCATCTCTTAACATCCTGGGAATGACTCTATCCAATGATATGCAATGGAATGGTCAATATTCCAAATCGCCAAACAAGCGTATCAATGCCTCGGATTCCTTAAGAGATGCAAGTTCCTCCTTCAGCCAGCTGCTCTAGCCACAATCTACAAGTCCTACATTCGACCTCACCTTGAATACAACTCGTATATCTGGGCGGGCGCTCCTAAGACCACCTTGGCTTGGCTGGACAAGGTGCAAAATCGCGCCATCAAACTCATTGATGATAGCACTTTTTGCTCCTCCATCGATCCTTTAAGCCACCGTAGGAATGTAGCTGCACTCAGCAAGTTTTATCGCTATTATTACAGCGCTCCACTGAAATAAAGAACCTCCTGCCTACACGGCAACTTTTTTCCCGCAACACAAGACTAGCCAACTCGGCTCACCCCTTCACCCTGCAGCCCTCCCCTTCACGCACATTACGGTTTAGCAGTTCGTTTATAAATAGAACAACTCGGTTGTGGAACTCTCTTCCGCAGTCGGTGTTTCCGAGCTCATATAACATCTCTGAGTTCAAACGCAAGGTTCATCGACACCTACTCATGCACCCTCCAGACCCCTAACCTATCCTTTCTATTCTATCCTTCAGATCAAGCTTACTTCTATACATTGCACCATGACTCGAACGACATGACGGACTAGTAGTACAAAGGGTGACTCCTAAGCTTCATCGTATCACAAAAAAAAATGTTTTGCTGAAGCTTCGGTTTGTGTCTTTGAAAGCGTTTGAGATTTGATGAACTTATAATGTTTTGCATGCAAAATGGATTTTGAAGCTAAGCTAAGCTTTTATCATAGTTTTACAAACAAAACACACACAACTGAAACTTAACTAGACAGACCAATCAGACAGATCAAACAGAGAGACTAGATAGAAAGAACAGACAAAGAGATCAGATAGATAGACCACACAGACAGACCAGACAAACCAACTATTTTAGCCGTGTAGCTGCCTACCTGGTCTGTCTGTATTGTTGCGTCAATTTATATACGAAACATAATTAATTTAATTAAAGTTCTCAGGCTCTTCATAGCTAGGTAGATTGGTTGGTCTACCTGTACCCAAAATACACTACAGAGAAGTTCAACTAGTTTCACACACGTAGCCTAAAAGTTAAAAAAAAAAACTCACCAAACCGCAAAAGGTTCCCAAGGTACAAACCGCAAAAGCTTCAGACCAAGACAAAAACGAAAAACTCGATTGCGCAATACTATGAAAAATGTGGCCTGGAGCAACATAGCTATACTACTCTTTTTTTCCCCTATAAGTGTGGTTATGCGTCGTATCGTGGTTGAAAAGAAAGCTCGGTGTTCGCATCTAATACGACCGCATCGCGCGAATTTGGGTTATTATTATTATTATTATTTATTGGCCAATCATTGTACACAAGAATAAATCTTAAATTAGTACAACAAAAAAGTGGTATAACAAACAAAACATACTTAAAATAAAGAAGTAAAATTAGAGTAAATAAATAAACAAAAAAAAATGTCTTATAACGTGAATGAATTATAAAATAAGATACTAAATAAGAAGAAGAGAAAAAAAAATAAATAAATAACAAACGAAAAAAAAATTAAGTTTGAATTTTGAATTTTGAGAGGAGAATGACAAGAGAAGTTATTATATGAGTGCAAGCAAATTGAGGTGGTATCCACAATCTAAGAGGTACTGCCCGTGAGGTATTCAGAGAGACGCCTTTTGAAAACACTGCTTGATTCGATAAATTGCAGACTATATGGGAGAGAATTCCAAAGCAGAGCTGCATAAACAAAGTACGAACGTTGGCCTAACAAAGAACGAAACCGTGGAATGATTACATTGTTATTTCTACGGGATTGCGAGAGCTGGATGAATTCAGAGAGGTAGGAAGGTTTTCGCCTTCTAAGTATGTCATGAAAGAATCTCAGCAACCTCAAGTCTTTATACGTTTTTAAAGAACACCCCAAGACATTGTTCACGAAAGGCGTAATGTGGTCATACCGACGTAGATTATAAATAAAGCGTATGCAATCATTGTATGCCACTTCAATTATCCGAGCACAAGAAGCATCCAACGAGGGAAAGACTAAGTAGCCATGCATTAGATGAGGCAAGAGTAGCGCTTTTACCAAGCGCAAACGAAGGGCACAAGTCATCAAGTTTCCATACAGACGGAGTTTCCTGAGAAGACAATAAGTTTTATTCACTATATAACGAATGTGGCCACAGCAAGTCATATCGTGGCTCAGGATTACTCCAAGATTTTTAGCACGAGCGACACGTTGAATAGGATTGCCATTTAATATTATTTTGGGAAAAACAACACTGGAGTTTACAGAGTGAGCAAAAACTAGATATTGTGACTTGTCTGGATTAAGTGTAAGGCGATTGATCGAAGCCCAGTGAAAAACATTTTGTAAGTCCTCAGAAAGTTTCCGCACTCCTGACAACAATTGATCCCTAGGCATAGAGAGATACAGCTGTACATCATCGGCGTACATGTGGATTTTGGAGTTGTTTACTACTGCAGGAAGGTCATTAATGAAAATACTGAATAAAAGAGGACCGAGAATTGAACCTTGCGGAACACCACAGTAAAGGATTGTTGAGGTTGAAGCACGATTATGCAACATTACCTGTTGCGAACGGTCACTCAAGAAACTATGCATAAGCTTGAGAGCAGATGAGGAGAAACTATACTGTGTATGGAGTTTTCCAAGGAGTAGAGAGTGGTCAACATTATCAAAAGCCTTGGAAAAGTCAAGCAGTGTAAGATAGCAGACTTGGTTCCCATTTAGATAATTCCTGATGTCGGTTGTAATTTTAAGAAGTGCAGTATCACAGCTATGGGATTTTCGAAATCCCGATTGGCAGGGATTAATAAGCTGATAACGTTCACAGTGCTCAATAATTTGCAAGGCAATCAGTTTCTCAAGAACTTTTGCTAAAAACGGCAAGATACTAATAGGACGGAAGTCAGCAGGGCGCACAGGGGAAGAACATTTAGCAACAGGCAGTACAAGGGCATGTTTCCAAGAACTGGGAAATTTGGAGCTAGTGAGGCATGAATTCATCAAATGAGTTATAACAGGTAAAAGGCAAGGTAACAATAATTTAAGAAATTTTGGCGATATGTTGTCACTACCTATAGCATTAGATTGAATGTGATTAAAGGCACATAGAACTTCAGAGTGATTTACGCAACGGAAACTAAATCCACTAGGTGACGACAGAGGAATATGAGTAGTACGGGTAGAATTACTCGAAGTAAAGTGCGAATTTAGACTTTCGGCATCAAAGTCACAAGAGAAAGGCTCATTTGTTGATTTAACCCCTAGCTTACTTAAGTTCTTCCATAGTTTGTTCGGTGGCAAAGATGGATTGAGTCGGTGTGCGTAAAAGTTTCTCTTGGCTTCTTTAATTTTAGCCGTTGTGATATTGCGAAGGCGTTTATAGGAGTTTTTAGCGCTTTCAGTTTTTATTTTTACAAATCGTCGATAAAGATATTCCCGCTCAATAATCAGGGAGTTAATTTCAGAATTGAACCAAGGCTTGGATTTTTCTGTAATGGTTTTTGTTCGAGTAGGAACAAACTCATCAAACAAGGGCTTAATAAGCTCCTCTAAAAACTTGGTTTTATCATCAACATGAGTTAACGTGAACATGTTTTCCCATGGTAAACGCTCACAACATTCAACTAAGCTACGACGATCGGTGTTGGTAAAGTCACGATAAGTAATTGTTTTAGCAGGTTGAGATATAACTGGAAGATTACAACAGACGTATAATATGTCATGGTCTAGGAAACTTGGAGCAGTAATTTGGTTCTGGAAGACGATTAGGCGAGTGTCACTGGTGAGAAGTAAATCAAGTTGTGATGGATGTGTAGTTTTAAAGTAGGTTGGCAGGGCATTGATTGTAATTAATCCGAGACGGTGAATAGAATAAAGAAATTGCTGCTGCTGGCAACACGACCTTAAAAGGTTCACATTAAAATCACCACCAACTAAGATATTAGTATATCTCCGTGAAGTGCTTTCTACCGCTTGTTCCAGCTCATGGAAATTTTCCGTATTAAACATGCCTGGTGGGCAATAGACAGCAATAAGGAGAATTTTATCAGAGTTGCAGGACACTTCAACGCCCAAAAATTCAATCAGAGAATTCTTGGAATGACAAACAATTTTAGCGTTTAGGAAATCTTTTATATATATAGCGACCCCTCCGCCAATACGATCCCGTCGATCGTTGCGAAACACTCGGTAGCCATCAAGAGATATAAAAGAGGATGGGACTGAATCATTCAACCAAGTTTCGCATACAAGCAATGCATGAACTCCTACATTGAGAAACATTTCTCCAAATTCATCAATTTTGTTCTTCAGGCTACGGGCATTGAAGGAGCAGATTTTAAAGCCACTATACCTAGAACTGAAAATTCTAAGTAATGTTCCTACCTTGTTATTGCAGCTGGAATGCAAATGCATCACTGTTACTCAAATTCGCGAATCAAGGTATGTTGACAAAAGGCACAACGGATATGGCAAAAAACAATAAAGAAGCACATCTTAAAATGCAAGGACCACCAAAAATAAACATTTAAATAAAATAATAAACGAGAAAAAATACTTGCAAGTCGCACTCCTCCCAAAAGAACAATAACAGCAAAGAATGAAACAATGAATGAAATTACAATAGAAAGGTGAACAGAAAATAGAAAATAAGCTAAAAAATAGAAATTAGTTGAAAACAACAGAACGTTGGTAAGCATTCATACACTTGCATTTTGCGGCTCCAACGATTCCACCGACGGACACTCCAGCTCAGCAAGATCACGTACAATAAAGGGGGGGTCATCTTTCCTATAAGAAACCCGCACAAATCCATCGAAGGTGTTAACACTATACAAAAGTCCCATTTTACGCATCCTCAGAGCAGCACTCAGCAATTTGTTGTTGTGCGGTGACAGGCTTTCATTTATATATACCGGGGTTCTAACCTTTATCTAGCTAACCTATCGAGGTTCTACAGCGCTAAGACGACGCGAAGTAACTAGTTCAGGCTCCCGGAATATGGGTGGTGTAAGCCTCGCCTAATTAAACAAATCTTAAAGAAAATCTCTTGTACTGTGGGGGTGGATAGCTGTGCGATGTTAAGGGAATATATTAGAAATAATGACGATGTCTGAAATTTGGATATTTCTAAAAATGTGTTTGTCATTTCTGAATGTTCAGAACTTTAGGTTCTTTAGTAGTCCAGGAGGAAGCGTTGTATTTTGGTCACTATTTTCACCCCTCTCAATTTTAGTATTAAATGATAGTTTGAACATAACTATTCAACAAAACAAGGGTCAGCTGTTTACTTCTGAGTATAGCTGCCTTGACAAAATTGGAAACAAGTCGAAATTTGTCAACTTTTAGTTAAAATAATATTAAAGATAAAAACTAGTTGGGATGTGGGTTCGACTCTTTCTGTCCACACGATCAACTTCCCAGTATGATGGATGTTGAATATGTATATGATTGGATATTTTAATAATAAATGAACAATAGGCAATATATGTAGAATATATCTATAATACCGAGAATTTGTCACAATTGTTTATCAATATTTTCGCTAAAATGTCAAACTAAATGTGCGCAATTACAAGATTAGGATGACGAAAATGTATATAAAATTGATGTTTTAATGTTTTTCGGCACCTCAATGAAATCGATATAGTTTTTAGTTCGCGCGGTATAGTGCAGGTACAAAAATCACTTAAGTCATTTAAACCAAAAACCGCTGGACCGAATATTATAAAAATCTTTACAGATTATATTGTCGCTAATACGCTTCGAACGGCACCTCAAGTAAGTCAATATCTTTCGTGGTTCGGGCGATATCGTGCAGGTACAAAAATCACTTACGCCGCTTAAACAAAAAAACGGCTGGACCGAATTTTATGAAAATCTTTTCAGATCATATTTTGGTTAATACTCTTCGAACGGCACGTCAACTAAGTCGATATCATTTATAGTTTGCGCGATATCGTGCAGGTACAAAAATCACTTAAGTTATTTGAACCAAAAAACCGCTGGACCGAATATTATAAAAATCTTTTCAGATTATATTGTCGCTAATACGCTTCGAACGGCACCTCAAGTAAGTCAATATCTTTCGTGGTTTGGGCGATATCATGCAGGTACAAAAATCGCTTACGTCGCTTAAACAAAAAAACGGCTGGACCGAATTTCATGAAAATCTTTTCAGATCATATTTCGGTTAATACGCTTCGAACGACACCTCAACGAAGTCGATATCAGTTTTGGTTCGCGCGATATCGTGCAGGAAAAAATGACCACATCCGTACGCACATACACACACACACACACACACACATACTTGCTCCCAATTTTTTGCTTAAAATGCTCCTGGGACCTTGAAAGATGAAAATACGTCGAAATTTTCGATTTCGATTTTCGGACCGATTACAATAACTTCCTATACTGGGAAGTTAATAATTGTCAGCTGCACTGAAGAGGGTATTTCATACGTCAGCTACCCCTATCAACCGAATATATGCCTTGCCTTGAAGCTGTTACGGACCAGGACAAAATTAGTGGCAGCATACGACGCTATACTTTCCCTTTTGTTCACTAAATAATCTATAATCGAATAATTTAAATAACCGTCTGACTGACGATCTTACACCCGGTATCCTAGCTTTTCGTCCACAAACTACACATTCTTTTCTGCGGGATAGCACGCAAGATTTTAAGCTTTCTAAGAAATAGGAATTGTTGTTACTTTGACACTTGAAGTGTGGCATCTGGAATTTGGAAAATGTTGAACAGTCCAGGTAAATGGTGAAGATGAAATGGTCAATCGTTAAGGCGATAAAACTACTCCTAGATTAAAGGTAAAGTTGAAAAATTATTCCATTTGATGAAATACGTTTAAAAAATTTGGGAAATTTATTTCTTCTTTTTCTTCGATGGCTCTACAGCCCAATTCGAGCCTTGGCCTCCATCAGCTTCTTCCACCAGACATCTCTCTGCTCCGCAGATTATCTCCAGTTTCTTTTATTGAGCAGTTTTGCATTCTTGCAATTTTAAGGGTGGCGCCCTAATTTGAGGACTGTGGCACCCCTATTTTCATAACGGGGACATAAACGGAAAGTATATAGTATGTAGTCTCAAAGCGGTGTTATGTACTTACATCGCAAATTCCTTCTTTAGCCGTCGACTCGTGCGATAATATAAAAAAATCTGCATTCTGCCACTGTTCGAATACAAATCCTTCCATCATCATTAAGCCACCGAAAGAATGTAGCAAACCCCATTAAAAGAGTTTCGCTACATTCAAAGCGATATTGCCACCATCCATCATCCTACTCACCCAGCTAATCTTTTAATCCCAGCATCAGATTAACCTCGGCTCATTTCCTTTGCTTAAAACCTCCCTTAATTAAAATTAAGAATTTTTATAAAAATTCACTCAAATCTCAAATTCAATACACAAACCCTTTTATTTAGTTGCTTGGAGCTTTTTTCTACATACAAAAAGCTTTCAACTTAACATAAAGAGCTTTTGTTACGTCACATATTTTCCTGGTGTCAACATAAATTTTAGATTAAGAAAATAAGCGCCAAAAAACCCGGATGTTATTAACGGATACTCCTGACTGTTTAAATACATCACATCTAATTACGCCGTACACCCGAATAACCACTCACTGGCATTGAAGTGAGTTCGTTAAGTCGCACAACTTTTGACATTTGGACAGTCTTCCTTCCGTTCGTGTAACTTATAGCACCCGTTTTAATGCCGTTTTTTTGTAACTATTGATTGCAAATTAACTAAAATATTGAGCCCGTGATTAACGCATAACTAATCGTCAATAGAGCAACTTTTTATGTAAATACAAAAATAAATCTTCCCACACAAAATGTACTAATTAAAGAGAATTAAGGAGATTAGAGCTAATCCTAATAAAGACATCCAGGCAAAAGTCCTTTCGTCTCTTAACATAAATTAATTGTCTTTCAATTTGCATATGTGTTTCCGTCTATGCAAATCCAGACCACACAAAAACCAGCTCTCCAGCGATCTAGTATGAATGAACATGGAGAGTTACTAGTCCACCTAATTGCAACACCTGATCAATGAAAGCGCGTTGTACCTGTCTTTATAGCTCCACATCGACATGTCCGCTGTATGTAGGCCTAAAATTCAATCAAAGCAACTCGAATACCGTTTTTTTAGTGCTTTGTACAAGATTAAAGTACATCTGTGACGAGGCTGGAACGCAACAAATAAATCGATCAGCGTTGCCTACCACCTGAAGGCTGTGGTCTTATATAAAGTAAAAATCACCTCGTGGCACCTGGCCTGTCCAAATTGGGAAATCTTAACGATATTTTCGCAAGACGACGACGACGAAGTAGAACAAGACGAGGAACAAACAGAGCCCACTGGAGTGGGCAAAGGTTGCTGCGGCTCGTGTTAGATGAATTCTGATTCTGGATGCCCGCAGGTGAAAGAAGAGCAAACTATTAATTCGCTTACTAATTTGTTTACTGACAGGTATAATAGGTATTTGTGTTACCGTTTTTCAGCTTTTTTTGCATAATAATTAGTATAAAAAAATTTGGCGGATTTTAAATGTGATTTTTTATGCTGCCATTTAGAAAACACCAAATCTGCTACTGGTTCGGGATTTAGTTTCAAAAAACTGGAAGCGTTGAAAAATTTATGTATTTTATTTAATAAGTTATGTTTTAATTGATGCTTTACATAAATAAATATTTAATTTTGCTTTATTTTAGTATTATGTATTATTTGAGAATTATTAAAAACACAAAATTTATGACATCATTTGGATTTTATGTGCAAAAAACCATCTGTCCACCGATCGCCTAGTTTATGCGTAATATTAATAGTTATGTTTACTTAATTTATTTATAGATTTTCTATTAATAACTGTCTTGTAAACATAGATACGTTTCAGTTTTTTCAGTCAACATGCTGTATAAATGCAAATTATATTTTTTGATGGTAATCATCAAGTGTTTAATGAGTAACCTATTAATCAAAATTAACAGAGAAATTACGCCACTGATATCGACAGACCAGAGACCAAACTCTATATTGCAAAGCTGGTTCTCTTAAAAAATATATTGAAAGGAGTTAGAGCAGTTGCAGCCCAATATGAAATAATAAAATAAGCATGTAAAGGCATCATTTGGGACACATCCCGCTTTAATATTTTGCAAACCATATTTTACCTTTGAGGGACAAAAGCTTAAAGGATAATCTCTGTTATGCTACGATCATGTCAATAGTAATAAGTACAGTGGGTGATCAACGAATTACGATCACTCAGATATTTTCTAGAAAATAATAAAACTAATTGTTTTTTGGGAAGTATTGTAGAATAATTTGTTGTTATTTTTGCTGGAATTTATTCCAGGTAGCTTCAGGGGGGAAATTTAAAAAAAAAAAAGAAAAAAAAATTTTAAGAAACTCTTTTCTTTACCTTAATATATTGATCAGTTGTGAACACAAAATTAATATAAATACTAAAAAAATCGACTAAAAGGTAAAAAATAAGAAGATTTTAAGCAATATAAACTTTTAAATCAAAATGGAAAAAATCTCACACATTCCTTAAAGAAAAGCGTGGGGTGCGTTTTTATGAAACAAAATGCTCAATTAGTGAAAATTCGTAGCTGTCTGAAATGTTAAAATGTACTCACGGCAGTCATGTTTTTTTAAGTTCAGGTTGGTATGGGCGCCCCACGCTTTTCTTTAAGGAATGTGTGAGATTTTTTCCATTTTGATTTAAAAGTTTATATTGTTTAAAATCTTCTTATTTTTTACCTTTTAGTCGATTTTTTTAGTATTTATATTAATTTTGTGTTCACAACTGATCAATATATTAAAGTAAAGAAAAGAGTTTCTTAAAATTTTTTTTTATTTTTTTTATTTTTTACTTTTTAGTAACGAATAGCGTTAATTAATACATTACAATTTCCAAACTTTTAATTAGATTATCATGTTAAATAAGGAAACTTTTTTACATGTTTTGTATTTGTTTCTTTACAACAGTTCTCAAGTGCAGCCCAAAAATGCACAATTTGATGACCCCTCAAAAATCTAATAGCGCTCTACGTTTTTTTTTTACATTTTGAAAGGTAGTGTGCTCGCGTATACTGGCTGGAGCAATAAAAACTAAAAACTGGAAACATATTTTTTTGCATCTTTTTAAATCATATTTTTATTTGCTATTGGTAGCTATGTTATGTCTTCCGCCATTTCTTACTCACTTTAATACACTTTCATTTGATATCCATACCGAGAGCGAAGTAAATAAAAGGGTAAACCGCCACTTTGTGTTGGCCGCCATTTTGAATTGAAATGACGGGACACAGACAACAGTATTCTAATTGTCACTCCCTTCCATTTGATACCCATGCCGAGCGCGTTGTAAAGAAAAATTGATCCTCTGTTTTGTGTTGGCCGCCACTATTATGCCGCCATTTTTCTACCGCCATTTTGAATTTAGGATGACGCTAATTGTATTCAACTTGTTATAACCTTTCATTTGATACCCATATCGAACGAGTGGCTTGTAAAGAAAAATGTAATCCATCATATTTTTTTGGCCGCCATTTTTAATTTGGAACTATCATTTTCGTGTGTTTTCGTCGGAAATACACATGTCTGTTAATTTTTACCAATTTTTATTGAAGGGAAGTGAATTTTAAGACTCTACATTGAGTAGAACGAATAATTCCAAGCATTTTTTATTAAAAATCGTTTTTTGTTACTCAACAACAAAATCAACAACAAAAAATGTAACAAAATGTCATATTCGTGTATTGTCATCGGGAATATGTATGCCTGCAAAGTTTCATCCATTTGCATTGAGTAAAAGGCGGTTAAATTAACGTTACAAGATTTGATGCTCCGAAGTGAAAGTAAAGAAAAGAGTTTAAAAAATTGTTTTCTTTTCATTTTTGTGATAATTAAAGTCGAAATTGTGAAAAATTTCATGGTGATCGTAATTCGTTGATCACCCACTGTTCACTGTATATAAGGAAAATTCAGGCATATCATACAACGTTCATGAAGTGTACTCCATCTTAGTACTAACCGCTTTATATGCTGAGAGCTCACAAACTAATGGTCTCTGATTTTGAAGTGTCTCTGAAGGGCACTATAGCAAAAAGATGTCCACAGGGAGGAGTTTTATCTGAACTTCTGTGCTTTGCTGTAGATTAACACCTATTAACTTTTTCGTCCAAGGTTACGCAGACGATGTATTCGTGGTAACAGGGGAAACAGAAAGTACCATGTCAAAGCGTCTATAGCAGCCACTCGATTTGGTCTCAATGCGAATCCCGACAAAATGATTCTGGTTCCATATACCAGAGGGCGGACATTTCCGAGACTTGCAGAACCCACCCTCGCAAGTAAAGCTATAGGCCTTTCGCATCAAAGCAAATACTTAAGAATGAGCTAGATTTTTAAGCGTAACTGGACCATCACCTGGATACTCATTGCTTCCACAACCACAACCGAAAGCTACATACTGGATATTCACCACCATCAAGCAGCATTTAAAACCAAGTCTAAATTGGTTTGGGAGTGCCAACGCAAGTTAGGCTTTATCAATCAAGTTACCCTTGTTTGGGTTCCGGGACACTGGAGCTTCAATGGCAATGAAAAGCTGGATGCCCTGGCTTTACAGGGCTTTGACATTGCTTTGGACCTTCGGCATCGTTTGGCGGTCGGACTATGATGAAACATACGGAACACTGGAGGGCTGCGCCTTGATGGGCTTAAGCCTGGAATACACATGCCAGTAAAACGGGTAAGTAGCTTGCATGCGTGAAGATGGAATATGCCAATAGATGGTACAGCGGCGATAAATTTTCACTTGCTAGATACAGACAAGATGATATTCCGATAGGGAACTAGTAAGTGCAAATTTTTCACCGTTGTATCATCTATTAGCATATTCCATTTTCACGCATGCAAGCTACTTACCCGTTTTACTGGCATGTCTATTCCCGGCTTTACGCTATGCGAATCCTTGCTGCACCGTCTCCTAACATGGTCAAAACATTGATTGCAATATAAATTACCACTGCTCAACCATTTCAATCGAAGCGACAAGCCACTAGGCATACTCCTGAACCGGTTCAACCAACGAATATGAGATAAAAGGATGTAGTATAATAGTCCACGCTTTTACTCGCCAAAGTAGCAGCCATTCGATGCCACTTCGGTCATTGAACAAAAATAAGTATATTCAATAGCAGAAAACCCCTTCTCCTCCTTCTCCTCCTCCTCCTCTATAGTGTCTTCCCGTATAGCTATATTTGTATCTGGCTTATCTGGTCTGGTCTGAGTTGTGTGTGTGTGTTTTATGTGTGTTAATCTATTATTAACAATTAAATTGGTTAGCTTGAAAACCCAGTTGTAATGCGAATCAAGTTATCATGTGGATAGTTATCAGACAGGAATCCGCCACACAGATAGACAGGTAGGTTGATCGACCGAGTCGGTCTGTCTGCTCTGCCTATAAACTGTCTATCTTAGGGATGCGCAATCTGTGGAGAGTACTCGATTAAATATTCATGAGTACAATCGAAAGAACGACTCAACGAGTACTTTTTACTCGTTCAAAAGTACTCGATTCCTTGAGAATGGATGAGTTTTTTACATTTCTACCAACTGCCTCAGCGTATGCATTACTCGTATACATTATTTACGCGTATGCATACTTATGTAGCTTCCATCCTGAGTAGCAAACAACGGCACCTGCCACACGGATTGCACACTTCAGCTACAAATAAGAAAATCTAAAAATGTACCCACCAAAGGAATGCATGCGCCTGCTACAGATGTGAATGTGGTAGTCGACCATTCAAAACGCGAGTTTAGTTTTGCCAACCGGTCCCCCAATTAAGTACTAACCAAGTCTTTCCTGTTTGACCTGCGAAATTGAACGAAAGCCGGTCTACTGAGTATGGTTAATGTCATCCTTTGTTTTTTAAAGCCCTAATTGTGCTCCCTTCGGTATAAAAAAATGTGAGGGTACCGTGCTTCTTTTGGACTATTCCTTTCGTGCCTCTAGCGGGGTGGATTTAGAAAAGTAGAATTTTTACTTAGTCGTACCTTGCTTGCAGGCGTGCAGGCATTTTGATGCTGTTCATGTTTTGCAGATTAAGAAACGAGCGATTCTTATTTTTACTCATGAGTATCGTGTTTGTTTCATGCTAAATGCCGGCGAGTCCTATTTTTACTCGTTTCGGGTGCCATGCTAGCATTTTGACGTTATCTATGCATGTTTTAGGCTAATAACGGGCGAGTTTTTACTCGGCATGGGATATAAATTCAAATCTATAAAAGCCCGTTAACATCCCAAACGCAAATTGGAGCTATTTTATCGCACAGAAAGGTATGTCTGGAATCCACGTTTCTTTAATAGAGAGAAAAGCATACTTTCTGTGCTATAAAAGAGCCTCAGTTAAGAAGAGTTTCTTCTTCTTCTTTAACGGCTCTACAACCGGGATCCAGTCCTGGCCTCGCGCAACTGTTCTCTCCACCGGTCCCGATTCTGAGCCGATGTCATCCAGTTTGGCATCCATAAACTCTGAGCGTCCTGGTCCATGCCATCCTTCCCTCGCTGTCGCACCCCATCGGTCTTACCGCAGAGAACTTTCCGAGCAGGCTCATCTTCACTCATACGAGCTAGATGCCCTGCCCACCGGAGCCTACCGAGCTTTATTTTCTTCACAAGATCTATGTCGCGATAGCGCTCGTAGATCTCGTCATTGTAGAGTCTCCGGAATCGTCCTTCCTCACATACGGGGCCAACAATCCTCCGAAGTATTTTCCTCTCAAACACGCCCAAGAGGTTTGAGTGCTTTTTGCTAAGCACCCACGTTTCGGATGCATATGTGAGAACGGGTAAGACCATCGTCTTATATAGCAAAAGTTTAGACGTTGTTATGGTTAGATATTTGGATTTGAAGAGCCTTGACAGACTATAGTAGGCTTTGTTGGCTTTTAGCAGTCGTGCGCGTATTTCTGGTTCCATGCTATTGTCGGCTGCTACTATTGACCCAAGGTAGGTAAATGATTTTACCACGTCAAACTCGTGTTCCGCTACCTTGATTGTGGGACCAATGTTATGTGTTCTTCCAGACGAGGCCACCATGTACTTTGTTTTGCTTTCGTTAATGTGCAGTCCCAGATTTCCTGCCGCTTGCTCAATCTGAGTGAAAGCTTCTTGTACAGCTGTTGTTGTTCTTCCAATGATGTCAATGTCGTCTGCGTAAGCCAGTAATTGGGTGGACTTGTGGAGGATTGTACCCCTTGATGTCACGCCCGAATCTCGGATCACTTTCTCCAACGCCAGGTTGAAAAGGAGGCAGGCCAGACCGTCCCCTTGTCGGAGTCCATTATAGATGTTGATTGGTCTGGACAGTGTTCCGGATACCTTTACTTGGCTTGACACATTGATCATGGTCAACCTACATATATGTAAGACTATAGTCTTGTCAGTTTGTTGGGGATGCCGAATTCTCTCATGGCTTTGTAGAGTTCTACCCTGGCTATGCTATCATAGGCGGCTTTAAAGTCTATGAAGAGGTGTTGAATTGAGTTTTGAAACTCTAGACATTTTTTCATAGCCTGCCTCAAGGTGAAAATCTGATCAGTCGTTGATTTGTCTGGGCTGAAGCCACACTGGTAATGGCCTATGATGTTTCTGGCGTATGGGGCCATCCTGTTTTGTAGGATAGCGGAGAATATCTTATACACGGTATTCAACAACGTTATACCGCGATAATTAGTGCACGCTGTGATATCTCCTTTTTTGTGTACCGGACAGAGGATGCCTTTTCTCCAGTCTTCTGGCATCACTTCCTGCTCCCATACTTGCACAATTAATTCATGAATCGCTTGGTGTAATGTAGGCCCTCCATATTTAACCAGCTCCGCTGCGATGCCGTCTGCATCCACCCG
This sequence comes from Thereva unica, assembly GCA_949987705.1. Lineage (NCBI taxonomy): Eukaryota > Metazoa > Arthropoda > Insecta > Diptera > Therevidae > Thereva > Thereva unica. Next base: position 48,633,951 of record OX465281.1, on the reverse strand, counting down.
AAGCCTTGTTGTTTTTGAGCCGGCTGATGGCTCTGCTAACTTCTTCTATGCTTGGTGGCGGCAGCATAGCATTGTCATCAGATATTGGTGGAGCCTCCGAATCCTCAGTTAGCTCGCCATTTAGCAATTCATGAAAGTGCTCTTCCCATCGCTCCAAGATGCCTTTAGGATCGGTGATCAGATTCCCTTCTTTGTCCTTGCAGCAACGTGGTGTGAATTGCGTCATACTGCGGACTCTTTGGTAGAACTCCCGCGCCTGGTGCGGCCGTCGTTCTCTGTACTGTTCTAGCTCACAGACGAGATTTTTTTCCCAGGCTTCCTTTTTTCGTCTGTGAATTCTCTTTTCTTCTTTTCTGAGCTCTTTATAGTTCTCTTCGCGTACCCGTGTTCTCTGAGACTGCTGCATGGCTCGGTACGCAGCATTCTTACGTTCAATTGCCAGCTTGCATTCATTATCGAACCAGTCGTTCCGATCTTTACGACTTCTGCCTAAGATGGAATCAGCAGTACTAATGACAGTATTTTTAAGGCGGGTCCAGTTCTCGTCGACGCCCGGCATCTCATCCCCAGGACTTAGGGCGAGTTCTAATGCATCACCGTAGCTGTTTCTGGCCATTTCATTGCGTAGTGCAGCTGTGTTGATTCGAGCCTGATCAGCGGATACAAAGCTTTTCAGCGTTGTAATGCGCTCTTGGAATCCCATACCAACAAGATAGTGATCCGAGTCGAAGTTGGCACCTCGGTACGTTCGTACCGTCATCAGACCCGAAAGGTGGCGGCGGTCTCTCAACACATGGTCTATTTGGTTGCGAGTGGCTCCATCAGGAGATACCCAGGTGGCTTTATGGATATCTTTACGCGCAAATCCAGTACTTGCAACGACCAAGTTCTTACTTGCTGCCATCTCTACAACTCGCTGTCCATTGTCATTAGTGTTTTCATGCAAGCTGTGGTTGCCTGTATATGGGCTCCCGGCCTACTTTGGCGTTCAGATCTCCCAGTATGATTTTTACATCATACCTGGGGCAGGCATTAAGTTCCCGTTCAACTAATTCGAAGAATTCTTCTTTACCATCATCCGGGGACTCTACTGTAGGTGCGTGAACGTTTATGAGTCTGATGTTCTTAAATTTACCTCGCACACGAAGGGAGCATAGCCTTTCGTTTATTGCTTTAAAGCCGATAATGGTAGGCTTCATTCTTTTGCTAACCATAAAACCTACTCCTAGAACATGGTGTTTTGTATGACAGCTGTAATATACGTCATACTCAGGTTTTTGCAAAACACCATTCCCTGTCCACCTCATCTCCTGAATGGCGGTAATGTCAGCTTTATACTTTGACAGGGTATCGGCTAGATGTTTTGAAGCTCGAGTTCTGTACAGAGTTCGAACATTCCATGAAAAAATTCGTAAATCGTTTTGCCTTTTTCGTTGCCGTGGTCGTCGTCGTTTATTCCAGTATCCGAGGCATGTTGCTCGTTCCGTAATAATTGTTTTTTACGGGTGAGGTTATTAGCCTCACGCCAACCTTACTTGGAAGGGACTAGCCCGATCATATTAGCCTATCCTCTCTCATAGAATAGTTACCAGTGGCCACCGCTAGGAGGTTATGATCGCACTTCCATCAGTCCGAAATAGTTACGGCACGTGCATGTTATGCTACATGTTATTCCCCCTATTCCGCTGATGACTGGCCACTGACTGAGAAGAGTTTAGGGCCGTTTATGTAAAGCCCTGAATTTTAGGCAGAAAAATACATATAAAGTGTAAAGTGTTTATATGAAAACTATGCACGATTGAGATACACTTGCAGTTAGCTTGAATTCGGCCTTGAATGCAAATTGCACTCAGTACTCGATTCCATCCTATAAATAATGATATGAGTACAAAGACCTGGTCAAAAGTATCGAGAACTGATATGAGTAGCACCGAAAGCCAAATATTCATTATGAGTAAAGAATCTGTAACGGCCGGCCTATTTCCTTTTCCAAAATCCACCTTGTAACTACGGTAAAATTCTAAAATGCCCAAAATTGAGAGGAAATTTTTGGAGATTTTTAAAATAAAGGTAGGCGAGAAAAAAGCGAAAAAACAAGGAAAAATTCAGTGAAAAAAAAGAAAAAAATCAGTGATAGGATCTTAAAGTGAACGTAGGAAAACCAAAGTTTTTTTGAATTTCGGTGCAGTACGATTGGGATTGCGGTTGGAGAGATTCTGTTACCAGACCCCTTAACGGGTGGAGCCAGTGGAGAATTTAGCAACTAAGCCGACCGTACCTGAAAGAAGACCTGGAACCGAAGAGGAAAATAATCCAGCATTCAGAAACGATCGAAGTTAGCCCTAGAACGAAGGAAGTGGGAGACCCCGCAGAAGCCTCTTCAGTTTAGCGGTCGATGAAAACCGGATATCAGAAAGACGGCACCCCGCAGCCTTAAGTAAGGGATTGGTGGAGAGGAGCTCCCGGGGATGTGGCCTAATACCTCCAACAAGGAAGGGTTAGATTAGTGAGTTATAAAAGTGCTACGTTTCCTGGGTCAACTGAAAGGAATAGCCGATATAAAGCGAGAAGGTGGCAGACGGATCCATCTCCGTAATCGCAGTGTGGAGAACAGGACAGTCAGGAAAACTGGTTGTTTGAAGTCCAGTGCAAGAGAGAGGATCGCCCGTGAAGGACTACCGTATCCCCACTACGCGGCCCTTGAGAGAATTGGTGTCACTGTTGCTGGTTGCAGATCGAGGGTCGTTTCATACAGTGGGGGACCGGAGTATACCGCGTCCTCCCTGCTTAACTAGGTTTTTCGTGTCTACCCTGAGGTAGGAGCTCATAACCAGGTAAGTGGTGGCGCATCAAACTAGGTGGTATCTCCAGGGCCTCTGCGTCACGAGCCAGCCCTTCTCATGAAGAACCCGGGTACCGCTGTGGTGTGTTTCTTGTAGACGGCGGTGGTTAAATTGGTAGTTTTTGCATGGTACCGATTCCGTATCCATGTGTATCTGCATATTTGTATACTAGAACCACCCATTGCTTCTAAACAATTGCAACCTCCAGGTATCTCATCCTTTGCATACCTCCAGGCAACATGGACATAAACCCCATTGCATACCTCCATAAACGTAGCGCCATAGACATAAATCCCACCCAGCTTGTAAGTAAGGGAGTGGAGCATTGCGAACCAGGGTAGTGTAGGATCCCTCTAGCTATACTACTGACAAAAGCACCCCACAGTAAGTAAGATACATCGTTTGAAGGATCTTAGAGGCGGTACAGTCCGAACGAAACATAATATATGCAAAATCTACTCCTATAAATGTTTGTATTAGCAGCCCAGCATGTAGCTCAGGACATAGTATAATTTTTAGTAGTAAGCTTAGTTTTAAGGATAAAAAAGGAAAATTGTTGAGTCAGGACATACTTCAATTTTTCTTTCACCATACTTTCATATGTTGAACCCAAATGAAAAAGTTTTCTCAAAAACCAAATTGTGTGCGCACGCATAATTTCCAGATCCAGAGAATAATTTAAATTTGCCAAATATAATTGTAAAATCGGTGGCCTGTGTTACCCCGGCAGATTGCAACTATTACTATGTATATATGACCATGACTGTGTCATTTGCTGCATCGGGAGATGCATTTCATTATCTTTTGTATTTATTATTTTTTGTTAATTTCTTTAATTGTGTTTCTTATTACATGAGTTTTAATACATTTAATTTTAAATTTAAAAAATTTGGATTATTTTAAAAATTTATATTCGAACTTGATAAAATAAATTTAATTTGAATAAAGTTTAATTTGTTATTTAAAAAAATGTAACTTGAACTTTAAAACCTATACATTTATACAAAAACTATTAATATTTACTACATTTCACACTGCTTTCATTACTATAGTAGGAAGAAAACATATTACTAAACATTTTTCTTCATTTCCAGAACTCTTCTTGAGCTAGGCGCATCGCCTAATTACAAAGATGGAAGAGGACTAACGCCACTATATTTGTCGGTTACGAAAAAGACCGAACCAAAAATATGTGAGAGTCTATTGCATGATCATGCAACACTTGGCACCCAAGATAGTCAAGGGTGGCAAGAAGTTCATCAGGTGAGTTAAATTACATTCAATATAATATATTGTCAAAAATAAATTTAATTATAATCGGGCGAAGATTTCACTTTTTTCCGTTCTATTTTTCATTTCAATTTCTTTTGTAGTTTTCTGTTTTCTTTTCGTATTTGTCAAGTATATAACTGACGGGGGTTTTATTCTATTTTTTTTTTGTTTTAGTTGTTTTTAATTTTACGTAATTAGAACAAATTTGTCTTTCAAGCAAAATAAAGCAATAAGTATGTATTTGGTAAATTTTAAAATATAAATATTAGTATTTGAAAAGGCGAAAAATTATTAAAATTATTAAATCATTAAATCAATAAGGAATAATTTAAGTAACTTGTAATTATAGTTCCCATCGTGTATCCAAGTTCTTTGAATGTGTTCTTCGATAAATTTTTATCAGAGTTATTTATGTTGAAAGTAGGGATTTATTCCGCTGGATGACCACAAATTCGAACCCTTTACTTTATTTACAATTATCATTATTACTTCTACAACGAACCTTTAGCAAGACAAGGGCAGATTTTAAGCAAGCGACGATGTTACAACGATGTTAATTTTGAAGTTAGACTAAATTCAATCTTTTCTCACAATCTGAATACGTCCATATTTAACATAATTGAATAAAGCACTTTTTTGTGCAACCCTAACACAAATTATTTAAAAAAATTGGAGTAACTTAACCTATTCCCCCTCCCTCCCTCCCGTACTAAGCTTACTGCTAGACATTGCACCATGACATGACAAATGACATGACGGACTGGTAGTACAAAGGGTGACTCCTGAGCTTAGCACTGCCACATAAAAAAAAAAAAAAACTAATACATGTTATTATTCAAAGAATTTCTTTTTAAACCACATCGTACCTTGTAAAACATATCATAACAGCAATAAAAACTCTCAATAAATTGCGAAATAATTTTATTATATTACTCAAACATCGGCGTTTCTTATAACGTAAAGTCATTCATTCATTGTTATTACTTACTACCTGTTGTTTAGAATTTCTAATAGTCCAAGAGCCAGTGACAGATTTGCAAAGTGATTTTGCAGAGGATGGGCCTTTGATATATGTTAGATTACTTAAAGCACAACTGATTAAGACTAATCGCCAATTCGAGTCTACTTAAGTTTTTATTTTATGACCTTTTGAACTTGTAGATTTTTTGACCATGAAAAAAGTGATATTGCAGAGGATGGGACTTGGTATATAGGTAAATTGGGTTGCTCCCACTTCATATTCCGATTGCCATCTCGTTTGGAGGTTAGGTTTGAATTTTGGGAATTTTTGAAAATGTCGGTTTGGTCCAGTTGAACAAAGTGATATTGCAGAGGATGGGATTTGGTGTAATGGTGAGATAGACCACCAATAGCCCAAATTCGGGTGCCCATCTCATATGTAATCAAGGTTTCCATTTTGGCGGCTTTTGATTTTGTAGCCATTTTGGGTATGACCCAAGTGATTTTGCAGAACCCAAAATTTGGACCATAGGTTCTTGGTATCTACAAATGCTACATTTTCAATCCCATCTCCTTTCCATTAATATTTTCAGTTTAATTGAGAAAAATTGGTTGATTGACGTCAGAGCAAAATTCTAATGAAGTCCCCTAACTAAATGTTAACTCCTAAACTGATTATCGTAGACCAACGTTATTAGGTTCATATTTTAGTTAAATGTGTATTATTTTATTTAGCATAAAGAGCAAAAACTTGAGTGATTTCGTTTATAAGATATGTATATTAGGTTCAAAATATGAGCAAAATGCTAAAATATTAGGATTTTCCTCACGCTTTTAACTAAATACCTTCTTAACGGAATTCTTTTCTTAATATCAAATAAAATAATACACATTTATCTAAAATATGAACCTAATTATGTTGGTCTACGTTAATTAGTATAGGAGTTATTTAAGTTTAAGTAGAGTTTTAAAAATTATATGTTTTTCTTTCGTAAACACCCTGTATCTAGTGGGTAGTGGGGATAACAGGTTCCTCTCTAGAGCTTTTTTTTTGTCTCCAAATATATCCAATCACCCCTAAAAATATTAGCCACGTTGTCCAACAAAGAATTTATTGAACGTCTGAAGACCCATACAACTTGCGGATTAGGGGGTATGAGTATTTGAAATCTTTAAAACGGAATAACTCATGAATGGAAACTCCTATGGAAAATTTGCTGGTTTTAGGGGTGCAACCAATTTCCCGACACTTTTAAAAAAAAAACTCTACTTACTAAAAAGATTTAAAAAAAAAAAAATTGGCAGTTATAGGGACTGCCGATAGAAGTGAAAACTTAGAACTTAGATGTTGAAATTCGATTCTTTTGAAGTAATACAAAATTCTATATTTCTTGAAAGGACTAAATCTTTTTGATTGCAGTATTTTCATTAGGACATTAACCAACTTATTAAAATATGTAGCACAAGTAACTGCGTCTTCATTAATAAGTGTACTTTTTTCTATAAAATTTAATGCTGCTGCATCTTCAACCGATATCTCAGAATTATTTTTTAAATTATGTAATAATTGTAGCAATTTTGACCATCCTATTTCATTAGCACTTTTGTAAAAAAGATACAATCGGGTTATGGTAACTAAAGTAAGAAATGAAAATGTTTGATTCGAATTTATCTAAGTATCGCGTAAAAACCGCATCGATCGTCGTTTTATATTTGGTAGTACTAAGTTTCCGATCATTGGACATATTTAAATTAAGTGTTGTATTTAAAAATTCAATTAATGGTAGCTATCATCTGCAAAGTTAATATGGAAGTCTCCACTTAAAATCATCGGTACATTATCATATTTTTCGCCGAATCTTTTTTCGAGAATTTCAGAACCTTCTTTTGTATAAATCATCAAATTTTCGAATAAAAATTGTTGTATCTGTCTCATAGATTTTCCAGGCGAAATATAAACGGCAACCATTAATACGTATTGCCCATTCTCGGAACTGCAACGAGCAACGCATATTTCGCCTATATCGGAAACATTAACACCAATGCATCTAGTGAATTTAGTATGTATGTCCATATATGAAGTAATGAAGTGTGACGTTCAAAATGACTGGTTTTATATTTTCATTTTCGATACTTAATTGAATAATAGTAGGCGGTCAGATTTATTTTTTTATTCAAAATCAAAAAGTTTTTGATTATAATCGATTGAGCGCGTGCGCCAGTCATGAGCATGTCGGTGACGCGAACCCATAACATTTTCCCCTATCAAAAAGTGCCCAACGCGGCTAAAGAAGTTTTCACTTCAAAAATAATGAGTTAACATTTAGTTAGAGGTCAAACAGAAAAAAATTTAATTTTTTTTTATTGCCCTCCAGGCATCATTACAGCCCTGTGTTAAAGGCAGGATGACGTGAAATGTTTCTACCTGCATCCCTTGCGTGTGCTTTCTTATATATTATCTTCAACTTTCTCTTTTTTGCGTTTTATTCAAATGGACCAAGTTTGCTTTTTGTTTTAATTTCTTTCAGTTAACGTGGTTATTTGAAATGCTTGTTAAAAAAAATTAAAAAAATGTCTGGGGGTGGGGAGATAGCAACTATGACCCTGATAGCGATAGTTAATGAGCCTATCATATTTATGTATATAAAAAATAATATTAGTATTTATTATTATGAATATACAAATAACAAATTTGAAAATTGGAAAAAAGAAAATCAATTTATTTATGATAAAAGTATATCACTCATTATTTATCTGAAAATGATGTTTTACTTTTATTTCTTCTTCTTCTTTGATCCGTTAGCTGGAGGTCCGAGCGGGACGTGTCCGCAACGGATACGCTGCTGTCGGTGCCGCTTTGAAAAATGCGGTTCCTTACCTAGTTTCTTCGGTCATCATAGTGAACGATTCTGGTCAACTCGGCAGGTCGACCACCCTCCTCCTTTCACACCCCGGGCTTGGGACCATGCGACGGTCGAGTTTTACTTTTATTTAATCACATACTCGTACAATACCCAACTACTCATTATATCTTAAAAATATACCATAAATATGCTGCCAGATGTGTATATACACTCATTTTAACTAAATTTAATATATAAGACTTGATTTTACGATTTTCCAACTTCAACTGGAGATGGCATGGGTTTCTACAAATAGGAAAGAGATGGGCAAGTGGAGAAGTATTATATATGTCGTAACGAATCCTAATGTTCAAATCCCATCTCCTGCAAAATCACTTGGGTCATACCCAAAATGGCTACAAAATCAAAAGCCGCCAAAATGGAAACCTTGATTACATATGAGATGGGCACCCGAATTTGGGCTATTGGTGGTCTATCTCACCATTACACCAAATCCCATCCTCTGCAATATCACTTTGTTCAACTGGACCAAACCGACATTTTCAAAAATTCCCAAAATTCAAACCTAACCTCCAAACGAGATGGCAATCGGAATATGAAGTGGGAGCAACCCAATTTACCTATATACCAAGTCCCATCCTCTGCAATATCACTTTTTTCATGGTCAAAAAATCTACAAGTTCAAAAGGTCATAAAATAAAAACTTAAGTAGACTCGAATTGGCGATTAGTCTTAATCAGTTGTGCTTTAAGTAATCTAACATATATCAAAGGCCCATCCTCTGCAAAATCACTTTGCAAATCTGTCACTGGCTCTTGGACTATAAGGGGTAAAATCGTAAAAAATTATTCAGAAAATTTGTCATTTTGATACCTTCGAGACGCTGTAAAACCTTTCGTAATGAATGAAATTAAAAAAAGTATGAATGAAAATTATTCGTAATGAAACCCTCTAAAAAAAACTTGTTATTAGTTTTTTTTGTTAAAGTTGAAGGAAAAAAAGTTATAGCTTTTAAAATAAAATATTATAACTTCTTAATTATCCATTTTACCACAAAATTTCTCACTAGTAAATTGTAGATAATTTAATTCTAAACAAAAAGTTTCTATGTAAATTTTCTGTAAGATGTACCGTTTCGGAGATATAGTGGAAAAACCATTTGCACACCTTTTCCAAGATGGCGGCCAAATGGGGGGGGGGGGGTTAGAATCCCGAAAACTCAAATTTAAGCTTACACTGACCACCCTACACATCCCAAAAATAAAATCTTGTCCTGCATTTTTGCAATGTTAAAGTACCATTTCCATGGACTAGTAACCCACTTACTTAAATGTAAAAATGCGTGGGATGCTCACGACTCGACTCTGCTACCTGGGTTGAGTTAAAATTATGCATACAGAAGGGGGTTCAGAAGTTGAGTACTTGAATTTAGTTGACAGTAGCATCTCTATGTTATGTTTGGGATTTTTTATTTTCAACATAACCTCAACTCAACTATTCAACTCATCATGTATGCATACACGGCCCTCTCAACTATTGGCCATAAAGTAGAGTTTTTCGTGGTGTTGGTGCCGGTCCTAAAAGTCACCGGAATAACATGGGCCTCTCTGCCATGTTCGCGCCAATTCTTGCTATATTTTTGCAGTAAAAAATTGTAAAATACTTATTGTATTTTTACACTTTCAACTACACATAGATTATTATCAGTGAATAGTTCTTTAGTGATTTCATTCAAAAAATTAAAGAAAAAATTGGTGATCAAGTGTGTTTTAAGTATTTTAATTGTTAAGGTGATCAACTTTTTTTTATTATTCACGGTGTTTTTTTTCGTATTTATTTAGAAAAAAATTGCTGAATATTTAACTAAAAATAATTTTTAAGTGATTAATATATTTAATTATAGAATTATCATTAAACATATTAAACTTATTAAGTGCAGAAAAGTGTGAAAGAAAAAGTGAATAAGAAAAGTGTTTTTCTCCACTTATATTTTTAATAGCAATAGTAGTTTCCGATCACGTTAGAGGGTTGACTTTATTTTTATTGAATTCACCACACCCAAATTAGTAAAAGGCGACATTAGCAGCGGTAGGGATCAGCTTTCGGGCAGCTAAATTTTTTTATATACATATTTCGTTCATTGAACTTTCAGCACTTCAAGTACCGAAAATATTTTATTTCCATATGATCCCAATGTTGTCCCATCAAAAATTTGAAAAAATATTATTTTGAGATATTTCAAAAAGAAAATTTTCAAAATGCCGGAAAAAGTTTCATTCTTACTAATAATACTATGTTGCATATCAAATTAAAGCCTCATTAAAGCAGACGAAATTGGTGTTACTTTCAGCTTTCTATGGCAAATAGTTTTTAAACTAGAGCAATTTAAAGATTTCAAAATTTATCAAAATTTTGCGATTTTCGGTTTTTTGAAATTTTATAACTAAAAAAATAGAATGCCAAAAAATCTGAAAAATTGGTTTTTTCTTAGTTTCCACCAGAAGAACAAATATAAAAAAATTATTTGATTTGAAGCCCATGAGGTCCAAAATTAATTAAAAATTGGTTGATTTGATATGGAATGACCCAGTAATCCCTTTTTATATACATAGTAGAACAAAGTAACAGGGTTCCCCAAATAAAATTAAGAAAAAAGTTTTTAATGCACCACCCTAGCTTTTGTATTACATGTGTGTCACCCAATACTAGCAATATACCAAGTTGACAATCTAAATTATACGTAATATGAGATTTGCTAAATTTAGGTGGTATTAAGGTAATATAAACTATTTGTCAGTTGTCAATTGCAGTTGCTGCGTTTGAGATTTTGTGTTTCGTCTGCTTAGTTTATTCTAGGTTCCGAAAATAACCACATATTCCTATATATTTTACACCTCCGCTTGGCTCTAATCGCCTGCATTCTAAAATAACTGCTTTGTCTTCTCAGCATATTTATATTCTAATTATACTTGTTACTCCAAATGTATTATGGAAAAACAGATGTCAAATCAAACTACTTTGATGCTAGGTTTATGTGTGTCACAGATCTGACGATATTATGATATTGTGTGGATATTATGATATCGAAATTATAATAACGATACCACATGTGTATCTAAAGCATTACACGAGGCAGTACAACTGTCCCTTACACGATTGAGGCATCAATTTTTAAATGTCGCGGTTCAAAAATAATGTTCTACTGGTAAATAAGCGTGTATCGATATAAAAGCGAGATGTGATTGTAAATACGTACTGGAGAGACATTTCTTAGTTCTTTTGAGGCAGCAAAATTTCCAACTTGAAGTTAGATGAGGTTAAATTTAAAATATAAATATGTATTTTGGAGGCATACTCTGTAAAGCTCTTCAGTGGTATTTATTTTCTTTCTTTCTTACAATGTCATTTGATCTCATTTGAAGTATGCTGGCTGCTGGCTCAAAGGAGAAAAAAAAACTACTTCTTACACACTCGGGTCTTATCCAACACTACTTGATACCGAGACAAGACATCAGCCTCTGCATATGGTCTTGATACGCAATGGATGCATACGTGACCATCGGCCTTATGACCGTCTTGTATAGCCAAAATATTAAGGTCGGTTTGAGGCCCCAGGATTTGCTTTTGATCCAGAATTATACCTAGGTACTTAGCCTTCTTTTTTCCATCTAGAGAGAGCTTTATTAGCGTTCCTTCTATTAGTAAATAGGTACTATTATTGTTTGTTGTGTGTTAATACACAAGCTCTTGCTGCTACACCAGCTTTGCACATATGATAGAGCGACTTGCTGAAGGTCTATAGTGGTGGCATCATGACCGGTACTAATTGTTACGACAATTGACCGGCCGGCCTGTTTGTATCCCCGGAGAATATGCAAAAGATCAATTGCCTCGAGCTGCAATATACAAATCTCACGTTCGACAACTCGTGCAACTGAGGCCCCTTAGGGCATAGTCCGCCACTGATCAAATGGGAGTTTATGACGAGTATAGTAGGTACAGTAAGCTGTGTGGCGTCATTTTAAATCTACTATGACGGTCACCACAAAATAGCGGAAGACATATAATAGATTAAAAAGGAGAAAATAAAAAATATAGTAACTAAAAAGTGCGCCTTTACTTTAAAATGACTTAAAAAGTAAAAAATAATTTTGAATGTAAAATTTTTATTGCTTCAGCCAGTATATGGGAACAACCTATCTTTCGAAATGTAAAAAAGCGTGTCGTGCGTGTACTTTTAAGTGTCATTTTGAAGTAAAACGTATTTTTTAGTTTTTTTTTTAACCTTATTTTTTTAAACATAAATTTATTTATTCGTAAGATCACGTGCGGGAAACAATGTACCACGAATGCACGGACCTTCGATATGTTGACCCATTTGCCTATACTAGGAAGTTAATGATTTTTAAATTTAGCATTAGAATAGAACTAATTCCACAAATATTCTTCATGCGTAAAAATCTAATTTAAATTCATCAATAATTTATTGTATTTGATACCCGATCGACCGATCCACCCTGTAGTGAGCACAAGGTACTGATATGGAATAAGATTAATATTCAAATGAAAACAAAACGCCGGAGAATAATTTCCCATAAAAAGTGCTTTGCCATAACAAATCAATATCGTAAAAAAATGCAAAGGAAAAGAAAGTTATGTTATTTCCATCTCTCTCCAAGTCCCCAAAGAAAGTGAATGAAGCCGTCCTCCATACGCCACTATTTACCATGTAAGCATTGTAGCCTCTCCATTTAATATTTAGGGAGAGAAATTTTGATCAATAAAAGGCCAGAATCAAAGTCGCATCCCAAAAACAACCGAAGCGGAATTCTTCATCTCTTAAAATAAGGAAAAAATGTGCGTGATTCCCCGGATGCTGCTGCTGCTGGAGCAGCACCATCGTCCTCCTAAAGAATCTCCCCAAGAATCCCCGATGAACGTGATGCGAGCCCCATATCGAAATCCCCGGGCACTCATCCTCCAGCATCACCAAGATGAGCTTCTGTTTATCTTCTCAATTTCACGATATTTATGTTCTCCGTCGGCGCACATATGAAATTGTTTATTTAATAAAATATCAAAGATGGCGTGTGTCTTGAGGAGACGCGTCGATTGTCTTAAATGAGCAGTTATTTGGCGCCCTCGGTCGGGTCCTTTATTTGCGTATCGGCTTTGGAGAGGAGGCTCACCAAAAATTCGAGCTTTGTTTGTCCCTCGCCGCCGCGTGTTGATAGTGAAGATAACGATGAAGTTTAATGATAAGGCAGAGAATGAGACTAGCCAGAATGTTTCCCATTCTCTCTGTGGGGCTCAGTACTGTGGCGAAAGTGACTCAAGCTAGACTCCACCAATATTGAGCCGCGAAAAGTGATCCCACTTCGACGTCTCTTCTAGTTAGCGGCGAATTTTTTATTTTGTTTATTTTGTGTTTTTTTTTTGTTTACATAAAAAGTGATGATACCTATCGTACCTGTGTAAGGTGTCCTTCGTGAACTTAATGCCGATATCCGAACAGTGCCGGGACAAATCAGATAAAAAAAATCAACAATTGTAGACATTCTTTTCTTGTTGTTTACATTCACTTTAGCGTCTTGTGTTTTATTAGCTGTTGGAGCTAAGTTGGAGCTAAAATTCGTTATTTATACGAGCGAGCCCATACCTGCCATAGGTTCAGGTTAATGTGGACGTGAATACCAACGTAACACCGCAGAATGTTGGAGAATAAATATTTGGTTTGTTTTTCTTTTAATTTATGACTACTTTGCTATTTTTTTGCAAATATTTTCTGAGTTTCTTCTTTGCACGTTTGTATCTCAAATGAAACGATTCCAGAAATTCGGAAATTCGATGAGTTCATACCTTTATTATTTTGGTAAATGTTAAGAAAAAAATTTTACTTTGATCTTAAAAACTGTGTACGCAACAACCAAGTTCAATTACAATAAAATATCTCAATATAATTGCTTCCAGCAGTTGTTTGTAACTTTTCAGGTGGTTTTTGTTCAAATGTAAATTAGTAAACAGTGTTCAATAGTGGTGTTGAAAATGTTGTTTTATTCAACAGCTATTTATATTTATGATTTCCTTAATTGTTTGTCGTTGGCATCTTTTAAATGCATTTATTGATTTGTTCAAAGGAAACAAATTTAAAAATAATCTGATATTTCATGTTAGCAACAACGATTTTACCGCTGAAGTCATTCTGCCAACTAAGGAAAAAACCGTAGCCAGATTGTCTCAGGGCTGGTGAATGTGTTATATGATGGAAAAAAACACTCCGTTCAAACTGCTTTTGTAATGGTATCATGAAAAAAATGACTTCCACACAATTCTGTTTGATTATGTCTTTATACATATATTTTCAGTTGATGACACTTATTACGTATACATGATGAGTTGAATAGTTGAGATGATGTTCAGTTGAATTTTTCGACTAGCGTCACATATAACAAACAAAATACAGGGATGCTGCTGTCAACTAAATTCAACTACTCAACTTCTGAACTCGCGTCTGTATGCATACTTTCAACTCAACGCAGGTAGCAGAATTGAGTCAAGTTCAGTCGACCCTAACTCAACTCGACTTACTTCTATATGTAATTGTACTCGGGTTCCACTTCGGGTTCCAAAGCGTTAGACCAAAAAGGTCTACTGGCGCCCTTCTTGTCTGTCGGACCGAGCATCTCAACCAAACCATCCATGGCTTCGGCGAGTCTGGTCTGGTTGCTCTGGATATTTCGCAGGCGTTCGACAGAGTATGGCATCCTGCTCTACTGTCTAAACTCCAATCTATTGGTATCAACTCAGTTCTAAGGAACTGGATTGAGAGCATTCTTTCTGGCCTATTCAATCAGGGTAGTATTGGATGGCGTCGAATCCAACCCTCACTCCATCTCGGTCGGTGCTCCCCAAGGATCGATCCTTTCTCCTGCTGTCTTTATTATATTCATTAATGATTTTTTTTTTTTTTTTTATGTGACAGACTAGAGGCTTAGGGAAAGTCCCTTTGTACTGTCGACAATGTACATTTGCTCTCAATCCCTTCCAACCTACTTCTTAGTTTCGCCGATAACGGTACTCTGCGTTACTCCTATCTCCTACTTCTTGGACAGCGTAAGACAAGCAAGAGCCAGACCTTGCCTCTCAGACCAAGAGCTCATGTCCAACTCTCTTAGCATGGACATTGAACTCATTCTTGATTGGGGCCGCAAGAATCGTGTCGAATTCAACTCATCGAAAACCAAGTACTGTCTTATATCTACCAAAACCTTCACAAACCTTCCTCCTATTTCAGTGGCCAAGGATAATGTAACAGCTGACCCATCTCTTAACATCCAGGGCGTGACTTTATATTCTGATCTGCGATGGACTAATCACATATACCAAGGCGCCAAACAAGCGAATCAATGCCTGGGATTCCTTAATAGATGCAAGCTGCTCTTTCAGCCACCAGCTGCACTGGCTACAATCTCCAAATCCTACATTCGGCCCCTCTTCGAATACAACTGGTATATCCAAAAACCACATTGGCTTGGCTGTACAAAGTGCCAACACGTGCCATAAAACTCATTGGCGATAGCATCCTTCGCTCCATGATCGACCCTTTAAGCCACCGTAGGATGTAGCAGCACCAGCAAGTTTTACCGCTATTACCTTAACGACTGTTCCACTATTAGAAACCTGCTGCCTACACGGCACCTTTTTTCCCGGAACACAAGACTAGCCAACTCGGCTCACCCCCACACACTACAGCCCTTCGCACATTACGGTTTAGAAGTTAGTTTATAAATAGAGCAACTCGATTGTGCAAATGTCTTCCGCAATCGGTGTTTCCGAACTCATATAACATCTCAGAGTTCAAACGCAAAGTTCATCGACATCTACTCACCCACCCTCCAGACCCTAACCTATCCCTCATCTTCTATCCTTCAGATCAAGCTTGCTGCTAGACATTGCACCGTGACTTGAACAACATGACTTACTAAAGGTACAAAGGGTTACTTCTCAGCTTGACCATGTCACATAAAAAAAACTCATCATGTATACGTACTAACTACTCATCTTACCAGGATGTAACGATCTAACCATGATTTTGTGGAGGGGGGTGGGGAATTATAAAATTCTATGGAGGGATGGACATTACTTCCGCTCTGTATGAACCATGGAAACAAAAGGCTACCTAGATTGTAACCAAATCCTGAACGACAATCAGTACGGATTCAGACCAAAAAGGTTTACCGGGGATTTTTTAGTATATCGGAAATGCTAGGCTTGACATTAGCCAAAGGCCTTGGTAATTCGACTGAAATGTAACTTTCTTACGCTCAAACGCTTTATCTCGCCACACCACTCGACTTTCAGCACAAAGGCCTTTATATGGGCCAGTTTCATCCGGGCCAACAGTTCACCAACAGAATTCTGCTCAATTGACTTTCTCCTTTTAAAATCCAATCACAAGAGCCATATTTTCTAACCAACTGTACGTCAGAATGCTTTAGCTTATTGTTGTTGTTTTTAATTTTAATTCTCCCTTTTGCTTATTGCTCTCTTCCAGAAATTCAAAACAAGCACAGAGCTGCCAAAAAGTTGAATCAAAAATCCAATGAGGGAGTTGGCGCAAAAATCTGCCCATCCTTTTGTCCGCGCTTACTCTATTCTCCACAAACGAAGTTTTCAGCCGATTTTTGTTGGTTGTGAAACTGGCCACTAGAGCTATTAACAATCTATAACTGTATACCCTAAGCTTTTTAAACCCCACCCAACCGGCGTTCAAAAAGTGGTTTGCCGAAAAGGGGATTTACCCATATGGTCGTCATAAAGACGCCATGTTGCAAATGAGGGGCATGCCGAAAAACGGCTGAAATGAGGTATGCATTATCAATCTCTCATAAGGGCCCTATGAGGCAAACCTCATTATAAATGAAATGGGCCATTTTCAACATCTTACGTATTCGGAAAACTTTTTAAAAAGCTTTAAAGTAATACCCTTAAGCTTTAGTCAGAAAAACTCATGTCTATGTTTGCGGAATCAGGGCAGTTAACGAACATGCAGTCGTGTTCACGCTTGCCGGATTCGACCCCTCGTTCAATTACAGAGGTCGGACCGCATTGGTAAACCGATACTCTCGTTTAAAAATATAAAGCTTTCGACACCGGCACAGTGTGTTCTTCTGAAGTTGGTCGGTCTATTTCTTTGCTCGGGATCTGTTGTGACGATTTTTCCGGAAGAGGTCCAAATAGGGTTTTGCTTAAGACGAGGCGCGAATGAAGCAAGGTGTTAGATTCCTTTAAGCCTTATAGGGTAATCCACACGGGGTCCACATGAAGCAGTGGGGCTCGCCTCATAGGGACCCAAACCTCCCGAATGCTGGTCGGGAATAACCCCATAATCAAAGAATTTTAAAACATGTAATTCAACAAACAGCTGGTAAATAAATGGATCGATTAACTTTTTATATTCTAACGGTTATCTGTTTAAGTTCTCCTCACCCACCCAGTGCTCCTCGCCGCCCCTGCTTAGGAAAACCTTCCTATCAAATATATCCTTCTTGTTTGCGGATTTCTGGTGCTTCATGCTTCACACCCATACGTTGCTATTGTACATATGATGGTTTTATAGATTCTTATTTGGGGTTTTCTGTCGATGTCCATTGTTTTTCCCTTGTTGTAAGTGGATCAAATTGTTCGAGTTAAATCACCTCTCCAATATGCTTCACCTTTGGCTGGCTTGCAGAAAATGGTACTTAAAAGCTTCAAAGCTTCAGCTGTTACCCATCTCAATCTTCGAGCAAGGAAAAGAGGCAAGGGCTTGGCTAATCCCATCTATGTTCATATGACTGTAAACCCTGACTGGATTGACGTTATGCCTTTTACTGAGTCCATGTTACTCTTGCTTTCTACATATACAATCGTTTTGCGTTGCGTAGGTTCGAGGTTCATTTTCTGACAGGTCTTCAGCCAGTGCAACTGCTTGCAAGATACTTGGGTGCGTCGAAAGGCTCCGGGACAAGTGGTATAGACCGCTGCCCGATGCCCTCTGATATTTTGGAACCGTCCGTTAATATCTGGCTCGTACTGGTAATACAAAGATTGATTCGCAAACTTTATTTTTCCACATAAACTAATTAAGCATTAGATAAATACTATAGAACCTAACAAGACTGAGGAAATAACCTTCCTTTTTGATTTTCACTTAAAATAAAGGCTTATATGTACAGGCTCTGTCTGTCCGTTTGTCTGTGATCCAGTCTGGAAGGTGTTGTAGTAGAATTTCACCTCCTTCTTTTTGGATTTCGGGAGATTGTAGGAGTTCACACCAAATTTGTCGCATTGTGCTTTATGGTGTACTTTCCTTAATAAGATGTCATTTTGATCGACCGACACTTGCCGGACGTCTGGGAAATCGTATGGCAAGATGCCAAGCCTTACGCACTGGGCCATGTCCTTGTAAGACGGTATGGTGATCGGAATGCCTGGGTCCTACAATTGCTGTTTTGCAGCTATTGCACACTCTCTTTCGATATTTATTTCTTTAGCAGGTGAAGCTTGTTGAGACCTTTGGCGTTTTGCGCTTTGGCGATTAGCTTCTCTGGAAGCTTGAAGCTCTGAAACGTGTCGAGTGTCCTTTATTAGTTAGCCATTGTTTCCTAGTGGCTCTACCCTCTTTTACTGTAAATATCTTTTCATTCCTTTAAAACTTTTTGGAGTTAGGTCTCGGTCAGGTCAGCCAAGAAATCTTTCCTGATCCGAGAGCTCAACATAATATCACTGCTTTTGGTCATAAGGCAACAATTGGAACCGACCCCTTGGTTGAACTGTTTGGTAACATGCGACCTTCTTGTTGGTTTTGTTCCTCAATTGTGGTCTCACGAGCTAAATTAAAAGGGCTATAGTTGATGTGATTCAGTTTGTAAGAAACTTTATAGTGGCCCCAATATTTATATTTTCAAAATGGTAAACTGTGTATATTATAATCAGTTATTTGTCACCAATTGCGGCGTTTTGATAGATGCAAATGGTGCACTTGCACCGGGCGCAATTAGACGGGGTACTTCGAAAAAAAATTGAAAAGGTGTTTCCGTGCCTTCATTTTCATATTTTAAAGAAACTGCACAGAGTGTGTGTCTTTTTCAATTGTCCTTTGCAAGGTGTGGCCAATCTATTCCATTTCAATGCCTGTTTTCCTCGTCTAACCTTTCTTGGCCGGCATGGTGCCATAGTTCTTGATTTGCATGCAGTTCAGTGACCACCGATTATCCCTTGAAATATGAAGGCTTGGAGAACCGGACGGAACGGGAGGGACCTTTATTATGGTCTATAAATTTGCGGAGCCCAGGATTGTGCTTGAAACAGCTGAAGAAGTACACCGAAAAACATCCTGGGGCAGATGACGACGTTGGTAGATGTGTGAAGAATAGTGCCGAAGGCCATCCACCAACAGCATCAGTGGTAGAGTTTTGTAAATTTAAAGCGCAAGCAAGCCCAGCATAAAAATAAGACCGCGAAGCAAACCCTGATGGAACACAGGCTTTCATAGGTGCAAATGGTACACATGCACCGGGCGCAATTTCAAAAATTAAGATTTAAAAAAAATTATAACTTAAAAAAAATTGAAAGTGGTCCGGTGCCTCCATTTTTATATATTAAAAGAACTTCACATAATGTTTGTGTCTTTTTCCATTGCTCTTCACTGCTGTAAAAAATGAACAGCTGATGGGGGCGCAATATGGCATACTGCACCGGGCGCGAAAAAAACAAGCTCCGGGCCTGTTTGTCACACGCTAAAAAATGGAAAATTAAGATAAATATAATTTCACCTCTTTGTATTGCACTATACAAAACATATTTCTTTTTTTCTTTTAGTGCTGCCATGAATAAAGCTCGTTAAATTACTAACGTCAATTAATTCATTTAAATTACAAATTATTTTGCTTGAAAGACAAAGACTTTGGGTTCAGGAAAAAGTAGTAGTAGTTAAAATTTTCTAATTTCGAATTTTCGTAGATTCTTTTTATTTTATTTTTTTTAAACTATCACTATTTAATTTTAGAATAAAAAAAATTATACTTCAACAAAATTATTTTCCAAACCTATTTCTAATTCTATTTGTTTTTTTATTATTATTATTCTTCCTATACAAAAAAATATTAGGCATGTCGACATGGTCTAGTCCACCATTTGGAACATTTATTGTTTTATGGTGCTGACATGGATGGCCGTAATGCTTCCGGTAATACACCATTGCATGTTTGTGCTGTTAACAACCAAGAGGCTTGTGCTAGAATGCTTCTATTTCGTGGTGCCCAAAGAGGTGCACTTAATTACGCAAACCAAACTCCCTATCAGGTATTTATTTAGAAATTATAATATCTTTACTAAAAGCAAATAATAATAATAATAAAATCTAGATTAAGTAAAAAATATTTTCTTTGTTTTAGTTTGAAATATTTAAAAATTTTTTTTGGGGTTCTCTTTTTAAAGTGGTTATTTGGTCTCTTCTAGTTTGAGTATTTTCTTTTTTCTTTAGTACATATTTCAATATTATTTAGCATGTAGTTTTAAATATATTTTTTAAATGATTTTATTTTTATTGCATAAATACTAAGTTAACAGAAAGAAAATATATTACCATGAATAGCTCTATGCAACGAGAAGCCTTTATAAGTTGTGTAAAGACTCGTCAACTGTATTTCTTTCAATTCTATTAAAGGACGCAAAAGATATCCTTTGACTATTAACCACATTACTTTGACACCATGCAGGTTAGGGCAGCCAATAACTGTCCTTTGTAAAAATCTAATGCCAATGTTTGTTTAAAGCATATGCAGCCAGCCCCACGGTCCTTCACCTTTTCTACTTGCCTACACAACTTTCCTTCTTCTTCCGTCTTTACATTCCTGATTCCTCCTGTTATAGCCTTCCTTAGACCATCCCCGGTCTACCAAAGCACATGTCATCGGTTGGCTGATGAGATTCAACTCGTTTCAGGAGGCATAACACTCCAGCGAGTTGTTTCTTGATGCCCCAATGTCAAAGTCGCGACACTACTGGTTGGGAGTAGGTGGGCTAAAAAATATCGCGGGTAGGTTGTGGCAGTCCTTTTCTTCCCCGACTAAAGCTGCTGTTCGACATTGCACTCTATACGAAGAAAATAGATAAAAGGGCCTTTCCTGAGACTCTAGTCTTTCACATGAAAAAAGCGTGGCTCTTCAACAAAATACCATGTGGGGATGGCTCATGCACTGAAGTGGGTTTTCGGCCAAATTACCCTGGCTTTCGGTCTTAGGTTTGACTGAAAAATTGCCAGAAGTTCTACCTGGAAAACGCTGGTGAAATTAAGCATGCGGAAGGGTTTCGCAAGTTAATTGATGGGGAAAACAATCCAGCTCCTACACCCGACTCTGCAGTCGATAGGTCCTGCTACTATTTCCTGTGGTAGAGAGCGCAATATATTACTGTGCCCATAGGTCTTCTCAACCCAGCAATCCGCTTCACGCGGCCGGAGGGTGGCCGCCTTCTGCCATGTACATTGTAAACTGGTGCATCTGAGCTTGTAGATCTCAACCTTGATGACGGTTAGTTCAGTCAAGCGCTCACTGAGCTCTTCATCGGAGTCAGTCTCTTCATTAGATCCTTTATCCATACCTGCCTTAAAATTGAAGTTAATAGTCAACTATTTCGAGCCCCTCTAAGCACTCGTCATTGATTAGCAGCACCAGAATTCTACTATTACACTAGGGTTCATCGGCCTTGAGCACCTTTCAGTTGTCCATAGAGATGTCCTTTTTGTGGCGCCGAAGATACTCAGTTATTTGCCCCATCACGAACTGCATGACCATCTCTGATATTTTGGCCTCGATGTCGGCCCAGAGAAGGTCCGGGAATCTGCCAGTACTAGACTTGGCATCGGTAAGTGCCACTAAAAAGTGGTCTTTCACTACTTCGTTCACAGGCCTGCTACCTGTTGAGCGATTGTTTGGCTCCTGAGTTATGGCTGGCCTTGAGAGCTTTTTCATATTTAGTCATTATTTGTAAGCGCTGAGCTGTTTTCCGGGATCTCGGGAGGGAGGTGTGGGAGGTTACCGTACTTGCTGTCCTTCAATTCTGCAGCCCTTTCCAGTCCTCAACGACTGCTTGTAATTTTGCTTTGTTGGTTTTGTCCTTCTCCGAGATGGTACCGGCGGACTCATTCTCTGCAATTATGCCGAGAACGAAGTGGGCGCGATTGTACCTTCTCTTCCGGATGGACGCTCGTGATCTCTGTTTCTCAGATGTTCAATTGTCACGGTGGCTGGTGACTCCTAGCACGCCTGTTGCTATTTTGCTTGACTTTGAAGTACTGTGGTTGGTACTCACAAATCCAGAGCTGCCGAGCAAGCTGAGGCTGCCCCGAGTTGAAAAGGTTCGTAGTCCTAGGTTCTAATCCTTGTACGTTGCTGTGTCGGGACGTCTGTGTATCTGCTTATTTTACATCGAATTGGATCGTTGGACAACATATTCCGTCGAATTTAGTGAAGGGCAATGGAAATTCTCCTCATTTCGTTTCATTTACCTCTTCTAACAAATTTTGGAACACAATTTAAAAACGCCCCAACAGCGCCCTAAAGTTTATATCAATCACAGCAGCAGTACAGAAGCATCGAAATATTTGTTTTCCTTTGTGTGAGTTGATGTGGCACCTTTTAAAGAATTGTCAAAAAACGAGAATACGAGATTTT
The DNA here is from genome assembly GCA_949987705.1 of Thereva unica. Lineage (NCBI taxonomy): Eukaryota > Metazoa > Arthropoda > Insecta > Diptera > Therevidae > Thereva > Thereva unica. The sequence goes on along the minus strand of OX465281.1, from coordinate 48,611,295 downwards.
TCTTTTACGGGGTCTTCTGATACTTTACCTCTGATTCTCGAGGACGAAGGTCTGTTCGTTCACTTTTGGAGTACAATCTTCTCGGGTAAGAATTTACATGGGCAGATATTTCAAGAAAATCTTGAAGCTAAAATCTCGAGTAAGTTCCCGCATGGGGCCCATCCACAGGCCAACTGGTTGCCCAAACTGAGTTGTGTTGGCACTGAATCGCAGCGTGTATGGGGCAGTTGGCAAACTGATTTGACAGTTGGGGTTGCAGTTGGGATAAATCAAAATCTTTTAATTTTATGGGGGCGGGGCCTAGAGTTTGGGCAACTAGTCGCGCTGTGTATGTTGCAGTTTGGCAAACTACTTGCATTAATTAAGCCTGAATTCGAAAAATATATTTTTTTGCAAGTATAATTTTTAATTTAAATTATGAAAGTTCACATAATATTAAATTATTTTCATAATTTATATGTTTATGATTTAATATATATTTTAAAAACATACAAATATTTATATTAATAATTAAAAAATTTATAATTAACATAAAAAATCATTACTACCCATTTTTTATAATCATAAAACTTAATCGCAGGTTTTCTACAATTTTATTTAACGTTCAAATTGCCTATAAAATACTGAATTGACAGTTGAAGTATCAACTCAGTTGAAGCGTTTGTGGCAAAACACCAACTCTTTGCACAACTCAGTTTGGGCAACCAGTTGGCCTGTGGATGGGCCCCATTACTGCATAAATTTTCTGGCATGTTAGCTACGTTGTCGCCCGGACTTTGCCTTATCTCATTATAGGAATACAAATTCACCATCCTGTAGAGGTGAATTATTTCAGATTTTTCTTGTGGTTTGGTCATTGCCCGGGCTTATGCCGCGGACACTTTGGAGTTGACTGACATGTTGGAAGCGGCATATACGAGAAGAATTTTCGGCGGTGGTTTGGGTGCTTAGAATACTAAAAGGGAGTGGTGAATTAAATGTGTGAGGTGCTGTTGTTTAAAATTGGCACCCACTTCCCCTTTGGTGAGATGTGCTAGACATTTCCCCTTTTTAAATTACAATTTTTTTAACTTGCACAAATCGACGAATCGTTTATGTCAAAACATTACACTGTTGTGAAAATCGTTCCTGATATGTTTTTTGGGTCGCTGATTACGAAAATCAGGGTCCCACAGTCTTAAAATATGCATGTCACCTTTAAAAATGCTTAAAAATTCCCATTTTTAAGTGTTTTCGCGATAATTCTAATTATAATCAAAAACAATCTAATAAAATACATTTTTTGCCACATTTATATTCAAAAGTGGTTGATTTATAACAAAGCAAATTTTATGATAAGGGATAATAGTAAAGGGCTGAAACTATCCCTACATCGACTGAAAATATAAAGGTTTGTAAAAAATGTTTTTTCAACTTTATGCTTCGAATTCGGTTTAATCAGCCAAAATAAATTAAACTACGCCTAGAAAGAAGAATTTGAAAAAAGGTTGATTGCATATCTTTTTGCTCCCTTTAAAATTAATTGGCTCCCTAAAAGATTGTATGGGACGAAGTAATCACGTAATTGGCTAGGTGGCCATAAAGGGTGCCAATACCATACTCAAGTAGACTGGCTCTCGTTCGAATAGGTAAAGCGGCTCGCGTAGGTAAAGCTTCATTGTATGTGGTTGGCTGACTGCTTGGTAAAACAATACCTGGGTTTGGAATAGTCTATGCCGTTGCGGATGCAATTATTAATGATCGTGAATGTAGCGGGAGCGGAGCATGCATACAGCTGGTGACATATCCAAGCGTACATGCGTTCAATTCGTTGATAAATAATATAGAAGTGTGTATTCAAATGCGACCTAACGGAATGTTCCATGAATGGAATGCATGCCACGCAAAGGTCGGACTACTTTTAAATTTTTCTGTAATGCCGCATTCGAAATAGCACACCCAAGTATGCACAACAAACACATGCACCTTGCATGCACTCGTTACTTAGATTTTCGGGCTATGTGTGAAAGCCGGGACGGAAAAAAACCATGCAATTTTATGAGCCTCTGAATGCAATGCATGTACGCTTGCATATGTCACCAGCTTACTTCCATGAGGCGAATGTTTAGATTTTCGTGCCTGTGGTAGTAGTATCCATGCCTGTGGCGGAAGCGTGCATACCCGTGTGGGATGCGCACTTATATGCTATACGTACTAGGTGCACCGCGTGTATGCTTTTAAGAAAATTTAAAAATTATTTTTACTCGGTTACTTTTAGGTTTTAATGTAAATAGGAATTCATAAATATTTTCAAATAGTATTTGTATCAAGTCCGTCAGTAGATTCGTCACTATTCTTCCTGCATCTGTCGTTCGCCTGAATTTTCTCAAGCGTACTATAGATCCGACAGACTTTCCACTATATCTATTGCATATTACTAACCGTTGGGCACAAAAGTTTTACTTCTAAAGTGTGGTCTTAAGCACACTCATATTTTTTTTTATGTGCAAGACTAAAGGCTCAGGGAAAGCCCCTTTGTCCTGAAGAAGATTGTTTTCGTCTAGAGCGCAATGCGGAACAGTAACTGTAGTCGGAAGATCTTGAAGATAGAGAAGTGATGGAAGGAACTACCACAACCAGGCTGCGAAATCGAGGTCTTTGTTTCAAAGCCGCTATCAGTTTTTGCAAAAACAAAATGGCGACCATCTATAAAATCATAATAAAAATGGGTGTGGTGGGAGATGAATCCATTTTGCAGAATTGAAATTTGACCAATAGATAACTTTTTTTATGTGAAAGAGCCTAAGCTCAGGTGTCAACTGTTATAATACCAGTCCGTCATGTCGTTCACGTCATGGCGCATTATCTAGTAGTAAGCTTAGCTCAAAAATAGAAAAAAGATATGATAGGTTCAAGGTGTAGTCTAGACGATGCATGAGGAGGTGGCAGTGAACCTTGTGTTTTGTCTGGCTGAGCCACAACAGTCAGGGTTATCAGGAGGCAGCCTCATCGGAGTCTTAAGCCTCTTGAAACAAGAGAAGCCCGCTAACCAGCCAACAAAGGTTTTTGAACCATCTATTGTGTGTTTCCAAGGATGAAATCTACACTGATACTTTCCTTAATCCTTTCCACGTATGGTTGTAGTCTATTATGCCCTCGTCCATTCATCAGGCTTTTTTTTCGTCTCCAGATTTCCACTTTTATTTTATGCAATTTTTGGATAGTTTCCTCTCCGCTTTGTTTAATGAGTTCCGCAGTGATGCTGTCCAAAGGTGAGATACAAGTATTTGCGACCTGAACGTCAAGGTCTTTCAGGCATGTCAATTTTCGCATGGTCGGTTTACACGGAATGATTTGCTTGTGCCAATTAGCTTGCACAAGTAAATCGCAAGCCAAAAAGTTTGCCTTGTGCAAAATATGTTCATAGAAAATCGGCTTGAGGTTGGTAGTTTGTCATGTGCGTCTAAACGGTCCTTTGGTGAATGGTGACGTGCTCCTCCGACTTTATCATAATCAATTATATAATAATCGTATCAAATTAGCAAAAGGATACCCAATTTTTTAAATGGAACTAAATGCCCTAATATTTTTCGAAGTGTTCAGAAACACTTATTGATCAAGTGTTATATGGTCCAGGGGTATGAAAATAGTACTATCCATTATTTATTTAGCAACTGGCAACTGGCTAGTTTATTTGCACCAATTAACTTGCGCCAGCCAGCTTGCACAATCAAATCGTTATCTTTAACGAAAACTCCCTCTATTGAGCGAATTTTGGTACGTGTTACTTGTTAAGCAAGTTGTTAATGTGAAACTAATACATATATATTAAATGCAAATTTACCCAAAACTAAAATCTCAACTATTATTCTCAACAGGTTGCTGTAATCGCTGGCAATTTGGAACTAGCAGAAATGATACAAAATTACAAGTCTGAAGATATCGGTGAGTATTTGTGGGCTTTGAATTTTCTTTAATTCTTTTGAAGTTCTGTTCTGCATTCCTTTAATGTTGAATTGATTTTCTTTAAATTTTCACCCAAAGTTAATGTTCAAAGTTAATGTTTTTTTTTTAAATATTCGTTAGTTGATTCATAATCTTAATTAAACAATCATAAATTAATAATATAAAATTAAAACACACATTTAATAAAAGAATTTTTTTATTTAATCATTTTTAATGTTGGACGTTTGCGATTTTTATTATTTTTTTAATTATTTATTTATTTATTTACTTTATTAATAATTATTTATTTTATTTAATTGTTTGTCAGTTTGTTTGCTGTTGATTACGTTTCATGTACATTTTAATATTAATTTTACTATTTCATATCTTTACATTTACATTTAATTTATTTATTTATTTTTTTTCACACATTCTTTACTTCCATACACTGATGATCGTTATTAAGAAAACTTTTGTTATTCATGCAATATCAAAATTTGATATTATTGAAACGCCAATAATCGTTTTCCTAGACATTATATAACTTCCTATCACACACATGCAGTTTTCGAAAAAGTAATTTCATCATATAGATCAAGTTGCACTGGAAATATGCATAAAATTTGTAAATAAGTGAAATCACTCATTTATTTTTTAGTTTGGAAATTAAATAAAGCATATTTTGGCTGAATAATGAAATAAATTTGATTTAAATTTATACTTTACCCTTTTTATAACATGAAATTTTAGTTGAGTTGTGCCGGCAATATATGTATATGTTTGTAAACCGATGATGATCTTCAATTCTCCAAAACTATGCTATCCATTGTTTTTCAAAAATTCCATCGTTAGTATGTTTTCGTTAGTCTCTTTGTATTCACACGAGTTAAATGTTAATTTTTCTGTTTTTTTAGTTAGAATCTTATTTTTTAACTGTTTGCGTTCGTCTAAAATAAATCAATGTTCATTTCAGCTTCTATGTTTATTAAATACCAACTAAAAATATTTGCTATAAATGGTAGAATGCACTCCTCATGCCCCCAAGCAATCTGTAACATGTTTGGTTCAGCGAAATTTATTGTCCCAACTCTATTCCAAGGCACACTGATCCAACTGATGCGCACCCTCCAGTTCTCATAGATGATTTATGCCTGTCGATTGAAGATATACTGACTGGTTTAAACAACCTTGACCCGAAAAAAGGTCATGGACCTGACAATCTGCCCCCTAGTTTTTTTGCAACGATGCTCAAATCATATCTCATTCCCTCTGTATCTCATCTTTAACAGGTCATTATCGTTAGGAAAGTTTCCTACGTTGTGGAAGAAATCCTACCTCATACCAATCCATAAGACGTCTGATAAGCATTTAGTGGATAACTACAGAGGTATTGCTATTTTATCAACAATCCCCAAACTATTCGAAAAACTCATCCACGACAAAATTTCCCCTTTAATCGACCCACACTTAAATGAACAACAACACGGCTTCAGAAAAGGGCGTTCGACCACTTCAAACCTCATGGTCTTAATCTCCGAACTCCTCTGTATCATGGAGACGGGCTATCAAATCGATGCTATTTACATTGACTTCAGCAAGGCCTTTGATAAGGTAGACCATCATATTTTACTTGTTAAACTCTCAAGATTTGGAATAACAGGTTCTGCTCTTGAATGGTTAAGATCATATCTCAACGGAAGAACACAGGTTATCAGATTTCAAGGATTCCTTTCAAAGGAAATCGATGTAACTTCCGGTGTTCCTCAGGGCAGTCATCTTGGCCCTCTTCTGTTCAATATATTCATCGCTGACCTCTCCAAGAAATTAGAGATTATCCCGCATCTCTTTTACGCGGACGATCTCAAAATATATAGTGCCATTAAGTCCCAAACCGACGTATCCTTTATTCAGTCGAATCTCAATGCATTACAAGACTGGTGCACCACTAATAAGTTGCATCTTAACATCAACAAATGTCAAGCAATTACCTTCTCTCGTAAACATAACACACAGCAGTATTATTATCATCTCAACGACACGGTGTTGAATCAAGTCGATCACATTGTCGATCTAGGTGTCGTTCTGGACAAAAAACTTAATTTTAATTTGCACTATGATAATATTACTGCCAGAGCCAACAAACTTCTTGGCTTTATAAAGAGAAAAGCTAAAGAATTCGACAACATTTGGGTCACAAAAACTCTTTTCTGTTCTCTGGTCCGCCCTATCCTGGAATATGCATGTCCCATCTGGGATCCCATATTTCTCATAAGTAGCAACAGGATGGAATCAATTCAAAAGAAGTTTATCCTCTTTGCTCTGAGATGTCGACACGATCCGCGAGACTTTCTAAGCCTACCACCCTACACGGAGAGGCTCAAAGTGTTGGACCTCTTGCCACTCTCTTCTAGGAGAAAATTTCTTATCGCCTCTCTCACCTTAGAAGTCCTTAACGGCAACCTTAAAGTGCAGTTTTTGTCGGATATGATCAAGTTCAATGAAGATACCCGACTTACAAGACATACGAAACTGCTCAAGGAATACCCACATCGGACCGAGTATGCAAGGAATGAGCCCGTTAACAGATGCTGCGTGGTCTTTAACAATTATAGATCATGTTACTCCCCTTCAATAGATAAAGCATCCTATAAAAAAATACTTAAATCCTTCCTGACAACCTAATTACTAACATTAGAATTAACTAGTTATATATTCCAGTGTTTGTCTATAAGTACACTGTCATTCTCTGTTGCATTTAGTTTAAGTATGCCTTGTTTGGCAAATAAATAAATAAATAAACAAATAAATATTCACAAGGGTGAGGCATTTCATTTTTCAAAATATTATCATTTGATTCTGCTTTCGTCATAGGTGTGTTCTTCTTCTTTTTCTTTGTTCCGTTTGCTGACGGTGCGAGCGGGACGTCCCGCAACGGATACGCTGCTGTCGGTGCCACTGGGTCTCGAACTCGATTCACGATTTGTTTTCATTCTTGCTGGTTTTTGGCGACGTCTAGAACCTCGGTAACTGATAATCGTTGATCCTTTAGGTCACCCTCGATATTCTTTAGCCAAGTTTTCTTCGGTGCCGATCGCTGGATTCTCCAGCCTGCGAGACGGTCTCGCCAGAGAAGTTGACGTGGCAAGCGGTCATCATCCATTCGTCAAATAAGTCCAAACCACCGTAGCCGACCTTTTGAATTCCTTCTCCGATCAGTGTCTGCTGATCGCATCCTTGTCTAATTGTCTCGTTTCGAAGGCGATCGCGTAGGGTGACACCGAGGATCTGCCTCAAGCATCGCATTTAGAAGACCTCGAGTTTCTAAACGTCCGGTTTGAGCAGTGTCCACGTTGCAGATCCATAAAGAAGAATCGGAAGGATCAACGTTCGGAAAGGCGTACTTTTGTTTTGATGGAAATATTCTGTTCGTATGTTGCTCTTGCTTGGCCGATGCGGCTGTGAACGTTGGACGTCGATGTCACTTTCTTTTCCTCAATCAATAAACCTAAATATTTGAACATCAGAACCTGTTCGATTTGGGTTCATCGAGGTGAACACTGGCACTCGATCCGTCCGTTGTGAGCACTTTGGTCTTTTCAGCATTGATTTTTAACCCGTATGACCGGCCGATGCGGGAAATGTCGTATAAGATGTCCGTTACTTCGGCATCCGTGTCGGCGAAGACGGCGCTATGGTCGGCAAACAAGTCGGTTACGAAGTTGTTGTCGTCGTATCGAACTCCGAGTCGTCCATCGAATGCTTCATGCATAATCCCTTCAATTACGACGTTGAAGAGAAGTGGCGAACCGACGTTTCCCTGTCGGGCACCCGTTCGAATCGGAACTCCTCGAATAAGTCGCTTCAAATACGTACGCTGCTGGTTGAGCCATCGTACGACGCAGGGAGAAGTTGGTTGATTTTCAATGGCACGTGTTCGGTTTCCAAAGCTCTTCACAAGCTGTTCCAATCGATGCAATCGAAAGCGAATTTGAAATCAATGAAAACGACGACAGTTCGTTTGCCGCAACGAATTTTTTCTTGCATTAGCTGATGCAGTGCGAATATTTGATCAATACATCAATGATTTAGATGTGGTCTAAATCCCGCTTGTTCTTTTCGGCTATGTTTCTGGAGCCTCTATTGTATGATTTTCGTAAATACTTTGCTGACCATCGAAAAGAGGCTAATTCCGCGATAATTCTTGTTTTCCGGCTGTCTTCTTACTTCAAAATTGGAACAATTATCGCTTTCTTCCACGCTGACAAGTCACGATCCGAATGACATATGTGTGTTGGATTATTTCGGCTCTTAGTTGATCTATTCCCGGCACTTTTCCATTTTCTGCAATTTTATTGTCGTCACCGCTTCTTCCATGTCGGCCGCAACGTTATTCCAGTACGCTTCTCGTTTCGATTTCATTTTCTGTCGAATTTCATCCTCCTACTACCTACATACGAGGTGTGACAATTAAGTAATGAGACTGATTATATTGCCGCGATTGTGGTAACCCTGCACCTTGAAATTCCCTTTCCCTTCTCTCGGCATCCTTCCCCTCTCCATTGATATATTTGCCATCACTCTAGCTTGTTTAGTTCGCCTGCTCTGTCGTGTTGAGTAAACGTGTGTTCGTGGTGCTCGTCACGAAAATGGAAAAACGAAATCAAGAACAACGCGTCGCGATAAAATTTCGCGTCAAATTGGGCGAAACAGCTTTATTCTTTTCCTCCTCGCCTAAGAGCAACGCTATTACAGCAAGATATTCCACGCTAAATTCCGGGATGCACTTCCGTTCACTGTCCAAATTTCAAAACTAAAACATTACCGCAGATACCATTGAACATTGAACGGAAAAGTTAGTGCTGTGCGAAGGGGAACCATTGACACGGTAAGCATCGGTACGGTGCTGTCACGAAAATGTGTGGATCTAAATACTAACCCAATTTTGCGACCGATTTGACAGAAGAAGATACGACACGATCAAACATGTTTGTTTTTCCAGATTCAATTTTTGGTTTCTTACCGAGGAAATCGCTCCAAATTTTTGGATTTTTATCTTTCAACCTAAATTATAATGAAGGGTCGCGTGATTTTTTACTTAATTTTTTGGTTTCTCAGGGGGTCACAGCACTAAAAAGGTTGAAAAACAATGCTTTATACCATTCATCTAATTTGATCTACATTTTCTTAGAATATATTGTGCTCGAATGCTCATTAAGAGCACTGTCTGCCCAGAGTATATACAATACCATAATCTATAAAATTATATTTTTAGTTGCGCACATCCAATTTTATATTGCACAAGCACAAATATACCGGATTAGAAAAAAAAGAAAGAACACATAAATTAAACATTTCATTCTTTGATATATTTGCCAAAAACAAACAAAATCGTGTTTTTGACTACTTTCACTCTTTTTTAAAATTAACGAGCTAGACCATATCGTCGCTTATCCAGAATAGTGCTACAACTCAAAAATTTCCAATTTCGAGTTTATTTCATGAATGTATAGCTAAATACGCATATTTTTATGTAGCAAAAATCCATATTAATACTGCTAAAAATGACCTCTGGAAACCCGCTGGAATCCAAGATCATAACATGGGCTTGTATGAAACTAAAAACTTTCAAATGACTCCCCTGTAAAATTCATTGTTTTTGAGTTGTGACACTATTCTGGATAAGCGACGATATGTATATATTATATTTGTTGTGAATCTTTGAGCTACTCTAGATTGCACAATCAAATTTCGAGATGTTTACTTTTAGTTTATAAACTAAGGTGTGGTTTGTTTTCAAGCACATTACGAGCGCATATAAATAATAGTCAACTCGATGAAAAACACATAAATTGATTATAAAATATAATTATAATCATCGAAACATTTCTTCCATTAATCAGAAACGCCTTGTTTAAAAATTACATTAATAAAAACGTAATTATCATATTTATTCAAAAATATAATTGACGTGCGGTTTTTGAATTAATGAAATTGAACGGAGATTTCAGATTGAAAAATTGCATAAATATAAATCATTTATAATTTGAACAAGAACTTTCAATTAAATTCTTGTGCTGATAGTCGAACAGTAATAAACATATTCGAATCCCAAAAAATTCAAGTTTAGAAAAAACGATGGAACACATAAATCAAAAATGATTTGAATAACCAGCTTATATGTAAATAAAAATACGGTATAAGTTTAGCCGTAAAAAGTACATAGATCGCTAAATATAAATAACACAGTTAATTTTTTAAAGTAGTTTTTAATTCTTTTAAAAAGCATTTTTCCTTTTGCGCAGTGCCATTTATTGAATTACTAGCTGACCGTATAAAAATCAAAAGTAAATGTATTGCAAGGCAGCTCGTATGTTTGTGGTCAGCTGTCGCTTCTTCACAAAGGACCACAGAGTCGATGATTTGAGGCAAGCGATTATTTCACCGGCAGCGGTTGGTCTTGGAATGACGGTAGTGTTTGGCACGCCAGACGGTGGAATCATTGCGCCTCCAAAACATCTTGAGTCATTGCGCAGACCACTCATAGTTTGAGTGCTTTCAATGCGCATTTGTACGTCAATGTGCATTCATTCCAGATGATGATTTGGCTGATTACATTCATCCCATGGTTTAACGCTGAATGAACCGTTCGGCATCCTTCTAGCAAGGTGGTCGCTATCACAGAAGAAGCAGCTGCTACAGAAATTTCGGATCTTTCACGAACAGTAGTCAAAATCAATAACATGAGGAATGCCTTTCCAGTTCCACCGGGCCCATCAAGTATAAATAAACCATTTTCATCATCGATTGCCTTTATAAACGTACCATACACTTCCTTCTGTTGGAGGTTCAACAGTGGTGCATTCGTACGAACTGATTGGTTCAACGCATCTCGATCGTATTCACATTTACGTTCTAATTCTCGATTGAAAGCGTCGTTCATTATGGCGATATGGCGTTGGTATTCCTAACTTGATTAACAAACTGCCGCACATGAGGTAACCCATATCTTCGATCAAAAGCAAAGCCTGAATTATATATCTCCTTATTCGCCTCGGTATTGAAGTTCCATGAACTGACACGAATTCGTTGTGAAATGTGTTTTGGGGAGCATGTCGAAATAATAGGCCTGCTTAAACGTTTCGCTTCCAGGAGGGTTCCTCACGAATTTTGCCGATGAAGGGAGAAGTGAGAATGATGAGAGGTACCATCCCACTTTGCCCTTCATCTAGGAGGTTTGTAAAAAACATTCAGCGAACAATCTAAACATGCCCAATGATAGCAAATAATTGCGTATCTAATTTGGAGATACAGAAACAGTTGCTTCAGCGATTATTATTATGTGCCAATTAGTATCGCTTTCAAGCAAACTAAGCTGTTAAAATGCAGCACGGAATTTTGGCCACAGATCACCATTAAGAGTTCGAATTGATTCAAATGATATCGGCCCGTAAACATTCACCAGCAACCGCAAGTAGAAGCATCCGTCGCTCTTCGGATGAACTAGACCAAGAGCATCAATAGAACGCACATCTCTGGATGATCAGGAACTGTGTTGCCTTGCGGTGATAATCTCGAAAAGTTCCAAGTGTAATAACTTGACATCTCAGAGTAGACCAGCGTTTATGCAAACGGATCGCTTTGGCATTTAGGCCCAATTTACACGATGAAACACGAAACAAAAAGTTTCCTGCATGCTCGGACCAGGGGTGAGAGAGGGTGAAAGGGAACACGAAACAATACCATGAAACTTTTAATGCAACTTTGCAGGAAACAGTTTTGTCAGCTTCAGGTTTGTTGTTGTTGTTTCTCTGATTTCTCTTGTTTCCCCTTTCGTAGAGAGTGAAGGTAAAAGAGGAATTAAAAACTAAAATGGCCAATCGAGTTTTCAAAACCAAGCGAGGGGGTGGGCGGATAAATATACAAAATGTACAAAAGAGAAATGGGCAATAAATTTTGACGTATTATTTGCTGCCAGAGTTTACCCGTGTAGACACCACACCGATGCTATTTTTAGGAAACTCCAAAAGGGAATCAGCGATTGCAGGAATCTTTGCTTCGTTTCGTGTTCCATCGTGTAAAATGGATCTTATGGTCCCCAAGATAATAGCCCGTTTGGTTCGATCTATAAAATTTTGGAAAACTCCAGTAATGCTCCCTCGGGAGCTCCCCTAAGCAGCGTTCCAAATTTTTCACACTGGTTTGTTTCGCTCTCTCTTTTTTATTGCTGAGCCCACCAATATATTATTAGGGATCTGCTCGTTTCATGTCAAATAACCGGTTGCTTCCTTCTAGTAGTAGTATACTATATGGGACACTCCCCTTCATAGGGTATATGATACGAAAATTATTGCATTGATCAATTCAAACTGTCAATTGACAGTTGAAAGGCCAAGAGGAAGGAACAGAGTGAAGTTTGCGGGATTAAGCGAAGCTAGAATCGATTTCTATTTTTCAGTCAATTGCATAAAAAATGTGTAGATGACCGTCAAGTTTCCTGTTTCTCAGAAAGAAAAATTCCGAGCACTACAGAAGGAAGCGAATCTGGAGCGCTGCCAAAATGCATTCACATAGCCCGTTTCTCGCTCCGCTAACAGAGGTCAAGCAGCACAGGACGTGCTTAGTACTTAGTTGGGAACGCTTGGTAAAACTGCTATCGACACTCTAGACGAGCATAAAGAGCTTAGAAGGACGAACAGGCAATTGCAAAAGTGAACACCGCCACCGCGGTTTGTCACATATTTACAAGCGCTATAAATTGCACTGCTTCAAAAACGCTTCTAAAACAGCACTAAAATGAGTGCTTAAAAAAGATAATGAACTGGTATGTGAAGGGGCGCGGAGTGTTCGAACCTTCTAAAGGAGCGTTATATTATTGATATTTCAGTGCTTCATTTCACGCTGGGTTGGTTTGAAATATTACCTACACAAATAAAACTGGCCTGTTTTTATTTGAATGAAACGAATTGAAACGTGTACCACCAATGCTAACTGGCAGTTTCGAGTTGAGAATCAATGCATTGAGTCGTGCATCATCACCCTTAGCTCTTTTGGTTTAGATACTACATGCTATCTGCAAATATCCGCTTCAATCATCAATCGTGAGGCAACGTTTGAAAATACCAGGAATCACTGATGTTGCTAGTGGTTAATTCATTAGTTTGGTTTTTATTAACCTGTCAAAATTGTGATATGCATACATAATAATTAAGAGTATTATACAAAGTCATTACCTTGTGTAAAACGTGCGACCTTAACGCCCACAGTTTAAGCTGTAGCGTTTAAAATAATCGAGGTCAATCTACTTTTTATTTCCGTGACAATTTTCACAATTCGTACGATTGCCCTAACTATGGTGGCAACATTTTTATATCCTGGCTAAACTCTTCTCTTTCTCTCGTTGTGCCATAAAAAGCCTCAGCAAAAATGCGATAAAATCACGCAACTTAAGCATTTCAACATTGCGATAAGCCTTCGCGTGTCCGAGGCTTTTATCAGTCGTTAATCGTTCAATTTCTCTTTTTGCACTAAACCTACGCACGCACACACACACATTAGCCAAACGTAATCCAGGATAACGCGAACAAATTAACAGTCTCGGGAATAAATAATGCCCATCCAGAATCCTGATTGCTCCCATCGACCGGAAGAAGATGTCTGCGTGGCCTGCAAACCCCCGCCCGAGTTTCTGGGGCTCCAAGAGCCGCCGCCTCGGAGCAATCTTCGTTATTATCACATGCGATGGACGTGGAGCGCTTAATTGGAGTAATTTTGAAATTATCGATGAATTCAAATTAATTGAAGATTTCATAAGTGGAAAACTGACACGGATTGGATGCGAGGAAGCGCGGCCATAATGATCGATTTGTTTAGTGCAAGAAATGGGGGATTTCGTATATCATTGATTTTGATTGCGCTTCCACGCTGGGATAAATGCCGATTCGGTAGCTGGGGCTTCGCCTAATTGAGTACAGGGCTCTGCTGGGGCTTGGGAATTTCGAAATTTTCGGAGAACATTGAACGCCGGGTGTAATTGCCGCAAATGCTACATGAAAATATTACGGCTATGGGAGGCCGGAAATATACACTGGAATCGACGCAAATGTTCTTCTCTCGTGGAGCATGGTGGTTCTTGCCAAAGGAATTCTCTGTGATTTTGAGGATATAAATAAATTGTTTGGCACGTAAGAAACCGTTTATTATTGCGGTTGGGTACAAAACAAATTATTACGTAACTGGGTCATGTCTGATTAGAATTAATTGATATTACGGAACTGGGAATAACCATTGGTGGTGGTGGTAGTTTAGAGGTAAAGAACATTTTGTGGATTTTGTTCGAAAGAGATGAATTACACTATTAAATCAACCTGAAATGCTTTATGATTTAATATTCCAATTATTCCGAGGCTATCAAAAGAAATTGCTGCTTTAGCTTAAAGGTAGGAGCACCAGCAATTTTTTTGGAGAGGTGTGTAATTTCTGTAAAAAGTGGTTTTTGGGTTGTCTTATATACCTAGCTACCTATTCCTGACCACTTTGGGGTTTACCACAATTTTATTTTTTTTACAGTTGGTTTATATTTTATTGAACGAAATTCTATCCGAAAAACGAACTAAAAATTTAATATATGTATGTAGGTATTAATAGTAGTACTTTTTATAAACCAAATCAGAACTCTAATATATTTTACTAACAGTGCGAAGTTCTGAGTGTTCGACGATTAGGTTAAGCTAGGCAGGGCTGCCTCCAGTCGTTTTGTCTACAGTCTCGAGATCTTTGTCAGGCCTTTCAGAACGTAACTTGTGTGCGCAGCCTGATTTTAGCTAAAGCCAGACATTTACACAAGAAGTGAATAAGTGTTTCCCTCTTGTCTCCCCGGAGCTACGGCAACAGACGTTGGACAAGATGTCATGTCATATCTTGGCAGCGTGGTCTCTTATCTTCCGTTTGAAAGGTACTAGCATAGCACGTTCAACGTATTGCTATATGCTTATAGGGCTTTGAAGTCCAGGCCCCAGATTCCTTCAGTCTGAGCGACAGTACACGAGGCTAGAGTTTGATATGAAGGCCGGTGGTATCAGGTGGAAGGGAACATCAAGGCGTTCGTGGGACATGTTCTTATGTTGCCCCTATGTTGCCGTTTTCTGGCCCCTTCCCAAATTTATGACACTACAGGCCCTGTTCGGCGCTGGCCAACATACCGGCCAACATACGGGCGACGTGTTCGTACCACGGCTGTGTACATTTACAGGACCATCTTTGGCTTGAGACCCCATCCCTTCGCGAAAGTATTTTTTATAGGTGTAGAAGGCTATGCAGGCTTTTTTGCCTTTTCATCGATGTACGACTTCCAGTCGAGTTTTGGGTCCATTATTAGACCCAGAAATTTCACGCTGGGGGATAAATTTGGTGCCACTTCACACTTCACTAATCTTTTGTGGTATGCTATTTATCGCTACTAGCCTCAGTAAGGCTTGCTTTAACGTACATATAGAGGTATATATTGTTTATTATGTGAAGTCCTTTGGAAAGTTGTCAAGATCTCCTGTAAAACGTCTCAGTTGGTCTATCTCTAAGATAGGCACGTTGAACAGTAAAGTCACATCTGACAATTGGCGGGTGCTCGACTGTAGGTACTTGGTAAAAAAAATTCTTCTATAATCCGTACAGAAATTCTTATAGCAGTAACGAAAGCTTTAAGCTAACATTTGATGTTGTGTTGGAACATGAGAGAGTCCAACGCAACACTCCATCGATTTTACAGCTACTTGGATCATTACCTAGTCAGCTCTAATTTTTTACCTCAATTTCCTGCCCCCAATATATTAAATTCTAATCTCCTAAAAGAACGCTGTCGTATCACAAGTAGACGCAGTTTTGCTCCTTCTAACCCACTGAGTGAAATTTGTGTTTTGGAAGTGAGAACAGCAACTATGCCACTCTCTGTATTTGTCTGTATCTGTATCCGTTTTTGGGTGAAATTTTGGCCAAAAAGTGATTTTCGAAAACTTTGACCTTGAATAACTTTCAAGGGGTTAATCGAGTCAACTTTTTTGTAAGAACTAAAGTTGTAGAGAATTTCATTGTGAACATTTTGTGAAACCGAGATACATGAAAAACTCGGGAAAACGCGGTATCTCGGGCGGCCATGTTTATTTTTGGATTCCGAAATTGTGTTCTTAGAAAGTCACAAGGAAGCTGCATATCAATTTTCAGCTATTTTGGAGGTTTGTCTCCTTTCGTGTGTTTTTTTTTTAACTTCCCCGGACCTCCCCGGACTACAGTTTTAATTTCATAAACATTCTATTTTTCAAAAAACACTCGATAAACTAAAAAATTGTAGACTGACTTGATTGAAGAAAGTTGGAACTAATGTTAAATATCAACGCTAGCAATTCATTGGGACGGTCACACGCGTCATACGATTGTTATCAACGCAATGCAAAGCGACGCATGAACCGCATATGAGCTGGCACCTTTAATGCGACCTAATGCCCTCGA
This sequence comes from Thereva unica, assembly GCA_949987705.1. NCBI lineage: Eukaryota > Metazoa > Arthropoda > Insecta > Diptera > Therevidae > Thereva > Thereva unica. The sequence continues at coordinate 48,594,873 of OX465281.1, read as the reverse complement.
TGGAAATACATGTGGGTAGCCTAAAACTCTTTTTCCTTGTTTCCGTCGTTGAAATTTCTTTGACGAATGATTCCAATTATAAAGTCTTGGCATTACGGAGTAGGTATTGCAGCGCTCGTGCGAAGGCATCAATGTTGTAGATGGTGCTTGATCAGTTCGTTGTAATGCAAGACTGAATCTTCTTCATCGGGAATTCCCGTTGATATCACATCATCTATTTCATTGGGTCTTATCTTCTCAAACAGCCATATGTAAGTGCGGCAACTCGCGAAGATGGGACGGTAATCGATGGGTGAAATAACTCTTGTCCATCCAACGGGGATTGTAAGTGAAGGTGATAAACAAATCTTACGAACATACGACATGACATCTTCAGCGTATTCATGACTATGTCACGGACTTCCGACTTACGTTGCTGCCAGAATTGTCAGCCGTTGACGTACGCACGCTGCCACTTATCTTTTAGTAAAACGATACCACGTAATACCAAATTTTTAGTAACGACAACAACGGCGACATCATCAATTATTGGCGCATGGAAACGTCTTGCGTTTGCCCCTGCAGGGGTCTTATCTACTCTGATTACAATTTTGTGATTATGGCATTAAAATTTGGATTATATTGATGAAAAAAAGTTTGCCTGTCCTGTCCGGAGTTGAAGGCGTTCTTCACGTCCAGAATGGCCAATAGGCACACGTGACGGGAGCGATAGTTTCCCTGCTCCGTTGCCCTCGCAGCTTCCACAACCTCCTGGACTGCGCCCATAGTGGAGCGTCCAGGCCGGGAACCGAATTTCCGAGCAGAGAGGCCTCCTGCTTCTCGTACAGCCTCGTGGAGGCGCGGCCGCAACAGCCTTTCCAGGAGTTTGCCCACCGTGTCCAGCACGCACAAAGGTCTGTACGAGGTTGCTGCGGCGGCTGGCCCTCTCCCTTGCTGATCAAGACGAGCCTGACTGTCTTCTAGCGAGCGGGGAACTTGCCCGCCTTCAGGCACGCATTGTATAATTCCAGCAGAAGGGAGGTTTGGCTGGAGGCCACTACCTTCAATATTTCTGAAGGAAGGCCGTCTGGACCTGGGGTTCCTTCTGGTTGAAGGGGGCGCTTCAAGGTCAGCGGAAAATGATCGTTTGGGTTGCTGCCATGGATGGAAGGAGAAGAGGGTACCCACGATGTCGTCCATTGTGGCTGGATCCGTGGGGCATCCTCGGGCGAATGCTCCCAGTCTCTGCGTTACGATCCTGTACCCCAATCCCCACTGGACCCGATAGCGGTTTCGTAGTTTAGCGTGTATGAACATCGTGACACGTAAGTTTTATATATTAAAATTTAATTTAACTTGTGTGAAAAATCTTACAACTTCATTAATAATTACAAAGACAATTTTCCATTCTGCATAATCGATTAGTCTCTACTTTATAATTACCAATTTTATAAAAAAGCCGCGCCACCATCAATCATTTCCAAACTTATCAATTCTTGCTTTAATTCAATTTATTTGTTCCATAATATTTTCTTACTTTTAACTACCATTTTAATTTTATATTTTACTGTTATTCTTTCATAATTTTTCAATATATTTATATAAGCAACGTCCATATTTTCATATTACTATATATAAATTGTTATTGCGAGCCTACACTGCACTGTTTGTTGTTTTTATGTGATGCCTTGCTCTTTATAAACGTTCGCTCGTTTGTTATTTAAAAAAAAAGAATTTTCTTTATACTTTTAAATGCTCCTTCTTAGTTTCATTTTCTTAAATATCATTATTCAAATTAAAAAATAAAAAACAAAAATAAAAAATATAGTATTATAAATATTCATATAGAATGGCTATGTTATCTATCTTAGTATTAGATCAGCTATTTTCCATAGTTGTTAGCTGTTTCTAGAATTGCTCCTTTATTGCAAAATATTTACATTTATGCGCTAAGTCAATTGAATAAAAATTTTACCTGGAATAAAACGAAATACGTAAGTAATTTTACATAATTTTAAATCAATCATAAATTGAATATGACATTTTAATAGAAAGTAAGAAAGTATTGATGTTATTGAAAATAATTTTTGTTAAATATAAATATAAAGAAAATTGTTTTTTTTTGTTAAATATCAAACAAACAAGGCAGAGGGAATTATTTTTAATTGTTTAAAATGCTAAAGTTTAGTTTTATTTAATTTATTTGTAATAAGAAACTGTCCATGAATTAGGTAAACAAATTTTATCTATTTTTGACATCCTACGTAATAGGGCCGTAATACCTGGTCATACCCCTCCATTTTGTTACGTAACCAGTGCATTGCAAAAGATTTAGGTTTGAATTCAAGAAAAAAAAATTGTTTAATTTCCAAAAATAAATCACCTTTAAATAAACTAATTACAAATTCTAATCAACATTAAAGTGTGGAGTCACACTGATGAAAATATAAGCGTAAAGATAGGACATCGGCTTGTTTCGCTCTGCTACCACCCAATTGTGAACACGGAGTTTAATCTAAAACAAAGAAGGTGAATGTTACGACAAATCATAGTTACTTGTAAAACTAAAACATGATAGCGAACTCAAATCTTTTCGCCAAATTTCTTCATCAACTCCCACCTACACCTGATTGGTATATTATTGGATCAGAGCTGTAAACTTTTCCCCTGGTAAATTTCGCACGAGCTTTATTTTCAAAACTTGAACACTAATTAATTTCGCTATTTCTGGCAATTTTAAAACCATAACGTAACGGAAGCCTTGAGCCGCACCTGCCTCTACGTAACAGAACCGTAACGCTAGTCTGGACCCTTTACGTCAAAATCTATCTATCTATGTACCCCTTAATCCCTCGTGGGACATAGGGCGGAAACAGTTGCCCTCCAGCGGACTCTGTTTTGCGCGACAGCTCTTAGCTCTGACCAGGATCTCCCAGTAGTTGCGGCCTCTGCTAGTAGGGTTCTCCTCCACGTTGTTCTAGGTCTTCCAACTCGACGGGATCCTTGCGGGTTCCAGTCAAGGGCCTGTTTGGCTAGATTTTCGTTATCGCGTCGCAAGGTGTGGCCAACCCAATTCCATTTCCTTCGCCTGATTTGGTCGTCTATCCTTTCTTGGCCGGCACGGCGCCATAGCTCTTCATTTGAAATTCTATCTTGCCAGCGGATTTTTAGGATACGACGTAGGCATCTGTTTATGAAGGCTTGTAGGCGCCCTGTGATGAATTGGGTGACTTTCCATGTTTCGCAACCGTATAAAAGAACTGCCTTAACGTTGGAGTTGAACAGCCGCAATTTGGTGTTGGTTGAGATTTCCGTTGATCTCCATATGCGGAACAAGCATGCATATGCGCTTCGTGCTTTATTTATTCTGGAACTGACGTCTTCTTCTGCACCACCATTTTCGGTAATAATACTACCGAGGTAGCAGAATTTATCTACCAGTTCCACGTCACGGTTATTCAGCGCAGTTCGTTCAAGTGTGTTTGCATTTATCCGCATTTCTTTGGTTTTATTCGGATTCAGCCTTAAGCCTGCTAGACTACTTTCTGTTGCCAAATTGTTTAACATGTTTTTTAGCTCCTGATGTCTGTGGGCCAGCAAACAGATATCATCTGCGTAATCGAGGTCCTTAAGGCGATCTAGCAAACCCCACTGTATGCCGCCTGTTCTACTATCTAGAGCGCCAACAAGAATGTCAGTTATTACTATAAGAAATAGTAATGGGGATAGTAAGCATCCTTGTCGTACTCCTGAACTCACCTCAAAGCTGTCGAATAATTTTCCGTTATGGAGAACTCTGCATTTGGAATTGTTGTATAGGGCTTTTATCAATTCTATTATCTTATCCGGCAGTCCACGTCGCCGTAATGCCTGCCATATAAAGCTCCTATTAACCGAGTCGAACGCTTTCTCATAATCTACGAAAGCAAGGTAAAGGGGGGATCGGAATTCAGTAGACTGTTCCACTATTATTCTTAAGGTGTTGATGTGATCTATACATGAACGGCCCTTCCTGAATCCGGCCTGCTGCCTTCTAAGCGTTTGATCTACTGCCTCTCTTATTCTTGATAGTATAGTGTGGGACAAGATTTTACCCACAGTAGATAATAGACAGATGCCTCTCCAGTTGTCGCATATTGTTAGATCCCCCTTTTTGGGTATTTTGACTATGATACCTTCCGTCCAATCCTCCGGAAAGGTACAGGTGTTCCATGCTAATTCGAGGATTGGCTGAAGCGCATCTGCTATGAGGCTTGAGTCGGCTTTCAACAATTCTGGCGGGATGCCATCTTTTCCAGTTGCTTTACCATTGGCCATCGCATGAATTGCGGTTACTATTTCCGTCTTGGATGGGGCCCGGGTGTTGATTCTTATCGGCTGTGCATTGTTGCTGTTTTCCTGAGGTTCCTGTGTGAGTGAGCCATTCAGGGCGGCGAAGAAATAATCTCTCCATCTTTGGAGCTGCTCCTCGTCGCTGCACAGCAGCCTTCCATCCGCACTCTTAACGGCATGCTTTTTAGTAGAGTGCTTTCCCGAGAGCTGTTTAGTAATTTGGTACAGCACTTTACTGTTGCCTGTGTTTGCCGCGTTTTCCGCTTTTTCTGCGAGCTCGTTTATCTGCTGCCTTTTATCACGCCGGACACTACGTCAAAATGCATTACGTAATTTATAATTAAATCCTAAACAACTTTCTTAGTACATATATGTGTAGCAACTACCTAACGTCTGTGCTATTAATGAGAATGTCGAGATTTATAGGCCAATTGTCAAATCATCAGTGACATGTCAAAAATGACAATCAAATCATTGTGGTGAGTCACAGTTGTGACTTTTTCAAGAGTGGAACGAGAAAGCCGCCTATCTAGCCAAGCAGGTCTCTCTCCGGGGCTCGGAGTCGAGATGGTCGGCAGCCCAATAGGCGGAGTTAAGAACGCTAGTTTTAACTACCACGTGCTGCTAGCCAGCCATAAGGTAGAGCACTGGAGATCTGTACCATGGTTGGAGTGAATAAAAAGTGAGTGTAAGTTTACTCTTCATTTTTTGGAGTGAAACACTCAGTTTGGCGTGAATAAAAGTAACTTTCGTTAGGTTTCGTTAAGTACTTGACTCTGTCTTTTTTCCTTATAGAGTGAACACTTCATTTTGATGTGAATAAAACAAAGTTTTAACGTTTGCCTGTGAGTGAACACTTGTAAAACTTGAGGTTGCTCTGCCATTAATTTTAATAAAATAAATTAAAAAACTTAACTTTTATAAATAAAATGTGCAAAAAAGTGAAAAATAATTCGTTGCAAAATAAGATATGCTAGAACTTAGGCTTATCTTAAAACTGAATGTGTATTAACCACACATAAATTTTGCTACATTGTCCAACACGCAACAAGCCATAACTGTCTTAGGAACCTTTTGGGTGGACAATCGCATTCTAGAACTCATTATTGGAAATCTTCTTTTTAATTGTCCAAATAGCCGTTCATTTAAAATTCTTTCACAAGTATGTAATTTTTTGTCCTTTTGTTCTGCATTGGTTGTTGCATTTTTAAAAAGTGTCATAATCCATGGTGTCAGGCCGTAACCCTCATCTCCAAGCAAAACTGTTCCTGCAGAATTTCCATCAGGAATACTGGATATTACAATATTTCGCAATCTAGAGTGCAATCTAAAGCCGTTGCGCTAGGAAAGTTATATTTAAATTGCCTCTCTTCTTTTGCTTCTCTCATTTACTCAGAGGTGGTTAGTTTAATCCATTCGCACAAATAGCACAACATACTTCCCAAAAAAAATATCGGAACTACTGTTCTATAAACGACAATATCCTCCCCGACTCCAACTTAAAATCGTACATCTCTTAGGAATATTTTCATTCTTTCAACTTTTGGTATTGCACCACCACGAGTTTCTCCAGCATCATCGGATAAGAAATGATTGCTTAACCATTGCACGTTATCGAATTCTAATCGGTACAATGATTTGAAATTATCACCTGGTACGCCGAAGCATCGAGTATTAGGGCCAATTCACAATGAAAGCTTCAAGCTGGCAAGTTTCAAACTCGAAAAATACGATTATGTACAATGATTCACATTCACTCGGCTCGATTTAAGCTGTAGCGCCATTGGATGGATGGATTCACATTCACAGCTTTACGCTGGAGGTCCCAAATACATTTAATCATGCTTTCATTGTGAATCGGCCCTTATACCTTTCCTTTTACGCGTTCCTATATTTTTAAACATATTTATCTTCGTTTTTAAATTTTTGCGATTATTACATAACCACTCAGCTTACTACTGATTTGAATGACTACTTATTTCATTTTATTATTGCTACTTGACAAAAAAATGGCACTTCCCTTTAATCCCAAAATTCCCCATGAGCGAACCAAAATCTCTTGAGTGAATTGTCTTTGAATGAAGGAATTTTTATTCACACCAAATCGAGTGTTTACTTTAAACGAATCACTCCACTCAGAAAGTGTTCACTTTAAGTGTACATTCCACCCTATATCTAGGGCAACTTGGCCCTTCTTATAACAAATAAAAAACAATGGGCCTCTTAAATAGACTTCGACAAGATATTGCCAGAATCAAGGCAATTACCACGGGACATTGGACCATAGTAGACCGCGCTGCCAAGTTGGACATCCCGTTCAACGTCTGTTACCATAGCTGTGGGGAGTCGAACGAGAGAGAAACACTTGTTCACTTCCTGTGCAAATGCCCGGCTTTACCCCAAGCCAGGCAGCGCACACTAGCCAGTTACGTTTTGGAAGACTTGAAAGATATCTCCAGACTGGAGATCAGATCCCTGTTAGGCTTCCTAAATTCCACAGGATGGCTTTAGGCATCCGTGGCACCCGACAAGCAACCACTGAACAGAAGGTACACGAGTAGTGGCTACAAAACGACTCGCCAAGCGCTAATTGGTCCTTCGGTCGCACTGGAGGCAGCCCTTCACCTACCTATCTCGCTGTCCAGTCTCAAGTTATGACAATCGCAGGCTTGTGATGACATATACCAGCAGGTGACAAAATGATAACAATGGAAGAATTTTTATTAATTCTCAATTTCTTTATATTTCAATGAATTTTTATCAATTCAAAATAAAATATATTTTCACAGTTCACCCTCGTCGATTTTGCAGCAACTATTTGCTTTTCGGCCCTCGAACGAACTTGTATTTTCTTATTGGTTGGAATATGCTGTTGTTCGTGGCTGGAGCTCGACCAAAAGTTGCCATGCTCGAGCCAGCTACGTGGCTGCAACATTTAAATATTTTGCTAGTTTTTACCCCAGGTCAAAAAGTGCCAGTCGCTCCTAAAGAAGTATTCACTTCAAAAATTGAGGTCTCAGAATGATTTACCGTCGTGTAAGGGACAAATGTATTGCCTCGTGTAAGTCCTGCTCAACTCAAGCCGTTGGGAATGAGTTAAACAAATAGCTTACCTATTTTGATTAGATAACTTGATTGGAATTTGTTACATATTTTTTTATTTTTCGTTTCGTTGAAAATTATACAGTAATACAAAGCCTACGCAATCTGGTTTTTAGCGTTTATTGGAAATGTATGAAAATGTAGGTTAGCCCCTTCTTGCAAAATAGGGACGATATAGAGCTAAATTTCCTAGTTCAATTGATGATTTTTTCAGAACTAAAGTAATCCATAAATCATAGAGCTCTTGGGGGGAAATATCCGGCCCAACGTAAACGCAATAACTTGGCATGTGTCGAAAATTTACACTGTTTGTATAAGTCATACAATTCGTTATTGTAGCGTATTCTCCATGCATTGTTTTCATTGATTGGACCGTATATCCTACGGAGAACCTTCCTCTCAAATATATCCATCTTGTCAGCGGATTTCTGGGAAATACTCCATGATTCCACCCATACGTAGCTGCTGTACATATGATAGTTTTGTAGATTCTTATTTCGGTTTTTCTGTAGATGTCTCTGGATTTCATTACTGGCAGTAGTTCTGTTCTGTTTGCAGCATTTATTCGTCTTTGTACGTCTATAGTTTCATCGTTGTCAATGTTTACTTTGCGAATTACTCCTTCTGGGTAGAGATTAAATAGATCGTCCCGCCTTGCTTAACTGGGAACGACTCCGTCAATTCTTCTTGTATTCTGACTGCACACCTTGTGTTTTTCATTGTAATTTTTGTTAACTTTACTATCTTTAGGCGGATGTTTAGGTCCAGCATTGTCCCAGTCGATGCTGTCGTATGCGTATTAAAAGTCGATGAAAAGTTAGCTGCTGAAAGCGATTCGCCTCCTTGTTTGATCAATTCTGCTGGGATGTTATCAATTCCTGGAGATTTGATGTTTTTTAAGAATTGTATGGCACTCTGTAATTCTTTCAGGGTTGGTACATTTGTTTCTCTGGTGTTATGTTGTAGACGGCGTTCTGGTACATGTCTGATGCTCTCATTTTTCAGCAGCTCGCTAGAAAATTCCTTCCATCTTTTATTTACAGCTTCACATCCCTTCACGTTGTGAATGGAAAAACAGACCACACAGTTCTCAAGGTGCCACAAACTTCTTTACTGATGGCTCTAAACTCGAAGGTCGAGTAGGAGGAGGAGTATTTTCCCCAGAGCTTGGGATTGAAGTCTCTTTTCGACTACCCGATCACTGTAGTGTATACCAAGCAGAGGTTTTAGCAATACATGAGGCTGTTCTACTGATCAACCAACAAGGCGACAGAAATCGGGCTGTTTACATCTTTTCAGATAGTCAGGCGGCTCTGAAAGCCCTGCGCTCTTGCACAAACAGCTCAAGAACAACCTCTGAATGTCGCAGATCTCTTAACGAGATGGCTCAACAGTTCAGGACCCTCCTCGTATGGGTGCCTGGGCACCGTAATATAGAGGGTAATTGTAAAGCTGACGAACTGGCTAGGAAGGGCACGACCGCTACTCTCCTTCCGGAAAAGGAAAGAGTTGGTATGCCTTGGGCCACTTTTAAACTCCAATGCAAACAGCACACAATGCTACAAGCGAAGAAGCATTGGAGGGATCTTAATAAATGCATGGTGGCCAAACTAACCTGGCCCTCTTATGATCTTCGGCGGACCACGTCATTACTGAGTCTCGGTAGACCAGACCTCTCAGCTATAGTGGGAGTGCTTACCGGACACTGTCTGATAGGGACGCATGCGACCCGCTTAGGTCTTGAGACCTACGATTTTTGCAGAAGCTGTAAAAATCCGGACGAGGAGGAAAGTGTACTACATCTCCTCTGTCACTGTCCAGCCCTATGCAGAAAGAGACTAAGCGCATTTGGCGAGCCCTTTTTAAACACGCTTACGGAGATCTCAAGGATCGGCATCCCGCAACTTAGAAGATTCATTGCTTCCTCGAGATGGTTTAGCGAAGAAACGACACTTGAACAACAAGTTTAAAGTGGGATCACTATGGCATCACAATGGGCCTATCCTTTTGGCCTAAGTGTATGAGCTCAATACCAACAGCTCAGCCATATCTAACCTAACCTAACCTTTATTTACAGCTTCGCTGCCTGTGACTTTAGTGCCCTCTTTTGTTCTACATATACCGGAAGAGAGTTTGAAGCTTTTTTGAAGAAGTTTACTTCCTTGTATGCTCGCCGTGTTTTGTTTTGTGCAAAGTTATCCTCTGCCCTCAGGATGTAATTGTTAAGGGATTGTCTTTTCTTCTTCCTGTAATGTTTTTTTGCTGTTCTTCTTGATTCCTCGTAGTCAATTTCTTGCTCCTCGTTGGTCTCTCTATGTCTCCTATTTTTATTTCTGGCCTCTATAGCTGTTTTTTATACCTCGTCGTACCATTCACTGACTCTGGCTATGCGTTTGGAACCTACAATTTTCTTCCTGACATCTGTCATTATCGTCTAAAACTAGCCATTTTCCCTCAACTGTATCTGCAATATTTAGACTTAGACTATCCATTCTGCTAGAGTTGCCTGATATCTCTCCAATACAGTCTGTTCTGGTGATCAAAATCGAATTTCTATTGTTTGTTGTTTCTTTTTTCTTGCGTGGACAGCCGACATCTGAATCTAGCTTTAACTAGGAAGTGGCCCGATTCACAATTTCCACCTCTGCAGTATCTTACTTGGAGGATACTGGAAGCTGCCCTTCTGTCTATGAGTAAATGGTCTATTTTGTTGCAGTATCTTTCACTGGGGGGTCGCCATGTGTATTTGTGAATATTCTTTCTTGGCAAATATGTTGAGGTGACGATCATATCGTCATAAATCGATTACACGTTATCCGTTATCGTTCGATGTTTTGTATAGGCTTTCCTTTCCGATGGTTGGTCTGTGGCAGTTCTCTCTTCCAATTTTGGCATTGAGGTCTCCTATCACCATCTTGATGTCATTGGAAAGAGCCGAGTCATATGCGTGTTCAAGCTTATAGTAGAAAGAGTCCTCTGTTGTCTCCGCATGTGCATTTATGATCGATAGGGTGAAGAATATCGTTCGGAGCCGTATTGAACATAGGTTCACTGATTAGCTCGAGCTTTATGACTCGTGTACTACAAAGCCTACTCCTAAATGATGGTGCCTTCCGCGGCTGTAGAATATCCTGTTGTTGCCAAGGTCCATTGTCTCGTCAGCGAGTAATTAACTTCCCAGTACAGGAAAGTCATTGTAATCGGTCCGAAAATCGAAATCGAAATTTTCAACGTATTTTCGTTTTCAAGGTCCCAATAGCATTTTAAGCAAAAATTTGAGAGGAAGTATGTATGTTTGGTATGTGCATATGCATACATATGTGGTCATTTTTTCCTGCACGATATTACGCGAACCAAAAAAGATAACGACTTCATTGAGGTGTCGTTCGAAGCGTATTAACAGAAATATGATCTGAAAAGATTTTTATAAAATTTGGTCGAGCCGTTTTTTGGTTCAAACGACATAAGTGATTTTTGTACCTGCACGATATCGCGCGAACTACAAAAGATAGCGACTTACTTGAGGTGCCGTTCGAAGCGTATTAAGGACAATATAATTTCAAAAGATTTTTATAATATTCGGGTACGTCTGTAGTCGGTGGACCACGACACCACGATTTTGTTCAATGAATGCTGTAGCTAATATGTGGTCTGTTTCTTTGGAGCTATAAAAGATGTTATGTGCTCTTTTTTCAAATATTCCCTGTCCAGTCCATTTCTTCTCCTGAAAGGCCGCTATGTTCACTCTGTATTTCATCAATTCGTCTAATACAATCTTCAGCTTACCGGGTTGGTATATAGTGATTATGCAGGGGCGATTCGATATAACCCCCCAATTTTAATCTACAGAATTTGTGTTCATACTCAAATTAATTGAAAGAAATTCAATTAAATAACTTCAATAAAATGTCATGGTATTTCGCTACAAAAAAAAAGCCACATAACATCAGAACATTCCACATTAATGTTTTTTATAAAAATCTCATCGAATCATTTCCATTCATTTTTCAATATCCGATACACCATCATTGAGCATGCTCATTAAACAAATAACAAGTCCAGAGAAACCAGTTCAACCATGAAGAATTCTTTTTGAATTTTTCATCAATAATGATTCCAAAATTTTTAATATTTTAATTCTCACTCGTTCTGACCTAATTAGCACCGATTCACTTATATCCCGCCGGGAATCGGTCCAATTTTATTATGAAAAGAAAAAGTCTCACCTCAAAAACTTGATCATGAAAATTTCGATACAATTTACCGTTTTTTTTATTATTATTAGTAAGTTAATTAAATAATTAAAACATTTCACACCTTTCAATCATGCGATTTATGTGGTAGTATGCATCGCATAAATCCCTAGAGTGTGTGTTCAGAAATGACTCTTGTAGTAATTATATTAAAAAAAATAAAAATAAATTGAAAACATTATCAATGTACAATTTATTGATGGAAATAAATATGAGTGTGGGTTGAGTCGAGTCGAGAGTAGCTTTATAGTTATTGACTAGAAATGTACATGCAACGCGCTTACAAATTCACACTAGCTTGTACTCGATATTATATTAGCAGCAGCAGAACTAATTGATCCAATAGCAGCCCGTCCTCACACCTTTAATGTGTCTGTAACCACCGTATTTTGTAGCTTGATTACCTTTCATAGGTGGAAAATTGTACTTTTACTGTACTGTGATGTGTACTCTACACTACATATATGTAGCTAAACATTTAATGCTGTCAGACAACATCAAGTTACATTTCTATGCATTCCGCAGCTACATGAACATTATTTGTATAACATGTAATGTTAGGCAAATTAAAATGGACATTAAAAAAAATTTGTAAATGACATTTTGCGTAATCAACATTTTAGAAAAGCAAGCATTCAAGAAATGTTGGTTTTGCGGCTGTCGTAAGTGCGCAAGCGTAGCCCACTTTTTCGTTATTGCATATTAGTGTATCACTAGAAATTACTTTAAAAAAACATGCAGTTATGTATTTTTTAATTACACCGTAATTAAATTGTGTTTTTTTATAGCTTTTAATTTTAACATTTTCATTTTTTTTTAAATTTTCGTTTTTTTTAATGTACGATTTCTAAAAAAAACTACACCTGAGCTAATGGCAGCAACATAACAAATTGACAAACAGTTAAGCAGCATAAAATAATAAGTCTAAATTAATATTTTTTTTAATTTTTGTTAAAACAATAATTTAAAAAAAAAAACATTTTCTTTGGAAAATTTTGTTGTAAATGTTTAAAGAAAAACAAACAAACAAAAACAACAACAACAACAAAAATACCATAAAACAAAATTTGTTCGCAGTCCCTTTTCGTGGTCCGCCCAGGTATAATCCAAGAAGACGTTCAGGGCTTGGCTGGCTAAGTGGTGGTGGCACAGCAACTCTAACACGTAGTTCCTGTGGCCCACCATCACCTTGTCCATCTGAACATTTGGCATATAGTTCGGCCAGTTCCAGCTTATCTGAAGGCTCATCCGGTCATCGATCACATGAAGATGATATCAGCATTGTTACAGGTATTTTCTAAGACAATTTTATTTTCTTTATTATATTTTTCTTATATAGAGTGAAGTTTTCGGTGACATCTTAGAAAGATTTGTTTTTGGTGATTTTTTTTTATTATTAAGACAAAGGTATTGTGATAACATACCGAATTTATTTTTTTAAGAATTTAGCAATTTTTGATTTATAATTGGTGAATTTGAAGTAAGTCTGTGTCTGTGTTTCAAGCTTTATTTTTTTTAAAGGCTGTGGTCAACACCTTTTCTACATACTGAACGAATCTGCTGGAAATATTCTTGGATGGTCGACCAAGGTTGGTTGAGAGTGTTGAATAGTTCGTCGATGTCATTAGAACATCCATATTAATGGATTTGGTTGCACTTCCGCCCCTAACATGTCATTGGGGCTTATCATAATTGGCGAATCGAAAAAATGATAGCGCCTTTTGTTGTTGTCTTTTTTCGTATCATAGTCGGATAGTTGAGTTTTCGAAAAAACTTGTCACTTGAAAATTTTTGGCCATATAATGATATAGTTAAAAATTTATAAAATTTCATTATTTATTCAATCTAAAAATATAAATATTTAAAAAATAAAAAACAACGTGTACCTAATGTTGTTTTTATTAGGTACACGTTGTTTTTTATTTGTTGACAGTAGTGAAAAACGCAACTTGTCTTAAAACGCCACTTTGATATGCCTGAATGTGTTTTTTCCGACAAATGTCAGTTTTTACAACAACTGTGTTTCCGTTTTACACTCGCCGACCAATTTCTCACTTTAAGTGCCAGCCATGATGAGGCCCATTGTTTTAAGTTGTTGGTCTTACTGATCGATACCAGTCGTAAAGATCAAAATTGCAAGGTCTGACTGCCCGAGTAAAAATAAATTTCGGCCTTTTGGCGGGCGTGATGGCCCGGCCATTTGGCGGTCAAATGACGGCCCGTTGCAGGACAGTACGGCCATTCGGGGGGCGATTGACGGTCAAATAAGGGCTTTTCAGTTCAAAAAAAGGCCATTCGGGGGGCGATTGACGGTCAAATGAGGGCTTTTCAGTCGCAAAAAAGGCCATTCGGGGGTCGAATGAGGGCTTTTCGAAGGCTTTTCCCCCGAATGGCCTTTTTTGCGACTGAAAAGCCCTCATTTGACCGTCAATCGCCCCCCGAAAGGCCTTTTTTGGAACTGAAAAGCCCTCATTTGACCGTCAATCGCCCCCCGAATGGCCGTACTGTCTTGCAACGGGCCGTCATTTGACCGCCAAATGGCCGGGCCATCACGCCCGCCAAAAGGCCGAAATTTATTTTTACTGGAGCGAGAAATAACGAGCAAAATACATAAATCACGCTTTACGCATTTGGCATTTTTATGGCCTCTATAAGGCCTTCTCGGAAATTGAAATCTTTTGTTCAAGTTTGCCCGTCATTTGCCCGTCGTTTGCCCATCTGTGCTCGCCCTAAAAAAATTTAAAAACTCTACGGCCGTCGTTTGACCCTTGAAAAGCCAAGTCGCCGTTTTTTGCCCCTTGAAAGGCCATCATAAAAAATGGTTTAAAATTCTACGCCCGTCATTTGCCCGTCATTTGCCCCAACGCCCGCCAAATGCCCTTATTTTATTTTTACTCGGGTGACTTAGAAAACCACCTTTGGTATTTTACGAACTCCTAACGCACTTAGATAAATATCGCTAATGTTGCGTTACGATCCTTGTTAACCTCATAAAGTATACAATGGCGAATATATATGTAGTGTAATGGGTCTGCCCATTTCACCTAAAAGTCTAAAAAAAGTAAGTAAGCAAGTCACTTTATCTTTAAATTGTCTATGGCATGACTTTGAAGTACATAATCAGCTGATAAATGATAAAGAAATATATACATGCGCAGAACCGACATTAGTTTTCGGTCGCCCTATAACAATCGATGATAAATATTTTAAAACCAGTACAAACATTTCGATTTATTTTTGCAACGTTAAATGTCGTTAGTAAAAATTTCTGGTCCTTGGAAACTTCCATCAAGAAGAATTCCACCCACAATTCTCTTTTTCTCTACAAGGAAAAGGTAAAAACAGAAAGCAGCTCGCCTAGCAATCTTCTTTTTCTGATACTTTAATGCCAGTCCCGCTTTCGAACGAGTCCTTCGGTTAATGGGCAGAATTTCATTCAGGACTCGCATACTGTATAAGTATCTCAAAGGGCTCAAGGTCAATAAATCGACTGGCCCAAACTATATACTACTATTGGCCCTCAAAAAATATGCTTCATCTTTGCGAAAACTCATATTCCCCCCTAGTTTATGTAGTGCTTGGAAGCTAGCTCATGTTGAGTTGTTGAGCTTATTCCGAAGAAAGTTGTTCCAACAACTCTTATAACTACCGCCCAATTGCAATGACTTCTATTTTATCCAAAATCATGGAAACAATAATCAACAAAATGCTTATGGAATACCTTGAATTAAAAAACTTCTACACGAAAGGCATTATAATTTTAGATCATAACGAGCTGCTGGCAAGCTTCTTGCGTATTTAATAGAGTGCCTCAACCAAATCATCCATCCCTTTCAGGAGTCTGGTCTGGTTGCTTTAGATATGTCCAAGCCATTTGACAAAGTATGGCATGCCGCTTCGTTAACTAAATCCAAGTTATTGGTATCAGCCAAGTTCTAAAAAAACTAAATTGACTGTTTCCTTTCTTGCAATTCAATCAACCTACTATGTTTGCAATCTTTATATTCTGCGCTACTCCTATGGCCAGACTTTCTTCATGATCGAGAGCTCTTCCTCGCGAGCTGAAACATCGTCCGTTCGTCCGTCGTCCTATTATAACCTGTCTCGAGACATTGACCGAAAATATTTATGGTGTTTTGCCCATCATTGTGACTCTCCTTCATTCGTTTTTGCCTAAATTTCACGAGGTGTTAAAGTGTCCTTTGGATGAATCTCTGCACAAGCTCTTTGCCCTATTTTTTTTCTTCGGAATTTATCCTGACTTTCGGAAACTAGCTCATGTTTAGCTCATACCCAAAATAGTGACAGTGTGAATTCCAAAATGCATCACTGCTTTATCAGTGCAGATGCATTTTGGAAGTCATCCACAGTTACTTTACTTCACTCCAGATTCAAGAACTCAACAATCAATGAAAACCTAATGGAATATCTAGTGTCCAACCAATTTTTGCACAACAGACAGCACACCTTTAGACCACAAATATTTATTGGAAATACACCTGTGTGCATGCCACCCTCAATCAAAATATTCATTATTTCGTTTGCTCTATATATCTATAAACTATATGTATTGACTCTGGCCGTTCAATCAAATATTAATATTGGTGTCCGCCCGCAGACCGCATCACCGATGATGTACTCGGCACCAGCACGTCTTTAACAATATAATGGTGTAAAATTAAATTATTCATACCTGAGTAAAAATAAAACTCGGCCTTACAACGGGCGAACACCAAACGTGATTGAAACATTGGCGCTTTTCGAAAATGTCAATGACTGGCTTTTGATTTGAATCAAGTGTTCTAGCAAAATTTTGACGATTGCGTCAAGTGTTCGAAAACATTTTGATGAGTCAATAATTTGATTATAATCTGTGCAACAAAGCAGTCTCTTCAAAGCAACTGCAAATGATTTCGGCATATAAATTGTCATGGCAATCTTTTGATCGTCGCAAGACTTTTAAATTTTTGATGTGCTTGCAAATTGTTGACATTTTCGAAAAGTACCATAGTCCGCGGCCAGACATAGTCAAAAGGCTCGCTGCAGGACAGTGCCAAAGTCTAGTAATGATATGGTAACTTATTGGGCGGTGTGAATAAAAACTTAGTGTTCACTTACGGTGAACACTTCTGAGTGGAGTGATTCGTTAAAAATGAACACTCGATTTGGTGAGAATAAAAATTTCCTCATTCAAATGCAATTCACTCATGGGAAATTTTGGGATTCAAGTGTTGAAGTGTCAAAGTTGTACGTCAAGTAAGAATCAAAGCAGGCAAACTTTTTATTTTTATCAAAAAGCAAAGTAGTACAGGTAAAATACTAAAAATAGCGAAAATGATTGGGTGCATGCTGCAAAGGTTACAGAGATCTTCCTTTTAGGGTGCCTAATAAGGAGTTATAAGGGGTTTAGGCTCAAGGGAAGGGCTTTAGGCTCAAAATATCAGTTGGTAATTATATCGAAAAATAATGTTCACAAAGTTTTGAAGATCATCTACAGAAAAAGTTATTATACATTAACCCGAACGAAATGCCATTCATAAGATATGACCATATCACCGTTTTAAAGATTTGAAATACTCATACGCCCTCATTCGCAACTTGACATAGATGTTCACATGTACATAAAAGATGAGCCTAAGTATGTTGCTTTACCATAATTAGTCTATGAGTTATTCAACTTTAAGTAAATTTAAAATAAATACAATTCTTCGTAAGCACCCTGTATCTTAGTGGATAATGTGGATAGCCCACTCTAGAACAATTTTGTCCTCCAAATATATCCAGGAATCCCCCGTGAAAATATTAGCTACGTATTCCAACAAAGGGCGGTGATTTGGTGATTCCGATGATAGCTGTATAGATTGAAGTTTGTAAAAGTGGTGGGTGCTATACCAAAGCTTGGAAAAATTGAAACCTTCTTAAGATATGTAGGTTTTCCGAGCTTTCAAGTCGGTGAAGATCTTTGCATCCATAAAACAGCAGCGGCAAAATAATTTGGGAGGTGTGTAATACTACATGCACAAGAGCAGATAAATGGCTCAAGTTTCCGATTTCACGTGAAGAAATGAAGAAGGCAAAGAAGAAATGGTTGGCAAAAAATAAATTTCCTAGTGAAATTGATGCTCTGGATTGAATGCATGACTTTTATGCGTAAAACATGGATAAACATACTTTTAATAAAATGAGGAAACTGTCCTTTAAGTTGAAGTTTCCTTTTTAACTTTCTCCATCGATTATCTCTTTCAAATTTCATTTCATCAAAATACATCCAGGAATGACCCATAAATATATTAGCTACGTAGTCCCACAAAGGATTCATCCAACGTCTGATGACCTGTACAAGTCCCGAATTAAAAGGAAGCTCTCTGCCAAGTTTCAGCCTGTACCCAATCATTTCCGCTATTTCGCTATTTCTTTTTTCGGCCTATTTTCCTTACTTAAAAAGGGAATTAACACGTTTTTGAATATTAATCCTCGGAAAAGAAAAAGTCACGGTCAGCGGTGATTCCGGTGATAACTTGAAGTCGTTGTTTATAACAATAAGGAAGAAACTCGTGGTGGCACTATACCAAAGCTTGAAAAAATTAAAACTTTCTTAAGACATGTAGGTGATCCAGGCTTTCAAGTCGGTGAATATCTTGGCATCCATAGAATAATATTGGCAAAATAATTTGGGAGGTCTGTAGTACTAGAGAGAAATGGATCAACTCTCCGACTTCACGTGAAGAAATAAAGGAATGGTTGGCAAAAAATAAATTGCCTAGTGCAATTGGTGCTCTGGATTATACACATGGCATTTATCCACAAAGCATAGTTTTAATAAATTGACAAAATTGTTGAAGTTGAACTTTCCTTTTTACTTTTTTACTCCATCGATTATCTCTTCATCTATTTCATCCAAAAAATCAATTACATCATACATTTTTCGTTTCAAAGCTCCTCGCCACTACCCTTAATTTTTACGAGCGTTCACTCGCAAACAAATGTAAAAACATAATTTTATTCACACCAAAAAGAAGTGTGCACTTGATATGGGGAAATGACAGAGTGAAGTACTTAACGAAACCTAACGAAGGTTATTTTTATTCACGCCAAACTAAGTGTTCCCTGCAAAAATGGGAGTGAACACTTGCACTCAGTTTTTATTCACACCACCCATATGTGTAGATAGTTTACACTCTTTCTATAAGTCATACAATTCGTGATAATATCGTATTCTCCATGTATTGTCCTCATTGATTAAGCCGTATATCCTTCGGAATACAAAATATATTCATCTTATCTCCAGATTTTTGGGAGATACTCCATACTTCACATCCATACGTATCTATCCATTCGAAGATATATTCGCCCCAGATGGTGTTGTGGGTTCTCCTTCTTCTTTGCACCCTCGTCTGAATTAGAATCTTGCTCTGGTCTGCATTTATTTGTAATCGTATATGTTTAGCCACATCTTTAATTTTCGCGAATATTTCTCTTAGGTATGGTAGTGATCTATCCCTGATTTTCCAGGTCAAGGAATCCATCTCCTTGATTTATTATTACTTCTCATACTCCGTCAAAGTCAGCTCACCCCTTGGCAACTCGGACCACAAGCTAGTCGCTTATTTGCCATGTCCATCTTCGACTACAACCACCACAGCTTCTAAAAGAACTGTCTAGAACTATGGGAAAACCAACTGGTTGGTTCTTATTCACTTTTTCCAAGCCACTGACTGGGATTTGTGTTTCCATAGTACCAACACGAACTATGTCGCTCTCTCTGTCACCAAAATCATACGAGCATTTGTTCATTCTCCACTCGACTAAATCTGTCAAGCCTAGGCCGAACAGATGGTTCAATGGGGAATTTATGAACGCAATCAAAGCTAAAGAAATCGCTTATAGAGCATACAGACGTTCGCCTAATGAGCCACTTCGTCGTGAATACATCAAATTGAGAAATTCCTGTAATTCCTTCATCAAGAAAGTCAATACAACATTCTATGATAGATAGGTTCTCAATACCGCTGCAGGCAGAAAGCAAACCCAGAGGGTCGACCTACTTGCATCTTGTTCGCCGCAAACTCTTCCTTACCCGATGCTGACATGCAACCACCGGCCATCGAGTGTTCCACCCACTCAATGGACAGAGTTTTCTTCAGGACGCGTGAAGTGTATCGGTGTCTCAAAGAGCCTCATCTTTGGCTAAACATCTGCGCAAATTTTTCGCCCTATCCTACTTTTCCGAAGTCTATCCCGACTCCTGGTAACTGGCCTATGTTCAGCCCATACCGAAAAAAGGTGACGCTAGTGACCCCGCTAACTATAGCCCAATTTCTGTTCTCTCCAAAATCATGGAGACAATAATCAATAGAAAGCTGATGAAATATCTAGAATCCAACCAAATTATACACGACAAGCAGTACGTCTTCAGACCAAAACGGTATACTAGCGATCTCCTTGTGTGTTTAACCGAACATCTCGACCAAAGCATCCACCGCTTTAGTGAGTCCGGTCTGGTTGCTCTAGATATTCCAAAGGCTTTTGACAGAGTATAGCACCCTGCTCTGTTGACTAAACTTCGAGCCATTAGTATAAACTTAGTTCTAAGAAACTAGATTAAGAGCTTCCTTTCTGGCCGTTCAATCAAGGTAGTATTGGACAGCGTCGAATCCAACCCCCATGTATTCCCGTTCGGTGTTCCCCAGGGATCAATTCTATCACTATGCTTTTTGTGATCTTCATGAATGATCTGCTCTCAATCCCCTCAAATCTACTTCACTGTTTCGCTGATGATGTACTTTGCGTTACCCTTACCCCTTCGAAAATATAAGGCAAGCACGTGCCAGACCTTGTCTTCACCACCGTGAACTTGGATTAACTGGGATATCGGATCGATTCTTGATTGGGGCAATTCTTGATTTGGGGAATTCTTGATTGATTGCATCGTGTTGAATTTAACGCTACCGAAACAACTACTGCCTCATCTCCACCAAAGCTACCTCCGATATTCCTCCTGTCTCGCCTTCTGTCTCGCCTTAAGGTACCTGGGAATTATGATCGACCACAGGCTTAGTTTTAAAACAGACTTGGAGGGCATGGCGGATAAAGCTTCCACTATTTTTGCAACATTTTCGAGAATGCTGTCTAATGTGGGGTCTCAAACCAATCCGTCACCTTCTGTTGGCGAAGGTGGTTAGTTTATTTTAGCTTAACGCAGTGCCATTATTGGCAGGCAGCAACAAGAAAGAAGGCTAACAGTAGAGGATGGGGGGCCACATATAGACTAAAGTTGGAAAGAGATACGTGCGTGCGTACAGTGCCTGCGGTGTATGCGGCGAATTTTCGCTGACAGACAGTTGCGTACTTGGGTTCCGTCTAGTCTTTTACAAATAACCAACAAATCTAAGCGATGAGTCCATGCGTGTGTTGTGTGTGTTTGTGTTTAGCTATTTGAGACTGAGGTGAATGGGGCAATGAAAAAATGTTGAAAGTAGACCAACTTTTGCGTTGCCTGCGTTCCGATATCAGCTTGCATTGAATGTGAGCACTTTTATTATATCAATCACCGCACGCCCGCATGTATCTGTCTCCAGCTTAAGCCTCCTTCGCGCGTGCCTCGCATGCAGGACTATATCCCCGAAGGATCGGCTAATGACAATTCCACACATTAACATTTCGTATATGGATACGTTACGCTTCCTCCATCTGGCCACGGCAAGGATGGCAGTGAGACCTTTGAATTGTGATTGGGAATATAAATGAGCGGGTGGTTTGGGGTTGTAAACAAACGTAGTGAGTTTCTTTTCGCATGTACTTTCGTTGTGGGATTTGGGAATCTCACTATCAATTCAAAAGCGATTTTAAGATTTTCAATTGTTTTGGCGCACCCCATACTCTTGGCTTATGGGTGCAGCGAGGTGCACCAGACTCCAACTAGTAATATATAATGTAGAAGTACTTAATTTTTAAACGGGTGAATTTGATTTGCAAAAGGATGAATTTAACTTGCAAAAAGGTGAATTTAACTTGCAAAAAGGTGAATTTTGTTTGTAAAAAGGTGAATTTAATTTGCAAAAGGATTAATTTGATTTGCACATGGGTGAATTTAATGTAAAAACTGTAGAGATACTGGCGAGAAAAGCCATGCGATTCCATGATCCAGAATATGTTCGAGAGGAGAAAAAGTAGTGCGACGGGAGATGACGCACTGCGTTGCTGTAACATAGTGGCAGCTCAAGTGAGACAAGTCTGTTAAAAGTCGCTCAACCCTCAGACTTATTAGATCTGCTACGAGGGAGTGTGGAAAGTGAGTTACGACCTACCTCACGCAGGTTTTGAGTGAAAATTAAGGATATAGAAAATACCTCCATCGTTTCGAGCACGATAGCTCAGCGCTGTGACTGGTAGGATAAGCTATCCAGGATAATCAAGCACGTTTTGTTTTATTGTGTGAGATTCGGCGAATATGGGCCGGAACTAGAGGCATTCTTCATGTCACACGCTCATTTATTCTCAAATTTCGGATGGGTGTTTTACCCACTCGAAATTTTCCGAGTGAGTACTGCTACCCACCGTACCCATATTATCCGCCGGCTATACTGTCAACGGTGTCAAACACCTTTCTGAAAATAGGGTCCAGTCTGGCTTTAATTATGTTTGTCATTAATTTATAAACTGTACTATCCTCTATAGTTTCACATTTAAATTTGTTACCTTTCTTGTGGATTGGGCAAATGTGCATTTACTTTTCAACATTACCATAACTTTATATTTTGCTTGCTCCAGTAGGTACTAAGTGTCTCCCATTTTTTCTCTAAATTGCCTTTATAAGAAAATTAAAAAAAATGTGTGAAAAAGAAAACAAAACATTTTTTGTTATTATTTAGTATTTTTTCAGCATATTAAAATTATTATGTCACAGTATGGAAAAGTAGAAAAAAACAACCTCTTTTACGACATATCTTCTTTCACTTCCAGCTACGAGCTATTAATGATATCATTATGACACTCAATACGTTTAAAACAATATAAAAAAATAAAACTAAAGACGACAGAAAATTGTTCCAATATGCCTTTGCCTTTGTCGTTTGTTGTTGCCTTTATACAAAGTGGAACATAATGTAGTCGAACTGCGCTGTTTGTTTAAAATATGCAATTTTCATTTATAATATTTTAAATTAATCAAAAATAAGAAAATATTGTATAAACTTGTTGTTATGTTTGCTTATGCATGTCCTAAAAAGAATCGTGATGCATTATTAGTCTAAATATTGTTTGTTTCAATGTTCTTGTTTCTGCTACAAATTTTTTCATTGGTTATTTATATTTATTAAGTTAAGGTAAGTATTAAGAGTCTTTCCTAAGTTATATTCTTAAATTTCGGAATATTTAACAAAAAACTTTTTATAAATCCATTTTCTTAAAAATACTCTCAGTTAAAAAATTTTTATAAAAACATCTTTAAAATTTTTATTTAAAAACTTATTTACAAAAAACAAAAATACTAAGAAACTTTTCTCCAAATCTCCACCAGAAAAGCATTTTCACGCTGTTACACAATGTTATCATGGCTCACAACAAAAATGATCAAAATTTCTAGTGTTTTCTATTTATATGTTTTGTTCGCAACATGTTTGCACAAATTAAACCAAATAACAAACAAACAAACTGAATGAATAAAAACAAATAAAATAACTCAACAACTCAAAAGTTTAACATCGAATCCAGAGCCAAAATGTCGTCATCCATACTAAAGGATGACACTAACTATTTGAAAACGACAGTCCCATCCTTGATGGTAGAGAGAGATCTACGATAGTAAAAAGTTTTCCAATTAAATTTCAAACATTTACTCTTTCCTGTAAAAGCAACATATACACACCAATCAACATGCCCGACCATCTCCTGCAATATGGGGTTGAATTTTTAAAGGCAATTGGAATAGATGGAAAAAAATAGGAGCTTAAAAAAACGAGGTCACCAATTTATTCTTGCCAAAGTGGAGGGAAACACCTCACAACTGGAATTACATATTTTAAAAATTCAGAACAGGCGACTGAAAACAAATGAACTTTTCGTACTTTGACCTCCTTCCACGGCGAGAGTGCACCGAGAACAGATGAGGAATAGATTTCCGTCGAGTGAAAATTTTTCTGAATTTCCCCATCACATTTTCTTGCAATCCTTTGCCATAAGACCATGAAAATAAGCGGTGGGTGGTGGCTAGACTTCCCATAGAGTAGATTGCGCTGTGTTCCTCGACAACAATCACCATGACTCTTAGGATCCTCTTAGTTCAGAATTGAGTTTGGACAACCGCAGGGGTCCATTTTAGTTCCCTGCATGTTTAATGCACAATCGTTCCGAGAGGAAATGCAATTTTATTTTATTTGCCTTAAAACTTGCTAGAAAAAGTGTGATGCATAAGGAGTTCTTTGAAGTTGCTCCCAATTAGGTGAGAATGGGGACAACTTAAGTTCGTGATTTCCTAGGGCCCTGTAAACAAGGATTGATGAATTTGATTTTCATATCACGTACGGCAGTGAGAAAAATATTTCATGAATTCCATGATTCAATCATTTTTATAAACTCACCAGCTGAGAACTTTCTGTCACCCTGAGCCGTTTTGGAATACGGCTATCGTCCATCTTGATCACGTGGCCGGCTAGTCTTAGTCTGTTGATTTTTATAATTTATTTGAGAATTCTGGGTCATCAAAAATTTCATACAACTCGTTGTTGTATCTCCTTCGGCATGTTCCATCCTCTCTGGTTGGGCCTATTATGCATCTGAGAACTTTCCTCTCAAATTTGTTGACTAGTTCCTCTATGTCCTGGGACATAATTCAAGTCTCGCTGCCATAGCACAGTACTGGTCGTATTACTGTTTTGTAGAGTGAAAGTTTCGTTTTTCTGTGCACAAATCTTGAGTCCAGTAGTATTCGTCTGTTTAGGTAGACTGTTTTATTGACTACTTGCAGCTTGTGTTCATCGATAGTTATATTTCTTCCCATTCTAAATTTCCAGCTCTGGATTGTTGCATCTTCTTTGTTTTCTCTTCGTTGATGTTCAGCCCTAGGTCCTTTGCTGCCTGTCTTAATTCGACATAGACTTCTTTTGCTGCCAAGAAGGACCTTCCCACGACGTTCTCCTGGAGGCTAGTCCATCTCCTTATTGAAGACCTTGTCGCACTTTGAACTTTTCTGTTTATGCATTTTGGAACCTTACTTTCGCCAGTGAGGTATTCGCTGCGCATTTGATCAGTTGTACAAGCTTTGAGAGAACTCCTAATTCCAATAGCATCCTGTACATCCTCTCTCTGTTTATCGAGTCATATGGCAATGTGTCTCTCAAAAATCATGGAGACAATAATCAATATAAGGCTAAGAACATAACTAAATTCCAACGAAATCATACACGACAGGCAGTCCAAAGATAACGTTACTCTGCGTTACTCCTACCCCTTGGACAGCATAAGACAAGCAATTGCCAGATCTTGTCGCTCATGTCCAACTGTCTTAACATGTACATTGAACTCATTCTTGATTGGGGCGGCAAGAATCGTGTCGAATTCAACTCATCGAAAACTAAGTACTGTCTTATCTCCATCAAAACTTGCACAAACCTCCTCTCTATGTCGATGGGCAAGGATAATGTAACAGCTGACCCGTCTCTTAACATCCTGAGCGTGACTTTATCTTCTGATGCGATGGAATAATCACATGTCTAAGTCGCCAAACAAGCGTATCAATGCCTCGGATTCCTTAAGAGATTCAAGTTCCTCCTCCACCCATCTGCACTGGCTACAATCTACAAATCCTACATTTGGCCCCGCCTCGAATACAACTGGTATATCTGGACGGGTGCCCCAAAAACCATCTGCTGGACATGGTTGAAACCCCCTGCCATCAAACTCATTGGCGATAGCACCCTTTGCTCCTCGATCGACCCTTTAAGCCACCGGAAGCAGCCCTCAGCAAGTTATACCGCTACTACCATAGCGACTGGTTCATTGAAATTAGAAACCTCCTGCCTACACGGCAACTTTTTTCCGCAACACAAGACTAGCCAACTCGGCTCACCCCCTACACTACAGCCCTCTTCTTCGCGCATATTACGGTTAAGTAATCTTACTTCTTACTTCTTACTAATATTATAAACGTGAATGTTTGTATGTATGTTTGTTACTCTTTCACGCAAAAACTACTGAATGGATTTTAATGAAACTTTACAATAATATAGCTCATATATCAGAATAACATATAGGCTATAATTTATAAAAAAATTCAAGATGGCCGCCGAAAACTCAAAATGGCCACGCAAATTGTGTTCCGATTTCAATGAAAGTTGGTATACAGAGGTTTTTAAGGTAGCTAATAACGAATTTGTTGTCAAAACTTATAAATTCAAAATGGCCGTGCCAATATGGCCGACGAATTTGCCAATTGTGTTCCGATTCCAATGAAAATCGAAATCTGGGGGATTTTAAGGTTGCAAATAACGAATTTATGATCAAAACTTATAAATTCAAAATGGCGGACGAATTTTTCCAATTGTATTCCGATTCCAATGAAAGTGAATATCTAGGGGTTTTTAAGGTTGCAAATAACGAATTTATGATCAAAACTTATAAATTCAAAATGGCCGCGCCAATATGGCCGACGAATTTTTCCAATTGTATTCCGATTGCAATGAAAATCGGTATCTGGGGGCTTTTAGGGCAAACAACGAATTTATGATCAAAGCTTATAAATTCAAAATTGCGGGTCCAATATGACGCACGAATTTTCCCAAGCCACATTCTGAAATGTAGTAAATTTCTAAAATTCCCTCTAACCAGTATAGAAACAGTAAAAACGGTAGAAAGAGTCGAAGTTTGCAAATTTGTGCGCCCCTACATTGTCATCACGAGGTTAAACGATGTCATCTATCGCTTCCAAAAAGTTCGATCGGAAAAACGGGACCTGGAGGAAGCTGTGTTCGGGACGAATACTGAGTAAGAAGGGAGCAGTGTAACGGCTAACCGAAAAGAGAAAGTTAAAATTCCAATTCACCGAGAAGTTATATGTTTAGATGCATCTACTTGAATACATAACGCTGTTCTAATTGAATCACCGATAAGATTGGGAAGAGGCAATTTTTTCCAGATTTATTGTTTTTTCATTATACTTTTTTTCCTACCGCGTACAACGCACACATAATTTTTTTTTATTTAAAAGCCTTGCAACGCACACGGGTTTTTTGCTATAGGCTATAATTTATAAAGCTATTGAGTAAATAGGCCAAAATATAACAATATAAGTATCACGTAAATCGGAAAAAATTCGCCCATTCTGGCGTGCGCTGCAAAAAGCTTAAAAGTTACACGAATATAATGTATGATAAATTTCTATTTTGTTGTAAATTCTTTTAACTTTTTGTTTATATACAAATAAAATAACATCAAAAATGTTAAGATAGGTTTTACTCAAATCAGCAAATTTTGCGTTCCTTTTCTGCTCTGCTCACAAGTACTAAAAAGTAGAAAAGGAACACAGCTAATGTTGCCAACGTATTCTGAATATGATTGCCTAGGTGTCTGTTATGCACGTAGTACACAATTTTTCCGATAGGTGGTGCTCAACCTCGAATTTTAATAAATTTGAAGCATATTTTTTATAGGTAACTCTAAATTCTTTTATGTACCCATAACCATGCTTCATTATAACCATTTCCTATCCCGGAGTATGCCCACATAATTTTTTTTTTATTAAAAGGCGTTGCAACGCACGCGGGTTTTTGCTAGTTCGTTTATAAATAGAACAACTCGATTGTGGAACTGTCTTCCGCAATCGGTGTTTCCGAACTCATATAACATCTCAGAGTTCAAACGCAAGGTTCATCGACATCTACTCACGCATCCTCCAGACCCCTCTTGGCAGAATTCCTCTTTCTCCTCGTCCTCGTCTGTGGGCGTGTAGACGTTTATAAGACTAATGTTATGTAGCCTTATTGTAATGCGAAGCGTGCATATTCTAGTGCTTACTGGTTGTCCAGAATCAGTGGTTTCATTTCCTTCTCTATAATAAATGCTACTTCGAATTCTCATCTTCCATTCGATCATGCACTGTACAGTATGATGTGGCCTTTTAGATCTATTATATCACTATAGGTCCATTTGGTTCCTTGATCTGTGTGATCTTTATGTTATATTTTTGTAGCACTAATAAAAGCGAACGCAGAGCGCCCGTTCTTCTGACCGTCCTGAAGTTCCATGTTCCAAGATCGAATTCCATATTCCGTTGCCTCAGTCGTTGCCGTTGAGTCCGTTCTGTGCGAGCCCTGCCTAGAGGATTCGTGGGTGGGCTGAGTGGGTTTTAACGATGGAAGGTTGTCAGCCTGCCGCCCAACCCCCACTCTCTAGGACCAGTCCGGTATTTGCTTCGTTTTGAGGCGAGAAACACTTGCCTTTGACCCTCCACAGTCTGTTACTCTTGTTCAGGAAAGAAGAGCATCCAGGGGTCGCCCGATGTAAAGTCAACTTCTTGGTGGAGGTTGAGGGATTCGATAGCATATCGAAAGAACTTAGATCGTGTAGACCTCGTATCGCAGATGGCGTAACTCAGCATTTATCACTTTGATGTATCGGCACCAACAAAGGTCCCTGAGGTCGTTACTACTATTTGTTGCCGCTTCATTATAAGTTGGTGCGTCGTTATGGCATTGCCAAAGTACAATCCAACTGTTTTTACTTACTTGCTTATGCTCCTTTAATCCCTCTGGCGGAAAAATTTGCCCTCCAACGAACTCTGTTTTGCGCGACAGCTATCACCTCTGAGCAGGATCTCCCAGTTGTTGCGGCCTCTAATCCAACTAACGCCTGCTTCAAATAATATTATTAGTTGCAGCAGTAATCAATTTATATGTTGGCAATTACCATATACTATTAATTGTTAATATTCTCCATCACTACCACTCTTTTTACAGAAGATGACATTTTAAAAACAAATAATAATTTATTTAGTAATTATTCATTTTTGTGTTAATTTTCTTAAAAAGTCACAACACCAAATTAATCGAAATTTTCTCCCTGGTAACAGATAAAAGCATCGGTGATACAAGCGACATAATTAGTGATTCATCTGGCGTTGGTACAAATTCTGATAGTGCAGCCTGCTCAATCGGCCATCCAAGCACAACCGTTGTATGCTTGGAACCTTATGCTGGTAACTCAGTTGGGCATATACGTATACAACCCGGAGATGTCATAGAAGTAGTCGGCTCAACAGATTGTGGCTTACTTGAAGGCTATGTAAGAGGAACAAATCGGTCTGGCTTTTTCCCTGCGGAATGTGTTCAAGAAGTTAATATACGGCAAAAGAACATAACCAACGTTTCTACTGCTGGACGGTACCAAAGTTCACCACCACAAACGAATGTAATAAATAGCAATGGACATTTTAATAGTGCAACAGCTCCAAGGATCAAGAAACCGTATGTACCAACCGATTTGTTAAAAATTAAACTAATTCTTTTTGTCTTCATGCAGGTCAATTGTTGAACCTCGTACTGTAATTCTTCATCGTGCCAAAAGAGGATTTGGATTTGTTCTTCGTGGAGCTAAGGCCTCATCTCCGTTGATGCAGCTGAAACCTTCTGAACGATTTCCAGCTTTGCAATATTTAGATGATGTGGATCCAGGTGGTGTTGCAGATATGTCTGGATTACAACCAGGAGATTTCTTACTTGCCATTAACGGAGAAGATGTACGTGCATATTCCCATGAGCGAGTGGTAGATTTGATTCGTACCTCTGGTGCATTAGTATCAATGACAGTTATAACACCCAATTTCAACAACCAAATGCAACAACAACAACTCATTCAACAAGCTCTAAGTTCTACAAATACTTCTACACGGCAATGTGCAACACTTCCAAGAAAAATGTCATTAGGTCCAGGAAAATTGCCAGCACCTACTCCACCACGTCGAGATCCGAAAACTACGCTCAGTGTTGGTCGTGCACGTGCAAAATCAATGGTTGCTGGGCTTGAGAATGGCGGCGAAAAAGATGACGAAGATATGCCAGCAAAGTCCAGTTCAATAGAATCAATTTCTACACCAACTCAAAATCCCGGAACGCCCGTTCAGCCTAGAACGGCAAGTATAAAGGCTAGACCAACCTCAAGTCGCATTACGGCCGCAGAACTAGAAGAATTATTCCAACGACAACAAGGTGAAGCCGCCGATGGATTAAACAGATATTCAACAATGATGACAAGCTCCCGATTCCAATCAGGCACGGATAGTGGTGCAGCAACTCCACCTAGTGGCTCACCCCAGAAAGGACCTTTAGTGTATGCAAGCGTTGCTGAAATGAAGAGAAAGAAATCGAAAAACGGTACACTAAGAGGAAAACCCTGTGCAATTCCAACTATCGGAGCTGATCTTAAACGAAATTTCCATTCTACACCTGATTTGAATACCCAATTAAATTCATCATCCTCTTCAATTTGGATTGCAACAGCTGGAGTTAAGGGGCATCATTCTCAAGATGATGTTCATACTATTCACGGATCTATGCAAAGATTGAATTTACCACCACCAAATCATCCACCGCCACCACCACCGATTGGGCAAGTAATTAAAGTAGATATCTCCCGTGGCTCGGAATATGAAAGCACTGTTGCCTTGCAAAAAACCATACAGAAGAATGCTGCCAAAATTGTTGCTCAAAATGGAACTCCCGGACCGGATGGTGAAATTATGTCCAGTTTTAATCCTACAACGAATGCAAAACTTTACGCATCGCCACAAGATATTAGAAATGTTGCATATAGGACTAGGCAGGAGGTAAATATTGGTTATTATTAGATTTATGAACACAAAGGCAGATGTTAAAGATTTTTAATCTTAAATATAACTACTTTTCCTAAATTTTCGAAGCAATCTCCTCAAAATTTAGAAACTCCATTTAAATTTTTTTGTTAAAATTTTCAGTATGAAAATTGTGTTGAAACATATCACTACTCATATTTGTATGTTTCGTTTAGAATGGATAAGCCCTCCCATTGGCGCAAACATCTACCTTCTTTCTTTCATTAAGGAGTACTATACTATAAGCAAACCCATTACCGTAAACCAGTTGAACAAATTCAGCAGCCCGTCATTGTTATTTGTCATTTAGACTTATTTAGTCAAGTAACGTAGCGTTCAACAAGGAGACCCTTTTCCTCATTATTGCGATTAGTGACAGAGAACATAAAGTGTTCGGTGACCAGGCTAACTAAATTCTTAACGTCCTTCCTGTGCATGTGGAGTTTTCTGGCATGTTGCGAACCGGCGCAAATATGAAGCGCTTGAACCTCCTAAGATTTTTTCTCTTAGCTAAACTTCAAGCTCTTGACATTGAATCAGATCTGAATAACTTTATCCAGGGTTTTCTCTCTGGCCCTTCAATTAGGGTAGTTTTGGACGGCATCAAATCTAAAACCTACACCAGCTCTGCCGGTGTCCCCCAGGAATCAATTCTATGACCCACTATTTTTCTAAACCTTATAAACGAGCTGCTATCGGTCTCATCAAACCCACTGAACTACACTAATGGCAGTACTTTACGATACTCTTACGCCTTGTATAATGTAAGAGAAACGCGTATCACACCTTGTTTCTATGATCGTGGAGGCTTATGTCCAGCCCAATCCACAGAAATATTAAATTCATTCTTGATTGGGGCCGTAAAAATCAAGTCAAATTCAATGCTTTTAAAACGAAGTATTGTCGTATTTCGAATAACCACTGTAACATCTCCCCATCTCTCAATGGATGATGTAGAACTATTAACTGTCTTATTCCTTTACATCCTATGTATGACAATAAGGAATGACCGGGGATTGAATGGCCATATATTCCAAATCGCCAAACAAGCATCTCGCTTCGGATTTCTTAAGAGTTCCAGATTCGTCCCGCAGCCATCGGCTCATGCTATAATTTACAATTTCTATATTCGACTATACCTCGAATACTGCTTGCTTATATGGGCCTTGAGGCCTTGAAGCCCCTGCACTCCTAATGGTGACTCGATTGATATTATTATTAAAAGTGGTCTTTATACCCAAGACAGGAAAAGCCTCCCATGCAACATCCACAGACTTCAGGCCAATCAGCCTGCCATCCTTTTTATCGAAGACTCTAAAAAGGCTAATTGAAATATATCTGAGAAGACTATACCAACCTCAGAACTCTGCCTTGCACGCAGGGCGCCTATACAAAAGCCAGACACACGGATACTGCGCTTCACTCATTGCTTTCAACCATAGAAAAGTCACTCGAAGTCAAAGAATAAATGTACATTAGTAGCTTTTCTTGACATAGAGGGAACGTTTAACAACGTGCTCTGGAGCGCCCTTGCCCTGGCCTTGGCGAAACTGGTGTGGTGGAGGAACTTGGGATTAAAGTCTCCTTCCGACTTTTTTTTATATGGAAGACAATCTAGATTCTTCGTATAAAGTGCAATGTCGAGCAGCAGCTCTAGTCAGGAAGGAAGGAACTGCCGCAACCTAGCAGCGATATTTTTATTCCACTTACTCCCAACCATTACTATCGCAACCCTGACATCGCGGTATCGAGAAACAACTCGCTAGTGGTAGACGAGACCTCTCAGTTACGTCCTCGAGGAGGTTTAGCGAGAAACGATACTTTAACATCGGGTTCATTATAGCATCACAATGGGCCTATCCCTTTGGCAAAAGTGTTTGGGCTGTGCACCAACAGCTCCGCCATATCTAACCTAACCTGAGCTAATGTACATTATATACAAAACTGAAAAAAAAAAACAGAAAACAGTAGTTTTTTTCATTTTAGTAACCAAGACCGTCAACTAAACCAATTGGCATCAAACTTTCAGAAAGAATATCTTTTGCTGTTATAAAATAAACCCTGAAAAGTTGGTGTCAAAATACTGAACCCATTGGCCAAAATTTCATTTGTTGTCTAAAATTTGAAATGCCCGCCATTTTATAGCATTAAATCCAAAATGAAATTTTTTTTTCAGAATGTAGATCTCGATGCTAAGTTTCGAATGCAATGCAGTCAATTTTTTAATGAAATTTTGGTTACATTTTCTACATTTGTTTATAGCTCAAATAACAACAATTACATTTTATTGTTTATTTATTATATTATTTATTTTGTTTTAGAATCGAAAATCTTCAAATCCTCGACCTACTGCAATAGCACAACAACAACCCCCTACTCACCCTCAGCAACCCAGTCAATACGCACAGCCCGGCCGGCAATTAGTTAATCAAAATCAACACCAGCATCATCACAACAACACTACTCATCAATCGCATCCAAATTGCATTCCTGCTACCCCAGTACCAGCTGGACCTGCACCACCAATCCCAGAGCCTGATTATAGTCTAAGTGAATCCGATGATGAAGATGAAAACTCCATCCTAGTTGCTAGAAACACGAAACTTAATGAAAAAATTGCTCTTATAGATGCTCCAGCAGAAACCAGCGGGAATAGTAACACAAGGTTCGTTTTGCATAGTGCTAATGTTTAAATCTTAAAAATTAATTAATTATGTTTTGTTTTATGTCTACAGTGGCAGTAGTTCTGGCTCCAGTTCGATTCCTCATTCATTCTCGGTCGATGAAATACAAAAAATGCGAACGAAATTGAAAAGTTCCAAATCTTATCCGAATGATCTTAAGCCTGAAAACCAAAATGATACTATTAATAGATCGGTTGCACTTGATCATAATGAAGAAGGTGATAACTCATCATCGGGTGTCAGCAGCGATCAGGAAATTCCGACTAATAATACTGATACTATAAAAAAGAAGCCGCCAACGATAACAGTTTCAGCACCACAAACAAAAATCAATCCACCACCACCCATAGTACAGCAAGCGCCTATTGCGCCTGCGGTAATAGCTCAACCAATTATTAAGAAGCAGCAACCAGTGAAGATTATCGCCGAGAAGGATGAACGTAGCGATGAAGATGGAGATCAGAGCCCTAGCCCACCAGCAAAAGCATTCCAGCGTCATAATTCATTGACTAGAAAGCAGGCAGCTGCTATTGCAATGAATCGAGCAACAAGGGCTGCAGTCTCTCTGGTTCAGCTGCCACCACCAATTGAAGATGATGTTGAAAATGACATTCCTTCAAGTAATGTCCCCGGAAGCCGTGACATTCCATGTCCTGAAAATATTGTCCTTGCTCCACCGCCGCAATTCTGTGACTGTAATGATATTAAGGCATCTGGAGGTGCAGCAATTGGTGGAGGAGGCTCTAATCCTAGAGTGAGAATCGTCGGGGCAGTGCCAAAAGCAAATCGCTTGCATAGTCAGTAAATTTAATGAATTTAGTAGCATTTAAGATTGTTATTATTATTATTTTTGTTATTTTCTGTTTAAAAAAAACAAACACAAAAACTCTTTTTTATGTAATTCCAAAAAAAAAAGATATTTTGTGAATTCGCGTGAATTTTGCATTCCAATTTAGGTAATTAGGAAGTTAGAAACATATACTTGAGCAGAGAAATCGCATCATAACACGAACATAGTGAGAGGCAATAGGAAATTAGACGGAAATAAAACAATGCCACGTTTCTTTTTTAAACAAATAATTTTCTAAAAAAAACAGCATAACAAATTCTCTCAAATTTTTTCTTGCTTCTCGCTACTTTTTCTCTCTACTTTTATCTTAAAAAAAAAAAAAAAATAAATAAATAAAAAAATTGCACCATTTATTTAAAAAACAGCCTCGATAAAAAAATATTATTAAATAAAAGTAATTCAAGTATTCTATCAACTCACACACACACCCACACAAAAATAAAAACTGAATAAGCACAGAAATATTATTATTAATAATGTTAGTGTAGTTAGAATATGCAACAAAGATAAAAATTTATAAAAATTAAAAAAAAAATAAATAAAAAAAAACATAGTATAAATATAACGCAATGCAAAAAAACAAACACATATAAATTAATAAAATAAATAAATAAAAAGAGCAGCGAAAAATAAAAAAAATAAAACAGTGTAATATTGAATTTAGGTTTGCATTAATTTTTTAATTATTATTTTCAAAAATAAATATTAAAAACAAAAACGGATAATTATTATGAGAGAATACATTTAAACAAAATGAGAAACGTATAAGTACTGGCAATAGCATAATGGTTTAGTATTTTTAGATTATAAGTTTGATTGTATTGTAGATATTTGAAAGATAGTAAAAAGAAAAACAAGTTAATAAATAAAGAATTTGCAAAAATAATAATAAATAAAGCCAGAGGCATGATAATTAACAGCCAATATAATTTTTTTGGGTTTTTTTTTTTATTTTTATGTTCCATTTTCATTTCCTTTTGATAGAATTTTAAAATGAAAAAAACATTTTCTTATATAATAGTAGGTATTTGAAAATTAGAGGTAAGAAATATACAGCAACGAACTTTTTTATTGTAGGGTTTTAATTTTTATTTAAATTTGAATGAATTTTTTGTTTGTACTGGAAGAGTTCTTCGTGATATCACAAAATTGAATGCGTAATTTGTTATGCAAAACAATATTTCTCCAATTAATATCATTAAATTTAAATCTCCCCTATTACCTACATATAATTGGTGTACTCGCTGCTGATATTATTATTTAACTTATTAAAAGCGGGACAGTATCTATGGCTGCCAAATTTTGTGCAAAATAAGAAAATAACTATTTGATTAAAAGGTGATGATTAGGGAATCCAATCCCGCATCAAAATCTCAATCCCGCAAAACTGCGGGATCGAGCTCAACAATCCGCGGGATTTGCGGGACTGCAAGAAAAACAATAGAGACTGTTCTATGTACATAGTTATGTTCATGAATTTATGAAGTATTATATGAAATAAAAGCGTAACAAAGTACTAAGTCAGTGAAACAAAATATTCAGGCCAATTATGAACTATGCTGGAATTAATTGCGCTAGCATTTTTTTTTAAAACTAGCATACATTTGTTTTTCGAAATTGCTCCCCCTTACAAACGCTGCTATGTAACTGGGCCTTTATGCTGGACGCAACGGAATGGAGAGTCAACGCAATGGAATTTTACTGGTTATTCCGACGGAATCAAAGGCTGCGTTCAAGTTACGCAGCTGACTGCAAATTGAATGCAGCAGCTGATTGACATCGGCATCCGACTGCCGAGCATTGAAAGCTGCCTCTGTGAACAGTTGTATGCACTCCCTTCGCCGATGCTTGACAATAATTCTCTAAAATATTTTCAAATGTATAATGTACAATAGAACAATATTTATTAATACTTACTCCAGATCCAAATCGTCTTCCATGTTTATTGAAACCAAAAAACTTCAAAGAAACATTTGCATTCAGTTTATATCGCATGCCGGCGCTGCCAGCATTTAAATGCTTTTCATGACAGCTTGAACAATTCAATGCAATATTTCTGCAGCGGTTTTCATATTTTGAACGCTTAAATGCAATATTTAGCAGTTAGCTGCGTAACTTGAACGCAGCCAAATGTATGCAAATGTCATTTGTACTTCCTAATTTTTCGGCAATGTTTTGCCAAATATTGGACTTATGCATAAAATTTTTAGTTCCAAGTTTTTGAAATTTTAATCCGGTCCGTTCCGTTCTTTTGCGTCCAGTATAACCATTTCATTATAAGTTCTCTGTATTGAAACTCATTTTATAACATTTCAATCTAGTCCGTTGAGTTCCATTGCTTCCAGTATAATTGAGGCTTAAGGCCCTCCGTTGGGTGAAGCGCAACCACGAAACTGATGCTTCTGACTGGCAAGAAAAGTCGTGCACGAGCAGTTCAACCTAGTTTTAAATCGGTATCGTTTCTGGTCGACCCGTGTATGGATTCCCACATCCGTACATCGGCAAGATAACGAAACAGTTGCGTGTGCAACTGGAATTGCAAATTAATCGGATGGCCTAAATCTATCCTACTTTGAATCATTTCTCTATTAAGTCTGGTTCTTGTAAGAGGTGATTCACAAATAGTGCGGGATCGCGCGTTTGCGGGATTGGATTCTCTAGTGATGATTAATAGACTACAAGCCCACGGCAATTTTTGGGGGGTCATGTGAAACAGTATGAATGATATGCAGATCGATGCTCCTAAATGAGACGCAAACTTTAGGCAATATGCCGTCACTTTGCGCGGTACATATGACAATATAGGTAAGATGAGCATTCCATCCGGAGCGATGTTTTTCCGACCAAACATTCTAGGAAACTAGAAGAATTTTTGAATTTCTGCAAATTTACCACCCCCACAAAGGTGATTTATTCCTGTACGGAATTTGTACATTTCGATTTACTATATGAAGACCCTCGGGGAAAAACCAACTTAGTCCAAAAAATAAAATTCCAAAAAATACAAGTTTTTCCCCTCATTGATTCATGGACTCAGTTGGTTCTTCCCCGAACTTTTTATTATTGCCCGTTCATTTTGGCAGGACTACGTTGGTTCTTCCCCGAACCTTTTATTATTGCCCGTTCATTTTGTCAGGACTACGTTGGTTTTTTCCCATAGTTAATACCTTGAAATTTAGTACACCTTAGCAGCTAATAGATGGAGCTGAATTCTCTGATTTTTGAAAAAGTGGACTAAGTTGGTTTTTCCCCGAGGGTCTTCATATGCGTTCATAGAATCATTGTGTGGCTATGCCGTACATATTTGCTGGTTAAAGCATGATTAAAGCTCGAAGAAGAAAGAAACGCCACAAATCCCTACAATTTCGAACTAGACGCCATAGTAACTTATATTCAGTTCAAAAATACCTATCCAACGACATATTACGCATAGCTATTGGAGGTGGGTATAGTTGTTTTCAAACGTCGTGACATCCCGCGCATGTTCCCCAGCTAAGCTCTTAAAAATGTTTAAAAGCTCAGACAAAAGCTTCATTTAACTCCTCCTATCAAATTACTTGCTGCCATGTAATCAGTCGCGACTGCGTATTGCCAAAGGAAGGTGTATCTTTCTGGGACTTCAATGATTATTTAAAAAATTTACAAATTATGACTGAAAAACACCCGTTTTCATATATTTTTTTTTATTTTAAGGTTTTTGTATTTTACACATATGCTACAGGAATAATTTGTAGCAATTTCTACTAAAAAAAATACGAAATTTGTATTTTTATCACTTTGATTACTTGATTGTTGACATTTTCCGCCAGTCGCATACGCGCTTCTTCTTGGGGAGGTTGTGTTGCTTGCGGCTGCGGAGAACTCTCAATTTATGAATGAAAATGTTCATATCTTTAAAAGAAATTTTTCCAGCAATTTTTTTAATTTATTTTAAATTTAGGGATGAGAAATATTTAGCATAATTATAGTAAAATTATGCTTATTACGATGGATAAACTGACTTGGTTGAGCAGGAGTTTTACATGTATTTAAAAGCTCTGCTCAACACATATAAAGATTAATTAACTTTATTCATTCGGCTTCGGCATGCGCGCATCCCTTCCCAAATTATTTTGTTGAGTTTTTTCTGCGTTTGTTGCCGTTTTAACTAAAAAGCGGGGAAATGATAGAACAATATTTATAGAATTTGGCAATGAGGTGCGCAGAACTGTTCAAATTTTTTGTGTCACGGAGTTTGAAAAAATCCTGCCAGGGAGACGTTTGCACGAAAACCAACATTTTGTGGCAAAAACTGGCGGA
Source organism: Thereva unica (assembly GCA_949987705.1). Classification (NCBI taxonomy): domain Eukaryota; kingdom Metazoa; phylum Arthropoda; class Insecta; order Diptera; family Therevidae; genus Thereva; species Thereva unica. The sequence goes on along the minus strand of OX465281.1, from coordinate 48,556,536 downwards.
CTAAATGAATTGTGGTGAGCCTCCAAAAAAAGATGTTGCAGGAATAAATAACTTACATCTGAGTCGGAACAGATAATAAATCTGATTTAACCCTTAATATGTTTAAATGAATGACTTGAAAACATTTTTCTAGTAGAGCTACTATTCTATCATTGTAGGAACTTCTGAAGGCAACTAATTAAATCGAATCAAATGCCTTCACTTATAATATACTAAACTCACCAATCTCATCCAATTTGAATACCGGAATACACAACTGGAAATAAATGCAATAACAAAATGTGGGAAAATGACAATGGATATGAACGAACAGTTATTCCTATGCTTATATTGTATTGAAACTTAATCTCACCTACTGGACTAAAGAACTAGTTTTTAAATGCTTCTCTGCTTTCACTTGCATTTCTACTGCAAAGATAATACCGCCTCGAAAATGGCACTTGAGGATGATTATATTATGCATAACCAAAAAGCTACGTCGTATTAAAAAAATCCGCTGGCAAGATAGAATTTCAAATGAGAACTATGGCGCCGTGCCCGCCAAGAAAAGATACGACCAAATCGACCAGAAGGAAATGGAATTGGATTGGCCGCGCCTTGTGACGCGAAAACCGAAATCTAGCCAAAAAGACTCTTGACTGGAACCTGAACTGGAAGAAATAAAACAAAAGGAGGGAAACCCTATTAGCCGAGGCCGTAACAACTGGAAGATCCTGGACGGAGCTGAGAGCTCTCACGCAAAACGAGTCCGTCGCAGGGCAACTATTTCCGCCCTATGTCCCATAAGGGATTAAAAGAACGTAAGTAAGTAAGTATAATCAAACGCATTTAACATTATAGTTAGTCTTTTCCCGGATCCATTAACAATTCATATATGAAACATCTGTACTTTGCTTTTAGAGAGCATCCTGGAATTAAAAATACGTTTTTCCTTAGTATCTTTCAGTTTTAAATATGGCTTTACTAAATGTGTCTTCAGATAATAAGCATAGCAATAGAAAAATAATTTTTAAAAAACCGACTTAAGAAAAAACCCAATCCCGCGATGCACAAAAAAGGATGAAGTAATTTAAATCCAGTGTTCCTAGAAGATATATCCCAATAATGGCCACGATTTTTACCCCCTAATCTAAAATTGTCCCCCACGCTTATTTCTTATTAACTAGGAAGTTATTGCAATCGGTCCGAAAATCGAAATCGAAATTTTCGACGTATTTTCATCTTTCAAGGTCCCAGGAGCATTTTAAGCAAAAAATTGGGAGGAAGTATATGTGTGTGTGCGTACGTATGTGGTCATTTTTTCCTGCACGATATCGCGCGAACCAAAAAAGATATCGACTTCGTCGAGGTGTCGTTCGAAGCGCATTAACCGAAATATGATCTGAAAAGATTTTCATAAAATTCGGTCGAGCCGTTTTTTTGCTTAAGTGGCGTAAGTGATTTTTGTACCTGCACGATATCGCCCGAACCACGAAAGATATTGACTTACTTGAGGTGCTGTTCGAAGCGTATTAGCGACAATATAATCTGAAAAGATTTTTATAATATTCGGTCGAGCGGTTTTTTTGGTTTAAATGACATAAGTGATGTTTGTACCTGCACAATATCGAGCGAACTATAAAAGATATCGATTTAGTTGACGTGCCGTTCGAAGAGTATTAACCAAAATATGATCTGAAAAGATTTTCATAAAATTCGGTCGAACCGTTTTTTTTTGTTCAAACGACGTTTATGATTTTTGTACCTGCCCGACACCGCGCGAACTAAAAACTATATCAACTTCTTTGAAGTGCCGAAAAAAGAATATTAACGAAGAAATGCTCTGAAAAAAATTTCATAATATTCGGTCGGGCCTTTTTTGTTTAAATAGAAAAACTTCGGCTAATTGTCAGAAAGACCTTAAATTTACAAGTTTTGCTAATATCTAATAAACTCGACGGAATGAGACCCGTTCTAAACGAAGTGATCTTTTTTGTGTTCTGCACAACGATAGCCTTCGAACAAAACATCACTTGTCAAAATCCGACAACCTTTAAAAATGGTGCAAAAATTTCGTTACCCTTTACAAACAGCACGAATTTTTCAAACCTTGGATTAGCACTTTTTGACGGGGAATTGTTTTCTACGCGTGATACAGTTTCAGGAAATTGCGGTTCATCCCGGGATTTCCAGTAGTTACCGCAAAATTTGCTCTTTTTGGTCAAGTCTGACAAGTACTTTACAGTTACAGTTTTGCTAATATCTCCGCTTCAGCACGCTCAATACCAATTTGAACACCCGCTTTAGTGCAGCGAACGCAATACGGAGGAAATGTTTGTTTGCTAACGTTCAGGAAAAACAAATTCTCTAGAAAAATCTTGTGGATTTACTACTATTATAGTTATTTGAACTAGCTTCTCTCGGGATTGCTTTCATCAGTTCTGATACTAGCCAATTTTCCACTAGTGCTAAACGTATAACTATTTTGTAAGAAGTCAGTTTATTCCATCTTCGTTCATCATACTGGGAAGTTAATCGTGTGGACCGAAGGGGTCAAACCCACATCCCAACTAGTTTTAGTTTCTACATTATTGTTGACAAAAGTTATTTCTACTACACTTTTACGTTACTATTCATTTAGTATAGACCTAGTTGAGACTCACCATACTCTTGCGATTGTGTTGTGATTGCTTTTAGAATATGATGATTGCTTTTAGAATATATGATGGTCTCCGATGAGTTAACTCAACTAACTTGATTACAACTAATTTTGTTAACTAACATTGCCTCTAGTATCGCCTTATATTCACCGAACTTCACACACTATAAAAAAAAAATTTTAAAAACCGACTTCAGAAAAAAACCCGCGATGCACAAAAAAGGATGAAATAATTGTTTGTAATTCTTAACAACGTCAATCCAATAAGAATGGATCTAGAAAGAAGAATCACTTTTGAAGACGGCAGGCAGGCAGGACTTTTTTATGGCGGGGTAACCGTTGACGAAATATACTGCAAAGAAAGTAAGGTATAAAGTTTGAAGCACTATAACTCCGAACATATTGACTTTACAAAAAACAATTCTGAACAAAAAAGTTAAATCACTTATTTATCTACAAAAAAGATTATATACACTTTTGTCGTAAAACGCATAGTTTCTGAGATATAGAATTAAACGCGTTTCCCTTCATTGTAAGTGAAGCATAAGGGTGGGGATGACGCCATTTTGAATTTAAGCTCATAAAAATATGTAAAAACATTTGGTAAAAAAAATCGCGTGCGGTATTTTTTGCATTACGAAGGCCTTTTTTTCGACCTATTTACTGGACTATTAGCACAGCTTCAGTTTTGTGCTCATAAGCCACCGCTTTCAGGCCAAAATTTAATCAGCCAGATAATTTGGTTCGCCCATAATCCCATCTTATGAAGATGTCTCCCTACTAACACTACCCCGCTCCCCACGTGTCAGCCGCGATTCCGATTAAAACTGCTTCTTTTGGGAGGTGATGCTCCAACCCATCATTATACATTATTAAAGGGCCCAGGACAGATCCCTGTGGAACTTCGCCTGTTGTTTTGTGCACCGTCGTCGGTCTGTCTTCCGATTTATAATAAAATGGCCTTTCTCTATTAGGTAAAATACCAAATAACAGTTTATGAGGGAGGCTGTGTTCGACTACCCACCTGGGTCCAACAAGAACTGCAGGCACTGATAGCCATTACCTAGAAGTACACAATAGTATGAAAAAAATGTACGCTATACCAGTACAAAATGAAATGATCTGACATGGATATGATTACAAACAACAGATTTATCTATTTGTAGATACTGAAGAACACTTCAATATGATATAAAATTAATTCTTCTATTTATTTTTAGCAAAATATTGTTTCATTCACATAATCAATTTTACAGTAATAATTTATTCCGAACCAGTTTGTGATAAATGAAATAAAAAAAAATGAAAATGATAATGAATAGTTAAATTGCCATGATTTGTTTCAAATGTAATGGATTATATTTATGTAATGTGTATTTATGTAAAACTTTGTACAAAGATAATTTATTTTATTAACAAAAAAAGAATTCTTTATTAATTATATATTAGTAAACATAAACAGAAAAATTCTTAAGTCATTAGCAGAGAAACAAAAATAAAAAAATGATTAAGAGTTCATTTTTAAATATAAAGCAGGTAATTTGCAATGCAATTCGATTAAATAAAGAATAAATTAAAAGAAAAACAAAAATAAGTAAACAAAACAAAAAAAATGAATAGAAAAGTAATGAGTAAGAATAATTAAAAAAAATAATTTCTTTGAATAACACGATAGGAATAAAAAGAATGTTGCACCACGATGTTTATATTAGAACGCATTCGAATTTACATTAGATTTTTAAAACATAGATAAAAACGTTCTCATCTTTTTCTTTTTGATTTAAATTCTTTGTTTTGGAGAAGTTCATAAACGTTGAATTAATGTTAGCACAAAATTTATGACATAAAGCCCTTTCGAGTGAATGGAAATCGATAAAGTAAGTTGTATTAAATTCACATTGCAATAAATAAACTATATTCAGTGGGAACACTATAGTCAAAAGAATGGCACTAATAATTAAGGGTTAAGACTCATTGAGATTTTTGTAACTTAAAATTTTGAATAGTTTTTTGTGTCCTTTATTATTATTATTATTCGAAAAGTATTCTAGGGTTAACCAACCATTCAAAACAGGTTGAGATATGTTGGACATTCAAACATCATTTGCAATCTAAGGCAAATAAGAACCTATACCTCTTGGCACTTCGGATCACTACCTAATTAGCACTCTAACTTTCCATATCAATTATCTGCCAAGACCACCACCATCACTGTCCTTAAATATTTGTCTGGCAATATTGGAAAGCCACCTTATCCTTCTTCCATGCCATTGGCCGGGAATTATGTTTACATAGTAAGAACTTTAACTCTGTCGCTCTGTGTGTCAACAGAGTTATATTGGCGGGAATATGTTTATTCATCCGTCATTGGCTCCAGATTCAGCTCCTTGAGGTTCGATAAATGATCCGGAAGGTCTTCTGGCATAAAGGAAAATAGCTCCCGTAGATGCAGCGCTCCAGAGCCTCCTTTTTCACTACTAGGTGGAGGGGAGGAAGGGCCTCCATAGCCGTAATCGGACAGGTGATTTTAGCCCCCGTGATACCAAGACAGGCTAGAATTTTCACCCTGGCCAGCTTAATCACAGCACCCTTTTATTTGGTCTTGGCCCACCATGCGAAGGATGCATAGGTGACCATAGGCCTTATGACTGTCGTATATAGCCATTATCATTAAACTCGGTTTGAGGCCGCAGGGTTTTCCTACAAATTGACACGGCAAATATGGAGAGATGTAATTGTCTTGGCAGTTACTCTCTCAATCTGGGGTTTCCAGGAGAGCTTTTGATCCAGGATTATGCCTAGATATTTAGCCTCCTTTGAAAAAACTTTGAAAATTAGCTTCCTTCATTAGTCTACATATTTTTCTCGGGGTTAATACCCAAGTTCTTGCTTCGACACCAGCTATGCACATATGACAGAGCGGCTTGCATGAGGTCGGAAACGGGGCCATCTTGACCGTCGCTAATCGTTATGACGACATCGTCTGCATAGGCCTATGCTTTACAGCCCCGGCTATGCAGGTCGGCAAGAATTTCGTCGATCACCATTGACTATAAGAGGGGGAATAGGACGCCCCCTTGAGAACAGATTTTAGCAGCCATTACCGTAATCGATTAACCATTCATCTCAGCAGTTATCAATCTTCTGTTGAGTGCGACGTGATCCTTCTCGCAGTAGGGGGTGAATGTCTTCTTTACCGCGGCTTCATTGATCGCGTCCTGAGGGACTTCTAAATATCTCTCACTAGCACATGAATGACCGTCTCTGTAGATCGGAAGTGGCTGTAAGACTCTCTCTAATATGCCTGTCTGGAACCTTCTCCATCATTTTCAGGAAGAAGAAAGAGAGGGCTGATAAGTCGATAGGATTTTGCTTCCCTATACGATCTTTTCCCCGATTTAGGGCCTTTCTCCAACACCTCGGAATCTGGGCCAGCGCAAAGCTACCACGAAATAGTAGTAGCAGGATTGGTAAGATCTCTTCCAACGCTCTCTGAAAGAGAGCCGAGAAGATGTGGTCCCTGGTGTTCTCCGTAAAGGACCCTTTAGGAGTCTTGAGAGAGGCATTGTCATTGGAGTGATTATCAAATAGAACTGCAGACTGGAAGCTTGTCTATTTCTTCGCAGAAGGCTTTCCATAACCTTCTTTTGGATCTTCTCAAATCTTTGTTTTAATTGGTAAGGGCTTTCTTGTAGAGGTCCCAAGTGCCCGAGATTTTAGCCCTATTAAAAGTTTTCTGACTTCTCTCTTTTGCCTGCAGAGATCATTGTTCCACCACGCAACCCTTCGGTTGGTACTTCGTGGTTTTGCAGGACAGATACTGTCAAAGGCTGCGATGATCGTTTCCTGCAGATTGGCAGAGACAAGATCGAGATGGGCCTCAGTGAAGGAAATATTACCAACATGGCTGACTCCTAACCTGAGGGTTGTGCGATAGACCTCTCAGTCAATTCAAATGGTTCAGACAATATTGCAGAACCTCTCAAGTTAAACCTTATATGCCTATTATCGGACATTGATGGCTCACTTGAGATGCGCCGGCTCAGTATTCTGGAACTGGGTATATTCGAACAGAATTAAATTAATTTTTGTAATTCTTCTTCGCTGGCAATTCTGGGGGGTTATCCTGGAATGCGATTCGAAAGTCAAAAAATTCGGAAATAATAAAATGGTATCTCCCAATGCGAATTCGAATCAAATTTGTCCGTCGGTCATCGGATTTCAGTCCGTGAGTAAAGCCATTGACGGATGCGTTGAATTTATTTGTTTGTTTAAAAATATTCTAAAAAAATCTTGAAGCAATATTGTTCGCATCAAAATAACAAATTAAGTTAATAAATGAAGTTTGTTGGCCGAAAATAATTTCGTTCCGCATATTTTTCATATAACACCTTCAATACGATGCGATCGCATTCAGCGATACCAAAACTAAATCGAATCACAACTGACTTCCGTTTGCTTCGCACTTTCGAATCACATTCCAGGATAACCCCCCTGATTCTTGCTGAGTTCTATCAAGAAGAGTTGCAATTCATCCACAATTCCCACTGTTCTTTACAATGGGAACGTGATGGTACAAGTAACCCCGATTTATTAGCATCTCTATTGTCCTGAAATTGTTATTTACTTGGTACTGCTATTATAACCCCGGCTCCAAGTCTACATAGCATCTACTCAATGGATGGAGTTGTCAGAACTACCTACCAAAAGGTGACTCCAAGAACCTCTCTGCCTATCGCTCAATAGCAATAGCAATTATTACTTTTATTCCAAAAATCGAAGAGCCGTGAATACAGAGAATAGGATTGAGGATTTAATCATGAATGGAAAACGCCAAGTGTGGAACAACTTTCCGCAGTCAGTATTTCCGATTTCAAATGCAATGCTCATCGCGGTGTCTCCAGACACCCCTTAACCTATTCAATCCTCTATTTTCCAAATAAAGCTCACTGCTAGACATTGCAAAAGTGATTCCTTAAGCTATATTCTATCTCATAATAAAAATTCACTTTGGAAAGATCGACTAGTGCTCCCAAAAATTTCGTTTGATAGGCAATATCTGAAAATTTGGTAACAAATAATAAACCTCCAGGCGAGTATTATATCGCTTTAAGTAAATATGGTGAGTGGAAATGAAGATAGCAAAATCAGAAATATTTACATGAATTCCTTCATAAACTAAAATATGAGCCCACATTCTAGATAAAAAAATACCCAAATGATATCCGAATATGATAAGTTATTTTAATTACACATACATACTAAAATGCTATAAATAAAATATATGGAAGTGTGCTATCACATGCAAACCAAGTTGATTTCTTGATTTAACTTTGCATTAGTTTCTGGAATAATCAAAGTTGTTCTGGCATTCAGTTCAGTTTGTTTGTATTGTTTACAAATTTCACTTTCTTTTCAACATGGGTTAAAGTATTATATTACTTTCACTCAATATAAAGCAATAAATAAATTCTAAAGTAAGGCTTAATAATTTATTGGATTAATTATGTTCAATTTGAAAAGAGACTGTTTTTTCGTAATTTAATTATTATTGCAATGTTTCAGTTTGATTTTTTCACTACAATACATATTTCTTCGATTTTGATTGTTTGTGCTATAAAAAAGTGAAATTTAAAGTTTAAACCCAGCAAAGTGAGTTTTTCGAATAGTAAAGAGATCCCATGCATAAAGGAATTTGCACCTTCTACAAAGGAACTGCTTTTCGTTAAGTATTTTAGGCGTGGTCCATATTTTCATATGTTTTATTGATGCTTTTCGAGGTGTAATGAAACGAAACTATAGTAAGATTTGCATCCATTTAATCAATTTATTTTATAATTTAATTGTGAATTTTTGTATCTAGAAAATCGTGAACCACGACGGATTTTTAGAGCACTGTAGATGCTTCGAATTTGCTTTGAAGAAGAATTGAACCAGGATTTTAATGGAAATGTATCTGAAATCTTCATTGATCGTTGAATTTATAAAATAATTTCATAAGTAAACTGGTTAGTTAGAGCTTTAAATTTAGCCGCAGCTTTATGTGTATCAGCAAGAATTTAGAGCACCTTGTTATTTAAAACAATCCCGGTCACTCTTGGCTATCATTTTTGTTATTTCTAATAAAAAATTTGTACCAAAACGAAGCATATAATTTTGAGTATGTATGTATAAAGAAAATTACCTCATAGTAGTAAGAAACCGCCTCATCGTTAGATCAAATTTTTTATGATCTAGTTGAAAAACTTACTTCTTCCAGAGAGTAGTAGATATTTTATAAAATAACTTTGAATGAACTCAAAAATGATCTGGTTAGCTGAAAGGTTAGCTGCACTCCTATTATCTATATTTGTGTATTGAATAGATTTTTAGTTTTCATGCTTTTACAAGTACTAGTTATATGCTTTGGCGGCAATCTTGGGAGTCGCCATGCCTTCCAAGTGAGCTTTAAAATTTAGCCTGTTATTAGTTGTAAGTGTTTGTCTGACTACCCACCCGGGGGCCAAAACGTTTCGCCGGCACTGCTCAAGGGGACCGCTTATAGCTCAAAAGGGGCGCCCCCCGGATGATTTTATCTTTTTGACTTTTTGACTCATTTTCAATTTCTACTTAAATTTTGTTGTGTCTTTTTTATTATTCATCTCATCGCCGTCTAGACCTTTATATTTAAACATTGAATAACTATGACATTTTTTAGCTGATTTCGACAACTGTACACCATTCTGAAACGTCATTCAGTACCATTGCAACTATTAGTCAATGCACATCGAAAGAACGCTCTGAAATTGTAGAGGTTTACATTGACATCAATCGTTCAATTGTGAAACACGCGTGTGCTTATTGTAAGAAATAAGGGAGAATTTCGGCGCCTTCAGCAATTCGTAGTTTGGTGAAGAATTTGGGTTTGTAACCACACGCCAGCGTCCCATCCGACCACGTCCGCGACGCTCCAATGAAGTTGTTGAAGCGGTAAAACAAAGTGTCCAAATGTGTCGTATCGCCGCCGATGTCGGGAGTTAAACGTAATTTCTGAACGACTCACAGGAAGATAAGGAAGCAAGAAAATTTGTTACCCATGGACAAGAAACGTCGCTTGCAATATGGGAATGCCGAGCCGAAATTTTGATGACGGACGCTCATTTTACACTCTCTGGTGGAGTCAACAAACAAAGCTGTCGAAATTGATCGATCTAGGGATGCTAAATCGGATCACTATTTCAGATTCCGTTTAGAATCATCTCAGCTAGGGTGCGGTGGATCGCGTCGCTGCTCTGTTGGCGATTCAGTCGATATGAGTTAGTGTAACTAGGCATTTGGGGGCTCCACGCATCAGTTTATAGTATCATATCGTTTCTAGCCAAGTTAATCACCACCTTAGTCTGGTGTAACAGCACCCCACAGCTTCTAATGCTCTTCGGTATGGTTCGGGACTCCACAACTGAGACACCTGTTTTATCTTTGTGTTTCCTCTAAACCATACTAGTGTCACATTACTGTACTTCGCACAGCTATTCATTTTTTCCACACTCCAAAGCCAGTAATGCACTCATCTCACTGATACGCTTATTCACTCCCTGATTATGCATTACTGTGTACAGTAAACGTTCCTGGAAACGGGGTTGAGTCAAGTTTCGTTAAATCCAAGTAAACTCAATGACAATCAGTCCGGTTAAGCCGGGTTTTGCATATGAGTGTTTGAGTATCCTTTACTGCACATATATCAATGGCGACGTAATGTAAAACTATATTTATCTGTCAGAGCTGTCGTGGAAACAGCATCGAGTTAACTTGAGGGAAACAGCTTTCTATTTACTCGACGAAAACTGTACCTAGGTTCATGGAAACACAGTAATGGAAAATATTCTTTCCCTCCATTTACACGTACATAATTCTCTGCAAATTGGAGTGTAATTCTGTAGGATCAGCAAGGATACTAAGTTTAAATCAGCAGAAAAACGCCCGACTCCACTCTACCACTCTATTCTATAAGACTAGTATGATCACATCAACATCAACTGCTTTTTCTTAATTTTGCCCATTAGTTTCGGGTTCGCCGTTTGACCCAATATTTCTTCAACACAACCAAGAAGGGCAGGCTGTGCTGGTAAGTGACATTTCTTTGGAAAATATGGCACTTCTGACTTGTACATTTGATTCGTAAAGTTGATTGATGTGCCGTTGATTGACATTTATTCAATTTTATTTCGTAATGCAAGCGTACCAACTTATTTATTATAATTCCAAACTTCCACGGTAATCATCATATATGTACCTACATTACCGATTACCACGAATTGTAAAATTGCACTTTCAGGTTATGTTATTTTGTTTGATACGTGTTAATAATACTACTTTCTTATAATACTTTTGTTTATACTTTTCGATACGTTTTCGATAATTAATTCACCTCATCGCCAACTTTGAATTTACAATAAAACTACATTGAATGAATCCAAAGAATCTTTACACATAGTAAAGTATAGTAAAAACCCAACCGATATTGTCATGTTACGATACTACAATAGTTGCTATACAACAATATGTTTATTTTAAAGAAAATTTATACTGAAATGACAACTTGTCTCAACTCGGGTTATCTTTGAGAAAAATCGACTGGCGATGATGAAATTGAAACTAGTAACATTAGGGGGCATTTACACTAGAGATAGATAACTCAGATCTGACTCAACGCAAAGATCAGCATCTTTAAAATGAGTGAATCGGTTTGTGGTTCTGAGCCGAGTCAGTTCTTAAAAAGTCACGGGTATTTCATGAACGACCAGATCTTCTACTTCTTCTCAAATCCGACCAAACTTTTCATACCACAAATTTTACTGGGCAACTTAAAATAAGCTCTACATTGAATTTAGGCAAGAGAACCGGATCGTAACTTTATGTGTAAAGATCCGGTCTCATTAGAAGATTCGACAAAACTTTTTCAGATTATCCTTTTGAAGTCGAATCTTTTGAAAGATGCAGATCCGGTGATTCGGGTCACATAAAAGATTCGTTTTGCCCATATCTAGTTTACACCACCGCGTTCGTTCCACCACACATTAATATATCCAAACAATATGTGAACAACCTCCTGTTTCTCCTAGTTAAAATCTCCTTTTTCATGTTCATTCTTTTTCTTCTTTATGCTCCTTCAATCCCTCATGGGGCATAGGACGGAAACAATTGCCCTCCAGCGGACTCTGTTTTGCGCGACAGCTCTAAGCTCCAACCAGGATCTCCCAGTTGATGCGGCTTCTGCTAGTAGGGTTCTCCTCCACGTTGCTCTACGTCTTCCGACTCGACGGGATCCTTACGGATTCCAGTCAAGGGCCTGTTTGGCTCGATTTTAGTTTTTTCATGTTAACTTTCTTTAAAGATGTTAATCTTCAGCCTTCATTGTTCATTGTGAAGCACTTGAGTTGCAGTCACTTTTTAAAATATATGTAATTAATATTAGTTAGACAGACACTAACTATAACCTTTGACATGGTACTGTGACTTACTTATATCAAATCATGTTACTTCGCATCTGCTCCACAATGCCTCATTATTAGGAATTTCCGAGAAGCTTATTACAAACAAACAAAATTTCTGCATTATAAGCGATTATAAAGGGTCATTCAAAAAAACGCTCCCACATGTTTCTTTAATAAAACACAAACAACTTTTTCAAGCTGATTTTTTATTGAAAGTATAGTCTTTTACAATTATACATGGAACAGAATTTCATTCAAATGTCCACCTCTACTGCGTCTGAATGCATCAATTTTAATATCGAAATTTTTAATGACTTTTCGGTAAGTTGCTGGAGCTGTATCACGAATTACAACTTCAATGTTGATTGTTTGCATATACTCGACTTTTCAAAAAACATCACTATAATGCCCTGGAGGCCAATTGAGATCTGCATTTCGTGAGTTTATACCGTAAAACTCACGAATTTTGCTATGAGTATTTTTCAAAGAACGCCCATGTTGGAATGAATACCTGTGCATGGTTGAAATTGTACTACTTTTTACTAAAACAAAATGGCTTATGTCATTTCGAAATATACGTCACGTGTAAGCATTATGCTGACTTCTAGACGACACATTTTCGTTCCTTTTAGAAATGTTTTCGGAGAAAGTTTTAGACAGTCATATTAGAGAGGGTCTTACAGCGAGCCCACTTCACTGTCTGCAATTTGCCTACCGGCCGGGCAGATCTACAGAGACTGCCATTCATGTGCTAGTGAGAGATATTGAGAAATCCCTCAGGGCCAAGGAAATCTCTCTCTGCGCCTTTGCAGACATTGAGGGTGCGTTTGACAACGTTACCTTCGACGCGATCAATGAAGCAGCAGTAAAAAAATGCATTCTTCGCCCCACTGCGAGATGGATCACGTCGCTTCTCAGCAGCAGATTGATAACTGCTGAGATGAATGGTGAATCGATTACGGTAATTGCTGCTAAAGGCTGTCCTCAAGGGGGCGTTCTATCACCCCTCCTATGGTCAATCGTGATCGACGAACTTCTTGCCGACCTGAATAACCGTGGATTTAAAACACAGGCCTATGCAGACGATATCGTCATAACGATTAGCGGCGGTCATGATAGCACCGTTTCAGACCTCATGCAAGCCGCTTTGTCACATGTGCATAGCTGGTGCCGTAACAAGAATCTGGGTATTAAACTACAAAAAACTGTCATCGTACCGTTTACTAATAGAAGGAAGCTAAACTTAAAAGCTCCCTCTTTGGACGGCAAAGAAATAGGTTTCTCAAAGGAAGCTAAATATCTAGGCATAATCCTGGATCAAAAGCTCTCCTGGAAATCTCAAATTGAGAGAGTAACTGTCAAGGCAACTGCATCTCTCCATGTTTGTCGCCAATTTGTAGGAAAAACTTGGGGTCTTAAACCTAGGTTAATGTTCTGGCTATATACTACGGTCGTAAGGCCCACGATCACATATGCATCCATCGCATGGTGGGCTAAGACCAAACAAAAGGGTGCTATGATTAAGCTGGCCAGGGTGCAAAGACTGGCCTGTCTTGGTATCACAGGGGCCAAAAGCACCTGTCCGACTGTGGCTATGGAGGCCCTACTGAACCTTCCTCCGCTACACCTGGTGGTGAAAAAGGAGGCTCTGGCAGGGGCACTGCGTCTACGGGAGCTATTCTCCTTAAGCCAGGAGACCTGCTGGATCATTTATCGATCCTCAAGGAGCTGAACTTGGAGCCAATGATATCTTTGTCCGATACCATTCCTGCTACTCTTGACTTTGACAAACCATTTACGACGATTATTCGAAGTAGGTCAGAGTGGCAACATGGCAGGCCTCTCTTTAGAGGAAGCACGGCCTTTTGGTACACAGACGGTTCCAAAACCGATAAAGGGGTAGGGCTGGGTGTTTATGGCCCAAGGAGCAAAATATCCATGGCTCTGGGCACTACCCCCACTGTTTTTCAGGCTGAAGTACTCGCCATCCAGGTGTGTGCTCAGACTTGTATTAATAGAGCTCCAAATAGATCTAACATTGTTATTTTCTCGGACAGTCAAGCTGCACTGCTGGCCATTAAATCGCACAGGGTCTCATCAAAGACTGTCCTGGATTGTCTTCAATCCCTGAAATTCCTCAGCAGGAACAATAGTGTCACGCTGATTTGGATTCCGGGCCACGAAGGTCACATTGGTAATGAGATTGCCGATAGCCTAGCTAGAGCAGGCGCAAACTCATTACCTATTGGTCCGGAACCTTTCTGTAGCTTAGCAAGCTGCCACGTAAAAATGGCCATAAAGAATTGGGTTGACCAGATGTTTCTTCAAAGCTGGTCTAGGACCCAGGGTGCTCGTCAAGCTAAAAGATTCATCCAAATCGATAAAGCTAAGGCGGGCAAACTTTTAAATCTCAAAAGGTGGGAGCTAAAAATAATAACAGAGCTCCCGACGGGCCACTGTTCGCTTAACTATCACCTAAACAAAATAGGTCTGGTGGCCGACTCTGGCTGTCGATTCTGCGGGGCAGCTCCCGAAACTGCGGAGCACTTGATGTGCGACTGTGAGGCTACAGTGAGGAAAAGACTGAGTCTCCTCCATCGTGATTTCCCTACTCCCAGGGAGATTTGGGACAGCAACCCTAAATCAGTTTTAGGCTACCTAAGAAGCCTTAACCTTGATGGTTTTTAAAGACGGGGATGGTACAATAGACCAAACAAAATTGGTCGCAGTGCCCGCTATAGCGCCCCTCAACAATAATAATAAATAATAATCTAAATAGCAACCGGACTCTTAGGTTATTTTTCCTACTTTCAGAAACTAATGTTCAACTTAAACTGGATTTCAAGAAATCTAATCAGCACTTCAAGAAATCTAATTAGATTTCAAGAAATCTAGTCTGCACTTTTGAAAATACTTTAATGCCGTGTTCACAATGTTAAATTGCTAAATTTGCTATGTGCACAGTGTTGAAGTGGATTTTCGTACATAATTTAAAAAATGTCAATAACAGCTGGTACATTAAATAAATATTCACTAAAGAAATCGCCGACAGAATTCTCGATCTTTACTAAAACTTTGGTTTGACCGGACTTTACTTAATTTTAAAATCAAATTTACTTAATTTTTAAGTAAAGTCGATAAAATGTGGCGAAATTTCTGTTAACTGAATTTTTATTCATACTATCTCTTTCGGAAAAATGTAGGCATTGCCATCTAATGACCCGAAAGAAAAAAACTGAAAATTAGCTTTTTATTAACTCAATTTACAAAAATTATACTTTCATAAGGTTCTCAAATGAATTTTTTTGCAATAATTTTTTTATTTTTAATATTTTTTGTGTTTTTCAATACAAAATAATTAACATAAATAACCTACTTTGGTGCAATAATTCTGTTTGTTCATCAGTGTGAGAAACAGATGTCACTATTTTTTTCGGAATTTCGGAAATAAATATGAATTTGAGTGTTGAAGTTGAAGTAGAGCCAACTTTAACTGATGTTCTCAAATTTTGACTTGAGATGGAAATAGAGAATTAGGCAGTGGAATGAGCATGGGACGAAACATAAAATAAATCCACTTTCTCATTGTGCACGAGGCATAAAACAATCGTAATAATTGGTTAAAGGTTTCACCACAATTTCCTTTATTCAAACAATATCTTACCACTGAAGATTATAGTTAAATTAATTATGTATTAATTATTCATGATACAATTTTATAGGAGATAAACTTTAAGTACTATTCTTCTTTGGTGAGGTGTTGAGTCCAAAAGTATCGTGGCCAGTTCTCTTGGCCTATTGTACTACACCTGTACATATCATATTTATATGGCAGACAGCTTGACCACTTGAACAGGTCCAGCAGTCAGTCCGCCTAGTCGCTTGTCGTTTATACTTGACGGTTCAAGCTGTCGTGGTACACTTACAGAGAAAATGAAGAGTAGACTCATACTCCTCAAGGCAAAGCCTGCAGGTGGGGTCCTCTGCTCTTCCCGTCCTCTCCATAAGCAGTAATTCAGGGCGCAGTGTCTTGCATTCAAGTGCAACAAGTGTCCCGGAATCTAGCCAACAAGTGTCGGTCCAAGAATCATCGACAAGGGTCCTCATTACCAAACTGGCTAGTACCCTAATAGCCGGTTTCGAAACAATGTATACAATAAGGGTATAGGGATAAGGCATTATATAACTGGGTTTACCCTGTGCCTAGAAGACATCGTTAAAAGATAGTGGAAAAACTACCTTCTCACTTTCTGCCTTCGTTATTCTCTTATCCACTGGAGGTCGTAGTAGGAGAACGTCACCACTTGAAGGTCGTAGTAGGAGATTTGGAATGAGAGGTGAGAGGCATATTATCCAAAGGTCCACCGTCAGTTTGGTAATCACTCCCCAAAATTTTTACGCTGGTTTGAAAAAATATACATATATGTGCTTTTTCAAGCTATACTATGTTTTATTTCTAAACTGCGCTAATATTATTAAAAACCATAAAGCAATTACAATTATTCTAACTACTTAGTTACAATTGAACTTTGCAAACTAATACAACACTTAAACTGGATTTCAAGAAATTTAATCACTTTTATTTCACTAGTCCACCTTACACTGATTATCGTAGGGTGGCTAATTTTCTTTATTTATACTTTTAGCTTGGCAGGCCTAAGCGATAAAAAACTAATATTTTAAAAACAAAAATACTTTGAATTACCTTTAAACCCAAAAATATATACGAATATTTATTTGTATGCAATGTGAACTTAATAAAAACAAATACTCAAATCCTAATAAAACGAAAAATTTGAATGAAAATCTTGATGCTAACAAATATTTCTTAACATTTATACTTTTCTTTTTAATTATATTACACCAATTTCCCATATATAAATGCATTCATTATAAATTGTACACACTTACATACACACACATTTGTTAAGCTAAATAATGAAAAAGAAAATGATTCAAATGATAAAATTACACATTGTTCATAAGTCAAGCACATTAACATTGCATTTTCCGCCCTCATTTTTGATAATATTCCTATTTAATGCGTGTTCACGAAATAAAAATAAAATTATAATATATAATTGAATATAAAAAACAAACAAAACTAAATACTATTATACCCTAAATAGATCGCATGAAATATTTATACCTACTTGTATTTTATGAATTTGTAACAATAAAAATATCACATTATTTATTATGAGATATTATTCAAATAAATAATAATGTATAAAAAAAAATATAGGTGGTTTTCTTAGCGGTTAGCATATGTACTTAAATAGTTATAAAAGGCATGCTAAAACAACTTGACCGTTTGATTGCATTTTTTGAGAGATGAGATGTCCAGCAAAAATACAATAGAAGCACTAAACTAGGGTGTAGAAAGCGAATGGGGTCGTTAAACGAAAAACGAACATACAGAGATCACTACAAACTGAGATGTTCACAAAAGACGGTGCTCATTCTTCAATTGTTGCTTTTAGACCAGCTTTAGTTTAAAAAAATTAACAAAAAAAGATACAAATTAGAATAAATAATGATAGAAATTTTGCAAATAT
Source organism: Thereva unica (assembly GCA_949987705.1). Taxonomy (NCBI): domain Eukaryota; kingdom Metazoa; phylum Arthropoda; class Insecta; order Diptera; family Therevidae; genus Thereva; species Thereva unica. The sequence goes on along the minus strand of OX465281.1, from coordinate 48,538,867 downwards.
GTATTACAGGAAGGTTTATCTACACCTGCTCATACTGAATAGTAAGTATCATGAGCTATATCAAATGACCCCCAACAGGTAACCAAGGAGCTCGCCACTTATACTTCTTCTTATGTAAGATCACTGTATCTGTCCCAAAAATTCCGTGATGCAATGAACTTATATTATCGCCCCTAACTAGTCACATATCCAATGACTAATCCATGCCGATTAATCACCCTTCTTCTTTCTTCTTCTTTGATACGGTAGCTGGCGGTCCGAGCGGAACGTCCTCGGAAGGGATACGCTGCTGTCGGTGCCGCTTCGAAAAATGCGGTTTCTGGCCTAGTTTCTTCCCGATTCTGGTCAATTCGGTAGGTCGACCACCCTCCTCCTTGGCTTACCCACCTTCAGGCATAATCTCGCCCTATATATAGTTGGCCATAGAAGGCCCCCCCCATACACGGTCAATTTGGATGTATATCGAAGTGCGGATGTACAAGCAAAACTATCGATTGAGAGCCGGAAGGCTGATCAAAACTCGTTGCACGCATGGGTTTGATGAAAATCTGGATGCACGTCTAATTTGACCGTGTATGGGGACCTTAATGACCACCGGTTTAAATAATCTTGACACTATAATGGGACATGGCCCCACGGGCGGCGCTTTCAAAAGTGCAAATGGTGCAATTAGACGGGGCACTTCGAAAAAAAATTGAAAAAGTGTTCCCGTGGCTTTATTTTCATATATGTATACATAAAAGAAACTGCATAGAGTGTTTGTGTCTTTTTCAATTGCCCTTTGCAAGGTGTGGCCAATCTATTACATTTCAATGCCTGTCTTTCCTTTCTTGGCTGGCACAGTGCCATAAGGCTGTATCAGAACCTAAAAATATGCAGCGTGCAGCAGCAGCGCCAGAGCAGCATGCTGCAGTCCGTATCAGATCCTGTTGTTTCACCGTTGCAGCGCAATTTTTATTTGACAGGTAAACCTCAAAATAAAAATTAACTAGTGCCATTAATTTTTCCTACATGGCCTGTTAAATGCTTTTAAAAAAGTTCCCGCCTGTTGTTTAAATTATTTGTCGCAAAATTTCCCGTTTTTTGTTAAAATTCACATGTCACGTACGAAGTGTCAAAAGTGCTGCATGTAATAGGCAGCAAAATTAGAGTTTGAGATGAAAATGCAGCACGCTGCTCTGGTGCTGCTTTGCTTGTCATTTTACCAGCCTCAGCCAATAGAAACACTTGTCGGTGCAGCGCTGCAGAGGTTCTGATACGGCCTATAGTTCTTGATTTGCATGCAGTTCAATGACCATCAATTATCCCTTGAAATATGAAGGCTTGGAGAACGACGAAGGGACTTTTATTATGGTCTATAAATTTGTAGAGCCCAGGATTGTGTTTGAAACAGCTAGGGAAGTACACCGAAAAACACCCTGGAGCAGATGATGAGGTTGGTAGATGTGTGAAGAATGGTGATAGTGGCGCCGAAGGCCATCTACCAGAAGCTGAAGCAGTACAAATCTTTAAAAAAAGTATTAGTGGTAGAGTTTTGTGAAGTTAAAGCGCAAACAAACCCAGAAGAAAGGCAAGATCGCGAAGCAAATCTTGATTGACTGGTGCAATTTCAGAAATTAAGATATAAAAAAATTAATAACTTCGAAAAAAAAATATAATTATAATTTTTGAAATGTTAGTACTCAACTCATAGCGACCATAAGAAAAATCATGGTCTGCCTGGGCGAAAGTGGTCCAAAAAATACGTTTTCCGAAAAAGTTTTGCGACCGCAAAAGGCAGAGCTTAGAATTACTTATAACATGTACATAGTACTTATAAAGTAAAAAAAAGATTGGTCTGCTCAAATCTGGTGCTAATGCCTTGGCAGCCCACTTTTTTTGTTGTAGTTTTGGAGCCGCAACTGACCGATCGAGTAAGAGTTTTAAACTATGCCAGTGCCAGTCCTAAGTGCGATGGTCATTTACGTTTATATGGATTATTTGCTGGAAGTTCTGGAATAATTTTAAGTGACATTTAAAAAAACGGCCACAACGGTTGCATAATTGTAAGTTTCCATACCTGATTTCATATTTTCCCTTTTAGTCCAGTGCAATTAGTAAATCAAATTTCATTTCATGATGTACAAAATTTTTTTTTGGGATTTGTTCGGGTACATCTGACATTGTTAAAACCAAGTTTGTGGGGTCGCAGTGTGATGGGAGAAGCCGCCATCTTGAAAAAGAGGTAGAGGTCGTTTATACCAAATAACTCGGTTGTGTGCTATGATAGCTGAAAATAATCAATACAAAGTCATTAGAGAATAAAATTATCTACAAAATGAGTCCTTAAGCAGGTCTGTAAGTTAATTTGGCTCAAAGTTCGAACTTGTTCGGGTGGTTGAGGTTGAATGCAGTTTTTTGCGATTAACTCGTAAGATATTAATTTGGGTGGGTTAATGCCGATTACCAAACTTATAGTGCTAGCGATTACCTTTAGAATAAGTCATTAGTCATCGTTCTCGCTTGTATAGTTTGCGAGTAACCCAACGCCAAAGTTCGCACTTCACGTGCCTGAAATAACTGATAACGCCATTTTTTTTGAATATCTCGTTGACGGTTGCTCATATGATAATGTAGTAAATAGCAGAAATACGGGCATTAAAATATCTTTCAGATGGGCTATTGGCCTAAGCTTGTAACGGTCGGTTGTAAAATTTATTTTGGTTGGGGAATTTTTTTAGGAAATCACTTTGTAGTGAATGGGAAAATTTAAACGAGGGATGCGAGAAAAATTTGGAAAGGACGAAAAATATTTTGAAGGGGGAGAATTTTTTATGTTTTCTGTGGGAAGCAGGGAAAAAATATCGTGTGAAGAGACGAAAATTTTTCTTATCGAATTATATAACCGTAGCGATTTTTTTTTTTGGAATTGGGATTTGAGTTCTTTAATAATTATGAATATCCCGACCAGTATTGATTTAAAATAACAAAAAAGAAAACAAAACGAACGCTTTAATACGCCGGTAAAATCGGAGAAAGAAAATTGATACGAACCGATCCGGCTCCATTTGAATGAAGTGGAAAACATAAAGATCCGGCCAACAGTTTTTCATCGGAAGTATCCAGTTTTCGCTTCAAGAACGTTGACCGTGGATGATTCTGGATTCGAGTGATGGGCTGCTGAACCAGTGGAGGGGAACGATTTCAAACTGGGGTGTGGCTAAGATGAGAAGAAGGTAGGCTGTACCACAATGTCACATCGATTAAGGCAACGGATGGAGAAACGGACCGCAGATTATTCAGGTAAATTAGTACTTTTGAACGAGTTAAACGCGCATTAGAGGAGCTGATAGAATTCCCGGTGGTCGGAGCCCGGACCGAGTTAGAGTTTCCTTTGAGAATCCAATATAGGGGCTCGGAGAGTGCACATACCAATTGCATTGTCGCCGCTGGAAGTGGTGTGTGATCAAGTTGGGAAGTCCATGCGATGAAAATTTTCAAGGACATTGGAAAAAGACATTGGAAAACACTGCCTGGATGGGACAAATAAACAAATTTTCATAATTCGCGAAAAATTTAAGATTGCACCATGATAGTGCGTATAACATAAAAAAATATTACATAGGTAGTTTCACTTGGGTCAACATCCAACCAATAAAAATTTGCTGAAAACGTCGTTTATGGAGAAGAATGTAGCAGAGGACGATGGGGTGAGAAGATTTTTTGAGTTTCTTTCACTAAAGGAGAATGCAAATTTTGGTACCCACCTCCAATAGCTACGTGTAATACGTCGTTGGATAGGTATTTTTGAGCTGAGAAGAATTCCTCCACCTATCTATGATGGTAAAATTGATGGTTCTATCTTCCCAACTTTAAGAGTTATGAGTCGTCAAAGTCCATTTTTTTTTTAACAAAAATGTCAACTTCACCTACCTCTTTCTCCAAAAAATAAGTATGCCTGCTCCCACACTTGCACAAATTATTCATGAATCGCTTGATGTAATGTAAGCCCTTCATATTTAATCAGCTCTGCTTGGATGCCCTCTGTACCCGAGGCCTCGTTGTTTTTGAGTCGGTTTATGGCTTTGCTAACTTCTTCCAAGCTTGGTGGCGGCAGCATAGCATTATCATCAGATATTGATGGAGCCGTTAGCCCGCCATTTAGCAATTCAAGAAAGTGCTCTTCCCATTGTTCCAAGATGCCTCTACGATCGGTGATCAGATTCCTTTTTTGCCTTTGCAGTATGTGCAACGCGGTGTCAATTGCGTCGTACTGTGGACTCTTCGCTGTTTGTTCTGTTCTAATTCGCAGACAACTCTCCCAGGCTTCCTTTTTTCGTCTCTGAATTCTCTTTTCTTCTTTTCTGAGTTCTTTATATTTCTCTTCGGGTGCCCGTGTTCTCTCAGACTGCTGCATTACTCGGTACGCAGCATTGTTACGTTCAGATGCCAGCTTGCATTTATTATCGAACCAGTCGTTCCGATCTCTACAATTTTTGCCTAAGATGGAATCAGCAGTACTAATGCAAGTCCAGTCCAGCTCTCGTCGGCGCCCGGCATATCAGTGCAGCTTGGTTCATTCGAGTGTGATCAGCGGATACAACAACCATACCAACAAGATAGTGACTCGAGTGGAAGTTGGCACCTCGATACGTTCATACGGTCATCAGACCCGAAAGGTGGCGGCGGTCTATCAACACATGGTCTATTTGGTTGCGAGTGGCTCCATCAGGAGATACCCAGGTGGCTTTATGCGCAAATCTAGCCTTGCAACGACCAGCTCTTACTTGCTACCATCTCTGTGACTCGTTGTCCATTGTCATTAGTGTTTTCATGCAAGCTGGGGGTGCCGACAGATTGCTTGCATGCGGGCTCCTGACCTACTTTGACCACTAGGAGGTAGTGATCGCACTTCCATCAGTCTGAAATAGTTGCGGCACGTGCATGTTATGCTACATGTTGTTCTCCTTATTCCGTTGATGAGTGACCACTGGGTTAGGCTGCTTTCAATCTTTAAAGCTTTATAAAATAACCAACTAAAACTGTCGAATTATGAATTCTAACGAAATTTATTTATTTAAATATCTTTTGTTTTTTTTATAATTATCTTTAAGGAATTTAATTTAATAAATTATTTGTACATTCACAGCTAACAAAAAAAAAACATAAATTTAAACAGCTAAATATCTAAGCGCGCTCCTTATGTAACAATAAATAAGATACAATTGTGTAAAAATGGTTTTTATGTGTAATAAAGTTTAAAATGTTGTAATATCTTTAGGAAGTTGCTATAATATAAGGCCTGATATCTTCCACATCCATCAGTCGATTAGAATCAACAGTTTCGCTACACATTGGGCACTGATTAATTTCCGATAAAATTCTATATAAGAAAAAAATAATAATAATTAATGATGCAGTAACAATGATAATGATGTATTGTATGTACTTTTCCATTTCCGATCTAAAACATGGAAAATCGCACTCAGGGCAAGCTGCCATATTTTCTTTAACAATATGTTGTCCCTGAAAGTTAGTATTGTTTAAAATATTTATACAACTACAATAAATACCCAATAAATCTTACAGTTGCTATACAAATAGGTAAAGTTGTTTTGCACTGGTAACAAGTGACATCCATATTAGGAAGATTTGCATCACAAATAGGACATTCCATTGTTTCATTCTCAAAGTCATCCTTAAATTCTTTTATACCCTTTGGGGCTTTTCGTACAATGGATTCAACCTTCTTTGAGTATTTTTGATCGATTTGATTACGATATTCAGGTCGCATAAGCATTGAAGCGTACGTGAAGGCAGATTTTTTTAGTCCTGCACGATGGCACTCGATCACTGTTGATGTTAAAATTGGGACAACATCTAGAATGAAAATTCTTTAAAGTAACTAATCAATGCGAACTAAACGTTATTTACGTGATGGAAATTGTGATATATTAGCAGCAACTTGAACCAGCAATTTAGCGGCTAAAAAGTGATTTCCCAGTTTAACATGAATTCTTACTAACGTATAACGATGCAGTAGAATTAAATTGTGACGCATTTCTGATGCTATACTTAGATTATTTCTACGAAGTTCTTGATACATAGAAAACAGCAGATCATGAGCACTTCTATAGTTTCCAGCAACTTGTTCTTGATTTGCTATTATTATTGCTGTTTTAGCTGCGTCCTTGTAGTGTTTACGGGCCATATACAAGCGAAAAAGAAACTTAGGATCTTTAGGAGATCCATCCACCTCACCCAAAAGAAACTCTATTAACTGGCCCGCCAGCTGGTCGTTATTAGACGTTGCTACACAATCTATAGCTAATGAAAGTGCGATAGTTTCCTCATTACTAAACGATGACGCTTTTAGCAAAAATTTCAAAGCTTTTGCAAATTCTCTAGCCAAGAAATAATATTTCCCAGCTAAAAGTGTATATTTTTCCTCTTCGAAATAATGAGCCAACGCCAAATAATCACTTGATTTAGCATTTTCATATTGCTCTAATAATTCGCCATATTGCTTCAATTTGTTATGCCTTTGGGCTATAGAAAACGCTTCTTGGACACAGCCGCAAATTACTAAAAATTGTAGAGCTTGTTCGAAATCGCCAATTCTTTGGTAAAATTTTGCTAACATTTTCGCGCCTTCACTTGATCGAGACTCTAATACAATTTCCGACGCCGAATGAGGATCAGATAAATATTCCAAATTGATTCTGACAATAGAATCTGTATCGCCAGCGATTTTATAGCTAGCGATTGCTTCTTTGAAATGACCTTCAGCTTCTTTAGCTTTAGCGTAATTAGCATGAATTTTTGTACTTGTAACTTGCGGTAGTATTTGGTGAACTTTATTCCACATCTTCAATTGGATATAATAAGCACAGCACTCATCCCAAAATTGTCCTTTTTCTAGCAAGCCTGCTGCTTCTGTAAGATGACCGACGATTCCTAAACTTTCGGCGCAATCATGCAAGAGTTGCTTCTCGTTTAACTCGACTGCAAATTGAATCTGAAAATAAAATATATTAAGAAATACGTTTATACCTAACGTAAATTTTCTTACTCCTCTTCTAAAATCACCAGTTTTTATCGAGGTTCTAGCAATACCAGCCTTACAAAGTCTAATATGTTCTTCCATTTCCGGTGATGCCCCAATCAACGTATCTCCAGAACCATGAATAATATCCTCTTTGAATCCCTTTTCATAATGATAAAGAGCATCGGAGAAATTTCCTCTGTTTTTTTAAAAATAAAGCATTAAAAACTTATTTTATAAACGCAGTTTTCTTTAACTTACGTAAACTCAAGCTGCTGAGCATATTCTCTTGCGATAAACGGAACCTGTTGTGGTGCTAAAGAATTTGCTAAAATCATAGCTTGTTCCCACTGGAGTAAGTCCCTACAAAGTTCAAGTGCTTCTTGAGGATTGTTGCTTTTTGCAAAGAAAGTTTTGGCTTCCTCTGATTTTTCTAAGAGAAGTGAGCAGAATCCACATAGCATATTAAAATCTTCGATGTACTGAACTTCTTTTAGAGCGAACACCATTGATGCATCTCCAATTCGTTGAAAAACTTTGAGAGCTGATAAAAGATAAAGTGTGATATATTTTATTCTAGATAGAGGGCATATAATAAAAATCGCATAGCAGGTCTAGGCGGTGACCCTGGTTAATGAGGAAAATAGCGTCCGGATTTCTATTTTAAGCTTCGAAACTTCTCCGAAGTCTATAAGGATCGGTTTCCAAGTGACGGGGTCTGATCCAAACCAGAACCAGACAACTGAAAATCTATCATACTCGTCTTAGCGCATCATGTTAAACTTCTTTATGTGGAACTTGCTATTTAAAAGAAATGCACGACGAACGCTCTTCGTCACATACACGGGCTCGCAAATTCATCTGCTCTCTGGTTGCCCCCGATAAACGCGTGTAGCCACTGAAGGGTGATCCAGCCCCTCCCACCTAGGAAGATAGCTCCTTTTGACAGATTTCTATCAGCTTGGACATTATATAAATCACATCTAAGTACCTTAATAATCCTTTAGCTATCAGATAACATACAGGATTACCTAAACTGCTCTGTTCCAAGGGGAGTCATTATTGTTTTAGTGAGTGGCCTAAACGCACAGATCAGCCCAACAACACCGACCTTAAACACACAATTGAAAATCAAGGCATAGGCCAGGTCACTAACAGCAACGGTGAGCTTTTCGTCGGCTTCTGTAGCTCCCGCCAACTCCAGGAATTTCGTGCAGTTTCAGATCTTTCGTGCAACAGAGAAAAAAGCATACAAATTTCTATGCGATAAAAGGGCTTCAAAGTGCACTTTCGCGTTGGCTTTGGGATGTAAACGCGGCTTAGGCGTTATATATGTAGCTCAGCAGCTCATCAATAATAGGTCAAATCCGATTCACAGTCAGAACAAAAAGGAAGTTTTTATTGACATATGTACATATAATGAATATTATTTACAAAAATAATTTGCCAACTATAATATGAAAGTTAATATACTACATTTCCTCCCTCTCAAATTCCGAGGCTAGTTTTGGATCGTGAATCGTACCTCGAATCCTGCTGCCTGTCACTTCAGTGTTCTGGGACTAGAAGGAGAGTTAGACTTGGCTTCGCTTTGATTAGTCGCCTGTTGGCTAACAATGGTAGCAGAATTGTAGATATCTGTAACATCCGGTAAGCGAGACTTAATTTGGGTTTGGTGTTTCTGAATTTTCCGTGTTGTGTACGAACACCGTAAATCATTCGGCCAAAAGGTTATTGTAACATAAGCCGGAATCCAGTGTGGCCCACGGCTGAAGTTGTGGATATAGACTGGCTGTTTGATCTTGAATCGACGTGGCTTTTGTTTAGGGGATGCACAAACTAGGCTTTTATTGCTCGGCTGTAACAACGATAGTAAGATTTTTGGTTGACGACCATTAAGTAATTGTGCTGGTGATTGATTAGATATGGTGTTTGGCGTTGCCCGGAAAGTTAATAGATATTTTAGCAGCGATTGTTCAGCGTTTTCGCTATTCTGAATTGTTTTCTTTAGCGCTGCCTTGAAGGTTCGTACCAATCTTTCCGCTTTACCATTTGAGGCGGGGTGAAAAGGAGTTGTTGTCAAATTTATGATTCCGTTTAAAGTGCAGAACTCTTTAAATTTATCTGGCGTAAACTGACAACCATTATCTGTCAGATGTTGCTGACTGCAGCTTGGTAACAAATGGATCTTTTGGAAATGAATCCACACAAATCAACCACATAGGGTCCTGCGAAGTCCAAATGTATCCTTGTCTAAGGCGAACGAGATTTAGGCCAGTTTAGGAACTCTCTTCGCGGACTGTTGGAAGTCTGTTGACAAATTTTACATTTGCTGGTTTTCTCCTGTACGTCTGCATCAATGTTAGGTCACCAACAGTAACACCTTGCCAGTTGTTTAGTTCTTACTATGCCCAAAGTCCATCATGGAGGAACTGCAAAACGTTGCTTTGCAGTGACTTAGGCACGACTACACGAAACAGTCCGTTTTTAGTACAATAACTCCATCTTGAATGCTTAGTGAGTATAGGCGGCGAAAATATGCTTGAAGATCTTCCTTGCGCTGTTGATACTGGGAGCTGTTTGTTGAGGTTAAAAACAGGCACCAGGGTTATGGTCTGTATATAAGGTAAATAGTCAACCATATATGTAAGTACTGATTAAATTTTGTTACACCATAAATAATCGCTAGTGTTCCTCCTCGATTTGGCTGTACCGTCTCTGGTGCTCATTTCAAGTCTTTAATGCATACGCTATAGGAAATTTTAGAAAAACTCGAAGGTCATTTTAAATCAAATGTGCTTGATCACTTTGCTTGACGTTGTTTTTTAAATCGCATATGAAACCCACTCAAACGTACGCAGAATGAGTTGTCGAGCTTCGTAGATTAGCGAGGAAATATTAGTATGTGTGTAAAGAGAGTATAAGAAGAATACATAGACGACAATCGAGGAACGATCCTTCATATGGAGCTCCCTTTGAAAGGCAATGTTGCTACCGACAATGGAAAGTGTATTATATGTACAATTAAAGTGTAGACAAGATATTATCCCATAACCCAAGGGACCTCGATCTTCACAATATTAAAGTTAAAAGTATTGGTGATTGTGGTTATTTCAGGAACGAGCTTCGTCGCATGGCACCAGAGAGAAACAAGGAACTTTCTGCGAGCACGGGGGATGGGTTTGCAAAAATTTCAATAAATCGTCAAATGTCAATAATTTTCTTGTCTATTGTAGATCAATACGACAATAATTATAATTCCAGAAAATTGACATCTTACTTTTTGACCTCCAGGGCGCGATTTTCTATTAAAATGACTGTGCGGTAGTTTTTTCTATGTGAAGATTAGAACTCATAGATCCTTTGTACTGATCCTAATCGGAAAAAATTAAGAAATGCCAAAAAAAAACTTCTTTCACCCTTTTGGGGGCATATGGATCCCTCGCTTACAACACTAGTTTAATAAAAACTCGAGTTCAGCGTAAAACTCTCTCTAAGGCTAAGAACATAGTGAAGCAGAGAGCAAAGCAGCGTTGAGAGCGGAGAGCAAACCGGCGAAATCAAACAAGTGAATCCCTGTTAACAAGGGCATAGTGGAGCAAAGCGGCGCGTTCAAACAATTTTGATTTCTCTGCTATCATCCTTTCGATAGCTTTGCTCTCCGCTTTCATCGCTGCTTTGCTCTCTGCTTCACTATGTTCTTAGCCTAACATTATGAACGGTCTTTATACCTAATGCATCGCTTATATAAGGGAGATGACATTTGATGTTACAATTGCCAAACATCACTTTACCATATACAAGAACTTAATAATGATGTTTAAAAAGTCCAGAGAACGATCAAAGAATCAAATTTCCTGCCAATTAGGACTAGGAATTGTTTTGGTATACTGGGAATATAATATATTTAAAGATTTCGATTGTTTTCTTGTATGAGAATAGTTGAATAAAATGTATCCACAACTTACCAAATCCTGGCTCCAAATCTTCAATCGCTTGATTACCTAGCGTGTTCCAACATTCCATATCATTTAGCGTCTCACAAACCTTAAAAGCGTCCCTAAATTTTCGAAGATATATTAAATTTTGAAGATTTTCCTTTGGATCAGCCGCAGTAGATACTAGATGAGTTGATAATGTAATTGTAGAGAATTTTCCCCCATCGACACAAAGACAAATTTCTCCATCGTATAATAGCAAAGGAACTTGTCCAGCCAGAAGCTTAGTGTCGCCAACCTTAATTGTATGCTTACCTATAGGATTTCGGGATTGAATTTATGTAAAATTATGAATTCAAGTTTTATTACCATTAATGGAATATCGTACAAAGCTATAAGTAGTGCAAATTTTGTTGTCAAACGCTATGAAAGCATTTGGTTGAGATAAGTCCCAAAGAACGCCTTCACATTTCTTTGGAAAATCAGATATAAGTGTACTTTCCTCGGTGGTCTGAAAATTGTAACTTATGTAAAAAAAATGGTTTTGCGATCTTTTATTTTATAATAATTATTTATGAAATAGTGGTGCTTTTACAATTTACCCCTAAAAAATATTTAAAACAATTGACCCAGGAAGGAAAAAAATGCGTCTTTTAAAATTTCAATTTAAATAAAACTAACATAATAAAAACGACTAGACTCTAAAAGCTACTTTCCAAAGACTCCTTCAACAGAGTGGGCCTTCTCAAAAGGAGGACACCTCCTACACCGCTAACCATGACGAAACCTTGAGGTACCTTCTCAGAGAGTACTTTCCAGGGTCAATCCTCCAGACCGCTTATCCATTGGATACTGGGTGTAGTCATAGGACCAACCCAGACAGTTATTTCCGCAGTCTTTCAGGGAATATCTTCGACCGCGCTTCTTTTCAACCCTATAAGTCCCAGTTCGATGGCATCGGTTATGCAGATGATCTTGCCATCATTGTCTCTGGGAAGTTTGACTTGACCATTACAAAAGTCATGACAACAGCACTGTGAGAAGTTCAAAGATGGCGTACCAAGGAGGGTCTGCGAATCAACCCAAATAAGGCTGTCCTGGTACTTTTCTCCAAACGCTACAAAGTGGACTTAGGTCCTATCTGTATCCACGGTACCACAGTTGAGTACTCAGACTCAGTCAAATATTTGGGAGTAAATTTAGACAAGAGACTGAACTGGAAACCTCAATTTGACTACGTCATCAGCAAATCCACAAGGGCGATATGGGCCTGCAAAAGGCTGCTGGGTAAGACATGGGATCTTAAACCACAAATGATGTACTGAATGTATAATACGATCGTTAAACCTGTGGTCACTTATGCTGCTATAGTTTGGTGGCCCAAGACTAAACAGGTTACGTCGATCCTCAAGCGCAGCAAACACCAACGGCTTGCTTCCCTCTCTAATACCGGAGCTATGCGGACCTGTCCCACAGTTGCAATGGATGCAACCATTGGATTGACCCCTTTGCAACTCTTCATATGGAAATCCGCGGCCATAAGTGCCTTGAGACTTCAGATCTCATCCAACTGGCCCTATACGGTCAAAGGACACATATATATCCTTAAAAATATCCCAAACATTTTCATTTGCCGTGTATCCAACCATATGGTTAGTCAACTACGGTTCCAAAGGAAATTCAGAGCGATTATCCCGGATCGTTCTGAGTGGGAGGAACTTATTCTTCCTGGGGATCCAAAACATCTGCACTGGTTTACTGACGGGTCAAAGATGGAACATGGCACAGGGGCTGGTGTCGCAGGACCCAACTCCAAGGTCTCGATTGCAATGGGTAAGTGACCCACTGTTTTCCAGACAGAACCCTTCTGTGGCATCTCTTGGTCCACCTCCAAGTCCTTGATAGAAGAGTGGATTAAGGGAATAAACCTAGCCTATTGGTAGTCAGTCCCAGGTCTTAGACAAGCTAAAGATCTTATAAGAACCTTTGCCTTAAGGGGCACTATCACTTTAAACAGAGCGGACCTAAGGCTGTTGGTGGTTTATCTCACTGGTCATGTAGGACTGCTGTACCACCTCCACAACCTAGAACTGTATCAAGAGACAGAACGCCGACTCTGCTTGGAAGGCGACGGGACTTTCACACATATTCTTTGCGAATGTCCCCTGCTCTGATCTTGCCTTCATCCGGAAGGCTGATAGTCCGTTCCGCTAGTGGGGTACGTACACAATAGGCCTAACTTGGCCGCAGTGTTCGCCATATGAGTTACCCCCTCATTCCTTAATAATAATAATAAATAAAATAATAATAATAAATAAAACAATAATAATAAATAAAATAATAATAATAATAATAAATAAAATAATAATAATAAATAAAATAATAATAATAAATAAAATAATAATAATAAATAAAATAATAAAAATCTAAATAGAAATTGTACATACTGGCAAGAAAATAAAACCCTGTTGATGATCATCAATGAAAATTAGTTTTGTGCCTTCTAAATCTGCATGTATACTCTTTATGCCCATTGTATGGCGATACTTTAAGCTTGTTGTCCATTGCTCCAAAGAAAAGTATACCAAATGACCAATCTAAATAATAAGTAAATTTTAAAAGCTGCATTAATTATATTTGTAAAAATGCGGTACTTACATCAGTTGCAAAAACTAAAAATTCATTGGTTAGAATATGACACGTTATCACTGAATCACTTAAACCAGGTACAGCATCAGGAAAAGATTGCGTAGTTTTATTTTTCGTAGATGGATTTTCAGACTCGATCGACTGAAGAATTAAATGAGATCCACAGAGAGCTGCACAAAAGTCTGCATTTAAACGAACATCACGAATTTCAGATATGAATTCACGGTCGCCTAATAGCATTGGAGTGTCCCCCAATGTTCGCCCCAAATCATAGAACCAAACATGATTGTTCATTCCAGCAGCTAAGTGATATGGACCAATGGCAACAAAAGATGGTTCTACTTCTAAATTTATTTTATTTGGGTGGGTTTTTGACTAGAGAGTTAAAGTAACCGTTAAGACTTAGAATACTAAATATAATTTGTAGAGGCATTACCTTGTCGGGGGTATAGTTATAGATTGAGACTTCAGCAAGGCTACTTAAAATTGCAATTCGAGGAGCTGAAACTGCATACATAGTTTGTAGTTTTGTAACGAAACTGTATATTGATCCATGAGCTGTTGTGACTGCCAAGAGCTGTCCATCAGAGCTCCAATCAATCATTTGTAGCCCAGATTGATCCGGAAGGGTTATAATTTTTTCAGTTTCTTGCAAGTTAGTTATAGAGTGAATCTTAACACTACGAAAATAAACGATTATTATGTTAACAGATAGAAATACTATTTTTCTTACGTATTATCACCACAGGATGCAACAATATCTAAAGCAGGGCAGTAAGCAACTCCTGTTAGTAAGTCACGATGATTTTTTACCTAATGAAATTTTTCAGAAATATTGTATTAAAATTTAATTTATTCAAGTTACCTGCCATAATTCTTGTCCAACATCTTTAGGATGCGTTGATATTGCCACCAAATGTCCATTTGAAAACCCAAGCAGTATATACCCATCCCCAAACCATTTATGCTGTATCAAATTACCATATCGACTTTGAAACCCAAGTTCCGTCGGAGAATCCGGTTCAGGAAGATAATATAGAAAAAGTGTTCTTTTACCAATTATCATACTAATTGCATTCTCCCCGGGAACTGCACGCTCATCTGTTTTCATTTCAGCAAAATACATATCGCTTGGTACATCCCTTAATTGAACAACACGCAGTGAATCGCCTTCTTCGTTACTCAATGAGAAACTTTTATCATCACTACCGAGTGCTAGAAGATTTGCAGCTGACCAAGCACCGCAAATGATACGTTTCGAATGTTTGCCCAAGATTGGTATCCGTTTTGATGTTTGATGATTGTAAATGGCTAAATTTCCTCTGGATGTGCCTACTGCCATTATTTGAGATTGTTTTGACCAGACAATACAACTTAGAGGATCACGAAGCCCAGTATCGAGAATCTGTTTTCTTTGGGAATTTGCATCCCATAGGGTTACTTGAGATGAATTACTTGTGATGATACCAAGAAGATCGCCATCGCAATCCCAAGAAAATCCTGAACAGAGTCTTTGTAGAGATAAAAAACATTTTTGTGTGGTTATTGTAGAAGTCAAATTAATAAAGTATAATTTGAACAATAGTTATGAAAGTAGTAATGACTTGGAAATATAACTAAAGCTTCTTTGGAATGATTGTACCATACTGACTTTAAAAGCAAGTAAAAATCCCAAATTGTAGTTTGTTTATTACTTATTCCTTATACTTTGTTAAAAGGTAAGCCGATCTAATATTATTGATTTTATTTATCCGCTTTAACATGGAATAACAAAATTTTCAGTACTCATGAAGGTATGTCCGGTAGGTTCTTGGAAGTTGCCTGAAATAAATTCTCCCAGAATGAAAGGCGCACATACGTATATGACGAGGGTGTTTATAAAAATAAACTAATGATAACAAGAGATGACTCAAAGTAAATATTCAGTGCTAAAAACGCTCGCTCGCTCGCTGGCTATACGGCGTACCCGGGGAAGACGTCGTTACTCATCGCTCTCGCGCTCGGGTTTTTCCATGAACGCATGACGTTCCCATCGACAATAATTGCAACTGGGAAATTATTTAAATAAATATGTAGTTTTTCTAAATCGTTTAATAAAGAGAATGAGTTTTGACCCAACTTTCTACGAGCATTAGTTCACGAGATATTCAGCCTTATTGTGGCTGTCACTTTCGGTGACAAATGGCGAAGTGAGACAAAAATGTGATTCTCTAAAAGTTTATTTCAATGATTTAAGGCGAATTGCGGTTGACACTTATCATGCTAGATTTCATGTAGCAATATCCTTTTGTAGTAAATGGTTTAAAATATGTAACCTTTTGTTTATCCGCAATTATAAGAAATGTCATGTCACCGAAAGTGACAACACAAGAAGGCTGATTAATTTTATCAGTTAAGCGCTGGTTTTTTGTGGACCTTGTCTTCTTTTTAATGGCGGGGAGATTCCTATCATCGTGTATCAACTTATGAGAAATCGCCTACTCACAATAATGATCTGTCCTGTATATCAACGGAGCAACGCAGCTTAGTCAGTTAGCTTTAACAATGTAATTAGATGAAGAAATAAATTGCTGGAAAAAAATTCGGAAAAGAGTAGTTTCCTGTGTGAAAGCACTTGCATCACGTGGTTTGCCGTTCAGAGAACACATCGAGAAAATAGGTTAATTGTACAATAGAAATTATTTGATGTCCTTAGAGCTTATCGCTAAGTTCGATCCATTCTTAGCCAAACACCTAACATGTTATGGGAATCCCGGCCCGAGACATACGAGCTAACTCTCTTCAACATATGTGAAAAATTCATTCGGCTTATGGGACAAGGTTTTGGAGACAATTACAATGAAAATATTAATATTTTTCTCTGATCAATGACTCGACGCCGGATATATCTCACGTGGACCAGCTCAGTTATGTAATAAGATATGTCCTGCCTAATGGCTCACTTGTAGAACGTTTCCTCAAGTTTATTCCAAACACAGGCCGTAAATCACAACAAATAGCAAATGCTGTTGCTTCAACTTTAACTGAACTTGGAATTGACATTTCAAACAGCCGAGGGCAATCTTATGGCAACGCAGCTAACATGTCACGCATATACAACGGCCTATAAGCTAAAGTAAATGAAATTTCCCCCTTTTCCAAGTATGTTCCCTGCTCAACACAATCGCTCAATTTAGTAGGTGAATAGGCCCCCATCCACGGTCAAACAAATCGTCAAATTCCTGGCCAACATCGAAAAAATTGCAAGTGAGCGTGTATAAACCCAGCAAACCACATGTAATGCATAGAACAAAGAAATGCATTCGCCGTACATTACAAGTAAGCTATTTGAAAGCTATCAATCAGCGACTGCTTACAAGTGCCTTACAAATACATTACAAGCAATGTATTAAATTATGTTTGGATTCTGGGGATTCATACTCGTATGAATATATCAAATCAGGCAGTAGCACCGTTATCTTTTCGAGGCACTTTCCGCCGCTAGTAGAAAATTTTTGCTCATTTGTAAGTGTTTGCACCAAGTGCCGTGCGCATTTTATCCAGTATTGTATTTCAACTATAACGGGGTGAGTAAAGTATAATTATGTTTTATACTTTCTTTACCTAAGATTTAATACATATATCAAATTGTGTAAAGATAATCTTTCGAGGCAGATAAATCAAATCGTTTAAAATCAATGCATTTCATCCTAGAGCATCCTTAATGCTATACAATACATTTTGTTAGCTTTATGAAATGTCTTTTGTAATGCATTTGCAACATTTATAAAATGTATTTGTAATTTATAATGTATGCATTACATATTTCTATATGAAATATATTGTTAATGCATTACAAGCAATGCATTTCATCCTAGGACATGCCTAATGTTTTTTAATGCATTCCGTATTACTTACAAAATGCTTTCTGTAATGCATTTCATTCATTTCTGAAATGTATTGTGAATTCATTTTGTATGCATTCGTGGTTTACTGGGAAATACAAGTTTTCGAAGTTGGCCGCTGCTTGAAGAAAATATTCGTCTGGTTTATTTCCTTCAAACAGCTTAAATGTGTGTGTGAGTTTTGCCTGTGTGCCATGTAAAGTTCGCTTTGTTTACATTAGATTATATGAAATGTCGCTCGGGATGTTTGAAGAAAGTTTTCCTCGTTGATGGCCAAAAATGTCAAAGCATAAATGTGTGCGCTGTTTGTCGAAAATTGGTTTGACGATTTGTTTGACCGTGGATGGGGGCCTAATGTGCAGCTGAAATTTCCCCCTTTTCCAAGTATGTTCCCTGCTCAACACAATCGCTCAATTTAGTAGGTGAATGTGCAGCTGAAAGTAGAGACTCGTTATTTTTTAAACCGCAAGAGTTGTTCAATTTAGGCCGTAAAGGCCGTATCAGAACCTCTGCAGCGCTGCACCGACAAGTGTTTCTATAGGGAATCTTACGCAAAGTTAATCTCAGATGGCGCCAACGAAGTATAACGTAAACAAAAGGAAATGTCAGAAGGCGCTGAACATTTTAACGACTTAAAAAGATGTTACGTTTTGAGTGCTTTAAAGAATTGATAAATTTTATGTGCTTCTGAGAGTTGTATGTGCTTTGTGAAATCATGAACAGTAATTACGGCAATTTAAAAATACCAGAATTAAAAAATTTGCTTCGGTAACGCGGTGCACTCTCAGAGGAAGAAAAAAGGCACTCATGTTTTAACAGAGCCTTTGTATGCTAAAACACAGTTCTCAAAAATAATCTACAGCTGAATTAGTTGCACACAGATTCTTTTTTAAAAGTACACGTGAAAGTATAAGATTTTATCTTTGAATATCACAATAAAATCAAGAACTGTCAGACAAATGTCACTTCATATTTACGTTATAGAACTTTGGCGCCCCTAGCGGGAGAAATTTCCAGTAAGGTTCCCTATTGGCTGAGGCTGATAAAATGACAAGCAAAGCAGCACCAGAGCAGCGTGCTGCATTTTCATCTCAAACTCTAATTTTGCTGCATATTACATGCAGCACTTTTGACACTTCGTACGTGACATGTGAATTTTAACAAAAAACGGGAAATTTTGCGACAAATAATTTAAACAACAGGCTGGAATTTTTTTAAAAGCATTTAACAGGCCATGTAGGAAAAATTAATGGCACTAGTTAATTTTTATTTTGAGGTTTACCTGTCAAATAAAAATTGCGCTGCAACGGTGAAACAACAGGATCTGATACGGACTGCAGCATGCTGCTCTGGCGCTGCTACTGCATGCTGCATATTTTTAGGTTCTGATACAGCCTTATCAGAACCTCTGCAGCGCTGCACCGACAAGTGTTTCTATTGGCTGAGGCTGGTAAAATGACAAGCAAAGCAGCACCAGAGCAGCGTGCTGCATTTTCATCTCAAACTCTAATTTTGCTGCATATATACATGCAGCACTTTTGACACTTCTTACTTGACAAGTGAATTTAAAGAAGACGCGCGAAATTTTCATCGAGTGAACAACAGGCGGTAGTTTTTTTTTAAAAGATTTAGATCATGGAGGGATTATTAACATTTTCAAAAATTTTATTTCGAGGTTTTACTGTCAAACAAAAATTGCGCTGCACGGGTGAAACAACAGGATCTGATACAGACTGCAGCATGCTGCTCTGGCGCTGCTGCTGCACGCTGCACATTTTTAGGTTCTGATACAGCCTTTTCTTTGCAGCGTCAACCCTTCGTTGGGAGCTCCTTCGAGCCGTCACCGTCAAAAGTCTATCAACGACTCGTTCGTGAGCACGTGCAGACGCATACAAAAGTTTACGCGAATCGTGGAATGAAATCGATCGAGTCTCCATCGAAAATCACACACAACAGAAGATAACCGTTAAATGCGAAGCAAGAGGTATTCGTATGAAACTGGAACGTCTTGAAACAGCCTCCATGACTGTTTTTTGGGGATTTTTACTGGATCGCATAAAATCCACAAGTAAAAAACTTCACAGTGTGAAAATTGACATTGCCATTTTCATAGAACTGTATTTTTTTTATGTGACAGACTAGAGGCTTAGGGAAGGTCCCTTTGTACTGTCGACAATCTATTTTTTCGTATACAATGTCGAACAGCAGCTCTAGCCAGAAGATAGAGAGAAGAGGGAGAGAAGAGAAGGAACTGTCACAACCTAGCCGTGATATTTTATTTTATTCCACCACTCGCAACTCCCTGGAGTGTTTTGCCTCCTGAAATGAGTTGAATCTCATCAACCAACCGATGGCATGCGCTTGGTGGAGCGCGGAAGGACTAGGGAAGGCTATAGCTGGTGACATATCCCAGCGTACATGCGTTGCATTCATTGACACATAATATAGAAGTGTGTGTATTCAAATGCGATCTGACCACTGACATATAGTAATGTACTGCTAAATGAGCAAAATCCCATACAACAAAATGGCACCAAAAACTATTCCTGACTCGCTCCCACGTTAAATCCCAATGAACTGTAATCGTCAGCGCATGTCAGCGATATAAACATAATTAGAAAAAAATAGACAGGTATAGTTTTCGTTCTTCTGTCTCACTCTTGAGCTATTTTGAAAACTTCGTTAAACAGGGGAAATAACCGTCACGGTTTTGGAATAAATGCATTTATTTAATGAAAAAACTGCGAATAAATAAAAATGAGTGATGGAAATTTATTTCCGTTAATTATAACAAACATCTTATCACTTATTTTCTCCTAAATTCGAAGAAAATTTTTTTGTTTGCATAAAAAAGGTTTTCTATTTCTGGAGAAAAATGGTGCCATTCAGCATCGTCAATCAGCAGTCCATTACTATATGTCAGTGGATCTGACGGAATATTCCGTGAATGGAATGCATGCCACGTACAAGTCGGGCTACTTTCAACTTTTTCTGTATTGTCGCATTCGACATAGGACACACAAGCATACACAACAAACACATGCACCTTGCCTGCACTCATTACTTAGATTTTCGGGCTATGTGTGAAAGCCGGGACGGAAAACAACCATGCAATTATGTGTCAGAGGAAATTCGCCGGATATCATGGAGCCGCTGAATACAATGCATGTACGCTTGTATATGTCACCAGCTTAAGTCAGGAGGAATCAGGAATGTAAAGAGCGAAGAAGAGAGAGAAGGAAAGTTATGTAGGTGGGAAAGTGGAAAATGCGAAGGACCGTGGGGCTGGCCGGGATTCAAACCCGGGACCTCTGGGATAGCAGTCAGGCGAAATGTATGACGACTAATACATTTTATTGCCGAAACACGAGATAACTTCGATGATTTTGAAAACCGTCCTTTCCACAGGAATATGAAAGACATTTTTTACGCAATCGAAAGCGCAAGTCATGTCTTGATATGGCATCAAATTTGTGCTATTAATACTGAAGAATTCCAAAGTGTTCACTAAAAATCTTTCTGTGTATGTACTCTGGAAAAGACGATCAAAAACCTTCGGATTTCTTATAGATACAATGCGGTCTAGAATGAATAGAACAACGTTTCGTTTCGTTTATGAATAGAACAACTCGACTGTGGAATAATCTCTCGCAGTCGGTATTTCCGAACTCGTACAACATCTTAGAGTTCATCGCCATTTCCCTGAACACCCTCCAAACCCCCTCTAACCCTTCCTATTGCGTTGCATTGCATTGCAATACTTGAGTGGGTTTTACTGCGATGCGTTACATTAAATGGATTTGACACATTAATGCGTTGCCTGTTGGCACTTAAATGCGTTTTGAAATTTGAATTCATGTTGAATTCGTGTTCAATCGCTCATCAAAATCCATTTTTAATATATTACTGAGTTAATCCGAGCTAGTAATATTTTTGCAGAAAAAACCAAACCAATTTGACCGAGTATTGAATGCGTTGTATGCGTAAAAGTTGAAAGTTAAACAACTGTTGGATTGCATTGAGATGCATTAAAGGTAGTGCCGCATTAATAGGTCTGCCATCATTGAAATATTCAGAGTAAACTTCATCTGTCAACGCATTCATGTAACGCAATGCAATTATGCACTTCCAGCTTAAGCGTACATGCATTGCATTCGGTGACGGACAACATAGAAGTGTATGTATTCAGATGCGACTTGACGGAATATTTCGTGAATGGAATACATGCAACGCAAATGACGGTCTACTTTCAACTTTTTCTGTATTGCCGCATTCGACAAAGCACATACAATCATACACTCGTTAATTAGATTTTTGGGTTATGTTTAAAAACCGGCACGGAATGCAACTTCGCAATTAGGTGTTGCTCGGAACTCCCCGCATGTCATGGAACCACTGAATGCAACGCAGGTACGCTTGTCTGTCACCAGCTTGATATTGCTTCCGACTAGCAAGAACAGACGTAAGCAGTCGCAAACTAGTTTCAAATTGGTCTTGTTTCTGTCGACTCGGGTGTGGATTCTCATTTTTTTTAAATTTTTGATTTTGTGAAAAAATGTGGTTACACAAAGAAGTGTTTGTATCATTTACAAATACTACCTATGTACGGTTCCACATTAAAAAATACGCCGAATATAACGAATACGAATATTCATTCGGCACATCTCTACTTTGTACCACTAGCCGTCATGGCGTTCAAGTCATAGTGCAATATCTTGTAGTACGCTTGACATGAAGATAGAAAAAGGATATGATAGGTTAAGGGTAGTCTGGTGGATGCATGAGGATGAGACAGTGAGCCTCGCGCTTGAACTTGGATGTTGTATGAGATCATTTTTTTAAACAGCCGGCTGAGCCGCAAAAGGCAGGGGGAGACAGCCTCGTCGGAGTGTTATGCCTCCTGAAACAAGTGAAACCCGTTAACCAGCCCACAATTGCTGTGACGCATGCAGTACCAGACTGCCAGGTGAACAAGGAGGTGTACCTTCCGCTACGTGAAGGCGGAGCGGACATTTGGTACTCTACTATTAGCCGGTTGAAACGGCGGGCTGCCTTACTAGAGCAACCTATAGTTTATATATACGGTAAAAATGTTATTAAAATTATGGATTGATATTTGTACGGTTGCAATATATTATAAAGATATTGCTCTATTAAAAAATATATGTGTACAACACTAAAGTCGTACAAGTGCTACGAAGTGATCATTCATACCCTTGTAATATTAACCTCTCCACCAACTGTCCTTGGCGGTTGTAAATTGCAACGGTTCCATCGCCCCCTGTAGAAGCAAGCAATGATCCGCTTTGTCCTTTTTGCCAGATAAAATATACATCTCCTGGCCCATGGGGCTCATCATGTTTAAAAAGGATCTTCGAAAAAAATTGCGCTTTAGACCAATAATAATATTTATTCTGTTTATCTACCTTATCAAAAGACATCTTTTATTGAATCTTACATTCTTACAGTTGTGTAATATATTTACATAAAATCCTGAAATCCCTTATGCAATGCAAAAAAAACTGCAAAAATTCAGAAATAAGAAAATTCTAACGCAAATTGTTTACACCTTCTCACCTTTGTAGTGTATTGACAGGTAACCATGGAAACGCGACAGGTGCACATATCTAGCTAAGCACTTTTGCGATTATAGCGCCTCTACGTAATAATAGAGTAATTTTTTAATCAGCTGGTGCATTTGACAGTTCGGAATAGGATGACGTGAGTGAGGAACCCATCCACCGAATTGTTACTCAGAGTTCTTTGTCTAGTCGTTTTATGTTAAATATTTAATAAAGTCAATAGCATTCGGGTTTTTATATTTAAAGTGTTTTTGAACATTTATTTAATTGTTTTTAACTCTATTCAGGATGGAGGATGAGCTGCCAAATGAGTTTGATTTAGTTGTAATTGGGACAGGTAAAATTGGGCTTTATAAGAAAATTCTTTATTTTTATGGTTTATTCTTCCTAAGTGCCTCTTTTAATATATATTTTAGTTACAATTTAACTTTTAAAGTAAGCGATAGTTCGATGAAAAACGTGGCTAGCCTGTTCTAATAGTGTCTGCCATACGGGACAGGGCACAGACTAAGTTCGTTGTTTTCACATCTACATAACATGCTTGTTTAATAAGTGCCCGAATTTATGTAGCACCTATCCATATCCATTTATCTAGATGCTATATCAATTTCAATCGCACATATCTTATCTGAAGAGCTATAGTAACCCGACAATATTACAAGAAAGCACTCGTAATTAATCCTTTACTATTATTTTAAAGTATACTTCTTTAAAAATGTTGTACAATTAGTGATATTACAAATGCATGGTCATTATGAAGCATTTATCCTATTATTTTTAATTAATATATAACTTAACATGAATGTCATGAAAAATATCGATTTGATTCATCTTTCTCCCCTTCCACTTTTCTTCGGTTGTATGAAAAATGTCGCAGAGCTTACAGGTTGCTAGGGCTTCAGAATGCTTAAATACCAATTAAATAAAAAAATATGTAAATATAAAGATTTAGAAGATCGGAACCTTCTTTTTGTTATCTGAAATTAATTTTACGTTGAAAGCTGGTAAAAGTAGACTGGGTATCTAAAGAAGAAAAGCGAATATTTTGGTAATCACCTGACATTCTATTGTATCTTGTGTGCTGTAGTTATGTTGGGTAAAATATTTTTAATTAACAATTTGCGATGGCATGGGACTAAAATAAAAGACGTTTTAGGTTAAGCTGTCTCTTCCGTTGTTTCTGAAAGGCCCTCCATTTCACAGTTTTGTCGACGACGGTATTCTGCGTAATTCTTATGGTCTCTTAAATATAAAACAAGCACGTACTAGACCTTATCTCTCAGATCCACCTCTATCAACAGGGATATTGAACTCATTCTTGAATTTAACGCTTCCAGTACGAAGTACTGTTTGATTACTTATAAAACTTACACCACTCTTCCTTCTCCTAAGGGGTCGTCCATAAATTACGTGAAGCATTTAGGGGAGAGAGGGTCGAGTCGAATCTCACCCAATCTCATGTGGGGGGATAGGAGGGGTCTCGTCTGCAGGCACGGCCCGATGAAGGCCACACAATACTCAGTCTGATTGAGGGAGGACTTCAGGTATCCGCCTGACAGGCCGTGGCATGCAGGTAACATCATGACTCCCTACAGACACACTGGCGAAGACAACAGTTTTAACTCGTGACTAGAAAAACCTTTAAAATGCACGGACCACCATATTTACGGGGCAGGCGGAGCGGAGAAATCAAATATATGGGAAACTTGCAGGCGGCCGACGTTACCCGCGAACCAAGCGCGAATGCGAGTGTGGGTGGGTTTCCCGCCTTGCTTTCAGGTCCGTCTGGGCGCGGTGTGAATTCGAGCCGTAATTTCACGGCTTTATAGTGAATAGAAGTTCAGGCACAAACTGACGATAAATAGCCACACATATAAAGATTTTTGTCAGGGGCCGTATTTGGTTTCTCGAGTCGACATTGTTGTCTGTCGATAAATAAAAATTGGCATTTGGCGACACGATATCATCTCTTTACATGTCGATAAAGACGTTTGACGATTATTAAAAAGCTCAATTTATGCATGCAATAAGCTTTTAACCATTTCTATTTTAATTAAATATACGTGATTTTCTGCCTTGGAGTAATACCACCCAATTTGATGGTTTTGTATGGCTGCGCTTAGCTGTCGATTTGGTCGTGAAACCAAATATAAAACTTAAAGAAAATGGAGAAGCTTTTTTTTGTCGAGTCCGATCCATCGACTCGAGAAACCAAATACGGCCCCTGGTTTCTCGGACTGCAGACGCCATCCAGCTTGCGGCCGGGGAGGTGGGTGGCGATACTTGGCTTGAAGGCGAAAACTCTGAGGCCACGGCCGACCTGCCGTCGACCTGCGTGTGAAAGGGGGCTTTAAGATATGGCTAAATCGCACACAAAAATTTTTATGGGGACGCCAGAAAGTATCATAGTAATCCCTCGATTGTTTAGTCGTCACCGGCTAGCCAAACGCGCGACTCGACGTATGCCGAGGGGTAGGAGTAAGTAAAACTGACCAGCGAAAAGCCATTAGAATATTGAACTACAAGAAGGGCCCTCGCCGAGGAGAGGAGAAAGGATGTGGGACATATAGGTCTCAAGTATTTTGGGTTGTGGAAGAGATTTTACTCGTTTTAGGAAAGAAAGCCACCTTCGCTACCCTCCAGGACGTTGGAATGCAGCTAAGGCGAAGGGAACTCCTATAGATGGATGCAAGCCAATCAAGAATTGTCACTGACTTCCTGAACTTCAATAGGATAAATTCCGTCCGGGTCCAGGTGTTTTATAAGGCTTAAAGCGCATAGGAGCAAATCCCTGTTTATCAGTCTGTCGATAGTACCTAAATTATATTCACTAGTTGGGCTCCCAAAACCTGTTTCTGCAGATGCCGCAAGAGATCTCGAGCCAGGAAAGTGGGTTTCGAGCAGGAATTTCAATGACTCCTGACCGCTGCTTGTGGTATGCACCGTCTGCTTGTTGCAGCAATTCTTGACACATTGGGCTTTTAGAGAGAACTTTTCCGTGGTGGTGTCCGAGAAATCCTCTATTGTCTCACAAAAGGTCTTCCAGGATTCTCTCTTTGACTTGCGCAGTTCGTATTTCAACTCCCTGAGACGCCCTTTATAGTTATCCCAGTCCGAATCCAAGTTAGACCGTTTCGCCTTATTGAAGGCCTTTCTACTTTCAGACTTTAGTTTGAGAAGCTTACTGTTTCACAAAGGAGGTTTGGTTTTACTCCTGTACTAACTAATGGGACAGGCTGCTTCCAATGCAATTATTCAAGAGGTTGCTGAGATTCCACACCTGATGTGCGAGATTTTCAACGCTCCAAAAATATGTGGGCACATCCTCGGGAAGTTATCTTTCCACCATTTGTCTATATACATTCTGTGTTTCGGACGTTTCTGTAACCAGTTGCGCACATATTAACATTAAAAATAATGACTCTGTGGTCATTTTCATCCTCCTAACTCGGATCGACTTTAATTTATTTATTTCCTTCCCTTTCTAATATTTTTCATGTTGTTATTAGTTTTTGCCTTTTCAAAAGATCCGGCCAGGGCCGGCGCTTCGGTTTTTTGCGCCCGGTGCACTATGCCATATTGCGCCCCTTAAGCTATTTTTGAACGCATTGAAGAGGAATGGAAAAAGACCTAAACACTCGCTGCATGAGAGAAATAATTTTCATAGTTTACGCAAAATTCAAGATTGCACCATAATAATGTGTATAGCATAAATAAAGATTACATAGGGGGTTTCATATGGGTCCACATCTAACCAACAAATATCTGCTAAAAACGTGGTTTGCGAAGAAGAGAGTAGGAAGGGACGATGAGGTGGGCAGATTTTTTGAACTTATGAATTCTTTCATTGGATTTTTGAATCAACTTTTTGACAGCTGTGCGATTTTTGCTGTTTGTTGTCTCCCTTTTGCGAGGAAAAGAAAAGAGAAGAGATGGCACAAGGGGGAATTAAGATTGAAAACAACAACAAAAACGATCTAGCAATTTTCGAAAGGGAATGGACGATTGCAGCCAATTTTTGTTGGTTGGCCTGTGTGGAACTGACCATATTAATTTGTTAGATAGTAAAGGTACCATCATTGCGGCCACAGATTACTGAACAGATGGTGTTATCCCGACTGGATCATTATGTATCTATACAGAAGACTCAAAAATGGGGACGGCATAGGTTCGAGGCATTGAATATAGATACCTCTCTTCGTCTACCCGACCATTGCAGCGTCTTCCAGGCGGAAGTCACTGCAATCTGGGAGGTTCCCGAATGGCTGATGGTAAATAATATATTTCATAGGAGTATATGTAGGATCCTAATTCTGTCGTTCAACATCCACGAGTGTTCTGAATTGCCGCACTCTCTGTGAGACTGTTTGATACAACTCTGTGTTTGGTTCCTGGACATAGTGTAATTAGGGGAAACTCAAATATTCGCCCTCCGTCAGTTAATGGAAGAAAGAATTCGTTGCGGCAAACGAATTGTCGTCGTTTTCATCGATTTCAAATCCGCTTTCGATTGCATCGATTGGAACAGCTTGTGGAGAGTCTTGGTAACCGAACACGTGCCATTGAGAATCATCCAACTTCTCCAAGCGTCGTACGATGGCTCAACCAGCAGCGTTCGTATTCGAAACGACTTATCCGAGGAGTTCCCGATTCAGACGGGTGTCCGACAGGGAGACGTCGCTTCGCCACTTCTCTTCAACGTTGTGATCGACGCGATTATGCGTGAAGCATTCGATGGACGACTCGGAGTTCAATACGACGACAACAACTTCGTAACAGACTTAATGCTGTTTTCGCCGACACGGATGCCGAAGCAACGGACATCTTATACGATATTTCCCGCATCTCCCAATCATACGGGTTAAAAATCAATGCGGAAAAGACCAAAGTGCTCACAACGGATGGATCAAGAGCCAGTGTTCACCTCGATGGAACCCAAATCGAACAAGTTCCAAGGTTCAAATATTTGGGATCATTGGTTGAGGAAACGAAAGTAGCATCGACGGCCGACGTTCACAGCCGTATCGGCCAGGCAACAGCAACATTCGCCTCGCTCAAGTGGTGCATATGGAAACGAGCAAATATCTCCATCAAAACAAAACTACGTCTTTACCGAACGTTGATTCTTCCGATTCTTCTTTATGGATCTGAAACGTGGACACTGCTCAAACCGGACGTTAAGAAGCTCGAGGTCTTCCAAATGCGATGTTTGAGGCAGATCCTCCGTGTCTCACTCCGTGATCGCCTTCGAAACGAGGTTGTCAGACAAAGATGCGATCAGCAAACACTGATCGAAGAAGAAATGCAAAAACGTCGACTACGGTGGTTTGGACATGTTTGCCGAATGGATGATAACCGCTTGCCACGTAAACTTCTCTGGCGAGACCGTCCTGCAGACTGGAGAATACAGCGATCGGCACCGAAGAAAACCTGGTTGAAGAATATCGAGGGTGACTTAAAGAATCAACGATTATCAGTTACCGAGGCTCGAGACACCGCCAAAAACCGAGAAGAATGGAAGCGAATCGTGAATGGAGTTCGGGACCCAGCGGCACCGACAGCAGCGTATCCGTTGCGGGGACGTCCCGCTCGGACCGCCAGCTAACGGATCAAAGAAGAAAGAAGAAGGGGAAACTGCAAGGAAGACGAGCTTGCTATACAGTGAACCGAAGTGGAAAGGATAACCCACTTAACCCAGATCGGACTGCCTTATACCATCTATAAACTGGCTGTAAAATAATCAGCTTTGCTCGAGCCGGATAGTAAGGAAGAAACTGTCTCGCATCTTCTCTGTTCATGTCCGACCCTCGCGAGGAAAATATGGATCTTTCTTGGCTCACCTTTCCTTGAATGCTCCTGACCTCTGTCGCTTTATTAAAAGCTCCAAATGGCTTGAAATGGCCTGAATTTTGTCCCAGCACTAGAATGACATCTTAACGGGCCCAACGGTGGGCTCTCTAGTGGAGGAGCAGCCATTTCAACCTAACCTAAACTACAAAGAAAAAGAGGAGTTCTCGCCACAAGGAAATTTGTTCCCCTCATTTCGTTCATTTACCTCTCTTAACAATTCTTGGAACAGAATATAAAAGTGCAGTAACAGCGCCCTGAAGTTTATATCAATCAAGGTAAACAGAAATACACAATAAAGAGCCATCGCTATAATTTTTTCCCTTTGTGAAAGTGGGTATGGTGCTTTTTACAGAATTTTCAAAATTTTCTGATTTTCGAAGGCGAAGGTCCGTTTCTTCAATTTTTGAGTAAAATCTTGAGTACTAACAATTCTTGAGTAAAATTTTATGAAAATATTGACGCTAACATTTCTGCACGAGGAGAATACTTTTAATTTTGTTTTCTTTAAAGTGTTAAACTTTTTTAAATCTTAATATCTGCAGCTGCACCCCCGATAGATTGCGCCCGGTGCAAGTGCGCCATTCGCACATATGAAAGCGCCGCCGCTGGCACTGACCTATATTGATAATCCATAAAATAGTGCAAGCTACAAGCTATCGTGGGTATTTCAATCCAAACTAATTAAAAATAGAAGAAACATTCCGCTGGTCTCACATGGTCGGTTTGCTTGAACAATATTTTTTTCTTAATTGGTATTACAATCATCTGTACTACGAGTATTTTTTCTTGTTACCCGGGATTGATAGTTTAATTCAGTAAAAATAGATTTACTGAATCATTTCCAAACTTCGAACGTTAAATGATATATACTTGTTAGATGGCTGATGTTCAAGTCGCTAAGAAAAACTTGTTTCTTCTCTCAGGGAATTTTAAGCCACATAGCTTTCATTGACAAATTAACTGATACTATTTCCTTCGCAGGTTTCTCTGAATCAATAGTAGCAGCTGCAGCAAGTCGGGTTGGAAAAACAGTCTTACATATTGATCCAAACGAATTTTATGGAGGCGTTTGGGCATCATTCAATCTCGAAGCATTACAAAAATTCATAGATGATAACTCCAACACAGAAAACAATGCTGTATGCTGCCCTGTTATTGATAAAGCAAAGCAAACATGGCATGTTACAGAAAAAGCTGAAGAAGAAGTAAATGAAAATGACTGGTCAAAAGAGAAAGTTTTGAAAGAATTTCGAAAATTCAACATTGATTTATCGCCAAAATTGCTATTTAGTGGAGGAAAGCTCGTGGAACTTTTGATAAGTTCAAATATTTGCAGATATGCAGAATTTCGAGCTACAGATAGAATCTGTACAATTCTTGATGGCCAGGTGAAAAGTGTGCCATGTTCAAGAACGGATGTATTCAACACGAAAGATTTAAATATTGTTGAGAAACGACTTTTAATGAAACTATTAACCAGTTGTATGAGCTATGATGAACATCCAGAAGAGTTTGCAAACTATGAAGGCAAAACGTTTTTGGAATACCTTAAAGGTAATAACTTAACAGATAACATCATACATTGTGTGTTACACGCTATAAGCATGAGCAACGAAGACACTCCCCTAAAAGAGGGAATCGAGAAAACCAAAAAATTCTTACAGAGCCTGGGACGATATGGAAACACACCATTTCTGTTTCCTATGTACGGCTGCGGAGAAATTCCGCAATGTTTTTGTAGATTATGTGCAGTGTTTGGTGGTGTATATTGTTTAAACCGCTCCATAGATGACATCACAATTACAGAGGAGAATGGAGAAAAGAAAATTGAATCAATCAAATGCGGAGGTCAAAATATTAAAGTAGGAAATGTGGTAACTAGCAATGGAAACATTCCAAAAATTCTTGGAAAGAGCGCAAAAAATGATGAAAGTCATCCAAAGTGTGGAGGACTGGCTCGCGCTATATTTATTATATCTAGTCCTATTGGCGATGAAGAGTTAAATTCGGGCGGAGGAGGTGTTAATTTCTTAAGGATGCCGGGAAAGAACTCCAAAAATTCAGCGTTTGTAATACAACTTTCACATTACTCAGGAACATGTCCAAAGGGCCTATGTAAGTTAAACATATTACCAGCTTTACTTATTCTATTTATATATTTTAAGTATAGTTCAAAAAAATATTTCTAAATATTATATTTTTCTAGATCTTATACATTTTACTACACCGCTACTTACCAATGATCCTGAAGCAGATCTTCAGCCCTATATCCAAGATATCATTACCAAAGAAAATTCTTCAAAAGTACTATATTCTACATATTATACTATTCCAAAATGCAAGAAATGCGCTAACGAATTGGACCAGCCCATTCCAATAAACATGAATTTTACTTGTGGACCATACTTTGAGCTAGATTATGATTTATCAATTGCTAATGCGCAAGATATCTTTGCTAAAATTTATCCAGATGACACATTTCTTCCGCGTGCTCCAGATCCAGAGGAAATTATTATTGGCGATGAAGATCCTGTTGCCGTTCAAGCAGAGGAAGTAACAGAGGATGTTATTAAGGAACAAATAAAAGAACTACAGGAGGGTTTTGAAAATCAAGTGAAATGCATCGAAGATAATTCAAAAAATGAGGAAAAAGATTGTGAAAAAGGCGAAGAATAAATGCTTCTTAATTTATCATGCTTAAAATTTTGTTTTGTTTCATTTAGAAATGAGCATTGACCTTGAACCAATGCTATTTTGTAGTTCCCAATTAATTTAGAGACGATTTTCTAAAAAAAAACAGATAAATATGATAATGCACTTCTTTTTTTGGTGTTAACATTTCGAGATTTTTTCTTGGAGAAATATTGTTGTTGGGTTGGGTTGTTAGCGCACGGAAGGCTCACAATTTTAATACACGCTTGAGCTCTCCGAAACCATCTAGAAGATAAAGGAGCATGCCATAACCGAATCATCCCACGAACGTGTCAGGCATGAGAAGACACGACACGCGCGGCTGTGGCCATTGTAACGGATCGATAGATTCCATTCTCGTATGCAGCGTATACCGACCGAAATCCATTCAATAATAATGTGCAGCACCGGATATGTCGATTTCGCAAGAAAGTAGTAAAGAAAGTTTCATATTAATTCATAGAGAAAGTATATTTTTTTGTATGTGTCGATAAGGTTACGGTTTTTTGGGCCCCTGTGCTGAAAGTCGAGCCGTGTTTCGTGACAAGTCGTTTGAGTTAAAGAAAGTAACGTTTCAATCGAATTATGACTTTCAGCACAGGGGCCTAGAGTGGAAGTGCTAAGTTGAGTTTAGGCCCCTTTTGTTGAAAGTCGTAATTCGACTGGAATGTAACATTCTTCAGGTCAAACGTCTTGGCACGACAGACGATTCGACTTTCAACACAGGGGCCCATGTATGATACGTTGTAGTTGGAAGACTCCTGAATCAGCAGAAACCTTACGGGGTATCTAGAGTCCAGCCAAATCCTGAATGACGAACAATAAGGTTTCAGACAAAAAAGGTCCTTCAGCCTAAGTATATACATATCGATTTGGCGAGTCTTACTTGGGCGCTCTAGATTTCTCCAAGTTTTTGATCGCGTATGTCAAATTTCTCTGCTAGCTAAACTCCAAGCTATTAATAAGGGGCCAAGTTTAAAGAACTGGATCGAGACTTTACTTTCTGGTCATGCAATCAAGGTACTTTTGTACGGGGTAAAATTCAAACCCCTCCTCATCTCTGATGGTGTCCTCCAGAGATCAATATTATCACCCGCATTTTTCCTAAACTTTACCATTCTATTGACCTTTTTCTGTCCCATCCAACCCACATCACAGCTTTACTAATTGCAGTACTTTGGGTGAATCATACGCCTTCGATCATGCAAAAAAGTGTTTGCTAGAGCTTATTTCTAAGATTGTGAACTTATGCTCAACTCAATCAACAGGGACAATTAACTTATTATCAATTGGAGCCGTAAGATTCCTGTTGAATTCAATGCTTCCTGTCTTATTTTTTTAAAGGGTCCAGGTTTCTCCTCCACCAATCGACCCGTGCTGTAATATCCAAGTCCTACATTCAGCCTTACTTTGGATACAACTCCTTGGCTGTGTTCCGAAATAAAACCCAGTATACAAAGCACTGCCTTGTCAGTAATCGATGTTATATTTTAGTTGTGTGAACCGTTGTGTCGTGCTGGTAATAAATACAAAATATTGGAGGCTGAAACAGTTTGAAGTTGTAAAACTTTCATGTGTGCTGCTGTTAATCACAGCGTAAACGCTTGATTTTACCATTTCTTGCTGGACAGTATGCTGGATGATATTATGGAACACGGCCCTTTATTTGGGGTGGGGCTTTGAAAACCTCCTTGTATGGTTAGTTAAAGTGCAAAAAGGGCGCTAAAACTAATCGATGACGACGCCATTTGTTCCAACATCAACCCTTTGTCGTAAAGGCATTACTTCATTCTGGCGTCATCAGCATGACCCTTAAAAAAGGCATCCCTCAAAGGTTCTTAACGGTGACGGAACAGGCTAGCTATATAGCTGCTAACTCTTCTTATATTTCCTGCCTTTCTCTTTTTTGGGCTTTGTAATGTTTAAGCTTCTGGCCAATGACCTTTAGCACCACTGCTATCATTTTCGACATATTCTCCAACCTTATAATAGGGGGCAAACGGCTAACAAAGACCTCGGAAAGCGGTAGTGCCCGATTTGCCACCTCTGCCAAAACCCGAGAAAAGTCACTGCAGACAAACACCTAGCAGACCTGTTAGCAAGTAAGCAAGTCCTAATCCCACCTCCCCGCGGTGCCCCCTGGGGTACTTCTTCGGAAGGAGTTAACGGGAGACGGGCGAATGGCGAACTCTCTGCGCCACAAAACAGAGTTTTAAGTCGGTTGGGCTGAGGGTTAGCAACACGCTCCCATAAAAAACACCATTGCTACGAATCGGCAAACAATGCTTCGGAACCGGATGGACAACACGACGACGACCTTTGCTTTTCGAACAAGGACACGAATCGGATCATGGAATGTGAGAACACTGCTGGCTGAGGGACGGCTGGATGAAGTCTTCAACGAGATGAATCGATATAAAATCAAGATCATGGGACTTAGCGAGACCAGATGGCCCGATGCGGGGGAACATATCTGCCCAAATGGTGAGTCCTTTTTATATTCTGGGAGAAACGAAACTGAAAGCCGTAGGAGTGGCGTTGGTGTAATACTCACCAAAGAAGCCAGGTCCAGCCTCATTAGCTGGTCACCAGTTTCTGAGAGAATTATTACCGTGCGCCTGCGTACCAGACTAAGAAGTACCACGGTAGTCCAATGCTATGCTCCAACTGAGGACGCTGAAGATGACATCAAAGACGAGTTCTATTTGCGGCTGAATGAGGTTTTTCGCTCTATTCCAAGGGGTGACATCATTGTATTAATGGGTGACTTAAACGCACAGATCGGCCATGACAACACCGGCCTTGAACAAACAATTAGAAATCAAAAGCTAAGCCAAGTTACCAATAACAATGATGAGCTTTTCGTTGACTTCTGTAGCTCCCACCAACTCATGGTAGGTGGAACTTACTTGTCACAAGAAGATACACAAAGAGACCTGGGTATCGCCCGATGGTAGGACGAGAAATCAGATAGATCATGTGGCCGTCAGCCGCAGATGGAGAACTATCCTTGAGGATGTCAGGAGTTTCAGGGGAGCAGACACTGGAAGCGACCACCATTTGGTAGTAGCAACTATTCGCCTTAAAATCGCCGCAATCAGAAACGTACAACGCGATGCTATAAACCGTAGACGGTTCAAAGTAGATCTTCTGCGGGAAAGCGTTAAAAAGCGGGAATTTGCTGGAAACCTACAACAAATATTAAACCAGCACAACGTTTCTGACGACACAAATATTGAAGAGCTGTGGAGTAGGACAAAGGGCGCAATATTGACGGCTGCGGAAACGAGCATCGGTTATGTCCAAAGAAACCAGCAACACTGGATCTCGGACACAACCTGGCAAAAAATAGAACGCAGGAGAGCCCTCAAAAATAACGTAAACTCTACAAGCGACTCTGAAAGACGTTGCCAACTGGAAAGGGAATACTCCCAATTACACCGGGAGGTAAAGAGAAGTGTCCGGCGTGATAAAAGGCAGCAGATAAATGAGCTCGCAGAAAAAGCGGAAAACGCGGCAA
The DNA here is from genome assembly GCA_949987705.1 of Thereva unica. Taxonomy (NCBI): domain Eukaryota; kingdom Metazoa; phylum Arthropoda; class Insecta; order Diptera; family Therevidae; genus Thereva; species Thereva unica. Next base: position 48,503,729 of record OX465281.1, on the reverse strand, counting down.
ACACAGGCAACAGTAAGGTGCTGTACCAAATTACTAAACAGCTCACGGGAAAGCACTCTACTAAAAAGCATGCCGTTAAGAGTGCGGATGGAAGGCTACTGTGCAGCGACGAGGAGCAGCTCCAAAGATGGAGAGATTACTTCTTCGCCGCCCTGAATGGTTCATTTACACAGGAGCCTCAGGAAACCAGCAACAATGCACAGCCTATAAGAATCACCACCCAGGCCCCATCCAAGACGGAAATAGTAACCGCAATTCATGCGATGGCCAATGGTAAAGCAGCTGGGAAAGATGGCATCCCGCCAGAATTGTTGAAAGCCGACTCAAGCCTCATAGCAGATGCGCTTCAGCCAATCCTGGAAATAGCATGGAACACCTGTACCTTTCCGGAGGATTGGACGGAAGGTATCATAGTCAAAATACCAAAAAAGGGGGACCTAACAATATGCGACAACTGGAGAGGCATCTGTTTACTATCTACTGTGGGCAAAATTTTGTCCCATATATTACTATCTAGGATAAGTGAGGCAGTAGACCGAACGCTTAGGAAGCAGCAGGCCGGATTCAGGAAGGGCCGCTCATGTATTGATCATATCAACACCTTACGAATAATAGTGGAGCAGTCTACTGAATTCCGATCCCCCCTTTACCTTGCTTTCGTAGATTTTGAGAAAGCGTTCGACTCGATCAATAGGAGCTTTATATGGCAGGCACTACGGCGACGTGGACTGCCTGATAAAATAATAGAATTGATAAAAGCCCTATATAACAATTCCAAATGCAGAGTTCTTCATTATGGAAAATTATCCGACAGCTTCGAGGTGAGCTCAGGAGTACGACAAGGATGCCTACTCAACAACAAGTATACATGAGTGAATAAGCTGTCAAGTCAGTGCTCCGTGCTAAATCCGAGTCCGTTTATTGATTGCTTGAAAATTATCCCGAGATTTTTGCACAATATTTCGCCGATTGGTTTGTTAATTTTTAATTATTAATTACTAATTTATTTGAACATAAACAAACTCAAAATGTCCGAAAAAACCAAGGCTGTTACTGTTACCGGGAAAGTGCCATCAACGAAACCAACACCCTCATATAATCCGTCGCCTGTATTAAATAGAGGTGCTGCACGAACGTCATCGGAATGCTGCCAAGGAGAAAAATCCGTTCAAGAACTACTTCTGGACCTTGAATCGCGCTTCTCGAAGAAAATTGATGATCTTTCAGCTACTTTCCGTCATGCAGAGTCTCAAATCAGTGAATTCTGCAATTCTATCAAAGCCTTTAGTGATCATCTCAACTCTATCGAGCTTCGCTTAACGGAGGGGTTAAAGTCCATCGCTGAAGAAAACAAAAACCAGCTGATAGAGATCAATAATACCGTCATGACTTTGCAGACGAGGGTCTTTGACCTGGAACAGAAGTCGTCCAAAACTACCGAAAACTCGGATGACCTTCAACTAATCAGCTCTCAGCTAGCTGATAATACGCGTCATCTGGATGATATGCGGCGGTTCCAAAGACTGAGTGACGTGATTATTCGGGGTATCCCTGTTAAACCCGATGATTCACCAGCGAACATCGTCGCTAAACTGGCATCGATGGTCAACCATACACTCTCCGCCTACACTGATGCTTTTCGGCTGCGTTCTGGCATGCGCAAAAGGACTGGGCCCATAATTGTAAAATTTTCGGGACAGCGTGAAGCGAAGGCATTCTTGCAGGCCTTAAGGCTCAAGCAGAACCAATCCGTTCCGTCCGTTTTTAAAAGTTGGAAATTTGACATTTCCATAAAATTTCCATGAGAAGAACGGAACGGTAGCCACAATCAAGCGGACGGAATGTCAAAAAGAACAAAGGAAAAACGTGCGGAGCGGACGGAACGGATTGGTTGTGCTTCAGCCTTTAAAGGTAAACAAAAAACAAAAATTCCAACTCTGTGAGCTGGGTGGTTTCACTGCTGATTCTCCAGTATATGTCAATGAAAGCCTTTCGCCTACCAACAGCAATTTGTTGCGAGCACTGACATATAGAATGGACTGCTTATGAGAAATTTTTCATGGCACCAATTTGTTCCATAGGCTACAAACCTTTTTTCACTCCATGTAAACACCGGAATCACTTTGGAAATTTACATTTTTTTAAATACGTATAGTACAGTCAAATTAAGCCGAAAAAAGCGAAATAGCGGAAATGGTCGGGTACAGGCTGAAAATTGGCACAGAGCTTCCTTTTAATATCATTAGGCTTTTAAACATTTCGCTCATGCTTTGAACCTACATATCTTCTAAACGGAGCAACTCAAGTTCCTGATCTTTATATCTAATAAAAGAATACACTTTGACCTAAAAGATGACTCTAAGTATATTGGTTTACGATAATTGGTCTAGGAGTTATTCAACTCTAAATAAATGACAAAAAAAGACATTGTTTTTTCGCGAACACCCTGTATCTTAGTGGTTAGCCCCCTATCTAGAACACATTTTTCCTCCAAATACATCCAGGAATGACCCCTGAAAAAATTAGAAAAGTAGTCCAACTTGAACGTCGGAAAACCTATACAAGTCGTGAATGAGTTCATATGAATATTTTAAATCTTTAAAACGGTTATATCTCATGAATGGCAATACGTACGGGAAAATGTATAATAACATTTTTTGTAGAAAATTGTATGAGCTACAAACTTTGTGAACATTTTTTTATGATAGGACTTACGGTTTCAGATCCATTTGCAAAAAACAGATATTTTGACCCTAAAACCCCCTAAAAAGAAAGGTTCCCGGGGTAGAAAATCGGTAGACTTTATAAGCCCTTATTAAGAACCCTAAAAGGAAGCTCTGTGCCAATTTTCAGCCTGTACCCAATCATTTCCGCTATTTTTACTATTTTTCCTGTACTAGTACTTAAAACATTAAAACAACACAAATATTTTGTTTAAAAAAATTAATAAACACTATTTTCACTTTTTCACCTTTTAAAATGCCTTTTTTCATTAATTTGCAAATTTTATGTGTATCTGATTTAAGTTCTTAACGCCTGTTTTAGCAACTGACATTCTGTATGTCAAAATCCGGGGGCTTATGGGGAAAAGAGCAAAAGATATAAACATCACTATACCCGTCTATTTTTTTCTAATTGATTTAACCTGATTTTATTTCTGTCAGTATGATTTTACTTCCGAGTGCTTCTGTAAGTTTGGGGGCTTATGGATGAGCGAGTCGACTATACCTTTTTGGTGCCATCGGTTTGTATGGGAATAATTGCTGATGAGCAGTCCATTATTATATGTCCGTGGTTGCGAGAGGCTTTAAACCTACGAAAGCTGGGACTGGTATACTCCGTCTCCACCAGCGATGGCCTGGTGCGTATCAAAAGGAAACAAGACGAGCGCTTTGTTGTCGTGCGAAATGTCTCCCAATTACAATGCCCGTCTGTGGAAGCACTGGAGTCACGCGATGCAAGCGTCTGATTATTTTTGATTATTTTTGTTTTTGTTAATTAATTGTTTGATTATCTCTATTTCAGTTTGATTTCTAGTTTTAGTTTTTTTTTTCTATTTGTATATACATTTATTTTTATATTTATTTCTTTTTTTTAACTATAATGTTTCCATTTTTGAAGTGAAACTTCCTTGCTCTCGTTCTGAGGATTTTGAATTAATTCGCTCAAGTACGAGTGAATTCAGAAAACTGAAACGAAAACAAGGACAGGTGTACGAAACGGAAGTTGCCTTCTCACTCATTTACATAATCGGAAATTTAGTGATGACACACACCGCACCAGCAGGATAATATTTACAATTTATTTAAATTGGTCATAGATGGCTCAGGCATCGGTAAAGTAAAATGGACAGTCGGTTATTTAAAAAAATGAGATTGTGTATTAATTATTAAATATAAAATTTTTGTAAAAGCAGCGAAATATTTGAAGTGAAACTTCCTTGCTCTCGTTCCGGGGATTTTGAATTGATTCGAGCAAGTACGAGTGAATTCAGAAAACTGAAACGAAAACAAGGACAGTTCTACGAAACGGAAGTTGCCTTCTCACTCATTTACATTACATTAAGTGATGCCATATAAAAAAATTCTACCACACCAGCAGGAAGATATTTACAATTTATTTAAATTTGTACATAGATGGCGTAGGCATCGGTAAAGTAAATATGAGGAGTCGATTATTTAAAAAATTAAGATTGTGAATTAATTATTAAAGATAAAAATTTTGTAAAACCAGCGAAATGTTTTTGAGATTTTGTCAATTAATACTAAAAGTGTTTTTGGTAATATATATTTGGGAACATATGTAATAACTTGAGTATATGTATTGTCATTTCGTGAGCTCATACATTAGGGAATAAGAATTTCGAACTGTCATTATCGACAGTTAGTTAGCTTCAAAGTGTTACAATTAAAGTTTGATATTAGAGATAATTTTTGAAAAATATTTTTTAAATTAATTTTGAATATCACATTTTACTTGTATTTGAAGGTGATCGCTGTCACATTTAGTGGTTTTCTTCGGCTTACAAACAGGATTGTTTTCTATTTAGGCAAGTGATATTTGCTCAGTGATATTGGATCGAAAAATTCCTAACATGTATGTATGTATTATCTCGAATTTTCCTATGATAAAATTTGAACTGCATTAAAACATACGTATATTGCCAGAATTGAGATTATGGCCGTGTTCCATAATATCAACCAGTACCCAGTAAAAAAGGGTAAATTCAAGTGCTTACGCTGTGATTAACAGCAGTGAACATGAAAGTGTTACAATGTGATACTAGCTGCGTTCCAATGGGTGATACGTATAAAACTTCCGCCAGGTTTTCAAGCTGTAGCTACTTAAAAATACATGGCTTTTTGCTTTTTATACAATGTACTGCATTACTTTCAAAATATTCATTATACTATGATTTATCAATTGAGTTAAAATATTATGGCTTCATTCATATTTTAGATTATAACACAAGACCCAAATGAAGAAAAAAAATACAATAAAAAACAACATATAGACATAAGTATGTACGCGATGTTTCGCTTCTGCCTTGTGTTCTTTAATACACAATCATTTTTTTTCTCAATTTGTATTCATGCTTTAACCTTGCTCTTTGTTTTTCCTCGATTTTTAAAACTTTTCGCTTCTTGGCAGTGCTCAATAGGCCCCCATCCACGGTCAAACAAATCGTCAAACCAATTTTCGACAAACAGCGCACACATTTATGCTTTGACATTTTTGGCCATCAACGAGGAAAACTTTCTTCAAACATCCCGAGCGACATTTCATACAATCTACTGTAAACAAAGCGAACTTTACATGGCACACAGGCAAAACTCACACACACATTTAAGCTGTTTGAAGGAAATATTAAACCAGACGAATATTTTCTTCAAACAGCGGCCAACTTCGAAAACTTGTGTTTTATACACGCACACTTGCAATTTTTTCGATGTTGGCCAGGAATTTGACGATTTGTTTGACCGTGGATGGGGGCCTATTGACCGAGCTCATCCGTCTTCTTATGCCGGGTTTCCACCAAACAGACAAAACAAGAAACAGAAACAAAAACTGTTTTTGCCAACAAAAATGTCAATGTTTTGTAAAAATCGAACAATTTTAAACACATTTTTGTCGGTGAATAGTGTTTTTATAAACAAAACACTGTCCCATCTCGAGTGGGTAAAGCAAAACAAAACAAAATTTTAAAAACAAAACAGTTTTTTAAAATTGTCGGTTTGGTGGAAACCCGGCATTAGATGACACATAGTTTTAGCTGTGGGGACCGGGAGCGCGTTCAAAAACCTTACTATAGTAAACCACGAGGTAAGCTGTGGTTATGCTACATCACTTCACTTAACCACGAAAGTTTATGTTTAACCATCGAGGTTTTTGAACGCACCGTGGTTAACTACGTGGTAAAGAAAATTTAAAATTTTTTCCATAAAATAGTGTCGGCTATTTGCCTCAATTATTTCCAATAATTATTTATTTAAAATAATCTCACAAATCCCACTTTGATTTGTTCATTATTAACATTAAAACAAATGTCAAAAAATTGTTTTTATTCTTCTTCTTCTTAACTATCGCTACCCATGCTCCCGAGCATGGTTAAAATTTAACTACACCATGGTTAACCACGGGAGTTTTTGAACGCCAAAAAGTTATGCTCGTGGTTATGTTGTAGTTAACCACGGAGTTTTTGAACGACAAAAGTTTACCATAGTTAACCATGGTTAACCATAGTAAGGTTTTTGAACGCGCTCCGGGTGAGAACGCTGGTAAAAATCCTTAGTTCGCGGCACAAAGGTTTCAATACCTGTATGCGGAATGCGCGAAGCATCCGCCCTAAAATATGTGAGTTGAACGAGATATTTATTAATTCTGGGGTTCACGCTTTATTTATTTGCGAAAGTTGGCTCAAGAATTCCATTCCTTCCTCCATTGTATCCATTGATGGTTACAAATTATTTCGCAATGACCGTCAAGGTCGTGTTGGTGGGGGTGTTGCTATTTATGGACATGAACATTTAAATGCTAAAGTTGTAGGCTTTTCGAAACTGCCGGGAATTGAATTTATCTGTGTGGAAATTTCTACCTCTATTGACAAACTTCTTGTCTGCGTGTATTCACCACCAGGCATATTTAATCCTGCTAACGCTAAAGAACTTAGTGAGACTCTAGAGAGCTTATCCAGTGTTTATAAAAATATATTGGTCGGTGGGGACTTTAACGTTAATTTATTACACGAGTCTACCCTTCAAAATTTATTTTTAAACATGATGAATTCACTTGGTTTGGATTCTGTTAATGTTCTTCCCACATATTTTAAATGTAGGTCACCCTCCTTACTCGACGTGTTCTTTACCAATGATATTAATTCTATCTTATTTCAGAACCAAATCTCTCCCCCCAGTTATCTGGATCATGACATTTTGTTCATATGTCATAGTTTTAGCGTAGATCATCCACGTACGACAACCCGTACTTATCGGGATTTCTCCACTATTGACCTGACTCGTCTTATTCATAGGTGCGATTGTCTACCATGGGCTAACATCTACACTATGACTGACATCGATGACAAAGTTGCTGAATTTGATAGGCTATCTCATGAACTTTATGAGGAGTTTGTGCCCTTGAAAAGCAAAACTGTTTCAGCTAAATCTAAACCGTGGTTTACTGCGGAAATAAAATCGCTTATAGTCGAAAGGGAGTTTCTATACCACTGGTTCCTTAAAGTGAAAAGCGATACCGCTAAAAGATCCTTTAAACGCATTAGGAATTTAGTTGTTGCAAAAATTAAGGAAGCCAAACGACATTTTTACTCACGTAAACTTGATCCCTCACTTCCTTTGAAAACAGTCTGGAACAACTTGCGCCAATTGGGTTTTCATTCTAAGAATGAATCAGTAACACACAATATTTGTCCTGACACTCTTAACCGATATTTCATATCTAACCAAGTTGCGGACCAGGCTATTTCCTCGCTTACAGCTTCTTCCGATGGCTTCTGCTTTCGTTGTGTTAACTCTCTCGAAGTAATTAATGCTCTGAAGTCAATCAAATCCAATGCGACTGGTAGTGATAATATTTCGCCTAAGTTTCTAAAAATGCTAATACCTCGTCTATTGCCTATTTTAACTCACATTCTAAACTCCTGCCTCACGGTATCTAAGTTTCCCTCGACCTGGAAGCATGCCTTAATCATACCCATTCCCAAGTGCCCTTCCCCTACCAGTCCCTCCGATTTTCGACCTATCAGTATTCTTCCATTTCTGGCAAAAGTCCTGGAAAAGCTGATAGCTACTCAAATAATTGCGTATTATGAGCGTCACAACCTTATAAATATATGGCAATCTGGCTTTCGCAAACACCATAGCTGTGAAACTGCGCTTCTTAAAGTCACGACTGATATTCGCAACTCCCTCGATAAACATTACATTTGCTGTCTATTGCTGCTTGACTTCTCAAAGGCCTTCGATAGCGTCAATCACTTCCTGCTTCTGCGAAAACTGGCCTCACAAGCAAACTTTTCTCTTTCTGCTCTTAAGCTTATGAAAAGTTTCTTATCTAATCGCTTTCAAAAGGTTAAACTAGGTGGCTCTAGTTCTTCAAGTGCCGAACTCCACGCTGGCGTCCCCCAAGGCTCCATTCTTGGGCCTCTTTTATTCAGTATGTTTATTAACGATCTTCCCTTAGTGGTAAAATATTGTAACATTCATATGTATGCAGATGATGTGCAGCTTTATCTCGATGCACCAAGAGATCAAATTCATATGTGTGTGGAAAACCTAGCCGCTGACTTGCGTCATGTATTCAAATGGTCGACATTAAACTTGCTGCAGCTAAATCCTTCGAAGTCCCAATGTATTTTTTTCTCTCACTCTGCTATTGATCGTCCTGACTTGTCGGCTATCGTGTTAAACTCGGTTCCTATTGTTTGTGTTGATAAAGCTAAAAATCTCGGGGTCGTACTGAATAGCAACATGACATGCTGCGATCACATCAAGTTCATTGTTGGTAAAACCTACGGCCTCCTGTCGAAGCTTCGTTACCATTGTGGCTTACTGAAAAGGTCTGTGCGCATGAATCTGCTAAAAGCCTTGCTACTACCTCTTCTAATGCATGGCCTTTCCATCTTTCCCTCTCTCGTTTCTGCTTGTGCGCATAAGCTTCAAATAGCGTTTAATGATTGTGTACGTTTTGTCCATAAGTTACGTCGTTTCGACCACATTTCACCTCACTTGAACTCTGTTTTGGGCTGCTCTTTAAGTGATTATCGGGAGTATAGGCTCCTGCGACTTTTTCACGATATCCTTCACGAGCGCAAACCGCCTTACCTAAACCAGTTTATGCAGCTTTCGCAATCCCTCAGAAATTATAATTTAACAATCCCGCGCTTTCGCTCGTTAATCGGTCAGCGTTCTTTCTTTGTCTTCGTAGCTCAGCTGTGGAATTCTCTACCTGTTGACATACAACGTATCGACTCAATGGGCATTTTCAAGAAGCGTCTTTTTGAATTTATTACTACTAGGGTAGATTGAGCATGAATATACAACTTGCTATTTTCTTTTTTGTATCATTTTTTTTTATATTTTTATCTTATTTTTTTTTTTTATTTCTGTTTTCATTTTCTTTTTTCTCTTTTTTTCCTTTTGATGATTTTCATTTCTTGTTTGCCTTATTTAGTTAGTTTTATTTTTAAGTTTTTGCTTTAAGTTACCTTAATTTATGTCCAATTTTATTAATTAATGTACTAATTTATAAGATTATAATCTTTGTACATGTTATTAAATTGAATAAATAATAATAATAATACTCTCGCCTTTACTATTTCTTATAGTAATAAATGACATCCTTGTCGGCGCTCTAGATAGTAGAACAGGCGGCATACAATGGGGTTTGTTAGACCGCCTTAAGGATCTCGACTACGCAGATGATATCTGTTTGCTGGCCTACAGACACCAGGACCTCAAAAACATGATTAACAATTTGGCAACAGAAAGTAGTCCAGCAGGCTTAAGGCTAAATCCAACTAAAACTAAAGAAATGCGGATAAATGCAAACACCATTGAACGGACTGCGCTGAATAACCGTGACGTGGAACTGGAGCGCGTTCAAAAACCTTACTATAGTAAACCACGAGGTAAGCTGTGGTTATGATACATCACTTCACTTAACCACGAAAGTTTATGTTTAACCATTGAGGTTTTTGAACGCACCGTAGTTAACTACGTGGTAAAGAAAATTTAAAATTTTTTTCCCATAAAATAGTGTCGGCTATTTGCCTCAATTATTTCCAATAATTATTTATTTAAAATAATCTCACAAATCCCACTTTGATTTGTTCATTATTAACATTAAAACAAGTGTCGAAAAATTGTTTTTATTCGTCTTCTTCTTAACTATCGCTAACCATGCTCCCGAGCATGGTTAAAATTTAACTACACCATGGTTAACCACGGGAGTTTTTGAACGCCAAAAAGTTATGCTCGTGGTTATGTTGTAGTTAACCACGGAGTTTTTGAACGACAAAAGTTTACCATAGTTAACCATGGTTAACCATAGTAAGGTTTTTGAACGCGCTCCTGGAGCGCGTTCAAAAACCTTACTATAGTAAACCACGGGGTAAGCTGTGGTTATGCTACATCACTTCACTTAACCACGAAAGTTTATGTTTAACCATGGAGGTTTTTGAACGCACCGTGGTTAACTACATGGTAAAGAAAATTTAAAAAAAAAATTACATAAAATAGTGTCGGCTATTTGCCTCAATTATTTCCAATAATTATTTATTTAAAATATTCTCACAAATCCCACTTCGATTTGTTCATTATTAACATTAAAACAAATGTCAAAAAATTGCTTTTATTCTTCTTCTTCTTAACTATCGCTAACCATGCTCCCGAGCATGGTTAAAATTTAACTACACCATGGTTAACCACGGGAGTTTTTGAACGCCAAAAAGTTATGCTCGTGGTTATGTTGTAGTTAACCACGGAGTTTTTGAACGACAAAAGTTTACCATAGTTAACCATGGTTAACCATAGTAAGGTTTTTGAACGCGCTCCTGGTCGATAAATTCTGCTACCTCGGTAGTATTATTACCGAAAATGGTGGGGCAGAAGAAGATGTCAGTTCCAGAATAAATAAAGCACGAGGCGCATATGCATGCCTGTTCCGCATATGGAGATCAACGGAGATCTCAACTAACACCAAATTGCGGCTGTTCAACTCCAACGTGAAGGCAGTACTTTTGTACGGTTGCGAAACATGGAAAGTCACCCAATTCATCACAGGGCGCCTACAAGTCTTCATCAACAGATGCCTTCGTCGTATCCTAAAAATCCGCTGGCAAGATAGAATTTCAAACGAAGAACTATGGCGCCGTGCCGGAAAAGAAAGGATAGACGACCAAATCAGGCGAAGGAAATGGAATTGGGTTGGCCACACCTTGCGACGCGAAAACGAAAATCTAGCCAAACAGGCCCTTGACTGGAATCCGCAAGGATCCCGTCGAGTCGGAAGACCTAGAACAACGTGGAGGAGAACCCTACTAGCAGAAGCCGCAACAACTGGGAGATCCTGGTCGGAGCTGAGAGCTGTCGCGCAAAACAGAGTCCGCTGGAGGGCAACTGTTTCCGCCCTATGTCCCATGAGGGATTAAAGAAGCGCAATGATGATGTTATAATATCGTCCAGGATGAGGTAAGTTGAATTTTGCATTGGGAGGGGTGCTTTTCGATCAAACATTCTTGTACGGCACTTCTCCATTGATGTATTATAAAAGAATACAAAGATGCGATCAGCAGACACTGTTCGAAGAAGAAAAGCAAAAACGTCGACTACGGGGTTTTGGACATGTTTGCCGAATGGATGATAACCGCTTGCCATGTAAACTTCACTAGCGAGACCGTTCCGCAGACTGGAGAATCCAGCGATTGGCACCGAAGAAAAGCCTGGCTAAAGAATATCGAGGGTGACCAAACAACCAAATCAACGATTATCAGTTACTAAAGCTTGAGAAGTCGCCAAAAATCGGGAAGAATGGAAACGAAACGTGAATCGAGTTCGAGACCCAGCGACACCGGTAGGAGCGTATCCGTTGCTCGGACCGCCAGCTAATGGATCAAAGAAGAAGAAGAATACTAACAGCTCAACCGTAGCATTCGATGCTGAGCCGCATGCTCGGGGAATGCCAACTTGCTTGCCCCACCGATTCCTATCCTATTTTGACAAAACGGCCGAATTAAGATCATAGGTGAGAGTAAAAGAGTGAAAAGATAAAGGACTTTTTTGAAGAAAATAATCAAAAAATAAAAAATCGAACCTTCACGTTCCAACGTAAATGGAACTACAAACCTTAGAATATTATGGCACGTCCTAAAATAATAAGTTAACTATTCATATTAATAATAAATCTTAAATTTCAAATTGATTTTTTACAGGAACAAAGATTACATATTCACAAACAAAGTTTTAAAGTAAAACTAACACATTCTCCTTTTTTTCTTATTTCTTGTTATAAATACATTAACAACATCATTACTAATTCTTTCAATAACATAAGTTGACGAACCAATTGATAAAGTCTTTCGATCACTAAGAGAATATTTCTGTGAAGAATTAGTATGTAGACTGTCTTGACGATTGACAATGGAATTAAGTTGCTGACTCTTTATATTGCTTTCAACAATGTTCTCAGAAATATTTTTTAAATTTCTATCTTTCTTATTTCTAGATATTTCATCAACTTCCATTGTGGGTAAAGTAACGTTTCTTATTGTATTGAGGGTATTGAGGTGAAATTTTTCATTTTTTATTTTGTTAGATCTTAATACAGTAAGATTACCTTTTCTTGCTGAAATTGTATATTCGGGTAAAGAAGTTTTTCCTCTAGTAGTTTCTTCAACATCAATAAACAGTCTATCATCGTCTGAAGTATCTAAATCATTTTGACTCTCGTTTAAGACTTTCGCAACCTTTAAATCATTTAATTTAATAAAATTCACCGAACTATTTGTTAAATCTAAAAAGTCATAACTTCTTGGTCTCTTTCTATGAAAATCTGAAGGAACTTTTCTCGAATTATCATCAACATTTCGTTCCTTATTTCTTCCACTTTCAACTTGAACCTGTTGGTGCAGTTTTGTTTTAGAGTCTGTTGACTCACAAAAGTTCTTGTAAATATGCTTTTCTGAATCAGTGAAATCTTCAAAAACTGATAATTTGCTTTCATTCGTTTTAATACCAGATTTCAATGCGGATTTCCTACTTTCAGGAGGAACACTATCATTCCTTTTATATGCATTTAAGAGAAAATAATCAAATAAAGCCTCGTTATTCTGTTGTGTTTCGTCCTTCCTTGTCGATTCAGAAGAGTCCTCCCTTTTCTCAGTAGTATTGTGTTCATCTAGCTTATGATTAAGTTCATAATTACTAACGTGCTCATTAACTATAGTCTTTTCTATCCTGCTTTTGTGATTAGGTTCTTTCGGCACTTGCATACCAGCAATAGCTGTTTTCGCATCTATTTACTTATCAGAATTTTCCATATGAAACTTGCTTGGGTGCTTCCCGCCTTAAATAGTCTCATTTGTATTATCCAAATTATTTTTTGTACTATCTTTGTTAAATCTAATTTCTAGTCCGCTTGGAGTTTTACTAACATGAATATTTTCGTGACCCTTGTAGCTATGTTGATCTAGGCATGGTTCATTATAATTTAATAAGTTTGCTTCATGATCATCTGAAAATTCGTTTTTACATTTCCGTTCATTTTTTGTTGAAAGTCTTCACCTTTTAGAGCTATCGGAGTTTTATTGATACAATTTTAGATTTTATTGGAGTTATTCTACCATAAAAACAATTAAAATTAGTTAGTCCCTTCTTTTTATCCTTTAAAAAAACAGGAATGCAAACGTAATGTCTAATTGGAGTTTTTAAATGTGACAGAACTAAGCTGACATTTCACCCTTTGCCCCTTCAATATGAACATATTTGGAGGCAAATTAGAGTAGTTTTTTATTTTTTTTTTTATATAAATTTTAAAAGTTCAGTTATATGATTTGAAGATCGTTTCACATTATCATAGACAACTTCTTCTTCTTTGGCGGCTCTACAACCAGGATCCGGTCCTGGCATCACGCAACGGTTCTCTCCACCAGTCCCGATTCTGAGCCGATAGTCCCTGTGAAGGAAGTCGAGTCGTGAGTCAGTCGCGTGTAGATGTCGGTGTCGGCTCGTCTTTTAGTTGGAATGCTGAAAATACGACTTTCAGCACAGGGGCCGATGTCCTCCAGTTTGGCATCCCTAAGCTCTGAGCGTCCTGGTGTACGCCATCCTTCCAGCGAAGGTTGGGTCTGCCTTTCTGTTGCACCCCATATGTAGGTCCTATAAAAGAGAACTTTACGAGCAAGCTCATCTTCACTTATACGAGCTAGATGCCCTGTCCACCGGAGCCAACCGAGCTTTATTTTCTTCACAACTTGTATGTCGCGATAACGCTCGTAGATCTGGTTATTGTAAAGTCTCCGGAATCGTCCTTCCTCACCCACGGGAACAACAATCCTCCGAAGTATTTTCCTCTCGAACACGGATAAGAGGTTTGAGTGCTTTTTTGCTAAGCACCCGCGTTTCAGATGCATATGTGATTACCGGTAAGACCATCGCCTTATATAGTAAAAGTTTAGATGTTACGGTTAGATGCTTGGATTTCAAGAGCCTTGACCGACTGAAGTTGGCTTTGCTGGCTTTTAGCAGCCGTGCGCTGGCTATTGTCGGCTGCTACTATTAAACTCAAGGTAGGTAAATGACTACCACTTCAAACTTGTGTTCATCTCTTGATTGTGGGACAAATGTTTAGTGTTCTTTTAGACGAGGCCACCATGTACTTTATTTTGCTTTCGTTAATGTGCAGTCTCAATATCCTGCCGCCTGCTCATTCTGAGTGAAAGCTTTTTGTATAGCTGTTGTATTTCTTCCAATGATGTTAATGTCGTCTGCATAAGCCAGTAATTTGGTGGACTTGTGGAGGATGTGCCCCTTGATGTTACGCCCGAATCTTGGATCACTTTCTCCAGGTTGAAAAGGAGGCAGGCCAAACCGTACCCTTGTCGGAGTCCATTATAAATGTTGATTGGTCTGGACAATGTTCCGAATACCTTTACTTGGCTTATCACATTGGTCATGGTCAACCTACATAGTCTTGTCAGGTTGTTGGCGATGCCGAATTCTCCATGGCTTTGTAGAGTTCTACTCTGGCTATGCTATCATAGGCGGCTTTAAAGTCTATGAAGAGGTGTTGAATTGAGTTTTGAAACTCTAGACATTTATCCATAGCCTGCCTCAAGATGAAATCTGATCAATTGTTGTTTTGCCTGGGCTGAAGCCACATTGGCAATGGCCTATGATGTTTCTGGAGTATGGGGCCATCCTGTTTTGTAGGATAGCGGAGAATATCTTATAAGCGGTACTCAGAAACGTTACACCGCGATAATTAGTGCACGTTGTGATAGCTCCTTTTCTATGTACTGGCCGTAGGATGCCTTTTCTCTAGTCTTTTGGCATTACTTCCTGCTCCCATACTTGCACAATTTAGCAATTCATGAAAGTGCTCTTCCCATCGCGCCTTTAGGATCGGTGATCAAATTCCCTTCTTTGTCCTTGCAGTATGTGCAACGTGGTGTGAATTGCGACTCTTCGGCTCTTCGAACTCCCGCGCCTGGCGCCGTCATTGCCTAGATCTGTTCTAGTTAACACTCGAGATTTTACTCCTGGGCTTCCTTTTTTTCGAATTCTCTTTTCTTCTTTTCTGAGCTCTTTATATTTCTCTTCGCGGGCCCGTGTTCTCAGGGGCTGTTGTATTGCTCGGTACATCAATCTTACGTTCTGTTGCCAGCTTGCATTCATTATCGAACCAATCGTTCCGATCTCTACGACTTCTGCCTAAGATGGAATCAGCAGTACTAATGACAGTATTTTTAAGGCATCTTATGCCCAGACCACCGAATTCTGAGTGCGAATTCTAAGGCATGACCGTAGCTGTTTTTGGCTATTTCATTGCGTACGACAGGTTCTTGTCGTCGTATCGAACTCCGAGTCGTCTATCGAGTGCTTCACGCATAATCGCGTCGATCACAACATTGAAGAGAAGTGGTGTAATAAAACCCGTTTTACTCAACACACTTATTGCATCGTGTTAACTGAATCAAGTTTGAGCATAAAATTAGCAGAGAAAACCGAAAAAGCGAAGATCCGTCTCTCTTTTTAAATCGAACCCGCAACCCACAGTATGTGATACGTAATATTAAAATAAAAAGTTAGATATTCGTATCAATATATTTAATATTATAAAATGAGTTTTTAGAATATATTAAAAATAGAAAATAAACATAGCAAAAAACATTAATATACACATAAAAAAATAATATAAAACTTAAATTAACATACTTTCTTTTTCTTCTTTTTCCTTGTTATAAAAACATTAACAACATTATTACTTACTGATTCAATAACATAAGATGACGATGCAACCGATATATTCTTTCGTTCACTAACAGAGTCGTTCTGTGTAGAACTTGTATTTAAACTACCTTGATGGCTAACAATAGAATCGTGCTTTTCACTCTGGCTATGACTTTCTGCAGTATTCTCCTTATTTTCACACTTATCACTTATACTAGATGCTTTAACAGCAGGTCTTGCATAATATTCTTGTTGATGTACTACATAAGATTTATTATCATCTCGCCCAAAACTACAAGATGGCTGCAAAGAATTTTTATTTTTTGAATTTATTGCATCTTTTTTGTTGTTTGTGTTGCGGTTCAGTTTTTTGCAAGGGGACGTGATAACAGAGCTGTTAGATGACACGATTTTTACTTTTTCCTCAGATTTATTATGTGCAGTTTTCTTGGCAGACTTGGTATTGTTGTCATCGTTTGGACAACGAATTGCTTCTAGAAATTGTTGATTAGATGTATTAATTGCTGTAAAAACTTCTGGAGATTTTTCAAACATTTCCCGGAAAGTTTCTTCAACTTTTTGAAATTCATTATCACTATCAAAATTACTTTCAACATTTGATTTGTTATTTTTAGATATATTGACTGGTTCGGCTTCTGAACTGGTGTTAAACAAGCTATCGTATAATTCATCGTCGTTTTTACTTTTCTTTATCAATGCACTTACACTTTTCGATTCCGATTTTGCAGGTTTCTTAGTAGGTTTCTTGCGTTTTATTTTGCGTCCTTTCAATTTTTTCTCCTTTTCAATAGCTAATTTCTTTTCTTGTATTCTTGAAGATTTTCGCAAAGTTCTTACTGATTGAGCAGCTTCTTTATGTTTCTTAGCACTTGATTTAAGACCGCGACTCTTTGCGGCTGTTTCCCTTGATAATCCTTTCTTTCTAGGAGTTGAATTTGCTTTCATTTCCATTTGCCCATCATCTTCTCGAGGCAAAATCATATTTACAGCATTTTGGAGCTCTTCTTCTGAAATATTATTTAAATTTCTTTCTTTTTTATTTTTAAATAAACTCTCAGCCTCCATTGTTGAGTAAATAACTTTTCTTTTTTTATTAATTGTGTTTAAGTTAAATTTTTCATCGAGTTTTCTTTTTTTAGGTTTTAAAATGGTTGAAAACTTCTCTTTTGTTGCTGAAATCGAAGATTGCGGCACTGGAAGATTTTTAAAGCAAAAATTTACTTCGACAACAGTTTTTCGTTTTTGCAAGAAAGACGTTGCGAAATTTTGAGGAGGTTGAAGTAACGTTGGAATAGTATCAGTGTCATCAACTGTATTAGGTAATGGAGCTGCAGAATTTTGTAAAAGATTTCCTAACAAGTCTTGTTGATCAGTTATATCTGCAACACTTTCACTTTCTGTAGTATTTAAAGGAATTGGAATGTTCTGCTTAGGTAATAATGCACTAGGAAGGGGTGTTTCGCTTGTATCATTAATTTCTGCACTTTCTTCTTTTGAAAAAGTATTTTCTTTTATTATAAAATCTGCAACACTTGCCGATGATAATTCTCCCCCATTAAGTTTCGCATCAAGCGAATTTCGTCCTTTTCTCTTTTCGATTATATTTAAGTTCTTCTTCGTTTCGAAAACAGCAGTAGATTTATTTGTTATATCATTTTTATCGCTGCTATCTTGAGCAGAAGCTTTTGCAGATGTACAAATTTGTATATCTTCTAAAATTTGTATACGATTTTGTAGATCGATACTTGTACTAGTAACAAAATCGACAGTTTTTCTTCTTCCTTTAATTTTAGCCGATTTTGGTTTTTGTGTAGATTTTAAATATTCAGTAATCTCTTCACTAACAGACTTGCATTGTGGCTTTTCTTGAGTTAAATCTTCCCAATGGACAGTTTTACAAAATTTCTTTGATACTTGATCATCTTTTTCTTCTACAGATTTTGATTTAAACAATTTCTTTGATGGTTTTATAGGCTTATCTAAATCATCTCTTATTTCTGAAAATATATCAATTTCTGTAGGTTTCTTTTTCGATTCACATTCATCAACTTTTTTATATTCTTGAACAGAAGATACATTTTCGTTAGTATTTCGCTTTGCTGAGCTATTATCAATTTTATTGATATAATTTACTCCTGCAACAATATGAAATTTTGCATGAACTTTATTTGGACTCTTTATTTCGTTGTTATCATCATCATCATTTTTATTAAATTTAAAATTCGTCTCGAATTTTCTTTTACATTTTTTATCATATGCCATCGAATTTTTACTACCATCACCAATTATTGAGGCATTTGAACTATCATCACCAGGACATATACTCATCGAATCCGAAACAGTTTCTTCATCAACATTTTCTATTGTTTTACAAAAGTCCTGCATAAATTTTCTTATTTCAGTTTTGCGATTTTCTTGAAATTCTGCACCACACAATTTACTATCAGGTATAATCGTTTGTGGTAATTGTTTTCCAGATGTTTTATTTTGATACTTTTCATCGCTTTTATCTCTTTTAGATTGTTGTTTGCTGCTAGTAGCCAGTACAGTAAAAGATGAACACGGTTTAGGGGGTATCCGTGATTTCGATTCAAGTGTTGATGGTGAATCTTTTAAAGTCTGTGTGAATGTGTTATGATCGTCATGAGTCCATTTTAACTTTATTAAATAAGAATAATCTTCGCTTTCTTTACAAGATACATTTCGTTTTGCTTCAAGCCTTGGATCTCGTGGATTTTCAAGATTAATTATTCTCATAAAGGAATTTTTATGTTTATTAGAAGCGTTTTCAGAACGGCTGGTATTATCATGTGAGTTATCGGTTGTTAAACTAGAAGTACTCTTGTCTTTTGTGGTCTGCTTCCTGCTTTCTTGACCTTCATTAGTCTTACTTGCGGCTTTATGTTTTTCATGTTCTCTTATATCTTTATTATCTACCCTCCTATGGATTTTATTGGAATGTAAGTCATTGTCATTTACTTTGGATGATGACTGCTTAACGCTTAGTGATTTTAAGTTATCAAGATATGTAGTATTTCTCCTTTTTCGAGCAGGTTTTACTATTGGAGTACCTTTTACACATTCATCCTTTGGACTGTTATTTTGATTACCTTCTATTTTATTTACTCTTAAATTTTCAATCACACCTTCTCCAGTAATATCAGCTGCCGAACTGTCTTCTACAATGCTTCTTTCTAACCCATTTTTATCCATACTGCTCGCGTTTTCATTTGAGTTATTATCAACATTCCCTTCAGCTGAAACTTTTTGTGATGAATTATCCAAGCGTGATAGCGAATTTGTTGAGGTATTGTAACTACATAAATTCTTGTTTTCTATACTTGAATTATCTAAATTCGATTTTTCGATACTTGTTTCCAAACTTTTTTCTGCATTTAATGAATTATCACGTGATGATTTCCCTTCGGTGTTCTTAGAAAACTCCAGTTTTTTATCTGAACAATCAGATAAGCTATCACTGCTACTTGTAGCATCGCTACCACTTCTACCTGAATCTGCAGACTTAAGTGCTTCCTCAAATAATGCATTTTTTAATTTCGAAGCCTCTAATGCTTCCTTATTCGAGGTGATTGGTTCAAAGCCTTCAATTCTATGACCAACCATTTTTTTCGGTCTTCCAATAGTACCAATTGTCTTTTTGGGTGTTGAAGATTTTCTCTTTTTAGTTCCTACAGCTCCTAAAATTTTTTCTGTTGATGTGTTTAGACGCGCGGGTAATGATGTATTTAATCGCGCTTCAGACGGTATAGGAGCTGTAGGGCTAGCCAAATATAAATCGAACATCACTTGAGCCTTTTCAATTGTATTTTCATTATCAGTTTCCTGAACTGAATGCATAATCTTTAAAGCTACTGTATTTGTTTCTTTTCTCTTAACTTTAGCAACATTTACAGCACTATTAACCAATTGATTGTTAAAACTGTCACTAGCAGTTTCAACACCGCCTTCAGCTGATGTATTCGTTTCTAATGTTTTATTAACAATATTGCTTTGTGCACGATCTCCAAAATATGTTGGTGTTTGTGATTGAATTTTTATTTTCGGTATAGCAGTAAATATACCTAATCCAGATATAATCTCATCACGTCTATGTGTAATGCTTGTTAGTTGGCTACTAATTTTATTAGTTTCATTAATGTTAGACGCGACATTATTACTAGTAACTTCAGTTAAACTTTTATTTTGTTCATTATTAGCGGAATTAGTTTGAACAGAATCTTTAGAAGACATAAAACTGTTGAAATTACTTGTTTCTTTACTTGTGTGCAATGAAAATAATTCTTTGAATTTTCCAGGAGGATAAGGATGAATTTCAAGTCCTCCATCACGTTTATCAGTTTGAATTGTAAGTAGGGGCATTTCCACATCTTCATCGCCTGTCTCAGGGCTTTTTATATCTTTTTCTATATGGGTATTAGAATCTTTATTATCAACAATAGCTGTATGGTCAGCGGTATTCTGTACAATAGATGTACAGTTATTCGACGGAGTATCTTGATTATCTAATTTACTTGTTTCAATATTACTCACTCCTTCCTTCAACAAGCAAGAATCTTTATTGAGATTCTTATTTGTAATATCCTTTTCTTTTGCGTTCTTTTCCTTTTCGTTATTATTGCAAATTTCCTTGCTAGTAATATTTCCAGGCAAACATTGCTCACTAATAGTATCAGCCACATTTTTTCCTTGAGAATCTTTACACACACCATCATTGTTCCGATCTCCGACCAATTCTTTATTTACGTCATCAATTCCTAAATGATCCTTTTGTATTTTACCAGCAATGCCAAGAGTATCATTACCTCCGACGTCCTCTTTCCCATTCATAATCGACAAATCATTGTAAATATCTGAGTCTTGTATTGATCTTTTTGTTTCTGTTTTTCCTAAACCTTCAACATCAATAAACAATGTGTCTTCACCTGAAGTGTCTAAATCGTTTTGACTTTCGTTTAAGTCTCTCGTAACATTCAAATCATTTAATTCAATAGAATTCACCGAACTATTTGTTAAATCTAAAAAGTCATAGCTTCTTGGTCTTTTTCTAAATAAACCTTGCGAATCTTTTCTATCACCATCATCATTTCGTTCCCTATGAGTAATTGATTGAAACGGTCGCGATTGTTCCAGTTCTGTTTTAGATAAATTTTTGTAAATATCCTTTTCTTCTAAAGTCGATGATTTACTCTCATTTGTTTTGATAGCAGACTTCGGTTCGGATTTTTTACTATCAGAAGAAATATTATCGTTCCGTTCAAATTCATTTAAAAGAAAATCATCAAATAAAGCATCGTTATACTTATTCTGTTGTGTTTCGGGCTTTCTTGTCGATTCAGAAAGCCCTATCTTACTCTCTGTAGTATTACATTCATCTACTTTACGATTAACATCATTCTTACTACCATTAACTTTAGACTTTTCTAGTAATATACTTTTGCGTTTTTGTTCTTCTGGAACTTGCACCTCAGCAGTAGCTACTTTCACCTTTCTTTCCTTATCAGAATCTTCTTTATGAGACTTTTGTGCTTCTCGCCTTTTACTATAAATAGTTACGGGTTTGAAGTTTGCATTTGTATTTTCCAAATTATTTTTTGCACTATCTTTGTTAAAACTAATTTCCAGTCCGCTTGAAGTTTTACTGGCATGATAATTTTCAATATCCTTGAAGTTCTTTTGATCTAGACCTGGTTCATTATGTTTTAGTAAATTTTCTACATGATCGCCTGAAACTTCTCTTTTCGGTTTCTGTTCATTTTTGTCTCGGAAATCCTCAACTTTTAAAGTTATCGGATTTCTACCTTCTAGATTTAGTGATATAGTTTTGCATTTTATCTGGGTTACCCTAAAACGAAGCAAGAATTTTATAATTAGTTAATTCGTTCTTATTATTCTATGAAGATAATTGTTTAATTGAGATATCCAACAACAATTGAGTGGTTCCATTTATAAACGAATTTGTATACTAAATGATGAGCGGGAGAGACGCTATAGAATGTAGGAGTGCTGTCTGATCGACATCAACAAAGACGATAAATGATTCCGATGCCATTCCATCCAATACCAGAAAGAAACTTTAGAATTTAGTAAAAACCAATTGCTTAACCTGTAAAAAGCATTGGGAGATATTTAGTTTATTATTGTTAAGGAATGAGGGAACAACCCATATGGTGAGCACTGTGGCCAAGTTAGGCCTATTGTGTACGTACCCCACTAGCGAAACAGACTATCAGCCTTCTGGACGCAAACAAGGTGTTTAATTGAAGAAGGCCGGACTTGAGCGGGGCTCATAAAACCTCTGAAAACCGTTCTTCTAAGCCAGAGTCGGCATTCTGTCTCTTAAGACAGTTCTAGGTTGTGGAGGTTATGCCGCAGTCCTACATGGCCAGTCAGATAATCCACCAGCAGCCTTACATCCGTTCTGTTTAAAGTGATGATGCCGCTTAAGGCAAAGGGTCTTATAACATCTTTAGCCTGTCTAAGACTTGGAACTGGCTGCGAATAGGCTAGGATTAGAACGACAAATTTTAAGAACTACAAGCAAGAAATACGCCACCCCCACAAGCTTCCGAGTCAGTGTGACGATCCCTGAGAAAGACTTGGTAGGAGGAACCGAAGAGTTTACTATTAAGAATGCCTTCATGGAGCCAGGTTTTAGTGAATGCTATGACATCGAACCCATTAGCCGTCGAAAGTTGTCATTAGTTTTAGACCTGGTCCTCCTTACATTCTGATAGTAGAGGGAGAGCGACTCAAGTTTTTTGACATCTGTGGAGCTCTCAGAGTCGAAGTGTTAGCATGAGGAGTGCCAGAATCCATGGTGTAAAAGAACCAGTAGCAGGCAGTGCAGACAAAACAAAAAAAAACAGGCTTGGAAGCATTGCTGACTTTTCTGCAAAAAACGATTCCAGGGTTTACAGATTTCATCTTTAAATATTCACAGATAGTCTCCGTCTTAGTTTCGGTAGAGAATCGAGAGATGAAGATATTTAAAGGTTTCGGTATCGTTATCAGGGGGACAGACACCTCAATAGGATCTAAAACTTCAGTGACCGTTCCGACGATCCATGACCTTTTCCTGACCACCGAGAAAAACACCAGTGATGTTTTTCATCATTCTTAGGATATGGCAGGATCTAATGTCCGAGCACTCGCTACAAGTTAGTTAACCCGCCAGGGGCCGAAGATTTACAATTCACTCGAGCGTTGAGGCAAAAGGTGTGAAAAACGCTCTCACATACACCCTCACAGGCGGGCAAAAAAAAATAAAATAAAACCCGATCAGAGAGAGCGAGTTTTAAAAGGCCTTTAAACAAGTTGTTACACATCAAAGATTCGTGGCCAATATTGCTGTAGGGCTCGCACCATTCACGGGCCCTTATGGGGTACACTATTTTTTGCTAGTAATAATTAAAAACAACAACTACATATACTCAGAATTAACAGCTTCCACCAGAATTACTTACGTTTCGTTTTTGGGGGCACTTATCCTACATTGCTTATGAAGATTATCAATTATTTCTTTATGTTCTTTATTTTGATCTGAATAACTCCGAAATGGATTAGAAGATGGACCAGCTTGTGCACTACTTTTCTCTCTGGAATCACGCTCACTAAATCCTGGCTGGCTAGAATCCTGTCCAATTCTTTTTGGATAGTTACGTGTGTTACGACGAAAGCAGATATCATCTTTCCTACAATATTGAATTTAATATTTAATAAAAATCATTCAAAAAAAGCGATAAATATTACTCTTTTCTAAGCTCATCCAGTTGCACAGTTTTTCTCCTCAATTCAGTTCGCGCAGTGAGCAAGAGACTCGCAAAATTCCTTTCCATATTTGTGATATTCTTCTTAAGGAGCTTGTTTTCATTTTTTAAAGTTTCAATGGTCTTTAAGCAAGAATTATATTTCTCATTCAGCTCCTTGTAGTTCTCCTCATGCTTAAACAGAATTGTGTTACCAAAATACGTAGGTCCAATAAAAAGTTTGTTTACCTTTGATACAGTGCGTTCGAGCTCAAACTTCTCCAAATCCCCATACAAATCTTCATTTTCTGGCTTATCGCGGCTCATGTTTACAGTTCAACTACAAAATTATAATATTTTCTATTATTTTACACTTATTTCGATTTTTATTCCATCATGCATTTAAAGTATTTTTTTTTATGGAATTTTTGACATATGGCGGGTAAATGAAGAAATCAGCTGATTTATCAAACAGCAGTAGAATTCTGTAAATATTGTTAGTGCTGGTTTCATTTTAGTATTCTTCGAAAATGGTCTAATATGAGTATATTAAAAAAGGTATCTTTTCTTGTTTTGCTTATTTTTCTTGTTAATAAAGCAACAACAACTTCTTTTAGTTTAATTTGAAATAGCAAACTATTCAAAAGTCTAGCCAAAAAACTAGTTACCTATGCAAATATTGCTTTGGTTAGGGTTCGTCCATTAATTACGTGAGGCGTTTAGGGGTGGAGGGGGTCGAATCTCACCCAATCTCACGTTGGGGAGAGGGCGGTCTCGGCAAATAACACGTAATTTTTTTCATCATGAAACTGCAAAATTGTTAGAAACTGGGTTATATTAAGTAAAACATGTTTCTCCACTAAAGACCTCTATTCACATACGGACCGGCGGCAGGCCAGGTCGGCACGCACGGCCCGATGAAAGCCACACAATACTAAAGGCCGTATCAGATCAAATTTTTGAGCAGCGACAGCAGCAGCGGAAGAGGCAGCATGCTGCTTCTTGTATCAGATTCGTTGTAGCAGCAGCAGGCAGCAAACGCTTTTTCGTCTTAAATAAAAAACTGAAACGTCAAAAAAGCTGCCTTGATGGGGCCGGTTTACACGACCGGACACTGAACAGACACCGAACAGACAAAAGGAACGAACGAACTGGGTTTATGGGGAAGAGGGTAAGAGAGAACGATGGGGAGGGCGGACAATTTTAATGGACATTTTCAGCGGACAGCGGAACGAACATTTTGACAGTTCCTGCGTTGTTGTTGTTGGCAGGAAGAGAAGAAAAGAAAACTTCCAAGGCAAATGTCAAAAAGCAACAACAAAAAGCAAAATGGCTTTCACTAGTTCGTTCGTTGGAGTTTCGCCCGTGAAAACGCTCATAGGACTTTCCATCGGACTTCAAAAGGGAATTAACGATGACAGCTAAGTTTTGTCTGTTCGGTGTCTGTTCGGTGTCCGGTCGTGTAAATCCAGCCTTGGGCAGCAAAATTAGGATTAGGAATGAAAATGCCGCGGCAGCATTCAGTGCTGCTTCTGTGGTCATGTGACCCGCGTTGACCAATAGAAACAGTTTGCTGCTGATATTTTTGTTGCGCTGCTTTGGATCTGATAGGGGAATGCCACACAGGAGACTAAGACGCACTGGTGAAACCGGTTTTATGGGAGAGAAACGAAGAAAAGGAAGGGGAAAATGGCCTATTTTCCCCTTTCTTCTCTTCGTTTCTCTCCCATAAAACCGGTTTCACCAGTGCGTCTTAGTCTCCTGTGTGGCATTCCCCATACAGCCTTCAGTCTGACTGAGGGATGAGGAATTCAGGCCGTGGCATGCAAATGACGTCACGATTCCGTACAGAAACACAGGCGAAGACTACAGTTTAGCATAGCCGGTTAAATCAAGTGTAAAAATGTTCATGGCCTCAACGAAAACTTTAAAGCCACAAACAGATTGGTGACTGTAAAAACCTTCAAAATACACGGACTACCATATTTACTCACACAATGGGCAGGCGGAGCGAACAAATTGAATGTATGGGGAATCCTCTGGTAGACTGTCGCCCTCACCGCCCCCGCGCCAATATGTTTGTGCCTTAAGGCGGCTACAGACTCTCGGAGTGAGCCCCCGAGAACAATCGCGAATACGGGTGTGGATGGTTTTCGCGCCTTGCTTTCAGGTCCGACTGGATACGGCGTGAATTTATGCTGTAAATTCACGGCTCGAGACTGAATAGAAGTTCAGATCTTCAGGCAAAATCTGACGATACATGCACACACACAGTTTTTTGTCAGTTTTCTTGGTCCTCAGACCCCATCCAGTTGGCGGCCGAGGAGGTGTTTGGTAATACTTGGCTTCAAGGCAAAACTTTCAGGCCACGGCCTGCCGTCGACCTGTATGTGAAAGGGATGGCTAAATCCTATGCGGATGTCAGAAAGTATCATAGTAGCCTCTCGATTGTTTAGCCTCCATCGGCCCCAGTCAAACGCGCGACTCAACGAATGCTGCCGCGTACGAGCCAAGTAACACTGACCCACGAAAAGGCCATTAGAATCTACAGGAATGACACTCGCCGAATTGTAGCGTAATGGAATTCTTGTTGAGTATGAATACAGTAATCCCTCCAACTGCGCGAAAGATACGTTCTACAAACACAGCGCGCAAACCGAAACCATGAACTCTGAATCCTGCTTTGTATGAATAGGGAACCTTAATGGAAATTTCTTAATTACATACATATATTTTTGTTGCTATTATGTTGTTGTTGTTTGTTTACGTTATACTTCGGTGGCGCCATCTGAGTTTACCTTTGCGTAACATTCCCTATAATAGCTTCAGTAAGGAAGAAAAAACTGTTCGACTAGTTTAAAATTTAGATTAGAAGTGAAACAAATTAAATTTTTAAAAAATTAAGAAATTATTTGCCATTATAGCTGGTCGTTGTGAAGCACCTATATTTTGCAGAAGCTTCGTTCCAGAACTCGAATGTGGGATCCCGCGGGACAAAAATTTTCCCAATTTGTGTTTCTTTACTTTCTCATGCAAGAAAAAGCGGGGAAATTTTCACTTCCCCTCGTGCAGGAATTAGCCGGAGGTTTTCGGTCCTGCGATTTCTTGCAAGTTGTCAATTGACAATTTTTTGTATGTATGTGGGTATCTTACCCGGGGGCTACACGATCAATGAGCGAGTTTACACGGGTGCATCAAATAATTAAATTAAATTTGATGCAGCGGTGTCCCTGACAATTAAAATAATCCGCTGCATTAATTTAGTTCACAGAACTTATTTGATGCACTGCCGTGTAAACAGTTGAGTGCATTAAATTGACATTTCAAGAAGAGCATATATTTTCACTTTAAAATTAAAAATGGAAATGGAATTACAAATGGAATCGCGGACGAGGCGCGGTTCTAATTGGACAAATCTAGAAAAAAAATTATTTATAGATATCTGCAAAGAAATAAATATTTGCACAATCATGGACACAAAATCGGTGCATCCCCGCATTAAAAATTTTGGTTCAATATTTAATCACCGAACTAAAAGTGACAGCTAATCACATACCGTGTAAACGACACGGCTTAATGCAGTGTGCATCAAATTAATTATTTGATGCACCCGTGTAAACTCGCTCAATTTTTCAATTGCAATATTGCATTGCAGTAC
Organism: Thereva unica; assembly: GCA_949987705.1. Taxonomy (NCBI): domain Eukaryota; kingdom Metazoa; phylum Arthropoda; class Insecta; order Diptera; family Therevidae; genus Thereva; species Thereva unica. Next base: position 48,476,319 of record OX465281.1, on the reverse strand, counting down.
TAAAATTGATCGTGTAGCCCCTGCTGCAATATTGCGTTGCATATTGCAGCAGGGGCTACACGATCAATTTTACTACTGCGATGCAATATTGCAATTGAAAAAATTGACCGTGTAGCCTCCGGGTTAACAAGCGGCATACAGATAGACAATCGACATTTATATTATCTTTTTCTTGATTTGCAGGAAATTGCCCAAAAAGTGTTTCTTTACTTTCTGAATTTTTGACAAAATTATCCCCACCATTGAAGTAACTTTTTGCCCAACAAGTTTTTGCAGGAAAAGTACTGGAACAAAGCTTCCAAACCATATGATTTTGACACTTTCCTGTATCTGACGTTTCTTTTTCCCCTTCAAAATTCTCTTTTGTGAACGTCATCTCAACCGCGCACGTTTCTTTCGTAAGCAGTTACCAAGTTGCACGATTGATGCAGGAAATTGCATCGTGGCGAATAAAAACTGTTCAAACTAGACAAGTCGTATTAAAATAAATATTTAGTATTTATTAATAGCTTCTAAAAAACATGTCGGAAACCGCGGAAAATCATGTCAATGGGGATGCCGCAACAGAAGCTGGCGAACCACCAAAAAGTGCAAAACAACTTGAGAAGGAGGCAAAGAAAGCTGCAAAGCTTCAAAAACTGCAGCAAAAATTAGAAAAGAAGTCAACAGCTCCTGCACCTGCAAAGGAAAAAGTTGAGGTAAGAAGTGCCGCATATGTATTGATTTGTTAAATATTTGAGATGATGGCATAAAAACTGGTCATCTATAACAAAGAAGACCAAGTTACATTCGTTGACTTTCACTTGCTCGATTAAGATCTATCCAGTCATTGTTCGCAATTATTGCAGAAAAAAGTAAAGGAGGTGAAGCAATCGGCAGTTTATACGGAGAATACGCCGCCAGGGGAAAAGAAAGATATTTCGGGTCCATTACCTGATGCCTACAGTCCCCAATATGTGGAAGCAGCCTGGTATAGCTGGTGGGAAAAGCAAGGCTTCTTCAAGCCAGAATATGGGGTAAGAAATCATTAATCTACAGTAAAACATAATCTCATATTTTCAATGTTTAGCGTAAATCAATTTTGGAAGAGAATCCCAAAGGAAAATTCATTATGGTTATTCCACCGCCTAACGTAACTGGCTCACTACATTTAGGTCATGCTTTGACTAATGCAATCGAAGACGCAATTACCCGCTGGCATAGAATGCATGGACGAACTACAATATGGGTGCCTGGTTGTGATCATGCCGGCATTGCTACTCAGGTAGTTGTAGAGAAGAAACTTTGGAGAGAAGAAAAATTGACTAGACACGATGTGGGTAGAGAAAACTTTATCAAAAAAATTTGGGACTGGCGTAACCAAAAAGGTGATCGTATTTATGATCAGCTTAGACGCCTTGGATCTTCCTATGATTGGTCTCGTGTTGCATTTACAATGGATCCTAAGCTTTGTAGAGCTGTAACTGAAGCATTTGTGCGTCTCCATGAAGATGGCAGCATTTATCGTAGCTCAAGACTGGTAAATTGGTCCTGTACATTGAGATCAGCTATTTCAGATATTGAAGTGGACAAGATCGATATTCCTGGCCGTACATTCCTGTCGATACCTGGATATGAAGAAAAAGTAGAATTCGGTGTCTTAGTCTCATTCGCATACCGTGTAGAAGGCTCAGACGAGGAGATTGTTGTAGCTACAACCCGAATTGAGACAATGCTAGGGGATACAGCTGTTGCTGTACATCCCAACGATGACCGCTACAAGCATTTGCATGGCAAGTTTGTAACTCATCCGTTTTGCAGCCGTAAGTTACCAATTGTTTGCGATGAGTTTGTCGATATGGCGTTTGGTACTGGAGCTGTTAAAATTACTCCTGCCCATGACCCTAACGATTATGAAGTTGGAAAGAGGCATAATTTACCATTTATAACGATTTTCAACGATGATGGATATATAGTTGGTGATTATGGTGAATTTACTAATATGAAGCGATTCCATTGCCGTAAAAAGATTCTTGAGAAGCTAAAAGAACTTGGCTTGTACAAGGAAACTACTAATAACCCCATGGTTGTACCTTTTTGCAGTAGATCTAAAGACGTCGTTGAGCCTATGATTAAACCTCAATGGTAATTATATAACATTAATTTAGGAAGTATGCGCCAATTGTACATTTTCTTTTTATGTAGGTATGTTAAGTGTGCAGATATGGCTGCTGCAGCAACTGATGCTGTTAAAAACGGAGACTTGAAAATTATACCTGAAAATCACACAAAAACTTGGTATCATTGGATGGATGGCATAAGGGACTGGTGTGTTTCTAGACAACTTTGGTGGGGTCATAGAATTCCGGCTTATTTCGTCACTTTCACGGATCCTAGTATTAAAACCGGTTCGGTAAGTATTTTACTTTTTTATATTGTTTATAGTTTCAAGTCGTGCAGATAAAGGGTTCTGTTTTAAATAGCAAATTCCGTAAGGATAACATTAAAATTCTTTTTGGTATGATACTTTCTTTTCAGAAGTAGATGGTCATTAACCAAAACAGTTAATTAATAATCAAGCAAATTACAGTCTTAACGTCTGATCCAACCATATGTTCACAAGGCTTACGCCGATGATATGTTCACAACTTTATCATAGTCGACACCACTAAAACCATTATCAGGGCAAACTTCTTAAAGAAGTTCAAATTGTCCGTCGATTTCGAATATCGGCATTTAGTCGACAAACGCTCGAATTTTCGAATTAACGTGTGCGCTACAGTCGACTACAACCCCGAAACATTTCCATGCCAAATTACCGGGATATATAAGGAGCTTTTAACGAAGTACGCTTCGTTAATAAAACTACCCAATTTTAATCTTCCAGTTAAACACAACTAAACATTGTGAATAAACATTGTAACTAAAGGGACTACTCATTGCAGTCTTTATTGATAGATGGCCAGAAGTATTTCTTGGTAACGGCACGTCTTGTAGCGAAAAGACCGGGACGAGAGAGACTATGCTCCGAGTTGAACGCTAGTCTACGTAGGGAAGTGGGTATGCAAGGCATATACTAGTTTCACACCCCACTTGATGAGCCGTAAATGTTATTGGCGTGAGAATTCGGAACATAATTTCTCTCATCCCGGTATTCGCGCTACAAGACAAGTCGTTACCAAGAAATACTTCTGGCCATCTATCAATAAAGACTGCAATGAGAGGTCTCTTTGTATGGAGAGGTCGATTGAAACAACTTAGTGCTACCACCTTTGTGTGCGCAGCACCCGCGAAGGCTGCTTAGCCTGTATGCGCCCCCCATTTCCTGCTGTCATAGTAGCTGCGAAGAGTAACAACCCTCCCCACCAGGAGGTTACGACTCGGTCTCCATTGGGGCAGCAAATAGCGAACACTTGATCTGCTTTAAAATTTAGCCTTCTGTCGAGTGGGTATGCAAGGCATATACTAGTTTCACACCCCACTTGATGAGCCGTAAATGTTATTGGCGTGAGAATTCGGAACATAATTTCTCTCATCCCGGTATTCGCGCTACAAGACAAGTCGTTACCAAGAAATACTTCTGGCCATCTATCAATAAAGACTGCAATGAGAGGTCTCTTTGTATGGAGAGGTCGATTGAAACAACTTAGTGCTACCACCTTTGTGTGCGCAGCACCCGCGAAGGCTGCTTAGCCTGTATGCGCCCCCCATTTCCTGCTGTCATAGTAGCTGCGAAGAGTAACAACCCTCCCCACCAGGAGGCTACGACTCGGTCTCCATTGGGGCAGCAAATAGCGAACACTTGATCTGCTTTAAAATTTAGCCTTCTGTCGACCATCACTCCCAGGTACCTAACAAAGATTTGTGAGTGGATGATCTGTTCCCTTACCTTGATCTTTAAGAACATTGGCTTTCTACGTTTGTTGATCGTTCGGACCTAATTCGGTCTCATCGACGTGTCATCCTACGACCACTACACTCATGCCATCCGCGAACCCGGCAACTGCTTCCTCTAGGACGCGTAGCCTCGACATATCATTATACAATGCGATCCACAGGTGAGGGCCCAGGTTGAAACCCCGTTGTTACGTTCACCTTCGAGCCATCTTCCGAATAACAATAAAGCGACCTAATTCGGAGGTAGTCGACTTCTACTTGCACTTTGGTGTATCTAACTTGATCAACGCTTAGTAAGTAGATGGCTCCATCTCGCGAATTGAAAGCATTATTGACGTCAAGGCTTATCAATGCGCGCGTAGTGGTAATTTTTCTTTATGGTGAATTTTGCCAAGCCAACCCTGCCCACCACGGTCGTTGACTTTGCTTTTCGGAAGGCTCCTTAGGCCTCCTTAGGCTGCTCGCACACTGCATCAGAAATACGAATTTGTGCGAATTCTGATGAAAATGTATTCAATTTCATCAGAATTCGCACAATTTCATACAAATTCTGATGCAGTGTGCGAGCAGCCTTATTTTTCGATGCTAGGGAGAATTGTGTTACAAATCACCCGCTCGAAAAGTTTGCCTTTGCAACTGTCAGTCAGAGACATCGGTCATAGAACGATGGGTCCTCTAAAAATTTCTTCGTCTTTGATAAGAGCACTAGTTTTTGATGATTCCATCACTCTGGGAAGATTTCAGTGTTCTGTGGAAACAATACTATATCCTCCAGCAGTGCGGAGCTGGAGATGGAGAGCGCTTGCCCTTGGCCGCCAACATAACCATTTTATATGCTCCGTCGCAGTGGTCCGAATCTGCTTCTCTGCATGCTGGCACGATGAAAGTGTTACTGAATCCGTAATCGGCCCCGCCCTTTCCTTGGCATCCCCTGCCGACCTCTCGTCATGCAGGAATGCTCCCTCGAATACATTTGCTTCGAGTTTCCATCCGGCCCATCTCCTAGCATAGTTCTATCAATTATCATCTAAGCTTAAAAGGATTGGCAGTTGACTGTAGCTGTCGATGTCGACTTTCCTGCTCCCAGAGAGGTTTAAGATATGAAGCTGATTCAATTTCTCTTCGAAGTATTCACGGCAATTTCTGTGCAAGTTTCAATTTAAATAATAACGTAAAATAATTCACTCTCAAAATGGAATGGAAAATTGGCCATTGCGTTGGTCACTGATTTACCACCGTTTCTGATAATTCCTTATTTATATTATTATTAACATATACATAAGTGTTTAGTCATAAAGATATTAGTTTCTAATAAATTATATATTTTGTTATTTAATGCATACATAAAGGAAGATGAGGTCAGATTATATTTTCTTTAAAAACTATTTTCTAACATTCTTAATCTTTTTTTCTTTAGCCTGACGATGACGACTACTGGGTAGTCGGTCGAACAGAGGAAGAAGCTCTCACTAAAGCCGCCAAAAAGTTCAACTTGGATCCAAAGAAGATAATTTTAAAACAAGATGATGACGTTCTTGATACATGGTTTAGTTCTGGACTATTTCCCTTCTCTGTATTTGGTTGGCCAGATCAAACCGATGATCTTAAAGCATTCTATCCCAACACAATGCTGGAAACTGGTCATGATATTCTATTCTTCTGGGTTGCTAGAATGGTCTTCTTTGGCCAAAAGTTATTTGGAAAATTGCCTTTCAAAGAAGTTTACCTTCATCCAATAGTACGAGATGCTCACGGAAGGAAGATGTCGAAATCATTAGGAAATGTTATTGATCCTATGGATGTTATTACTGGCATTTCCCTAGAAGGACTTTATGAACAACTTTACAATTCCAATTTAGATCCAAAAGAAATTGACAAAGCAAAGGCTGGACAAAAGCAAGATTATCCTAATGGTATTCCAGAATGTGGATCAGATGCTCTGCGTTTCGCGCTGTGCGCTTACATTACTCAAGGGCGTGATATCAATTTAGACATTCTTCGTGTTCAAGGCTATCGGTTCTTCTGCAATAAGCTTTGGAATGCCACTAAATTTGCTCTTATGTATTTTGTCGGAGAGGAAAAATATTCATCCAATATTTCGATAACGGGCAATGAGAGTAACATGGATGTTTGGATTCTTTCTAGACTTACATACGCTATTGATACATGCAACAGCGCTTTTGAAAGTTACGAGTTCGCCTCAGCTACAACTGCATGCTATAATTTCTGGCTATACGATCTGTGCGATGTTTATCTAGAATGTTTAAAACCAATATTCCTGAATGGCACAGATGATAACAAAGCAGCTGCAAGAAAATGCCTTTACACTTGCTTAGAGATGGGTCTAAAGCTAATATCACCGTTTATGCCTTTTATTACTGAAGAACTTTATCAAAGGCTTCCTAGAAGTGATTCAATCCCCAGCATTTGCGTTGCTCCATATCCAGGTGAGAAATAAATAGTTCAAATAGTTATTTTCAGATAACTAACAATATTTTTATTCACAGAAGTCGCAAACTGTCCTTGGCGTAATGAAGAAGTAGAAAAAGAAGTTGAATTCGTACAAAAAGCCGCACGCATCATTCGATCAGCTCGCAGTGACTACAATATACCAAATAAAACAAAAACTGAAGCCTATATTGTATGCACAGATACTCAACCTAATGATATTCTGAAGAAGTATGCCGGCGATCTAGCTACAACTTCGTTCTGTTCAAAAGTTGAATTTGATCAAGCACCACCGCCGGGTTGTGCTATTCTAACCGTTTCTGGACAGTGTGAAGTTCATCTTCTTCTTAAAGGTCTCATTGAGGCTGATAAAGAAATAGCCAAATTGCAAAAGAAGAAAGATTTCTTAGAGCAGACCGTTAGTAAATTAAATCAAGCAATGGCAGCAAGCGATTACTCTACTAAAGTTCCAGCCGAGGTGCAAGCAAGTAACACAGAAAAATATGAGCAATCAACAAGTGAAATTCTTCGAATTACCGCTGCTGTGGAAACGCTTAAGCTTATGTAAAAATAAGAAATTGTGATCGATCTCATTTTGAGGCGAATTTAATTTAATTTTTTTTTCTTGATATGGTTGAAATCTAAATCCGTCTTTGTAGTGGTGTCCTTATGATCGCCATTATCAATATCAACACACAGACGCTCATATTTAACTCTTTTGTTATATTTATTAAAGTCGATGCTTTTAATTTACCAGTTATTTGAACTTTTTAATTTTTTCCTAAGGTTTGATTGCTAAATAAACTCAAAATACTGAAAACGCTATAACGCCCGTTTGTTAATAATTTTTTTACAGCATCAATAACTTAGCGATTTGATTAGTTTTTTTTTCTAACGAAATGTTTGACGATCAAATTTGTTCTGACATTCCTTGCGCCTCAAAATCTTTGACCATGCTGCGAGACGGCGCCCGAATGAAACGCTTGGAGTTGTCAAAGGGTTTTTTGTCAGGGGTATTTACTATTCCTCGCTTTGGCCTTGGAACCCAGACAAAGGTAACTTGATTGACGATGCGCAGCTCGTCAGGGGCGCCCTATAGTAACCGCTCTGATTAACACTTGCAGGGGTGTGTGCGTCCTATCCGTTAGATTATTCAAGTGGGGGTTTGGTGGTGTTTGGTGGTACGGCTTGTTTCCTTCGACCATGCTATGCAGACTGCAGCTGCGTCTGATGAAGTAGCGTGTGCGATAGCAGGAATGACTACTATTGATATTCTTGCGGCGGAGAGTAAGAGCTTGTACGACCCAGAACATGAAAAAGGGACCCCAAGGCTGTTCGACGGATTTTGGGGCGCCACTCCGTCGTTGTATGACAGAGAAGGTGGAAAGAGTTTGAAAGCGCATTTGAAATATATTTTTGGTGAAAACACATTGTTTTAGACTAGTTTAGACTAGTTCTTATTTTTATTCTTTGTTTTTATTTGTCGATGTCGTCTCGTTTTTTAGTTGGTGTGCTGAGAGTCGGGTGGCGTGACAAGTCGTTTGAGTTGAAGAAATTGTCGTTTCAGTAAAATTACGACTGTCAGCACAATAACAATAATGAATAAAAAGTTTTAGTTCGAAGAAACATTTTTGAGTTTGTGTTTCGCGAAAATTTTAATAAGGGCGCTTTCAGTAATGCAGGATGCGTGCGCAAATGACTTATTCAGCAATTGAAAGTGTGAAGCTTTCAATGACTGAATAAGTCAATTGCGCACGCATCCTGCATTACTGAAAGCGCCCTAAATTATACACAATTTGAGATTAAAGATGTTAAGTTCTTGTTGTGGTTTAGTAGTTTGGAAGATCAAGATAGCAAAAGCGAAAAATTAAAAATTTTATGTTATTATTTCTTCCCAAACATTTGTGTAGTTTGTAAGCATATCTCTACCCTTTAGCAACATCTGGATGGTTTTCTAAAATTCGAACTTATGTTTCGAATTGTTTTCTATTTGTAATATGGAAACGAGCAAATATCTCCATCAAAACAAAACTACGTCTTTACCGAACGTTGATTCTTCCGATTCTTCTTTATGGATCTGAAACGTGGACACTGCTCAAACCGGACGTTAAGAAGCTCGAGGTCTTCCAAATGCGATGTTTGAGGCAGATCCTCCGTGTCTCACTCCGTGATCGCCTTCGAAACGAGGTTGTCAGACAAAGATGCGATCAGCAAACACTGATCGAAGAAGAAATGCAAAAACGTCGACTACGGTGGTTTGGACATGTTTGCCGAATGGATGATAACCGCTTGCCACGTAAACTTCTCTGGCGAGACCGTCCTGCAGACTGGAGAATACAGCGATCGGCACCGAAGAAAACCTGGTTGAAGAATATCGAGGGTGACTTAAAGAATCAACGATTATCAGTTACCGAGGCTCGAGACACCGCCAAAAACCGAGAAGAATGGAAGCGAATCGTGAATAGAGTTCGGGACCCAGCGGCACCGACAGCAGCGTATCCGTTGCGGGGACGTCCCGCTCGGACCGCCAGCTAACGGATCAAAGAAGAAGAAGAAGAAAGATTCTGAAATTATTCAAAATTTAAAATTAATCCCTCCAAAATAACAAATATGTATTTTCTTTCAAATTTTTCTACTTTGTCACTAACTCAAACAGCCCGACCAAAAGTGACAACAAAACGACAATTAAAACGACTGTCAGCACACCAAATAAGCTGTCGTTTATGTCAGCAGATTTTACACGGCAAGAATCGACTATCAGCACACCGCTGTATTAGCTTCACTTCATATGATAGCAAATACGATTTTCAGCACAGGGGCCACAAAATGCTCCTTGGCATACGACATGAGAAAACAGCACGGCTACTATTGCACGATTTCTTACCAGACGTCACAATCTAGGCCCATGTTTGTGTTCTAATTATTTTCAAATTTTTGGTACAGCTTATGATTTCAAATAAAACCATTTAACTTAAAAGTTCTTTTTTATTTTATTTTCTAGTTTGGTCTTGGGCTCGAATCCTTTCCAACTCTTTTCTTGCATCTTTATTGCACGTTTTCTTACCTTTGACTAACGAAAAATTAACACAGATATAATTGTTTTGAAAGATTAAGGTAGCTCTCTCGCAAAACACAAAATAGTTCTTTTAGATTTTTTTGAAATTTGGCATGTTTGTTCAAAGCAATGTCCCTCATGTGTGTGTGAAATTTCAGAACGATCTGACGTATAGAAACTCAGATATTCGTTATCAAAGTTTCGATTCGATTGCATGGACCTTATGGAGAAATGCGTCTGAAGAGGCTACATTTTTCATCACTGATAAAAAACCGCATTTAAACTTTTTTTGAAAGACTAACATAGTATTGTAAGATTGTTGACGAATCGTCTAGTTTTCGAGTAATTTGGATTGAAAGTCGATAAAATCTGTCGGCGGTCGCACGATTCGAGCGAAACGAAACAGGGAGAGGGGAGGAGCGAAAGAAGCGTGGCAACACTGTGCGACTGCAACTTATCTCTGGTCGAGTTTAGGACTATTCTAATGCTCAACAAAAGGAACGACGCATAAATAAATGTTACAACGTGCCAAATTTCAAAAAAATCCTAAATAAACTGTTTTGCGAGAGAACTACCTCTGTCACTGTGAATTAAAATTTTTTTTATCATAGAATTGCGTCAACTGGCCCCTGGTAGAATTCATTGCAGCACACAATCCCCGATTTTGGATTTAATAAAAAGAAATTATTTATAATCGCAGTGATAAACGTTGTCCTTAAAGGTGGATTTACATACCTTTTCCCCAATATAAATAAATAATCTAATTACCAAAAAAATTTGAGAAAAGAAAAACACTTTTTCAACCGTGGTGCCCCTCTTAAAAATGCTCGAAATTACTTGAAAAGCTTCTATAGGCGGCAGAAAGTTAAGACGAGTTGTTTTTCAAGCGTCAACTCCCCTACTAATTCTTGGATTCACTTTTACAAAATAACAAAAGTCGAACATCTCGGTAAAGACGGTAGCCAAGTTGGAAGATCTATTTTGGTCACTCCAAAGTAATGTCATCATAACCGGCAATGGCACGTGAATTTTGCTGTCTATTCGCACTTGAACGTTACGTGAATGTTGCGATTCAATGTTGAATTCCGTGTTGTTAATTTAAATTGTTAATGGAATGCCAAAATTTAATAATAAAAAGTTAGCAATGATCACATTAATTTTAGATAAGAAGGAAGACTCTTTGCTTTATGGGAATTGTCACTGTAACCTTTCCTGCGACATATAATACAGCTCGACATATCGCCGAACTCGTGCAATAAATTTTTCAACATCCATGATAAATTAGTTTAATTCTGATTAGTTTGGGAAAGGGAAAATACTTGGAAAAATCGAAACCGTTAACCACGTTCACATTTAACAGAACAGATCAGTAACGTCAAGGAACGCCACATCAAAATATAGTTTCAAACCTGTCGGAAGCTCCCGCTACGTTGACGGTCCTGAAGTCCTCGGATTCGGAATAATCTCATATATTTAGTCGAGAATCAGGTAAAAAGGAATCTTTGGTGATCTAGGAATATTCTATGCTATTTTAGCTATTGAATTCGTGAGATTTATTGTATGAGCCCATCATATTTTTACAGTAGGAATAGACGTAGACACACGAGCCTATTACAAGTCAAAGAATTTATTCCAATGCAGCTCGCCAATTGAGGGGGAGGACAATTCCAAAAAAATGTGCATGTAAAAAATTTCCTTATAGAATCAAAAATGGAAAATTTCTGTAGTACCGCTTACAATAAAGTTAATGAGTATTGTTAAATAATTACGCTTATATGCCTCAAAAATATATAAGGACAAAGGTTGATACAAAATTAAGATTAGAAATGTAAAAAATTCTTCACTTATAACTAACTTATGCCTAATGGTCGAGTCTCGACGCTGGTGAACCATTCGAAAATCGATGTATCCGTTATGTTTGGCTCCAACATGGGATGTTGCCCTCCATCCGATATTTGGTGACCGTTATAGATTATCCGGTAGTTTGTTGATGTTTGACATAGTTTGGGTGTATATGCTCCTTTTCAATAGACAATCAAGATGCTGTGGCTCAGTTGGATAGTAACCCTTCATGGACAAATTTCGTACACTCCAGCTATTTTATGAGCTCTTGGATTTATATTTCTATTCACAGGAGAGATCTACTTCTATAGTATAGATTTTTTCAAACTCCGTGACACAAAAAATTTGAACAGTTCTGCGCACCTCATTGCCAAATTCTATAAATATTGTTCTATCATTTCCCCGCTTTTTAGTTAAAACGGCAACAAACGCAGAAAAAACTCAACAAAATAATTTGGGAAGGGATGCGCGCATGCCGAATGAATAAAGTTAATTAATCTTTATATGTGTTGAGCAGAGCTTTTAAATACATGTAAAACTCCTGATCAACCAAGTCAGTTTATCCATCGTAATAAGCATAATTTTACTATATTATGCTAAATATTTCTCATCCCTAAATTTAAAATAAATTAAAAGAATTGCTGGAAAAATTTCTTTTAAAGATATGAGCATTTTCATTCATAAATTGAGAGTTCTCCGCAGCCGCAAGCAACACAACCTCCTCTAGCAGAAGCGCGTATGCGATTGGCGGAAAATGTCAATAATCAAGTAATCAAAGTGATAAAAATACAAATTTCGTATTTTTTAGTAGAAATTGCTACAAATTATTTCTGTAGCATATGTGTAAAATACAAAAACCTTAAAATAAAAAAAATATATAAAAACGGGTGTTTTTCAGTCATAATTTGTAAATTTTTTAAATAATCATTGAAGTCCCGGAAAGATACACCTCCCTTTGGCAATATGCAGTCGCGACTGATTACATGGCCAAGTGATTTAATAGGAGGAGTTAAATGAAGCTTTTGTCTGAGCTTTTAAAAATTTTTAAGAGCTTAGCTGGGGAACATGCGCGGGATGTCACGACGTTTGAAAACAACTATACTAGCGAATTCATTCCTTTAATCCATCATTGTGGTGTGCATAAAAATGTTTTTTGAAGTAGTTTTTATATTCTTTGGCGGACATTGAACTAATTTTATGGAAATGTTTATAATTGGGGGGCCATGGGCGGGGGTGCGATTGGACTTTAAGCTGACGATAGATTTTGATAAAATACGTTATCCCCAGGAGCGGCACCTTAATATCATTTTTTCCAACTCAACAACGATCTACTTTTCAACCCTCTTCGAGGCTAGCAGGAGAAAATGGGGCACCTAAATCTGTCACTAGCTGACGGTCTATATCTATAAAATAAATGTTTTTGATATCTCGCTTAGTTTTCAAGATATTGATATTTGAGGTTTTAAGTTTTTAGGTATGTTCAAAAACATATTCCAGCGTAAATCGTTCCCAAAAAATTACTTATACGTAATTAAAGGTAAGGGTACAGGGGGAGGGGGTGGTGGGTTAGATGACTGCTTATATTCTGATGGTAAAAAAGGGGAATATGTGACTCGAATTTCAGCACAGGGGCCGATAATTTTAGGTTTAGAGAATTATTTTGAATCGATTTTTTTAAATATTATAATGTAATTTTAATTTAATTAAGTTTTATAAGCTGTAAGTTCTCTAGTTTGTACGATTGTAATCAGTAGACTAAATAACGAAGATCGCCATGCACTTTCCAGCTTGAGCAGAGAGGTGGTAAACACACACCAGTGAACTTCTCTGCCTTGCACATGTATATGATTAATAATACATGGTGTCCACCTGTTCAATGTCTTGTCCAAACTAATTAATTTTTGTGGCTACATTCAAGTTACGCAGCTGACTGCAAAAAATTGCATACTAGGCTACACAGAAATAGCCGAATTTGCATGCTCAGTTCGGCCTTTTCTATGTAGCCTATCAAAACTTAACCTTAACGAGGGTTTAAATCTTCAATTAATTACAAAAAAAATTACTTAAAAAAATTTATTTTTGAAGTACATATCATGTAACATATAAGATGTGAATTTATTTCGGGCTATATACTTCTTATAGTATGGTGATCGTAGAAATGGCGGCTTCAGAGGTGTTGTCCATAGTAAAACAATAAAATGTGTCACATCGTAACTCGAAAACCGCCAACGAATACCATTTATTGTCTGTAAAAATAAAAAAGAAAACAATTAGTGCTGCTGTATATAACATTTAGATTGTAAGAAAATATTTGATCTATAAAACAATTAGAATTTCTAAATATGCATATTTAACTTAATGTATTAAAAGACTGACAATGATTGATTGTAGAGCAACACATTCAGATAACTTAATTTGATCTTATATTTAATAAAAAAAATAAAAATTTATTTACTTTTTGCTGTTGAGAATGATACCATCATATTTCTGTTGGAACCATTTCATGGCATCTTCCTTTGTTAGTCTGTGGGGGAATCCAACGGTACCAGTCTTGCGACGTCTATGTGCAACATTGAATCCTGAAATAATAAGAAAAAGTTTAATATGACGCTCTAGTATCAAGCCTCTAGCAATGAATTACATAATCTATAAATTTGAGTATAAAAACATGTTTCTGCTTCACCTTGAAATAACCTAGTAATCAAGGTACATTTCATTCAGCAAAATAGATTTTATCTATGCACAGTGACTGAGCATCGCCAGCTTCTAAATTACTAGCAATACCTAATTAAGTGCAACATTTGATTTGTAATGGACGGTGATTAACACCAATTTGATCACGTAGTAATTGCGGTATTCTGTAAGATGGGACGTTTTCATAAGCGCAGAACTGTGGTGATTCTCCAGCATTCAGCAATTGGTAGTTTTTAGCTGAATATCTAGTGGATCTAGTGGAAATATGCATGCTCCGCTACAAGCATGAATATTTATAAATGCATCCGCATCGGCATAGACCATTCCAAAAGCGAGTATTGTCTTGCCGTCCAATGATGCTTAACCTAAGCAATCTAACGAGAGCCAGTCTACTTGAGTATACTATTGGCGCCCTTTATGGCAACTTAGCCAATTGCCTGTTTTCTTCATCCTACACAATCTATACTTATAAAGGTGGTGATGAATCCTGCGTTTGAACTCTTGGATGTTATAGGAGTTCGAAAGTACTGACTGCGAGAGATTATTCCACAGTCGAGTTGTTCTACTTACAAACGAATTCATATCTTGTTGAGTGCATGAAAGGGGGAGTTGCAGGTGGATGGAATGACACAAGTGGGTTAATCTGGTGTTGCGGGTATAAGAGTGCCGTGGAGGCAGGAGAGCGTTTATCTCGAAGGAACAGTCACTATGATAGTAGCGATAAAATTTTGTCAGTGCTGCTACATTCCTACGGTGGCTCAAGGGGTCGATGGTGGAGCAGTCATCAATTAATTTTAATGCCTTTTTTGCACCTTATATAACCATGCCAAGGATATTCGAGAAAAGGCCGAATGTAGGATTTATAAATAACAGCACGGGCCGATGGCTGGAGGAGGAACTTGCACCTCTTAAGAAAACCCAAGTACTGGAATGCTTGTATGGCGATTTGGAATATGTGGTCATTCCATCGCATGTCTTTGGTTAATGTCACTCCTAAGATGTGTAGGGAGGGGGTCAGCCAATAGCTCAACTTTACCCACTGTGACGGATGGAGAGGTGAACTTTTTTTTTGAAATAAGACAATACTTTGTTTTCAAGACAGGATCTGGCATGAGTCTGTTTTGTATCGAAGCTGTTAGAGTAATCTGGAGTACCGTCGTCAGCGAAGCTGAGAAGTGGGTTGGAGGAGATTGAAAGCAGGTCATTTATAATGTAAAGAAATAGGGCCGGTGATAAAATTGACCCTTGTGGGACCCCCGTAGAGATAAGGTGAGATTCAGATTTGACGCCATCCTATACTAATGGTGGTAACTCTTATCATCCTCACTTTCCCCTTCATCCACAGCTCGGACGCGTCGTTTCTGATGAAAAATTAATATTGAAATCGTCACTTAAAATGGGGATTTCGTTGAAGTTTCGACTTAGTAAAATTAAACCTTCGGGAGTGGAGATTGTCATGTATGAATTCCATTATCTCGGGTAAAATTTTATGGGGCAATACATAAATAACCATAAAAAAATAAAATTCAGTTGTCCATTTTCTGTCGTACATCTGCCTACCCAAATTTCATTGTGATTTCTCGCGACATAGCGTTTTTGGTATGTCTGGATTAAAT